>JAMPIN010000001.1:0-1315000 GCA_024699845.1 Aphelenchoides bicaudatus
ATTATGTTTTATTGTTTATGTGAATTGCATTTTAATTGCGAGAACATTGTTTTTTCGCATCAATCAATTACAGAGTGGACCAAAAAACGTTAACACAGCAAAAATTGTTTGTGTTTGAAACTCTTTGATTGATTTTTTGACAAAAGACTTTTTTGTGTTTGAAACTTTTTGATTGGCTTTTTGACAAATACTTTCTTTTGTGAACATTGTTTGTTCGCATCAATTATTGTGGATGTTTGAATAGATTATTAATCTATTACTTTGACGCATTATTGTCGAGGGACTTCCGTTTGAATCGCAGCCTAATTAGCAACGCATTTGCGGCACAATGAAGACTCGTGTCGTAACTGCAGATATTAAAGGCAAGAAAGCCAATTAAACATTACATTGTTATAACAGGAACGAGCATTCAACTTGCAAACAGTCAACCCTTTTTTTGCCAGTACACCGGTTTGTAATCGAATTTTGTGGTCGACGATTCCATACCATGTGCCTACGTGACATGAGTTGTGTTGCATAATTTGATCAGTGCCGAAACTTGTCATTTACGAAATATTGTATAGTTTTGGTGTTCGATTTTTAAACTTGCTTTTAAAGTCTGTTTACAGTTGCTGAAAAGACGTTCTTGGGTAATCCGGATTACCTCGTTGAGCGGTTGTGTAGTTTGTGCTCTCCTGTTTTGCTTTTGGACTCGTTCAGACCGGAAATTAATATTCTAACTCGAGTCTCCAACTAACTTTTTGTTTAGTCTCCAAGAAAGATGGATCAAAGAGAAATTGTTCAACTTTTGGAGTATCAACGTTTAATTGAGTCTTATGAATTTGCATATTCAACGTATTTATACACTGTTCTGCTCTTAAGCACGATTTTAACAACCGCCGTCCTCTACTTATTCTTTTATCGGGAGTCAAGATTAAACAAGGAGTTGTACTGCATTTATTTACATGCAATTTTGTCGTGTTACGGCGTGATTGTAGCAACTTGTTTGTGGCAAGTGAGTTTGAAACCTTATTGAATAGTCATTACAAACTGTTTCACGTTTAGCTAGTGATTTTGCCGCCTTCTATTGGAGGATATGCGTGTGATATGAGTCCATTTGCCTTCTTGGGAACTGACGGTTTCTTTTTTGCCTTATGGATTATTTGGGCACTATCCGCTCACCTCGGAGTTGCCTATACTTTGGGATTCTTCATTCAAACTTACCGTCTAAAACTATCCGAACCTATTGACTTTATTCGTTCACTTGTTCAATGGTTTGAAGAAAGCAAGAACACAAAGACTTTCTTGAACGGCTCTTTGTTCTTCCACTGCTTGTTGACTGCTATTCCTTTGGTCAACATAAGAATGAATTTATTCAATATCGACGAGTATCCTGCTTTGGTAGCTATGCACAAGCGACATCCCTCCATGGTTTTAATCACAAAAAACAACATAATTCTGAACTTTTCAATTGCTGTTTGCGCTGTCATTGTTTTGGTGGAAATACTTTTCTGCATAAAATCAAATTGGGTTACTTTTAGATGTAAGTTTTTGAGTTATGTTTAGTAGTGTTGATATTATTTAATTTTAGCCGTTCAATCAACAAGTGACATCGTAACAAGTAAAACCTTCCAAAGCCAAATGCATATGTACCGTCTAAGTTCAATTCAATTATTAATGAACATCGTTTTCTACTTTATACCAGTTGCAATTACGGCATCTCAAATGCTTGGCTTTTTGGATATGAAATATTTGGGAACGATCAACATCTGTGCAATGGTCATATTGTGTCCAGCACAGTCCCTTGGCTGCATTGATTGGATACCGGAAATTACGATCAAAACGTCTCGACTCATCTTCCGTCGCTGAAATTACAAAGAATGCAAAATAAACATTGTAATAAACATTGTTTTTATGTTTGTAATAAATATTAACTTGACAACACGTTTTTAAAATGAGCAGGTGAATTGTTATTTAAGGTTAGTCGTGACGTTTCGGCAAATAAAGTCTAACCGCTTATGTTAGCCGTGTTCTTTCAATAAGCTGTTTATTTAAATGGACTCAACAAAAATTGAAGAAATTTTGGAGATGCATGCTTTTTCTGATCTTTATGAGTTTGCATATTCTGTTTATCTTTACATAGTTTTTCTCATTACCACATTGCTTTTGTTGAGTCTTTATTATTTGATTTTTTATGGCTATCAAATAAAACTCAATGAAGGTTTAAAAAGTATGTTATTCCACTCCATGTTAACTAATTTCTCACTAACAGCAGTTCTTTGTTTAAGTCAGGTTGATTTTACATGTTAAAACAACAACGTAAAGATTGTTTTTAGTTGATAATGTTTACGCCGAGTCTCGCTGGTTACTCAAGTAAATGGTCACTGTTCAAAATATTCGACTCCAGAGGATTCATGTTAAGTTATTGGTTGATCTTTTCACTGTCTGCTCATTTGAGTGTTATTCTTACACTTGGCCTTACAACTCAATCATATCGGATACGTCTGCATTTAACTGAACAAAGCAACTTTTCTCGTTCTGTTTTTGAATGGTTTGAAAAGAAAAGAAACACTTTTTTGTTTTTGAACTTTTCGCTTGTGTTGAATTTTTTGTTTGGTTTGCCGATTTTTGTGGACTTTAATTGTAAGTTCAGAAGTTTATTCATAATATGTAATATTTTCAGTGTACGCTATCGATGTGCGTAGCATTCCGGCATTTTATGATTTGATTGGAAAACATCCGAACTTTGTTGCTATTTCAACCGACAAAAATTATTATTTCTTCGAAGCAGCGATGTTGTCCGTCTTTGTGTGCCTTGTTGAATTTGGCTACTGTTTGAAAGTAAATTTCCAGACATTTAAAGGTGAGTTTAGATGTTATTAATATGTCCCACGCTTTATTTTTTGGCGCGCAAGATTAATTGCCCCGGGGTTCGGTTGGACTCGAAGAGGAAGAAGCATTGAAGTCTAGACTTTTCAAAGAATTCAAACAGCGTTTCAATTAAAAATAAAAGTTTTGAACTTCCATTTGCAATTAAGTATGTTTAGCTGTTCGGGCAACACGTTCGATAGTTACAGATCAGACTTTACGTCTACAATTAACAATGTACAGACTGTTTTCCGCTCAACTGTTCATCCTGGTCCTGTTCTTTTTTGTGCCAATTGTCGCGCCAGGAACTGTAAATTTTGGTAATTACCGAGCATTTTCCATTTGCCTCATGGTTCTTCACTCGCCAATTCAGTTTTTGGCAACTATAATTGGATACACCGCAGTCCGGAACACACGAGACAACAACGGACGCTCCAGCAATGCCGGAATTTAATTTGTTTAAGGAGTTCGTTTTTTCGCAGTGATTGTTTGTTGTTCCGCTTTTGCAATAAAGTGTTTGAATGTTTGAATGTTTAAAACATACTTTGAACATCACTGTTTGTTGATTCAAAATTAACTCAATTTTCTATTTTTGTCAACTCAAAAAAGCAGCTCAAAAACCAGCCGGAACACACTCCGCACATAAAAAATTACTGTACCGTTAAGATAAACAAAGAGAAGATCCACTACGTTCGCTAACGAGTCAACGAAATTTAATTTTTCCACCACATTCTTGGAACTATTTTTTCTGTTCTTCTTTGTTTTTGTTTGCTTTTGGGTGCGCGTGGTCGCTTGGCCTTTAAACCGGGTGCCAATATTTGTGTATTTGACTGCACTTTTACCCTATGTTAATTGACTGCTTTCATTCCATTAAAATTGCAACTTTTGATGCGTGGAAAAGTGTCGTAAACAGGAGTTAATCTTTTTGTAGTCAAAATACGGTGGATCAAAAGTTGTCTCCACGATTAAGCGTGTGCATCCGGCTTTTACGGTGTTTAAGAGTTTAGTTTGAACGCTAATTTTTGGTCGCTGGACTTGGCGACATTTTTGTAGCCTTTTTAGACTTTGCAAGTGAACAATGTTGTTTGTTTGTTTTGGACGAAGGAACGATGATAATTTGATAGCCGGTCGTGTGAATTCGTTGAACAGTTTTGAAATTGCTGTTGAGTTTGGTTGAATTGGATTATGTTTTGGTTCTAAAACGTTTTTAACATTCATTAAACGCGTTGCTTTTCTCCGCACTCACTTTGCGCATTTCCCACCTTTAATGCCATAAACAAGTCGACGGCGTTTAAATGCCCACATTAGCCGAATTAGCAATTCATAAAGAGATCGTTGACCAACTGGAGACTTTATTTAGAAACAGGTGGTGTTTGCCGGCACTATTAATGAGTTTTGGTTTAAAGCGAAAGTTTGGTTCAACTTTTTAATCTCGAGCTTTGCTCAGAATTGTGTTTGAACGGAAACATTATTTCCAGAGTTTGCATAACAGTTGACTAACTTTTAGAACTCAATGTTGCACGCATTGCTTTCAGTTCAGTTGATTTGTTTGAATTATAGAAGTTTTGAGTTGCCCAGCCATGAAGTCGGAAATGTCATGTTGATATGCTGCTATTTTGATTATTGGCTGAATAAACACAATTAGACTGGGTTTGCGCACTCACTTTTAATTAGCGTTCAAAACAAGTCTCCAAAACTGAACCCAATTTCCTTTACTCAGTGGATTTTGCAATTAAAAGGAGTGTTTTTAAAATACACTAAAAAGTTTGCTTATCCGCCCAAGAAAGACCAAAAAGCGTGCACGTGCCATTTCGTCAAAGAATTTAAGTACTGTATCGCCTGCACTCAAAAGTTGACGCGTTAAGCAAAAACATTTCAATTAATTGTCTTTTGGTTTGAGTGCTATTTACGGTCTGCTTGTAATTGGAGGTGGTGTATGCTCTCCGCTTCGCAGTGTTTTTTAATATCATCGGTCTTTCTCAATTGACAGTTTGTACTTCCTCTACGGAGCCGTGAAATCTTTCGCACTTGGTGAACATTTTTGGCGGATTCAAAGTACAACAACCGAAAGTTTTCCGAGGAACAGATTTGAAAGAGTTTTTGAGTTCTTACGGTACTTTTTGCGTAATAAGATTTGTTGCACATTAGCTATTTTTGAACACCTTGAAAAGATCAAAAGAGCAAAGATTCTGTTAAGGCGTTTACTGAGTGGACCAAAAAACGTTAACACAAAAAAGTCAATCAAAGAGTTTCAAACACAAACAATTTTTGCTTTTTTGGTCCACTTTGTATAATGTTTAGTTGATATTGCACGGAATGAATCCATTCAAGAAATGCACGTTTGGCGGATTAAGACGTTTTATTTTGACACAAACAACGTTGCAAAACGTCTATTTTCAGTTATTAAAGAAGTTTAATCCAAGTTTCCGTTCATTCTGGTGCTCTTCGATATTTAATTTCCAGCTTAATCTCCTCGCGAGTTTAGAAGTCAACAAAATTATTGCAGATTATTAACGACGTTTTACGCTTGTTTTGTGTGGTTTGCGAATTAAAGGTTTTGGATGGATGTTTGTCTAAGTGTAGAATTTCATTTGAGCGGATGTTTTTTGGTTAAAGATCTTTATTTAATTTGATTACGTTATAACAAATTGTATTTTGATACTTGTCGGAAATTATTTGTCCACTTACAATTCTGAATCACGAGCACAACTGTTTATAACTCTTCCAAAAAGCAGTTTTTTAATCAAATAAATGGCACCTTTGATGTGTTTTGGTTTCTTAACGCGGATATCCAAAATTATTCCTTACATTTAAAATGTGTAACTTCGTGTTTTGAGGATAAACTCCAATACCACTTAGTGAATGAGGCATCGCTTTAAGCGGTTTTTAAAAATCCGACGGAAGTGGTTGTTATTGTAAAAGGACACGGGAGTTATGAGATTTTTAGCATGAGTATTTTGGGAGGTGTTAAGATGATCATGTAAATGTTCTAGATTTGGTGTGGCTTTTGTCGTTTGCTAGTTGTGCTTTTGTTACGGTGCACGAACGGACTTTGTTTAGGCAAAAGAATCAATTAATCTTCTGGTTTATTTGCAGACACATTTAAAATTCATCTTTTCTCACTGTTTGCGTTGGAACATATACTTTTGTTTTTGTGGGATGTTTCCGTCTACACGAATTCTGTTTTGTCTACTGCAGTTTAATTAGGTTTTGTTGAACTTGATGCGGTACAGTGCGAGAGTTTAATAAATTGAACGGGCTTTTCATTCGGCTCAATTTTAAGAAATTAAAAAGTCTCTTGAGATTCGATTATAATTGCGCGTTCTTTTCGTTCACAGTTTATCTTTTCAGTCACAGTTTATTTTTGACTTTTTAGAATGGACCCAGTTGATACGTTCAAATTAATCATGAATTACAAACAAGCCGCTCCGTTCGAAAATGCATATTCTACTTATATGTACGTCATGTTTATATTCAGCACATTACTTACTGCCATCTGTTTATATTTGTTTCTAAATCGGCAGTCAAAGTTACATTCTGAGTTGCGTTCCATAGTTACGCACACAACTCTATCCAGCTGGGCAATGGCCTCAACAATGACACTCTGGCAAGTGGTAGTATTGCCTCCTTATGTTGGAGGTTATCCTCTTGGCATTGTTTTCAGAGCTATTGGACCGTATTCATTCTTATTAGGATTGTGGATTTGTTGGAGGTAAACAGTTTTAATGATCATGCAGTTACTTACAGTTTTAGTTGTGTGATTCATCTCGGAGTTGTTTATACACTCGGGTTCTCACTTCAATGCTTTCGAATGAAAGTTAGTGGTCAGAACAGTTGTTTGGGGAGAATCTTTGCATGGTTTTTGCGTGACAACAACACAACAAATTTTCTGCGGTGGTCCGCAACCTTCAACTTCTCGTTTGTTCTCATTCCAATTGTCAGTCTTTGTTGGTTCACAGTTCCAGTTGAAGAAGAGCCGTTGCTTGAAAGTTTAAGAGAACATCACCCGGCTTTAATTTTAATAGTCATTCGTGAAGATGTTGTCTTTTTAGTCAGTATTTTGATCTGTTCAACGTTAATATCTGCAGAGATTGGATACTGTCTAAAAACAAACTGGTTGACATTTAAAGTAAGTTAAAAAGCATTCTTTAAAACGTTTGATAACTTCTAATTTACAGACAGTTCAAAAAACATCTGGAGTCGTCACACAGAAGACATTTAATATGCAGATCCACCTGTACCGGCTCTTTTCGTTGCAACTGTTCATGATCATTTTGTTCTTTTACATTCCAACTTTAATTGCTTGTCTTCATATGTTTGAAATCATTGATTTAAAAAATTTCGCCTACTTTGAATATCTGTTTTATGTTATGGCATTGCCCCGTTCAAAACATCATTAGTTTGTTAGGGTATCCAGGCGTTCGGAAAAAAATCACTTCCATTGGATCGTCTCGAAACTTTCCAAACTGACTAAAAACTCTCTTTCAACCTAGCATTTACTTTTCAATTTCCAGTTTAATACGGGTTTTCATTTAGATGCAAATCTGTATTTAGAAAACACTGTAGAAACTTATTGAACATTTCAAGGAAGCCTCCGTCCGTTAAGTTTTTGCATTTGGTGCTTTTGTTTCTGACATATCTTTGTTGTTGTTTTGTTGCAAATAAATTGTTCTTCCAAACATAAAATGAAGGCTGAATGCTCTGAAAGACGTTATCTTTTTGGTCCAATCAAATGTAACTTCTTGTGATTGCGGAAGCGCATAATTGATAAAGTATTGTCATCAAAAATTGTAACAAACAGCAAATCATTGATCGGAGCAACGTAGCCAACAAAAACTTTAATGCACAGTTTATTCAGTCAAATTAATGATTAACCGGAGCATGTCCAACTTGTTTATTGCCCAGATCAAAAACTGAGCAGAAATTGGACATCCAAGGAAAGCCTAGAATGTACTTGCCACCTTGTTCCCAGTCAGATGAAAACGGCAAAATGCAAGTTCCGTCTTTAGCTTTCTTTGTCAGCAATTGATCTTGATTCAAAACAAAGTCTTTTTTGATGCCCTAAATAATGATTATAACAATCCAAAGAAAGACTTACCCAAGTAAACTTAGTTGAACAGTCAATTGTATACGCATCATCATCGAAATTGAAAGTAGCGCCCAAATTGTCCATCAACACATACAATTCGTTGTAAGACATAATGATTTCGGGCTGGTTCAAGTCGTAAGACAACTAAACAAATTTCTTTAACACTTTCAAATGACAGTTAAACAAACTGTGACTCTTTTTTCAGTTGTATATGGATTTCCATTCAAGTAGATAGCGTCAACTGCAATAATCCAGTAACTTTCTTCAAGCAACGGGAAGTAAGTGAGTTTGTCGTTTTGGCAATTGTCATTGTCCAGTTGACCAAATGAAATCTGTCCGCCGGTTTGATCAATTAAAGGATTTGAATCCAAAAAGATAGTAAACAAAGGTTGATCAAAAATGTTTTGGGCGACGGCGTTTTCCATCACAGTTGTTGTTTTGCCAGTACTTTGGGCCTTAAATGCAAGACCGAGAATTCCGTCAACTAACGAACTGTCAATTATTCCGGAGTCGCAGAAAGTAGCTAATTCAACATTGGTCTTTGGAATTGAAATGGATCCACCTAATGTGACAGTGTCTTGAGCATAAAATCCGTGGATTGGTGTTTCTTCCACGTCTATATCAGGATACCAACTGCCGCCGAGGTTTACGAACGTTGAGGACAGTGCGTCGTTAAACTTGTGCTTCATATCACACGGCGTCTCTTTGTCTCCACAACAACCCATGCAGCCAAAAGCATGACAGCTAGAAAAGCAAGTATCGTCGCAATTTCCACCCATTGACTCGCAACTGGAGTGACCGACCCAAAAATCTCCAGCAGGTCAAATCGACATAGACATTAAATTGCTGCTTGGGCGAGCCAATCTCAACGGTTAGTGTATAGCTGTGACTGTAATAACCTGTTTTGGACCATCCGATCCTTTGTTTCCCACTGTCAAAACGGCTTGAACGTGTTTGCGGTTTGTGGAGTTTGGATTTAATGTTTTTGGCAACAGTGGAAAAGCCTAACATGTTTACAATGAATATAAAGTAACAAAGCATTCATACCTTCACGTTCCAGCTTCATAAGTGCCGTTTCCTTCTTGATCAACGGTGCTTTCCATGCATCCACACAAACGATGAAAACCACCAACGAAGCAAAAATCAACAAACGAGACATGTTGAAAGAAAGCACTTTGATTAATTATGTTCAGAAACAGTCGCTTTTATACTTAAACTTTGAATTAAGAACACTCATTTAATCAAACTCTTAACTTGCTGATAAACTTTTTTGTTTCTCACAAAATTGATCACTTTGATGTTTCGATGTGCACTTTTTTGTCGTTGATGATCTTTATTGCAAATTGTCATCTTCTTTGGTCAGAACTTTTTCCTCAACCTATTAAAATTCGAAGTAACTGTTAAAGTCATACATTTAATTACATCAAGGCACGCAACAAAGCAATTTACTGTCATTACTTAAATCTTTTTAATAAACTTTATTAATTTAGAAAGTGCAAATGCAATTAAACAGTTGAAGTTTTTACACCGCAATTATGTCTATTTAGATGATCTTTAAGTGCGAATGTCATATTTTGTGACAAGAATTAATAACAACCTAAAAGTTGCACTTTTGATTCTGCCAACTCGAAAGTTTTAATGGAGCATTCGTCTCGCAAACCATTTAAACTTTGACGGAGTTCATTTCAAATGGCAATGGTTGTTCGTTTCCGGAAAATTCGGCCAAGAAACTAATCTCGTTGTGGATTTTATGGAGTTTGTTGAATGTTTCACACATACCTTTTCGAGTAATGTTTATCAAACGCAATTAAGTTTTTGCAAGTACAAAACTCAAAATGCCATAACTATTAGTTGACGTTTCTTCCAGTCATCTAATTAGATTTCCGTTTTTGGAGTCGAGTAAACGCGGAAAAACTTGGTTTCCTTCTCACAAAAACACTACACGGATGTAAGTTTTGGAATCCGTTCTCTAAAAACTATTACTTCTGCCCACTTCATCGATTTTATTTACAAGCATTTGTCATTTTTGTATTGCTTTGAAATTGTAGTGAAGCGAAAGTATAAACAAAAGTTTGAATGGCATTTTCGAAAAACATGATTGTGCATGTTGACAGAAGTTTGTATCGAAAGAAAACTCATGCAACAGATTCAGACCACCTACTCAAACAATGTTTCTATTTTTACATTTGACACCCACGTTTCTCGGTACAAAATGTCAGAAGTCTTTTTTGTTTAAGTGCGCAGATTAAACGATCTGCAAGTTTCTCAAATTGTATTTGTACTGTTCAAGGTCCAATTATCTTCATTATTTAACGGAGTGTCCAGACAACGCTTTCCAAATCGTGTTTGTCCCGCGTGCTATTCAAAAATGGCAACAGGAACCTAGTTAATTGTTTTCTTATTTCTTACGCAAATCTTAGAGAAACATATCCTTTCATCTGCGCGTACACACGCAACATAACACTTTTTTGTTTAGTTCCGATTATTTAAACTGCAATGACGGCACACGTCCACTCAAAAAAAAGCAGCAACATGAATATCACCTTGCATCGTCCTTACTGGCAACAGACGTTACAGGTAGAGTTAATTGCTTTTTGATTTTTGCCCTTTCCATGCGACCGAATTAGGCGAACATATCCTGTAATTAAATTGTAGGGAGCCAAAAGCAATCCTTACGCATAACGGGTGGTTTTACGGTTTTTAGAATTGCCCTCTTTGTGTGGTTCTACTCCAGCAAGTCAAAACAGTCTTTTGAACACCTATCCGCCCTTAACTTTGAGCGACCACACAAGGTGGAAGTCATACAGACACTGGAGGAGAGGCGGAACGCAAGTTTAATAGCTACTCCCACATTTTAAATGAGATTTTTAACAAGAAGCGAGTAGCAAGTGAGCTCGGCAGGAACGGTGTTCTGCATAGGCTTTCAACGAAACAGAACTTAAATTGAGATAAACTTTTGTGGACTCGTTGATTTTTGTTTCCAATTGCGTGCAATTAATTGAAGTGTTTTGAAACCTTTTAATCAAACTCTTAAATAGACTTTATTTCTGCATAACTCAATAAAAGTGTTTGTTTGCAGCTTTGTTTCATTAACAATTTATGACAAACTTAATTTTCAATTCAATTTTGGCATTCTTTGTCTCCTGCGTCCAGCAGAGCAATCATATGTTTAATTTACCTTTTTCCAGATGGTTGCTGATTCTTTCATCGACACGGGTCTTAGAATTCTACCATATGTTGAGTTGGTCATTGGATTTCCATGCATTGTTTGCAACATCTACTTTGCTTTCCGGTTCTCTCAACTCTCAGCCATCAATCCAAATCTACGAGTCTTGCTGGTAATTGAAGTAGTTTAAAGGTTAAATTGAAAAAACACTTCCAGATTTTAACCAACTTGTTGTCTGCCTTTATTGCTATTTTGCATCCAACAATGGAGTTCATGCCAGAGTCTATGTATTCAATTGTAAACGGCAGATATCTCGGTGCCACTCTTTATTACAGCATTGCCTTTTTGACTTATGCTTTTGTTTTCATACTGGATTGCAAGTTCATAATGATCATGATTGAAAGAAGAATCGCATTCAAGAACCGCGCAGTCTACGAACAAAGCGACTCTGCTCTTGGACTCAAAATATTTTGTGTTTTTGTAACTTTATTTAACTGCCTTTAAACAGTATTACTTACATTTCCAGATCATTGTCGCCATTCTCGTAATTGTTGTGCGGATTATTGCCATTATTCTTGCTCGTGACCCAAGTCAGTCGGTAGATGACATCATGGAGATTGCTTTCGTTGCTGAACGCTCGCCAGCCTTCTTTTTAAATATTCATATCGCGCCTGTAATCTCGTCTGTTCTGGGAGTTTACGAACTGCATCGACTTATTAGACTGACCAAACATTACCGACATAAAGGATCTACGTTAAGTGAGGCAAGTTGTAAACAGTGTGCATTAAATTACAAGTTCCGTGTGATTTCAGCGCTTCGAAATCAATCAAACTGCAGAAGTCATTGAGATTCTCAAGCCGTTGCTTTACATTTACTGCTCGTTGACGTCTCTTTCCACTGTCAGTTATTCCTGCTTGCTCTATTTTCATTATTGTTTGGAATACGGAACAAAGTCGTCACTTTACTTGGCGATAACAAATCTTGATTATTTATGCGCATCAAGTTACACGTTACTTTCAACAGGTTATATGTTGTTTAGCTTTCGTGATATGCGACGGACACTTTACCGCAACTTTAAACAATTTCTATGCGTAACAGTGCATACTGACCGAGTTTGTCCAGAAATAGACAAGGACAAGCAGACAAAAGACCACTTTGATTATTTGAAAGCTGTGTGGGAGACAAAAGCTCCTCAATAAAGTGGTTCGGCGTTACATCTACCGAAGTCAAAGTTGTTTGTTGAAGCTTTTATGCACTTTAATGTTTAATTACTTCTTTGATTGTTTCTTTTTGAACAAATAAATAGAGTTCCGCAAAAAAAGAGCAAAAAACTCTCAAACGCGAGTTGAAAAAATGTTTCGATCACAGTTCTTTTTTTGAAAGCGAAACTCTCGTTGAACTCTTTTTTGCGGAACTCTACAAATAAATCAATTCAATGATTTCAATAGTTTATTAAACAGTCATAACAATTTATACACAAATAAACATTTACAATAGATTGGGAGGGCACAGAGATAACCGTCTAAATAGCACTTGCCGAATTGAGCTATTAGGAACAGAGTCGCAACAAATACACAAATTAAAGACAATCGATCTCTGCTTACAAAATACGAATAATTTCGGGCAAGCAACAAGAACACAAACACTAAATAGGCACAATAATTAAACAGTACAATGAGACCCGATGGCGCGCTTATTTGCCTTCGCTGACCAACTTGTCGTATGAGGCCAAAGACAAGAAGTCTGGAAGCTCTTCGGACAAAACAACTTGTTCCAAGAGTTCGGCAGCTTCGGGGATGCGGTTGACAATGGAGCCGGCGCGAATCAATCGGCGTTCAGTCTCGGCGTTGATGGTCTGCTTGACAAGGTTCGGGTCAACTAAAAGTTTGTTTAATTATTAAGTTTCAATTTAGTTTAAAGACATAGTTAAAGAAGTTGTTTAATTTTTAAGACAACTTAATAGTCAAAATACTTACCGACGCGGCCATCCTCCAATTTGGCTTCATGACGGAGCCATTGCCAGAGCAGGGCGCGATAAATTTCGACGGTGGCGAAATCTTGCATTGCGTTCATCAAAGGAACACAACCAACCCCGCGAAGGTACGAGTCCAAATAACCCAAAGTGATGGAGATGTTTCGACGGAATCCCTTTTCAGTTCGAGTGCCTTCTGGAACTTCAGTCAATGTGCGAGCATCAGTTTTGAAGCTGGGCAACAATTTGTCGATCTGGTTGGGCGAGGACATCACATTGTTGTAGATTTCCATAGCCAATGGGACAAGAGCTGGATGAGCAACCCAGGAACCGTCATTTCCGTCACTTGCTTCACGTTCTTTATCAGCGCGAACCTGAAAACATTTAAAGTTAATGGATTTCTTTTCTGGGTGGCTCGATCCACTGAAGCTATTTAAGGTCTTTAAATTTCTTTAACAAGCAACTCTTTTCAATTTAAATAACTTACCAATGAAATAGCTTTGTCGTTTGCCGATTGGTCGTGTTTGATTGGAATTTGAGCAGCCATTCCACCCATAGCAAAGATTCCGCGTTGATGGCATGTCTTGATCAAATGAAGAGCACACGAGCGCATGAGTTGCGAAGTCATGGCTAAAACAGACGAAGATTTAATGACGCGTTTTTAACTATTCAAACTTACTCAATTGGTTACCATCTGGAAGCAAGTATTTGCGATGGTTGCGGAAAACTTTGACGTAGGAGAAGAAGGTAGTCCCAGCGACCTGCAAATAAACAAAAGAATTAATAATATAGAACATCTTATCTCACCGAAGTTAACTCCGATGATGTAGTCTTTCAAGGCGTGGATGATCTCTTCGATCTGGAAAGTTGCCAACAAATGCTCGTTCAAAACAGTGCACTTAATTGTTCCGTGAGGAAGTCCTCAGTTTTTCTTCGCTGTAGCGGAAAACTTCAGCCCACAAAGCAGCTTCTTCGGCATTCTCCAATTTTGGCAAGTAGAAGTATGGTCTGAAAGGAATCGGTGTTTAAGTTGCAAGTTCACCTCAAAAGACTCACCCAGATCCTTTCTCCAAAAGAGCACGGCCGTTGTGGAAGATGAAAAGACCGAAATCGAAGAGAGATCCGCTCATTGCTTGCTTGTTGATGATGACGTGCTTTTCAGGCAAATGCCATCCGCGAGGACGAACATTGAGGACTAAAAAGATTATTTTAAATGTGAATGATTTGAAAAGTCTCTTTACCTGCTGGCTTGTCAACCAAAGTGTACTTCTTCTTGGTGGTCGGATGCAAATAGTCAATTTGTCCACGAACGGCGTCGTACACGTTGATCTGGCCTTCAAGTTGATTGCGCCAGGTTGGAGAGTTTGAATCTTCAAAGTCAGCCATGAAGACGCGAGCTCCACTGTTCAAAGCGTTGATGACCATTTTGCGGTCAGTTGGTCCGGTGATTTCAACACGACGATCCTTCAAGTCATTCGGGATTGAAGCTCCTTTCCAAGAAAGATCAGAACGCAAATTAGCAGTGTTTGGATCAAAGTCTGGGAACCACTCGCCGCTGTCGATTTGAGCTTGAAGCAACTTGCGCTTGGCCAGCAACTTTCGGCGTTTCGGCTCGAACTGAGTGTGCAAGTCCTTGAGAAAACGTTGGGCGTCTGGAGTCAGGATCTTCTCATCTCCGCGCTCAGTTGGGGCAGTAATTGTGATGATTTCGTCTTCATCCGGCGGTGCAGTTGCAGTGAAGAATTGAGCTTCTTCGGTCGAGCCTTTGAGTGCAGCAGTTGAAGACACACCTCCGGCAGCTGCGGATCCAACATAATCAAAGTAACCTGTACCGACTTCTCTTTGATGCTTGACGGCAGTGTAGCCAGAAGATTCAGCTGCAAACTCCTTTTCTTGCAACTCCGAATAGGCAGCCATTCCGCGTTCACGGTAGTTCTTGGCCAAATCGAAGATGGAGAAGTTGTTCGCGTGGAAGCCAGCCAATGTGATGAATTGGTATTTGAAGCCCATTGCTCCGAGTTCGCGCTGGAACTTTTCCATGTCAGATGGTCGAAGATGCTTGCGCCAGTTGAATGAAGGCGAGCAATTGTAAGCAAACAACTGGTCTGGGTAGTCCTTTCTAACGCCCTCAGAAAATTCTTTCGCATCTAAAAAGTATTGTTTTAGTTTAAGTTTTGAAGCGTGTTCGATTGACAGTTAGATGTTAAAATTCTCAAATGAAATTGCATTTTTGAAACTATGTTTTGAGATCAAAAAGGCATGCCAGGACGGCAGGTTTGATTGAATGCAAGGTAAAGTGACTTACGGGCGACACTCGGCATGCTGGTTTCCATCCAGATCAAATCAGAGTACGGAGCGTAGGCCTTGGCGCGGTCAATGCAAGCCTGAAAATTGCAAAGATTAGCTTAATTCACTTAATTCAATAAAATACCTGCAAAGCAGTTGAATCCTTGAGTCGATAGAAACCTTCAGCAGTGCGTCCGGCATCTCGATCAATAAATGGGTGATCGCGTTCATCAATGTCCGTAGTGAGCAAACGTGAAGACTCAGCATCAGTTCGTGCAACAATGATTGTTGGGACGCCACAAACATCGGCAGCCAAACGAGCGGCATTCAAATGACGAACATGTTGAGCAACTGGAATCAAAACTTTTCCACCCCTAAACACAACAGAAATTAGTCTTTGGAGTGCATCCAACAACTTACATATGTCCGCATTTCTTCTCCGAGCCCAATTGATCTTCGAAGTGAACACCTGATGCGCCGGCTTCGATGTAGCCCTGGAAACATTCAATTTAGTAATGCTTGTTCTTCTTTATTTGTAATTTTTGTTTAAACTCCTAATGTACTTCTTTGAATGTTGTGTAATAAACAGCGCGTTCGTTTGTTTACACTAAACTGTTCCAATAACAACGCGCTCACAATTAATCTTATCAATAAGTGCTCTTTTGCAGAAGAAAGTTAATGACCACTCATGTGGTTGTTCAAATTGTATAGCTACGGAGTTTTTGGTCATCACTTTCAATCACTTTCAATCACTTCCAAGAATGCCTAATTCCTTACCTTCATCAGTTCAAAGCAGTTCAAAGCGCCTCCAAAACCTGCTTCGGCATCTAGAACAAATTGATTATCAGAGTTGTAAACAACTTCAAAGTCTTACCTGCAACAATCGGAACGTACCAGTCGCGTGTACTTTGATAATCTTCAGATTCAACACATTCAATCTGATCGGCACGGCGCAAAGCCTTTGTTGATGCGCTTTGCAAGCTCAGGTCCTGAGTTGGCTGGGTAGAGGGACTGATCCGGATACATATCGCCAACGGAGTTTGCATCAGCAGCGACTTGCCATCCTGAAAAGAAACAGAAGTTGCTTAAAGTTCGTTGGAAGCATTAACAAACCTGACAAATAGATTGCTTTCAAACCGGCACGGACCATCTGAACTGCCTGATTTCCAGTGAGAGCGCCCAAAGCTGGAACGAACGGCTCGGTGTGGATGAGTTGCCATAGCTTGTTAGCACCGCGAGTTGCAAGAGTGTACTCGATGTCAATGGATCCACGCAACTTCAAGACATCTTCAACCTCGTAGTTTCTTTTGATGCCTTTGTAGCGACCCTTCGGCGCGGATTTGACAACATTATAGAAGTTCTTTGAAACCGACTGTGACATTGCGTTTGTGTGTCAGTCTGAAATTGAAAGGAATTATGGAGTTGTTTGAAAGACAAAAGCGTTGGGGACTTTAAAAGGAAGCTGTTCTCAACTCCACTCACAAATCAACTGATTCCGTAAAAGCAGGAGTTTTCAGTCAAAAAGCCTATCATTATAAACCGGTCACTTATTTGGGCGATGGGCGGGACATGAGCTGTTTACGCGCATGTTCTCAACCTCTCGTTTCGCGAACACAACAAACGACTACAATTCACGCCCGAAACAGAACTTACCTCTATGAATCAAAGACAGAAGAGTTGTGTAGAAGTGGAGCTTTCCAAAATAGCCAAAACAAAAATGGTACTAAAATGGAGCGGCTCGGGCTTATATAGTTTTCGGAATGCGAACAAATAAGACAGCTCTCATTAATTTGCTCAATTATAAAGAAGTGATTGTGCGTTTTTAAAGACTTCTTTGAGTTGTTCGCACATCTCGTGTGCGTGCAACGAGATTGTTTTTTGATCTTTGATACAAATCTTAATTTAGCTTGATTTTGGACTGATTGCGCAAGATTCTACCAATCTTTATGATAGGACGTTCCCATCAACGTTGAGATCAACAGACATTGTGCTTTAAACTGTGGACTTTAAGATAATGAGAGCGAAAGTACTCGTTTTGAGTGATCAAAAAGTAGGGCGCCGTGTGATTAGGCTGATTTGAGGCGGCAGATAAACGGACCAGATTTCGGCAACAACCGAAAACGAACACTTTCAATTATGTAAAATCTTATCTTGTTTTGTTGGCGGCACACGAAGATATTTTTGGCAGTTGTTGAACAAACGAATACTTTAAACAAAACTTTAAACAAAGTTTAAAGCAACTTATTAATTGCATTCAATAAAAACAAACACAATCTTTACTCACTAAACAATTACTTTGTTGTTTATCACCACGTGACGGTCTAAGCAATTACGAACAGTGTTCGCCGTCGGCAAGTTATCTCTTCTTGTGTTGATTTGTTTTTTTGTACTTTGACTGTCTCAAATTTTGAATTGATTTTAAATGTTTGTTGGCCAATTTGACGAAAAAGCTTAAAATTTCCAGGCCACACCGATTCTGTACTCCACTTGCTCCAACAATGTCCAGGCGGACCAGTTCTTTGAGTTTTCATAAGAAGTAAACAAACGCCTGGTTGTTACGCGCACCGATGGTCGCCGATTGCAAAGCACAAAGTCCATGAGTCTTCCCTGGCTGTCTGACCGCGTGCCGCTATAATCACCAGCGGGATCTGTTGTTTTCCTTTTAGGGCTTGGTTCTCACAATCGAAGATCACGGTTCTAGAATTAGTCAAATCCTACGCGCGACCAAAGAACTCGATCAAAGTACTCGGCAGCTATTTTTAGTGAGACTTGTTTAATAACTTGTTTTGGTTTTAAACGCTTTCAACAATTGCATACACTTTATTGGTTCTGCACCGGAAAAGAAGCCCGCGTGGAACAATTGCACAGCAAGTGAACATCAAGTAAACAGTCCGAAATTAGTCGACAAGCGCCGGGGGTGATCATCAAAACAAATGCTGCGTGTCGATGAGAACTTCGTACTTTGCACTGCACGAGCTTTAAACGCAGTTTATACTTGGGAAGCTCCCGCAAGCAATTGTTTTTTGCCGAAACAGCAAGTAAACAAACCAAAAATAGAGCAGTTGAAGAAATGAAGTGTTTCATAAATATTGAAAAATACTTTTTTGACAAGGAGACTTTTGATTGGCTTTTTGACAATGTCTATTAACTTTTCTTAAAGAAATAAAGATTGATTTTCAAAACTAATGAGATCGACAAAAAGTAAAAGATTGTTTGTGTTTGAAACTTTTTGCTTTTATTGACAAAGAGACTGTTTTTGAAACTTTTCGATTGACTTTTTCATTTTCTACTTTTTTATGACCGAACATTAGAGCTAAAACTTATTTTTAATCGCTTATGCAAAAGAAAAGATCTCAGTATCGATCGTGAGTCTGCCAATAAAATTCAGAAAATGTGCAAGGTTGTCATCACCGATCTTTTCAACCAACTGCGCCATAAAGACACAAGGGGCCGCTTTCTCCAGGTTTCACGATGTTTGTTGTCGCAAAAATTTTTTCGAGTGCTCAAAGTTAAACAATATTCTTTATTGCCTTGTTAAAGATTCTTCTATAGTGTCCAGATATCTTGTGATTTCCATAGGTGTTTAAGTGATGGTTATCTCTAAAATAAAATATTTGAGTCTTTGGATCATATGGTAGGACACCAATTTTTTCGACAAAAGAACGGAAGATAGTCAATTAAATGGCACTTTGAGCATATTATGTTCTTCAAACGACCATTGTGATCTTTGTAGCGGCTCTTATAGTACTAAACCTTTTAGTTAAAAACAACTCCAACAACACAGTCAAATTACCTTTCTACTTATTCCCATTGATTTGATGTCCATTCCATACAATAAACGTTTGGCCATTTCTAGTGGCCCGTTTTTGTGAGGAAACTCCAGCATTGGCCGATCTAATAGGATTAGCTTTTTAACTAGCGGTTGAACAGTGTCCAAAAAGGTTTGCATGTTCCTAAGTAGACGATCATTAAAAACATCGGGTGCACGCCGCAAAGGACTTGAATCTGGATATCGGTGCATTGCAATTAGGATGTCAGGTTGAAACTCTCGAATAACGCGTAAAGTCATTTTACCGAACTGACTGCACTCATTTAAACTGAAGTCGTTAAAAACGAGACATCCTAAAATTACAAAGTTGTCGAAGATTGTCGAAGATTTTTTACCTGATGTCATAAACCAATAAATACGTTTATATTGTCCTTTTAATGCAAGTTGCCATGCAAGAGCCGAAGAGTGGGCGTGAGAATTGCCAACAATAAGAACGTCTAAATGTCCGTCACCCTATAAAGTTGATTTAGAAACATCGACCTAGAGAGATTTACCTTGATAGAGCATTCCCATTTTATTCTTTTCGACCGCAAATTTAAAATTCTGTGATAAGTCCTAGTTTTGTTTGGACACGGAATCGATGTTAAAACCTAAAAATGTTATGTTTAAAAGATCTTTCCAATCAAACTTACTCGATTTAATTGACTTTTAAGATCAACTGTAAGCATGTCAATTGCTACTTTCTGTGTTCGGTTGTTTCCAGCCAGATTGTTCATAATCTTTTCGTGCAACGGAGATGGCTTTATGAAGTCCGGTTCTTTTTGGTGCAAGATTACTGCGTAGAGTAAAAATACAATTGTGTACAAGCAAACAACTGTTTTCAGCAGGTCGCGCAAATTAGAAATCTTTAACAACGGTTTTTCAACACATTCGTGAATTAAAAATGCAATTCCAATAGACAAAACAATTATTGCACATCCGACTAAACAACAAATAGATGTTTTTGATTGGAGTTAAACATACTTGAAAGTCCAAAAGACACGTCGGTGTTTAAGTATCGAAAAAATTGAATAAGTGGCCAATGAACCAAATACAATACATAACTTAGATCACCAATCCAAACCATGAAAGAATTATTCAATAAATAATTCGACCTTTCTGCGTTGCCTAAATACAGTAGAACAGACGTGGCACAAATAACAAAAAGCATTCGCAAACTCATTCCAAACATCAAACCAAAACTCCAACGCCAACAGGAAAGTTAACAAATAACTTGCAATTAAGTAGATAAATCTCGACTTCAACGGAAAAGCACATCCGAAATAGAACGCTAAGATTCCGCCCATAAACTGCCAAATACGGCATGGAAGAAATTCAAACGCCCACGTATCAGGAACGTGGTAATAAAGAATGTAAGACGATGTCGAAAATAAAGCAGTCAACATAAGTTTAAATGAAGGTTGTTTGCTGAGCTTTAAAAGAACAAAGACGAACGGAACGCATAAATAAAATTGAATCTCAACCGCCAAACTCCAGGTGTGTAGAAACATTTTTGTAGAAAACAACTGAAAAGTTTTGATGATTTTAAAGATATAATGCAGAACAACTAACCTGTGTAAAGTAATTGTCGTCTGTGAACAAAACAGCCATGTTGGTCCAAAAATACAAAGCAGGCTTAAATCACTCAACACCTGCATGTAATCAAATCTGCACAGGATAAAGATAGATGACAATAATGTAAGTGCAATTATAAACAAATAGACAGGCAGAATGCGTTTGAAACGTCTAAAGTAAAAGTCTGCAGCAACGTTTCTTGTTATCTTTTCTGGCTTGTTTAAAAGAACTGCCATCAAGTAGCCGGACAGTGCAAAGAACATATCAACTCCGTAAAACCCGTTCGGCATCCAATTCGGCCAAACGTGAAAAAGTAAGACGCCAATAATTGCAACGGCGCGCAGACCTTGAATGTCCAGTCTCTTTTTAGTCTGCATTGTTTAATGATTAAAATAAAATGATTCGTGTTTAATTGTGGAATTTGGACGTCGTGATTGTTTAATTGCACAGCTGTATCCGAGCTAAACAGAAATTAATTGAGCGGGCGTTTTAATGTTGTTAGTGCATTTTATTTGTAAAGTACAGGTGTTTTGAGTTATTTATGCAATGTGTAAGTTGAGCATTTGGAATCATAAACATTCAGCAACTTTCTTGCTTAATTTACTGGGTGGGCTAAAAAAACGCTAACACAAAAAGTAAAAAGTCAAAAAAAGTCAATCAAACACAAAAAAGTCTTTTGCCAAAAAGTTTCAAACACAAACAATTTTTTGCTTTTTTGTCTCACTCTGTAATTAAACTGCAGATTCAAAACAATTTGTGTTCGAAAAAGTTCAGTTTACAGTTTCAAGTGTTCAGAACATTCATTATGCAGATCGTGTCAAAAAGATCGACTTGCTTGCGTCAACGGAAGCATAACAGATTATGAAAATAGACTAGACCTCCTATTCTCCGCCAAAGATCCGATCCAGGTTTCAATAAAGTTCATGTTCCAACAACAGTATTTAAGCAACGCACTTTTGTGTTTCAAACAGTTCATTAAACAGTTGTTTCAACTACGAAAATGTTCGGAAAGTTCGGTTTCTTGTTATTGTTCGTTGCTGTATTGGCTTTGCTCGTTCAAACTTCTGATGCCCAGGTAAAATAAAAACACTATTAAAAAGCATCTTATCTTTAGAAATCGAACTCCAAAGAAGTTTGCAAGAAGAGTGACTGCAAGTCTGATTGCCAAGACAAGAAAGTGAGTTTTTAAAGATCGCTTTTGTAATTACTGTAAAGCGTCTTAAGAAAGGAAGCAAGTGTTATCGCACAGGAAAATGCAAGAAAGGAAAGTGCAAGTGCAGCAAGCTCGGCAAGTGCAAGAATTCCAACTCCAACGGCAACTAACTTGCTCATCAATCAAACAGACAAATTACGCGTAATTGTATAACACTATTTGAATAAATAAAGGCTGCCACTTAAAAGTGTTTATTGTTTATAGTTTTACAATGGTGTTTGACCATTTGTAACAACTGGCTGATTTTTATCGTCTGAAAACAACTTTGAACAACAAAAAACGGACAATAGTCGATTCATAAAGCTGTCATATGGTTCCAATGAGTGCATCCAATCTGGCTAAACTTTGTTTGTAAATCTTTAGTTATTTGGAAAACGTACCAAAAACTCCCAGTTCTTTAAAGTTTCAGGCAACATATGCGAAAACGACATTTGAAGCCAGTTGATTAGAAGAATAAGTACAATTAAACTAACAAAGAAGCCCACAATTATCAACATAACTGCAGTGGGGAACAAAGATAGAACAAACAAACTGGTCGGCATGAATAGAAAAACAAAGACGGTGTAGACCAAAGCAAACCATCGATATCTGTAACAATTGTTTTTAACGATTATCAACAAGAGCAATTTTACCGCGCAGTAATGTTTACCGAGCTTCATGGATATGTTTAAAGGTATCCGGCGCATACACGGAATGGGATAAAACAAAACAAGTCCGAGTACGTTGAAAAGTGTTTGACAAAGTGCAATTTGGAGAGTACTGAATTAAAAAACTTATTCAAAAACATAATATTTAACTTACTCGTGTATTTGCTTTGGATCCGATGCCAATGCGGCAAGAAGTGCTAAAAGTCAATCAATTAGCTCCAAGTTACAATTAAAATGCTTACTTGTGGAAGTTGTTCCTACATTGCTGCCAATAATTAAACAATAAAAACGTTCAAGAGGAACCACGCCAACGCCGACTAACGGAACCAGAACAGTGCGAAAAACAGAAGCGGATTCAATTACAACGACAATCAAACAACCAGCGAGCATCAACATGTAGCCAGTTAAGAACTTAAAAGGTCGAGGAAAGTCATAAGTAACAAGTTTATGGACGAGCATGGCTATTTGTCCGCCAACCAACGCTTGCATCACTTTCACAATCCCAATTAGACATCCTATTAAGAACCCAATAGACACAATCAATAAGATGAAACCGATGGTTTGATCCGAGAGTGTTGAGTTAACAAACAAGTGATCATATTCACCTGAATTTAAACTATATTGTAAAGTTGATTTGCACACTTACAATTCGAAGCTATTTTCCCTGTCTCCAAATCAATGCAGCGATAAACAAATGTTGTTCGGTTAGTCATCGCTATAGCGGTTTGGTTTTTAGAGGCAATTGCGGCCGAAATTCTAGTAATTCCGTCGCTGTCGATCTGCAAAATTTGATTAAAACAATTCTTTTAACACAGTTAAAAACCTTGATGATTCTCTTCAGAACAGGTTCGGTAAGGACATGAAAGAGTTTAAATTCCTTTTGCATGCACGTGACTCAAGGGTTCGACGATCAATCCGCTTGTGCGCTCAATAAAATTGAAAGACACTTCTAAAGGTAGAGCAACCAAATAATTCAAAACATTGTAGACATCATTTAATGTGGCACACGCAAAAGCTCGTCTGAACTGGCTAGGATTTGTCGAATGCCCCATGGAGACGAGAACGTTCATCAATGAGCTCCCGAGTTCTAAAAACACGTAAACTATAAAACGAAGTTTATTTAAAACAAACCATTGCCGAACAAAACATAGATGGCAAGTCGCACTGTAATTAAATCTCCAGACACCATTCCAACTAACAACCCGGCCAACATCGAAGTGTTTTGAAGAATCATAGAAATTAACATTCCGATAATGCTTGCCGAGATGGGATTTTGAAGAAATTGACTGTTCTTTATTGTGTCGCCTTAAATTTAAATAAAACGCGCTTAATTGTGTAAACAAACCCATTCCTTTGCCGCCAATTAATTTAAAAGCATTTGAAAGGAGCGAAAAAGTACAAATATAGCCGAAGATAATAAGAAATAGAATGAAGACTTTAAACAGGATGGAACCGACATGTTTTGCCTTTTCAAGATTTGTCAGTTCTAGAAATTAAGAAATTTAGATGTTGATTATACTTTGTGAAGTTTTATAATACCTGTCCACGGTTTGTGTTGATGCTCGTTTGCAATAAGATTTTCTTTGGAAACGTGCCATTTTGAGATTTTTCCATTCTTTGTCTCCTCCGAAGTTGACTCCGCAACTGATGGACTTACACGCATTTTAAAATCTAAACATTAAATATTAAACATCGATAACGTTTGAACAACGCAATTCAAGAGTGAGACTAACTATTGGAACACTTCCTTTTTTGACAAAATACTCAATAAAAAACTAGTTTTGCTCAACTCACTCACAGGAAACTTATTTTCGAAAAAATTGCATCGAATGATCAGTCTCGCCAAGGACACAAAACTTTGCTCCGCTCTGCAGATTTGCATTCAAAATTGGTTAGTTGTGGGAGTTAACGGATTTATTCGCGAGTCATTTGAAGTAGTCGATAGTTCCAAATCGCAAAACTTTCGAGTTGCAAAAAGTTTGCAAAAAGACACATCAAACCACATCGAAAATGAAAAGCGAAAAGTTTTTTCGCTCAAGTTATTATGTTCAAGATAGTTGTTTTAATGTGATGAACGTAACTTTTGTTTCAAGACTTTTAAAACAATTCTTTTGTGATTCAAATATTTTTTGACTTGATAACTTTTATCTTTCATCGTTGATTGTTTCGTCTATTCAATTTGGTAGCAATTCACAGGATGAACAAAGCTTATTTTTGGAATGACTCTCACATTCACTTCATTTGCATCATTCTCCGGACATATGTTGAGTTCGTGTGTCATTGAAAAGCTAGTACGTTTTTTGGAAAAACAGCTTATTCATATGCATTACTAATCTTGATCACTTAAATGTTAGGTTTTTAGTGCTTAGTGATTGTTTTTGTTGAACGAGATAAACGTTGTGTCATAATAATTGCTTCTGCAAAAAAGACTTCATTTTGTGAATGACGAGGATAATTCATATAATATGCGTAACTGTTGTTCAACTGGAACCTTTTAATTGAATAAGCGGGAAAACAACCTGCTCGATGCACACGTTCTTAGTTATTAATTGAATTTGCCTTATTTTCCGCTTAAAACCGTGCTCTCGAAAGACACAGAAATCACCAAAAATTAACAATTCAAAGTTTTCTTGCAAAAATTAATCATTCAATTGAATTACTATTACAAATTCAAACCAACTTGTACACACAAAGTGCACCTAGAAAGCACATCATACATTAGATGACATCAAGTAGGGCAAGGAAGTAGAAATTTACGGTTTGTTGTTGTTATTCTGGGTTTGAATTGAAAAGTGCCGGATAGGTAGCAGCTGAAAAGCGAAGACTATTTTTAATTTCAGATTTCGTTGTTGAGTTGGTCTTTGTTTTGCAAAAAACCTTCTCGAACAACTTTTAAATGACCACTTTGAAGATCGTGTTGATCACGAAAGCACAAATCTTTTAAACTTTTAAAGTTTCAACAAGTTCAGGTGTTTTTTAGACTACACATGCAAAACTAACTTAAACAGCAAATGTCATTTCCTCGTTGAAGACAACAAAACACATCCTCATCATTTTAAATCCCATTGTTCTGTGGAGAGTTTGTTAAAAGGTCAACGGAATGATAAATGACTCAACGGAAATGTCTTTAATGTTTTGAGCCAAGGTACCGATTAACTCTTAGTTTCTTTTGTCATACAACCGGTGTTCGTCTATTTTGACATTTAACAACCAGACTGCATGATCGGAGAGTTTTGAAAACCCAAGTGAACGCCAATGAAAGAAGCAGGTGATTCCATACATCAAATAAACCAAAATGGGCCGAATCGCTGCTGTAGGAAAGAAGCGCACGGAAGTTCAGCCCATCATGCATACATTATCGTTGTGAGAGTCTGCCGTTTCAGCTGCTGAATCCACGGTAACCTTCTCGAGTGGCATTTTGGTTGTAGCATTTCAGTTTGGCAGATTTCTTTATAGGTCATTTGCCGTATTCTTTTCTCCTCCCGCGCTGATTATGCCATTTTGATTCTGTGGTTGAACTGTTCGCAACTTCAACAACATTTGAGTAACGTTTTGACAGCACTCTTCAAATTGATAATATTGACAATATGGGTCTTCCGATTCCGATATTACAGTATATGTTTACTCTTTTGATTGCCATTCCGTCTGTCTGTTCGTTGGTCTTTTTGCTGGTCCAGTTTAGTAAATCTTGTGTGAGAGCTTCTACCCAGTTGTCCGTTCATTGTTGGGCGTGGATACTGTACTTTGCATCTGGATTCATTCACGCTGCTTACGTTTTGATTCGATGGAAAGGAGCAGGTACATTTTTTGTTTTTATTGTTGATGTTTGTGACGCAAAATATGCAATGTTTACATATTCCGAGAATATCTCAAAGTGTTCCAAGAAAGTAAGAGTGTCTTTGTTTCACAAATGTCAATTCAAAGTTCACCTGTTCTTTACGCAACAAACTAAAAATACTGTTTCCAGATCATGTGTATTCGGAACCGATCTATCAAGTGACTATTGTTTTCCACTTGTCGTTGGCGTTTCTGCTTCCCTTAGCAGTTTTGGTAGCAACTGTCGACAGATGCATCTCACTTAGATGGCCAACTTACTATGCTTTGTTCAACGGAGATACAATGCGTGTTTGCACTGTGGTTTTTTCCATCAGTTTGATCTTTGTCACCTGGGTCTGGATTTTCCAAATTGTCAATCAAATCAATTCCAGCTACTCCGGTTGTAAGTGCTTTTTAAAAAACCTAATCAGACGTTTCTTGTTTTAGCTTATTATTTGGCTGACTGTCCCGAAATCAACGAGTTCATTCACAAATTCATTCTTTACAAAGCAGTCTTCGGATTTTTGAACATAATCGTCTCGTCCATCTTCATTTACTTGTTCATGAACTACCAGAAGAGAGGACGTGGTTTGGACAAGATCAAGAACAACTTGATCTTCATTGTTCTTGTCGCAGAGCTGCTATTTAATGTCTTTCCACCGCTGATTTACTGGATTTTGAGCATGGTAATGAGTTTGATTCAAAAAGAACCTTAAGCATCACTTTTTTCAGTCCCCTCAATTTGAAATGATTGGATTTGCTCCACTCGTCTTTGCGTGCATCAACTTGGATGGAATTTGTACAGTAGTCGTCTACATTGCCACTTACAAGCGCAAACAGAAGCAATTCCACCAATGCAAACCTCGGCAACCCTTTTCCGCACATACAAATCCGTTCAAATCTAACAGACCGGTGAGCACATCGTCGATCAGTCACACTGGAAACTTCCGGATTAAAGAACAGCAGGCGCCGCCTTCACTGACTCGTGCAATGACCCGCTAGTGAGCAGAGATGAAAAATCTGGAATTGTATATTAACAATGTATATTAGAAATTATTAAAATGTCTCCTTCGCTCCTTAATTATTCCAATCTACTCATTTATGATGTCAATAAACGAATTTTAACAGCTGCCAAATCGTTTGTGAGCACAAAATTCAGACACAAAAAATTAAATCTTTATTTGACGTCAATTTTGTACAAGTCTAAAGAAAGAGCGGCTATGCAACTAGCACAATGTTTTGTATTTACATATTCATTCATTCATTATAGAACACCATTGTTTGGAAGAAACCGTATGCAAACTAATTAGCTGAAGACTGATAAACAACTACGCAAGTGACAAACCGCTTCGAAATCTGCTATGCATTTAAACGATTAAGAAGAGAAGATACGATTTTGAAAACACCCGAAAATTTGAAAAAGACAGGTTGACCAACTGAACGAAAGTTAACCGAAGTCACTCTAAACAAGGAATGAATCATTTTGAGTTTTTCTTCTTCTTCCGCGGCTTTTCAGTTGTTCCAGCTTTCTCTTCTTTTTGCTCCCACTTTTCCCATTCTTCGAGTGGGAGGCGACTCGTCGGAGGCTTTTGGAGTTAGAGGTCCATGATTGGCATCGTCGGCTAATTCAACTTCATCTGGCAACTAAACAAAGCGCTTTAAAATGATTGAATCGTTAGAAATCAAATTACTTCTTGCAAATCATCGGCTCCGGAACTGCAAACGCTCCACTCTTCGTTTTCGGTGTTCGACGGGCTCACTTCGGATTCTAAAATAGAATATCTTAATTGCTTTAAAAACTAATTATGTACCGTCTTTCTTTCCCTCGACCTTTGGTTTTGGACCGGCTCCAGTGTCTACATTCAATTGCTCAAACATTTTGCCCTTGTTTTGACGGATTTCCTGCTCCATTTCAGCGACATAAACTTTGAAGAAGTAGCGGTTCCAGAGTAAAATTAATTAATAGCAAATTTAAACACTTACAGCCAATGATATAATTATAAATGCTTGTTGGAAACAAAACAACGTGTTACTTGCAAGTATGCGGAGAAGCCTTTGAAGCCACATTTATAATTATATGGTTGGTTGTAAGTGCTTAAATTTGCTAGTAATTAAAACTTATATGTGTGATTATCAACTTTGCTTGGAACCTAAACGATAGAATTTAAAAAACAAGCATTGAGAAGAAACAACTTACAAGCTTGGCATAAATCTCTCGCAACTTCGGATTTGAGGACAGCAGCAAATTAATTTCACCATTAAACTCGCTCAATCGGAAATCTTTTAGCCAGTCTTTGTACATGTTGATGTTGCCCGTCGGCGCTTTGAGGAAAGTCGTTTCGTTGTTTTGGAACTCCAGCAAGCTGAACTTGATTCAATGCAGTGTTTCGTTTAGCCACACGAGTAACTGGTTCTGTAAAGCTGCCCTCATCTTTAGCCGTGTCTTCAATTGCAAATGACTTCACCGTATCGACCCTAAAATTAAGTGATTAAAAGTGATCCAATGAAAGCTTACATTGATTTTATCCAACCAAGATTAAAACCGCTGTTGTTTCCACCTGCCTGCTCGTCTTTTTCCTGTTCTTTTGGAGCTTCTTCTTCTGGGGCATCAGGAGTCGTAACAAATTGCTGGAATAGTTCGGCTTGTTGTTTGGCTGTTTTGACACCGGCATTTGCAATTGAAGAAACTTCATGTTGAACAGTTTCGGAAAACTCATTGAAGTCTTTCTTTACAGATTCGAGCGTGTTCATTGTCTGAAAAGAAGAAAAATTGATTTAACTGAAAAAAGACTATAATGATTACTTGTTCTTTTGCTTTCGCCATCCAATCAGATCCAAAATAGCTGTTGAACCATTGCCCCGGAGATTGCAAGGTCGTTGGCAGGTGGTGTTTGAAGACCGTCAGGTTGAGGCGATAGTTGTTCTTCAGAATCGTTCTTCGGCTCTTCGGCCACCTTTTGTTTCGGCTTCTTTCGCGTCGGCCATTAGCCTAAAAACAGAGTTAATAACAAGTCGGCGAAAGTGTAATAAGACGCGTTGGAAAAAAAAGCAAGTGAAACTGCAGGACGACTCGAAAATCCACGTAGATCAAATGAAGTGATAAAATGTTAGAAATCGACGGGATAAAAACAAGTAAACGCGCACATCAAAACAAATTCTATGCTAATGCTCGCGTGACCAAACATGACGCTTTTGAAACCAAGCTGGAAACCCGATGTAATAAATCTGAATCGCTTAAACACAAACTTCAGAACAGAGAATGTTTAAAGCACTTTCTGCACAACTTTCAAAGTCTAAACAGCATCCAGAACGCAATTATAATTGAAAAACACAATCGATACCACACCAATTTCACCAAAAATCACATGCAAGCGGCCTAGTAAAAGTGGTGGAGAGCGCGCCGCAGGGACGCCGAGAGACATGGCGAGCAAGCCAAACAGCGGAAAAATCGATTCCACGCATGCTGATAGCTTGCAGCATTGCTAAAATTTCGACTACATGCAAAGACGTTGCACACCGAAGACACGAAGGACACGAAAGATTGCCATTTGCGAACAATTGGTGGCCAACGCCGCACAAACACAATAAACATTGGCCAACGTGAAAACATGCCAAAAAAGAAAATGCAATTCGTGACTGTGAAACAGGAATTTGCTTGCAAAATGAGATGAATAACCGTTACAAAACAAAGCAATGCTGTTTAATCGCTTTCTTCAAACTCAATCATGAAAACATTTTGTTTACAAACACGCCGACTTCGTCTAGTTGAAGGTCGAAAAACGATTCGTTTCTCTGTTCAACAGCATCTCCTTCGTCCGAAACGAACGGCCTAATTTATTCTACGCGGTGAGAATGACAGGAGCGAAGTCGACTAAATGGAGAAGCTCCATCATCAGCTGACTCAAATAAAACCAAAAACAAATTGAACTGGTTGCGCCCTTTCCGCTGCAAATTGCACCGAGGCGATAAAGTGAGTTTTTGGTGCAGAAACTTTTGTAATTGGGGATTAAACAACAGTTTGTTTGGCAAGTGCAAAGAAACTTAGATGTTTACTAACGCCAGTCATAACAATAAACCGCTCAAATAAAACCGTTTTCTGCGCTATGCAAATAACCGCAAATAGATTCTTTAGACTCGTTCTAGTCCAATGAACTCAATAACAATTAGTCATTGTGTTTTGTAAAAACAAATCATTTAAACGCCCCCGCTGTACGCACTCAAATCAAACTTTCTCCCACCTGTAGCGTCAAAGAACTATTTATGTTTGTTGTTGAACCGATTAGATGAACTTTCGTTATCCGCAAACGTGCAAACACAACGGAAAGCAAGAAACTTTACGGATAAAGACGCAATCACGTTTGCCACGCAATCAATTTTAAACTGTTTGCGTCGATTCATCCAGCTGGTGTTCCGTATATAAGAGCTGACTCAAATGGAGCAGAAACCAGCTCATTGTTTCAAACGGAAGAACTTTTCAACAACCGTTTAATTCAAAATGAATTTCTACTCTCTTGTTTGTTTATTTCTTGCGATCTTCATGTTTAATGGTCAAATTAGTGCGGCGCCAACTGGAACTCGAATGTATGTTTTTGGTTACTTTCCACAATAAGTCACTTACTTTTTAGTAAGCGTGCAAACTCGATGACGAGAGGCCTTCGACAGATGCTCATTGAAATCCAGGTAAGATCTTAGTTCTGTCTATATGTTTTATTCATTACCCGAATTTCAGTTGAACAATCCCGTCGGTCCAGGAAAATAGACTCCAATCAACTTTCAATCATCGACTCTTCTTTAAAATAGCTTCAACTTGCTGATCTCATTCCATTCTGTCAATACACTCTTGTTTCCTTATTTATTGCTGTTATTGTGAAATAAATTCAATTCAATTGACTAGACAATTAGATAGTTTGACTTTTGTTCTCAACCGAAATTAGCCGCAAGCCGAAAATAACCGTTAGACAATTGTTTTACAAATTGGCTCATTTGGATGAGCTGATTTTAATTAGAGAGTGCCAACACGTGGTCTTTAGTTTGTAGCCGGAAACGTGCATTTTATTAACACTTTTTGTTCTACTGTAGAGTTGATTAATTTTAAGTGTTTAAATCAAAGACATTCAATTTTAAAAAATTACTACGTTTCAATTGCAAACAATTATAGACTTTCACATAATCGCAACATTTAAAATTGAATGTCTTTAATTCAAACTAAATATAAAACCGAATTGTCTCGTTGCGTAAAATTTTTTCTGCAATTCAAAAATGCCTTTAAATCCGACCATAAAACTCTTTGCTTTAGTTTGTTATGCTTGTTGTAGTCGATAGCGTTCCAAATTTACTTACATAATCCACAGGGAACAAAAGCAAACTATTAAGCAAATTCCATGAAAACAAAAGTCCCTTGTTCCCTTTTTGTCTCTTTTGGCGGCTAAAGTGACCGCAAGCACAGTAAATCCGATCATCGTTCCCGCTTTGACGACTATTTTTGTTGAGTTGTCAAATGTAAGGATTCGTGGAATCTCCACTCAACAATTATGCCTTCTTTGTTTAATCGTTGAGATGGATTTGTGCAAAAACTCTGGTCCGGAATGTTTATGATAGATACGGTAGTGATATTTGGAGATATTTTGTTAGTACTTCCGAGAAACATTAGGCAACGAAACAAATCTTCTTGATACAGTACTTTAATTTAAATCTGTTGGAGTGTCTAGAAACTTCTCCACAATTCAAAACAATTATAATTGTTAATTAATTTCAAGTATGTTCAACTTGTTGATTCGCGGTCAAATCTATTCATCTGGGACTATTTCACAGAATACTCAATTATATTAATCAAACGCAATTCCGATCGCCATTCAATTGTGTGGACTCGTCTCTAATTGGCACGCAATAATTTAGCCGCCACCACTTGACAGAGTCCATTCTATTAAATCCGGATTGCGTCAACCGTTTCACTAGATTACACAGATCTAATGAAGCCGATGGACAAGAATCAATTGAGAGAAACCTTTGAGATGGGATTAGTGCACTTGCTTCGGTCACAGGATGACAATTCCACTCAATTCCATACGGTATTTCCGTCAGAATGACTTTTGTGTAAGTTGTTAACTACAATCAAATATAACTTTAAACAAGTGTTCTCGATGTTGTGCAATTAAAGTGCAAACGCAATTTCAAAGTCCACTTTGCACGCGTGTTACCAAAAAAGCCTGTTTTTTGTAGGCGGAAACGTAACACGCTAATTGATAGGTGTTGTTGACCTTTCATGATGTTAATCCGCATGGTAAATACAAGGAAGCCAATTAGGAGGCTAATTATTCATTCCTGTAGTTGTTTACCGCTCACTAATTAAATTGACGATCTTTAACTATTATCAATAACACTTGACTTTTTTGGATCCACTTTCAAACATGATTTCTTGCTTGTTTTCCACAAAAGAATGATGTGGAATCTAATTTGCACTATTTAGTTTTCTGCTCTTCATGAAAGCGGAATCAAATTAGGACAACAATTGAATGAGTATTCCAGTCAGGTTGAAATGCACACGCATTCTTTGGAATCCGCAAATTTGGCAAAACAATTTAAATTTCCGACCAAGTTGATTAAAACCAACCAATAATCACAATTCAAGTTGTTATTCATCACTACCAAAAATATCTTCTGCAAAACATTGAGAAGTACAGTATCATTGAGTGTTTGCACGCAGGTCTTTTTAGACCATTGTTTCCCTATATAACCGTGACATTCAAACAAATGAACTTTTGTAGACTTCTTCGACATTTTTCGGTTCCGCTTTTGATTTCACAAAATCTTCAATTTAATAAACGCTATTGTGTTTGAAGAGCGGAAATTGAATTGCATGTTTCAAATCAAAGAACACATAAAAGTTAGTCAACTTTGAACGACTTTTAAGAGATGATTTCTTAACAAGTTGGACTTGTTTGTTGCGTGACATAATAATTGGCCGAATTGATTGTTGAATGTCAAGTGTCGGGAACGCTTTCACAACAAGAACACGCAATAATTCCATTAGTTTGATTATTAATTTGAACAAACTTTAAATCGTCAAAACAAATGGTATTAATCGATTTATTCACTGCTCTTAATTATCCGTTATAGACAATCGCTTTGACAAAGAAACTAAATGAGATTGGCTTGTTTTCACAATGCTGCGTGTTTGAAAGTTTGTTGGAAATTGGCAATATACAATGAGAGATAGGGAATTTAGCAGATTAAAGCGGATATGCTAACAAAATAAATAACTGACAATTTGTACATCTCTGCGTAACGGGCGGAATTCATTAAATTAAATCGCATGAAGTTCAAGTTGTGGCTAACAATCAAAGCTATTGATCAAACAAATAGGAATGGAGATCACACACACATTAGTTGCCGAGATTATTTGCCGAATCCTCGTGCTGACTGGTTGGCCAGCCTCAAAAGATTGGAGGAACGCTTTGCGTTCTGTGCCGGGAATAAATCGTCTAATTGGGCAAATGCAAGTCGGTGATGAGGCTTTTGCCCGCTCAGGTACTGCTCCAGCTCTTCGTCTGTGACGATCATTTCTGGTTGTGACTCGCTGTTTAGTGGCTTTCCACTCAATTCGGTACGTGCTTGGATTTCGGCATCCAACAATTCGGCCAATGTGTACAGTTTTTTGCGAGCTGAAATTGTTTGAATTAAAATTTTGTTGCTTGATTGTTGTTATTTTTCTAACTTTTGGTGTTTGTTGTTACATTAATTTAAAAGACTTCCCGACGCACCGAGATTAAACCCGGTAATGCTAATAAATCCCCAAAGACGTTCAGCGGATAACCGAGAACCTTTAAGCAGTATAATGCTTGCGGCTTTTGCACACTAACTTCGTTTCATTATTAATGCACACATCATTTTTGGCCGCAAGCAAAAAGCACCGTAGCGAAAAGTTTCCTGAATTTTTGATATTTGACGAACTAGCATCAACAGACATCACAGATATCAATAGACATCAAAACTTTAGGCCGAATGGAAACGGTTGTCCTGTTCGTTTCAGTTCCCTGCTGTTCTTTGCGCTTATGTTGAGGGCGTAAAAGCCGGAGGCCGTTAATGGCTTATCGGTGTGAAATTTCACATTGTTTGTTGAACAAAACAAGAGTGTCAATGCTTGTGGTTGCATCAAAAGACCAATTAAAGGAGAAGGCGCCAGTGTTTGCGGGGTAAGTCCGCAAACAGTTGGAAGTCATGCGTTTTTGTTGAATTCCGGCTCGGCCAGATGGCCGAAACTGTCAATAAGGCGTAAAAGATGAGCGCCGAAATTCTGCACTCTGCAACTATTTTTGGCGGAAAGTGTTCGAGTTAATGATGCCTTTGGATGCACCCATCAAATACACTCAAACACTCAAATGCACCCAAATGTGTTCAAGTTGTTTAACTGCCAATTAACTCTCAAAAGTTGGCAAACTTCGTATGCGAATTAGGTAAATTTGATCCACAATGGCGTATTCCCAATGGCGATTAGTGTGGAAATTCGCCAATGGCCTTTAACATTAGCGAAGCAAATCCCTCTCAGTCAACAAACATTGACACCGAAGCCAGGAATTCGCAAAGCAAATTGCCGGAATTAATTATTCGACAGAGGTTGCGTATGTTTTGTCATTTTGATTATGAATGGGAGGATAAGCCAGCGAGGAGAATCACTCAATTTTCTTCTTTTCGTTGCGGGGGTTCTTGGAATGCAAAATGATAGTTGAACTAACGTGACATGAGCCAATTAGTTGTTTAGAACAAACAACTTCCAATTAGACAATTAGACTTGTTTGTTTACTTGTTTCTAGATTTCAAAACATTGATCTCGTGCTTAACTTAAAGTGCATTGTGTGAAATCCTTCAAACCCTTTAATGCAAAGATGTTGTCTGCGGATTTACTGTATTTTCTCGACAATGGAACAATGGCATCTTAATCCGTGCAAACTGTTCAGGCAGTACAGATGGTTCCTTTATGAACACTTGAGTTTTTTTGCCTCAAGAGCTTCTCGACATTTGGGGACCAAACATGAAGGCTGTTCACAATGACGCCTTTCAATCGACTAAAACGATCCCGAAAACATTCGGATAATCGAGTTGTGTTGATTGCCCAATCCAATTATGAGTGCTTTGTTTGGTGGCCGTTATGTTTTACCGCTTAAAGGCAATTCGCCACTAATTATCCACTCGTGACCGCTGTTTCTTGTTTGTTTGTGTTTTGGGACTGCGATTGAGGCGAAAGATTGCCCTTCTAGTTGAACGACTTATTCGGAAAACTCCAAAGCAATTAGCGCCACATAATCTTAATTTAACATTTCCTACAACGAGTTCAGTGGTCTTTGAACATAAAGGAATTGGTTATTCACGGATGGCCGGCGAGGCAGAAGACGGCTATTGTCAAAATAAACAATAACAAAAACACCGGCCCTCGCACCCCACTCAACAAACCAAAACTGCTAAGAAACCGTGTAACCTTTAAAGCAAATTAGTCTTCTTTGTCAAGACACTTTAGATTCAATTTGTCACGTTCGAACTAAAAACAAACCTTCGTAGTCTGAAACTCGTTTGGCATCCGACCATCTGAACAAGCTGATGAGGGCAAGAGTGGAGATAAAGTAGGCTGTGTACTGCATTGTGGTTTATCTGTGTGTGAGATGTGTGTCGAGGCTCCAAATCAAGTTCCCAAGTCAAATTGCAGGTCCACTGAAATTGTTTAAACTCAAATTGTGTTTAAAAGGCGTGCCAGTTCCCAAACACTTCCAATTTGTGAACATTGGACGGATTAATAGTACACGGTCAAGACATCGCGAAAAAAGTTCAAAAAACTAATCTTCACGGAACATCGAAGACATACAGTATCCGCTCTGCATTATAAAATCCTCCAACCGATAACTACAACTAATAAATTCATTTGTTCTAGACACAACAAACAACTAAGATCGTAAAGCGGCACGCAACCAATAAATTAACCGATTAACAAACCAGCAATGGAAGTCGCGCCATATGCCAAGAACAATGAACGAAACGACGTGTCAGTTCCGTCGCTTAAATACAAAAAGAACTTGCAAGGAATCAACGCGAAAATAGAGCATGAATACCTTTCGTGCCGACGGCATCAAACATGATTCGTGTTACTTTTGTTCACTCATTTGGAGCGCCTACGTGTCCGGACAAGCCTATTTTGGTTTAGACTCAATAGTCTAAATCGGGTCTCAAAGGAGGTAGACAACTTGGCGAGTGTATATTTTCGGATCTCGCTTGCACGTTTTTGGAATGCAAACGGACAATAGTGTGAAATTATGTCTCCAGAGGTTTCGAGTGAAAATAAGCGTCACTTTTGTTAAACATTGTAGTTAACAGATCCACCTGGAACCTAGAAGAGAAAGACCAACTGGAGGAAAGGCAAGGGTTCGTTAATGCATGTGTTTGCGCGACCTCCTAAACGAGAGGCCTAGTATCCATGATAAATAATTTATTTACACCCTCGTGGTTTCTCATTAAAATGGGAACAAACAACCAGCCGAAAACTGAACATTCACCTCCAGCCGCCGAGCATTTTAAAGCCGACCCGAATGCCAAAAATCAATGAAGCCGTTGTTGCGTCGAGGAGCTCCAAAATGGGTGGACCAAAGAATGTCGTCGTCGGCAAGAACAATGAGATGTTTCGTGATATGGTTGTATGGCTTACGATGCCGGCTTACATGGTGGCTTACGATGGACGGATTAATTCGGCCAACACTTAAACTCTTCAGTGTAAAATGGGCGTTTCTTGGTCTTCGGAGACGAAGAATCCGCGGATTCCTTTTGTTCACAATTGTTTATGCTTGGGGCGGAGCGCGGACAAAAATGGAGCCTTCACCGCTATCAATTATGCATAAAAATGGAATCACGTACATAAAGACTAATTGACAAAGTAATTATACCGTAGTCAAAATGGCACGTTTCCTCCGGATAGTACTTTTAATGCGAGTAATTGTCGGCTTCCTCCCATATGAATGGAGTGCTCTGATTGCCAGGATTAAATTTAAATTTGCGAAACGTCAAGTCCATTTGTTTTAAGTGGGGGAGGAATCAAGAAGTATTTGGCCACATCAGTCGTCTCGAACAATCATAGAATCATTAGAATCAGAAGTTAGTTGAATGGAATCATTAAACGAGACTAACACAAAGTGCTTCTCCGTTCTAAAATTACTGTGGTTTTCGGAAATTAAGGATGGCGGGTGGAGATAAGATTTGGAACGCAGATAACTTGCAGAGTAAAGAACACTTGAAGATCTCGGAACAAGTACAGTACACGCATCAGCATGTGCCACTTAAACTACAAGTCACTCAACAAAACAACTTCACGCCAAATACGTCAAGTTTTCGAGAAGAGGTTGACGCTTGAAAGCGGTTCATCGAATTGCATCCAAAACCGTATTTCAACAAAACAAGGTTGAGATTAAGGATGAAAGTCGGTTAATCAGCACAGTGAGCAGACAGAAAAACGGTAAGTAAATCCATTCAAATCCGTTCTTATGACATCCGTTCATAATTGATTACTGAAATCAAACATCAAACTTTGAATGTCTACAGTAAACAAAAGAAAAATTAAAAACGTTCTGCAAAACTTTCTGTTTCACGAAAATAGCCTAAATGAATTCTTACTCCCACTATGATGTCAACAAATTATGCTTGTCGGAAAAGTTGCCTTTTGGGGTGATGTGAGAGCAGGGATTGCAAATACCGTAAAAGCCGTAAAACACTCACTGGCTCGCTTCCTAGACTATTTTCGTAAAAAGGTCGAGATTTGTTGGACAAGAAAACTGTATACATATCCTGATACAACAATTCATCCAAGCACTTTCGATTGTAAAATCCGGAAGCGCCTCAAGGAGAATGTTTTGCACTCGAAGGTGTGAATTACTTTTCGCATGAACGCCGACGATAAAAGCACAAGTTTCGAGTACAAACCGAATGTGACAAACAGCAACAGCAGTTTAGTCAAATTGTGCCGTAAATTAGATTACCATAAGTCGGGCAATCAATTCACGAACAATTATGCTGTTCCGCTTCAAACTCGTTGTCGGTTCATGGAACGGTGGACCCGTAAAATTTGATTAAATTTGTTGAGTCATGTGAATTAAAAGTTCCATGAAATCAGTTGGTCAAAGACCAGCGATGTGCAGTTACAAACGTCAAAAGTCGATGCAAAATGAAACTTCTACTCAAACAACTACTTTAAATACTTGCAAACGTTCTTTGAATGCATCTTTGAATGCAAAGTTTAATGGACGTAAAAAAAAGTACAAACTATTCGAAATGAATGAACACTAATTTCGTCTGCTTTTGCATGCACGAAACTCATCAAAAAGCAACAGTATCGTTTCTTGAAAGCAAAAATCCAACCCCGCAAATTGCTCGATACCGTTTTTCTCCTACAATAATTTGTTATGCATTTTTTTGAACTTTTTGCGCGTAAATGCGACAATATCTGTTGCACACACGTAATAAATAGATCGAATTTCGTCCCAATAATGGAAACTCCGAAATGTGTGTATAAAAACATTGGAAATGTGTTCGGCGAGCGGCAATTACCGTAAATATTAGATTGAATTATTTCAAAAAATTTAATTTACAAACTCCGGCAACTCCTCACTTCAACGCAGCGCTTCGAACAACCAAAAGGCAAAGAAAACACGTCCAGACACTTTTTGGCGAAAATGAAATTAATGCATCATAATAGTGGTGCAAACTGAGCTCGTTGAAGTTCCTAGTCTCGCGGAATAGGATTACAGGAGTTCCGCGTAAATAAACTGACAAAATTAACAAAAGTTTGTGATGTTATTTGACTGAAAGTATTCAAACGACTTTTCAAACAATCAAAAAAGTCAAAAAGTTTCAAACACAAAAAAGTCTTTTTTCAAACAATAAAAAGTTGCATAAGAAAGCACTTTCTTTTGATGTTTATATGACGCAAAAACGTTTTCGGAGATACATAAAAATATGTAGATTGGTGCTAGCATTAAAGCTTTTCTTTTAATATGCAAGTAAAAATAAGAAAACTAAAAGATTCTCTGAAACGTGTACAAAAAAGTCACAACTATTCCATTAATAAGATATTATAAACGATAACTAATTATTCAAATCCGCTTAATCGCACCAAGAACCATCTAACAAAACAAACAAATTGCTTCGAGTATCGGCGTTTCCAAAAACCAAAGAACTTCCTTTTTCCATTTGACCAAAGAACTAAATAAGTTTAATTGACAGCAACAGCTTTCTCACAACAAACAACTGTCATTAGACGAGAAGTGTCGCAAAGTTCCTGGTTGCAGACACGGAAAAGCGAATGCAAATGTTGATTATGTCAAGGGCAACCGCCAAGCAATGATGCTCGGGGAATTCTCAGCAGTTGGAATGAAAAACTCTAAAAATGGACTCTTAACTGTTTGCAGACGACTATTTTTGCACTTTGCATATTTTTGATGTGTAGGTGGCTCATCCGACAAAAACTCATTGTCCAACGGCTGCAGCGCGAACAAGAGTTTTGTGGAATCTGCATCACTTCTCAGTTTCTATTTTAACCTTTCCATCAAATAAGCACACATTTTGGAGAGCGTGGATTAGCAAGTGTGGAATTTTTTGAATATTTTCGGTATTGTCTTTGTTGGACGCGAAAATGTGACGCCGTTGGAGATTATCCGACGTGAGTCCAAACGCAAGCATCCATAAGTTTTTGGCAGAATATTCGTTACGGCTGTTTCTGTCTAAACCCAATGTTTTGCGACGGGATTGAACTTAACACCGATGCATGTGTGGATTATCTTCAACAGGCTCGTAAATCATCAAACCAAAACTGAATGTTGTGCCTATTTGTGAGCAAGTCAAATGCTCACAAAAGGTTAATCTTTTGAAGACGGTCGACCAAGTGCAGGTGTTGAAAGTTGTTGTTCTAAGGAATAAACATTTGAATGAAGAATGACTGCTGACCTTAAAGCCTCTGAACACAAGTGCCTTAGGTGTGTTCAGGTGTTTGAGACTTCTGGCAATTTGAACTTTTAAATAATTAATGCTCTAAAGTGAATCGCTGGCAACAACAACGATTTGATAATGTTGTTTGAATAAAAATAGACGCTTTCAACTTAAAGTGCATGTTTCAGTTTGTGAATAAGTGATAGCGTTGCACAACTGGGCAGACACTGTTGTATGCTTGTCTAGTCAGGCTTGATGGCACAAGTTGTTGGATTAAAATGTTGCCATAAATAAACTTTAAAGCGCTTGTTACTATTTAATAATTTATAGAAAAACATCACTGTTTTCAAAAAATAGTTTTCAAAAATATATTTCCGTCTAGTCAATTTGATCGTTTTCTTTGAGGTTAAAAATCGTGAAATCGCGAAGCGGTAAAGTGCAGTGCTTTAATATTCAATGGTCTAGCCAATTGGTGAGCAATGTTAAAAATAAACATGGTGGATACAGTACACAAATAACTTGTCGTCACTCGATTGTCCCAGAAAAAAGAAGCCAAACTTAGCTGCGCGCCAACAATAGAGCTCAGAGAAGAGCTCCAGACAAGAACACCACCTTAATCTGTGACGCCCAACAAAAGCGTGTAGATTACCGTAGACGCGCAATCAATTGCACCCAATTTCTTTGTTTCGCAGGTCACCGTAGAAGATTAGCACGCGTAATCAATAAAAGAATGGCATAATCGCGGAATTAATTGAAGTCATCAATAAATGTGAATGGAGACGTAATTTGCAACGGAATTATGACACTTAATTGGGTTTTTATACTCTCAACTGGAATTGAACCTACAAATTGTTCGGGAAACTTTACATTTTCTCTTATGAGCGCAAAACTGTCTTTGCTCTTTTTTCGGCTAATTCCCGGAATAATGCCACACACAAGCAGAACTGTACAAATTTCCCCAAAAATATAAACGTCCTATCCGACGAGGGAATTGACCCACAAATTTGCAGACAGCTATTAAGAGTGCAGAATTTAAGGAAGTTCACACGTTCACGCAAAATGAGCAGCCAATTTACATAGAATTTCACAAGTCTGCTTGAATTGGCTAATTTTCTCAGGAAAACAAATCAACGACCAGCGAGTGTCGTAAACGTTAACTTCCAGTGTGGTCAAAACTGCAAAGCGTAGGCCGAAATTGATCAATTGAATTGTTTTATTGACTGTAAAGATTGATTCAAAATGATGGTTTAACACGTTTTAATAAGGATCGTTGAATGGGTAATATTTGGATGATGTTCGGCACTGAAAACATATTAAATTATTCGAAGTATGTTTAAAAGAAACTACAAATTGAAAATAAGAAATCGAACACGTTCTTGAATTGAATGCAGTTTTTGTTGATCTTCTCCACTCAACTCAAAATCGAAAACGTTAATGTTTTGTTTGAGACGCTCCGGATTTGTGCTTTTCGGAATCACGCTTACTCCTTGTTGAATTGTATGTCTTAGCAAAATTTGAGCCGACGTCTTGTTGTACTTCTGCGCAAGCTTTTTAACGACTGGATGATTAAGACAATCTCCTGGAATGTACTGAGAAATTTGACTTTGTCCGCGTCCAGGCGATCCCAAAGTTGAATAAGAAGTAACGCTAATCTAAAAACATTCTAATGGTTATATCCTCTGCAGTAAAAACTCACATTCAATTCTTTGCACAACGCTAACAACTCTTTTTGAGGCAATAGAATGTGAAGCTCAACTTGAAGATTGTGGGGCTTTACTTCTGCTTGCTGATAAAGTTCTCGGATCTGACGGGCATTGAAATTTGAAATTCCAATTGACTTCAATGTGCCTGCTTTGTACTGTCTTTCCATAAAACTCCATGTTTCAATAAGCGGAATGTCCAAAGGTATCAAGTTTTCTTTTGTGAATGAGCTTTCATCATTGATCTAAAACTTAAACATTACGCATAAATGTAAAAGACATTGCATAAAGTTCACCTTGAAAGGCAACGGTGCATGTATTAAGTAAAGATCCAAATAATTAGTTCGCAAATTCTCCAATGATTTCTTGAGACTTTTTTCTGCTGCTTCGGTTTCGTGAGAATCATAAGGTAACTTGCTCGTGATGAAAATGTCTTCTCGCTTCAATTTCCCAGCATCGTAGTATTCTTGAAGAACATCGCCAAGTGCACTTTCATTGCCATATCCCGACGCTGTGTCAAAATATCTATAACCTGCATCCAATGCTGCTCTCAATGCTTGTTTCAGTTCTGCGTGGTCATAGGCCTAAAAACAATTATGTTAAATGTAAAAGCAATGTCACTCACCAACCACATTCCTAATCCAAGATGTGGAAGCTTTTGCCCATTTGACATTTCGATATAGCCGACAGCCATGGTTAAAATTGGAGTTTTTTCGGAAATAAAACATCTCATCAAATTCCGTCCATTTTTATGTGTTTCTTCTTATCAGTCTTCTGTACACAATGTACATTCTAGTTTATTCGGAACACTTAATTGGCAAACGGGCAAATTGAATGAGATGATTGTTGTTATACATCATAACACAAGATAGAGTTTATTTATTCAGTTTAGTTTGTATTTCACGCTTTCAAATGCATTTGAATAATCTTTTTAATGTTTCAAAACACAAAACTTTTCTCATAAGTAAATGTTTGAGAAGCTCTGAGTTTAATGATATTTTGTTACAGGATGCCAATAACCAAAGGATACACTACTAACTTTGATCACACAGGATCGCTTGGAGCCGCTCAATCATTCGCAGTTCATCGTCCATAATCGAGATCAAGTTGAAATCATTATGCTCGTCGAACTCAAGAACCGCGAAGTCATCTCAAAGCGCGAGTTGGCATTCATGGAATTATTATTGTTGTTAAAGTTAATAAACACTTTTAAGTGGCAGCCTTTATTTAACAAATAGTGTTATACAAGTTACGCGTAATTTGTCTGTTTGATTGATGAGCAAGTTAGTTGCCGTTGGAGTTGGAGTTCTTGCACTTGCCGAGCTTGCTGCACTTGCACTTTCCCTTTCTTGCATTTTCCTGTGCGATAACATTTGCTTCCCTTCTTAAAACACACACAGTCAGTTACAAAAGCGATCTTTAAACTTACTTTCTTGTCGCGACAATCAGACTTGCAGTCGCTCTTCTTGCAAACTTCTTTGGAGTTCGATTTCTAAAACATAAGATGCTTTTAATAGTGTTGTTAAACAACTTGCCTGGGCATCGGAAGTTTGAACGAGCAAAGCCAATACGGCAACAAACAACAAGAAGAAGCCGAACTTTCCGAACATTTTAATTGAAAGAACTGTTTGAAACACAAAAGTGTGCTCTTTATATACTGTTGTTGGAACATGAACTTTATTGAAACCTGGATCAGATCTTTGGCGGAGAATAGGAGGCCTAGTCTATTTACATAATCTGTTATGCTTCCGTTGACGCAATCAAGGTGATCTTTTTGACACGATCTGCATAATGAATGTTCTGAACACTTGAAACTGTAAACTGAACTTTTTCGAACACAGATTGTTTAAACGTGCAGTTTAATTATCTGTGTAACTCAACTGCGTACTTTGTTCCGTTTAATCAACTTGTGAGTAAAAAAGCAAACAGAAGATGTTAAAATCGCCCACAAAATGATCGAGCGATCGTTTTTATCACAAACTAAGTCTTCCAACCTGCGTAGGCATGTTTAACAAATGTCATCTTACGGTTATATTTTTAGTTCACTAATTTTTAAAAACGATCTTTAGTTGAAAGCTAATCATCATTAACTTAATTAATGACCAAAAAGAGCACAATTCAATTCAGACACAATCTTTTGTACACTTTGTGATTTTCTTATTGTTTTCACAATTGTTGTCGTTCAAAACAATTAAAGTTGCTGAAACGTTGTTAATCTTGTTTACACACACTTTTTGCACATTTACGTAAAAGCCAATTTAAGCTTTACGTACATTGATCACATTAAATTGAAGGCAAAGTCCAGCAATTCAAAACCAGGACAATGTGCGCCACGCATGCCCTCAACGTTCCTCAGCGCCTAATTGCGGACAAAAAACAGTGGCTTATCAGCAAGCCAGAGTGTTTATTGAGCCGGAGACGAGCGTCTGATAACATGACAATTTGTCCTCTTGACACCGAACACTTCTCGACATATAAATTGCAGGCAAAACACGCCATTCCACCGTATTCAACCTTTGTCCTCGGTCAAAGAAGTTGCTTTTGGATTTGTTTTCTTTTGTCATTTTAAAGATCTGAGAGGACAAAGTCCGAAAATGATTGTGAGACAATTATGGATGTTTGCTTTGTTGGCAGCTGTTTGTATGTGTGACTTGGATCCTGAGATAACAATGACAACGACGGAAATTATCAATCATTGGGGATATCCGGCAGAAGAAATTGGCGTTCTAACTGACGATGGGTACATCTTAACTGTTCACAGAATTCCATATGGCAAGGACGGACCATCAGCGAATCGGCCAGTTATTTTCTTGCAACACGGTCTCGAAGACTCTTCAACTAGCTGGGTCAACAACCTGCCTACTCAATCAGCTGGCTTCATCTTTGCCGACGCAGGCTTTGACGTCTTTATTGGAAACATGCGTGGCAACACTTACGGTAGAGATCATCTAACTCTGGATCCAAATTCTCACGAGTTCTGGGACTTTCTCTTTCGACGAGATGCTCAAGTATGACTTGCCGGCAATGATCAACCAAGCTTTGAAAAGTAGCAACCAGACTTCTTTATACTACGCTGGTCATTCACAAGGAACTTTGACAATGTTTTCTTTACTGTCTCGTAATTTGGAGTTTCGTAGCAAGATCCGCCAATTCTTTGCTTTGGCTCCAGTTGGTCATGTCAAACACATCAAAGGAATGTTTGAGGTTTTGGCATTCTTCCTTTATGATGAAGTGAAGTTCTTTTACGACATCTTTGGCGACAGTCAGTTTGCTCCAACTGGAGATTTGTTCACATTGATCTCCGAGTACGTGTGCGAGACGTATCCGGGCGCTGAATTCTGCGACAACTTGATGGTAACCACCGATTTCGCCCCCTTGTTGATTTCGCCCCCTATCGATTTCGCCCCAACTTATTAGAGCGTCCGATCAGTCAAGTTAAGCACTAAAAGCGCTTTTTTTAAAATTGTTGTCTTTGTATTTAATGCTTAACTTGAATGGTCAGATTCTCTTGCGTCTACAATTTATAAATTAGGAAGGTAGAATGAATAACTCTATCAACAACCATCCATAACTCTTGAAGCTCCAAAGAACAAACCCCCAATCACTGAAACCGGAGCAGAGCCCTGCCCCCCCCCTGGGGGGCCTCGGACCGGTCAAATTTCAAAAAATGTTACTACTCAGATTAATCTTATCAAACCATTCAAACTCTCTAAACACTTTATTAACATTTTAAATTTGGGGGGCGAAATCGATGGGAGGCGAAATCAACGAGGGGGCGAATTCAAAAAATCAACTTTAGATGTTAATCATGGGAGTCGACTCGAATCAACTGAATGTTGTAAGTATTAACTGATTTTAACTTTCATAATGTAAATTTCCAGACAAGAACTCCTGTTTACATGTAAGTTTCTATAAAAGAGATTGATGTGAAATTTCGGAGACGAACAAAATAATCTCGACTATTTTCTAGGGCGCATATTCCAGCTGGAACAAGGTAAATTTTAGATATACTTACACATATATTAATAAAACTTCAATTTAGCACGAAGAACGTCTTGCATTGGACTCAAATGGTCCGATCTGGCAATTTATGCGAATGGGATTACGGCGCTATTGGAAACTACCAGCACTACGGCAATGGAAACCCTCCGCTTTATGACTTGGCTTTGGACACTACCGAAGTCCACCTTTTCTGGTCTCCCACTGATTGGCTTGCCGACGAAAAAGACATCGAAGAGTACTTAATTCCGACGCTCCAAAAGCAATACGTTGTTGTAAGTTACTGTGCTTTTCTTTCAACGATTAGCCTAAAGTAATTCGCCGAATCGCAAATCAAAAGCCCAACAATCAAGCAATAAATTATCGGGGCACTTTGCTAATGCATAAACATGCTCATATCGTGTTAGAAACGCATGATCGCCATGAATGCGCTGATAAGAGTGAATAGACTCGAATTGCCTTGAAGCGCTTCTTGTGTTAGAGATAAGCGAAGGAAATAATTTATGCGTAATTACTGGAGTGCTTGCAACAATGAAGCAATTAACTTTAAAATTATGTTTTTAGGCTAATCACAAGCTATCTGACTTCAATCACATCGACTTTCTTTGGGGTCTTCGTGCTGCCGGTGAAGTTTACTACCCAATGTTGGAAGCAATGCAAAAGGATCTAAACAATCGCAAAGTCTAAATTGTCAAAGACCAGTTAATTTATTTCACCATTTAATTGAATACAGATAATTTATGTGTAAATCTTTGTGAATAAACCGGTTAGTAGTATTGTTTGTTCATTTCCAAGCAAAAATGAAGTTAAACAACACTTTTTTAAATCGACTCTCAAACAAAAATGAAGTCGAGCAAAAAGAAAGTTAAACAAGACTCTCAAACAAAAAAGTCAAACAACGCTTTCAAGCAAAAAGAAAGTTAAACAACACTTTTTAAAATCGACTTTCTAATGTTTATGTAAGAAAAAGTTAAACAACGCTTTCAAGCAAAAAGAAAGTTAAACAACACTTTTTTAAATCGACTTTTTAATGTTTGTGCATTTTCAAACATTAAAATGCTGGAATTGCAGAACGTGCTTATTGGAATTTATTCGATGAACATTGCCCTTGAAAGCATGTTACACGAACACCGACCTTACTTTGTGCCTGCGATTTTTGCCCACAACGTGCCTCTCGCATTGATAACGCATGTTTTAAATAGCCGGCCAAAAACACTTGCATTCCATGTTCCAAGCAGGTATTTTCGACAATTGTGCAATGAAGTGGCTTTTCGTTTTTGGCCTTCTGGTAGTTGTTAGTGTTGAGAGTCGAAGTGTCGTGGAGCCACAAAACAATATTGAATATATTATTGCGGAGAAGCAAGAGAGTATGACAACTGTAAGTTGATTGATTTTGTAATACAAAGCTTATTTAACTGCAGATTGAGTTGATTGAATATTGGGGATATCCGGCAGAAGAACACAATGCCATTACGGATGACGGCTACATCTTGGCTTTGCACAGAATTCCATACGGTAAAAGCGGTCCAACAGGAAAACGCCCAATAATTTTCTTGCAACATGGACTTGAAGACTCTTCAGCTGGCTGGGTTGTCAATTATCCAAACAAAAGTGCTGCATTCATTTTTGCCGACAATGGATTTGATGTTTGGCTTGGTAATATGCGTGGAAACACCTACACAAAAGACCATTTAACTTTGGATCCCAAATCACACGAATTTTGGAGCTTCTCATTTGATGAAATGGTTCAATATGATTTGATAAGTTTTGAGTTGAATTGTCTTTTAATTGCGTTGTGTTTTAAGACACTCTAATCAACTATGTACTGAAAACAACTGGTCAGACAGATCTTTATTATGTCGGCCATTCACAAGGAACACTTACGATGTTCTCAAAATTGTCGCGAAATCCGGAGTTTGGCAAAAAAATTAAAAAGTTCTTTGCTTTGGCTCCAGGTAATTTTATTTAGTGAGCTTTCACAAAAAATACTTGTTAGTCGGAACAGTCAAGTACATCAAAGGTTTGATTGAAGCGGTTTCCGGCAAATACGTTGACATTTTGTCTTGGTACTTCGAGTAAGCTTTTTAAATCCATATTCAACAATGGTTATTATCGTTTAGCTGGTACGGCGAGTCTGAGTTCATTCCCACCGATTGGATTATAAGCATCATTGGAGAGTATATCTGCAGAGGAATTGGAGGGACGATTTTGCGATTACTTTGTCATGTTAATATTTGGCGTGGACAGTAACCAATTAAATTCAGCCAGAACTTCCGTTGTACATGGGCCACATTCCGGCCGGAACTTCTACTCGCAATTTCATTCATTGGTCTCAAATGGTAAAGACAGGCCTTCTTTGTGAATACGACTTCGGAAATAACAAAGACAATATTGTGCACTATGGACAAAGCACAGCGCCAGTCTACGATATCACAGCAATTGATCCGGCTACAAAGATATATTTATTTTGGTCGCCTTCCGATTGGCTCGCAGATCAACGAGACGTGACTGACTTTTTGCTTACAAATCTTCCACCAACCACCGTTGTTCAGAACAATATGCTCAGGTTCTCGATTTTGGGCGCCAACGTAAGGCACAACATATTCAACCATTGTGATTAGAAACGATGTCGATTTTTTGTGGGGAGAGAAGGCAGCGGATCAAGTGTACACTCCAATTTTAAATGTCATCAAACAAGACTTGTAACTAAAATATAACCACTGTAAATATTTTATTTTAAATAAAGTAGATAACGTAGATAAAGTGCAATTTAATAAACTTTAGTTTAATCTCGTTAAACATTTGTATTCAAACATCATTATTCAAGCTTTTGGAGATAATCTCTCTTCGTGTTCAAATTCTCGTAAAAGTTCAAAACATTAAACAAAAAAAGTACAAACTATTCAAAACATCAAATTGTTCAAAACATTAAACAAACACAACTTTGAATGCGTAAACGAGATTTGCGTAAAATAATGAAAGCGTTCTTATTTCAGAGCGATGACGGCCATTGCGAGAACTTTAAGAAGTTTCGGGGTTTTGGTGAATGTTTGACCGATAAGCGTGTTCCACCAAAGAAGAACAAGGAAGACTTGCCAATATTCTCGATAAAGCAAGAAACGTTTGTTTTTCGCTGTTGTTTCGCAAACGTTCAAATTTCATTGTCAGTGAATCATTTATGATCACTTTTAGGAGACAATCACTTTTACGCACGAAATCAGTTTTATGCATAAAAGCTGTTTATTTTGAGCGTGTCTAACAATTGCTTTAAAGAATCGCTGTTTTTGTTAAATTCATTTTTATAGTGTTATGGGCAACCGAGCAACAAGGAGAAAGAAGATCTAGCCAAGTTCCAACAACATCGAATAATGGTGAGGACAACAACGAAAGGACAATAACCGATACTGAAATACTGCATTTACTGAACCAAAACGCCCTTGTTGGTATTTTCCGAGGGATAATGGAAAGGAACGATGTAAACAAAATACTACGTTCAGCCAGTCAAGATGGCCATTTGGATATTGTTAAAGACATAATCGAAAAAGGCAACGTGGATATAAACTCAATAGACGAAGAGGATGGCTGGACTGCACTTCACCTGGCGGCCTACAATGCACATGCATCGATTGTTCAACTGTTAATTCAAAATGGAGCCGAAGTCAACTCGGTAAACTTTGATATGAACACGCCACTTCACTTGGCATCTGGAAACGCGACTCCTGAGGTTCTTCAAGTTCTCATCTCAAATGGGGCAAAGATTGATGCAAAAGGGATTAACGATGCAACTGCTCTCCATGTTGCAAGTTATTCAAACCAAGTCGACAATGCGCGTAAACTGATTGAATTGAAGAGTGACGTCAATGCACGAGCTGTTAATGAACTAACTTGCTTGCACCTAGCGGCCGAATATGGAGATGTTCAAATGATTCGACTTCTTCTAGCAAACAACGCACAACTGGAAGCCAGGAATGATAACGGAGCGACAGCCTTGCATGTGGCAATTGAAGAAAGCAAAATAGAGAACGCCAACGAGCTGATCAAAAACGGAGCCGACGTTAAAGCGCAAACTGAATCAAAACAAACACCGTTACATTGTGCCGCCAAAACGAATAATGTAGATTTGATCAAACTTCTGCTGGAGAAAGGCGCACAAGTGGATGCCAAAAACGAGATGGGCTACACCGCTTTGCATTCGTCTGTGCTATCAAATCAACTCGACAGTGCCCGTAAATTGATTGAATGCAACGCGGATGTTAACGTACAAAGCAACACCGGAATAACTCCTCTCCATTTGACGTGCAAAGTTGAAGATCTGGAGTTTATTGACCTTCTAATCAAACACGGTGCTCTTATTAACGCCAAGGAAAATCATGGTTTCACAATTCTGCACAGTGTCGCGCAATTCAATGAACTCGACAAAGCTCGTAAACTCCTCAAACTGGGAGCTGACATCAATGTTGCCAATTGTGATTTAAATACCCCTCTGCATATGGCAGCCTCAACAAGCTGGTGTCGACATGATTCAGTTCCTTGTAGAAAACAATGCTCAATTGGAAAGCAAAGGCGTTGCCGGATTTACGGTTTTGCATTCTGCAATTTACTTTAATTCTAACAATATTGAAATTGTTCGCAAGTTAATTGAACTGAAAGCAGACATAAATGCACAGACAACAAATGAATGGACCGCGCTTCATTTGGCCGCTATGAAAGCAGGAACTCAGTTATTGCAGCTACTTTTGGATAATGGTGCTAAACTTGAAGTTCGAGACGATTCCGGTCTTACTCCTTTGCATCATGCTGTCAGCAGCAACAAACTTGAAAACACTAAATGGTTCATCTCCAAAGGAAGCATCGAATTTGCCAACATTAAAAGTGTCGAAAAGTGGACCGCTCTTCATTTGGCCGCCGAGTATGGAGATTCTGAAATGGTAAAACTGTTGGTGGAAGCAGGTATAGAACTTGAAGCCACCGATTACTTTGGAAGAACTTCGCTGCACTTTGCTGTTATGTCAAACAGCTACGAAAACGCCAAAATACTCATTGCAAACGGTGCCAATGTTAACTCTCAAGGTGGATGTGAGAACACTCCTCTACATTATGCTGTCAGAATTGGAAGCTCTAAATTGGTGAGATTATTGGTGGAGGCACGTGCAGATACAAGTATAAAGAATAGAGACGGTTTAACTCCGTCTCAAATGGCTTCGAAACTCAATTATCCAGGAATCAGTCACTTGCTGCTGAATGAAGAAGGTTAGTCATTTTTGCTGTGGATTGACATTTAAACTTTAAATTTAGATTCCACTTCAAATCCCACAAATCAACCGCCAATTGTCAATAATGTTCCAACACAATCGGGTAAGTTCTACAGGGTGAGGCAAAAAAGAGTTCAACGAGAGTTTCGCTTTCAAGAAAAGAGTGTTGAAAAAAGCTGTAATTGAAACATTTTTTCAACTCGCGTTTGAGAGTTTTTTGCTCTTTTTTCGGAACTCTATTTATTTGTTCAAAGCAAATTTAAACATGTTTAGGTCCTCCTGTAACCGATTCACAAACAAGCGAAGATGAAAAGTTAGTTGACTCGTTTTATCGTTTTGGCGAACGATTTTCGTCGATTCTCAGCCAAAATGTTCAATTGAAGAATGAGAACTTGGGATTAAGAAATGACGTGGAGAAAATAGTGGATGAACTAAATTTGATGTCAGCTAAGTTCTCGTCAGTTGAAGATAGTGGACGTGATTTGAGTAAAGAGAATTTGGATTACGTAATGTTGTTGAGAGGTAATTAAAGATGACTTGATTAGAACTTAAATTCTAAACAATTGCGTTTAGCGCTTGAAAAGAACATGATTGAAGATGGCGGTGCTTCAACTTCATCTGCTTCGAATGAGCCGCCGAACACAACAAGAATGACTTGTCGAATATGCCTCGATAACCTCGCCAACTGTGCTGTTATAGTCTGTGGACATCTATGTTTGTGTGATGAATGTTCAGTTGGATGGCAAGAAAACCTGCAATCTTGTCCTTGTTGTAGACAATCAATTGAAGCCATTGTTAAAATTATTATTTGAATTGTAAAAACGTTGTCAATAAACATGCAGATCTGAAAAGCGCTAATCCGTTCTTCTCTTTTCACAAACAATGATCGGCGCGGAAGAGAAAACGAGCACAAAAAGATAACTAATTGAATGAGAGGAATCAGTGAACAAAAGAAACAACACATCCCATAAAAGCGACTTTTGATAGCTGGAAATACAATCCTCATCGGAGCCATCAACTTCGGTTTTATTAACCCAGTTTGAGGTTAGCTCATGCTTCGGCTCAATCAATAGATTGTGGCTCGAACACAGAGAAATTTTGGAACGTTTTGCCTCCAAGGCGAGACACATATACTTTAAAGCAAATTGCATATTTAATTCAAATTGTTTGTTCAATAACCACAATTATGTAAAGACATGCAACCAACGCAATTCCTATTTCTTATCACTTACACCAATTTTCATTAAAGACGTCGTAAATTCTGTAGTGAGCATTTTTGAAAGTTGGCGAAAGCGGACGTATTAATTCTTTGCAGAACAATCACGAAGAGCAATTGACAAGACTGACGGCCAGCAAATGCTCTGTAATAAGGGTGTGTCCGAAAAAGGCGAAGAAGAAGCGTAAAAGAAACAACAACATAATCAACTGATATCCGCATTCTCCGCGCGCCTGCATTTACAAAGTAGACCAAAAAGCGTTAACACAAAAAAATTGTGTTTGAAACTTTTGATTGACTTTTTTTGACAAAAGACTTTTTTGTGTTTTCAAACTTTTGATTGACTTTTTGACAAAAGACTTTTTTGTGTTAACATTTTTTCGGCCCACTCGGTAATTTTAAACATTCTAATTGCGTCATTGATTTCAATTAAAAGTTATTAGGTTGTTGCAAACATTATTTCAAAGATGACTTTTAAAAATTGTGCAGTATGACTTTTAAAAATACTTTAAACATGATTGTCATATGTGCAAACTTGTCATTCAAAGAATTTATGTCCTTGCAATAAAAGGGTTTTTATGCGCGTCCAGCCAAATAAATTCTGACCGAGGGGATACAATAGGCGTTGTTAGCATTGTTTGGCTTCTTTTAATTTGGCCTTTATTTTCGGTGGTGGACAAGCACTTGTACTTGTGCGAAAGTTGTGTGGCGTGAGAGAATAAAACTCGTTTTTCATAAATCACAAGTGTTTATTATGAGGTTTTCGTTTTTTGCTGCGACGGATTATAGTCGAGAAGTTTTGTGTTTATCCGAATGTGCATTTAAATGGTCAGTGTTTTTGGGGCTTTTAAATTAAGTTGTTTAAACGGAATTGCTTTTTGCAGATCAAAAATTAGTTTTAAATGCGTGCAGCTCAAAACTTTTAATACAAAACAAAAAGCAATTTAAATTTCTAAAGTGATCTTTTCAATTCTTGTTACGTTAAAATGACTCATAAACGCGGTTTCGGACCACATACGTTTAGTTGACCAAACATGCATTTGTGACACTTTGCTTTGTCGAGATGAATAATTTCTACGTGCTCCTTCAAATTAGGCGTTCAACGACTCTTTTAATTCGATAAGTTTTGGCTTTTCGAGCGTACACAACTATCGGTTATGCGGAACTTGAACAGCTAGATAAACAGTTAACTCAAACGCTTCATTTGCGTGGTCGGATTAGTATTTAGGACATTGATTAGATCAAAGTAATTGTTATAAATAGTGCATTCAACCTTTTGGAATGATTGTTTTAAACACGTTTATTTATTTTATTGCTTCCAGTTTTATGAACTCATAAAATTTAAATAAAACACTACGAATTTCGAAGTACGTTAAATTGCTGCGTGTGTTTTGCTTAAAGAATTCGCAATTCGATTGTTTGCCACGTTATTTGAGAACTTGCGTTATTCTAACTTCTTACATAAACTCTTATCTTTGTTCCGGCAATTAACTTAATCACTGTCTTGTTGGTCCATTTGCGTTGGCAGGGTATAACTTCTTGATCAAGAATGTTGGAAACGCCCAATTGGTCAAGTTAAATCTATTTATTAGTTCTCTATTCAAAAAGAAGTACTGTTGAATGTTAAGAACGCGCCGCGAAAATTCTTCAAAAGACAAAGTAAACGCAAAGAAGTTCCTTTCCCACGCAAGTTTACCTTTTTGTTGTTGCGGTTGTTCTCCATTCTTGTCTCGCACTAATGATTCACACTTTTGCGTACAAATAAATTGACATTTTTTGTTGAAGTGGACGAAGCGTTTAAGGTTTGCGTAATTGCTTTCACTTCGAAAGTGTTAAGCGAATTTGACTGTTTGAATAGATTTTGAAATTAGTTAATTGGTGTAATTTGAGTGTTTGATATCACTTGTTTGACGTTTATTTGCTTTCCAAACAATAGCTTTTTGCGTGGAACTCGATTTTACGCAAACTTAGTTCATCTTTTTTATTTGGCTCATTAATTTGGTGCTCCCGGTTTTGGCGCTCGAACATCACGTATTATTTATGCGTTTTCATGGCGGTTACTTTTAAAAAAGCGCAAAAATTGACTTCTATTGTGGGTCAATGATCGTCCGCTTGTCATCTTTCGGAAGAAGCGGATCAAGAAAGCGCCTATCCTTTTGATAAGAAAGCGGCGTCACTTGCTCGTTGTATTCGGAACCTTTTTGCTCAATAAAAACTATGTTTATTATGTACAGAACGTTTCTGGAACAAGGTGGAGGCGTTTTATAATATTCCTCGATTGCTCACTATGGATGTTGTAGTCTTTTGATTTGCCTTCTTTTTAAATATTCATTTCGTTAATGTTTGCTTAAATTCAACGGCTTAACTTTGAATCACTGCGTCCAAATTTTGGTGACGACTAGCGAACGAAATTTTCCTTCTTATCAAACAAGTCGGTCGTGTTTTCACTGTCGCGTCTTCACTGTTGCGTCTTTTTACTCGCCAATTTTAAATTGAAGTTTCAGTTAAATGAATGGCCGTTAAATATATAAGGTTGGAGACCGGAGAAAACGGCGACGATCAAGTGGCGCCAACAGCACGACAGCCATACAGTGCCGCAATGATTGTGAAATTCGGATTTGTGGTTTTGGCCAGTTTGGGCGTCTTTGTTTATGTAAGCGACGTTCTACTTGACATGAATTTGACTGCTCCTATAAAAGAACGGAAGCCAATAAGTGAGTTTTAAACATTCAACAACCTTATTAAATTGTTCACAACTTTCAGCAATAGCAGATCTCCTCTTAACGACGCCGAAAACAGACTTCATCAATCAAATTTCGCTAGTTAAAATTTCTGACAAAATCAACACAACGACATGCCTACTTCCTCACCTGGATCCTTGGGACGCAGTTATTCGAGGCTATCTGGATCCTAACAAGAATCCGATGAAGTCGTGCAAAGTTGAAAAGCAGCCAAGAAGCATTCTTTTCGACAACGGAACTTTGAATGTTGTTGAAGTTGGAAAAGACGAGACTTGTGCATACAGGTTAGTTTTAACAACTTCTTTATGCAACCGGACATGATGACTTCATTGTTTCGATTGCATAAAACGCCTAACAGAAATTAGATAACAACAATTCGAGTGCTTTAAGTTTTTATGGCTAATGAAGCGCGTTAGGCGTGGACATAACAAACAAGAACTTTAAAGACGCAGTTAAAAGTTCAAATTTTAGATGTTTGTTTCCGGCTAATGATCGAAATCTTAAATTTGGTGATTGGACAAACATCAAAACACTTATAAACACAACCTGCCAACATATATGAAGCAAATCCACCTTGCGACATCTTTGACGTTAAATGCACGAAAGGAAATCAAATTGTCTACAAGTTTATGCACAGTCAAATCTATCCAATCAATCCCAGAAAGTCTCAGCCTAATGCAACTCAACCTTATGACGTTCACATGATCATTTTAGACTCCGTTTCAATGTCTCAGGGCTTTCGGTACGTTCAACTTACTTAAATACAGAGTGGAACAAAAAAAACATTAACACAAAAAAGTCTTTTTTAAACAATCAGAAAGTTTCAAACACAAAAAAGTCTTTTGTCAAAAAGTCAAAAAGTTTCAAACACAAAAAAGTCTTTTTTCAAAAAAGTCAAAGAGTTTCAAACATAAACACTTTTTTGTTCTGCTTTGTAATTTGTACTTTTAAGATCTCTGCCGATGACTATTCATTTTCTTCGAAACGAGATGGATGCAGTTCCAATGCCATATCTGAATAAAGTAGGCGTTAACAGCAGGCCCAATGGATACGCTTTCTTAATGAATGAGCGCGCATCAGATCTACCTAAAAATCCTTGGGGCAAAGAGATGAAAGGAGGACGTTCTGAACAGATGTGTGACAAGTCTCTGAATAACGAAACCTTTATTGGCTATGACTTTCAAAACAACGGCTACAAAACAATGTTGAATGAGGTGACTATTATTTCTTATTTCTTTTAATGTTGATCAAATTTGAAGGACTGGTCAATGGGAATCTTTACGTATCCGAACTGCAAAGGATTTTCAAAACCTCCAGTGGATCACTTCTTGAAGCCGTACATGCTTCGTGTTGAAGGAAGTGCAAGCTATAAGGAACCTGGCTACAACGACATCTTGTTTAAGAAGATCTGCCGAGAAAGACATCACTTGGTTTTGAACAACTTGCGTAACTTCATTCTCAAATATCCAAACGATCCAAAGTGGTCGTTAAATTGGAACACTAATCTTTCCCACGACGACATGAACGGCTTGTATCACAGCGATTCTGATTTCCGGGAGTTCTTCAAAGAGATGGCGCCAAGACTTAAGAATTCTTTTATTTTCTTCATGGGTGACCACGGAGGCAGAACCGGGAAAGTTAGAAACAGTGCAATTGGCGAGTACGAGGACAACAATCCTATGATGTTTGTGGTTTTGCCTGAGAAGTTGCGCACAAATCGAGATCTATACAATCAATTGAAAGAGAATGCAAAGCAAATTGTGAGTCACTACGATTTATATGCCACCACGATGGAAATTGCAACGGTAATAGCATTAAAGTCATCTTGTAAACTCATAAATTATTTTAGACATCCGTCAAATGGAATGACACAACTCCGTTCTCAACTTCAACATTTGTAACCAATGCACGCAAACTAAAAGGCACCAGCTTCTTCCATCCTCTGCCTCAGCCAAGAACATGCGACAGCCTTCTTATTCCGTTCAATCATTGCAACTGCCAACATCCATCGGAGGCTATTGAAGAGCGCGAACTGGGCATCAAAATCGGAGAGGTCATTATTGCGAAGATCAACAACGATGTTAAAAAGTCCATACATGCTAAAGATTGCATGGAGTTGTCGCTTGACAAGAGCTTTTCAATTGGCTTGAAAGAATACGAAGCAGGACTGCACAAAGGCCGGAGAATTATCAAAATTCACTTGCGAGCCAAACCATCTGACGCCCTATACGAAGGATTTGTTGAGGTTAGTTTTGCTAATAACAAAAGTGACTTTTAAAAGTGCAAAAAAGTATTCGATCAAACAAAAACTTTTTTCTTCAAGTTATTAAAAGTTTGCAAATAAAGACTTTTTTCTTCAAGTTATTAAAAGTTTGCAAACAAAGACTTTTTAGGTTCGTGGCAAAGAAATTGTTTTGGTGGATGAAAGTTTTCCTCGTCTTAACATGTACAAAGAACAAGCTGCCTGCATTCCTCAAAACTTCTTCAAAAACTATTGCTACTGCAAGAACTACAAAGGCGGCAAGAAACAGTAGTTTTAACGACGATTGCTCATTAGCTGAATTGCCATCACACTTATTTCTGTATTTATTTGTTCTAAACACGAGGTTCCGACTCACATTTAATACGGTGTATGCTTTAAGTTGTTTTATTTTGTTGTTACGTTGTTTGCTGAATAAATTGTTTTAATCGAAGACTTTTAACACCTAATTGAGAACTTGAACACTCGTTTCTGTGCTGTCAAGATGCAGTTTTTGTTGACCTGTTTTGTGATTGACAGACAAGAAGATGGTTACGCAAACCTTTTAATCCACTAAAATGGACAAAGCCCTCCAAGACATCGCAACATGCCGTCCGGAAAAAGAGCATCGGGATCCAGTCGAGACAGACAAAAAGTGATCGCCGGTTTACGGCTATCATTTTTAATAAGCGCGGGAGGAGTAAGGGCGACTTTTGAATTGTGTAGTGAGTACAGGAAGATTGGCGAATGATCGGCATTTGAGGGGTGCGGATGATTTATTGTTGAAAGGTGTTATTTGAGTCAGTTAGATTATGATTCGGTGGGATTCTGTGGTCGTCGGATTTTTGCTATGCTTTTTGGGTGGGTTTGTTAGTAAGTGACAGCTAATAGTTATTTTGCTTTTAGTAGTGGCCGAACTTCCCCAACCAGAAGACGATGATAGAACAACACATTATGACGAACATGGAGCGCTGGTTGTTCCAATGTCCGATGAACGCGTTATTGATCTCTATACTCGGTGGATTGAACAAAGTTTATCAGCTGTCGTGTCTGTTATGGCAACGAAAAAGTTTGTACTTTAAATATTTGAGTGTTTAAAGTCTTTTCAGGTTAAAAGAAGTCCCGGAGCCCATACGTCAAGAATTTGCATTATGTTCAAAACGCGCTCAAAACGTTCACAAACATGCCAAGTATTCTTAATTTGTTTGTTAACTTAATTTATGCAATTTTCAGATGTCTCGATCACTTGTGGACTAAACAAGGCAGTCAATTCAAAACATTTGGAAAGAAAAGAAGGCGAGAGGTTTGTTAAATCGTTGTTTTCCTCAAATTAACGATCAAATTTCACAACATAAAACGCAAAAAACGACCCATATTTTTGAGAAAGATTGATGAGCCTCCAATGTTGGTTTAAGAAGTATAAACTAACGAGAATTTATGATCGATTTCACACGCTTTGGCGGCATCCCGAAGAAAGTGGTGCCCTTGATCAGCGGAAAGCCGGTTGGCGTCAGATTTGCTTATTAAAACAAACATTGATTTATACTGTTTTGCGCAAGTGATCAATTGACGTGTGAACTTGTTGGCGGCGCTTGGTTTTATTGTCGTTGTTGAAGTTTAATGGGAGAAAGTGGAATTGAGCATTAATGTGCTGAAAACATAAAACTAATTTGATTTAATTAACTAACAAGATGATTTCAGTTAAATGTGCTAAAGTCGCGACTTCAACGTTACAGTAACCCCAACAATCAACAGTGGGTTGGGCCGTTCAGAACTCGTCAGCGCCGTTGGATCAATGTAAAGCCAGTCAGTTCTTATGCTCTTCGAGATTCACACCACGAAGGTTCATCTCCGTTAGGTTATGTAGCACGTGGACTTTTAAAAGCTGTGTTGGTGACAAAGAATCGAACTCGAACAACGAGATGGCAAGATGTTGTGGAGCGTGCACAGAAAATTCAACAAGTAACTGGAAATGCAGATAAAGAGCTACTAAATAAACACAGTGGAGAGTTTCAAATGTTTCGAAGTCATTCACGCAACAAAGTGGCAAATGATCAACCGATTGAACAAGTAATATTTTTGTGTTTGCTTTCAAATTGTTAAATTTTGTGTTTTTAGAACGAGAATGATTTGAATTTTATGTCATTGAAAGAAAAAGGCTCAAAGCGGCGATTACATGAATAGGGTAAACTCACATAACTTTTAAAGCATTTAAATGACCTTTTTGTAGATTTTCAACTTCAATCAAGACTCGTTAAATGCAGTGCCGCAACTTCCTGGCGCCAAAAATGAGATAACACAAGAGAATATGTCTCGACGTCTAATGAACTTGGTTCAAGATGGAGTAAAGCTGGGATATTCATTGGCCGGTGCAAACCAAACTGATCTGGAAAAGAAGGATTCAATGCGCTTGGTCTCTCCACGTTTCTTGTCCGTAATGCCTGAAACAAGTGATCCGGAGAACAAAACAGTGAGCATTCTTTAGAGCAATGTTTATTAGTTATAACAAACTTTTCAGTTGGACTTTATGTCTCCGTCTTTGTTCAGCTTGCATTCAAAGGGCCAAGGAATTGAGAACTTAACAAGCTTGCCCACTTTATTCCGCGAATTCACCGGCGAAGATCAACAAGCATGGCTCGACTTGATCGTAGAAAGTTCAGGTGTTGGTGATCACCTTCAAAAACTAGAACAACAGTTTCAAACAACCGAATTATCTCCGAATGCAAAAATCTTAAAAGAGTCGTTACAACGCTACAAAGACGAAGCTTACACAAAAGACGGCCAACCACTTTATTTCACAAAAGAAAATGTTACTCGAATTTATGGGAAGTTTGGTGAACGGCGCATTGATCATTGGATGGCGTTGCAGAAGACTTTAACGAGAGATCAAGTAACTTTAATTTAAATCAAAACGTCTCTCTTTAACAACAAATCTATTTTAGTTGCATCAGTTAAACACTACTGGACTTTCAATAATGTCGCCCGATCAACTTCAAATGGTTTATGGTCCAACGTCTCCATTTAATGACACGAAATCTCTACAACGTCTTCAACGAGTAATGTGGAATTCAAGTCCAGAACAAATCGAACGGTTAATGCGCGAAGATATGAAGAAGTTGAGTCAAGCTGACCAAATTAAGATTAGACGGAAAAGAGACGTCGTTCTTAGTCCAATTACCTTCACAGTTTTGAGTGGGCTTTCAATCAACGAGCCGGCTATTTTGTCGTAAGTTTTGTTAAAGTTAAACATTTGAAATACTTCGCTGCTTTTCAGGCCACTCTTTTTTGCCCCTCTTATCAACCAATTCACAATCCTCGGACCTTTAATTTTAAGTCCGTGGTATGTGGATTTTGAGTATAATGTGTAATTTTTATGTGTTCAGGGTGTTCACGCCTTTAGTGTTAAGTCCAAAAGTGCTTAAGCCGATTATAGTTTCCTCCTTTCTTGTTCTCTGTAAGTTTTTAAACTTAGCAATTAGATAAATCCGCTTATAGCCGACGATATTGAGTCCATACGTTTTGGTAAGATTTTAAAGACAAGCTATTCATCCTTTTTTCCTTAGCATCCAGTTATACTCTCTCCAGGTTAGTGTTGCCGCAATACCAATGCCACTATAGCCAGTCAAACACTTAGTCTCTGTGTTTACTAGTTGGCAATTTAGTAATCAAAGCCAATGTTTAATGTGCCTTTTGAAAATCAAGCTATTCAAACAATCTATATTGAACGTTAATGCAATTTGTTTAATTGATGGACTTCAAGACTTGCTAATAAGTGATTGTGTTCTAAATGATTTTTAAGATCTTCAAAAAGCTTCTAAACACATTGAGCAGTCAATAAACAGCAAAACAGTTTATGTTCCTCCAAATAATTAGTGCCACTACAAGGACAAATTTTTCGGCCAAGATCAAGACTTCCTCGAAAACGTGTAAAGAACTTAAAGGGGTCATAAGATATTGGTATTGGTATCACGGCAAAACTACTTCAGGCGCATTCAATCCTTTAATTTTGTCGCCGGTCGTTCGTAAGTTGTTTTAATTGATTTAAAAGTAATTTATTGGATTTTAGTCGGACCTGGCATTTTATCCCCTCAAGCGTTCAGTCCACAGATACTCACACCAGGTAATGAGATAATTATGTGCTGAAAATTGGTTGATAGCAACAACGTGTGACTCTGAAACTTCAAGACGTTTTTGTTATGACACGCCGTTTCTATCAACTGATCTTTTGACTTCTAAGTGTCCAGAACCTAATTTATTTCTTTCCAGCCGTCTTGTCTCCAGTTATATTGCTTCCTGGAGTACGGAAATCCAAAAATCTTGAGTCCTTTTGTGCTTTCACCGACAAGTACAGTTTTAAATGTACTTAATGGATTTTAATCAACATCGTGTTTCAGTTTTGAGCCCTCAGGCGCTCGGAGCTCTTGTCCTGTCACCTTACGCATTATCGCCAGTCGTATTCTCCAGGTTGATCGCATTTGCTTTGATCCTCTCGCCTTCATGGCTGTCTTGATCACAAAGTTACGACTCATTAATAATAACTGTTAATTGATGAAAATGCTTTACTTCCTTTTAATTACCAATAAACACTTTTACAATATTTGTAATCTTTAAGGCTCGCATATCTGTTCAATTGATTTGACGAGACGGACTTGTTTCTTTCCTTGATCAAAAACGGTGCAGAACATACGAAGAAACGGATCTCCCAACACCCAATCGACATCCATGTTTTTGGACTCGTCAATTGCCAATGCACAGCGACCATCATTGAGACCGATCTAAAGACCAATTTGACAAAGTGTTACAAGACTTTCTTGAAAGCTTACGTCAATAACTAAATGTCTCGCGGGAAGGAGAATCTTTTGCCCTTCAATGTAGAAGACAAAGTCTTTCATTGGACCAAAGTAACTGCAGTCGACAAGTGCAACTCCGGCTTCAACTTTTGCGTTGCTTTGTGCCAACACGTAGTCAAAAACTTTCTTTGGAGCATAGATATGGGACGCGCCGAGTTCAAAAGAAGCAGTGTTCTTTGACGGTTCTACCAAATTGTTGTTTTCGTCGGTGTAAGTGAATTTCTCCAGTTTGACTGTCCACTTTCCTTCTTTTGGAGTCACAGTTAGTGTTTTTGGAGTGTGAAGTTGGTCATTTGGATTGCAAAGCTTTTGGTTGTAGCCGCCAAATGTTAGATGTCCGTTCAAGTTGCCGTTACATTGTGTTTTTGCACTAAATAATGTTGTTGTTTGAAATAATCTGTGACAACACAACTTACTTTTTGATCCAAACAGTAAATACCGGTTCTTTCAATTTCGACAACATGTTTTGAAACGGAGACTTCATTCCATCTTTTATTTCTGGAAAAGCCCAATTCCAAAACACCGTGCGCGTTCATCAAACGAGCTGGTTCAATTTCATGCGTGAATCCTTTAGGAGTTGATGGAGTTTGTGAAGTTGCGGCTACAAATTGTTGTTTCTTCTCGGTGAACTTGCCGATCTTAAAAACCAAAAAGACATAATAATACTTAGAAGATTAAATGCTTACAGTGAAAGTGTCTGTGATTCTGTCATGCAATGCGGTACGCTCATCTGTTTTCTGTGTTTTAGATTTTCTATAAATCAAGCACTCAATTTAATTGCACATTCAAACACTTACTTTTTGTAGAATTTATCCGGCATGTTGACTCCAACAAAACGGGTGTAGCAGCCTTTCTCGTATGTCCAGAGTCCGTTACCACTTGTTTGAACACGAACAGACAATTTCTGAGCTGAAAACATCCATTAATTAGAAACTAAACAAGCGATCTTTACGTTCTGTTCCCAAAGTGATATTAACTGCATGTGTAATGTCTAAAAAAGAGCGTTTAAACAAATTCAATACAAACATGTTTACCGATGTGTTCAATTTTTGACAGTTCTCGGTAGCGAATTCCAGGATAGACTTTGTTCAAATATTCAGCTGCCGACAGACTTGGACCTCGAGCTGCAAAATACATAGGAACGGTAAATTCCAATCCACCGTCAGCTCTTTTCATCGATCCTCTCGGACTTCTGGCGTTTTTGGTGGCCTTTGTGTTTTTGGCATTTTTGGACTTCTTGTTGCTTTTAGCCGATTCGACTGCAACAACAAAAAGCAGCAAAATTGAAAGGCGGAAGACTGTTTGAAGAGAAAGCATTTTAGCCGACCTAATTTATAAAACTCCAAAATCTACCACTCCTTTTATATGCTCAAATTAGTGTGTTGATCAAACTATCTGTCATTGACGTTTGTTTGGCCATACTTTTGATTGGACTTGCTGTTTGTTCAGCTTTCTACAGGATTGATAATTTGACCTAACGTCTCTGAAACAATTAACGGATGTTTGTGGTGTTGTTGGTTTCTGGAATGTTATTGCTCTTTAAAAGTTAATTAATTGGTTTAAACGTTGTGACGTAAAGTAATATTTGCTTACTGTTTGGAGTGTGAAGTAATTACAGAGTGGACCAAAAAACGTTAACACAAAAGCAAAAATTGTTTGTGTTTGAAACTTTTTGAAAAAGAGACTTTTTTGCTTTTTGATTGATTTTTTGACAAAAGACTTTCTTTTGTGTTAACGTTTTTTTGGCCCACTCAGTAGATGTTTTGTAGAGGCGAACTTTGTACTTTAATTGTTTTGAACAAAAAGACTATAAAAACGTCTAATCAAACAAGCTTTGTTTCAAAATTTGAAGTATCTATTGAAAAGTGTTTATTCAAACAACAAAAGTTGATCTCATTTATGTTTTTGAACGCTTTACGGTAAGTGTTCAATGAGTTTTTAAACAACTGCAGGTAATATTGGAAATACACGTTATGATCAAGGAATTGGCGTCTTAATGCGCTAATCACTGCTCAAATAACATTAAACATGCTTATGAACTTTGTTTGGGAGTTCTGCTTCACAATTAATCTCCGAATGTATTGATATTGCGGTCTGTGACAAATGACAAATAAAACACGTTGTATGCGTGAGTTAGGAGAAAAGATCTTTCCATATTTTCTGCACAACCTACGTCGCAACTTTCAAAAATCTTTATATACTTCCCACAGTTGATTTGCATATCAAATCCAATTGCTCGAATTGATTGCACGAACAGTTAGTCTTTTTTGGGTTGAACGCGTTGGCGTCCATCTGAGAAATTTATGCAAATCGATTGCATCAATACTGGCAGAACTCGTCAACAACGGCTTGCCAGCAAGCTTGCCGTCCGGTTGGAGTTTTTTCTTTGAAAAATTCCCAATCACACAGCTCCATGGACGATTCTACCTCTTTTTGGCATTTTCTGCGCAACGAGACAGAGCAGGACGGTCAGTTGAATATTCGGCGGATTCTGGTTAGTTTTTCTTGTCCATACATGTGTTTAAATAGCATTCAAAATGCTTTCAATGTTTGTTTTGAAAGTATTCAAAACATTTAATTCAACTTTTCAATCTTGAGAGTGCTAGTTGCACTTTACGCGTGGTTACATCCTGCATTATACAGTCTGTTGCGTGCTGAACTTCCAAGTATTTAACTTTAGTCGAAGTGTCGCGTAGTCAAAGGCAACAACCAAACGAAATTAGCAATTCAATGTCACGCGGAAACTGATTAAGTCTGAAAAGATGATTTAAAACTTTAAAAAACACTCGCAACGTTTCAATACAAACTGCAAATTAATAAAAAGGATAATCCACTTTCAGCGTAGTCGCTCAAACTTTCATCGAGCCGGCTTAACACTCTGCGAATATCTGCGACGAATTCAAAGCATTCAGGTAAGAGTTCTTCAATATGGACTATTTTGACTATTACGCGACCGACGAAGACTGTTTTCCAATTTGGTTTCAGGATGGTTATAACTACCAACAAGAAAAAGCCGAGCTTTCCGCTTCAATGGCAGCTTACTTGGGAATATCGGCGTTCGGAATGTTCGTCAACTTCTTCACACTTGTCATCATGTTCAATGCAACAAATGTGTCGAGACCGCGCAATTACTTAATTATTAGTCACATGTTCATTGACTGCTTTCAATGTTCAGTTACAATGCCGGTGCGTTTTTGAAATTATTGTTGTTTCAACTAATTAATGTTGTTTAAGATAACGCTTCTCACAACATTTCATTTTTATTGGTTCTTAGACGACTTTTCTTGCAAACTAGTAAGTTAACACAGAAAGCACATTTAACTAATCAATTCGTTTAGGTCAGTTTCTTAAAGGCCAGCTCGTTTTACAGCTCTTTCATAACACTAAGTGTGTTGGCGGCACATCAATTCATGTGAGTTTCTTTTTTGGCAGCCTAATGTTTTATTTTTCAGTTCTTACAACTTCAAGTTCAATCCTCATTGGTTTTTAATAATTTTTGCAATTGGTGGCTTGTTTGCTGTGCCTTATGTATTGGCCGTGTCAGCTGAAGTTGTGGATTACTTTGAGCCTTGGAATAATGACAAGTATATGGAGACTGCGGTGAGTTTAGGAATACAATTTCAAAGCTTTAATTGTTTTGATTTTAGTTGACTGAATGCAATATGACAAGACCGTTGATTTGTTCGGGTAAGTTTTTTGTGTTTTCAAGTTGATTAGTTAATTTTTATGTTTAGAAAACTCGTGGAATCGGAGTACCGTTTAGTCAAGAAGCTTACATGGTTATGACTCTATTTCTATTGTACGCACTTCCAATTCTCGGTCTTCTGCTCTCATATGCTGCGTGTAAGTCAATGGACAAAAGACAGCCGATTCAAGAATTTCCCGCCTCAAGCGGACTCAAAATGAAAAACAGGTTTGTTTGACGCTATTTTTGGAACTCATCTTTGAACTTTTAGAGAAAATTTCATGATGCTCTTCGTTTTGGTCTTTGTATTCCTTGCTGCATTGGTTACCTATGACGTTGTTCACTGTTCTGCACTTGTTCAATTTGGTTGAGTTTTCTTACACGCGATACCTAATTTTTCAAACAATTGGCGTTTCTACAAGCATATTCAAACCTATAATTTACGGCTTAACAAACAAGGCAATTCGCGAAATGTATATGGGAACCGTTCGATCAATACTTTGCCCATGCGGCTTCTGTTCTCGACCACAGAGCACACACATCCGGCGATTAATACGACTAGGCTTGGGTCGCTCCGTCAGCGAGCTGCCAATTGAAATGGAAGAGGATGATTTGTACACTGAGGAGGTGTTCACGCAGACAACGACAAGAACACAAAGGTACAGGCAACTGCGAAAATACAGGCCTGTCACTCTAGCTGCCACTGGCTCTTTAGTAGACAGGCGTTTGGTGCACACAGATGCAGTGAGAGAAAATCCGAGGAGAACTCATTATTCGTTGAGGTAGTTTTTAATGATTTGTACAGACTTGTTTGCATGTTTTGAAATCTTTAACACAATTTGTTTAGCAGTTTAAATCAAAAAGCGCAATTAAAGATTTTAAAATGTTAAAAGATTTGTAATTTATTGAATTGACCGGTGTTTTTAAACTATAGGTTATGTTGAAAGTGCATTACTGTTGTTTTCCTGTACCTACAAATCTGTTTATTTTTAACGTTGAATTATGCGTAACGTGAACTTAGAAATGAATTATTTATAGCCATTGCATTATAGTACAACAAACTTAAACCGTTGTTAACGTTGTTCATAAATCTGCCAATAAATTATCAATCTGTTTCGATGAAGCACCGTCATTTCTTCTTTTTTGACTCAATTATCTAAAAATGTCGATTAACGTCAACACAAACTGCAAAATGAACCTACACGAATACCCGAAGACAAAATGTTTGTTCCTATGTGCTGGTCACTGTAGGCAGAACAATTGAAGAGATCAATATTGAATTTGTCGCCGTATTTGTTTCGTGCTCGATTGTAACGCACCTGAAACGATCAAAGTAATAATCGAAATGTGTGATCTAATTACTTGAGGCAAGTTGACATAAGCCGCTTTGTTTAGTCGATGAAGTCCGCGGTCATAATAAGTTCGGTTAAATAACACCTCGTTCCAGCAAGTAATTGCTGCAAAATCGTAAGCCGGATACATTTTGTTTGCAATAAAAAATGGGTTGTCCACAAAGTTTGAGCGCAGATCTTCAAGTCCAAAAATGCATACGTTGTGTCTCCACATTCCACTGCCACATCTTGTACGGTTGCGGATCCAAACATTGAATCTAAACATATACAGTTGTTTAAGTAAGAATAATCAGAGTTACCTGCTCATTCCAATTATTGTGCCTGACTTGCTTCCACATTTCCGTGTAAATCCGCCAGGCAATTTAATCTAAAATTGTTGAAGTTTGTTTTAAAGACTTTTATGCTTTTTACGTTGTCGTTACTGTTCAATGAACTAGTTAAGTATTCGTCGACTGTCCACGAATAAGAATTTAGTTGCTGGACCGTTATGTCCAAATTCAACTTGTCAATAATGAAATCGATTGCTTCTCGAGACATAAAGTTTTGAACCATACTTCTTGTCAACAACACCTCCGGCTTGTTTCCGTCTATTGTTTGTTTGTTACGAGCAGCTAGAATTTGTTAGAATTGTGTAAGTTTGACAATAAACAACTTACGATCTTTGAAAAGACGAAGTGTCTCGAAATCCCAGCTGTGTTTTGGAAGTTGATTTCTCAGTTCTGTAGTTACGTCATTTGTTCCATTGTACCATTTAAGAATCTGGACCATTTCTTGATTCGTCTTTAGCGGAATGTCGTGGTTCTGCAGCAACATGACATATTTCCACTTCTTGTTCTTATCCGCTAACCATTTAAGACATGCCATGTGGTGAGCGTTTGTGTTATGCCTAAACATGCAGAATGTAAATGCGTGGAGTTGTTTAAAAGTTAAATTACCCGGCGCTGTCCATTTTAGCTGTGAAGTCAGTTATGTGCACATTTGGAAAACACTTAGCGAGGTTGTTCATTCGTTGACGAAACAGTTTGTTTGCTTTGCCATCAATTGAGAAACAATAGAAGTTTTGAGGCGCATAAGTTGTTGATAAGGTGATTTCAAGGAATCGGTAGTCCTGAAAAGCAAAAGTAACAAATAACTTTTAAACATTAACAAACTTGAAAGACATTTCTAGCGTACGCCAACGGAAACTTGTTTTCTTCTTTTGATAGAGGCTTTCTGTGGAAGTTGTTTCTTTCCAGAATGGAATTGCAATCAGTAGGCAAGTCTTTTTCATTCGAAGGATCTTCATACTTAGTTCTGAACTTCTTGCCTAATGAAGTAACGTCTATGTTTGGATTGAAGAATTGAGAACACGGGACATTAGACGTTTCAGAGGGTGAAACAAATCGAAGTTGTAAAAGCGAGTCGTCTAATGACGAACTTGATGATTCGTTAGCTGAAAGCATTGTGTTAATTAACTAAATAAATATACTTTAATTTAAAAGCCAACCTTTTTCAACAGAATATCCGTAAACAACCCGACAAGGTTTCTCGTTCTCGGCAAACAGCCAGATCAAATAAACAAAAAGAAGAGTAACTAAAGAAAATAGTAATACGCATCCGTTCATTGTTGTTCAAATTCATGAGTGAGATTGAGAGGTTAAAGTAATTTAGCAATTAAGGTCATAAAAAGTTTGGATGAGCACCAGAAACTTTCACTCTTCGATACTACACTTTTGAAATCCGATCAGAGAGCAAAAACCGTTTTTAATATAAAAACAAACGGACTTCAATTGCGCTTTTGGTTGTTGGTGGAACAGTTTGGCGATGGAACGGCTCGGTAGCAAAAATAACAACAGGAGTGCAGTGTTACTCTTCGACTATTAATCCTTTTCGGCCTGTTTAATTAATACCGGAGCTGTTTTTGGACGCAAAAAGATGAGCCAGTTTGTTTATTGTCACCTCATTTTCCGGGAAATTGGATTGGAAGCACTGATTTTTGTTCATAACGCTTTGGAGACGTAGAGCAACGTGCAGATAAAAATGACATTTTTAATCAATGTGTTGGAGACTGCACTTCTCGCTGACGCCAAGATCAAATACTGCTGTATAAAGATGAAGAGCGGGTGCGGCCGTTTCGATGCAAAATTACATATTTGGGAATGCAATTCTGGATTTATGAAATAAGCAGCCCCCATTTTGGGATTTGACGTGTTTGGAACGGCGTCGCTATGGAGTTTGAAATTTCGGTGTGAATTTTTTCTTAAAATCTTGGGAGAATTGTTTGGACCCAAAAGTTTTATAATTTTATAGTTGTTTTAAGACATGCTTTGAGACCAAATAAAAACTTACACTTTCTGCACATAAAGTCCATTTACAGGGTGTCAAACGGTCCACGTTTTTGCAAAGCCCAATCGGTTAATAAACGATTATCAATTGCAAAGTTTGCACAGGCTCGAAAAACTTCCGCAAACCCGATCGGTTTATTTCTAACAAACAGAGCACTCGAATCATCTTGTTTAATTGTTTCTTTATTAAAAACAAGAAGAACATTTAAATTGTCAATTTATCGTCTTCGTCTATGCAAAATAACAGAAATCCTATCGTCTTTAATGTCTTTGTGCCATCTTGGTTCGTAGCCTATTTTGTTTACATTGAATAGGCGCAACCTTTTCCATTCTTGTGGAAACGAGTCAAAGTCATAAATGTCCTTTCCAAACTTCTTGTGTCTTGACGTCAAGTAATTGTAAAAGATTCGGTTCTGAGCCTCTTCGTTCATTAAATAAGCCATCCACCAAGCAAATGTCGAACCGGACGCCGTAATCAAATAAGAATTGCAATAAGTAGCTCCAAAGTATAACTCTTCAGTTCTGCTCAAGTCCATCGGCTGGAAGTTGTTTACAAAAACATCTCTTGGCACGTCAACGCCTTCAATGAACTTTTTGTCTGTTCCTAACAACACAATTGAAAGTTTTGTGTAGTTTTTCTAAAACTCAATTGAGTGCTTAAACTTTTCAGTTTAAAGAACTCACCAAAAGTTCCTTGCCTACAAACTCGATAGCCGGATTAACAAAACTGTGTTTTGATGCCAGCAAATAGTCGTGTTCTTCAAAATCTCCCAGTCGTGTGTGAACGCACAGTTTGTGATGGCTACTGTTTCTAAACGACCAAATGAAACAACACTTTAAAAGCTTACCCGAACAATTGATTCGCAAATGTATGAACATAATTTTTAACATTGTCGTTGAAATCAAATATTCTTCTAAGGTTCTGCTTCTCGTGGTGAAAGAACTTGAAAGACTGAAGGAGGTTTGAATTAACTTTCATGAATTTAGCACCCGGATGGAGACCAACAAGCCTGAAAGACAAGTTAATGTCGCTAATCATTGTTTGTGTACTCACTTGGAAACATTATCGTATTTGCAGCAGTTTTTGGCGAAATCAACTCTTTTTACTTGTGAATTCGGTGTTGGCTGCAAATTTAACGATTCAACGAGTTAACAATATGTGTTTAAATGACTAAACACTTCAAAAACTTACAAATATGTAAAGGCGTTTGAAGAAATCAGGCATCGAAGCAGACAACTCGGGCAAAATTAATGAAGTACATTCGAGAGTGCTGTCAATATAAGGTTCTCGTCCAATTTGTTTCCCTATTGCATAAAGTGATGCGTACCTGTACATCTAAATAACAGTAACTTTAGTTAAAACAAATAAAGATCTGCCAACTTGATTAGCAAGTCCATTGCAGTACTTAAAATATGATCCGATGTATTTGTCTGGAACGTGATGGAATAAGTCAAAGCGATCAAAGATGTTCGAATCTGAAGAGTTAATTTGGTTGCCGCAATTTAATTAATAAAAAGCTACCTTTAAATGTCCACCCAATCATTACTGTCGGGAACAGAAGCAACAAAATAACAAACGTCTTTGGCCACTTTCTCCATCTGTAATTATGGTTTGTGTAGACAATAAGTTTATCTATTTTGATTATTGTCTAGCGTTTGTTTGCGTAACACCCTTTTTTTTTTGTGATTTTTGGTAACCTTTGTTCAATTGCATTTGAGTGGTGGATCCAAACTACCCACCTGCATAATAAGCGGCAGTAAACAGGCAACCACGCCGATGAATGCCTAAACATCAAGCGCATCGAGTTGAATGACGTTTGGTATTAATGCATGTGTTTAGTGATGTCAACTTGATGATTTAAGCGGTGCAGATTGGTGGCAACTTGCATTTTAATATTAAAAGGAAATCAATTGACATTTTAGACTTCAAAATGCCAAGAAGTTAAAACTGAAAAGCAACGAGAAGAGTTGTGAAACTCGAAAAATGTCAAGGAATCTTTTAAATGCAAACAACAAGCAGAGCACACAACTTCTTAACAAAGGCATTTGCTATAGAGACAAGTGAATGCATGTGGGAGTTAAACAAATGAGACAAAAGTTTAAGTTTCCTCTCTGAAGAACGTTCGAAGCAAAATTAATTCGATAAAGTTAAAAACAACCAATTAAATTGTTTAAACGTTAAATAACTGATTGCAATGCGCAAGATCATTATCAACTTCTTCAGCTTTCGCTCTCAAGTGTTTGGCATTCAAATAATCAAAATTGATTGCGTGAACAAAAACGAAAAGTTTACTTTTTAAAAGTGTTTGTTTGTAAAGCTGTCGTTTTCGATATTATTCACATTTTATTTGATGATTGCCGACAAGCAAAAGTTAATTTTTCTCCAGTTTGAATTGTTTGACGCAATCAGTGTGTAGGCACTGTTTGACATTTGTGTTGTTTTGTTTGATTATTGAATAGAATGATGATTGCTTAATTCAAATGTAGTTTTGCGGAGTTTAAATTCATAGTTTTTGTGATGAAAGCTGATTGTATCGTGTTTAGACATAGATTCCTGCACATTGTGTTTCTCAATCAAGTACGCTCTGAAACACACTCGCAAAAACAGAATCGGTCCATTGTTCTTAGTGGACAGTTAAAAATATTCTTGTACATTGTCTATTTCGTTTGTGTTTAAACATCTGTTTAACGTTTGCGGCTTGGAATATTGCTTTAATCGCGTGGTCTCCGAAAAAGAACGTTTTCATGTTTTAGTTGTTAATGATGCACAAAACGCTAATTGATTGTTACTAAAAGTTGAAAGAAATGCGAGTCCACCCTATCTGGATGAACGGCAAACACGTAAGTGTTGTAGTTTAAAAGCTTATCTTAAACATCCCTTTTAGGCTCATCTGTACAAACCTGCATGCATGCTCTACGAAAGAGCGCGTTCAAATCTTGCAGAAAGACTCATATTCAAAACATTTCGTAGGAAAATCGGTCCCCGAACTTCTTTGATTATTTTAATTATCTTCTTAATTCTTTTGTGGCAACTTGTGTGGTTTGTTTGGTACGCGCCGTCTGAAGAGATGCCCCGGAGCTCGTGGATTGATGAAGATATAAACAGTCCCGACTGCACGAATGCTAACTTGCTTGTCCAATACGCACATGCAGGTTACAAACCCGTACACAAAGTTACAAGACTGCCCACACAACTGTAAGTTAAAGTGTTCTTTTAGGTTAACAACAACAGATTTTAGTTACAAAGCCGGATATTGCGTCCGTTACAATCACTGGAAAATTGATTCCAAGTATTTAAATCAAGAGCCGGTAGACATTCCAATTTTATTTGCTGTTCATTCAACACCTGAATACTTCAAATACATAAACGAACAGGTAAACTTACTTTTGGCATTCAAAGATTGACTTTACTGTTTAGATAAAAACTTGGGACGGTTTGATTTCAGTTGTTCTTGTGATTCCTTATGACTTGAGCAACAGTGAAATGGATTTCTTTCGGATGCAAGTAATATTGGAGGGATTAGATAGATTGAAAGCTTTGGATAACTATGACCGAGTTGCTTTACATTTGCTTTTCCAAGTTTATGGCAGTGATAGCAATAACTGTCCTGATTTAATTTACAACGAGCCGGATTCTAGCACACTTTGGGACAGAAGCTATGCGGAGTTGATGGTAAACAGCTTTTCTTTACACGATTAACAACAAACTGTTTAGTTGCGGGACTTTCAGCGTCTTTGCTCTTCGCACGATCTGTATCCAATTAATATTGCAAGAAACATTGCTCGCATGGCCGTTAAGACACCACTGTTTATTTCTGGAGACATTGAGAACATTTTTGCGTGGAATTACGAACAAAGAATGAGACTTTTTGCCTATGACTATTTAGTTAAAGAAAACCGAACAAAAGAGGTTCTGGTGCATCGTCGTTTTGAAGTTGACAAACGTGAAGCAGTTCCCAGAACTTTGAGTGCTTTAAAAATGTTGTATGCAAGAAGAAGAGCAGTTGTTTTCCACAAGTAAGCACTTAAATTGCAAAAACAATTAATATCTATTTGCAGGTTCGTGTTTGGAATTGGACATGAAATTCCGTCTTTAGCTTCGTGGCTTTTGCTTGGAAAAGATGATCCCGGGCCGACTAGTGTTTTTAGAGTAAGTTCTTCTTATTTTAAAGATGTTATTGCAAGTATTTTCAGACGCTTCCTTACTATAATGAATTTTGGGAGCCGCAATATGTGGCTCGCAACGATGCTTCGTTTCCCTTACACGATGAAAACTTCCCATTTCGTTTCCGTTCTAACACTCATTTAGCCAATGAACTTTGTCGTGCTGGTTTTAACTTCAGCGTTGTTAGAGACTTGTTCACTGTTCACAGGGGCATCAAGTTTAAGGTTCAAAATATGCACAAATTTAAACAACACTTTTGTTTCAGGAAAAGAAACAATTTGCTCAATTTTTGAAACGAGCCGCCGATTCCGGTCAATTAAAAGAAATTGCAAACGAGTTCATGGATCGCTTGGATAGAATGTACCCAGAAACTCTCAATTCGTGTCCAAAACAGTTCAGAAACTTCCATTGGAGCAGGAACTACAACGCTCCACTAACGCCGTTAATGCCACAAAAAGTTTAAGTCACGAAGAATATGTGTTTGAAAATGATCTTTTCTGTATTTACTTGTTGGGTAAAACCTGGTGCTTTAATAAACAGTTACCTTTATCGTTAAAAGTGTGTTTAAACAAACAATAACTAGACAACTTCCACACAATTATTACTATTCTACTCAAACCAGTATCTATTTACTACTAACACTGGAAGCTAATTTCTTCCCTATATTATAATTACAATTCGCCAAACGACGTCATCAGATCGCCCACCATCAACGCAAAAGTCCATGAATCTCTCTGTCATTATAACTTTATGAACAGCAATACTAGTTTAGAACTTGTTCATCATTCAAATACAAGACAATTAAAAAGCAGTGTTTTAAACAAACAATAACTAAACAACTTTCTGATAATCGATATTCATCTAAAGTGTCGACACAAAAAATAAACAAATTTATTGACGTTTTCATGAAATCAAAAATTAACTACAAACTTTGTGAATTCACACAGATTGTTTGCGAGATCTCGTTAAGTACGCGCACTCGATTAATCTCATTTTATTAAATTTCAGCCATGCGACGCAGTAATCTCGTGCCGACCAAATCTGTCACGTCCGATGATTCTTCTGCCGGAAGAAAGCCTTACCGATGAAGAAAAAAGACCAACAGAATCGCCAAAAGAAGAGCCAGTAAAGAATAAGTCGTCAGAAGAAGAGCTAGATCCAACTCCTGAACAGCCAAAACGTCGCAAACAGAAAATGATTTTTGACAGAAAGCATTCTCAATATCCAGTTTTTTGGGAAGGACCAGTGGTTACTGCGAATGGGGTAAGTAATTTGAGTTGATTGAAGAGTATTTAACTTCGAATTTAGGTTGAAAAGCTTTACGGACTTATTATTTGCGTTAAAGACGGAGTTTGTTTCATTCTTACCCAACGCGGAATCATAACGCACAGACCTAAGTTCTTAAAAAGCCATCACAAACTTGTTGGCGCGTGGTTGTTATTTAAATTGAACTTAAATGAGCAAATTGTCGGCACGCCAGATTATGTCAAACCTCCACCGCTTCATACTCGAGTGTTTGACGACTTAAATGGAGGCTTTCAGCACTTGTTGGTAAACAGATTGTTTGTGTTATCTTTATTTGACAAACTCTTTTAGCTTTACGACTTTGCGGATGTTTTGAGTGCAAATGAAGTACATTCCAAGTTTCTTGGTCGCATCACCAACAATGTCGATTTGAGGCGCAGAAATGGAACTCTGTGGAACAAAGCAAATGTCGAGTACACTATTAATTGCGAATTTGATTACGGAATGTTCAAATACACCGCGTAAGTTGAATTATCAAGTAACAAGTTAATCATTAAACATTTTTCAGGAATGTTGTTAAATTTCTTGGCTCGGTTCCTTGTTACTCTGACATGCCTACAAAGCTTTCAGTGACCGAACAACAAGATGACAAACCAATATGGCTTGAACAGCACCTCAAAGAAGCTTTCTACACCCAAACAACAGTGGGACAATGTTTTGAGCAATCGAAGAGATCTGGCCGATCAAAAAAATGAAAATGAACTCAAGAAACGCACAGATTATAAACTAATGCGTGGGATTTCTGCAAAACAAGAAGACGCTAAACAAGAAGCCGGTGAAAAGAGTTCCAAATCAAAGCCTTCAAGTACATCAACATATGCATCGCTTTCCGAACCTGCAGTCAAAGCTGAGAAAGTTGATCGTCCGCCAGTAAAGCCGGCTTTTGGTATTGCAATGCCAAGTATTCAAGCAGCAAAAGCAACAAGCTCGGAAGACTCAAAGAAGACTATTTTCATCACTTGTAAGCATTTTCGGCAAACTTTCAAAGTATATCACTAATTTCCAGACGCTATCCACGGACATGCTTACAATTTGGCAAAAAGATACTTGGAAGAAGGCCATCGAGTGATTTTGCACTGTGTTGAGCCAAGAAACACACAGAACATCCAGAAATTAGTTGTTGAATACGGAAAAGAAGTTTGCTTGCCAGTTTGCGGCCACCTCCAAGACGACGACTTCGTTGAAAGAGTTATTCTAACCGGAATTAAGAAGTTTGGCAGAATTGACACTGTCTTTCATTTCGCTTCTTCAAATTGCCAAGTTAGGCCGTTAAATCAAGATGAGAACTTCAGCTACATGTTTGATGTAAACGTCAAGCCGTAAGTTTTAGAAACACTTCTTAGTTTATTTAAACTTTTAATCTTTAGTCTTCAATTGATTGTCAAGCATCTCATGCAGCACCAGCGCAACACAAAGTTTGTTAAACTCATCGGTGTTGGCCCGGTCATTCAGAGCGGAGTGCGCTTAAAGCAGAGTGTTATACTGGAATTCGCAGTTGCATGGAATATTTGGCAGCCACTCTCGAGAGCACCAGAAACTCTTCAACTTTTCCATTTAAAACGACTTTACTCACGTAAGTGTCTAGAAATTGGTTCGTTGTCTAACTATTTGTTATTTAGATTCGACGAACAAGATGAAACGAGAATTAACACTCCGGAGTTCCGCCAATCTTTATGTACAAAGTTTATGAACACTGAATCAAGAATGACCGCATTTTGATTACTTCTGGTGATTGTTTTGTGTTTCTAACTTTATTTATTGTTATAATAAAAATAGTTCTAACTGTGTTACTTGGTGTAAAGCATTTATTTGGATTAATTACCCGTAAGTTGGACATAATGAAGAAAGAATTTAAATGCAACCACAAATATTCTCTAACAGCCGCTCTTCGCAATCACTTGAATTCAGCAACGGCTTTAAAATTAGACGGCCAGTTCGTGTTTTCTTGTTGTAATTGACACGTAAACGCAGGCGAAACTTTGAGGTTCTTCCAACATCCCATACAACTTTAAGAACTGTGCTGAATTCCACAATTCGGTGCGGGTTCCTTTTTCCATTTAAATAACCGTTGTTTGCAGGAGGTGTGAACACTTTGAAGTTGTTGAACTTGGAGAAAGAATAATTAGAAATGCAGCCTCTTCTTTTTAAAGTGTCTTCAATTGGTCTCATTGATGACTTTAAAATAGCGGACTAAAAAGATTTCTCGTTAGTTATTTGCAACTTTCAATACTTACAACATCCAAACGTTTCAAGCCTCTTTTCGGCTTTAAATTAGGCTTCCAGCAACTACAAGCATCTGAAGAGATTCCTTCTGTTTTGCATGTATTTGTTGCCGAATGCCGTTTTAACAATGATTTTCCAGTACGTTTGGGTGAGTCCAGAATTTCAAGTAAAGTTACATGCAAATCGTAAAAAGTAACAAAGCGGTTCTGGAACTTATTTGTTGTACTGGGTGGGCCAAAAAAGCATCAAAAAGTAGAAAGCAAAAAACTTTGTTATGCTTGAAGCTTTTTTTGTGTTTGAAGCTTTTTTGTGTTTGAAACATTTGATTGACTTTTTTTGTGTTAACGTTTTTTGGCCCACTCTGTAGTTGTTTGTTTAAAAGTTCACTCGCCTCATTAAATTTTAAATTCTTGTGTCGCTTTTTGTAGATATCTTTGTATTTAGTAGGTAAACTGATCATCAACAACGGACTAGTTTGTTCAATTTGGAGCCAAATAGTTTGAAAAGCTGTTTGAAAGAGTTGTTTAATGTTTCTCCGGTGTTGCCGATCAGAAAAAAAGCTGAGTGACTCCAGACGTCCATTAAGTTCAAATCTTTCAATGTATCACTTAATTGCCGATCTAATAAAGCAACATTTTTAGATAGTTGCATTGAGTTGAAAGAAAAATGAGTTTTACGTGCAAACTTTCTAGAGAATCTAAAAACATGTTATCATTTTTGTCAAAGTTATTAATTTACCGCTCCATAATTTTCAACGGATACAATTCTTTTGGCAGGCTGTCCAAGCATTCCAATCTGGATTGGTTGTTTAAATGCATATAGAATGGCCTAAACTATTAGGTTATACAAATCTGTAAGTTTTTGAACGTACTCATAAGAATAGTCAATTCTCGAATTGTCTTTGAAGTGTTTGAAGACGCCGTCTGGTTTGTATTCATTGAACATTGTGACAAAGTTTTGACCTAAATTTATTTGCAATTTTAAAGACAAACAAACATTTATAACCTTTCGCTTCTGTAAATATCGATTTGACATTGCGAGTGTTTGAATAAAGTTGACCTGTCAACATGGCCATCAAATTTAAATCATTCTTTGCATCAACATTAGAAAACCCTCTCATAAATGACACGTCGGATGAACGCAAAAACTCCAAAGTTCTCGGCATCTCTCGCAAAAATCTATGTTGAGACATTCCATCCAACACCAAAACAATGACGTTAAAGCTGAGCGCATCGTTTTCAACAATAACATTTGATGTCAATCCTTCTTTTCTGGTAAGTCCGTTAAAAACACTGTTAAAGACAGTTTGATTTGTCTTCTTGTTTGAGCATTTAACATGGAAATTGTCTGCATTAACATGAAAAGGGACATTGAATGTTTGAATCTTTTGCCAGTCGTCTTCTGTTTTGTTGACGAGATCACGCCAGAAACATTTGTGATTTGAGTGCTTATGGACGATTATTTTTGTGTCATTTAGCTGCTCGACAATCTGCTGTTTTTCTAGTGAGCATGTTGTTTCGTCGTTTGTAATTTGATTATGAAATTGTTTATAAGTTGAGTCAACTGAAACTTATTTGTTTAAAACTTCTCAACAATCATTATTTACTTGGCGCATCGATCCAAAAACGACATCTATTTTCAAGTATGTGACTTTTGTGGAAGTAATTAACTCTAGAAACAGCATGCCTGTATGTAGTTATATCGTTTAATTGTTTACCCGTAAGTTTTTAAAATGCGATCCGTGTATTGGAACTCTAAATAATGACCATGCATAAACAACGACCGGAAAAAGAAGTAGTTAATTGAGATCAGTGCAACAAATAACAAGCAAACCAACTAAAAAGATAAATAGAGTTTAACTACCACACAAAACACTTACTTTCAAAAGAAACCGACCGAACAAGCAATTTGTTAAACGATTTAAATGGCGGCAACACAAAATAGTCATTTTAGTAATTAATTTAAAAAGACGATAAAGTTGTCTGGAAGATTGACTATTTTGATTTGCGGCTTTTGATTCAATTACCTGTTAGCGGATTATCTCTGACTGGAATCAGTATGCAGCAGGTGCGTTTCAAGAGTGAGTGCGCAAAGGTGAACAATGCTGTCATTAAGTTTTACATGCATTTATTGAGTTGGAAACAAATTCGTGTTATTTGAATTCTTTGATTACAAGAATAGAACTCAAACTTTGTATGGAAGCAAAAACAAACACATCCGGTTAGTTTATAAAAATAGCTAATAAAACTTAGCCGTACAACAAAAACAAACAAATAGAATCAACTTTTTACAAACAATTTTAAAATTCGGTGCATTGGCACATTTGTTGAAAGTTCTTAGCCAGACATTTCGAACTTATCAGCATCGGCTTTGAAACAATCCGCATGTCTTTGGTTTTTCGGTTAAAAAGCACCCGTGAACGTGCCATTACATGAACCGGCTTTTCTCTTTGTTTCAAACTGACAGACATTTCTGAATCGATCTCCACGTCAAACATTTCGTTGTCTTCCACTCTAAAAAACAAACAAGTAATTACTGGGTGGACCAAAAAAACGTTAACACAAAAGAAAGTCTTTTGTCAAAAAAGTCATCAAAAGTTTCAAACACAAACAATTTTTTGTGTTAACGTTTTTTGGGCCCACTGTAGTTTTAAACACCAAACAATTTTGACTCACTTTGCTTTCTTGTGCTTTAAGATGTATTTCTTGAAATCTTGAAATGACCGACTTCCGCTCCGTGCTTGCAGGATTTATTGTATAGGGCTGGAAAGCAAGCGGTCTTAAGTCGGTGATGTCCGATATGCATGTAGTGGCATTGATTTCTTGATTAAACTGGTCGGCAATCATAATAGTCATGAAATCTTTGTCTTCGGTTGGCAAGATACTCGGATTCAGAGCTTCCATGCACATACAGAAATTTGGAGGAATCCTTGCATGTTCACAGTGACGCTGTGTTGATATTGTTTCAAATAAAGAAGTGCCAACGTTTTTCGACGGCAATTGCATCACTTCACGCAGTGTTTCGTGTATGTCGAAATTGCTTGTTAACCGATTCTGAATTAAATTGAACGTTTGGATCCAAACAGTGGTACTTTTAAAACACTTACCGTATTCAACTGCAAGTTCTTATATTTTTCTGGGTAAGCGAGTCTGTACTTCTTCGGAATGTAAATACTAAAAGAACGGTGTCCTTTCTTCAATGCGGCCGGAGTAACTGTATTGAATTGCTGATATTCGTTGGCCGTGATCACTCATTAGAATAACAACAGTGTTGTCAAACAGTCCGTTTTGCTTTAAGCGCTCAAAGGATTCACTTAAAGGCGTATCAATCAACTGCAAAGGACTTGGAGAGTCGTGTGTTAACTTGGTTATGAAGTTGAATGAGAAATGTGCTTGTTTTGCATAAACAGTTGAGAATCGTTCAAATGTGTTGATGAAGCGTGTCGAGTAAAGTTCCCCATTCAAGCATGTTCCATTCGGCATTACTTTCCGGTACAAGTAGTTAAAATAAGGCCGGAAATAATAGTCCGCAGGTGGCTTTCGAAATCCTTTCCACCCACTATATTGCATTAAACCCAAGTCGTGACGCATAATATCGTCGTGGAACATCTAGATACTTACAATTAACATCAGCTAAACACTTAATTTACCGTTGCATAGCCTCTTTTCTTAGCAGTTAACAACAACATATCGGCAAGTTCTTGTGCTTGATCTGACCGCGTTTCGTTCAACTTCAATGACATTTCGTCTCTGACCAAGTTGTCGAGGTCGCGGACTTTGCTTTCATAAACCTTTCCAGACAGTATTGAAAGTAAATTGATTAACGAGTTGTCTCCAATTTTGTTGTACATGTTCAAAATTTGGAAGTCATTTTGATTCAAGGAACTTCAGAGTTTTTGGCATGTGCCTTGAGAATTGTGTTTTTGACACAGAATCCAAAACAAGTATGGCGACACTCAGTTTGTGTGGATCATTTAAGTTGTCAACGAATGGCGGATTTAATCGGCGCTTTCTTCTTATGTTGTTGAATACGTCGTGGACCACTAAAAACAACAATGTCGTCATTAAATCACAACTAAGTTTAAAACTTACAAAGCGACGTCTCATTTGTGTCCAGATTTTTGCCCAAACATTGAACAACGAATTGGTCTGATTGCACGGTTATGTTCTTGCCGGAAACAAACTACAACAAATACACTTTATGCGTTTCAAAACAAACTGAACACCTTTATCCAGCCGTCTTTGTAAGTAAACATGGTGTAATTTAAGGGCTTGATGGATCCACTCAATTTGCGGTAAAAGCATTGATGGTCTCCGGGCACAACAAAAACATCTCCATTCAATTGTTGACGAAAATAAGTATGGTTCGTTGCTTGCGGACACGAGAAGTTTGAGAGATCAATAATGTACTTTTTGAGATCAGGCTCGGCTAAAAAACTAATAATAGTGTGCCGTCAAATAACACTTACAGTTGCTAATTAGCGGGAATCTACATTCGTTTTCCATAGGGTGTGATTCGAAGTATTCAAGATTGCTCGTTGATGCGGACTTTGTTGTTTCGACAAGCTTGTTTTGGACGCGGAGTATTTGTGTATTCGGCGTTACATTTAAAGTGATGGAGAAAATGCTTAACAGGAAAAGCATACAAATTGTAAAAATGGACGCCTAAATAAGAAGGAACTTTTAAGTTGATTAAATCTGAAAACTTGCATTGAACATGATGAAACTGAAACATAGTTTTCGGCGTTTCAGTTTAAAGAATCTCCAGTTGTTGAGTGCCATTTTAATCAGCCTAAAAGATAACTTGATTAAAACGATAGCGAATCAGCCGAACGTTTATAATGTTGCGTCTGGTTTTAGAGTTCGGTTTTCGAAATAAACAATCAATGACGGTAGTTTTTAATCGTGGAAATTCGAGGACGCAAAAAAAGAAGCACCGGAAAGTAAAAACAGGTGTTCAAGCACAAAGGTGCTTAATGAATTTGATCTTATTCGGTGTTGATCTTACTGAGCTCAAAGTCCATTTCTATAGCAAAGGTGCTTAAGAATTGATTTTAAACAGAACTGTAAACAAGCAACAAGTTAAAAACATTGTTTATTTAATTTTGATCAAAAGTCCGAGACGTGTCAAACATCTGCGCACAAAAGATCAATTTAAATTCGCTTTTTATAGAGATGTTTGCCCAGTTCCGCTACATGTGGACGTCTGCAAGCTACAAGCAATGTAAATATAATTTTTAAAGTTCATGTATTTGGACAGACCGTTCCGAGCAATTGGTCTGGACATAGAAACAAGAAGCACATGCACGTAGATCGGCAGCAAATGGTTCATTTGCTTAGCTGCGCTATACATTGTTTTACGCAAAATTGAACAAAACACATCCGAAGAACAAAAACCGAAACGGAATCAAGAATTTCCAAATTCATTCACTTTCAACAAACATCTTTAATAATAGCAATTTGAACGTAATCCAATACATAAGATTCATTTCGATAAAAGTTGCCTTGCCTGATTACGGCATTCAAAGAACCGCGCATATCAGCTCCACGGACTGGCTTCGGTTCATCTTTAGACGTTTTGGTTGTTCCGTTTTAACTTGACTGGATGCTATTAATGTGAATGTTTAAAACTGATTAAGTTAATTAAAATAGCACCGGTCAGCAAAGCCTTAGAAAGAAGCTTCTTTGCTTCAAAAATTGCTTTATCGTGACCATTTTGAAGAAATTTTGTTGATAGACTTGATAAAATTTGCTGTGTTGAAAAGGCATTTGATGTTTGTGATGTTTGTGAAAGCTTCATTAGTTCATTCAAGCAAAGTGTTCAACAGCAATGACTCAACTTTTTAAAACTTCAAACTGTGGTCCAAGAGAACGCCTCTTTGCTCGTTTAACGACCAAACACCAGTGTGGAAACCCTCCAGGCGTGTTGATTTCGAAACACACTGCTCTTTCGTTGAGGCTTTTTCCGCTTTCTTCAGTTTTGCGTCCACAATGAAAAGCGTGTGGCGGCGTTTTTTTGCCTCTGAGTGATTATGAAAATTTAAATAAAGTTGGCTTTTGTTTATCGCGTCAAATAAACACAGAGAGTTTACAGGATAGTCCAGAAACATGGTCCACTACGGAAAGACTATTTTGTACGAGAGCAGGTCCTATTATTCAAAAAGCTCAGCGTGGAGACCTAAATGTCTGCAATTTGTGGGCGATTGAGTCGGAGTGAGTTTTAAAACATATTGTTTTTAAACTGTTAACAATTTCAGTCGATCTGTTCCGGTGTTGTTAGAAAAGTACAAAATTCCGGAGCATATCACATTTAAAGAATTCTTGCGTCTATTTTTTGATGCAACTCGAAGATTTATGCTGCCAGCATGTTTGTTTCAACTTTTACTGACTGGAATGGTGTATGTTAATGCTTATTTAATTGGAAAAACGCTACGTACTTGCAATTCGGCCGATGACGCACCTTCAATTTATTTGTTAGTTGCTCCGGTTGTTTTACTTCTTATGAAAATCGCTGAAACAATCTTTGGTGAGCAACTAAGTGATCGACAGTTCCATGTTAACCAAATTCTGCGTGGCTTCATAAACACCATGATCTACCGAAAGGTTGAAATTAATTTGAGTTATAAGTTTAACTCAACAAGTTTTAGATGATCAATTTATCTCCAACAAGCCGTGCAGAGAAACCAGCGCAAGCAAAATTGACAACATCATACAGCAGGATTTGTGGAAAATCAGTCAATTACTTATGTTTGTTATTCGCGTAGTCACAAAACCTTTAAATGTGAGTTGTTTGAGTTTGGTTGCTTTAAACAACTGAAGGATTTAGTTGATTGTCTCGTCTTTGATTATCTTCCAACTAGCTGGATGGCCTTTTGTGTGCGGTCTGATATTCTTAATTGTTGCAGTTACGGGCAACGGATTCTTTAACAAATTTATTGCAAAGAAACACGTAGGTTCTTTTCAAAAGCATTCAAATTAATCTGAAAGTTTTAAAGGAAGTATCAAGAAACATTTGTGATCAACGAGTGCAATTAATTACCGATATCTTTAATGGAATTCAAGTTGTCAAACTGTATGGATGGGAAGCACACATGGAAAAGCAAGTTGAACGTGTAAGGCAAGAAGAATTGAAATACGAAAAGACTGTTCGGATAAGCAATCATTGTGACGATCTTTTTATAACAATCACGCCGTTTTTAGTGAGTTTGTTTTTGATTGCGTTGACTGAAATTAGAATTCAGACTTTGATGAGCATTCTTTATGGTATTGTTATTGTTGAAAAACAGCCACTAACTCCGGAGTTGTCCTTTTTTGTGCTCTACTTATTCGATCAAGTTTCGGCAAGCATCAAGATTATACCGCGCATATTGAAGACGCCAATTGAAGCATGGGCTTCACTTTACCGAATAGCCAATTTTCTGAACATGGAAGAAGCTCATCGTGAAAGAATAATTGAAAAAAGAGTGGCCTAAAAAAGGAGAGACAGCAAGTAAGTATTTGAACATACAAAACTCACAAATTCTATCAATTTCAGTCACGCTCAAAGATGCCAACTTCTCTTGGTCCAAACAGTCAAATTGGACGCTTTCAAATCTAAACTTATCTGTCAAACAAGGCCAGTTAGTCGCTGTTGTTGGTCGAGTTGGAAGTGGAAAGACTGCTTTGTTGTCTTCTTTGGCCGGCAACTTGGAATTGTTAGAATCAAGCGAATGCAAAGTGGTTGCTGACAAAATTGGCTGGTGTGAACAGAAACCGTGGATTCAGAACAAGACTCTCCGTGAAAACATTCTATTTGACTCCAAATTTGATGAAGAACATTACTGGAAGTGCATTGAAGCGTGTGCGTTAAAGACGGATCTTGAACTGTTAGAGAAAGGAGACGAGACTTTAATTGGAGAACGAGGAGTGAACTTGTCCGGTGGCCAAAGAGCTCGTGTTGGTCTTGCTCGAGCTGTCTATCAAAAAGCTGACTTTTATCTACTTGATGATCCTTTGTCAGCTGTTGACGCCGCAGTAGCTAGACACATCTTCAACAATGTAATCGGACCAAACGGAATGCTTTCTGAAACAACTCGTCTAATAAGCGTCAATTCAACTCAATTTCTACCTGAATGCGACTTGATTGTTGTTCTAAACGGTAAAACTTTACAGCAAAATGACTTATATTGTCTGTTTAGATGGAGAAATCTTTCAATCCGGCACTTACAATGATTTAATTCAATCAAACAGCAACTTGCTTCTTTCAAGTTCAATGTTCTCACAAAAAGCTGTTGAAAAAGAAAAAAGTGTTAAAGTCGAAAAAGAAAGGAAAGATTTGTTGATTGGAGAAAAGAAAGAATCGTTGATTGAAGAGAAGTTGAATGTTGTTTGGTCTTTTTGGTTTTACGCAAAGACTTGTGGACTCTATTTAATTTTGTTGCACATTTTGTTTTCTGCTATTCTTGTTCCACTACTTGGCGTCCAATCTTCATTGTTTATGGCTAGATGGACTTCTGAATCAAATAATGTTACTGCTGAATTGGACCAAAACGAGATTATCAACAAGCAATGGCGCAACTTCTTTATTTACTTTGTTTTGGAAATGTCAGGCGGTAAGTTCTTTTTGTCATTGAATTCAATGCTTTTTGATTAGTTTGTTAAAGTGATTTGACTAATTTATTGTGTTTAGCATTCGCTCAACTAATTGGACATCTTTCACTTTTGTTTGGCAGTTTTCGAGCTTGTTCAAAGATTCATGAAACCTTGATGCATGCAGTAATTCGCACTTCAATGTCGTTTTTTGATGTCACGCCTGTTGGTGAAATTCTTCGTCGTTTTAATAGAGTAAGCTTTTAAGCACATAGATCTGTTTAAATTTGAGTTTTTAAGGATATCAATGCTGTTGATCAAGATATGCGCAGTTTAATCATAGACATAACTAGAGAAGCTTCAAATGCATTACGTTTGATTGTTCCTTTGATGTTGGTTCTTCCATCTACTTCTGTTCCAATTTTGATGACTGCCTACACTGTTTACTGGTTTAATGTAAGTTGCTTTAAGAAGTTAATGCCAATATCTTAGAATTTCAGAGACAGTATAGAAATGTCGTGCCAACTTTTTATAAACTTGATCGAGTTGTTGGCGCTTTTCAATACACGACGATTTATGATAGCTGGGCAGGCTCGGCAACGATAAATGGCCTTCATATGTCTAAGGATTTTATTGCTGGATTTGGACATCGTTTGGATCAGCGCCTTCAAGTTAATGTAGCAATGATTGCTTGTCATAATTGGGTGCGACAGCGTTTGGCAATTGCTATTTATACATTGATTGGAAGTTGGATCTTACTTGCTGTTTGGTCAGCACAAAGTCAACAAATCACAGCAGGCATCTTGGCGTTGGTCATTACAAAAGGGTTGGATGTAAGTGTTTTTAAATGTTTTAAATTCTACTTATTTGTTTAGCTCTGTGAATACTTTCCTAATGCCGCACAATCTTACCGATGGGTTCAGGAAACAGCAGAATCAATAGAACGGATCAATGAATACTCCGAAAAAGAACCAGAACCGATGTGGATTGAAAACAAAGATGAGTCAATTCAAGTTCCGGTGTCTGGCAATATTGAATTCCGGAACGTTTCTGTTCGCTACAAGACAGATTCTCCGCTGGTTCTTCGCAATTTAAGCTTCAAGATTGAGAGTGGACAGAAAATTGGAGTTGTTGGCCGGACTGGAGCAGGCAAAACAACAATCACATCTGCTTTGTTTCGTCTGGTTGAGTTAGAAGAAGGCGAAGTTCTTGTTGGAGACGTTAACGTCAAAAGAATGGGATCTCGTTTGCGTCATCATTTAACAATCATTCCACAGGATCCTATTCTATTTACTGGAAACGTTCGAACAAACTTGGATCCAGCTAATCAATTCAAGGACGAGCAACTGTTTGAAGCTCTTGAACGAATCGGCTTTTTGAAGCGCATTCAACAACTCGACAATCAATTGAGTCACGAAATCAAAGAAGGCGGTTCAAACTTTAGGTAGTTTTTAGTCGTTATTAAAAACATATCAAACTTTATAGTGTTGGAGAACGTCAATTGTTCTGTTTGGCACGTGCTTTGTTGCGTCCAACAAGGTTTCTTGTGTTGGACGAAGCAAGTGCTCATCTCGACTTGGAAACCGATCATCACATTCAACAAGCAATTCGAGAACACTTTGCCGAAGCAACTGTTCTCACAATAGCTCACCGCTTAAACACCCTGGCTAACTACGATAAAATCATGGTTATCGACGCAGGTCAATTGGTTGAATTTGATAGTTTCCTCGCTCTTTTGTCAAAACCCGACGGCTACTTGACTCGCCTGGTTAATTCGAAGAGCCAAATTTAACTTGTTTACTTATCACACTCAACTACTCGCTTAACAAATAGAAAACCTCAAAAACATATCAAACGTTATTTATTAATCTGTTAACTATTGTTGTTTGAATAAAACTTATAAAATCCGCAATGACTGCCTAACTGTTATAGTCATTTCACGTTTATGTTCCGGACCGATTCTTATATTTGATCGTCGTCGGACGTTGTGCTGTTGAAGAGCTGGTTTGTCTGGCAACGTTTCACGAGGTTCAACTTGAGTGTTTTCAACATCGGAAACGAATTGTGACGCTTTGGGATAAGTTGGAGCTTAAAAACAGTTTGTATTGATTAACTTCCACAACAAACCTTTAAACAAAGATCCGTGATCCCAATGTTCTCCCAATTTCTTGTGTTCAACCTCTGCTTTCAAAAAACAGACAAAAAGGAGGAAAAAGAATAGACCACGCAGAATCATCATTATAACACAACACAATCAAAAGTAAAATCAACACCGACTTGAAAATTATTACAACAATTTGGCGCGCTCAACTTTGCACCTTTTGGAGAGAAATCAATTTTGAGTAAACAAGTGTCAAATGATCTATTGACATCGTTTTTATAAATGATCTTTTAATTGCAATCTTTGCACAACATTTCAAAGCACACTGATTAGTCACAAAAGCCGGCTTTTCCTGCAACTAAATAATCCGGAAAGTCTGAAGATTGTCGTAATGCGCATTTGCGTTCAACAAAATGATTGGATTAACAAACTCTTGCAAACTTTTTGTTTTCAAGTCATTTGAATGAAAATGAACTTTGCGTTGTTGAATGCAATTTTGAGTGTAGCGATTTTTACTTTGATCTGCGTTTACATTTGGACTTTACACATATTGACAGATGTTCACTTTTTAAATGTTCAGTTTGACGAAGAACTTGCATTAACACTGGTGAGGTTTGCTTAGATGTTCTGTATACACTTATTTAGTCATCGATGGAAGAGTTGTACAAAGAAATAAAAGAATTGTCCAGTGCTGTAAATGACTTTAAAAGAATTCGACGTCACGTTGCAAATTCACTCCAGCAAAGCTACCCAAAAGTCAATCCGTTAAAAGCAGACAAGTTTAAATGTGAGTTGTTTAAAACTTGTCGATTTAAGTAATTTTTAGTGTTCGAAACAATCAATCAATTTGGACCTTCTTTTTCAAATTGCAGTAAGTGAACAAATTATATTTCCGTAAATTGTGGATATTTAGAATGTTCGGCTGCAAACAAATGTCCGCCGGGTGTTCAAGGCAAAATCGGATTGAAAGGCTACGACGGCATTCCAGATAAGTCAATTTATGTTTCAATCTCCTTAAATGTTAATTTTTAAGCAGAAGCGGGTTGCCTGGTCGTAATGGAAACGATGCAAGGAACATCCTTAACACCAGAACTTTTGGTTGTTTTGTTTGCCCAATTGGAAGAATCGGCGAGCCGGGAAAGATCGGTGATTATTTTAGTCATGTTATTTAAAATAGAAATGCTTATAGGACGACCAGGCATTCGGTAATTTAACAAGTTTCTCAAAAATTGTGTAATTTATTCAGCGGCATGCGAGGAAAGAATGGAATTCCGGGAAGAGTAAGTTGATTCTTTTAAAACTCTGAATATCAAGATTTCCAGCCTGGAAAAGACGGCGAGACAGGTTTTTATTTATTATGATTGCTGTTAATTACATCAATTTTTGGAGGCAGTTTTGGTGAATCGGGGTTAATCGGAAATACCGGCGAATTAGGCATTGTTGGATTACCAGGTATGCATTTTGAAATAAACATTATATTAAGTTTGTTAGGAATGCCTGGCAAAAACGCTTTCCGAAGAATACCATTAAAAGGCAAAAAAGGCCGACGCGGATCAATTGGCAAGATCGGTTTAATTGGAAGTCAAGGACGCACAGGTTATATTTGTTGATGTCTATATTAACTGAAAATCTTGTAGGTGCGACCGGACTGCCCGGAATCAAAGGTTTGCTTCAAACAATAAATTGATTCAATTCGAATTTCAAGGAGTCCCTGGAATTAGAGGTGCTGATGCCGCAAACGGCCTTCCCGGTTTAATTGGACCAACCGGCCAAAACGGCAAGGCAGGTGAAGATGCAACGGTAATCATCCATTTTTGCCAACCCAATAACGTGCACTTTTCAGTATTGTTCTTGTCCAAAGACCAATCAAACTCTGTACAAACACCGAAGACTCTTTTGAATAAACAATTAAATAATATCTTTATTGTCTCTTAAGGCTCAAGATTCCAATCCTATTCACGTCAATGAGGAATGAAAGCAGTTTCGGCTTAATTAAATAAGGAAGCATAATGTTAGAAGAATCCCATCACAGAGTTGGAATAAGTGACTTTAAATGATTACCACTCGCAATGAAAAGAAGTCTAAGTATAAAAGTCTAGGTTAATTAATACAACAGTTGTCAAATAACTACAACGGACAAAATTCGAAACTCCACGTATCGTAGACGAAACTTTAGCCATCACATTAGTCCGATTGGTTTTGAAGTTTCTTTTGCAACTGTAAATTGTGATGAAGCTCCGGCCGAATGTCACAGACCTAAAGACGATATCAGTCACTTGAATATTGTTTGAAACAAACCAATTGAAGCAGACGAACAATAACTTTCTGCTTGTTCTCGGCAACATTTCGCTGCATGGAAGCCAACTCAGATTCTGTTTCGCGGACAATACCAGCTTCAATGTCTTCTTTAGTTCCCAAATACTGTTGTTCGTATTCTTTGAATTGCTGTTCACGTTCCTAAACACCGGGAAGTTAATGGAAGTTAGTTATTGTTAAACTAACTTGGCGGTACTTCTCAACTTCTGCTTGAGCTTCTTGTTTGGCTTGCTTCAGGCGTTGTGTTTTGCGTTTGCGAGCGTCGTTGATCTTCTCTGCTGCGCGCTTCTCCGCAGTCAACAACTGCATAATTCCGGCTGTTTGGGACGCCATTTTGTTGCTGAAAGTTTAAGTTAACAGTTTTTATTCTAAAGAGCAATCTCGCAACAGTTCTCATTCTAAAAGAAAGCATTTAACGGCTTCAAACCGAATTCACAAAACAAAACAAAACACAAAACAGTTTAATTTATGTTATTTACAAACACGAAACAGTAACAACGAGATCTAAGCAGTTTTGGGACGTCGGAAGAGGAGAATGTGTCGCTCAGGTGTGTGAATTAAGTAGTGAACCCAGCCTGCACTCTGCTGAACTCCGAGACTGCGCCACTCTGATTCGCTCATCAAACGGTTTTTAGGAACAAGACGAGCAACTTCTTTCGGGACATGGACGTGTCGGTATTCGTAGTCATCGTCCTCGTATTTCGTTGAGTAGTAGAAGTCGTTTGCACTCATTTTTATTCTGAAACAAGCAAACAGAGATTAGGAAAAGAAGCACGGCACAGAAACAAAACAAACATAAACGAAGCGGACAGAGTTAGTTTTAGACACTTTAAAACTATCGTTATTCCTTGAAAACAAACTTATAAAATGTTAACGTAAATCAACTAACATAAAACGAACATAAAGTTACACCACCATTTACAGGAAAGGGCTGCAAGAAGCCGGGAAAAAGCATGTGAACTTAAAAACAAACCAAACGGACGAAACTTCACCACAAATGACCGATAAGGCGCTAAAATTCAAATGAAAAAAGGACGCGCAGCATAGTCAAGAATCGACAAAAACTACCCGGCGGGCGACTCACGGCTAAAAATCAAAAACCGAAGCGCCTGGCATTGCGTGTCAAGGCTATTTAAGGAGAGTCGTGCTGGGACCTGGACAACCTTTGTGTTTATTTTCTGCAATTGTTTTTTGCAAGACTTTTTGGTTACAGATTAAGAACATTCAGAATGTCTTTAATTCAAAGTTTATATTTTACAGCTTCGAACTTTCAAAAGCAAACAAAGAATTAGTTGCAGATTAAACATTGCACTTGTTTTAATCGTCTTTGTTATAATAAACCTTCTTTATTTATTCTCACAAAACATCTTTAACAAATATCGACTTCACACTTTGAGCTTTCAAAAACAAATTGCTTGCAAACAGAACAAAAAACAAAGAATTAGTTGCGAATCTTTGAAATCACTAAACATTAACAACAATGTTTTTCGTCAACACTCTGCACATAAATCAATTGAAATATTCGAGAAAGATGCTTTTCATCAACAAGTTGGAATCTCAGCAGGCCGATGCTACTCAAGAAGAATAGACTGTTCAAGATGGGTACACTAAAAATTAACAACACTTTGCAAATTGTTTGCAATCACTAAGCATTAACAACGATGCTTTTCATCAACACTTTAAATTTTCAAAAACGAATGAATTGCTTGCAATCACTAAGCATTAACAACAATGTTTTTCGTCAACACTCTGCAATCACTAAACATTAACAAAATCAACACTTTGCAACTTCAACACACAAATCAACGAGAACATAGAATATGCAAACTACATTTTCTTCTTCAACGTCTGCGCATAAATTTTCAATGGTGATTGCCGTCGGTAATATTTCGAGAATCAATTGACCTTTTGGAATTAATTGTTTTTGTTCTGCTGCCAGAACCTGTTTCTTGCCCCAAAAGCCTCTTTACAAACTTGATCAATGCGTGTTATGAACTTGGAAAAGTTGTGTGGCGGAATTTTTGCGAACAATACCACGTGAGTGTTAATCGACCTGAGAATGATTGATACAGTACACAACTCATCTGGCTGGCTGTTCCGTGTTTTTGCTCAATATTTTCCAATTCCACGGCTCCTGAAACAACAGTTCACAACAATTAATCAACAGTTGAGAGCAATTTCAAAACCTAGTTGGGCGTTTGTTTAAACTGTGCTGCAGATAGTTGTACTTTGCTTCCGAGTTGCTGGATTTCAAAACGTTATTGCTTTTTGGTTGGTTTGCAGGTTGGAATTTGCTGACATGTTTAAGCTAAAAATAAACTGCTGGACATGTGAATTCAAACATCAACTTTTAAATAGTTTAACACCAAAATCTCTGTAAATAGAAATTACTGTACTTTGACTTCAACAAACAATTAGAATTTGATCTATGACTTTTAACCGATGCACAAATTGTGACTGTTCTTTGCTTTTTACATTCACTTTCAAAATAGTCAAATGAAGAGTTTAAATTAGCATGTTGTCTACAGTAAGAACTGTTTCTTTTGTACTTTGTCCGATACGACCTTCACAAGAAGGCCGAAACTGCGAGTTGTGAAAAACCAATTGTAGCTCAAGGAATATCGAAAATCACCCAGAACCAATCACTTTTAATAATCGTTCGTTAGCTGATCGATTGTTTCAATGCTGTTGAGAGCGCGTGTGTCTTGCTGTTTACTCTCTCCATGTTGGCTGAATCTTCCTGTTTGTTAGATGTTAAGACGCAGATTGCGTCTTTGCGAAACCGAAGGCGTCACGCGCAGTGCGCAAGACACCACCACGTGGAGATTGTGGCTGAAAGGCACATGGATCGAAGAACAAGCTTCTAGCTGCAAGTTGCCAACACATCAGAGATTGTTTTTGTGGGAACTCTGACTGTAATAGTGTAGTTGTTGTTTATTGTTAATGGATTTTGCTCCGCTGACTTCCCTGTCACTATTTTTGGCTGCGACCTGTGATCTCCTCCGCAAAAATCAACTGACTGTTTGTGCACGAGGGCTACAGAGATTAGCTATTTAAACGCAACTAAAAGGAATTTGGCCCTCGCCGTTCTTCTGTCGTTTTTGTTGTAACTTTTTGCACACAGACCGGTTTCTAAGTTGCGTTCAAGGGTTTGGCTAGTGGACTTGCGGACATCAACAGTTCAGTTGTCCTCCGACACATAAATCATTGCTAGATTGTAGTGGGTTCAAAAGATTGGCGGGAACGCAACATTTTCTGGCATCAATCACCGAAGTAGTTAATTTGTGTAACAGACAACGCGTGTCTGACGGTCAATTAATGCTGCACACCCGTTTTTGATTCCGTTCTGTTCATAAAAAGTGATTAATAATCATTTGAGTGCATCGAAGTGTAAAGTTGTATTTTAAGAAGTGCTTGAAAGTCTGAAATGCTTTTGCAACATTTTTAGTTAATTGCTAAAAGTGTCGTTTGCACAAGTTTTTAAAGTCTGCACGCTGATTGGTTCTAAGACGGGGATCTCCGCACACAAATTCCCGAAAAATCTCCAGTGTCGCCTATGGGAAAGCCACAAGTTTCAACGAAATCATTAGCTGCGCACCTAATTGGCTTTGTTCAACAGCGACGCAGATGGAAACCCTCGTTGTATGAATTGGCGAAATTTCCCGATCCAACAACGTGTCTGCAGTGTCGGCGAAAATTTATAGCTGATTGTTGAGTTGAGTGTTCGGTGATAGCAAAAAGAACAGGAAAATTGCGGCAGAGTGTGTAAGAAGAGTCTGTCTGGCTAACCGTAATCTTTTTTGCGCCCGAGTTCAAAGTATCAAATGCACATTTTGCAAAAAGTATTAAATTTTTTGCAATCAAAGAAATTGTTGTTTCAATATTCTTTTTAACTTGTTGCGAAACTTCAAAGTTACGTCAAACTCTTTGCGAACAAGCCGGTTCACCTGAACTCCAACATGTTTGATTCATCATATTCAGCGAACAATCACACAAAAGATTTCAACATCTCCACCCATGTAAAATGTCCTTATTTGAATAAACTTCCGTAAACAACAAGTGCATTTCGATTTCAAGCGTACACGTGAACGGAGAGACTTCTTGTTGATTGGCATTGAAATCATTATCGTCGAGGACATATCCCCCGCTTAATGTATCAATGAAACGCTTCCAACGAATGTGGTTTAAGGGTCCGCGAATTTACGATTTCGATGCCAGGCGATTTTCTTCTTCACTGTCTAGATGATTTATTGTTTTGAAATGGGACTTTGAATCTTTAAACAAACATCTTTAAAGTAACATTTAAACAAACATCTTTAAAGGAACAATTGCTACCGTATCATCTATTCGTTAAATGAACTCAGTAGCGTATGAACCGGTCTGCCTTCTTTCAACGCGTGTCCGCACTGTGTGAAGAGTACAAAGAATACCAATCGGCTGCTAGGCACGTGTTCCCCCAATCATTCACTATGTAACAGAGTCGCTGCCATCACAACTAACAATCCCTTGAAAAGATATGCGCCGACAAGTTTGGCGACGCAAAGCCACCCCAATTTGTCTGCACGATGGTGCATTTTAGGTGCTACACAGCAACGTCGCAAAGTCCTCTTATCTCCGGTTTGGTAACCCAATGGAGAGCTTTGCGAAGTTTTCTGTGGCATCCCTCCTCGTTGGTAAATATTTGTCTGCTCGAGCGCATATCACTGAAAATCTAATCGGGAAGCCCCGACCGCGACTGGAATATGTTTTTTGATCGATGCCACTTGCTACTCCTTGCAAGTCTTTAGTAATTATTTCGTGGACCGAATGAACAATGTGTGTTTTCGGTGAAGGTCACACAAAACTTGTGAAGTCCAATTCAATTGCCGCATAATCCGCTTTAACTGAAGAAGTTGCAATTCAATTTGATAAAAATTGATTGGTTGTTTGCTCTTTACGGTAGTTCCCACTTTTTGTGCACTCTCCATTTTGGGGACAATCTTTGTACTCGGGGTCGCGCACAACTCCGCCCCAGCAAGCAGACGTAACACCCCTTTGGAGACAACCCCGGCAATTTTCCCAACTATTTAAATGGGGTTTTGCAATCGGGTTCGACCGACGTTGTTGGTCGGCGAGTGCATTCTCAACACTTTTGAAGATTCTTCCGCTTTCATTGTCTTTGTTGATTGGAGAGCACGTGCTTCCCAACCTCATAGACAATCGATTGATTTGGAAGCGTGTGCGCGAATTAACGTGACCAAGCTTAAACTAATCCAATAAATTGCAGCAAAATTTCGTCCCGAGTGATCCCCTAAACAAGTGGCCTGAACTGAGCGCGAGCCTTTTGAAGTTCCAGGCCAACAAACACATCAAAATTCAACGAATCAACGCTTCCTGCATTGTGCCAAAGATTCCACTTACTGCTTTAATCTCTTCTTGTTGATAACTGACAAAATGGTCCAAAAGTTGCCACAGAACTTGCAAAACTTGCCAGAGTACACCGAAGTTCAAGTACGTGACGCTGCCGGCGATGGACACTGTATTGTAATCATTTATGATTTGGTCTACGACTTGACTGACTTCCTTGACGAGCATCCAGGCGGCGCCGAAGTCATTTACGAAATGGTAACTTTGCACAACTTTCTTTACACTTTTTAACTCGGTGATTATTCTAGGCCGGAATGGATGTTACACAGCAATTCGAAGATGTCGGCCACAGCAAGTTGGCCAGAACTGTCATGTTGCAATACGTTATTGGCCGTTTGGCGTCTACAGAGAAGATGATCCCCGAACACTTAATCAACGCTACACTCTCAGCACTGACCAGCTTTATTCGCGGTTAAACAATCGTTTGTGCAGTTACGGGTAACAACTCAAAATATGGGTACTTCCTCTTCATACATACGAAGTCGACTTGACCGATTACTTTCAAAGAATCTCATTTTACACTGCCTTCTTGTTTTTGTTCCCAAGGCCTGTTGTTATTTGATTTTTGTTCCCCGATGCCGACTTATTTTCAACGGAAATGCGAGTAAACTTACACGTCGCGGTATTATTGTTGTTCATATGATTTTCATGTACATAACTGAATGTAAATACTTGCTGTAAATAAACTGAATTGAACGTTGTTTATTTGAAAAAGTGATTAGACAAATCTTAAAAGTTACTAGGTGGGCCAAAAAAAAACGTTAACACAAAAAAGTCTTTTGCCAAAAAAACGTTAACATAAAAAAGTCTTTTGCCAAAAAGTTTCAAACACAAACAATTTTTGCTTTTTGGCCCACACTTTAATTCTCACGACTTTAATTGTTGTTCAGAACTTTAAGTTGAGTTTAAAATTACACTGCGTTCACATTACACAATCTTAAACTTTCTTTGTTGTCAAAGATCGGCCTGTTTTTGAGATGCACTTGACAACAAATTCCCGGAACTGCGCACTTTAAAACCTTTAAAGCTCCTCAACAGAGACTACACTACTGTAAAATGGCTTTTCTGTTTGGATCAACCGAATGAATGAATGGACACTTCATTTCAATGAAACTTCGGAACGTCATGAGACTTAGACCGTGCTTATTGTTTACGGAATCGCACTTTGCGCACTGCCATTTATCATATTGCTCGTGTAATAATAATTGGAGAGGAATTTTGGCAAAAACAAGACTATTAATTGCCAGTAATTTTTTGTGCAGGCATCGAATTAGACGGCTGCATTCCGGGTAGGTGCGCAAAAATCACTTGGAACAAAAAGCAGAGACCAATAAAAATTGATGGCTGCGAGACTACCGAGTTTGTTGTTGTTCAAAATGGTCATCTTTTTAAAACTTCCGGCAACTCCTTTGTTTATCAAAACAATCAAGGGTCATTTTAACTGTAAAAACAATTGACCGAACCTGTAAATTATTTACTTGGCAAATTCTTTAATTTAGTCAACAACGATGATAATAATTAGTTATAAATAGTGCAACAAGTGATTTCTGTCTGCATCATTGTACTGGCTTTTTGACTGGTGGACGCCATCTAATTGCATTCGGGTCAATGCGGAGTTGAAACTTCTTGTGTGTCCGTTGTTTGTAGGCATTGATCATTTCGTGACTTAGACGAATGACGTTTTCACCGCGATGATATGCATACAATTCGTTCAACTAAACAAACAGATTAAATTAGTGTGATAAGCGAAAATCGACCTGAAGTGTTGAAATGATGTCCTCTTTCTTGATGCTTGTTAATTCGCACAAGTCCATTATTGAAATGCTTGCCTTTGGTGTCGATATCTTCGCCGTTCATTTCTTTATTCTCTCCGTAGTTTGGATTCTCGTCTTCGATCTTCTTCAGAATTGTCTCAACAATAGTGTTGTGCCAATATGAACGGTAAGATAACTAAAGAAGATTTACACTTACAGAGTGGACCAAAAAAACGCTAACACAAAAAATGTCTTTGTGTTTGAAACTTTTCGATTGACTTTTTTGACAAAAGACTTTTTTGTGTTAACGTTTTTTGGCCCACTTTGTAATAGCTGGAAAGACTTACTAGACCCAAATCACTCAAAGGCTTTTCTGGAGAGCCTGTTTTGTTTTCCAACTTTGAAATTTCGTAGCTGAACTCAATCAAAAGGCGCCCGAAACCACGTTTTTGATATGAAGGCAACACCAAAATACACGCAACATTGTACTCGTCTGCCGACTCTTTTTCCTAAACACACAGACTTGTTGTTTTGATAAGTATTAAAAAGTTACCTTCGAAAAGTAGCCAACAATATGGTCACCAGTTTCTCGGGTTTCAGTCAACACGTAGAAGAGGAATGGATCCGTATCATAATAAAGCGTTTTGTGGTCGAGGAAAAGCTTTGAAAGTAAACAAAGATTTTTAGCGTAAGTCTAAACAACCAATTTGATTATATTGAATGTGAAGATAAAACAAACTGACCCGATTGCATTTTCCGTCAACTTCATAAAACGACAACTTGTCTTTTCGGTAGATTTCTTTGCCCGGAGGATGCCGTAGGCCACATTTTTCCTAAACAAAAGATGATATTTTATAAACTATATCACAAACCGAATGTCTTGAAAGCACAAATGACGAACGTAACGGCTTCAGACAGAAATCACACAAGTAAATGCAATCCAAAAGGCACAATTCTCGAGGATATGGTGAAAAATACCAAGGTTGCATGCGATGAAGGCCTAACTGAATAAGTTCAACGTTTCTGATTCTTGTTTGAGCATCTTCGCTGTGTCCCACTGCAGACATTGATCCGCGTAAACTTGGAACTAAACACATTTGAGACAATTAAAGGTATTAAAGTTGATAATAACTAACCTCTTGGCGTTGCAACTTGCGGTGTTGGCGGTTGCTGATTGGAGTCGACATTTTGTGAATCAATAGACATGTTTGTTTCGTCTTCTTGCTTTATTAAGTCGACATCGATGGGATAAGGCCTTTTCCGTGTGTTATTTGATTGTAGCCTGGAGTTTGTTGTGTCGACGGAGTCCGGTGTTGAGCCTCTCGATCTTAAATGGTTAATAATTTAGTTAAAAGTAGTTCCAACAAGTAACTTACTGTGAATCTCTGTCATCTGCCGCCATCGCTGTGATTAAGGCAACTGGAACTTGCTGATTCTTCTTGATTTTTGTTGGCATGCTGGCTGTGCGCAAGTCCAAACGATCTTCGTTGACCCATTCGTCTAAACGACGGTTGCAATCCAAATAATGGACATAAAAAGTCCGGTGCCCGTTTGGAGTTGTTTTGATGGTCAAGATTTCGGCTTCATCTAAAAGATAACAAGTGTTAAATCACATAACTTGTGCAGACACTTACGCATTTCTTTGTTATTCGGTTTTTCTTTATTCTTCGACATTTCAACCATCAGCCGACATCCTTCAAACAACATATCTGCACGCCAAACAATAGACGAAGAGGCGTGAGGCTCGCTGGACTCCATTTCATTCCGTATAAAGTTTTCTTGATCGTTGTTTGGCCCGATGACCATATCTGAAAGTGGATTTTGTTAATGCAACGTTTAAATGTTTGAAAAGATTGTCTTCGAAAGAATCAAGAAATTGTTCAAACAATTTCTAGCACTTTTAATTTTTAAAAAAGCACATAAAAATGTAAAGAACATGTTTAAAGCTTGAGAAAAGCGAGCGAAGCCAAAAAATGCATAGCAAAATTTGTGTGGCTTTTTGTTTGCTCACTAAATTCAATGTGGCATTACGAATTTTGAGCGGGGTTTTCGTACAGTTTCGAAAATCTTTGTTTACAAAAAGATTTTTAAATAGGGTAATAACCGCTGGTTTCGAAAGGCAGCTGCTGTGGATACTTCAAAACAATTCGTTATAACTCAGCCTTTTTGGTCCGGTTAAAGTTCTGAAACGTTATTCTTCTGTTTGTTTTTTAGTCTAGGTCTTTTTAAACTACTCATTTTGAATAAACTTTTGCGTGAACACATTGAATACTGTTTAGTAATGCGGAATATTTTTAGGATGCTTAGTAATTCGAGAGAATTCGACAGTTTCAACGGCCATTCCTTTATTTCACCTCAATTACCGGTCCAGTACGAATGGTTTGACAGATTGGTAAATTTCTATAGATATCCTTGCAGCAATGTAACTATTGTGTGTTTAGTTAGAAAGCCGTCATCGACGTGCACAACTCCTTTCATCGGCACTTTCGGTTGTTGTCTTTTATGTGGCTGTTGCTTTCTATCAAATCGAAGTCCTTCATCCAATTGCTTCTTTTTTGAATCTCTTTTGTAAGCAGTCTTCAATATATTCCAAATCAACTTCGACGTTTCAGATCTCCTCTTCTCTGCTACATTCTGGTTTGGAGCAATCTTTATCGGAGTTCTCGGTTACTTTTTGGCGAGCTTCTTCATTTCAAGATGTTTCCATCGTAAGTGTTAGCATCTGTTTATTAAGCTAACACTTGATTTCAGCGCTTTACGAAATGAACCGGAACGTCGCAAAATATCAAGTCGTTATGGCTGCGTCGAGCATCTTCGTTAGCTACATGTTGCTTTGGTTCTTGGTTGTAAGCGCTTCGTTGAATGTAGAGTACAGCAGCTGGTGAGCGTCTTATATGCTTTTAGTTGATAAACAGGATTTTAGGAGTGCATTCATCTTGTTTACGGCAGTGGCATTTTTTACCTCCTACCAAACAGCATTGAGCGCAAACTTTAGATGGGAATGCGCAAAGGTAAAAGAATATTTTTTAATGTTTTAAATATTTGAATTAGGGAGGACTGTTTTCGATGTTGTTCAACGTTTGGCGACTGATTTTGAAGAGAGGCGGCACTGATTTGGCTCAAAATGTGGCTCGTGGATATATGATTGCCACTCCGTTGTGCATGCTGATTCCTTCGTTCCGTTTCAGCTTTTTCGACTTGATTTTCGCATTCAGCACGAATATTTCGAACTTCTTCCTCATCTTCGTTCTACAAGCTGCTGTTCGCTTCATGTTTGAAATCATTAATTTGACTGTGATGCAACCGATTCTCTTGCCACTTATTGGCCAAGGTTCTGGCAGACACGATCGCCCTCAACCAAACCTTATCAATGCAATTACAAGCGAGAACGATTTGTTACGAGTAAGTAGTCTAACTATACAGTTAAAGGAATAATATTTAGGAGTTCGGATTTTTCGCATTGAGAGAAATTGCTCAAACGTCAATCGGAGGCCGCGAAATCATCTTTTCACTCAGTCAACCGGGCAAAAAACCACGCAACTGGGCGGTTATTTACGAATCTTGTAGTCGGATCATCGAAGTTACCCGTGAAATGCTTCAAGTTAGCACGGCATATGTCGAGCCAAATCTTGGTGCTGTTAATCAAAAATCTAATGCTGCACGTTTGGGATTGAAATTGCGACCGGTAAATGCGCCAACTATCCGGCCATTGGCTAATCGTCAATTTGATCTGTTGAAACAACAGAATGGACATGCAAGCACAAACGTGAGTGCGAATTTGAGTGACGGACCTCACGCAACCTAGCTTCAACTACCATCATTTAAATCAATCAAAACAACAGCTTTTGCAACCACCACAACTGAATCCTCGCGTTCAAGGTGACTTCAATTTTGAGCACATTCAATTAATTCATTTTGATTTTAGTTTCAACTTATCAACCTCGATTCTTCCGAACCGACTTGAGTATGATTCCTGGCCATATTTACATTGAGCACTGGATAGATGCATTTTGTTCAAGTTTCTTGCGCCCGACACCTAACGTCTCGTCTTATTACATGAAATTGTCCGAATATTGCATAGACAGTAAGTATTTGTTTATTTGTCAGTGTTTCTATTAACTTTTTCAGCTTTGGCAGCGTTGTCCTTTTACTCGGTCAAAGAAGACAGCTATGGAATTGTGCAGACTAATTTGTCAGATATTGTTTCGATGTTTTTGCACTTGGAGCTCACTATTGACTTGTACCTTCGTTCATCAAGCGTAAGTTTTGACTTGCATGTGTTTTTAATCAATCTGACTTTCAGAGCGTCAAGAACTTGGAAGTATCACAACTGCATAACTGTTTGGTCAAAGATTCAGCTGTTCTCAATTCGTTGACTTCTTAATTTAATCCATTTGTTCAATCTCTGTTGTTGTTATGGTTGATAAACATTTCTATTCATTGGCGAATTGATTGGCTTGTTTTCTTAGCAATTGTTTTGTAATAATCGGATAGGCAGTTGATTTTCAACCTTGGCGCCGTCGTTTACTTTGATCAAGCGCTCTTTGACTTTTTATAAGTTTTGGGGTTTTGTGCGCGACTAATTACTCCCCGCTTAACGATAGCAACTTGTGTGATTCGAAGGCATTAGTTTCAAATTCGAACCACCGACTTGTAATTGAGCTGACAGTTTGAATTGCGACTAAACTGCTTAATTGTTTCCTAATTTTCGATCAGACGTCGAAAGAGTGAAACTATTTGGAACGAAATTTTACGTTCGAATCATTACCGACTGTCATAAATCAGTCCATAATTAATCACTAGTCGGTTTCAATTGCACAAAACAATGAATTTCGGGTATGTTTTAGTAAGCATAATTTCTTACTTCACGCATTGACCACCTGATAAGAACATCTTTTAACACTCATGTTTGCGCGTTAGTTTTTAATTTCCGTTTATTTTAGTCAAAATTCCACGTTTATCGTATTTGCCTAATCATACATTTGATCCTAAACAATGCGCTGACCAATCGACAAAAATGACATTGCTTCGACGTCAATTTTCGTTTATGGCTTTTGTCTTTCAAACAATATTCACTATTCTTTTTGCATACTTCTGCAGATATGACTTTAATGTAAGTATCTTTTTTGTGATTTCGACAGAAGAACTGCGTTTGTTTTAGGCAATACCTCGCAAAAGCTCGAGTGAAATTTATGTCAACACAGGTGTGTCAGTTTATTTTGTTTAAGTGACTAAACGCTGTACTTTTAAGATTATCCAATGTTTCAAGACGTTCATGTTATGGTAAGTAATAGTTTGGCTCAAGGTCTATTTAGTTTTTGCAGGTTGTTGTTGGATTTGGCTTCTTGATGTCCTTTTTGAAGAAATATGGATTCTCTGCCATTTCGATAAACTTGCTTTTAACAGTTTTTGTTGCACAATATGCTATTTTGTTACGCGGCTTCTTGACACACGAATTTGTTACGACAGGAGTGTTCAAAATTACCATTAATGAACTGATCCAAGCAGATTTGTCATGTGTTGTGGTTCTGATAAGCATGGGCGTTTTACTTGGTCGTTTGACTCCGATTCAGTTTCTTATTTTGGCCTTTGTTGAGTCGTCATTTGCAATTTTGCTGGAGCACATCTTATTTAGTATTCTCCACGTATGTTTAAGTTTTAAATATCTGTCAAGATGATGCTTTTAGATAAATGACGGTGGAAGAGCTTTAGTTATTCACTGTTTCGGCGCTTACTTCGGGCTTACAGTTGCAAAAGTTACAGATAGACGGACGATTTTGGAGATTGATTCGGAAGAAGGCAATCTGGCTCATTCGGAATTGTTTTCTATGATTGGCACACTGTTTCTCTGGATCTTCTTTCCATCCTTCAACGGCGCGACTCAAGAACCAGAAGGTGTTCAAAACATACTTTATCGAACTTACTCTATTTTAAGATTCTCGTTATCGCTCGATTATGAATACTTACTTAGCAATGGCTTCTTGTACATTGATTACCTTCATGATTAGTTCTATGAGTGATCAACTTGGTCGTTTTAACATGTAAGTTGTTCTTAAGTTATTTGATGTTGCTTTTCAATAAACACTTTTTAGGCTTCACATTCAAAGCTCAACTCTTGCCGGAGGAATTGCTATTGGAACAATTGCAAATGTTGTTCTTTATCCGCATCATGCAATTTTGGTTGGTGCTATTTCCGGAGTGGCTTCCGTTTTAGGCCATGTTTGGGTGACTGTACGTCTTGATGCAACTTTTAATCAATTTAACTCAAATTTAGCCAAAAATACTCGAACGTCGATTCCAATTGTTTGACACTTGCGGGTGAGTTAAATGCTTTAAAATCGATATCATTTTTAAATTGCAGTGTTCACAATTTGCACGGTATTCCGTCACTAATTTCTGGAGTTTGTTTTAAGGATATTTCAAAACAACAATATGTCTTTAGGTTCTGAGCGTCTATTTTGTTTTGCATTATGATCCAGTTGAATACGGAGACAAGTAATTCAAGTTTACGTCGCCAATCAACTAAGCTCGAATATTTTAGCTTGTATACAATTTATCCGTATTTCGAGGGCGGAACTCGTGAAGGCGCGAATCGAAATGCTCAAATGCAAGCCGTTTATCAACTACTTGGATTGTTTATAACTTTGTTGACAGCAATCATTGGAGGAATAATGACAGGTGTGCTCTTAAAATATGTGTTAAATTTGCATGAATGCTTTCAGGACTGCTAGTTAATTTGAATGTGCTGAGCAAAGTAAAAACGCAATTGCCGAGATTCGAAACTGCCAACTTCTACACAAACGCTAAATTTTCTGTTCTTGGAAGAGTATGTTTTGTTGAAATGCTTGTTAATCATGTAACGTTTTAGCCGATTATTAATCAAACACCGCCACCTTTGTACAATCCACTTGTGCAGGTTATTGTTTAAATATGCTTTCAAACAACAAACAACATGTTTAGACACAACGAGTTGACTTGAACAGCGGAATTTTAGTTGAAAGCTCATATTTCTGAACTGTGTACATACAAGTTGATAAATTTAAATCCTGCCAATTCCCGTCGGCTATTTAACACAAAGAGCACTTTATGCAAACTTGCGGTCCGCAAAGACTTTTGGCGCACTTAAAAATCCAGCAGACGAAAAGAAACTATATGCCTGCTAGTAATTCGCCCAGGCGCAAACTTTCTTACTCAAAAATCACAATTATACTGTAAACGTCTTGATTAAAAAGAATAAACAACATTTAAAACATGATTCTTTCAAACAAAAAGCAAAAAAGCAACGAACTATTTTTTGTTACTTCAAGCAACGCGCAATCAATTAGTGTTAATTGCAATCAAATTGCTGCTGTTAGTCAGTGCGTGTTGATCCGATTAGAGTTGTTTTTTAAAAGTGCAAGGTTGCAAAAAGTGATCTCAACATAATTTCAATATGGCTGTTACAGTAGAGACAATCAAGTTGAACAGTAATCCTCCATTTCATTTAGCCACTTGAGCATTATTGCCGAGAACTATATGAAGCTGATGAGATAGTGGAGTACAACACCTGCCTAGCCACTCAAATCGTCAAATGCGCATCGCTGACTGGATTGTCTCATGCATTATGCATTTGGAATGTAACTGAATTCACAAGTGGATCGAGCGGCAAAGGCGCGGTTCAGGTGTTCTGCCAAATTGACTACTGTAATCGAGCAAGATCTATTTAAAACAAGCAAGTTTTGTTTAAATCTTAAATTGCCCCAAAACACTATCACAACGCAACGAAAACAAGGCTGATCAATTAAAGAAAGCAATATTACTCAAAGTAATCAAATTGCTCGACTCACTTTCCGTCCGCTTGCATAACAGGCCAATCGCAGCAAGTTGCATGCGTTGATTGTGTGGGCGGCGCTCATTTTGCCTACAATGGTATCCAACGGTTCGGCACTCAAAGCTTCGGGCTTCCAGTCGAGCCACCCATCGAAAGCTTAAGTGCCGAACCCTTCATTCAGTGCTTTAATCAAAAAGCTGTGTGTGTGGATCAAGTTCGGCGTTCGAGTGTCAACGGAGTTGCGCCAAATTGGCAATTTTCCTGTTGATCAACACTTATTTCGAACACTTTAGGCCACTTGCGTGAATGAGCCAAAAGTGCTTTAATTGTTTTGCGCGTCTCTCCTTGTTGGCCATTGTTTAATTAGATTAAGTGCTAGATGTTGAGCAATAATTGAGATTGATTTGTTTGCACAAGACGTTGAGTGTTAAGTGTTGATATTAAGTGATTAGTTTTGATGACCTTTTAAAACAAATAGAATTGAAATGACTACGCATCATTAAACGATTAAAGTATTTAACGCATAATAAGTATATGTTTTAGTCAAAACATGAACAATTCAAACGGCTCCATACCGATCAACAATCATTTCTCACTTCCATATGATCCAAACGTTTATCAAAGCAGCGCATTCTTAAATGGACTGTCGTTAAACAGCCCAGTTGATGCAAACGTGAATCCTATGGCAGCGACAAATTTTACTCCGTGCAATTATGGCTTTACCGGATTTGGCGATTCACTGAATTTTCCAAATTGTAAGTATTCAAAAATGATTTAAATGTAACGTTTTCAATCTTTAGTCAGCTACTTCAACAATCAACCGCCGGCCTACTTCCCTCCTCCAAACATTCCGACTACATCAACTCCATTGGCAACTCCCACACAAACTCCGTCGATTTATCAACAAAATGTCAGTCAATTCAACTCACAAATCAAGTTGTCAAACGAAAATGAAATTCGTTCATCGCTTTGCACGCAAAAAGCAAAGCGAAGAAAAAGCTTCCTCGAATCAGAAGTCAAAATCGAAGCGCAAACGAGTGTTGTTTACAACTGAACAAGTTCGGATATTGGAAGGCTATTTTTCGGTTTGTTTCTTTAGTGTTTACAGTTCTAACTTTAATTGTTTAGGTTTCTCAGCAAACGCAAACAAGTGACCGCAACGCAATTGCTAAGCAAACTGGACTAACTCCACAGCAAATCAAAATTTGGTTCCAAGAAAGTTTTTTCTTCAATTTTTAAACACTTTTGCAATAAAGTTAATAATTATGTTTGTTTTAGAACAGAAGATACAAAGAAAAGATCGCCAGGAAGGAGTTTTCAAACGGTTGTGTTTCCGAAAATGCGTCCTTTGAATGATAAAGAAAGTCCAATTGAAATGAACCAGCAACCAACAGAGGACGAGCAAGAGAAGTTGGGCGTGAAGCAAGACGTGATTGGAGTGCAGGGTACAGCGCCCGTAATGGATCGATTTGTAAGTACTTTTGAGTCGTTTTTCTGAATACAGTTAGTGATCTTTACTTTTCAGCCTCAGATTTATTCGAATTGGCCGCCAGCTACTGCACAACATCTACTGTTTCCGTTCCAGTCCGAGATGTACGCCAATGGATTTTCCGCATTTCAACCTGGAATTGGCTATTCTCAAATGTTTTCCGATTTTCAAAGCGCTGGAGCCGTCAATCCGCCAAACATTTCTTACTACAATCCGACAAATGAAACGCCAAACAGTTCTTAATTCTTGTTTAAAATAGCAGATTTTAACAATAGGTCTTTAATGTGTGAAAAATTGTAGTTTACTTTTGGATCTAGAAGCTTTAATACAGTCTAACTGAGTTTCTCAATCTTCGGGTTACTTTTGCTTTAAACTATTTGTTCTTGTTCAATTAGTGTGGAAATAAAAGATATGAAACGGAAGTTCAAACGTGTGAAACAATTAAAGGTCATGACTATAATAATGAGCGCAAGATTTAATTGAGTGCGCGTTGGGAAGCATATTGTTTGAGGAGTGATCGGCATACTTGTGCAAATTGGCTGAGAAGATGTGGTTTGGAATGCATAACTTTTATTTTGATTCCAATGCATTGATTGTTTTTAAACAAACACAGTCGTTGCTCAAAAAACTTGGCCGCCACTTAACAAATATTGGATCAAGCGGAATTGACTTTCCAACTAGTCGAGTACAAAGCAAATGCCGACGGAAATGCCTTTGGGCTCTACTTGCAGACAATGGCCGATTTGAAGAGCGCCATAAGCGCGTATAATGTTGTTTGATCCGCGCTGAGAAAGGATTTGCATTAAGCCGAAACGGTGCGGCTTTTGGTTATTGGATGAAAGTTGGGGTTAATTAACTTTCTGCTGACAAATAAAGATCGATTTGACGAAATTAGAGTATTCAAAACTCTACCGTAACGCCAGTCACTCAAAAAAGCATCTGCCTTTTTTGTTTGCCTTCAAGAATGCTACTCAATCAAAACGACTCACCTGCAAGCCACTCAAATGACCGAAACGGTTGCGCAATTGTTTGGCCATTTTTGGAAGCGGCATTTGTGGTCGGGATCTTTAAGTGCTTTTCTTGGTCGGGACAGTTAAAATGACTGCGCATTTGTAAATGCCGCCACACTTCACTTGTTTTGAGGACAGTTGAGCAATTTAATGACAAGAGTCTCGGCAATGTTTTACGATTAAAGTCTACATATTATTAAAACCTTGTATGATTATTTACAGTACGCAAAATCTCTACCCAAAAAAAGAACAACAAAAAGTACACTATTACCAAAAAGACAAATGGCCCGAAGCGCCTGACCTTGTTTGGACAACTTTCTCATACAATTATTCAATTTAGCTAATTAGTCACCCGTCTCTTCTTTAATTTGTTGTGACAATTGCGCCGTTTAAGGCAATTGAAATTTCAATAGCCAGGTGTGTGACCTGAATGCGCGAGACGACGCATCCTCAATTGTTTGTTGCTAATGGACTTGCACAATTGCGGAGTTTAGAGTCCAGCTGAGTTGCCAACAATACTGTCACTCAAGTGGTAAGAAGAAGTCAGGTCATAAGCGTCGGGTTGAGCAATTTGAGTACTTTTTATTAGAGCGTTCAAAACATGTTGAATACATTTTGTTGTTTTGAAGAAATTTTATTTAACATTTTTCTCAATATTCAACGCAAACAGAAAACGATTGACAAAACAATTCGCGCATTGTTTTTATTGATTGCCTTCTCCGCATGAACACAATCGAATCGCGAGCATTTTCGCATTGTAAACAAAACAGTGCCATAAAATGTTTGCTTCCGCTCCCCACTAACAATTGCCACTATTCATGATTGTTTGACCTCAGGTTTACAGCACTGTGTTGTTGTTATACGGTAGTTAAGACGAAGACTTTAAGCAACGCAACTTTTGTGTTACTGTATGCTTTTTCGACTTTTCACGTTTTTCTACCCTTCGGCACTTGACATTTGAAAACTCCTCTAACGTCGCAATTTTGAGCACACCGCCTACATGACATTTTAAATTGTGGCCAACGGTGCCGCCTCAAATCCGTCAACAAATCAATTATTTAAAGTCCTCCGTTGGTGCTTTTTTGGCTACATTGATTGTTGAATTGTGCCTACAATTATGTGTGTGGACGTTTTGAAGCTTTCTGCTTTCGAGCCAAGAAATTGTAGCCGCTCTACAAACAAACAAATTATGCATTTTAAGGGAACGCCAAACTCACGCATTAAATTGTTGCTGGTCTATGAAACAAATGAGCAATTTCCATTAAGTTTGGCGATGCAAAGAAAATTCAAAGAATTTGTTGTAAACAAATACAATTTTAAACTTCTGCAAGTAAATGCTCCGTTTGTATGAGCGGTTGGACACGTGAAACGCGCATTGCGCACATAACTCAACGATTTTTTAATTTGCAAACTGGCCGGGTCAAGGTTGTGCTGCCAACAAATTTAATGAAGCCGTTAATTGAAGTTTGGTCATTTGAATGAATTCGAATGAATTTGATCTCCGAGTTATCCGAATTTAGTTTGATTTAAACAAATAAACAAATGGAATTTATACCTTGGGCACATAAACACTTCCGCATTCTTCTTTGCGGAAGTCAGCGTTCTTAAAACACATTCAAATACAACACCTAGCAAGTTAATGCAATTGAAATTAGACACAAACTACTAGGTGGGCCAAAAAACGTTAACACAAAAAGCAAAAAACTTTTTTGTGTTTGAGGCTTTTTTTGTGTTTGAAGCTTTTTGATTGACCTTTTTGTATTAACGTTTTTTTGGCCCATTCTGTAAATAGTTAAAATACAGTAACGTTTGTTGATCAAAATACATTGTTGTCTAATCTAATCTGTCACAAATCGTCATTATACGTATTTACTAGTCTTTCTAAGTAATTATTCCGAGTAGCGTTACTCCAAAAAATTGTAGCGCTCATGAGTTGTTTGACGTCGTGTATGTTTTGTACATACAACTTTAAATGGTTAAACGATTTTGCAACACAAGTACTGTAAAACTGCAAATGACTAGTGAATTAATGAATGTTTGCACAACTAATGAACACTTTGTCGGTTCACGAACAGGGAAGGTCGTTGTTTCCTGTGCATTCGATCTTGTTTTGATTTGCCGGCTAATTGAGCAAAAGTTGTTGATGTTGACATTTGAGTTAATTAAACAAATTCTACAGTCTTCAATTTCTCCGACAAGTAAACAATGCTGGATACAACTATAAAAATACGAAATTTGCGGCGCCAAGTGCACAAGCACACAAGTTATCTGTCCAAAATGTGGATTAACTCCGGAGTTTATGATGTGTAAAATTCAAATTGTACGGATTAAAATTAACTGCACTTACAAAGTTTGCGCTTGTTCTTTGTTAAATCGAAACTGCAAAATGGGAATAAAAACTTGCTGGTTGTTTACGATTCCAGAACAAAGCTAATTTGTACAAGTTTGCACCCGATTTGGCCCGCTATTTTTGGCTCATGATATACAAAACTTCGACCTTATTGCTGCTAATTAGTTGCGCGGGCATTTTCTGCGCAAGCTAGCAGCTCATCTCCTGCGCTCCATATTAATGCATGGGTACTTGATTTTGAGCAAAAGCCGCCGCTTGGCCGCCAACTTCTGAGCGGAAGTTTGTTTGTTTCTTTGATTGGCTTTTGATTTGCCGGCGACTTCTTGGAATTCGGATTAATAGATTGTGTTTCCTACTTTATTGACTTCATGTTTAAACACGAACGCATCTGTGATGATCAGACTACAAAACTGTTTATTGATAAGTTTTAATTGCGTTCAGACATCTTGAGTGGAATTAATTGGAATGTCACAATTAGTTTGTAGTTGTTGCGTTGCGGTTTGGAGAATTGTTATTTGATTTAAATCGTTAGCTGGAATTGTTTTTAATTATTTGTTTGAACGCCATTAAAAGGCTTCAAGCGTTCTTTCCAAGACAAACAAATATGACCTTATGTTGGCCAATTTGCCGAGTTTTAGAATCAAACCAAAATACCGCCACAACGCGCTGTTTGATCGGAAAGCCGAAATTAGCCGACCACTAAGACGGCTTTATTGGCTCGAATTTGCTTGCGCATTTGTTTAATCATCCCGTGTGCGGCAAACTAATTCCGTTCAGCTTTTGCATACTGTAATGAGGTCCAAGAGTTTGCATGAATCACAACTTCTTAACTGATGGCGAAAGAGTGATCAAACTAAATAGGTTTTGTATTTTAAAGATCTCGTCTTTCAATCCAAATTAATTTCAAAGACAGACTAAATCTTTTTCAACACAAATTTCACACAATTGTCGGCAAAATCCATTATAATCATCACTTTAAAGCCGTCCAATTAGCTTTCAAAATCCTACTCCAATATTTACAGTATCGGTTTCTTTGATGTAAACAGATTATAATCTATTCTGTTGCGAAGGAACTAGTTAGACTTACTGTATCGCTTTTAAACATCTTAATGTTACTTTTTAAAGAAACAATTTGTTTACAAGACCTCCGCGCAACAATTACTCAATCGGCGAACATAAACCCGGAATAATAATTGCACGCACCTCTTTATTCGCACCAACTAACAAAAGAATAACCGTTTCTTGTAGCGACAGGTTTCCTTGTAATTTTGGCGACCCCGCTCACCTGTGATGTCATTGTTCTGAACCGGTTTGTCTCCCAAAATTAAAGTTTATTCTCCGGATATATCGACAATAAATGTGGAGAGAGACTGGCTAATTAGTGAGTGTCATTGTGCTGCTTTTGTGTGACTGCTTATAATCTTATTATATTTACAACAAAAATCTGCAAACGGAATGAGACTGATACGGCAGAGAAAGTTGCTTTTAAAAGAGTTTAAAAGTGATATTTAAAAACAACTGTGCCGTTTAATAAAGATCACTTAATTGATCTCGAAACGAATATGGAATGTTTATTAGACAAGAGTGAGAATTAATTAGAAGAAATAAAGTTGATTATCTTTGTTGCACAATGAATGAGATTCGAATACGTTGATTAGAATGAGAAGGTGTTTATGATCTTATCAAACTTGATGTTGACTTATTTGTAGAAACTGGTGGGGTTGTAATAACCGGTTTGATAGTTTTGGAAGAAGTTGGACATCGGATTGGCGGCGTACATCGTAGCTGCAGCAGCCGGGTTGTACTAAAAGAACATGTGTTTAGAACTAGCAATTTAAATTGAATTAACTTACTCCAGCATACAATGGTCCTCTGGCAATGCCTCCGAACGGATCAACATTTGCAGTTGCAGCAGCCATTTGCATTGCAGCCTCGGTGCTTGCATCGAACATTCCATTCAATTGTGCTCGTGCTGCTTCATGTCCAGATTGTCCACTTCCTTCGTGTTTGCCTTGATCAGCTTTTACGGAAAGACCTGGACTTTGATGTCCGTGCAAATCAGCGGAAGAACTTGGCGTTGAAGGCGATGAATGCGAGTCGTCATGACCATTGCTTCCACCGCCTGAGGCGCCAATGCTGCCCAACATCATTCTTTGTTCACGTTCTTGGCGTTTGCACTTGTAGCGATGATTCTTAAAATGTAAGTTATTCAACTGCTTTGTGTGTATTGAAGTCATGTTCAACTTACTTGGAACCAAATTTTGACTTGCGTCGGCTTCAATCCAATTCTCAGTGCCAGTTGTTCACGTTCGTTTGCATTCAAATACTTCTTGATCTTAAATTGCTGTTCCAACTCAATTACTTGCGGCTGTGAAAAAAGGACGCGTCGCTTTCGACGTTGACTTCCTGATCCAAATGCATTCAAAGCTCCGTAAGCAGATGAATTAGTGTCGACTGTGCTGTTCAGTCCCATTGTTGATGTCGAAAAGCGCGAAACTAAATTGATCAATTAAGTTGATTTTGATGCTTTTTGTTTTAAAGAACATATTTTGTTTGACAAAGTGCGTACAAATTAAATTTAGCAAATTTGTCTTCTTTGTTCGGTTGTTTGTATATTTGTATTTGAGCACATTATTCGTACCACATCGTCTTTGAATCCCGTCCGTAAATAACCAGAAACTGTCAAAGATCCCCCACACAAAATGCAAATCTTGTCACCCGCTTTCCAAACAGCTCTAATTAGGTAGCTCGACTACAATTCCCTAAAAATTGGAGGAACAGGCAAGCAAATTGTTTTCCTATACCGTACACCTGTTGTCATTCGGTTTTAAGTGCATAGAGTGTTTTGTTGGATGAATTGTTGTGGTTATTAAGAGTGTTTGGTTTGGGATTTGTTGTTTAGTTGATACAAAAAATAGAAAACATAGTTAAAGTGCTTTGAGTCTAAAAGTTAAAAACTACATTTCAGTTGTTATCAGAAACAATTGTTGATCATGTTTGTTTAAATATAAGTTCCGTTTTATTTTATAAACCGTGAAGGATTTCGAAGAGACTTTTTGGCACAGCCAATCCGCCTTCTACGCGCCACTTGAGAATTCAATTATCTCGTTGGCACTCCACTTGCTTTTCTCCATCACAAACGTCTATGACAAAAGCCTTGTTGGCCAAATACGGACGCCCATTGGCTGTTTTTGCTGCGGAGGATCATGCATGTAGTTGCGTAAAATCCACTAATTGACTTTTGCCCGGTTGCGCAACTGCTCATCAATAAAAACATTTAACGAGTGTCCTGCCGTGCAATATATTGTTTGTTAGACGAGCAGGTGGTCTATTTTATGAATGTCTTCAAATTAAATGCAACAAACAACTGCAACAAATTTCCCGCAATGCGCAAACACATCAAACAATTCAGACAAACATTTGCACTCGATCAACTTCTATGTGGCATTAAACGCTTGGCATTGTTTCTGAACATCTTCGTACACAAACAATCAAACAATTGCAATCGGAATGAAGGTAGTTCTCATCTTGAGAACTCAAACCGCTAAACCTAATTGAGCCGACGCTAATTGCTGGGAATCCTTACGTAAAAGGTCAGCGACCGGCTATCCCGACCAGTTTTTCCGCGAATGCCGACAGGAACACATACACAAAACTCTATTGTTGAGTTCGGCGTGAATTCACTGTACCTGTACGCTTTTTAATTACCCGTGATTTGTTCGCGCGCTGCAACCAGAAAACACAAATACTAAGACAGGGAGTTCAATTAAAAAAGTGAAAGTAAAGAATTTGTTTGCAAATTACATGAAAATGAACTCACTTGCTGGAAAGCGCGGATCAGCGCCGGCGCCCCATTGAGTCGGCCATTGATAACTGCAAATCATTTGGGTGAAATGGAAGGAAGCATTTGTTGAATGAAGTGCTTTGAACGTTTTTATTGGTTGAAGAAAGAAGAAGAAGAAAACGCTATTTGACATGCAAATTGATTTTTGCAGTTCTTGTGTGATTTCAACATTGTTTTTGTGAGGAAAGTCTGCTTGTTTGTTTTGAATAAAAAGACTGTAAACGACTGAACTTCTTAACTAACTTATAAAGCGTTCCACTAATTTATAGACAAGAGTTAAGCACAAACCCTCCGAAATCCGAAGTGGGATAACCGGCTGCGGCGTTGAACGTCAAGTAGGCATTTGCAGCCGCTGTATTTTGCAAATTTCCGGCAGTCCAGCCAAAAGAGTCCAACGAAGCTGCAGCGTTTGATCCGTTGCGTATAGTTGTGCCGGCAAGTGATCCTGGAGTTGCGGAAGTTGATGAACCGTTGGCCGTGTCAGTGTTGGCGCCGTTCGCTACTGGCGATGTCATCCTGAGGAAGTTCTGATGGGCTTCCGCTGAAACTATTTCGTTTAATTCTAAAGAAGTGCCAAACGGATCTCATAAACTTGGAAAAAGGAAACGACACAAAACCAAAACAACCGAAAGACGTTCAATTCGTAGCGGTTTACACATTCCCGAACATAACCACCACGTTTGTGGTTTGTGGAATTAGCTTCAATTGCGCCTACCCTAACGCTAGATGGCAACCTTTTGGCGAGTTCGCGCACTATTTGCTTGTCAAACAAACTCTTTAACATAATCAATCAACAAGGTGATTAAGATAATCAAGTCAAGAATGTAATCTTTAAAATAACATTTAAAATAATCAATGTCTTTGAAGGTACTCGACCTCAACTCAAGTGGCCATTGACCCATTGTCTTTTGGGAGGGGAATCTAAGTTTATCAGTCAAGTGATTGCCTACGTAGTCCTTGAGCGCCGACACCTTTCAAGGGCTATCATACGGCAATTAAAGTTTAAAGAGAGGTTGGAATTAGCCGTTGAGAGCCATTCAGACAAAAGTACTCTTGTGGGCGCCGGGCTCAATTGCCTAATCAACAGTGTTGTGTAGAGTGACGGACGAGTACGTCTTCACCGTCGTGGATGGAATAATCATTTGCTGCCCCGAAAAGGAGCCCCTCCTTTGCATTTCTCTCTCTATGTGACGGTGATTGGGCGCTATGCTTTCCAACGCGCGATGGGAGGGCCTTCGACGGCGCACAAGTATACGGTGAAGGGTACTTCACGCATCCACACACAACAAGAACAATGCGCGCGCAAAGGAATGATGGAAACGCACAAACGGAACAAATTTGTCTATAATAAGTCCGGCGTTTATGAAAATCTGGTTTCGTTGTGCAGTTGCTTGATTCGGAGTTGTGTAGGTGGATTTAATTGTATTTGCATGCTTCTGGATACCTTCGAATCCTTCTGGATGCTTTCGGCTGCCTTTAAGTTGCTGCTCAGAGTAGTCAAATTGATCAAGATTTAAAAGAGCGTCCTTTATTTTGTTTTCAATTAAGTTGACGACTTTGCTTTTTTACTTTAAACAAACCGAAGTAGTGTTTGCATTATTTATAAGGTTTTCGGTTTCAACGAACTTTAAGTGGTTTTCTCGATTTAGACGTGGGATAGTCAAGTAGGCCATTTCGTCGAGTCAAAATCCATTTAGGTGAAAAGTGAGAAGTCCGGAAAGTTGGAAAACAAAAATGCAAGAAGCATTTGGAGTTAATATTGTTTTTCGAATTAATGAAATTTTCTTGCAAAAAACTCTACAGCCAAAGAGTTCAAGAGCGAGACTTTGGCACCAAAAAATGAACGGAACAGATGGCTGTGAAGTGAGCATGCTCAACGCTAGGGACTCAAGTGCTCAATTATTGCATTGGCACCAATCGCAATTGATTGTCCGTTGACCTCGAGATTTGAACAACTTGGATATGCAAAACGAACATAAAATTAAGTTGCTTCTCCGCTTCTTTGTTTAAATGCATTGATTTCGACACCTTGCAAACAATACACAACGGTACGGTCAACAATCGGCCAGCCAATCGGAGACACGTTTGTACACGGGGTCGTGCAATGAGTCGACGACCGGAGCCAAAATTTTGGACAAATAACACTTGACTTCCTCCTTTGCACATAGTCGAGACGTCTCTCCGTGTATTGAGTTGCATTCCGGTGCTCACGCTCTTTGTTTGGTGATTCATTTCATTGGGCTGAAAAGCTTTAAGCAATAAAGACTTATAACTCTGACTGCCAAACAACATCGCTACTGTACATTTAAATAGACATAATACAGTAACTCTCAAACATTGCCCAATTTCAATTAAACGATTCGGCGTCTTTTGTTCGAAAACGGCGCAGCACCACGAATGGCAATTGTTTTCGCCTCAAGTGGACGTTTCCATACGTTTGTTAATTGAAATTCGGGGAAGCGAGCAAAATTTATTGTTTGGGATGTTCAGAACAAAGTTTTTAAATAGCAATTGCAAAAGTAAATTCGTTTAAATCATTAAAAGCAATTTTAAAAGCAAAGATTAACTGATTGGAACTGAACGGTGCTCAAAAACTGTCTAGTGGCCACTTGTGACGAGCTTCTCTGCTTCAACTCTCTCAAGTAGTGGGCCGAGTTTACAAGTATTGCATCGCGTCAACTCCCGGCATGATCCTCTCCAGCATTCGATGCACTATTTAAACGTTGGTGTTTTCTGGAGTTCATCTCAGTTTTTTAAACACGTTTGTTTACAGTAACAATTTTAAGAACTGCGAGTGCACGGCCTTTCTGTTCATTGTAATCAAGCTTTTAATTAGACTCTGTTGCGCTTCCACACTATTCAACACCTAATCCCATTATTATAATCGTGAAACGGCCAGCAACTTGAAAGGAAGGTGCGACTCGTACAGCGGATAATTAGTGATTTGGCTTTGGTTTGCGCAACCACCAATCGAGCGGTCGTCTCGCGATTAACCGTGACTTTTATTTTTTGATATTGAAGGAAATAGATCTAAAATGCAACTTTGGATGTCAATTAGCCGGAGATGCATTAGGCAAAAGTTAGGTGCTTCCGGATCTTATTCAGGTGTCGGCACTTGTTATTGTTGCGATTGCGCCACTAAAAAAGGCCAGTGGATCCGGTCGGCATTTCTTTTTATGCATTCATTGTAACTGACTAATGCGGACTTGTGCTAGCCGGAAGGCAATTCATTATGTGGAAGTAGAAGTTTCTAAGGATCAATTTGTTCCAACAAGCTCGGTTTCTCATGTCCAATATAAGTTTTTGACGGATCATCTCGAATTGCTCAACTAACTAAGTAATCGCATCCGCTGTATTGAATGGCAACATGCTTACGCAACAGTTCGCTCCTTACTCGATCATCACATGGACAAACAAGGAACGAGGTCAAACAGAAGCTGGACGTATCCGATGTGTATGCTCAACGCGAACACTTGAATGTCTAGAGCAAAAACACTTGATGCGACGGCGTGGAAGTTTTGCAGGGAACCGTGTCAAGAGCCTAAGTGAGTATTTATGCCGGTTTCAATAATGACGAGGCGGAAATGCAGGTACAAATTGTTTATTACATTGTTTTGAATTATGTTTTGATGTGTTCAAAAAAGTGTTCTTTAAACATCAAAAAATTGAAGCCTCAGAGTACAACTTCAAACTTTCACAATTTTTAAAGTACAGTAAACTCGACGAGCTCGAAAAAACATGTAATTTGAGTCCGCCGAGAATTAGCCTAATATGCTAACAAAAATCAACAAGTTCTCGAGTTGTTCGCTGCGCGTTTCGCGCACACTTAACCGGCAAATCTTGTTTGGCCAACAATATACAACGATTAAGCAGCTAATACCGCTAAATGCAAACACTTCAAGTTGAATTAGCAAACAATGCCATTTGACTTAATAAACGTGTCAACTTTGTTTTACAGATTATTTTTTGCAAATCTGTTTGTAAACACATTTAAACAATATGTGTTAACATTTAAAACAACTGTTTAAAGAACTTACCAAGTGAAATGCTCGGAGTCAACAAGTCAGTGACAAAGAAGCGTTTCAAGATGGCTTTTGCTTTTTCGGCGGCGCTGAGCTCGTCCAGAAAATCAGACACCTTCTTCTTAGTTGTCTCCATATCTTCGTTAAGTTCGTCGTCGCTCATTGTTGTTCAAACTAAAAATAGAGTGTTGATACACCGAATCGGAGCAATTAAAGAACACGAAATCCGGCAACTCGACTCATGCAAATACCGTAAACGAGCAAACTTTTGTTCAATCTAATCTAATTAGGTACTTGGAGAAGCACGCAAACTTATGTAAAAACTAGGTGTCGACCATCCCCGGAATTGACCGTTCGAAGCAGTCCGGATACAAAACCGATGACTACTGCACATTTGAAACTCCGCAACTACAATTAATAAAGGATGTGTGTCTGTAGATAAGAAAGAATAGTCTGGATTTCGTCGGGTCCAACAACTCGATCGCATAACCGCAAGCACGACCATTCATCGAGAAGACAAACAGCTAATTGTAATAATTGGTGACTGCCACAAACTGTAAGCGCTTTTACACGAAACGGCTAAGCGGATGAAATGCTTACGTTCACGGGAACACGGAATGCAGCAATGTTTTGAACTGCTTGTTAATTTGTAGCCCTTTCCGTTGATTCTGGTTACCGAATGGAGGAGGAACGGAAAACGATAGCGCCAATTCGGCCGACCATTTTGTATTATTGCGAATTAATTACAAAACAAAGGCGTACGGTAACCGGAGGCAAAATCTGGTTTACCTTTCAATGTTTCGGCACTCTCTCTCCACACTTCATTCTCTTTGCCCACCCATGAGTGGTTTAATGGGACACAGCGTCAAAATTTGAAGCCGATTACAGTCTTCGGACAGCGAAAGTGCCCGTTTTCCATGCCCACTGGGAATTGGACGGAGCAATCAGCATCCAAATTGGTTGGAGTGGCTAGTTGTTTTGAGAGAGTGCTCAAAAAACACCAAATAAACATTGAACTTGTTAATGTTGCCCGGGAAAAGATTAAGGAGATTGAAAAGTATTAAATGATCTGGCGATTATTTGACTCACTTTATAAATGGCATTTAAAAAGTCACACAACGTTTTGAAAAACGCAACAAACATTTAGTGTTCCTAGACAACTTGAAACTTTCTTTATTCGATTGCGCAAAAAACATTTGATTGCAAGCGATAGAATTTCGGCCAATCAAAAAGTCCTCAAGCGCTGTCTTTGATTTCCCACTTGATTCTATTGTTAAGAAGAGGGCAATCAAACGAATGCGAGCTTGATTATTGATTCGGGTTTTGGAGACTGCTGAAATTTGAGACACTTCTACTTGGCAATCTATTCACAATTGGTTAACAAGCTCTTAAGTAAAAAGAACGTTTGTGTTGAGTTTTGCAACAAAGGCGGAGTTTAAATATATTTATTATTATCATTTCAATAAAACCTTACTTCCTTCATAAACCAATTTCATAACAGTACCGTACCTAACTTCCCACAAATCAAAGATCTCCTCCACCAACTCTGTTACCCCGAAATTATAGCATATCATTTAATTCCAGTTTTTGGAATTCATTTAAATGACAAGAACCACTTTACTCGTTTGACTCATTTGTTTGAAAGATCAAAAATCGAAAACACTTTAATTGTTATTGGAAACACAACAACACTTTTTAGTGCATCATTTTGTTAATTATTTGACATCCCAGGAAAACGAGCTGCTCATTGAAACAATCATGTGGAGAGTCCAAGTGAAAAGACTGGATTTTAATTGTGGATACTGTAAACAGGGCGGAGTTTTAAAAGTGTTTGTATGATAAAGTTGAATAAATGAATCGATTGAATGTGATGAAAACAGATCAAAAAACTACAACTGTACTAGAATAACAAGTTCCAAACAAAATAAATCGCCCACTCTCCGACACTTGGAGTTTCGATGAGCGGCTTTCGGATGTGGTGGCCAAAACGAAGAGGATCATCAACAATGGAGATAGTCGAGGATTTCAAGCACTTGCGTCGAGCTAGCCTAATTGCCGGCGGCACTCTTCACCGACCAATAGAGCCTAATTGTTGCAGTCTGCAAACCGATTCCGCTCGGCCACTTCACTGTCGAGTCAATTGAGCGTGCGTCGAAATCCGCCAACTAATCCAACTACAATGAAGCGGACGGCACTTGAATTCAACATCAATGTCTTCATTCCAACTTGTTTATAACAAATATGACTGACTACCATTTCCTCCCACTATCTCACTCATTTAATAAGCACGAAGTCATGTGCGAGGCATGCTAAAAACAAATGATAGGGACAAAACAGTTTATTATATACGCAGAGAGCTGATCAATGTTCGTTGCTCCAACTCAAAAATAGCTATTAGCTCAAGGCATAATTAGATATTAAGCTGTTTGTGCGTCTCGACGAAACAGTCAATTTTCAAGTCCCGTGCGCAGGAACCACCAATTAGGATGTCGATTATGAATAACAGATTTAGATTTTAAACCGTTCACGTGTCTAAACTTCATTCACATGACAATTCACATTACAGTAATCAAACAGTTAAATAAGTTGCTTACTTAAAAATACTCAAAGTTCCAAAAACCAGAGTTTGATAAAAATAGAATGCTTAACATGCACCCTAAACATGCATTCACGTACTTTTTCAATGAAAAGCCCGGCGGATCTCCATTCAACTGCAATACTCGAGATATTTGCTAGACTTTCCAGCTAGCTACATTTTTTACAAAAACTGCAATTACTTTCAAGAATTATTATAATTTCTGCAACAAACAACACGGCAGTTTTAAATATTCAAATAATGTCAAGGATCGTGGGCGATTCTAACAAACAATTATTGAGATAAAAAGTTATCAAACATACTTAGACTATTGAGGTGTTGTTACAGAGTGGAGCAAAAAAACGTTAACACGAAAAGCAAAAAATTGTTTGTGTTTGAAACTTTTTGATTTTTTGAAAAAAGACTTTTTTGTGTTTGAAAGCTTTTTTGTTATAAAGTACTGTAGACGCACCGAGCATTTTGAAACACATCCTAGACCAAAAACTATTCTATTAGCTGGACTGATTAGTGTCGTGAATGCATATTTTGAACCCTTCTTGGAACAAATACTTTAACTTTTTGCCCAATGAAAAGGCCCACCGTAACCTAGCATCGATGACCCGTTTTACGTAGTCACATATACCTGTTAGGGATCGCGTGCCAGAAATCCGTGGCACGAACAGGAAAAGCTCGCAAACAATGTTCCATGAAAAGGCGTACGGATCTTAAGAGCACAACACGCAGGCAGTTTTGAGTTTTTAGTCAACTACTGTTTATATAGAAAATTGAAAAATGCAACGAGTTGAGAGATTATAGTTTTCTATAGTTTATGGAGCGGCATTGTTTTCGAATGTGTTATTTTGTGTCACTGAGTAATGCTCGAAACTATAACAATTGCGATCATTGAAGTTTGTTCAACATTTTAGGTATACAGTATAGTCTCAACTCATTTTAATTGCTTTCAAACGAGTAGGCCGCCAAATTGAGGGTTCGGAACGCTTCACATAGACCCGGTTATTGGAACTAACCAAAAAACTTTAAACTTTTATCGGACACTGGAAGTTTTCGAAAATCACGTGCACAGTGGCAATAAACGGTAAAACAATTCGAGTTAAACTTTTTAAACAAATGCCAGAACAATTAAATGAGTTTCTCGAAGGCACTAATCATCGAACCAAGTCGGACTAACTAGAGACAGTATACCGTGAGGAAAAAGGTTGCATGCCTGGACGTCATAGACACGGTGTGCAAAGTTTAAGGGTTTTCCCTCTTCATAATTGTAGATTCCGCATACGATTTGGCGGCGGTTGAAATTCGTGGAATTGAGCCAAATTACAGACAAGTGTTTTCGAGCGAAAACAATTGAAATGTGCCGCCACCGATGTCAACAATCAAAATACATTTATGAGGGGATCCAGCAAAACTATGAAGCCAAGAACACAAGTACCGTATGCTCGCCACGAGATAAAACAAACGCATAGCCGATGGCAGAAAAAGCCAATTGAGCTGAGATCCCATTCGGAAGACAACTTCTCCGCTTCTTCTCCTCGGATGCACAAATGAGCACCAATTGTACATGAAGAATGGTAGGGGACTTGTGTAAGGGCGCAACCAAAACTTTAGGCACAAACCCGATTAGACTCTGTAGACAAAAAATCAGTTCAAGTCCAAGGGCTTCGTTTAGCGCCAAATTGGCCACTTTCCAATTGGCCCGATGGGACTCGACGCAACCGAGCCGCTTGTTACGCCTAATTTGCGCTAAAGCCGCCGAGGATAATTTCATCAAATCAAGTCGGCAAACCGCATTGTTGTCCCCACAACTGGACTTGGGTTTCCACTAAACAGCTAGTGATATTTGAGCGCCAAGTGGCCTCCGTGCAGCTTCGAACTTAGAAACTTTCCGATAAACTCGAACACTGTTGTCAAATCTTTATTTGTCGAAATGCCCGGACAAATATTTATTTTCACTTAAAGTATCAGATTGCTTATGCATAAAGACTAACCGTTTAGAGAAATGACTAAATAACAACCGTGTAGAAATTAGTAGATTCCCAAATTTACAACAACAATTTAATGAAAGCACAGGAAAAACTGGTATATCACTGAAAACACGCAGAATATGCGTTATTGCGTTGAGCTTGTCGTTCGAGTTTGAGCTTTGATTCTATTTGATATTGCATAAAGTGTTCTTCGCGGACTTTACGGAGTTTTTCATGATATTTCTGGATTTCTAAAACATGTTGTTTATGAAAAGAGTCCATCTTAAAATGCTCACCGCTCAACGGATACATGAGTTTGAATTCAAGTGAATCGCTTTTGCCAAATGACAGAACTTCCATTTTAAAGCGATCGATGATGATTGTTTGGATGTTTATTTGACGTTGAATTCCGAAAAACTTTCGATAACTCTAAAGTGAAGTTGATTTAAAATCATCTTATTTTATGTGTATGACTTACATCTGCATTCATCTCTTCTCCGTCGTGCAACTCTTTGTGTGCCTTTATCCAGTCGCTAAGCGGAACCTTCTTCTTTAGACCTCCAAGACGATCGAGTGTTGCACACATTCTGTATCGGAACTAAATAGTTAAGAGTTGTTAAATTTGCATGCTAGTTGTAAACACTTACTAAAAGTTCTTTATCTGTAGGAAAGTTTCCATGTTCTGCAATCAAGTCAATAATCTTGGAAACCTTGAACTTCGGCTTTTTCTTTTATCGTCTCTTTAGGCTGCACTGAAACTTGTTTTTTGTGCTCTTCAGGGATGATGGCGCAGAATTTTGTTACAACATTCTGGCCATTTTCATCTTTTTTAAGTTCCCATGTATGCAGCTCGGCAATCTCCGCAGAATTTAAACACATCGCGCGAAAACTAACAAATCCCATCAAGTCAGCCAGTTTTTCGCCACTAACTCCAGTGTATTCAGCCAAGTATTGATCTAGAAGTCGTAAATTGTCATAGCCAGTTGGTTTTTGAGCATCAATTAATGTAATTGTGTGGATTTGAGTCGAAATTAGGAACATCTTTTCTGAATAGGAGCAATCTTCTTCAATCAAATCGCGTTGGAGTTGAGGATGTAGTTCATTATCGCTAGATGATGAGTAATCAGATACTTTTCTATGTTTAGGCGACTCACGGAAACGTGAAGGCATTTTACCTAAAATCCAGAAATTAGTAATTGCCAAATGGTGACTAAAGTGAGCGCACTACGCGAATAAACAACGTAAATAAATAATAACGCAATCGATTAAATGTAAAAAAGACGTTTGTGTGCGCACTGTTGTTGCATAGATTTTCTCACTAAACATGAACTTTCCGCATCCGCTTTATTAATTCACATAGTTTTTGTATGGATTTTTCTAATAAAACGAATCTTATTTAAGCGCTTTTATTTTCTGCAAACAAGTTATTCAAATAACTTTGAGAAAGATGGAAGATGAACGCTACAAATTCATTTACCGCTTCTTGAATCAGTTGGATGTTGTCAAATTCTTTGAGTCTTTTGTCGAAATCAACTCTGTTAAGCAACTGAATTATCAACTCCGGTTTGTTCTTGCAGTTTAGTTCAAGCAATTTGGGATATTTTTAGTTTGCTGATCACAAACCACATTCAACCATTTCTGGATCAAAAGCTAAACGAGTGGAAAGTTATTGGACGTTATGAATTGGGCAAGCAAATGCCTAATGTTTTCTTAGCTTTGGATCAGTTGATGAATATTGTAATTTAACTTGACTTGCTTTTGAGCAATTATTTATTCTCGTGTTTAGATTGACGAGCAAATTAACGATCTGAGAGCAACGGAAAGCAACACATTTGAAACCATCGAAAATGACTATGCCTACAACGCCTTTATGACTTTGATCTTCAAAAAGCAGTTCTTGGAGAGATTTGAAGTTCCGTTGGTCAGATTGATCAAATACCACTTTATTCTGTATTCAAAAGGTGATCTTTCCGAGTTGGGCTTAATAAATGTGTTTTTGTTTTAGAGAAGCGTGAAATAAGTGTATCTAGAAATGTCGTTACATATCGTGGACGAATAACTGTGATGTTGGAAACAATGTAGGCTGAATTTTAATGAATGCATTAGCTGTTTTTGTGTTCAGGTTCAGCATTGATTTCTTGGCTGATTATGTGCGAAGCTGTGTTACTCTTGCAACTAGCCACATTGTTTCTAAAGCCGTTATTGAGCAAACTGCAGTTCCAGTAATGCAAATCAATTATTATGAATTCTCGAAGGTACTGCTACTTTGTCGATATTTAAACACTTGGACCTTTTAGAAAGTTGACTTTATTCGCAATTGGGTTGCTGAACTGCAATTAGGCATTCCAGACTCACACGAAGTTGTTCGGAAATATGCTGTTTGTGCATTTATCTCGCGATTGTGTGACTTTGTAAGTTAATTATTTTAGTAAAAGTTGTAACTTTACTATTTTAGTCATTTGAAATATTTATTGAACACTATCCTGAAACTATAAAATTGATTCGGCAAATGCAGCTTACAATGAAGCAATATGACTGGTATGGACGTGAAGAGCTTCTTCAAAAGTTGTGTGATTCAATTAAGACGAGACTTCTGCATGTCGGTAAGCGATTTTTAAACATTTCAAGCGATTATTTATTTGCATGAATCTAGGTGTCAATACTAAAGACATTTTGAAAGCGTACGCACGTTCTGTTGAATCTTTGATTGCGTTTGATGAGTCGTTTGTTTTGGTGCACAAAGTTTGTGATTTGATCAAATGCTACGTGAAGACCCGGCCAGACACTGTTCGCAAAATTATTCAATTCATTACTGCTGAAAAACCTGGCGAGTCGTCTAATGATTTTGCTCAGCTGGTAGACCGAAAGAATTTGATCAATGTGAATGACGAATATGTTATCATGATTGAAGATGCAGAAAATGAACGATGGGACAAATGGCAGCCGGATCCATATGATGCAAATCCAAGTAAGGCTTTTAAACTTTTAACAGTACGTAATAAACAAATTTTAGCTGAAAGCAGACTATTCCGTGAGTCTGCAGATGTTTTCAATATGCTGGTCTCAATTTATGATTGTCGTGATTTATTTATCAAAGAATATCAAAATCTTTTGGCTAACAACTTGATTGCAAATGGTTGGGGCAAACAGATGGATTCGGAGGCAAAGTATTTGGATCACATGAAAAAGCGATTTACAGAAGGCGAGTTGGATCAGTGTGAAGTCATGTTGAAGGATATCAGGGATTCGTCAAAACTTTACAACACTGCTGTGTTTGACGGGAATGGTAACTTTTCTTATTCAATTTTAATTTACATGTTTTTCCATTTAGCACTTACCTTTCTTCCCTCGCATCATCTCTTATGTGTTTTGGCCAGAAGTCAAAAAGGATATCAAACTTAAGGTTTGTTTTGATTACTTTAGCGCTTGTGTTAATTTGTTTACTTTTAGCTTATTGAACCGTTTGCTGCATATCACGATCAGTATTTGAAGACTTATGAACGGAAGCGTCAATATCGAACAGTCAATTGGTACAATGATTATGGAAGTTGTGTCAAGATGGACATCAAGTTGGGCGGTTGTGTTTTAGATGTCGAAGTTCCATTGAGTTATGCGCAAATTTTGATTCTATTTCTTGAAAAAGGTTTGCACTTTTATTCGTGCTTTTATTTGTGTTCTAACGCTTCTTATTTTTAGATTGCTTATCAATTACCGATCTTTTAACCAAGTTGGAAATGGACAAAAATGTGCTGATGAAACGTCTTGAATGGTGGAAAGAGAAGGGAATTTTGGCAGAATCATCGGACAACAAGGAGCATTGGAAGATCTCAGCAAATCCGTCTCGAATGGAGAATGCCATCAAGCAATACGAAATTCGTGCTCTTGTGTGAGTTTACTTATTCTGCTCGCTTCTTGTACAATAAATTTTGTTCATTACGAATTTGCACGCTTTTTTTACATTGCGCTTGTTTCAAAAAGTTGTTTAACTAACAAATTGTAGATCCGAGACCCAAAAGTTTAAAGAGAGTAAAAACGATAGTGATGACGAAGATGATGAAGAAACTGAAATTTCTGTGGAGGAGCAAGCCGATGCTTTGGAACAATATTGGCTTTACACGAAACAATTGGTAGTTTCTTTGCTTGTTTAACTTTGAAATTCAATCTATTTGTTTAGCTTCTTTACAACAACACCAGAGATCCGTTAACACCACAGAAATTGGCTAGTATGTACAAAATGTAAACATCAATGCTTTGTTTTATAAAACTAACCTTTAACGTTCTAGGTTTGGAAGTCCAGGAAAAGCCACCTCCAACTGTCGACGCTGTTCTTTTATTTATGCAACGTAAAATCAAGCAAAGCTTAGTTGTCTTCGAGAATGGCGCTTATAAGCCAGACAAAGAGTTGAAATCTGTATTTGCTGGTTAATATTGCGGGTACTTGCGTTTTAAATAAATTTATTGTTATAAACTGCCAGACGTTAATTACAAATAAGCAATGATTCCTTCACCAATAACCACAAATATTATTTGAATGTTGCTGACGACGCAAATAGTTTTAAGCCAAAACTTCGGACAGATTAGATGAGTCGTGTGTTGGATTTGTTGTGTGAACGGTAGTGACTTGGTTAGTTTGTTCAGGGCTGCAGCAGAAAAAGAAACTGGCAACTGTTTGACGATAGTGCTTCACGAAGTAGATCGCTAATATTGGATTGACGATTGGAACCAGAGCTAAAATTCGATCAAACGCTTCAACGGCCCAAGGCAAACTGTCGATTTTTAGCATTGCCATGAATAGAATGTAAACCAATGGAAGTCCGCCCATCAAAGGAGGTGTAATAGCTTGAACAAGAAGGATGTTAGTGATTTGCTTTTGGATATGCTGCATTTTTGGCTTGTTGACTGCGACCTTCAAATGCGTGTAAATCTTCCAGCCAAAGAACAAAATGAGACCGTAAATCACAAAGATTTGTGCAAAAGCATAGCCAAACAAAAGAATGGTCAACGGCGAACCAATATCGCAGCTCAAAACAAATCGAGTCTCGAATGTTCCGTTATCACGTTCAATTGACATCACATCTTTTCCAAAAACTTTAAGTGCGAGCTGTTGGTAGTGCAAAGAATCCGTGCAAGTCGCGTAGCAAAGAGCCGAATAGGAAATTGGAACAATGTAGCAGAGAAGCAAGAGCATCAACAATCTTTGAGTTCGTAATTGCATGTTCCTAAATTGTTTTGAAAATTACCGAGCAGTCCAACTTAATTGCCCACCAAACAACCATCAAATAACGAGCAAGAAATTGGAGTGCAGGCATGACCATAAGTTGCATGAAGCCTAAATCAATATAATGTATAAAATCACTGTATAAGCCTGTAAAATTCACATACCGTAGATCCAAATGATGATGCCAGCGTGGTTGATCAAACGAGAACTTGAAGTTGAAACAAACATCGACGAGATCATGAACCTGAAAATACTATTGATTTGAACATGAATAACGCCCCAAACTTACATTACTCCATCGTGATAGTAATACAGCGGACGTCCAATCAAAGCACAAATATTGAAGGTGAAATCAGCGAACCAACCACAAAGCAAAACAGGTTGATAGGTCTTCATAATCGGCGGAGTTCTTCAAAAATAACTTTTCTTTAAAACGTACAAAAAAACAAACCTGAACAAAATTAGAAGCAAAAGCAAAATGCTCAACACAAAAGCAACTAATAAGACACTGTAATCGATTGAACTTGCCATCTTAAATTTATGAACTAGATTTTGAACAAACTAAGAAGTCAATAATCAACTAGAATACCGTATCCAACGCAATTTGGATAGAATGGCAAGTAATTTGTTGATTCACACGCACTTATATAGTCAGCGGAGTAAGGAGAGGTAAATCTTTCCGGTAGCGGATTAGCAACCTATCAATAAGAACATCTTTGTGCAGTTGAGTAAGCAGTCCAAGACGTCAAACCATTAATCTTACCTTCGCCGAATTAGCCGCTCTCAAAAATATCGCAAACTAATTAAACTGTCGAGTTTGAATCAGTTCGGTCATTAATCCGCAAAGAAATACAAGAATTAATGTTACAGAATAACAATTGCTGTTCTAGAAATTCTTAGTCGACTAGCCGACTAGTCTGTGACTTAAATAGATAATTGTGGAATGTGTTCAAGAGGAAGTCGTCATTTGCTTCGCAGATTACTCAGTAAATTGTGTAACACGTTTATTCACATAGTTTACCCGTTTTTACATACACATAATTAGTAAATTAACACAATAACAATAGCAACAAAAACTGTTAATTGCAACGCATCTCTAACTTTTCATCCGCCGTCACACCTCGATCTACCGAGACAAGATCTTTATAAGCACTTTTCAATGTCCATTGTTGTTTTTTGTCTATCGACGTGATTGCTTTTTTATCCAAATTAGTCAAGTTTTCTGCATATCTCAGCCGGACTGCCAATTGATTCTTGCCGAAAAGTTCCGTCAAATGAAAGATGTTCCAATAAGACTGGTCGAAGCGATGACAAGTATCAAAATGGACATCTGGACTGTTTCTTAACGCTGTAAAGTTGCATTTTGTAGTCGATCCTTCCGGCGCGATGCATTCTTTTGTCATGGCACAGAGATACCACCTAAATTGTTTTAAATGAACACCTTGTACTCAAAAAACTAACCATTTCATTACTCGTCTTGTATATTGAGAATCCACAACAAACATCGAAGAACTTTGAATCATCCGCAATGTACCCTGTGTTTGGATTAATAGGTAAATAATCATACATCCCTGGATGCGTGACAGAAATGATGTTGTGAGAGGCAAAAGTATGCGTAGAAAACGGCATGAGTGTCCCGTTATGAACAAGGCTAACAAATTGTGTTAAATTTGTCCCGCGAATGTGGACACTCGAGTCGTAGTAAAAGAAAGCAGTATAGTTTTGAAGCATGTCCTTAAAGTGTTACAAGTACTGCGTGGACCAAAAAAACGTTAACACAAGAGAAAGTATTTGTCAAAAAAAGTCAATCAAAAAGTTTCAAACACAAAAAAGTCTTTTGTGTTAACTTTTTTTGTCCACTCTGTAATTGATGAATAAGTTGAAAGAACTCACGATTAAAACCAATTTAAAAGCATAAGTCTTCAAATTCTTTAAATGTGCCGGATAACTGCTGAAGTTGACAACTTTGCGTTCAACTTTGCACCAAGAAGCGACTTCCCTCACCTTAAAATCGAGTAATTTACAAGCTGGATATCACATTTAATACCTGCTCTCTAGTCAAGCCGATATCGTATAGAACAATTGTCGAATTGGGAAAGACTGAACGAATTCGTTTAATTAGTGTTCTGCATTCTCCGATGTGGTTAGAAGAGACGGCGGTTGCAAATACGGGCTGCCAACTTTTGTCCATATAATGAAGAGGCGTTTGTTGAGCGTCCGAATCGAGTAACTTGTAAACTTTGAGGCCTTCATGTAAAGAGCAATCGAATCGTCGGCCGAGTTTTAGACTTCCATTTGAATCGAGACCTTTGAAACAGAACTGAAATTGCAAGTGTGTTTTGATCAAACAGTTAAATAACTTACATTTTCTCCGTTGCACAAACAATCTTCGTTTACAAGTTGTTTGTCGGTTTGTTCAAAATCATTGTTGCGATTCAGTGAGATTTGTGAAACAATCAGAATAATGCAGAACAGGCCAAATAGACGAGAAATATAAACGAACTTTGCTTGAGGCCAAAACATTATGCGAAATGCTCTAATCCCGGCCATAGCGAATTATTTAACCTCCTTTTTGTGCAGAAGGGAAATTCATTCAACGAAAACCGGAATTTGAACAGCTTTATTTAAAAGTGAGAATGACGCATGAATCTTTTCGGCGAAAAAGCTGAATAATTTTGTACGTGATTGGAAACAGCGGAAAGTCCTGTTCAGTCAAAAAGTCCTTCTAACGGAGCAGCAAACTATTTGTCATTCCCCTCCACAAATATCAAGTGCAAACACCTTATTCCTCGTCTCGAAAGTCTTGTTTGATAAAAGTTGCAGTGGGATGGGCGACTGCAAACGTCTGTGCGTTATCACTTTGTTAGAATTTGCTTCGCGAACAGCAGTTGCTATAAAAACACTTTTTGAGATTCGGTAATTTGCGGTATTGTTTTTAGACATGTCATATTAATTTGATGACTTCTTTAAATGTTTCACTTTGTACTCCCGTGAATTGAATTGTATTTAAACTTTGGCTCTAATTTAGACTTCAATTAATTCGGATTAAATAGACGCCTACTCTAAGAAATTGGTCAGAAAAACGTTTTAAAAGACAACTTATATTATTAATAACAAACAAGTCTAACACAAATCAACGCAATATGATTAATTCGACTGCAGTGTTCAACGTGTACCTATAAAAATGATGAACTCTGTGTTGTATTTGGAAGAATCATCAAATTAATATGATATGTCTAATCACAACAATTTCATTGCATTATTTAATGAGCATTTTGATAACAAGATTCATTGCGTTTTGGGCGTCTTCGGTTTAGCCTTCTTGATTATCAAAATACTTTTTATAGTCAAAACGCTAACTTGTTTTTGCTTTCAAAACAACAAAAGACACAGTAATCCGCAAAGACGTCAGATTCTCAAAAACACTCATATATTGTTTTCCAATAAATGGAATCAAAACACAAACAAGTTGTTTGTAAATGCCGAAATTGTATCCAAAGAATACAACCATATTAGTAAGTCATGTGGAGATCACACATTGTTTGGAGTTTAAAGACTAATCTCAACTTATTCAACCGATTCGTGCGAAATTTGACTTGAACCCGAAGCTGCAACCTAACACTCTCCTGAAACCAGCGCCAAAGATTAATTAGCTTAAAGTGCTGGAAGAAAGCGGAACCAGGTGCATTTGCGAGATTCATTAAACAATCAACCGGCCAAGCCTACAATTAAGTGACTTTCTGTCGCTGTCGTTTTGACATTTGCTTCAAGAGTGCATCGTTATGTTGTAAGTATCGATTGGATGTCCACTGTTGCCTTCTCTGCTTTTTTACATTTCGTAGCTGTTCTAACGCTTGCTTTACAATTATTTCTTTTCTACTTAATTCAAAAGAAGTCGCCAAGAACGATGAAGAACTACAGGTATTTAAAGACAATTTTTGTGACACTTTTAAATTAAAATGTTTAGAGCTTATTTAAATTACTTCACATTGTGGGAACTCATCTTGGGCGTCTTGTTTGGTAATTTTTTCCAACCTGAAACAATTGGACAGTCGTCATTAGTGAAGCCAAATGGACTGGCAGCTTTGTTCGGACCAAGAGTTCAAATGTTAACGGTTTCTTTGATTGTTTATGTCTGGTGTTAATGTCATTATTGCTCAAAACTGTTGTTTGATCTTCCGTTACTTGGCGGTGCATGAGAACAAAAATCTTCAACAAGGCTTTTTGTCTAAACGTGCCAAACTTATTTGCTTCGTGTTTGCACAACTTTTCTCCGTTTTAGCAGGGTTTCTTGTGCAATCAATGCTAATTTCTCCAGAGGTACTTGCGTTCTTTAAAGTACAAATCGTAACAATTAAGTTTTCAGAGATTCCCCGATGCGATGGAGCAACAACAAAGAGAAGAATATTTAAAGTATGCACGACCTGGAGAATTTATTCTAACGCCCGATTTATCATCTAAAGTTCCTAGAGTCTTTGTAGCCTCAATTGTTTTCTTATTCTTTGTCAGCGAAATAATTGCCGGTTATGTAGTTTATGCAATTCTCTCCAAGCTTCGTCGGAATTCTAAGATTTACTCGAAGAACACCTACAGATTGCATTTCCAACTTACTGTTTTGCTCGGCATTCAAATCTGCATTCCTGTCGTATTCTTGATGTTTCCAACACTGCTTAGGTGGCTTTTGATCGCAACCGGAATCGGATTGCCATCTGGATTCTCTCAAATTGGATTCATGCTTGTTGGTTTGTATTCATTAACCAATTCAATACTGACAATTTCTTGCGTCGCTCCGTTCAGATACGAAGTCTATAACCTCTTTATATTCCCGTGGTTCTCTCCTTTAATGAGAGCGTTGCATGCTGAAAGTTGGGCACCACGAAGAAAGTCCATCGGTCTTGTTTCGACAACACGTCCCGACATTAAGCACAATACAGTATTTATACAGAGCATTTCTAATTCCAATTAACTGCCATTTACTGAAATAAAGATCTCATGCTTTGTGAAACTGTTACATTTGTTATGCGTGGAGCCTAGCAGAAAAAGGTTAAAGAAACCAAAATGAGTTACACAAATAGAAACATTGAATTTGTGTCGAAATCGGTTGAATTAATTAACTTATTGTTTTTGGTGTCGAAAGATGTTTGCCTTTAATTTGTTTGTTGCATAAATTAATTGAGTGTTTAAAACAGCCATGACTCACTTCTTGTTTGCTTTCAAGGAAGATGTCCGACTAGACGAATTTTATATGTTTCACTTACAGCAGGTGCACAATTAGAGACTCAAAGATCACTGTACTCAATATTCAGATCAATGCGATCGGTTTGAAAAAAAGCCACCTGCAGACAACGGAAGTTTGTGGAATAAAACTTCTACCGTACTGAAACAAACTCCCACAATAAAATTATTACATCAACTTTACCGTATGTATGCAACAACTCCGCGACACAAACGTCAACAAAACACGATTCAAAACCTCATTTGCATTCAAATACACAACTTCCAGTGTTTGTTACGTTTTTGCGGAACAAATTATCAAAAGCTTGCGGGAGCAGGTGCAAAATAGGCAAGACGCCTAAAATTGAGAAGTTCCAGGAGATGGAAGGTACATGATTGCACTTTTTCCTCCATTCAACATCTCAATTAAATTTTAACTATTCAGGTTTTCGGGTTTGTAGTCGTAACTAATCGAATCGAAGATATTTGCTTCCTTTATTGTTTCTCACGAAAACACTTTGGGTGGAGAGTTTAGATTGTATCCTTTGATTGCTGTTGACCGTATTTGTCTATTTTTCAACTATGTCTCATGTTTCGAAAACAAAGTAATTTGTGTGACTTGGCGGATGGCGCTCTCGGCCTATGAGCTCATTTTACACATTATTACGGTAGTCACAATTGTGTTTCAACTGTACCTGTTCTACTTGATTCAATATCACTCGCCGAAAAGCATGAACAAGTAAGTCTGGAGTTTTAAATTGTTTAAAACGTACAATTTCAGTTACACTTGGTTTCTTAATTATTTTACGTTGTGCGACTTGATGTTTTCAGTCCTCATGGGCGCCTTTCTTCAACCCAATCCAACTGGTTATATGATGACGTTTAAGTTTTATGGAATTTGTTCTTTTATTGGACCAAAAGCGGAGATAATTGGAGCTTGTGCTGTGTTCTACTTCGGAGCCAATGTGTTTCTTTCTCAAGACTTTTGTTTGTTATACAGATATTCCGCAATACTGGAAAGCAAACGCTTGCATGAAATGTTTTTGACAAAGCGAATGAAGTTTGTTTTGTTTTTTGGTGCTCAATGTTTCAGTATTGGAGTACTCTTCTTTTGTTACAACTTAATCGTGCGGCCTGAGCAATTTTTTGACGAAACGTTTGAAACACAGCGAATGGCTCCGTTACGTGCTGCTTTGGCTCCAAATGAGTTTGTTATAATGCCAGTAGTTGATTCAAAAGCAGCACGCGTGTTTATGGCACTTGTTCTAACGTTCTTTTTATCTTCCGAGTTGTTTTGCTGCTTTTTGGTCTACTCAATTTTATCGACTTTGAAGAAGACTTCGTCGACATTCTCAAAGAACACTTACAGACTCCACTATCAACTTACGTTATTATTAGCTGTTCAATTAGCAATTCCACTGTTTTTGATCATCATTCCGATCTCAATTAGATGGGGATTTGTGTTATTTACTGGCAGAGAAGTCTCGGCTTTCAACAACTTTCGTATGATTTTAGTCACGTTGTACGGACTTTGCAATTCTTGTTTCACGGGTAAGCAAATTATTTCTATCAAAAGCACAATAACTTCTTAATTTCAGTGTTGTTTGTAGTCCCGTACCGCGCTCATCTCTACAACACGTTCATATTCCCAATAATACATCCAATTGCCAAAATGCTGCACTTGAAAGGCTGGGAACCTCGTCGAAAGTCTATAACTTGGGCCGTTTCTGGAACACGAAGAAACATTCATGACTGTTGCTGCGAAGTCGAGTGTTTTCCTCTCCGACTAGTTGTTGTGTTACCAAGTTAATAAACTTTTAATTAGTCTCGCGGCTGGTTAATTATTAATTGCCTATTTTACCGTTTAACAGCGAAGACCAAAACAGACGACTCACAATTTTGTAGTCAAAACAATTCGACTTGACAAACAAAAAAACACAAGAATACAAAAAGTGTCGTCGACATTAACGAAAGTCAAAAGATTACTTTTAATGACAATTCTCGTTATTCGAAAGTTTTGTTGTTGAACTGTTTCGTTGGCAGTAAATAAACAGATTCATTGTTTTGATTGGCTGTGAGCACGCGGAAGTTAAACTACAACACCGGTCTACCGTCTCGAGGTTCACGGACTTGCCTGACGTCGTTTGTGGGCTCAATTTGACTTGCTACACCTTCGCGCCACAAAACTTTCACATCCTCGAAAAGCACCTGTTCGAATATTTGATTGAGTTCTCCGAGTTGTGAGTTTATCTTCGTGCACTTACGGAGTTGTTCCTTTTTTGGCCAAATAAGTGCTGCTGCGGATTGCATGCAAATTTGAACACGAAGGTTAGATGCACTAACAGCGTAAATGAACCTTTCGGCGTACGAACTATCCTTGCATGTAATCACGGTTTTGACTATCTTCCTCCAAGTCTACGTTTTTTTCTTGATCATAAAAATGGCTCCTCGGCTCCAATGGCGGAATACAAGTTTTATTTGTGCTATTTCACTGTAAGTGTTGCTTATTTAAATCAATCAGTAATATAGTTGTTTTTAAAGTTCTGGGATTTGGCATTCACTGTCATATTAGGCATCTTTGTCCAACCAAGTCCAATAGGCCGTTCAGTGTCGGTACGCGTTTTGGGCTTGGCTTCTTACATTGGACCGACAGCGCAGTTAATCTCCGTAAGTGATTAAGATATTGATTAACACGTTGATTAAACGTTTAATGTTTAATGTTTAGATTTGTGCTCTCATTTATTCGGGTTTCAATGTCCTTCTTTCGCAGGTGTTTTGCTTGATGTACCGGTACACTGCAATTCACGAGAACAAGATGTTCAAAAACTTGTTTGTTTCGAAGAGATCAAAAATTGTGTGCACTTTGGTGGCTCAAGTTGCAGCAACTGCAATTTCTTGCCTAGCTTATCAAGTGTTTGTGCCGCCGGAGAAGTATTCAACTAGCAACTTTATTGGCCCTTTGGAAGGTCTCAAAGAAGTGGTAAAGCCGGACGAGTTTGTAGTTCTAGTCTATGAGGCATCTCGAGTGCCGAAATTATTTGCTTCAATTGTTTCTTCGTTCTTCTTATCTTCAGAACTATTTTGTTGTTTTCTTGTCTGGTCAATTTTGTCGACATTGAAAAAGAAAGCGCATAGCTTCTCGAAGAACACTTACAAACTCCATTTTCAACTTACACTTCTTCTGACTATTCAATTAATGCTTCCACTAGTTTTGATTATCTTACCAGTGAGTGTGCGATGGGCGAGAGCGCTTTTGGAATACGAGGACTCATCAACGTTAAATCACATCCGGATTGCAATCATTTTAACTTACAGCTTTGTGAACTCCGTCTTCACAATACTGTTTGTTGCGCCTTTTCGTGCCCATACATTCAACTTGTTTATTTACACTTGGTTGAGGCCAATTTGTGTAGTGCTTGGATTGGAACGCATCGCCCCAGTCAGAAGAAAATCTACTGCATGGATGACAACAACAAGACATGGTGTTCAGCCAGTAACAGTCAGAAGTAGTTTTGGTGGTTCTGATTAATTAAATAGAATTTGTTGTGTAAATAGTTCTTTTAATAAAGATGTTGTTAATGCTTTTCACTTATTTAATTGCCTCAACGTCATTTAAGTTCAGTCACAGACAGATAAAAGTTGACTCATTTACATTGGCCGGAACGAACTAACTAAATGCAATGTTAGTTATCGGCGCTATCTATCAATCGGCCATAAATCAGAAGAGCAGCTGGAGTCCGCACATAGCTTCACGAGTGAACACGGGCGAAATTCAATCGGCGAAAGCTAAGCGTTGTTTATTTGAAAGCGCGTCGCTTGATTTTGTTTTTTGCCTAATTGCATTGTTTAATTGCGTTGTTCAATTGCAGGATGTTGCCTTCCGTACATTGCCTGCTTGCTTTACTTTTTGTTGCTGGATGTGTGGAAGCATCACAAAAATGCGTTTGGGTGAGTTCTTCAAATATTGTTGTTTTGAACAGTTAGCATGTGATTTGAAATAACGTGATTTGAAATGTCGATTTAGGCTTCCGGCGTGGTTCGCTGTTTCAAAAATCCAAATGTGAACGTTGGTCTCAAGATTATGCTTTTTGATAGGGACGGAAGGGGCATCTTCAAAAAGATCGACAGAGATGATATGATGTCCTTTACAGTAACCGAGGAAGACGGCACGTTCCAAGTTAGTGGATGCGCTAGGTACATTTTTCAATCAACTTGCCAAACTTATTTTGAACAATTCCAGCGACTTCAACTGGTTTTTCCGCGATAACAAGCCCGATCCTTTCCTCCGCATCAAACACAGTTGTGGATTAGTTCCTCGAACATTGGAAATTAAGTTGAAAAAAGTGTTTGCGCCTGAAAGTCAAGACGTCGGCCTCATTTTACTGGACAATGGAATTCAAATTTTGGACAAGGAGCAAATGGATCAAATTTTGGATCAAGACGACTCGAGCGGACCACAACAAAAGTGATTTCTTTCTAATCATTGCTACTTGTCTACTCAATTTTTTCATTATAAACGTGATTAATGCTTTCAATTGAATGTTAATAAACTCTTTCACACTGTAACTTGATCTCACTTCTAAAAACAAGTGTTTATAGTGTTTGGAGGTTGTCATATAAATGAAACGGCCGACTTCACACGTTCATTGTGATTCTCGAAATGAAAATTGCGTTTTTGCTCTTTGCCTTTTTGGTTGTGTGCGTTGAGGCTTCAAGCAAGTGCAGGTAACTCTTGTTGCTTTCAATGTTGCTTTAATTGTTGAAATTAAGCACTGCAACCGGAGTTTTCTATTGTTCCAAGAATCACGGTAAGCATCGCGGCATCAAAGTTGAACTGGTTGACAGAGATGGAATTGGCCCGTTTCAGTGGCTCGACAAAGACGATCTTATGGGGTTTGAAAGTTTTAATGTTTTCAAATTAATCAAATGTTTTAGCATGAGTTATACTGATGCAAATGGAATCTTTGAAGTGGAAGGTTGTGGAAATGATCCGGACTTTCCACTCGGATTGTACGAAAACAAGCCTGATCCTTACATCATATTTACACATTATTGCAACTCACGGAGAGGCGAAATAATTCGATTTCCAGAGTTTAGAACTTTTCGTCCGGATACTCACGATGTGGGCGCTTTTGATCTGGACAACAACCTCTGGTATCCAAACAGTGCAAGAATGCTGGAAAAGATCAACAAAGAAAATGACTCTTAATGTTTCAATTTGTGTAATTAAGTTTGAATGAGTTGCGCAATAAAGTTCAAATAAGTTTGAAACATTTCATAAACAACTAACAAATTCGTTACATTTCAAAACATGTTTCAACAAACAATTGCTTACGAATTCTATTAATCATCCAGATATGCACATCTACGCAGAGAGATTGCCCAGAGATCAATTTTTGGCTATTTTTGATGAGTTGCCCTTTGCTTAACGCGTTTCCAACCGGATCCTACAAGCCAATGTGACTAATGCAGCAATCTAACGGAAATAACAGTTTCCGAGCCAAATTATCTGATGAAATCTAAACATCTGCGGAATTGGGTCCTTGTTGCTGACGTTTATAAAACAAGCAGTGGTCTCCAAAAACCTCAGTCTTCATTGATTGTCTGCAAGATGAAAGTCGCTACTGTTTTCTTGCTTGCACTCAGCGTTTGCCTTTTGACTGTCGACGCAGTCCATCTTTGCGCCACAGTCACTGGAATTCTGCAATGCAGATCCGATCCGACGAAGCACCACAAGGTTGAAGTCTATCTCTGGGATGAAGACGGCTACTATCCGGTTCTCCGCCAGATGAACCCTGACGATTTGATGGCGTAAGTTAACAGTTAATTACTTACTTGATCTCACTTTAAATTTACAGACACGCTTACACCAACAAGAACGGCGTCTTCCGTCTTGAAGGATGTGCTGAAGATCCCTGAGTTGACGTTCGGAGTCTATGCAAACAAGCCTGAACCATACGTCGCGATCAAGGTAACTAATTAAACGTTATTGCATTTATTTATTGAGTTTCCTTGTTTAGCATTTTTGTGGAAATGAAGATGGAAAGTGGTTTTATTTGAAGCCGTTCAGCGAATTCCAGCCAATCGAGCACAACGCCGGATTCATCGTCCTTGACACCGAGACAGTCATCAACGATCAAGAATTTATCAAGTACGTTATGGGCAACTAAGTACACTCAGCGCAATGCCTCCACATACTCCTCCTTCATTGTTTTAAGCAATTAAATCTTCAATCTTAACTGTTCTTTTATGATTGTTCAATTTGCATCAGATTTTCTATTTCTTTGATTAAGTGCAATAAATTGAGTTCTTGAATTAAAAGATTGAGATGAGTTCTTGAATTAAATGAGTTAAATGAGTTGAGGTGAACTAAAAGAAGTTGAAAGAAGTCAACAAACAATTAAACAAGTTGAATGAGTTGGAGAAAGGCCCCCGTGGTGCGTGGCCAGTTCAGCCGAAAGTTTTTGTGGAATCAAATTGTTTGCGTCATTTGCAAAAACATTCACAAGTCAATCATTTTGAAATTGATTTAACGTCTACGCACTTGTGTCCGTTCTTTTCATCGAAACGATGGACAACGACACTTGAAATGAATAAACAGATTCACTTTCCCACCGAAAAATGATGCAAATCCGAGTGCTTGTCTGCACAACACATCTGGCAGTCTTTTATAAAACAAGTCGTTTTGTCAGCAACTAGTGTCATTGTCCATTCTTTCAAAATGAAAGTTGCTGTCTTCATTTTGCTTGCCACACTCTTGGGCATTCAAGCTTACGAACGCTGAATCACAGTGATTGGACTTCTGCAATGCGAGACTGATGAAACCAAGCATGCAAACGTTCCCGTGTTCTTGCGCGAGCGTGACGGTTTGGGATGGCTTCAATTCTTAGATGCGGATGATCATATGGGGTTAGTTTCTTAAAATATCAATTCCATTATGAAATCTCTATTTTCAGAATGACCTACACGGACAATACTGGAATGTTCAAGATCTACGGATGTGGAAGTGACCCGGATTTCGTCTATAGAAACAAACCTGAGTTTTATGTTCAAATTGCAGCACCGTTGCAACGAAGAAGACGGACAGTGGTTCCAAACTGATGAGTTTGACACTCCAAAGTCCGACGAGTATGCCATCGGCGTCGTGGATTTGACGAAAAACACCGCTGCGCACTAATTCATGAGACGTCCAAAGATATTAATAATCTCTCACTGTGCTTATGAATTGTAATTTGTCATGCTTTTGTGCCATGCTTTTGCTTTTAGAAAGTGAAATAAATTGAATTCTGGAGTTGTTGTGCAACATTATTAGCATATTCAAACCAAGCGCCATTATTGTCTGTATAAGAATTTCGCAAAACACATACTATTTTAAGAACTGATGGTCTCGCCCGCCTCTGACCGGGTTTTACTGTAAACGTGACCAGTGTTCAAAGCAAATTGAGCGGAAATAAGCTGGCTCTCGTTCTCGTGCAATTTAATATCTGTTAGCGTAGGTCAGAGTTTATGAAAGTCTTCCTTTAAAACGGAAATCTAACATGCATTTTTAATTCACATCGCAATGAACGCCACTGTCTTTCTACTACTTGCTCTTATTCTAGTTATGCGCGTTGAATCTTCAACAAGGTAAGTGCTCAACAATGAGTTTTGTAAATTCCATCTTTACAATTCAGATGCGTTACGGCTACCGGAATTGTTCGCTGCTCAAAACATCCCGACAGACATTATGATGTTTCTGTTTACTTAATGGACAAGGATGGAATTACTCCTATGCTTCAATGGTTGGATCCTGACGACAGAATGAAGTAATTACAGTTTAAACTAACAAATTCAGTTTCTCAAGTTTTAGCCTTGTTCACACCAATCGAGAAGGAATTTTCCATTTGAGTGGATGTGCCAACGATCCCGACATCCTTTTGGGACTCTACAAAAATAAGCCCGAGCCATACTTGCTGCTCAAACATCACTGCAACACTCCAAACGGTGAATGGATTCAGTTGCCGATTTTCAGTGTCTTTCAACCTGCTGTGTATGATGGTCAGTTAATTCTTAGATCCTAGTTTTAATGATTCGCTTTTAGCCGGTTACATTGATCTGGAAACTAACACGCGCCACCATAACAGTACTGCGAAATTGGCTGAAATCAACCAAGAAAATGGCTTCTAATGTTCTTAACTGTTTAACTTTAATGTTCTTCACTACAATTTCAATGCAATCCCCATTCTGAACACAATAAACTCATTTGATTCTTTTGTCTACACAATTCTCAAAGTAAAGAAAAGCCAACAATGATTTAATGGAATTTATCAGAGCCTTAATCCAATAAATAAACAGGAACTTAATGATGAATATTTAGTAACAAGTCTGCCATTTAGTCATGCGCAAAAGTGTCTCACTAGGCGGTCGGATGCTGCTCAATGTGCTTCGGTAACGTTTGATAGATGGTAGCTCTGGTGAACACTGGAAACTGGTCAAGATCCTGACGGAAGTGCTCACGCTGTGTTCCATCTTTGTTGAGAACGGCCATGCGAATGACACCACCAGAAGCTCCATCACGATGAATTGACAATGCAACCGCTTGCTTGACCAACTGAAACAGAGCAATAAGAAAGAGCAATCACACAAAGTCTACTTACATCTTTAGCATCCTGCAACGACATGTCTGGCTTCCAGTGATTGTCCAAGTAGTTCATGTTGTAAGTTCCTCCACTTCCACTGCAGTAGTAGTTCTGACGCATCACAAATCCACCAGGCGGCAACGAGTAGATCTAAACAAGAATAACTACTAAAAACAGACTGGAGAGCTTACAAACCTGTGCGCCTTCCTTTTCATCATAGCCAATCAAGATCAAAGAAGCGGACAACTGCTCACGATAGTCGAAAAGAAACTTGCGGTAAAGTTGTGCAGCGCGGTAGATTGACATTGGCTCATTTTCCATAGTTCTAAACTTACAAAAGCATTAAACTTATTTGAATTTCTTCAACTCACGAATGAACTTCGATGTAGTATCTGACAATGTCAGCAATCATTTGAGTGTCAGAAGCACTTCCAGAACGGCAAATAACCAAGCGATCATGAACAGGAGTGATTTTGTCAGTGGCTCGACTTGCAACAAACGATCTAAAAAGCCATTGATTAAAATGCCAGTTGACTTGATTATGTTTACCCAGAAGAAGTTCGCGAATCAGTGCCAATCACGACGCCATCAGCATACTCAACAGCAACCAAAGTAGTCTAGAATCAAAACATTAATTGAGCAAAAACATTCAAAAGTGCAATCCAAGTAGCTTGCAAATAAACCGAAAATAACTTACACCTGTGGTGATCGGAGCACGCGGATAGAAACCCAAAGCTGGAATTGCTTCACGTTTTTCAATGTAACACTCTTCCATCGTTGAAAGTTCGCTTCGATTTAGAATTCAAAAAAGATGAATGAAAAATGAACAAAAACGCTTTCTTTTTGTCATCAATTGACAAAGTTTTCGTATTGATTTTTTACTTGTCGTGGCAATTTCGTGCGTAAAGTCGAGCGCGGTGCAAATTAGGGATTGGAAGTACTTGAGAGTTTATACTTACATTTATCGAATTAAATGGATGGATTTCAAAGCATTTTCACATACTTAAAACGCTCATTAGTTCAAAATGCAATCGGTAAAATATTTATTTGTTAAGTTAGTTCTGCAAAACCGTTTTCACAAATAGAAGTTATTGCTTTTGTGTTCGGATTTAGAGCATTATCGAGGAGGTACCATTTTGCTGCGGCCATTTTTCCGTCAATTGTTTGAAGGGTCTGATGAAGGAGTTGAGCATTTCAAACACGCTTTGCCTAATTGCCGGATTACATAACATGTAGATTAGAAGGCGCATAGCCGAGGTAAGCCTAAAATGTCGCTTTAATTGAATGATTTCGTGTTTGTTGTCAAGTTTTCAAATAAAGATTTAACTTTAGACTTCCTTATAGTCTAATCTTTAATGCTTGTTGCGTAAAACTTTTGATTTGGCGTTCAAACTATTAAGAGCGATAAGTGCATTTCAAACTCACATGTAAACAAAAGAAACAATGTCGGAAAATGCTGTATGAAAAGCTGACGCCAAGTTTGGATCGTTGGGATCAACCAGAATAGCTGCTTTTGATCTGCAAAGTTCTTATTGTAAGTACTATCTAGACATTTAAAGTTACCTTTCCAGTATAGTCAAAAACAAATGAAGCGAATTACTGACTAGATAGGAAGTGACAATACCCAACATTGTATAAACTGCCGCTTTAACAGCTGAACCTGTCTTTTTAGACATTGATCGCATTGAAACAATAGTGCTGACATCGTATTGATCTGCAATTGTTTTGTTTGTTTTCAACTCCGTTTTGCACGTTTGATTTTTGCTCTCTGATTTAATTTCTTTAAAAAGAACACTTTCTTGAAGTTAAATGCGGCGGAAGTAAAAGTGTTGAGCCGGACCACCAAGTGTCGTCAAATCAAAAAACAGACAAAATTTCTCAAGCCCGCAAAGGATTAGTTCAAAAATGAAGGAACAGTGAAGCGAGCGGAAAGATTACAGTTGGCAGCGTTTTTCAATTTTATGGTCCGCTAGCACTTAACGCCGAATTTATAAACACAACCCCATCCTTTTGTTTGCAACTTTATTGCAAAACTCACGTGTTGTCATGCTGTATCTCTTGTCCATTTTGCAAGGTTGATCGAAATTCAACGGAGTTGTTGGGCTGTCAGTGCCTAAAAGCAACGGTGACGCAACTTGAATTTGAGCAGAACAGGTTGAAGGCCGCGCACTGTCCAAGTCAGTAGATGTTCGGACACTGGCTAGACGTTTGATTACCATCTAAAATATCTTCAGTAATCAATGTTTTGGTTTTTAAGAACTTACAAAATTTAAAACAATCAACACACAAAACGGAATAAAAGTTTGCGCAATAACCAAAAAATGAAAATCATAAATGTGATAGACATTTGATTCAAACACCCAATCAGCAGTTGCCGTCACCATAGATCTAAACTAGCAACATCTTTAAAAGATTCTACTCAAAAACACTACCTCAAAATGTTGTCGCAATTTGGATAATGCCGAATTTCCATTGCCCAAAAGATAGGTAATCTCAATAGAACAAAAATGCCCAACGACAAAATCACTGTCAAGTAGCGGCCTACGTGGCTGTACATTGACTTTAAAATAGGGTTCTTTCTAAACAAGCAAATTAAACGAATGAAAACAATTAAAAACTTGCATTCCGCCCGAAGTCCATACTAATCTTTCCAGCGTTCCGAAAATCTAAATGATCAAAGTTGAAATTACTCCACTTATAATTCACGTACAAGCATGTAGGGAATAGCCATCTGCGTTACTTTGACGAGAACAAAGGCCGGAATAATATAGACATGATATAGATAGAAAATCTCCTCGTTTTGTTTGTAGAAAGCAATTGCATCAGCACCCATAATTGCGATGTACATGAAACACAGACAAAAGTCCAAAATTGCCAAAACACTTGGATACAACGTAGGTGGCGTGTTACTCAGCTTTTGTGTTGCAAAGAAGTAGACTAGAAAGGCATTAAAGACCATTCCGATGCCTGCGAGAACAGAAGCACCGGTAATGAACAGGAATCTAGCCGGTGTGTACACTTCATAGTCGCCACAACTCGGCTCAAGATCTTCATAATCAATCGTCGAATTGAAAATCTCGAGTGTGCCGTTCATCTTGACATTGAATGCGTCTAAAGTTCAATTAAATACAAAGTTTGAACAAAGTTTGAAAGAACAATGTTGCACGAAAATGAATTTAGAACAAAAAACAGCTTTTCTGCTCGTTTGTGAAAATAAACAAAAGTTGCTCTCAATGAGCCTTTAAACAAAACTTCCAAGAAGGTTCAACAATTAAAAGGTTTCAAACGCTCGCGAACAGTTCGCAAAGATCTCGGAACGTTCGAGCCAGTGGTGCCAGACATCTTCGCAACAAAAAAACAATTTACAAACAGGAATCTCGAAACAGTCAGAAACACTCGAGCGGGCCGGCCAGAGCTTAAAACAATCAAGCGTGTTCAAGCCACTCAAAAATGCATCCGGCTAAAGGACGCCAGCCAAAGAGTTAAAGTCACAAACCCTCTCGCAATTATGGCCTTTTCAAACAGGATTTGAGAACTTCGAACAATTGACGCAATGAGGAACGAACGTGAAAGGGTTTCTGCGAATTTCGAGTCCACCGCGTGTCTGGGTGCAAAGCAAGTCTGGTGCGCAAACGCTTAAATTTAATTGACATTGGCCCAAATATTGAATTACGTTAAAAGAGGGAGTTTTGTTTTTAAAAATCTGTCCGGAAATTCTATTACACTATTTGGCAGTTAACACCGAACAACAAACAAGTCGAGATTAGAAATTGTTTTGAGTTGATTAATTTCTGCAAATGCGACAAAACTCTCACATGATTGGCTACTTAAATCTCAATAAATTTTAGTCGCTGAATTTGAAACAAGTTGCAAAAAGAAGATGTCAAAACTTGCGTGTGCCCGGAAAAGAGCTGCAAATAGATGAATTTTTGAACAAAATGATTATTATGTGGGAAAGCAGAAGCTGACAATTGCACACCCGCACACTAAAGTGTTCCGTCGTTTATGAACCGTGCCGAGCAAATGAGGAGCAGAGCAACAGTAGGCCGTCGTCCACTTGAACTCTTCCCAAAACGGTTGCAGCCCAACACTTGCTTTTTCATTGACGATCCAAACCGACAGTTGACATCTAGACGTTTTGTTCTTGGCTCTTCGTAGCTTGTAGGTGTTTGACTTCAGGCCAAGAAGGAATTGCGCGCCAGATTCCCGCTGTAGTCCCGATTTGCTTGGAAATTAGCCGCCGGAAAGCAAATGAAATAAAGCGCAAGTTCGTTGGAACAATCACGCAATATTTGCTGCGCACTCATCTTTAGTTTCTCTTTGGACTTTAATTTGGAAACATTCCAATTGTTTTAAGTGGATCAAGAAATCTAGACAATTTGAGAACCTTTTACAGAAGAACGTCTCGAATACTGCCAAAAATGATGTCAAAACTAAAGATTCTAGACCAATTGCCAAGTCAGTGGCCATTCAAGACTCATTTCTAAAACGCCCGCCAAAACCAAAAATTGGCAATTGTTAAACAATACAAATTGTTGCTAAACACAAAAAAGAAGTTTTGTTTCGAAGTCAAAAGTTTTTGTTTGCCGCCTTAAATGCATGCATTTTTGATTAAGTTGGTGCAGAGTTCAAAGGCCTGGAGTTTAAAACGTTGTTATTTAAGAAATAGCTTAGTAGTTGACCAATAAATAACTGAATTCAGATGTTAAGCAAACTACGCAATCACTTTGATCATAATCGACTGAAAAAACAAAATGATCCTGTCAAATCCTATTAAATCGGGATTTTAGAGCAAGTGCAACAAAACCGAAAGCAAATATGAAAAACAGTGGCGCATAAAAAATGTTGCAAGCTTCAACAAAGCAAATACTTCCGTCGCTCCGACTTGATGGCTCCTAATCCATAGCTCAAATAGGCCGGAGACAGTCTATTGGAGTCATCGAATTGAATTGAGGCGGGGGACGTAGATTAGTGCCAACTCCGGAGGTCCGCCTTCTACGTGACATCAATACTGTCAAACAAACAGTTCGACCATCAAATTAAAAGCCTCGGGCGGTTCATGTTTGCGCACTGAGCGGGAAGTTATCAAATGAGAAGAGCTGACATTTAATTTCGCACTATTTTGTTAAAAACTTGTTGAAATGAACTTTGTGTGGGCGACAAGTAAGTGTGAAGCGGAAGTTACGGTACTTTCCATTTAAACACGTCACAAAAGCGATCGTGGCATGTTTCTATGAGCCAATTCCAAAATGGATGTCAGTCGAGTGCCTAATTTGTTTGAAATGGAAAGAAACGTTTACTTGGAAACTATTTGTGACGCGTTCCAGCAAATTTAACTTCTTTCCAAAGAAGCTCATAATTCCGATCGTTTCTGGTCTTCCACTGAAATCAAATGCCGACAACTCATTGAGGACACTAATCTCTGTCCATGAAAAATCTTTGAATGAAAAGAATAAATTGATTGCAAACGAGTTCGCGTAAAAATTGTAAATTTAATCGCTTTTTGAGTTTGTCGACAACATTCTGAAAACGGTTTGTGAGTTCTTTTGCAAAACATTACATCGAGCTTTTTGAAAAGTCATCAAGTTAGCCAAGATCCATGCAACAAATCTGATCGTCTCCTAATCTTTAATATAGATTTTGGTTGTATAAAACGAGTTAGTTATCAGGAATTCAATAGCAAGTTGATAAATTGGAATAAAAGTTTCAAAACACAACCGAAACACTCGAGAATTCAACAAAATGCAACGGCGTATGGAAAAACAGCTAGAAGATTGATTGCACGCTAAGTGATGCGGCACATCCAAAAAGAAGTCATTAATTTTGCTAAACTTAACCGCAACAAGGGGGTAATTAAACAATTCCACCCTTTAAATGATTTAAGAATACATAAACGATCCAAGTTGATGACGAAAATAAGTTTACTTTAAAATTCTAATACATTTGAAACAAAAGATGATTAGGAACTGGTGGATTGACAACGATTACCAAGACACACGAAATAACCTGATAACACTATGTGTAGTTTTATGCTTTGAATATCTATGTACGTTTGAAAAGAGTGGAGGCACAAGTCAAGTGAATTACTATGATTTTGTAAATAAATAAATTGCAAACAACGAATTGACTTTGTTTAGAAGAGTTAAGGCAAAACTAGCAAACATCGTTTCCAGTGAATAACCGCGTACAAATTGAGCATTTTTATAAAGAATTAGACATTTGGAGTAGAGGGCAATGCAGACGCCGGAGGCGGTAACGGTTGTGGAGTTGTTTTGGGCTCCTGAACAATTTGTTAAATTCTCCCACCGAACGGTAACTTACCAAATAGTAGTTTTCTGATGCGGCGTCTCCAAGTGGCAAGGATCCGGAAGTTGTATTTACCTGCGACAACGAAGACGGCAAACGTCCATCTTTGCCTAATGAGGATCCTAAACATTGGAAGTTAAGAATGAACAGAGAGTTCGAAAATGAAAAAGAAACTGGAAAAACAAAGGGAAACTGGGGAAATACCTTCGGATCCACGGCTGTGGGAAGACAACGGACGTGGCTGGTTGTGTTGTTGATGAAATCCGGCCAACGAGTGTGGTGAAGCTGCTGACGTACTTGCCGACCGCATTACCGGATTCACGAGCATATTCTTGACCTAGAGGGAAAATATAAGAAAGAATGGAAATAAAACTCAAAAAAAGAAGATATCAAACAACATCGTTCAAAACACTCTTCAAAGTTCAAAAACTTGCCCTTTCTGATTGAGAGTTGTGTGGAGAAGCGGCGTTTGGACTTTGTGCATTTTGAGGTGACCGTATGTCGATTAGATGGTTTTGAAGATCAACAACTTGTCCAGGGCCCATGTGGACGACATGTACGAAATCCGATGGACCGCTAATTGGAAGTTGTGAGCGACGATCACTTCTACTGAACATGTTTACTGTTAAGAGAAAGAATTGGATTTAAAAGAAACCTCGTTGAATCTTCACGACTTGATTTGACTGAGAACTTGCGTCTTCTCTTTTGAACACCTTTTCCTTGAACTGCCGATTGAGGAGTTGGAGGAACGTAAAGTTGTTCTTCTACTGCTGGAATACAAGCGTTTAAATTTTGTTTTAAAGACTTCAAATTACCTTGAGCGGAGTTGTTCAACAAGACCAAGTACGGCATGTCTGCAACCATGCAGATGGACAACAATCCATTATCATGCAAAGGTCTGGCTTTCTTCAAATTGATTGTTTGTGCCCATTCAGCAGTGTTCGCATTGAAGACGTCGATTTGATTCTCGGAGTAGAGACACAAGTAAGGTCGATGGAATGAGACACTTGTTTGTTCGGTCACTTTGCACGGGAACATTAACTAAAAGGAGTAGTTTTAACGTTAAGACTATTTTTGTAGTTTACCTCTTGAGCTCTTGACCTTCGGCCGTATGCATCGACATAAACACCGAGGTTGTTGAATAAAAGCAGAAATTCGACGGGACTTTCTTCCTCGTTAATAGCAATCAACAAACGAGCATCGTGGAGCGTTTTGTTCAAGAACTGCAGTGATCCGTCTTCCAAGTTCACAAGTGCTTAAGTTGTTTTAATAGTTGAATAAACGAAGACAAACAACTTACATGTTTGAGTGTTGTCTATCAAGTCCCAAACTCGGAATCCGCTCATGTATCCAACATATAAACGTCCACCGGAAATCTTAATTGTTTGTGGAAGGGCAGGCATAGCGAAATCTCTCAATTTATGATGTCGCTTCTCCATTCGGTTGATCTCGAAAACAATAACTGATTTCTGAACAGCGACGGCGAAGTAATGTGGTGGAGATCCAATTGTGTTGGCAGAGGTTACAACAGGCAAAGGAGTTCCGTTTGCAGGTTCGGTACGTCGATTCGGTCGAGTTGTCGATCCAGTCCCAACACACATCAAGTGGCATCCTTTTGTGTCGTTTACCTTGATCCATTTTAAGTCGCGACCATCCAGGCCAGCTGTAGGAATCAAACGAACATGACGTTCTTTTGGACTTCCGCCAACTAGTGCAATCAATAACTGCTCTTCAGGGTCGTATTCTATTTTGTCGACGGATCGTTTGTTGTTTTCCTTTTCGCCTCCGACATAAGTTAACATCTAAAAATGAATAGACTTCATTAATCAAACAACAAACACTTACTTCTTTGTCTAACTCCACACACATCAAACCGTGCTCTGCAAATCCGACAACAAACTTTGTTCTGTCAATAATGGTGGCACAGTGAGCAGAACGCAAGTTGGGCATTGCAGTCACATCGCATAACTCTTTAACAGTAAAGGCGCCTCTTGGTGGCAAGCCAGAACGTGCAACTAGATTCTTCAGTTCGGACAATGCAATGACCCATTTCTTTGCTTCTTCCTGGCTGTCGGCCATCATGAGCACAAACTGCGACAATGCAGATTGATCATTTGTAGACGACTGGCTGGAGTTAGCTGAGCCTTGAGAACCAATAGTGTTTGTGCCGCTTGGAATTGTAGTTTGTTGAATTTGAGAGCACATTACTTTGAAGATCTTAGGCAAGTCGCTTTTCGATGCATGAATTGCGTCAGCTAAAAGAAAGTTGATTAGACAAGTAGCTGATTAGGCAAACAAGTGTTTAAAGCATTTCTTACCTTCCGTAACCATTCCTACTTTGAAATCAAGATCTCGCATGTCAAAAACTTGTCGAATTGCCGGTTCGATAACTGCTGTTTTGTTGTGTTTGTCCATTTGACAGTCGTAGAAGAAGAGTTTGAAGTCACAAACGACGACATAAGTTTGAAGCCATCCACGTTTTAGACCAGCCGGTTTTGGAGTCTTTATGAATCTGGAATGAATTGTTTAATATATGTTGTGGATTCAAGTTCATACCCTTCATAAGCCGTTCCAACACCCTTTTGCGGATCAATTCCCAAAGGTCGTCGATCTTCCATAGGAACAGGGCACTGAATATTGATGTGTTAAACAAAATGATTAAAGTCTTTGCAAACCTCAACCGGAACTCGTGATACGCAGTTTGTATGGCAAGAATACTGACAGTTTTGACAAATCATACCTGAAATTCCAGGCTCAGAAACTTTTTGGGTTTGGCCAAAAGACCTCTCCGAATGACTAAAAGCAAACAAAACCTACCCTGTCTTTCGAGGCCAATCAACATGGACGTGCAATAACCGCATTTTGAGATTTCAGTCAAGTTTGTGTGCGTGAATCGATGCCCTTTTCCGTTTAGCGCGTTGTTGAGTGTTTGCAACGACTTCGGGCTCTTGGTTGGATGCCGAATTGAAGAACCAGGTGTGCTTCCGTAGAAAACAGATGAGCCGTGACTGTGAGTTGTTTTTAAGGCTGCGTTTTCATATGAGGGATAGGGCGAACTAAATCCGGAATGATTAGTCAAACTCCTAAGCAAATAATCAACTGTTTGAGAAAACGGCAAAGCAAATTTCATCACAAACTCGAAAAACAAGTGCAGTGAAGCAACAGAATGAAAAGCGTGGAGAGATTGCGTTCAAAAGACCCAAAGAAACTTACCGACAAAAGAGCGATTTTTGGTGTTAGTCAAAAATTTATTAAACTCTCTAAAAGTAAACAACTAAACTGCACAACATCAACCTATTCTCTTGACTTCTGACGTTTGTGATCAACACTGGCCGACTTCTTAATGCTGCTCATTATCCAGGGCCCGAGAACGACTGTTTTTCGAAGCCTATGAGGTGCGGGTTAGTTGTAAATTGAGATATTAGTAAGCAATTGAAACCAAAGGCATAATGCAAAGTGCAAGTTTGTTCACAATCACCAACTCAAAAAAGCAACGAAATTAGGCGTTATGTTTGAAACTAAAGAAAGCAGAGATTTCCGATATGTTACTGACCTGGCTAAATAACCCGGCAAATGATGATTGCCGCGAACAGGAGTGTTTGGGCTTTCGTATTCAGTTGAGATGTCACCAAATCCGCCGCCTACAAACAAGTGTTTAAGTAACTCACTTAAATATAAAACATACGTCCTGCGTAGAATTCACTTCCAGACGATTGACTAGCAATTGCATTCAAGAAAGCTGGATTGTAACGTTGCATAGCGCTGTAGCGAGGATCAACCATAATGTTTGGTGATGATGGACTGTTCTTATCGGCACCCATTCGTTGCTGTTCATTGAAACGCTCCAAGTTCCAAGCATTTAACTCTTTGCCCATCCGGTCTCGCAACACTTGATTCTCACGTTCGAAATGTTCTGATTGTTGAACACGTTTCCGCAATTCGCTAATCATCCTCACATTTTCGTCGTTTTGAATGCGTTGACGTCGAAGTTCTTCGCTGATTTGCTGTCTGGCTTTCTGTTCGGCTTCCAATTGTTGTTGAGCTTCAAACCGGCCATACTTTGACTGCTTGGCCATTCGGCGAGATCCCCAGCCTTTGTTGTTGCTGTCAGTTGTTGTTAGCGGAGTGTTGGCATAAGTTGAGTTGCTTCGGCCTAAAAGCATAGAATTAAATGAATTGATGAATGATTGAAATGTTACCATTTAGCGGAGTACTGATATTCGTTTGATTGGTGCCTTGATGCTGAATCTTCAATGTCTCAAGATCTCCGGTTAAACGAGTTGCCAAATCTTGCAAAGAATCGCGAGCCTCCTTTTCGTCTGTAATGAATTGCAAAAGCTCTTGAATTTGAGAATGCGGCATTGAGTTGTTTTGATGATCGTATCTGAAGAAAAGAAGTTAATCAAAAGTAATCGTGTCAAAAAAGTCTTACAATTCATTCTCCAAACGAGTAATTTCGGTTCTCAACTGCTCGTTGTCTAATTTCAAGTCGCCAATCTCGGTTACAAAAGCGTTGATTCTCTTGGTGTACAAATTCTCCTAAAAGTACCAATTAATTGAACAAAAATGCATCCAGAAACACTTACCATGCTCAAAATGTGATCTTGATGCTGTTTGTTCCATCTGAGTTTCTCGTCTTCGTGATCGGCCAACAATTTCTGCAGATGAGCTTGCAAATCAACTGTCTCGCGTTTGGCTGCCTCAACGTGCTCAGTTCTTCTTCTCTCCTCCAGCTGAAGCAGTTCGTTGTATCTATCTTGAAGTCTTTGCATTTCTTCTTGTAGACGCAACACTTCGGCACTTTCTTTTGACTGTGCACTTGCTGAACCGTCGTTTTCGGCTGCTTGCACTTCTAACTTTGCCTTCAAAACACCAATGGTCATCCGCTCGTTCTCTAACTCTTTTTCCAACTGTTCGGCAAGTGAAGTAGCCGATTCGGATTGGCTTTTGAGTTGTCGATGATCGTTGTTGAGCTTTTCGTTGAGTTCTTGCAACTGAAAACAACTGTTGTAAGAGAGTTGAATTAAAAACAAGTACCTGTCTAATATGAGCGTTTGCATCTTCCAATTCAACGATTGTTTGAGAACTCTTTGTCTTTTGCTCTTCCAAATCACGCTCGTTCTCTTCGAGTCGTGTTTTCAGTTGATTCAAGTTTTCGTTGAGTTCGGTTTGGCCGGATGTTAAAATAGAAAGACGTCCGTTGTGTTCGTCGATTTCCTGAAACAAATTTGTGAGTTGGCTGCTTAAATCAATTCGAACCTTTTGCAACTCCTGTTTGTCTAAGATCAACTGGCAATTCTTCTCTTTCAACTCTTTGTTGCGTTTCTCTAACTCCTCAACATTTGCTTCCTTTGCGGGCCGTTGAATTGTTGCAGATTCGTCTTCGAGTCGTCGTTTCAATATTTGAATCTCATCTTTCAGCTGAGCAATTAACTTTTCGTGACCAGCACCGTCGTTTATTGAATTGGTTTCGGAGAAGGCGTTGCTAATTTGCCGATGGAGTTCGCCGTTTTGTCGTTGTAGTTGTTCGATAAGTTCTTCGCGAGATTTTGACACTTTTGTTACATTTTTACTGGCCAGCTCTTCAATCAAATTGAAGCAATCAGACATTTGAGAGCCGTGAGTGTAAGTGTAGCCAATAAATGGAAGATGATGGCCAGTGAAGGCGGCTGTGACGTTTGGAGGTTGTGTGTTGCACGTTGTGAAGCCGTTTCCATCAACTTCGTCAAAGTTTGATGTGTCGGTTGGACTTGAGACTTCTGGAATGTATGGAGCGGTTGCTAAAACGATAAAGATAGAAAGAATTCAGTTATTTTATTGATTACCTTCACGCAGATTCTCCCAATCGACGCCTTCGAAGAAAGGATGATTACGGAAATCTTCAAGTCCATTTCGACCCAAACGAACGTCGCGTGAACAAATCAAACGCGAAATCAAATCTTTTGCTTCTTCGCTTGCATCCAAATCTTCAGGAAATTCAAACATCTCTTCGTGATTCATAATTTTGCCGTAAGTGTCAACTAGTGTTTCTGCGTAGAAAGGAGTCTCGCCAAACAACATTTCGTACATGCATACGCCCAAGCTCCACCAATCACATTCAGCTCCGTAAGTGTCGCGTCCACTTTCGACTGCCTAAAAGCATAAAAACTATCAAAATTTAGGTCGTACTTTCTGACTTACCCGCAACGTTTCTGGACTTATGTAATCAGGCGTTCCAACCGCAGTTGATGCTCTAACTGTACCATCCGGAAGCATTTTCAGGCATGACCCAAAGTCGCCTAGCTTTATGTGGCCCGATATGTCCAATAAAACGTTGTCAGGTTTGATATCTCGATGAACATAGCCCAATTTGTGAACACTGTCAATGGCAAGAATCATTTCGGCAATGTAGAATTTAGTCAACGACTCGGGCAGTTTGATATCGAATTTGGAAAGAAGAGTCAGCAAATCGCCTCCAATGTAATACTGCATAATCAAGTACTAAACAGAAACAAGTTAGTTAATTACACCTATAACAAATAAACAAACCAGATTCTTCTCGTCTTGAAAGGCAAACTGCAGATTAGCGAGCCATTTTCTGTCTCCAAAAACCATAACATCTCTTTCTTCTTGATAACAAGCTGTTTCGGCACGTTTCAGCATTTCCCATTTGTTCAAGATCTTCATTGCATAGATCTAAACAACAAATAAATTAATGTCATCATAAGAAAAGATAATATTACCTGATCCGTATTTTTGAGTTGAACAACGGCCACCTCTCCAAACGAACCTTTTCCAATGATCTTGAGCACTTCGAAATCATCTTTAGACAATCGGAGTGCTTTGACTTGACTCACAACAGGTTTAGCTAAAAACAATCAAATTAGACAAACAAAATAAAGTTTGTTACCAAATTCAACAAATTCAGAAATTGCTCGTTCGCGCCTTAAAGTTGAACTGCAACACTCGTCGTACAGGCATACCAAAGAATCTAGTAAAGTTTCTAGTGAAAACGATGAGGAATCATAAGGAGCTCCACATAAATACAAACGCTCCAGTTGTTTGAGTCGCTCAAACGCCGACATATCTGAAATTAAACAATGATTAAAATGATTAAAGTGTTTGAAAAGTTGCAATCAAAAACGTTGCAATTAAAGTAGTCGTAAAAGGATCGATTGTTTTGAAAAATAATTGCCCCCGGTGAAGTGAGAAAGACAGGCCGACCACAACAGACGCCGTCCAAAGCCATAAATTCAAATTGGGAACAACGCAAAATTTGAACTGAAGTAAAGGCGGACAAAACATTCTTCCAGCGCCATAAAACGTTCATTTCGCAACGCTGTCCTCGCTTGCCCTAAACCCACCGCAAATATCCCATCCGTTTAAGTTCTTTCCAGCCCTGCAAATCCCATAAACTGACCCCTCGAGGAGACAAAAGGACCAAAAGGACGTGGAATAAAGAAATGAACTCACTCTGTGGAGTCGCTGAAAGACTCGTTTTGACACCGATATCCGAAGAGCTGTGAAATCAATTGCCGTTCGTCACCTATTCACCGTGCGCATCTCCCAGTGCCAATAAAAGTAGAACAGAACTTTGTGTCCTTTTTGTGGGAAGTTTGCAGCAAGACCTGAAATTTCGGATGATTAAAGTGCAGGAGCCGACTCAACGTCTCTTTTCCATTAATGATGCTTATGAACGAAATGAACAGACGCGAAACTTCTCTCGAAACTTTAAATGATTCACGCGAGGTCGCTTAAAACAACTTTGGCCAATTTATTAAAATCAATTTCACAGAAAGTGACGAACTTTATTGGTTCTCTATGACATAAAAACTAGAAATTAACGAGTCGTGCGTCTCATTCTCAAAGTCAATAAACACGCTTTATGCAGCTTGAAAATTCTAACTGGTGCAAAAACACAAGTTATTCAAATCGATTATCACGATTGAAGACAAACTTTATGAAAGCAAATAATGAGTGGTTTGTTTACTTCGTTGTCAGGTTTTTGATTAAATCCGTCAACAGCTATGAGAAAGTTCGACGAGCAAGTAAAAAGCGTTCCATAAACGGCCGACAATCAATTGGGATGACTCATCCGCATAAAAGCAAATAACAGACATTGGCCTTGGCGAGACAAGAAATGTTGCACGGTTGTATTTAAAAAAGAAATTGCTAGTTCGAAAAGTGTTTGTTTTTAAATGTTTCAAAAGGTTAAAAAAGTTATGTAAACTGAAACAAAAAGCGATGAAAAACCGAAGATCGTCCACTTGAACTGCGACAACAAAAATCCATGAACCGTTGTGGAAGATAGGAGGGATTCCACTTGAACGGTTTTTGTTCGATTGGCGGTTTCGCTTACCGAAGTGCCCGGCTAAAGGCGAAGAGAACGACTTGTATGGTCAGCGAGGCAACGAGGATGCAGAGCGCTCTTTGTGCGGCGAGATCAGGCTAGCTGCTCTCTGCGCTGTATGTGTCTTGTGAGGGTCACTGCGAAGAGGCGCTGATCGAATGGCGAGGGAAGAAATGCGTTCCTCTGATTTGCTGGGCGCAAGTTGTGAGGAGTGCATGATAGATAGCTTTCGGGAGGGATATGCCGTTTTGTCATCGCGTGTTGGAAATGGCACAGATCTTTTGTTATTGGATTCTTTGGCGATGAGGAAGTTTTTGTGGAGATAAATTATTACGGCGTTCGGAATTTAATTGAATGTTCAAACTGTCCAAAACATTCGAAAAGTTTTTAAAGAAGCTTCTTTTTCTACTTGTTTAGTTGACTGAATTGGAAAGAATTCAATCTATTCAACTGACAAAAGGAATCTTATTAAAAACCGGCCAAACAATGCGTCAAAGATCCCACATCGAGTCTTCAAAAGTGTCGGTTCCAATTCACGAAAGCGGCTAATTTTGCGCTTCCAAATCTTATTCCCAGCGGTTGTGTAAGGGACGCGAGCAGACGCCTAATTGTCCGGCTTTTCGGCTAATTGTGGACCATAAACGAATGAGGGAAAGGCGCGGACAATTGTTCAGCAAACAGTCGGGCCGATTGTTTTCCAAAGCTGGCCACAAAGAAAAAGGAAGCACACAAAATGTCAAAGCATTAAATCGAAATTGAAAAGAAAACGAACAAAGAAGAAAGACAAATGAATTGGCAATCAATTGAGTGAAAGGCGACAAATTTGTCGGTTTCAAGAAATGACCTCGCTTGTGAGCTCGAAAAAACATTTGTTGTGGTGAGTTGCCGTTCCTCAAAGTCACTTGTTCACTTGTTTTTGACTGCCTCATTTCCGCATGAAAACAAACAAGTTTTGAACTGATAATGCGGCCTGCTCGACAGGTAGCTGATTGCGTGGAGATCAAATTTGTATGCAAAGGATCTTTTTGATTTAAAACTTTAGGTTATTCTTAAAACATTGGGTAATCTCGTTTTTGCAACCAAGAATTGCATCCGAACGATAACAAATTAATCACGTAGCAGTCGAACGAGTAGATCAAAAAATGACGATGATGCCATAAAATTGATGAGGAAAAACGCCGCTGGCAGTTTGTGAGTTTTGGCGCGCTTTATCCAATTAAACAAGACAAAAGAAGTGTTGAACTTTTGAATAATACTCAAAAACAGCAAAATAGTGAAAAGACATGACAGCAAAAATGAACACGCAAAAAAGCCAATTTGACGCAACGGGAGAAAAACAAGCATAAATGATGAGCAGTGAATGAATGGAGAATGTGGTTAGATGGTCGATGAAACATTTGGCGTTCGTCAAGCCGATGGGCCGTATGAATCAAACCATCAACGGGAGAAATAGTCTGGAATTTCTGGTTGGAATTTGTGAAGAAATTTCTATGGAAAGTCATCACCGGGGTTTTTAGAACCTGGAATGAGTAAACAACACTTCAAACTAAACTATAATTGCTAACATATGGACACAAACTGAATGCCGACCGTTAGTTTTTATAATTGCGGATCAAATTTCAAATTGAACTTGTGGAAGTGGAACGCAAGCGTGTAAATTGGTCCACAATCGAGATGAGAAGGTCCGGCCACCGAAAATAAACAATTGATTTGAGGACGCGACAAGACAAATGAGCGCCAAATGCCCTTCCGCTCCTGGTGGACATTGGCCAAAACACGTGTGTCATCGGTGTCGGCTCAACCTCCTGGCGCAAAAAGTCGTCAAATTCCGGTCAAGGGGAATAAAATCGCGGTAATTCGAGAAGTGATTATCCAATTAAAAAGTGATAAAAACAAAAAGCTTTTTTCAATTTGAAAAGACGAAACAAAAGCTATTAAATTAAATAAGCGGAAGTTATTACGAATTCCAAAAAACTACAGTGAATCATCGCGGAACGAACAGACAAAAAGTCAATAAACAGATTCCATTCTATATGGTCGCCCCAAAAACAAAACGCCAAAGCAAACAACAAAATAATGACCTAGTTTCTATGTATTTGTGCTTTGTTTGCGCAAAAATGCAAAATTCCAAAGCAACAATTTCCGGCGTTGATCGCCCGCGGCGCCCTTTTGATTGACGTCGAGAATGGTCAGATGTTTGAAACAATATGCTATAAAAACAATAAAAACAACAAAAGTTGTGCATTCTTTTTAAATAAGACGTTTTCATAGAAGTTTAAAGAATCAAAGCTCTTTAATGCAAAAACTTATTTCAAAAATGGACACCCAATCAACCTTGATATTTGCCGCCGCTCACGTCCCTTGATAACCATCTCCAAAACACTGGCGGCGATTCTCCAATTAAGCCAATGTCATCTCCTTTGCTCATTTTCCGCCTATTTGCACCTTAATTAGATAATTGACTTGTTTTTATGCTCATCTCGTTTGAGACGAAAAATGCAAATAAACACTTCCAATCAAACATCTGTTCCAACACTTTATTTCCCTTTTACAAAAAACACTCTTTCAAAACGCTGGTTTCTTTTTGAGCCATGCAAAGTATTCGGTGACACAAAGTCTTCTTGTCGAGTGCCTATATTTTGTATGAGGAGTAGAGAAGCCGAATTTGAAGCATTTGGCAATGGAGTTCAAATTCTTTCGGCTGACGCGACCGCCTAACCTGAATGACGAATTTGTAGTCTTGTGAGTCCAACAGAGCTGATGCAGATCTTGGCCAGTGTTCGGAGTCTTTTGCTGGAACCTTTTCGACCAAACTGTTCAGTATTCCCAGAAAGTCGTCGAAGTTATTCTTGACGCTAAAACTAACTGACAATTCTGTTGTTTTTGTCATTGAACACAATTTTTTAAATTCGTTCAGATTTGAATTTGAGACGTTGAATTGAAGTGTCTGCCAAAACTTGATTTATCACGACAACGCCGTTCTAAAAACAAAAGGTTTTATTAAATAAACTCAAATCGCATTTGACCTGAAAACGAATGTGCCACCTTGAATCAAAGTTTAGCTGGTTGTCCGTGTTTATTAATTGTTCTTGTACTAAACTGTGAAAGAAGCGATCGACTAAACGCAATTCAACTAAATGATAGTTAGGATTGTCGTTTAAATGTGATTTGTTGAGGCGGTTCATTCGCAGAGCTCCCCAATAATTGTTGTTGGAAACTTTCGGCAATTTGAGACGATTACTGGAAATGATTGTGGAGGTTTAATCAGAGAAAGTAGACAACTTACAAAATGGCCTTTTTCAACTTTAAAGGCAGTCTGGAGAAGTGACGAAACCTTTTAAATTGCCACGACCAACCCAATGAACGCATAATTGTGAATGTGTCGGCCAGGCGATAAAATTCCTCATCGAAAAGCTCTCTCACCACAGATTCGTTGATTGGATCGGTCTTTTCAGTTAGAAACTCATTAAATAAGTCCATGCATACATCAAGAAACTTTGCTTTGTTGGCTGTTTTGGTGACTGAAATTAAACATTTAATGAAAACAACGAAAAGAGTCAATTTAAACTTACAAAACAAATTCGAGGCATAAGTTGGATCTACTTGTAAACGTCTAAACAGCACAACGATTGGAAAAACAGCGCGTTCCATCAACACAACTGTTCCTGTTTGCCACATCGGAAAGCGTTGCCATGATTCTTCAAACAAGGTAGCACAAGTTCTTGAAAGCTTTAACCTTTTGTTTGTTTCCTTCTGCCCAAATTTTAAACAGATGCTTCGGTGTCAATTTAAACTTTAATTCGATGTCGTCGGCCGTAAACGTCGGATGTAAAATTCCATGAGCCACACTTATAATTGAGTGAATTTGAGTGGCGGTGTAGTAGCGTTTTGGAGGTTCCTAAAACGAACAATGAGTGTTAATTATTAATTATAAACATTACCATTTGTTCTCGAAAAGCGGATGATTTCGGACAGAACAAGACAATGAATGAATACAATGAAAGAGATTGATTGTTTGATTGTGTGAGCAAATCAATAAATTCGCATTGTTGTTTGTGAACGCTTTTGTAAGCTGTGAGAATATTTCAATATAAAGGGGAAGCGCGTACGCTGTCCCCTAAACACAAAAATTTAGCTGCGTGCCAATTCCATGCGGAACTGCACCACTGGTCAGACTGAACTCTAAAGTGCAATGAGCAATCCTCGCAGTGGGTCGAGATCTTATTGATCATCCCGGATCCCCAGCCAGGTAAGTTAACGAGACAATATTTCTGAGAGGAAATAAGCATTTAAGTTATTGCTTTTGTTTATAGGACTCGACTGTAAGCAGACACGCAGAGAACAGTTATTTCTCATGTGCTTTATTCACACAAGCTAATTAAAGTGTAAGCGATGTAGAGACATTAGTTAAGTTTGCTGTTTCAAGCTTCAATTGATTCAGAATTGTTGTGCAGTTATTTTGTAAGGAAGCTTGTTGACATTCTAAACATGCTAGAGTTTAAAAAGCAATTTAACGTTTTTAAAACTCACATCACGTTCAGCAAGATTAGATTTCATCATTTCGATAAACTTCTTTTGAAGTTCGACGTTATTCAGAAGATTTGGCGGATTGCAAACAGTACATGTGACGTCGTTTTGAAGGCCTGAACATAAAATAGAAGAAATAGACAAGTTTATTTAACAAACCTCCAATCAATGCAGAACCGATTCGAATGCCTTCAATTGACTCCAAGTAACCAAGTTCGAGTGGAATGCTTTCGGTGTAAAATATTTCAACTCGGACTTTGTCGTTCACGTAGAATTCGTAGTCAATGCGATCTCCGTTTAAAACAGGTTTAGCTTTCAAGAATGGATTTTCATAAATATTCAGTAGTTTGACGTGATGATTACAGTAACTAAACACAATATGTGAACTTGTTTGCCTATTGTTTAAACGTTGTTTAAAGTACAAACCTGTCTGTATTTGAACCCTTCTTGCAAATAACGAGTGTCACGCAGTGGCTTCGACCAAAACAATAGAAGTCCGTAAAATAAACATTCGAATCTTCAGGGCTCATTAATTTGCTGGCATTAATGTAAAATCGAGTGTCTCCGAAGTTAGAAGTCGGCGGAAATTGGCCGTTGTAAAGTTGAGCCGAGAAGAACAAACCGCGGATTTCTCCTGAAGTTCATTTCAATTACAAACAAAGTTTTGAATAATCTAACCGTTGACCGGATTGCTTGCGTGTCCGTTGTCATCCTTAACATACTTCTCCATTAGACCGTTTGTTCGAGTAATCAAATCATTAAAGTACACTCTTGGCTTAGCTCTGTAGAAGTGGGTGAACGGCTGTGATGGTTCTTCGCTAGCAACTTTGACTGTCATGTCAAAAAGATTGTTGATTTCTTGCATTGAAAAGACTAAAAATGCTTTGATTTATCAGCAAGTACTCAAATTAACTTACTTGCTTTGAATTGCTTTTCTCCACTGCTCATTTCAACAAGGCCGTTTAAGTTGTTGATCAATTTAACTTCTGCATAATACTCAAATCCCGGTATTGTCTCAAATTGGCAAGAAGATCCAGAAGACGCCATTTCCATGCTTTTAATCAAGTTCTTGTTCTCGTCAAATAAATCAACCAAAATGCAATGACTCAAATTGTCTAAAAAAGATGTGTTAAGTTGAAAATAAACTAAAGATAAAACTTACTAAATCCTGAAGGCAGCGTCCAATTGATTGCGCACAATGTAGATTGACATTTAATGCTGACCAAAATAGCATTCTCTTGGCTTGAAGAAGTTCCAAACTTGCTTAACTCGCCGAAATAATCATCTGCTTTGCAATACTTCAAGTTTTCGGGCATCATTGAATTCGGAGTGAATATGCAAGTTTGTTGACGGAGACGAATCTTCATAGGCATAATGTACTTCTCTGCATCAAATTGACATTGCTGGCGATAATCAATCAAATCTTGAGTGCATCGAGAGTCAAATAAAGACAATTGAGTTTCGTCTCTAAATTAAACATTGAAAGTACAGTAGTGTGCAACTTAAAAACTTACGGAACTTGGAAGTTTTTAGCAAAACTCATTTTTCTTGAAGCAACAAATTTGTGCAATAAAAACTTTCGAAAGTGAGAGTGGACAAAAACTGTCCAAAGCGCAAAAAACAAGTGAACTGATGCGAGGATTCACTTTTTTATAGAGGCCCGTTGAATTTATCTGTTGATGTTTTCGAGTCATAACGGTGAGAGAACCGGGATGCGAATTGACTTGCTTTCAAAAAATTGACTTAAATCACTGATGACTACTTTAATTTTTCGAAATCGGACTCTGAGAACTACCAACAAACAACTGACTTGAATTCAGTTGAAAGTGCTTTAAAAACAGTCGATGAATGTGCAATTTCATAAATTTATTTCGCTTTTACAAAATTTATGCTTTCAACATTTTTGAAGAATCACTTCAATAACTTATGTTCTTTGAAATCACAATCTGTTACAAGTATCTAACTAATTGAGCTACGTCAGATTTGTGGATTTCTGAGGCATTGAAATAAATGGCAACATAACATAATTGGCAAGATTGGAGCATTAAAGTTGATATGAGGACACTGCTATTTGAAGTGCTGGAATGACGAGAATCCGACGAAATTTGAGGTCATCGTTAGTCTGAAAATAAAAGTCACTTTAAAGCTAGAAAGCAATAACAACACTGACCAGTGATTTCGATTGCAAATTGAGGATGTCTTGTTATTTCGAAGTCCTAAACATTAAAAATCACAATTAGATAGCCTTAATTAGCAAACCTCCAATTTTCGATGTTCCGGCTCCAGTTACATTATTAAATTGTCCAGATTAAGAAAGACATCTTCTGCATAAAAATCATAGCTACTGCAAAATTCATTCAAAACAGTAGAAACGGGCTATCGTAGAAGTCCAGCGATTTGGCGTGCTTTTTGCAGTGACTAAAAATGCATAAACTATTAAACATTGTTATTTAAAAATCTGTCAGTCGGTGAACCTCTTATGCAGAAAACAAGTTTGGCGTGGTGAACCTTATGCAGAAAACAAGTTTGACGTGACGAACATTTACAGCATCGGGCGAAATCAAATATTTAGCAGAAAAGTTTGTTGCCAAATAGCGAACTTCTCCTAAAACTTGATTTCAATTACAAAGTTTTAATTAATCTAACCATTAATTGGACTGGCTGTGTGTCCATTTCATCTCGAGAAGTAATTTGCTCAAAATAGAACTTCGGCTTGATCCATACAAGTACTTCAACTTTTGCATTCTTTTAGTGCCAACAAATTTTGTGCGAAAGAATTCTTCAATTTCCGACATTGAATAGACTAGAAGTACTTTGGTTATTAACGAATTTAAAAGTCAACTTACTTGCTTTGAATGGAACTTTGTCAACTTCAACAAGGCCATAGTTTTTGATTAGGCTAACTTCTACGCAGTATTCGCAACCGGGTGTTGTCTCAAATTTGCGCAACAACACTTTACCTCCGATAAGTCAAATTAAGTACTCAAACTATAGCCTTGAAACTTTGCTTCGCTTTGCCGTCGGAATTTTTAGCTGCACCCTACTTTATCGCAAACTCAAACTTTTCTTGCTTGTGGTCTCTCTTTCGTTTACAACATTTAAAAAGAATTAAAGAATTCATACTCTACAGCAAATTAAACAGAAATAGGCTCATCCGACGCAGAACAGTCGACTTCAAAGCAACTTTAAAAAGTGTTCAATCAATCAAATTAAGTTTATCAAACTATTCAAAACATTATTGATTCATTTTAGTTTTGAAAGAAGTTTTGTGTGAAACGAGTCTAATGTTGTCTTTAAAGTTAATTAGCACCAACAAAGCTTTGTTGAGATATCCGGACATCCTATCGTGACGTGGCAAAATGTCCTACATGTTTTAAAGTTGCTGTAGAGTATGAATTCTTTAATTACGCGAAAAGAAGTTCAATGTTAATAATGTTAAAACTTCAGCTTATTCTCTTGACAGTTCCAACCAATTCGCGCAAGTGCTATTTTTGTACAAAGATCGAGGAATGCGAGAAAGATAAAGAAGAATGGACTATGATCAGCGTGGCTCGAATAAGTTTAGAGCTTTTGAATATTAACTGTTCACACAATTCAATCGCATTCTTAAACTTTCAGGGATGTAACCGACTATAAAAGAACCGAAAAGCAAGATAACTTCAACCATTGATCTGATTAAAAGCTATTGTTGTGATTTTATTGTAAGCGATGTCTTCTTCATTCTCGACCTCAATCGAGATGGAGACTTTTGGCCAAGCGACGATCGACGGATTTGTTGGCAACTCTAATCGTCGCTGGACGAAGGCCAAGAAGTTGAAGTGGATCGTTGGGATTGGAGCTTTCGTAAGTTTTGCTTTGCACTTAAAAGATGTTTAACTTTGTTGCATTTCAGTTGATTGGCATTGGATTTTGGACCTTTTGGCCGTCAACTGCCGGATTGAATTCTGAGCATCCGTGCAATGTAAATGGAGCCGTTAGCGAGTTTTTATGGCGGATCAGAACATGTGAGTGTAAGTCACTTAAAACAAAAAGTTCAAACAAAGTTGCTTGTAGGTGGTCAGAGCATAGATGAGCGAATCAACAACTACGATGCTGCCGAAGGCATTGAAGATGAGCCAGACTACGTTCAGTTTGCCAACATCCCATCTGACATCATGGATTCTGAAGAAAAATTGGAAGACGGTGACAAAGTTGAGCTCGAAACTCTGGCATTGACTCCAAGAACACAACAAGGAATCATCAAGTCCACAGAACGTGCTAGTTCTTCAGCTAATCTGTAAGTTTAAATGTTAAAACAGCATTAAAAGACGTATGTTTTAGTGTCGAAGAATTGAAAGATTATGTCGATCAATATTATCTTCAAAGCAACCAGAATGAACAAACGATTCCACTCACTGGCCATTTCTTGGTTAATTACGACAAGGCTTGGAAAGTCGGCGTTCAAGTATGTTTGCAACGTATTTAAATCATAATGAATTAAACTTATTTGTTTGAAAGTATGGCTGAAAACTTGTTTTTAAATGCAATCTATGTTGAATTATGATTTAAACGCGTTATTTGAATTCAAGCAATCAGCGTTTTGACAATCAACAGCATAAAGCCAAATGTGAACAGGAAAGATCACCAAAATTGGGATCATTTCAACAACACGCGTAAAAGACAATTCAATGCCAACTATTTGAATTCTGGGTACGATCGTGGGCACATCGGTAAGCGTTTAAGTTTAGAAGTCAATATTCAAATCTCTTTTTGCAGTTCCGTTCGCGAACTTCCGTCAAAACAATCAGCTGGCTAGAATGACCATGCACTTCAGCAACGTTTTCCCGCAAGTGCCAGGCAACAACAGAGGCATCTATTTGATGATTGGTTTGCTATTATTAAAATGTCTTTGATGATTACTTGTTTTGATTTCAGAGATGATTCGCCGCCGACTTGTTGTCCAGTACAAATCAACCATAGTGTTTACCGGAACGCTGTTCAACCGAGTTGCTGGACAGCAAACTGATCTGACTTTCGACGAAAATTTGGGCGAAACTCCGGTGGCCACGCACATATACACGACCATCATTGTCAAACAAGTTTACTCCAGAGAAGAGAGTAAACAGAAGAAAGTCTGCTGCGAGTACTTGCGGTGGACTTGGTTGCTTGAAAATAAAGTATGTTTCAATCTTTCAAAAGTGTTATGATAGTTTGTGATTTAGTGGTACTCACTTGATGAAATTGACACTATGTTGGTAAATCAGGCTACGTTCGACAAATATGGCATTACCAATCCATTCCTCAGTACTGTTGGATCGGGCAAGCACGAACGCCAAGTCAAGGAGCAAAACGCAGATCATCCAGCTTATGTGACAGCTCGCAATGGTAGGAATGATTTTAGTTGAGTAATTAATTTAATTGTTTTTTAGGCGCCAAAGGCAAAATGAACTTGTTCTACACGAATGCAGTAGGCAAATACAAAATTCCGGTACGTCTAATTTCGACAACAAACATTTAATTAAACAAACTCTTTGTCAAATCTTTAAAGAAAACCTTTTTCAGATCGGATCTGTGTGTTCTAAACAAACTGAATCTTCATTGAAATAAACAAATTTTAATAAGCGCGCAACTGTTGATTATTCATTGGAAAGAACAAATTGAAAGGTGTTAAATGCATCCGGTCTTTTTGCTTGCTGTTGAACAAAGTCGCGAGATAAATGAATTTATTTTAACTACAAACACAATTCAAATGTTAGTTGGTTTGCTTTCGAGGATGCCGACTCAAGGTCTTTCCAAGCAACACTTCATTGAGTTGCTCATCCGTGTTTTCGTCATAACACATTTTGATGTACTTTCTGAACAATGATGGAGATGATAGAGTTTCTGGGGCGTTCTTTTTCCATTCAACTGGCATCATTTTTAACAACTCTTTATACAATAAACGGAAATCATCGTCTTTGAAGTGTTTGTAGGCAAATGAAAGTACTTTGCGTGGTCCACCCGCATACTTGATGGCAAGACGATCGAACCCAACAGGTAACGTAACTGAAACAGTACATTGCATTTGCTTTAAAACGTTTAAAGACTTACAGTTTCCAACTACAACCGGCTCATACTTATTGAACAACTCCAGAAGATCGTCTTCGTGTCTAAAGTTTGAAAATGTCAAAAAGTTGATGTAATTGATTTCTTACGTTTCATTAAAATGCATGTTGTTTTCAAGATTGAAAATGTCAATTAGCAAAGAAGCGCAACTGAAAGTGTTTATTTAAAACTTCTTTTGGAATTAAAACTACTTGCCTGGAATTCGATTCTATTTCGTTTTCCAAAATTGGTGCCTGACTTGGAATCGGAGAAGCATAAACCGACAAACACAACAAACTTCCAATTATGACATGAAGTGCAACAATTCGAGGTTGCATCTTGCCTAAAAAGAATGTTAGTTTTAAACAAAACACGTTTAAAGACTTTTCGGAACAGCAAAACAACTAAAAATAGACTCTTTCTTGTTGCTTTCAGGCTCACTGACCAAATGTTTTGCCAATCTGTGAGCATTAAAACCGGAGCTTTGATTGCGCCAAAAAGCCATGTGTGCACTTTAGAGCCGTAAGTAAAGATCAAGTGAATGTTGAGCGCACTCGAATGCCTCGAAGATAAATCGAAGAACGCCTTTAAAATGAACATGATCGAACAATGTAAATAGACTTTTAAAGTTGCTTTGATTTAGTTAAATTAGTTCAATTAATGTATTTGATCTTCATTGTTGATTGTTTTCAACATTTTTCCAGATTATCCGAACGCATTAAACAGTTGGTTTCTTTCACTGTTGCTGGCATGATGAGTTCAGTTGATGGTGCACGAGCGAAAACAATGCTGCAAGAAGAGCGAAAGGACTCGTTGCGCTATGAATCGATTCGAGCGCCTTTACGGGGACGTTTGCCTTCAACACTAGCAGTTTGTTGAGCCGTCATGGTCCACGGTTTGTTCTGTTTTACCTTATTTAATTATGCCCTTTTTAGCGCCATTGCCTCAGCAAACGGTTAATCCGCTATTCACTGAGCTTGGAAACTATGATGATCGACATGTCAATGTTGGACAATACTTAGCCAAAGCAAATCAGCCGGTAAATATGGAAGTTTAGAACGTTAATTTTTCTGGTTTAGTTTATCAAGCAGTACGCGCAGAATGTAGGACCAATGCATAGCTTTGGAATTGAAGTTGTTAATGTTTGGAGCGTTAATAGGCCGGGTTGTCGTCAAAATTACAGACACACTTTAACTAACAAGTACGTATAGTTTCTTTTATTTGAGTCATTTACATTCATGCATTCAGGAGACTTCTTTTTCACGGAACGCTTAAAGAAAATGTTTTTCCAATTTTGTGTGATGGCTTTGATATGTCTTTGTCGGATGTAAGTGTTTTTCATGTCAAATTCATTACAACATCGTTGAATTTAGACATCTAGCTTTTTCGGCGCTGGACTCTATTTCTCGGATTGTGTCACAAAGGTAAGATTTTAAGTTTAGCTTTTTAATTAAATGCAATGCTGTTTTAGGCTGCAAGTTATGCCAACGAGTACCGCAGTGCAGTTGGATCTTATGCCGCACGCAATCCAGAAATGTATGGCTATTTATTCTTGTGTGAAGTTGCTCTTGGCCGTCAAAAGCGATACCTGGATGCTGACAATAATGCATGTCAAGATCTGGCTGGTCACAACAGCGTTTATAGTCAAGGATCATATGGAGCGATGAGTGCTACGTAAATTGGTGTTTCTGGAGCTTACTTATTGTTGTTTTAGAGCACAATACTCCCAAGATGTTATGATCATACCTGGAAAGATACGGTTTTTCAAAAGAAACAGATTCCATTACAATGTATACGTGTAAGTGTCTAAACATTAGGCAAATTGTTTCAAAAGTTTATGTTTAGAGTCTACGCAACAAATCAAGTCAACATAAGATAAAGTGCGTTATTTCCCAAAAAGCCGTATTCCGCTACCAATTTCGTCATCGAATACAAATGGAAATGTTAATCAAAATCGGTCAAACGCGCAACTTATTCGTTCACTTTTGCGGCGTTTGCGCCTGCCAACTCCTCGAAGAGCTCATTCAACAAATCAAAACTCTGATGGCATAAACACTCAGTCAACTTCTTCAACCGCGCCATTGATCTTGCAAAGAAGCAACCGCAGAAATCGCAGAAACCAACAAAGCATTATTGTTGATCCAGAAAGTCAAGAAGAATTGGATGCATCTCCAAATCGCAAAAAGTGCGCCAAATACGTTCTTTATTTCATTCTGTTTGTTTTGTTCTTTGGAGTTATAAGTAGACTCATATCTGGCAACAAAGACACAATTGAGAAATGGTTGTCTTCAAACCTGAAAGTTTAATCTGTCTAAATAAGAGTTGCATTTGTTTAACCCAAATTGTATGCAAGTTAATTAATAAACATTTGTTTAAGAAATCTGATGCAAAAAATGAAGCAATTGCAAAGATAACGACAACTTTGTTTGTAGTAGATAATAGTGTTTTTCTGGAGGATTAAATGATATATTTGTGTTCAAAATCCGATATCTTCCAAAGAACCGTATTACGCCAACAAGAGCTCTTCTTCAATCAAGCCAGCAACAAACTCAACCTCAAAATTATTCATCTACCAACAACATCTACTATCAAAATTACCATTCTCAATCAACCAAAGCGGTTCAGCAGCAAACAAATCAGAAAGCATCAATTTTAAAAGCGATTGGAAAAGGCTTGCTGTTCTTTTGCGGTGCCAGTATTTATTGTAGCTTCAAAGCTTTAAAGCATTCAATTAAAGCATCTGCTTTTGTGCTGAAGCGAACTAGTACATTAATTGTGCCAATTCTTGCTATTGCATATGTTGTTAGAGGACGCTCTCTTCCTGTTTCACGGTTGTATCAATTTAAGCAAATCTTTTATATCTGCTGTGGTTCTTTTTTAGCACGTAAAACTAAACTTGATTGTGCTTTAGTTGAAGTTCTCCAAGCAATTTAATTTTTAACACCTTATTCAACATGTTGTAGACTCATTGTCAATAAACTAGTTGTCACATTCTTTATTCGTTGCAAATAAACATTCAGACCAGCTGCATATTCAAAACAACAAAACAAACATATTGTTTGCAAATTCTTTTCACATCATTTCAAAACAAATATTCAAAACATTGCATAACTAAAAAAGCGTTCAACATCATCTGATTTCCCCGATGAAGATTTCAAAATAACAGACTGCATGCTGTCTGCTCTCTACGAATATGTACACTTGCAATGAACACGGAAAATCATATCAATCGCTGCAGCCACAGAGACATCCGATTGCTGTGTGAATTTGTTTTTGCATTCGCCGACGAGTGGCTCACACTTTAAAGCGTCCATTCAAATTTAAATTGTGCACTGGCCCTTCCGCAATGAGTCGGCGTTAGTTTAATTAAAGTTTATGATCTTCACTTATTTGTTTATGTTTAGCCGTCAATAACAACCCGAAGCCATGGAGAGTGCACCCTTTGCTTCGCGAACTTGGCGGATATGATCGAAATCACAAGAAAGTGGCTACTTATTTAGCGCCTGCAAATCCGCCGGTACGTTCTTTTTATAATTAATTATTAGGCAATCATGATTCGAATGATGATTTGAAGTGGTTGTAAATTATGCTAATAATTTGTTTAATCAATCAAATTTAGTTTCTGGACGAGTACTTCAAAAACGCGCATGGTCCGACACACAACTACACGGTGCAAGTCGATAAAGTTTGGTCAGTTAACCGACCAGAATGCAGCTTCAATTATAACCGAAACATGACAAATCGTCGCTTGCTATTTCATGGAACTTTGAAAAGAAACGTCTATCCAATCCTCCGTGATGGGTTCGACTTGGACTTGGCTCACGAGTGTGGGATGTTCGGCGCTGGAGTTTACTTTTCGGACTGTGTAACAAAGGTAAGATTCCAAAGAATTGATTAATTTTATTTTACTGTTTAGGCTGCCAACTTCGCTTGCACTCAATGCTTAGAAGAACTGGATCCGGAAGATTTCAACGGTCTTTATGGATACTTGTTTTTATGCGAAGTGGCTTTGGGGAAAATTCAACTCCATCTGGACGCCGAATACGAGGCTCAATGTCTCTTGGAAGACTGCCACAGCATTTATGGACAAGGCTCTCACGGATCGACTCGAGAAACGTAAGTTATTTGAAATGTTCATTTTAATTAATAACTAACTGTTTTAGAGCTCAGTTCTCGGACGGCGTTTTGGTTTGTCCCGGCCCTTTGCGATTCTTTGAAGACAATCCGCTTTTGTACAACGAGTTCGTGTATGTTTTGAATTTATTTATCGCTTTAATCTTCTTTGTTTTTAGTGTCTACTCAACAGATCAAATTCATATCAAGTATTTGGTTAAAATTAAATACATGCCAAAAGTCGAAGAAGATAGTGAAGACGAAGAAGTTGACGAAGAAATTGAAGAAGAAGAAGTTGATGGATCAGCTGATAATTCTAATGCTCAACCAAAAATTACCTTGTTGTCTACTTTGGCAATCTCATCCAATGCGGCTCAGCCACAAGGTTTTCAATCAACCGTAATCAGTCATTTTAAAGCTCCGAGCCAAGTTATCCAGCCAAAAGTTGTTCAGCCACGAGTTGTGCAGCCAAAAGTTGTTAAGTCTCAAATGGTCTATCCACAAGTTGTTCAGCCACGAGTTATTCAAGCTCAAGCTTTGGGTCAAGAGAATACAAGTATCTGGTCAACACAAACATCGATTATGCCTCCTGCCTCATCATCGCCAAGCTTAAAAAGTGAAAACTCCATCGCAATCAATATGCCGCCATCTCGATGTCAACCAAAAAAGAAGAAAGTTTCCGTGTGCCAATATCTTTACAAAGTGTTGTTGTTTCTTCTTGGGCGCTGTTTTTTTCACTGCTGGATCCGGCGTTATTTTGGGCATTCTTTACTTCGCAATATCTAGTTTCTTCCATTGTTCTATTCCAGTGAGCATTACCATCTCGTTGTTTATTTACGCTTGGATCTTGGTTTATATCTTTAACGCGTAGTTGTTTCACCTTTATTAGGTTTACTCGTCTCTTCACTGCCACATTACTCTTTTATCACTCGATTGTGCCAATACGTCGGTTAAGTTGGATTTGCGGTCAATAAATTTCTATCAAAAACTTTCGGCGCCATCGTTTGAAAAAGCGCAAACACACTGAGAGAAACAAATGACATGTTTGCAGATTACCTGCAAAACCGTTCGATTCGCATCGCCTGTTTAGCGCTCATTTTGTTATGATTTGCTGATTCGATCAACAAAAAGCACAATGTCTCGACGTAAGTTGTTTTTAGCTGCTTCATTTCTTAAATAGTTTGAGTTTTGAACTTAATTGAATTTAAATTACTTTAATGTTAAATAGTTTGAGTTTTTAGCATGTTTAATTAAAAAAGTTCAACGTATGTCAGTCATTTAAGTGCTTTAAAACTTAATTAGCACATTGAACACACTGAATAACTTGTTAATTTGTGATTAGAAGGTCTGACTCATTCTTTAAGGCATTCTTTTTCAGCCGTTCCCAATAATAACCCTTTTGATAACGATGCAGAGGAAGGACGGCGAATCAACCAGTCTGTTGTGAGTATTCATTCAAACAAATATAATCCTTTCCTTTGAAAACGTTTCATTTTAAGTTGTCTACTTTCAGATCAACTACATGGATCCCGGAAATGAAGAGCCAACTCCAAATGCTCAGCCTTTTGGCTATCAGCAGGCCATTCCAATTCCAAACTCCGACATCCCGTCTGATCATGAGCGCTACAAAGGCTGGGCAATGATCGGAGGAGCTTGCTTTTTGATTGTTGTAGTGTTAGTTTTGGTGTTGACTGGCTTTGTCAAACTGATTGAGTTTATGGGAGTCTACACCATTTTAGGCTATCTTGATATTGGTTGGCCTATTGTCGGGATTGATCTGGTGGCGCAAAAACAATCCTGAAGACAGTGGTTACAATCCAATTTAAGTCACGATTGCATTTCATCTTTGTTGTAAAGCGGGTCTCCAAATATTAATCATTGCATAATATCTATTCGTTGTATTGTATACGAGTTCCAGTCGAAATCATAATATCCTTATCTAATTGCCTTTAACTTATAAGAATAACGTGTTTTTGAATAAATTATTCACAATTGAGCAAATAAAGTGTCGTGATAGTTTCAAAAAGTTTATTCAACAACAACAATTAAAAGAGTTCAAAAACTTTTACGCAAATTTAAAGAATGAACTGATTTGTTTGGAGACAAACAAGAATGCATTGCGTAAAATTGCAACTGGGTTTGGAATTGATAACGTAAACAAACGACGGAGTTACAAGTTTCTGCTTTTTCCTAACCGGCTCATCCAGATAGTCAAACTCGATAAACCTAGTATTTAAAGGAGGTGGCGTAAACGGTTGATCAGTTTGAGTTTCGGCGTCAAACGATGTGTTCTTTTTGCTGAAGCTTGAATATCTTCGTTTCTCTTGGTAATGTTTCTGATGTGCCTCTGATTCTAGCATTTGATTCCATTTTCTTTTCATACTTCTTGGCCATATCGGAGACTTGAACTTTGCAAGAAGGCTAGCCGCCTTGAAGTAGTTAGAATCTCTCTTCAAACGATAAATAACCTCGTTGATGGTCAAACAAGTGTTGCTTAAATTGATTAATTAAGTGAAAGGAAATTGTTGCCTACCTAATGGAATAATTGATTAGTTTAAAGTGGATGTGCAGGTGCCAGTAAGTTGGTTGAAAATGTAGGTAGCTAGTAAATTCGTCTCTCCAAAGTCCAGTAAGTTGAGAGATTCTGTATCTGCATTGGGCAAGAATGTTTTCCAATAAGGGCAACTCGTTTGCTGTCAAGTCTCTAAATTTCAACTTAAATATGTGAATAAGTTTAATTGCTTACCGCACAGACCGCAAATCACGACGCATAACAAATGCACAATAAGTTGAATCTCGAGTGTGTCTTCCAAATTCGTAGTCATTCTAACAAATTCCAAATAGACTTAAAAACGGAAAAGGTCAAAAACATACTCTTGCCAAAACAAATCCAAGATTAGGGTCTTTATCAACCAATACAACTCGAGTTTGTTCTGCTTTTTGCTCCAGCAAGTTGTAAATCCACTAAATTCGAATTAATAGGCCATTCAAATACTGGGTGGACCAAAAAAACGTTAACATAAAGAATCAATGGCAAACGTTTCAAACACAAACAATTTTTGCTGTTTTAGCTTTTTTGGTCCAGTCTGTATACTTACTTTGCACGACGGCATTCGTTCAATAGTGTTGACAGTATATGTATTGTAAAATTCAGCTGGCTCTTGCCGGTCGACAAATTCACACTCATAGAGTTTAATGTATTTATCGTCGGCTGGATAGATAAACATGCAGTTGAACACTAAAATATTCCAACAACTAAAAGTATTCTAGCAAATATGTTACCAAGATTCCCATAAGTAAATTTCGTCATGTGATGGTTATCATTGTCGGTATAAACATCTAGAACAATGTTTGGAAACACTAGATTAAAAATCTTAGGTTTGATTTGAGGTGGCCGGGTGCAAGCAATGATAGCAACCTCACCTTGTTGAATGCTTTTGCAGAGCACAACTAACTAAACAAAAGAGTTAAAAAGAATTAAGTGATCTTGACAAACCTGCATTTTATTGTACTTCAAAAACCGTTCAATGCGGAATTTAGACATTTTAAACTTGCCAATAGGACTCATTTTGTTGTTTAAAGTCTATTTGAATGGCAAGAAAAAGCAGCGTTTTGGTTGAATAAAATAAGTGCTTATGAACGAAAAGAGAGACTGCTTGAAAAATCAATTAACTAAACAGCAGTATGCGAATAATTATTACCTAAAGTCATTCTGAATAAGCATTGCCTAGCGTTTCTGGCAACAAACAACTTTATTCTTCGTCAACAACAACTTTATACATTTTAACAATTAACAGTTTCAACGTCTTTGATTTCCGTTGTTTTGTCTCGGAAATCGTCGTCTCGAATTTGAAGCATGCGCATCCTCGTCCTTGAATTCGGGCAAAGTTGCAGCCAAACTCTCCAATTTGCATTCAACTTTCAACATCACGGTTTTGTAGAACCAGGTTTTCCTCTCCAAATTCTTGCACACGTTCTCCAGTGTAAACTTGTAATCATCTGCAGCCAACTTGACATGGAAGTTAACTTGGAGATGCCAATATATTGGATGGTAGTCAACACGAGCACTGATATTGCGTTCGTTTAACTGGTGTTTTTGTGCAATTGCTTTTGTGCATTGACGTTGGATGTTCTTAAGTAATGGAAGTTCGGCAGCAGTCAAGTCACTAAAACAGCAATTTAACTATCATTATTGATTTGAATAAGTTGTTTACCGGATAGACTTCAAGTTTCGACGCATTACAAAAGCGGTGTAAGAAAGATCCCGAACATCTTCACCGGATCCTTCATTGTTCTAAAAGTTATTGGACTTTAAAAGTTAAGAGGATGAAGTTCACTTACCACGACTAGAACGAATCCATTCTTTGCATCATCATCACGCAATAAAACACGATTGTTTTCGGCCTTCTGGTCCAAAATGTTGTAGATCCACTGAAAACATTGAATGCTTAACAAAGATTTAAAGATTAAATTTACCTTGCAAGATGGAAACTTGCACTTTGCCGTAATCATGGCATAGTTAGTGTAGTTTTCTTTGCGAATCAAAGTTTTGCGCTCTTTGTGAGAGTCAACTAATGACGGCTCGGCCGGACAAATAACTTTGCAGTCATTACGGAAGCCTTCGTGCAAAATGAAGCCATCAAAGTAAACGTCATTCACTTGTGAAGTTGATCAGCGGCAAAATCTCGTCAACTTGACTTTTCTTGATTGTTGCCGGCTTTTTCAGCTCCAAAATTGCCGATTCGTCGTTGTTCTGGAGCAGAAATCTGACCTGAAAAGTTGACGTGTAAATTGAATAAAGTTAATATGGAATTACCCAGACAGAATCGGACTTTAAGCATTCCTTCAATTTAAATCCAGTCAAGTTTGGACCGAATGCAGCGGCCATTTTGGCCCAATGCCAATTTAGTTAACCAAAACTAATAAGATGGCTTGAACACCGGTCAGATGGATGGAAGGAAGAGAATGTACAGTAATGAGAGATTGGATGTGCTCGTCGGAAACTGTCGATTTGACTTTTCCGGAGCAAAGCCCCAAATGCTCTGAAGTCCATGGCGCTTCATGCGGCTTTTATAGGCAAGTTTTTAGGGTGGCAAGTGTGATTTCGCAACGCAAAGTGTCCATTTGTTTGGGTAGAAAGTTTTGGATTTTTCTCGTTAAATGGGCGGACTTTGCTAAAATTGGTTTGATGACCGATTTTATGACGTGATTGTTCATCTTTCTGTTTCCAAGTGCTAAAATAAAAGACCTGAGCGGATGAGTAAGCGCAGAATAAAAAAGGAGTTGCCCTTTGGGGAAAAACACGCTAGAACGTTTTTGTTACGAAATCGTTTAAAGGGAAGAAACAATGATGCAACTACGAGTTTAAAACATTGATTCGTTAAAAGTAATTTTAAGTGCAAGCTTAAAGTTAATAAGTAATTACAAAAAATGATGCAATCAAACGTTTTGAAATTGTGTTGAATCAAAAAGTAGAAAGTGAAAAAGTTCGCTTTCAAGCAAAAATAGTTTTTGCAGTGCTTTGATTTCAATCATTTTTGCTGACCAGTGTTTTTATAAACACTGTGCGCGTAATATTCGGCTAATAAACAACAAGCATTTTGACGCAAAATAAACATTTTGAATTGCATACAAGCCATTTTAAACATGCCAATTACTTGCGTACTTTTTCTGCAATGACACAAAGCAATCGAATTGCAAAATTTCGGTCTGCGATCTAGGCGACTTGCTGGCCAGCGCTTTTCGATTGAAACAGTGACAGTTTGGAATTAATTGTGCGTTCGTTTCACCTGCAGTGCCATGCTTCTCATTTGAATTTAGCGCGAATCGAATTGCTGCGCCGTTTTGTTACGGCTTAAAAGTTAAATTCAAATAATTCTGATTCCTGAGATGATTGTAAAGTGTTTTAAAATCTCATGTTTCGAAATAGTATGTTTGAGAGAATTTCTCTTGATTTCGCTGTTAGAGAAAATTTCTGTTGATTTCGCTATTCGAAATTCGTAAGCTACAACGCGCATTGCTAATCAATGTAGGTAGTTAAATTACTTATTTCATTCATTACACCTTTGCACGCGGACTTCATTCAAAACAACACTCTCAATTTGTTGTCTCTCTTCAATTGACGCAAAAGTGTGGCGTTGAGAATGCAATTACACTCAAAAACATCTGATAAACATTGGCTCTTCTGTTCGTTCAAATACGTTTTTGCTTAATTTAGTCATTTAACGGATTCTTTTGCAAATTGTTACTGAAATCATCCAACAGTTACAGCAAACTTTGCTTGGAATTACCGGTTGGCGAGACAGTCATTTTGTGTCATTCTTTATATCATTTTATTCATGTTTGATTGCAGTTCTTAAAGAGTTTTGCTGACTCTTTTCGATGATTTAAAGAAGTTCTGCAGTTTCGCATAATCATTAAAAGGACTTCCATACGCTTTGTCCATTTCGATCTTGCGCAATCAAAGCCACATCTTTTTGTTAGGTGCACGCGGCAGCGCCCAAAACGCTGGGGTATCGTTCGCAGGGTCGTCGGTCCATTCTCTCTTGTTCCCGTTTTGTATGAGTCAACGCCTTTGCTGTTTATTCGTGTTTTTTGTTGAGACGGAAATCGGTTGAGAAGTTGATAAGCGGCTTCTAGTTCTATTAAATTCACTTATTTTCAGACTTGGCCAATATGAGTATAATTGCGCGCCATGCTCGTCAACAAGGTAGCTATTTTGTAATGTTTTGAACTTAATTTGTTTGTTCAAACAAATCGACTTTTGCATTTTCAAATAGTGACAACCTGATTAATTTTTATCTTTTAGCTGATCACATTCCACAGAAGCCAATTGATCCGCACAAATACAATCTTTTCAAGGATATTGGGTCGTTTGATCAAGATTATGAGATAGTTGCCGAATCTCTCACAGCTGTTAATGAACCGTTCATTGAAGAGTACGTCAACAACACAATTGGTAAAACGCATTGTCTTGGATTGAAAGTAGTTGAGACTTATGCCGTCGATCGCTTGGAAGACAAAATTATGTTTATGGACCATCTTCCGGACAAGGTAAGTTATTTGCAGATGAATGTTTATTAATTTATCAATTTTTAGAGACTTTTGTGGCATGGAACCAGAAAGCAGAACGTTTATAATATTTTGAAGGATGGCTTTGACTTGAAGTATGCGAAGGTAACATTGATTTTATTGGTTATTTTAATTTTTGCTTTTATAGAAAACTGGTATGTTCGGAAATGGAGTTTACTTTTCTGACTGTGTGACAAAAGCAGTGAATTATGCTGACAGACAATGCAGTAGTTGCTCATCATGCTCATTTTCGTATCTGTTTCTTTGTGAAGTTGCGTTGGGCAAAATTATGGCTTGCACGGGAGCTGTGTACGACGCAAAAGAACAATTGGGTTCTGCAAATTCAGTTTGGGGAGTTGGTTATTATCAATCTCGAACGGCAAAGTGAGTCTTCAAACATCATCATTGTTTGAAAGTTATTTGATTTAGGTATTGGAACGCCGATAATCCGAAAGAGTCACTAATGATTTGCCCTGGAAGACTGGAAACGACTCAGCGGCATTCCCTGGACTACAATGAATATATCGTCTACCATAGGACTCAGGTTCGACTCCGCTACTTGGTTAAAGTTCAACATGTATATGCATCTCCGTCGACGATTCTTGCTGAACAGAACACTTTTAAGATGTATCAAGTCTCCGCTTATCCAGAAAACCAACTCAAATCTCTAAAATATGAACCTAAAATGGAAGTTAGGCAAATGGCTGGTTCTATGGAGCTTTTTATGCAGGCTACGAGTTTGCTTCAAAATCGTCGTACACGCAGGAAGCCAAGGCCACCACCTCGACCATTGCCGAATGCTTACAGCAACAATTATCTTCCACCTTTGCCAAATTCCACTGTGGCAAATTTTGTACAATCAGTTAACCTTCAACTATCAAATCTTACTGCGACTTTGAAATCTATGCAGCCACCAGCTCCCTCTTTTCCGATGCCATCGAATAGCCAAGCGCATATGTTGCCTTCGACGTCTAATTATCAGCCACTGATCAACAACGTTCCTGCTTATCCAATGCCACAACCAATGCCATCATGAATGTTCCAAATCCGCCGATCAACAACAATTTGCCTGCTTATCCAGTTCAACAACGACCAATGCCAATCATGAATATGATAAATCCGCCGATCAACAACAACGTGCATCCTTCCTCAATTCCAATCATGAATGTTCCAAATCCGCAGCTGACTTTCTCCAATTATCAACCGCAGAACAGCACTAATCAAAATATTCAGTCAAGCAACAACAATCAACCGAGTATCGTTGTTCCTCAAACTCAACAGCAGTTAGGAACTGCTCAAAATCCAATTGTGCTCACGAATGATGTTAACAACACTGCAAACAACGTGCAAGCTGTTCCGCAAATTCAACCGGTTCAGAAATTGTTTAGTGAAGCTGCAAACAACAAATCGTTGAACAACCTTGATGATGCTGACCTGGACACCGACTGGTTTGCTGACAACGATAAGTCACAAAGCTTTATTCCGCCCAAAATCAGCAACTTCAAACGTTCCTCCAATTTGTCACTCAAACCGTCCATTGCCAAATCGTCAAAGAAATTCATAGCTTTGGGTAGTTATTACAATCCGATTCAACTTGATGACATTTAAGAGGCATTATTCCAATTTATTTCCTGTGCTAATTTGTAAATATTACGAGTTGTCTTTCCTTACGTTGTACTTGCCGCTTTAACACATTTGATATTCATTCACCGGTCTCTTAACGCAATAAACATTTAATCGTTTAATAAAAGTTTATTCATTTAACAACAAAAGTCAGTTTGTCATGAAAGTAGTCAAAACTGAGTAAAGAGATCACAGTTCTTTCTGCATAATACAGTTGGCGGTGTTTAAAGAAAGAGATGGCATTTAGACCGGCTCGGCTTCTCGCTTAGTGAAAGTGGTAGATGTGTTTGTGGCAATGGGCCCGTTTCTGTACGAGGGTAATAATGGCTTTTGCTGCTGATATCTGGGCGGTGGCGCTCTTTGTGGTGGCTGAACGTCGACTGTTGTTGATCGTTGATCGAACTGGTCTTTCGGGTTGAGTTGACGTCTCAAATAAGCTTCGTTTGGATTGTTTGACTCTGAAATGAGTGGAAATGAACAACTTAATAAAAGCTGTGGCACTTCAAAGAAACAATTTTGAATATTCAATTAAAAGCAGACGGACAGGTGCACGAACCGAAAAGCATCAAGGACTCACCCTTACCCAAGCGTAAGCGACGAATGAGACGTCTGGAAGTGGGTGATTGCCGAAAACGAAGCTTGAAGCGCGCAAAAGTGCTTCCCAAAACTATACGGTGCAAACAAAACCTGCAATTCTTCCAAAGCGATTGGCGTGAGAATTTTGGTCCGGAGACCGTTATTTTAAATTATAGAGTGTGTTGGGGAAACGTGCACACAGAAGAAATGAAAAGAAGCAATCAATCACTCGTTTCTCACCTAACATCGACACAATTCGACGCATTCCGTCTGTTTCGATCTGAGGTGGCATTTTATCGTCGTCGTCACTGCTTTTCTCCGGAATCTTGTTAAAGTTATTAATGTTATTGAAGTTGTTAAAGCTTTTCTTTGGCTCTTCCGTACAAACTGGTCGGTAATGAATAAAAGACGTCGACAACTGATCCAGTGCTTTCGACTTCACTTTAAGTGTGCGTTTTTTGGGCGCCGAATAACGATGTGAGCGATGTGAACGTCGGACTTCTGTGAATTTGCAAGTTTTGTGTTAGTTGCATCGGAAGGGAAATGTAATTAGAGTGCAATTTGATTTTCTTGTGCAAAAAGGTTGTTTTCATGTTTTTCGAACATCGAAAGCGTTACAAAGGGAGTGTAATGGAACGGTGAGTGTTGGAAGCGTTTTTAGCGGGTTTTGCCTGGAAGACTTACCTGTTGAGCGAGATGGAGGATAGTAAGTTCCATGTGTTGCTGTTCCAACTCCGCCCCCCGGATCTTGACTTCCATTGAAGGTCCCCATTGGATCTTGGAGTCCATACCTTCTTGGCTCAGAGTCCATTTGTAGAGCAGTATGCCTGAAACGTTCACGCACCGGTGGAGATGTTGGATAATGACTTAGATTTAAAGGTTGCTTAGAATCTGAATAGACAACTGATGGAACTGGAGAGTCGGGTCCTGAAAATAAGTCAATATAATATTGTTCTTACTTGTTATGCTTACTTGATGCCGGACTATCACCACGAACAATCCTGTAAATTGCATGCGCTCTTGTGACGAGGTTTATAATAATCAGAGTAGAGAGAAGGATGAGAACAATAATCAGTGTGATAAAAAGAAGATAGAACACCCAAGCATTTGGAACCTAAAAACAGTTTGTTAAGACGCTTTAACAATGAAAACTTGCTTGAGAAATTGTGTCTCCAACTTGGCCTGTCATCAGTCCAGCATCACTCGCAATCCCGGCCACTGAATGATCAAAGTTGTCCAAAGTCATGTTTATTCTGGAAGTGATGCCGATGATCTGCGTGTTTATGTGCTCAACCAAAATGCCCAACTGAGCGAGCGTCCCGCTCAACTCTTCTATTGTCTTGTCAACAGACATTTTGGCACTTTAAAGAACTTCTATCATCTAATCATTGGCAATTGAAGGCAGCAATCTAAATAAGTTAAAGATTAAAAAGCTTATGAGCTTTTTTAAAAACACGGAAAAGACACGACCTTAACGCGGACTTCAACTAAAATCAGGAAGGTAACTAAGCAAAAACAAACAATAGACGAGCGCTTATTGTTTTTCTTCATCTGCAGTTTTTTGAATGTTTAGAGGAGATTTTTGACCCAAACAAAGCGTCAATTTGACCTGCTAATTTGTGAGACAAAACAAGTGGCGGATTTCTTACGAATATTACATGCGCAAAACACGTAAAAGACGTAAAAATAGCAACAAACAAAAGTGCTTGTTAAACGGAGACGGTTTAGCTCTTGACCTGTAAGACAGAACTTGTTTTGTTGAAAGTGACTAGTCTTTAGAAGCGATAATAACAGTGTAATAGTATTTCGGCGGTGATCGCAACAAATTTTACAGAACTGCTGATAACCGAGAAGGTCGTGTAAACAAATATAAATCAAGCGAGACCTCAACTCCCGAACTTATCACCTGCTATCGACGGGTGTCCAGCGCCGGCCAACACATTCCTGAGCGGCTACAAAAGACGGTTTCTAAACCCATCTCTACAGCCGTGGGGTAACTGTGCGCGCTCGAACTTTGCGGAGGCTTGAAGGCGCGTCGGCTATTCAAATAACTGAGTTGTGTTGCGATGGCCGTCGCTTGTGTTTGTCCAAGTGATAATCAGCAGTGAGCGCAAGTGCGGAAACATAAGGCTTTGGCTTGTTTCTGCTCCAGGCCACCGCTTAAATTATTTGACGGAAGTTCTGTGATGCATTTGTTTTAGACACTTCTTTAAAAATGCTTGAAAACAATCAAAGTTCTAAACATTTTCTATTTCGTCAAATATACAAAGTATGACCTGTGGAGCTGAATCAACTTGCAGGTTTAGAAGGCGCGTCTCAAAACAAAACCATAAAATTGCGCGAATCGTGTTCATATTCAACGATGCGCTTTGTTTTACGACTGTTTCACGAGTGTTTCATGGCCAATCAAATATTCGGTGATAAGTGTCGGCGTGTTTGGCGGCAAGCTTTTAACAAGAAAGTTAAGAAACTGAATTCGAACGAAACGCTTGCTGAGTCGACCGTATGAGTAAAAGTAAACAAAACCGCTGATCCACAGAACAACAACTGTTCGGACAATGAGTAAAGCCGCGGGCATGTTGTCTTTGTTTGCGACGCGCAAAACTTCGGTGATGGACACGTCATCGAGAATATATCTTTTGTGGGTTAGAGCCGCTCCAACAACTTCGAATTTAAAACGTGTAAACTGTTGAAACAACTATCCGGCTAGATTCGACCAGATCCGACCAAAACACGAAAAAGCTAAATTTTATGGCCATTTGTGCAAACATGCAACGGACTTGGAACCAACGATTCTTGCTGATCGAGCTTGTTTTACAGATTTTACAACTAACATGCAATTAAACGAATTACTAAACAGAATTTGAAGCGTTCTTTCAATTAACAAACAAAAACGTCTTTTCGACAACTTAATTATTTAAAGAAAAGAGATGGACAATGGCTGGCCTCTCCAGAATGCAGGACAATTGAGACGCTTGATTGCATAAAACTTAGGATGGGGCATAAGCGGCCGGATCGTTACACAAACAGCGGCTCTTATCGATTGCATAGGTCGCCTGCGGGACCTTTCAATGACTCAAACTGGTCGCCAATTCCAAGTTTGCTCTTGGGTGTCGCGAGAGCTGGCCGCTTGCACTAATGAATCATTAAAATAGTCGAAGTGGTCAAGCTTGCGTCCAACCACTCGACGGCGTCTACCTTGTAGAACAATGAGGTTAAGAATTAGAGAATTCAGTACTCAAAAACTATAATATCTACCAAGCCACGATACTCGTTTAGAATCACATCAACAATGATAACAAAAGCTAGACAATGAATCCGCAATGAATCCGCAATATTTGTTCATATGTCTTAATTGTCCAGCAAAAAAGCGAACAACATTCAAAAAAGTGGAAATAGACAAACAAATTATTCGTGCTCTTCTTCTAAATGCGCGCCTTTTGTGGACAAAGCAGAATTGGGAAATCGGATCACGCAAAAAACACGCGAAGAGTCGTGAACTTTTAAGGAAACTTAGACCCGGCCACCTTGTCTTCGCGCAGTTTTAACGTGGAGTTTAATCAAATTAAACGTTTTAAAAAAAGTGATTCAAGAACTCGAATCAAATTATGAATGAGTGAGAAGATGCACAAATCTGGAATTTTATGTGCAAACACCTTCCCTTGTGATTCATTTTTAGGGCGCTCCTTTCCTCTCAAATTGCCAACAAATTGGAGCATGAATCAGGTCGTTCCTCGACGAAGCGTCTGGTCAAGAAAGCATGTATGCAAATATTGAAATGATGAATCGTCAAAAACGTCTGGGGTTATTGCAAATTGATTGGGTAATTCGGTTTAATGGGAGATTTATGATGCTGTTTAAAGGTGATTCTGAAAGTGAATAGAATTCAAGTAGACCGGTAGCCAAAACAAATTTTAATCAAAGCCGCAGACGCTAATTTTCGCTCATTGTTTGCGCAGAGCCACTTTGAACGCACGCATCTTCGTTTGCCCCCAACGGTGTGAATTCTTTGGGGCAAACAATCGCCGCTACCTGTCCCTTCGGCGCAAAGATGCTCAGGGGTAAATATTCACAAGTCGCAATTAAACAGCTTGGAGACGAGTTTGGTAATTCGAGCTTTGGACATTCCGGTCACTCGTTTTGTACCGACGTAAATCAAGACGTTTGAGTTCCGGCGGAAATCGTGGTCATTACAAAATGCTTGTAAAATACATATTGTTTATTACTGTAATCATTCAACGCACATGTAAGTTTATTCCACTCGTAAATGCTAATCAAGATCGAAGTAGTTACAACTATGTAAAAAGTAGAAACAAATATTGATTGAGATGATTAAGTATTATGATTGTTGGTCGTGTTTATGAGTTGAAACGAGTCTCCGCCAATTTGCTTCCAGCATAGCCGAACGTCTCTGTCAACTAAACATTCAAATGTGTTTTTGTGTAAAATAGTTTGCTTACTTTGTCGAAGTAATCATTCAAGTTGCTCGGCTTTTCAAGCTCTTCAATGAATTGAGGAATTTCTGCTTTGAGGTCTTCAGATTGTTCTTTGATTCGCAAAAAGTGATTGACTTGCTGATAAATTTCTTGTCCACGAGTAGCTGTTTCATCGGCTAAGTAGATGGGAAGTGGAATGGAGGTCGGGCATCCGCTGATTTGATGCATGTTTGCGAGAACCAACATAAATTCTTCTAACTTTAGTTTAGAAATGTTCAATTCATTGACGAGAATGTCGTATTGAGTTGTTTTGGCGGATCCCTAAAGTTTAATGAATTGTTTTAAAATGTTCGGGAAAGAACTTACAAAAATGGGATGATGAGTTTGCAAGAAAAACTCCGAAATGCCGTCTTGACGAATAACTTCAGTATCGACCACATCTCCTGGACGCGTATTGCTAATTTCTCCATTCTCGAAGTGGAAGAATCGTTTGTTGTGACGCTTAGTTCCGACAATAAAGGTAATCTTCGGATGTGTTTTGGCAAGATTCTCATCTTTAAGTTCTTTCATGCCTTCTGAGTAGCCCAGCTTGATTGACTCCAATTCACGTTCAATTGCCATTTTGTATTGGCCTTCACTAATTCCGTCACGAATTATGATCAATCGAGTAGGCTTGCGGTTAGGCTTTGCCGTCTTCATGCTTGTTTTGTGAGCGCAAACAATGATATCCTTAATTGCTTTGACCAAGCGAGCCGATGACAATTCTTCACGGCGACTTTCCTGCAAATTGAAATTAAATCAACAAGCCTTGCTGAAAGACGTTACCTGATAGAAAAAGTCTCCAGAAAAGGCACCCAAGTGTGCATTCTTGTTAGCACAAATTCCAACCACCGAAGGATGCGATGAACTGAATCCACTGTAGCCGTTCTTATTTAAGTGATAGATTTCCATTGGAGAACCCTAAGCATAAACAAGATTAAATACATAAATGCTTTTAAAAGTAATTACATTTGTCGGATGTGAGACGTCATATCCAATCACGAGCAAGTTGGGATTCTTTTCCAAGTCCAAGTCATTCATGTTCGGTCCAAACGCAGGCATGAAGTTGATTCCAAAGCATTTCGAGTTAAACTTCAACACAATGTTCTTGATTGTTTGAATACGGCCTTCAATTGACTTCGGACGAAGTTGTTGAGTGAGAATCTTGTACTTAGCTTCGAAGGTCTTGAGCAGTGGTGAGTGTGACTGATCATCGACGTAGAGAATAAGTTGAATGCGATCTTTTTCGGCGTTTATGAAAACTTGCTCCAACTCATGCAATTCAATTTGGCACTTTTTCACTGGTGGCGGCAATGTAAAACCAGAATCATCAGCTGTCTTGGTAATCGTTTCAATAAATTGCCTAAAAATGAAAATGAAAATTGACAATCTAAAAGTGAAAAAGCTTACTCAATTTCTCTCAATTGTGTGTCGGTTTCGTAGACGAGAACCCACTTCTTGAGCAAATTTTTTGAAACGAGCAAAGATGAGTGGCATATGTCCTTGAAGAAGCTTCCCTAAAATATCAATTAGTTAAATAACCGAATGCAACACTTACATCCTTGCTCACTGGAACAATTTGCTTTTCTTTTCCATTCTTGTCGTTGATTCGGATCTTCGGCAACGTTCGATGGCTGATTTTCACAATATTTGAATTCTTGATGATTGCGAATTCCAAACTTTTTCAAGTACTCGGCTGTTGGTCCACTAGAAAGAAGCTCAACTTGGCGCATAATGAATTCATAACGCTCTGACGCTTTGACTGAGTTTTCCAGCTAAAAGTTAACAACTCATTAAATTAGATGGCGATTGAAAAACTCACCGGAATGTCATGCTTCTCTTGTGAGATCAGTTGACCTGGCAACACATACAGAACTTCAAGCGGATAGACGATGTTTCTTTCTTTCCCACCAGGAGCGTGTGCACCGGGCATTTTGGCATTGTTCAAAATAATGCTGTGCGTCTTCTTGTAAAATTGAGACAACGACTGTTCTTCAACATTAAAGATTGCATCGCTGACTGGCTTTTCAGACAAAGAGTCAAAACAAACAGTGCGCGAGTTGTCGTAAGAAATCTAAACATTATTCAATTAGTGCTTTAAAACGTCAATTTGAAAGACTCACCAGCATTCGAACGCCTTTGAAAAACTTTTCAAACTTGTTGTTTGTGTCGTTTTTGTATTTCTTCTCAAATTGCTTGTAGATTTCAGACAATGGAAGTTGTTCACTGTTTTGATTGACAGCACCAAAATTGAGACAGCGTTTCACTAAAACCCGTTGATTAAATAAAGCTAGGCGGAAGAACTTACAATCCAAGATTAAGAAGGCTGTTTTGTTGTCCACAATGCGCGCACCTTTTTGCATGCCATCGAACATCAGCATACCCGGAGTCAAACTTTTGTTGACCAAGAAATTGTCGGTGGTTGGACGTGTTTGGTAAATTGTGCCAGTTTGGCCGTTTTGGAACTGTCCACTAAATTTAAAGGATTAAAACAGCTATTAATTGCAAGCCCTACCTATTTATCAAATGATTGGAAGTAACGATCTCCAAGAAGGTCCGAACCGAATGATCACACTTGAAGTCATTGCCGGTAACCAAGGAACTCGAAAAGTCTGAATAGTTCAACTTCGGAGAGCTTTCATTCAAGGTCAACGAGACATTAATTTGATCCGATTTAACTCCGTATTCCAAACGTTCATAACTGATGTCCGAAGATTTCAAATCGATCGAAAGAATCTCCAGTTTTTGTGTTGAATACAAAATAAAGCGACCGTCGTAGCAGTACACAATGTTTTCTTTTCCAACGCCAAATCCATCAGTAGCTTCGCATGCAACTTGGACGAGTTTGCGGCAAGCCAGGTTTTGAGCATTGCGCAAGTGACTAAAATTAAGAGTTTATATGGAATTGTCTTTAGTAAAAAGCTTACATCTCGTTTTGTTTGCACAAAAGAAGTTCTCGTTTGCCAGCTTTGCACTTGATTTCAACATTGTAACGAAAAACGCAACTTCCTTTCTTGATTTCAACCTTGAACAGAGATGAACGGCCCTCGACTGTTTTTGAGTACTCCATATTTGATGAATATAGTAATCGAATACAGATCTAAAATAATTATTAATTGATTTAAAATTATTGCCAACGCGCAAAGGAGCAGCGAACGTCAAACGACCAGAAACAATACGTATACTAAAAATATTTCGAAATTTTAGCTTCTAATTCGCTTTTGCGTTTAATGGGAAAGCTAGAATTCGCACGAATTAGGTGTGCGGAAGAGAGAGCAAGTCAATTCCACTGGCCAATTCTCTTTGGACAATATTTCGAAATGTCCTTGGGTGTTGTTTATTGCGAAATAAAGGCAACCGGAAGTCCCTTGCCACAAAAGCAATAATCTCCAGAAGATTCTAATTGATTTGCGCACAAAGAATACAAAGAAATGTTAATTACAAACTATTCTAACAATTTATTTCAAACAATAAAAATCAATAACAGGAATTGCGAAATTTCAGGGTCCAGACTGAAAACTCGCATGGTTGTGCGCCGATACTCAGCGTTTATAAAGAAGAATGTTTCTTGTAGGTCCGCCAACAGGGAAATAGTTGAGACGCAGGCGAACAGAAAAAGGAAAATAGTAGAAGTTAGAGAAGCACAGTAGAATGAGACGTGTCGGGGAAAGAAAAGGAGGCTTTCTCTTCGCTTGGAACATTACCGGTTTTACGCTTCGCGTTGGGCGTCAACCCAACAATAAAAAGTGCAACTTTTTCAATCACGTTTTGATCAGATCTCGAATGATGAATGATAACTATTAATTAATTTCATCTGCACTTCAATTAAATAAACTTTTTTTATTTCTTGATTTTGTTGACAAAGTCTTGAAAAGTCTTGATGTGCATTGTTTTTAATGGCAAAACGTTCAATTGCTTTCAATTTATTGAGTGCATTCTAATTAACATTATATGTTTACAGTTAAACTGTCCTACTTTAGCCGCTCTTTTGCAAAAATGTGTGCAGTGGCGATCGAAGAGGAGCGATTATTTTCGATTGCTTTTTTATGACTGTAAACAAAGCGTCGCTTGCTTGGTCATTTCGCTCGCTTTGTCGAGGTTTATCAGCATTTTCGCGTTGTTTTCTTCACATTATGTGTGTCTTTTCGAGCCTTCAACTGTTATTATCACTTCTTTTGTTGTTTGTTACTAATTCCGTTTATTTTTAGGTGTTTGATTAACACGTACGAGTGAAAAAATGGCAAACGTTGGCTTTATTGAGCAGTCAAACGGCACAAAACTTCCACGTCTTGGATTAGGCACTTGGTTGGTAAGTAATATTGCTTTGAAACGTTGTTTAACGATTATGTTTAGGCATCAGATCACGAAGAATTGAAGCAAGCTTTGCGCCATGCTCTTGACGCCGGTTATCGTTATATTGGTTCGTGGAAGAGTTTGATTTTTATTATTTAACTGTATACGTGTTTAGATACCGCTGCTGCCTATGGAAACGAAGCTGCGATTGGAGACGTGCTTCAAGAATATTATGACAGTGGCAAGTTGAAACGCGAAGATGTTTTTATCGCTACCAAATTGCCGTTCTATGCACACGAACCGTCAGTTGCTGAAGAAGTTTTGGCTCGTTCTTTGAAGAATTTGCGAACTGATCATTTTGATCTTTATCTCATGCACACTCCGTTGCCATTCAAGCCAAAGGCTGATCACACCGGTCCTGAGCTCAACTCAGAAGGAAAATTCATCCCAATTGATGTTCCGCTGATTGATACATGGCGCGTGTTAGAAAAGCACTTCAAGAACGGAACTTTGAAGTCAATTGGCGTCTCTAACTTCAATGCCGACCAATTGAAAGATTTGTACGAAAAAGCTGAAGTCAAGCCCCACAATCTTCAAATAGAATTGCATGTTTTGCATCCACAAAAAGATATGTTGGACTTGTGCAAGCAGTTGAAGGTGAGTTATTTTGAACTACACTTAAAACCCTTATATTTAGATCAGTGTCACTTCGTACAGCACTTTGGGCTCGCCTGGTCGTGGAAAATCTCCAATTTCCCAATATGTTGAAGGCGATTGCTTGAATCACGCAATTGTTCAAGAAATTGCAAAGAAGCACTACCGAACTCCGGCTCAAATTCTGTTGCGGCACACCATTCAACAAGTCTACTAATCCGGGTCCCCCGGCGGGCCCCCCCCGACCAACTTGATAAGCTCTTATTCAACTAATTCAACATGTTTAGCGCTCTCAAACAAAACATCAATGTGTTCGACTTTGAGTTGAGTGAAGAAGACCAACAAAAATTGGACAGCATTCCGGAACGTGCTCGTCTTTTGATCTTCAATTTGTAAGTTGCTATTTAAAACACTTAGTTTTGCCAGGTAACTAGGCTTAAAAGAATTCAATATGTTTAGCGCTTTCCATCATCTTTTAAAGAACTACAAACCCGTTCATTAAAAAGAATTAAAGTCCGACACATTAAAAACGTTATGGAAAACCAAATTGGAAAGAATTTCACGTTGATGAAACATCGTGATCACTAAAGTCGATTGATTGGGTGCCCTTTTCATCGCTTATTAACTTCAGTTTTTAAATTGGGCATTAAGTGACATAAATAGTTTTCTGTTATAATGTAGAGAACGAAATAAATGGCAGGAATTGGGTAAAATCATTCCAAGTTTCAAAAAGATTTTAATCGCATCAAAGATCAAAAAGTTAAACAAAAGTGTAAGCAATTGAAGTTCCCCCCTACCCCAAACATTTGCATAAACTTCTAAAAAATAATGTGAGGTTCAGCAGGAAAAGAAGTTGTTTACCAATTCCATGCGTTCCTTCGTGGCAGTGTGTGCTTTTTGCTTTCAGTTGGCGTAAACACAAACATTTTTCGAAAGTCGTTGCTGCATTGGCTTGTAAACACTCCTCTGGCATTTTTGGCGTGACCCACTTTCTAAATATTTTAGAGTATTTGCAGTCAAGATGACAAAAGTCGGCTATATTGAAATGTCAAATGGACAAAAAGCTGCCTCAATTAGGTTTAGGAACTTGGCTGGTGAGGTTTTAAAGAGAATTACAGTTTAATTATCGTTTGTTTGTTAGGCAAACGACCACGAGCAGCTTAAGACTGCACTTCGAGAAGCTTTGAACATTGGCTACCGTTATATTGATACCGCAACTGCGTATGGAAACGAATCAGCAATTGGAGAAGTTTTGAAAGAGTTTTACGATGCTGGAAAGCTGAAACGTGAAGATATTTTCTTGACAACAAAGCTTCCATTTTATGGACACGAACCAAAAGTCGCTCAACAAATATTGGAACAGTCGTTAAAGAACTTGCACACAAACTATTTGGATTTGTGGCTTATTCATGCTCCGACTCCAACAAAAGTAACACATAGTTTTAAATACTGTTTTTAACTACCACTTTGATTATAGCCAAACGAAGATATATCCGGATCAGCGACAGATGGAAGCGGCAAAATGGTCATTGCTGACATTCCACTAATAAACACTTGGCGGGTCTTTGAAGAACACTATAAAGCTGGAGTTTGTAAATCTATCGGTATTTCTAACTTCAATGCTCAACAAGTTAAAGAACTGTGTTCAAAAGCTGAAGTCAAACCTCACAATCTTCAAATAGAGTTGCACATATTCTTTAATCAAAAAGAGATGCGAAAAGTGTGTGAAGAATTAGATGTAAGTTGTTTAAAGCATGTTCTTTTAAATCTTTAGTTGTTCAGATCACAATCACTTCTTATTCCACTCTTGGATCGCCTGGTCGTAGCGCTTCTAAAGCAGTTACAGTCGTTGAAGGAGCTGATTGCCTAAATCATCCGCTAGTGAAAGAACTTGCTCACAAGTACGAGAAAACTCCAGCACAAATTCTGCTTCGTCATGCAATTCAATTGGGAGTAAATGTCATTCCAAAATCGACAAACCCTGATCGTTTGAAAGAAAACTTTGATGTGTTCGATTTTGAAATCAGCACAGTTGATCAGCAACGTCTAGAAAACATCGACGAGCAGAAACGACTGCTAACTTTAGATTTGTAAGTTTTTAACAAAATAACCATTAATAACATTTAAATTTAGCCTCAAACACAGTCCAAACTATCCATTCCACGATTCTTATTAATCAACTCTGCATTCTGTAGACATTTTGTTACAGCCTGTAAATAAATGCATTTTTCATAACAATAGAGAATGTTTTGTTAAGTGTTTTGGCGCCGACAACAATAAATTAACGGCACTTTTGTTTGTCAGAGTTTTTGTTTTGATTATTCAAGTTAAAAAACACTTTTGTTATTTAAATGATTAAAACACTGCATCAAACTGGTTGTCCATTGAATTTCTGCCACTTTATTGTTAGAGAATGCCGACTGGAGGCATGAAACAGATTCGCGGAGCACTGGTGGCAGTCGGCTCACTTTTCAGTCACTTTTCTTTGTTCTTTTCCCTTCACAGTTGACTTTTGGCGTCTTGGGCCAAAAAACAGAGACCGGATTTTTGGCCACTTCTCCTTGCCGTCTCAACGTTGCCTTAGTCGTTCATAACCTTGGCCGCAAAATACTCCTCAACGCTGGGCGGCATTTTACGATTTCTCCGATAATTTCCTCCTTCTGCATTATTTATCGGTAGCTTTTGGCATCGGTTTCTGACTTCGTTTCTAAACATCCAGCCTCATTAATAAAGTTGCGAGGACTTTGAAAAGATTAGCCACACTTCTTTAGATGCTCTCGAGAATGTTTAGAATGCTCATTTTCTTTGTGCTTCGAAGTTTGATGTTCACGTTTGAATGAACTTGTCTACACTGCGTTTCAAAAGTTTGTTCGACTATTTTGATAATTCATATAAATCAAACTAGACTGCTTTGACGACTAGTTTGATCAATGTGGAATTAATTGGCCACGAAACGTGTGTAGAGCAAACGCAAGAGTGTAAATCACTCACTTGGCTGGTCATCCCACACTCCTGAATGACAAATGGCTAAGTTGTGACCAGTCCACTCGTCGCTAATCATAAACCTCGTGGCATGGCCGTCGGCCCGAAAACAAACACCACTAAAGCGGAAAGGCTCTCTTGGCTTTAGCTAATTTGGAATTCCGACTGCCTATTCGGTAAAGACGGCTAGCGTGACTTTAGCAAATTAGTCGGTTTCGTTGACTCTATAAGTTTATAATTGTTGTAAGTGTCGTTCGCTTTCATTATTAAAATATACAGTTCATTTGCAAACTTTTCGAGTTCATTCTATTTCATTGTGCGCATTTTAATTGGCGAGCGTCTATTAAATTTAGACACTTTGCGCAGTTGGCACTTCAAGTTCGGGGATTTTGTTGCCAGTCAAAGTGAGTGCGCATTTTCGGCCTGCAAATTCAACTAGATTTTATTGGCGAGCAGCCGGATGGAACTTGTCCATTGTTTCGTCGGCTTCTGTATAGCTTCGGCAATTGCTTGGTGCAAATTCCGGCAATTTTAATTCCAAATCTGCGCTTAATGTTTAATTCCTTTGTTTAACAAACAGCAGTTTCTCAAGCAGGCGCCTGCTCTGTTGGGAACATTTGTGGACTGCAGAATAAACATAGTTTCTAAACGAAGTTTTACTTACATTCTCGGACAAAAAACTCAACGCCGCCTAAGGAAATGTAATTTGTGGGGAGGCGAGAATGCCGACAGAACCATGCCACAAACAGTACACTATTGCACTGTTGCTGCTTAAACCAATAAGTTGGCGAGTGCCGGAAACTCCGCACAGGTTTGTGTACAATAGCTGTTTTTGGCGTTGCTAAATGGACACAGACTCTAATCCAAACAGATATGGACTTTATTTGTGAAGCTTCAGACTTTGCAGATTCTGCACATTGTGGTCACAGTTGCTTTTAAGCATAGAAACCACTTAACGTGAACTTTGGCAGTTTCGGTTTTCGTCAGCTACGAGTGGCATTCCGTTTCACAAATGTGCGCATTCAACAAAGCCTTTCCGTAGTTGACGTCCGCAAACAGCAAAAAAGTGCCGTCGTTGTACTGTGCGTGTGCCTAAAGTCAACGAAGACGGCCCGTTGGGGCATTTGTGGCCGCAAAAGGCGAAGAAGTGCCGACGGGATGCATCCGCCACTTTTTCCTCCATCCATTGCGCCTTCTTTGCTCACCAAGTTGGATGCGTCGTCGGGATTTTCCATTGCTTAGCCAAAACACTTGCACTCAATGTTGTAATCCGCTTTGCTCAGCAGATTAGACTAATTGGCTTGTAGATATTTGAAACGGCTTATTTTTCGAGAAGGTCAAGTTTTGGCCTCGCTTTTTGTCGTTATGTAGGATTATTTGTTATTGATTCGGCCATTCGGTTGAGTTAATCTACTCCCACTTTACTTTTCGGGTACTTCGTTGTTTTGCGTTCTGCAACACTCTCAACAAACACTTGATTTCAGGTAATGAACCGAACAAATTGAATAGATCATTTTGTTTGATCGGTTCGGCCCATATAAACGTTTGTGATCCTTATTCAACTTGGGTAAGATGAGCAGCAAGGAGCGATCAGAACCGCAGTGGGTAACGCCAGCAAGCAATCAGGTAAATTGTTGTTTAAAATGCTGCACAAAGATGACAAAAAAGCACAATAGATGTGAAAAGGTTGTCTGTTTAACCAGCACGTTCGCACCTCCGGATCAGCGCGTGCTGCATCGTTTATAAACTAGTTTAAATATTATTACTTAATGGATTAGCACAGAAAGAGCTTTTTGGATCCAAAAGCACAACAGACAAGCTTTTCACAAATATATCTTTGTGCAGTGTTTGAAATGGATTGATCTAATTTTGTTCGTTTTCACAGGTAGAACAAGTGCGTGACGTAACATTCTTTTTGTTCTAATTTCAATGAGTTTTCACTAACGGCAATTGAAGAAATTGAACTCAATCATTTCACACTTTTGTTGTTTTTGTTCAATTTCTTCAACCGTCAACTTTAATTTCAAACGACTAATCAATTGCTTTTTGCCGAATAACAAAAACTATTGAAATCTTTTGCACACTTGTTTTCGGGCGTTTCGTTGCACCACCTGGACTCGTGCACACTTTATGTTGTAAACGTTGTAAATCTGGATACTTTTGGATTTTTGTTTCGAAAACAATGAATAGCCCGTGTGTGCAGTTGTCTTTGAAGTGTGAAGTTGACAAAGTAACATCAAATGTTTCACTCTTCAAATCACTTAAGCATTCACGGCTTTAGGACGTCCCTCCAGACTTTGAGACCGTCGGTACAATATTCGGCTACGCGCTTCTAGTCCTCTCATGGCTCTTGATCATTGTCACCTTTCCCTTCTCGATGTGTTTATGTTTAAAGGTACGCTTTTAAAGAAAATTGAGTGCTTTCATGTTCGCCTTCTAGGTAATAAAAGAATACGAACGAGTTGTCATCTTCCGCATCGGTCGTTTGGTGTTTGGAGGCGCTCGTGGACCTGGCATGATCTTTGTCATTCCCTGCGTTGACACTTATCGGAAAATTGATTTGCGTGTCGTTTCATATGCAGTTCCTCCACAAGTGAGTTTCTTTTGAAGATGCACTTACATTTGAACAACTTTAGGAAATCTTGTCAAAAGATTCAGTGACTGTTAGTGTCGGTAAGTTTTGCAATCACTTATCAAAATAACAAAAAATATTAGACGCTGTTGTCTACTTCCGTACATCTGACCCAATTGCATCGGTCAACAACGTCGACGATGCAATTTACTCAACTAAGCTGTTGGCTCAGACTACTTTGCGTAACGCTTTGGGTATGAAAACTTTGACTGAGATGTTAACAGAACGTGAAGCCATTGCTCAACTTTGCGAGACCATTCTTGACGAAGGCACAGAACATTGGGGTGTTAAGGCATGCTTTATTATTTGTTCAAATTAAGTATTTAGTTTGATTGTTTCAGGTAGAGCGTGTTGAAGTTAAAGATATTCGATTGCCGCAACAACTTACACGCGCTATGGCTGCTGAAGTTAGTTTTAAAGCAATTAACACATTCTAAACATTAACCTTTAAGGCCGAGGCAGCACGTGAAGCTCGAGCTAAAGTTGTTGCAGCTGAAGGAGAGCAAAAAGCATCAAGAGCGCTGAAAGAAGCAGCCGATGTCATCCAAGCAAATCCCGTTGCTCTTCAATTGCGACACTTGCAGGCGCTGAACAGTATTGCTGCCGAACACAACTCCACAATTGTGTTCCCAGTTCCCGTTGAAATGTTTGGGTAAGTGGAACTAAGAAACCATCAAGTAAACACATTCGGCGTTTTAGTGCGTTCCTCAAGAAAGACGAATAACGTTGTTGTCACTGCAAAACCATTCAAAGTCAAATCTAGTGCGTTTCTCTCTCTTCATAACTGCCAAACCAATTTTCTGGCCCAAACTCTATTTCTGTCTACTCAATAGTCTCCCTGTTACGGTTATCTGTTGAATAACTGCTAGTTCTTGTACAAATCTTATCTTTTCTATCCACTCATTCCACCGAAAGTGACCTGTAACTCTTCTAAAACGACTTTTAATGTTTAAACTTGCATCAATAATTATTTGCCAAACCTTCATCTTTAACAGTGCCAAAACGCAAACCTCCAATGGTTTTCTTGAAATTGTTTACGGCAATATTCCTTCTTGTGTGTAAAAGTAAATAAAATTTATTCGATCTATAAGTGTGAAAGAAGAAGAACCGGAGCATTCGAGTAAACACCGCTATTAAATTATTCGAAGAAACAAATGAATGTACAAACAACAAAATACTGAGACTACGCGAAGGGAATGAATTATGCAGCTTTAAGAGTACACGAATTGAACTTTCTGTTAGAAACCGGGGATCAAGCAATAGACTATTAACGTCGAAATGAAAATGTAGAAGAACCAACATCCGAGGAAAATCATAAATGCAATAAACTTGTAAGACGTCTTGCCGCCCAGTTCTCCGCGAATTTGCGGGTGATAGCGTCGCCATTGCAAAACTGCATAAACAACACAAGAGCCTGCCAAAAAGATTGTAACACTTGATGCCAACGATCCTGCTTCGACTCTAAATACTGTTCCTCGAGACCAATGATAGACTGCAGCGACCAGCCAAGCAATTCCAATACCCAAGAATACATTTACAGCATTAGAACCTGTGACGTTGCCTATCGAAGAGTCTGCAGTTTTATCTTGCTTTGCAGCCGATACTAAAAATCGATCATTAAGTTGAATACCTTGTAAAAATTACCTGAAGCAAAAGTATCCGGCAAAGAAGTTCCTAATGCAACAAATGTAATAGCTGTCACGCTGTCTTTCATTCCAATTGTGCAACCAAACATCGACGCTGCCTAAACAAGAAAAAGCTTTAATAACAACAAAATGATTCAAACAGCTTACATCTCCAATAATTGCGGTCAAGAAGCCGATTGCGACGATCGAAACACAAAAACAAAGCCACCCGTTAAAGTAATCGGTCGGCGGAATCAATGCAAATAACAATTTCCAAGGCAAAGACACGTAGTGCAGGATTTTTTCTTTCGTACTCAAAGAACCATCGCCATCAATATCTTCCACTGTCATTGCATCCACAAATTGCTGCTTCCAACTTGACGAACCGACCATAATTGAAGTATTAGCGTTGACTAGCATCTAAAAAAACATTAGAATGACATTAAAACATTAAAAATGTTTATGAACAAAAAAGCTTACTTTGTCAACAAAGTTCTTAAAATCGTGATCTTCTGTGATTTCAACTTTGCATCTTGTGTGAGCTCCCAAAACAGGTCTTCCATCAGCACCATCCTGCCCCACTTGATTTTTAACGTGCCATGTAGGCTCATCCAATTCCACACTAAAGTACTCAGTTTTCTCGTATTCGTCGTCTATAATAAAGTTAATTGTGGCATGTTTAAAACAAGAACGCATTTGCTCAATCATCAAACACCAACCCACTCAAATTACTCACCGTTAATGATTTCAATCTCTATTTCAGCTCTAAACATTGGCATTTAGTTAAGGACAAACGCACAAGCAACAAACTTTGTTTGACCATCTTGAAATTTGAGTTCTCCGCTCTGCGCAATGTAATCCTCTCCTTCTTTTGCAGTTCCGTCAACTAAAAGAACTGAATTGTACCGAAATCAAAACATGCAAACCGGTCTTGTACGGCACAGTGACTGTTCCGCGTGCACCACGATGCCTTGTAACTTCCAAAATAAAAACACCCGCATTTTCGGCGACTTGATAGAGCTCGGAGTCAAAACTGAATGCTCCGCCATGGTCGTCGTCTATTATAAGGACGGTGGCAAGTGAGGCAGATCCAAGTTTAACAGGCACTTTCTGGTGTTCGTTGTATGCGGCTTGAACGTTGCTGAGCTCAACAAAGAACTGCTCGTCGTCTAAACACTTGTTTTGAACGAGATCAACTTATTTTAAACTAGTTAGAACTCACCTTCGTAAGTGTCGTTGTCCACAATTGAGACAGAGATTTTCTTCCTAAACACAAATGAACTCCTTAAAGCATATTTAAAAGTTACGTTGTTTCGTGAGGATCGAATCGGAGAGTGCCTGTAATTGGCATATAATCATCGTATTCTTGTGCCGTATCCGGAATTGTTTTGTAGTCAACAGTCACAATTGTCGGGATGTGAATAGATCCGCGGTCTACTTTTACGTTTAACTCAATGTCGCCCACGTTCTCCAAGCACATATAAGATGGAGGATCAAATTCGACTAGTACTTGTTTTGGCTAAAGAATAGAACGTAATCAAAGTGCTGACATTAAAGATTACTTTGTCTGGCATGAAAGGAGCTGAACCGTTTGCCGCAACTGCATTTGATTTCTTGCGTGACTTTGCTAGCAAGTCGCCAGCACCCATCATTTTGTGTGTAGCTTGAATGCGATAGAAGGCACGACTTTTAGGAGTTTGTGAAACGACTGCTGCAGTTGCCAATTTCTCTAATTCGTCGATTGGTAGATCTGGATTTTCTGTTCGGAGCTTTCGGAAAATTTCCAAATACTGTTTGCGATGATCTTCAAATGCCATTGCATCAGACTCCTTTTTTGGTGCTTTTTTCAACAGCGATTTTCTAAAATGTAGTTTGAACAATATTGTTTTGAAAGCGCACTTTTGTTTTTCACACATTTAGTTAAAACTTCAAGAACTCGTATTTTCACACATCTAATTTCTTTTCACCTGTTTGCCCCGTGATTAGAATCTCGAGTTTGTCAACCACAGCGGTGTGTAAAGCTTGACGTAAATTGGTTTTCTCGTGTTCAGCAAAGAAACTGTTTTGGAAAATTGTTTACAGAAGAAGTGTTCCCACTCACGCGCACGTTTATGCTGCCGCAAAAGCCAATTTGCTGTGCTTGACGAAAAATGTTCGGCACATGTTTTTTCGAAAATCTTTAATCCCCAATTTTGAGACGAGGAACTTACTCAACATCACTGTTTCCGTTTAACCGTAAAGTGTCGGGCTTTCGTGGAGCTCCCATTCTCGGTGGACCGCCTCTTGAACGCACAAATGAGGTGATATTTGATGATAATATACGTTGTCCCATTGAAGGAGCGTGTTTGTTGCAAATAAATGCAGTCAAAACGGTTAGCGGAAAGCAAATAAAAGTAACAACTCCTTCCCAAACCTCTGCAATTAATGTTTAAGTTTTATGCATTAAAATGCCAATATTACCCACAACTCCCGGCGAGAACACTGACAATATAAGGAAGAGCCAGACCTGAACGGATTAGTAACTACCAAATACGATTAAACAAACTTACATAAGCAAACGTTGACCAACCAACGGTAACCCAAAAGACGTCTACTCTGTGAACTCGTCGGATTTCATTTGATGGAACAGCCATAATGCAGACAGCAATGATTACATATAAATTGAAAGCAGCGGATCCGACAATTGTTGATCTAAGTTGTTTAAATGAATGCTTTTAATTTGTATTTAAAATGATTACGGTCCGAGCTCTCCAGCTTCAAAGTTGTTTCCGAATATTTCAATCACTGACAACAAAATTTCTGGAGCCGAGCTACCCAATGCCATAAGTGTTAAATTGCTGACAGTTTCATTCCACACCCTCACAAGAACGGTTGCTTTTTGTCCATTTACTTTTTTGATTTCAACTGCTCGTTCTTGCGAAGTGATAACTTCAATTGCTGCCATGAATCTAAACAAAATTGGTGTTTTAAAGTGGATTGCGTGCTAACCTGTCCGAAACAATGGAGACTCCGAAGAACAGATAACATAATAACAGCAAGTAGACAGTGGCACGTACAATTCGAGTTGAAAGCGGAACGTCCTACAAAAAGTGATCTTTCAAATTAAACATTAAAAACTACCAAAGGTCTCCAAACTGGAATCAACAATCCAGGTGCACAGGGTCCTGAAGATTATAAATTATAAAACTGACTTCGGATACTTACGTGTTCCTGGACAGAATTCAAGCGTAGTTATCGGTGTAGTTGTTGGGAAATCTTCACTGCTGTGGTTTTGGCCTACATTGAAGGTCGCCTCTGACAGTTGTTATCCTTTGTGGATTGACAACTCCGATGATCGCGAGAAGAAAAAGACTGACCACACTTAGTGGATGCATTTTGAAGAACTTTGAAGAAAACCTAATTGGAGTGCGGTGAGGTCAGTTGAGAGTGAAGAAGGCTAACATAGCCAGCTTAACAAATTGCCGGCTTTATTAACTGAAGTAGAATTTGTTTGGAGAATTCGAATAATCTAAATTGTTGTTTTAATTCGTGCAAACAAAGAAATTGAACACGCAAGAAAAACGTTTTTCAACAAACGTTTTTCAACAAGCAAAGTGAACGTTAAGAATCAATTAAAGCCCAAATAACGATAGCCTAATTGGGAAAGAATCAAAAATCGGCACGCAAAAATGCACCCGGAGAGAACCCGAACGAGTCAAGAAGCAGCAGGAACTATTCTAGGAAATTACAGCCATTATTACACAGCGAACGGCAATCTCCACTAAAATTTATGATCAGTCAACGCATCAACCAACAAACCCGTACAAACATTTATTTTGACACCCGCAGGACATCGACGAAGTGAATACGATTTGTGGGGCTAATTGTGCGGCGCTGTTTGCTCTAGACTTTTTCGAAGGGCCACCTTTTTCGCAGTTTTAATTAGCCGTTAATTTCGTGCTAAAAGGTGTTAGATTTTGATTTCGTTCCGCATTAAACAATTAGCACTTTGACAAACAATTAGCACTTTGACAAACAATTAGTACTTTAATTAAACTAAATGAATAAATTCTTTAAAAAGTGTTTAAACGTCAATAAATAAACAATTAAATGGGGTTGCAAAGTTGATCGGCGAGGTCAACAACCCGGCACGTTGGTTTACGTTGTTCATGTGGCTTTTGTACAAATCAACTTGGTGCATGCTAATTGCCTAACGGCGCCAAATTTGTGTATTAGCCGCACTTGAATGAGCGCGTTGCTGTCTTTCAACTACCACCCAAGAAATCACTGCACGCGATTAATGCAACATTAAACAGGAAAAGTTTACACGCAAACGAATTTTACAGAAATCACTACTTACAAACAACTACTTACAAACAACTACTTGCAAATAACTAGTTATAAATAAAACGTTCAACTCCCTCGCTGAAATCCCACATTGAAATCCGACTCCGCAAACCAACAAAATTAAAATGCACGGAATTCCCCCACAAAAAACTACTAGAAGACACGACAACAATACACTTAAAAGAGTTTTTACGTCATTTAAACAACTCTAACTAAAGTACTCAAGTCAGCCGGCAATTAGCAAAGATCACTCCAAACAAACAAACGACCAAATAAATCAACTCCGGAGTTCAACGCCATAAAACTTTAGAGCCTTGGAGCAGATCCACACGTGCCTTCTAGCATATCCCTCCAAAAGAAACTGTTCCAATTTGCCTCGGCTCCATTGTTTGTTGGCGGAAGTCCCGAAGGAACGTTGAAGTTGGCAGCTTTTCTCGTCCACCAACAAACATTCATCACTTTATCTCCATTGCCTTTTGTTCTCTCGATGGCTGGTGCGCAAACGAGTCGGCAGACGAAGTTCCATCCGTGTTTGAATTGAGTAATTTGTTGAGAAACGTTTCCCGCCAAAAGGTATAATGATGAACTCCGGAGACCATGTGGCCAAAAATAGGAGACTGTGAATGCGGTAATGGTGCGAAATTGAATGATGTTTTTGAGAGCAAATGAGCGGAAAGTTTGTATAGTGGCTTTCGATGGAATTGGTGTTCCACCGAATTGAATGATTCAATGTCTGTTTGTTTTTAACGGTAATTCGATTTGAAACGAGTTGTTTGAACGTACTGGTTGCAAACTTTAAAAACAACATTATGTTAATCGTTTTATTATAATAGTTTTATGCTGACCATATTTGGAAGACCAAAACATCCTGCAAACACAACAGTTCTCGCTGACATCAACTAGCAGAAACAAAAATGCAAATCTACGCAAAAACGACACTCAAACGTTTTCGTGGAAGAAAAATCCAAATAAAGTTTCTAAAATTTGGGCAAGTCCATCCAAGGTGAAATTAAGGCAGACTTTAGGCCGAAAGTGTTGACTATCAAATTACACGCAAAACAAATGGAGGGAGGAGAAAAATCACTGACCGTGCCGGTGTCAACTTGGAACAAAAAACCATTTGTTTGCAAAAAATAAACACGATAGCGCCAACGGCATAATGTGGGAAAATTTGCGTGGTACTTTCTACGGAAGCATTCGAACGGAAAGGTTCATTAAGACAACTTGAATTTTGGAACTGCGCTAGAAATGCAATTCTATTTAACAAAAAGGCAATAAAAGTTTATTTGTAAGTAATCTCCAACTCAAATAATAGTCGCAAAAAACAATCAGCGGCTACAATTCTTTTGAGTTGTGACGACAACTACTGAGCCGCAAACAAATTTCCACGATTCCACAACGTCTCGTCAAACTTCAAAGGCATATCGAATTTTCAACTAACTAACGAAAAGCCGAGAATCGAATAGCCGCACATGGAATGTTTATCGAGCGGATTCGGTCGAGAAACAAAAACTGCTCTTTGATGAGTTTAAAACATGCCGGCGGAGGCGTTCGCTTCCTAAAATCTAATCAGGCGATTTTTGAACGAGCAGTTAAACTCGAACGTTGTCTTAGTCTAAAATGTTGCCATAAACGGATACTTAAAGGAATATTAGCGTTGGCCAAAAAGCCGAAGACATTGAGCAAACATTCAACGAACACCGGCTGTCCTAATTGCGCGCTCGATATCAAACGTCGGAAACGTAGAAATCCCGGCTGACAAATAAACAATGGAGAAGTTCGTCTTAGTATGCATGAATGATTTCGAGCGCCGTAGATTGTTTCTAGTTCGGTCAAAGTTTTTGACGTATGCGGTTTGCAGAAGCAAAAACATTGTTTGAGGAAATTAATATGTCTGTACTTGAAAGGCTTCTTCGCAAGTCAAATGAGTGTAAAAAGTAGAATGACTAACATTAATTTGTCGGACCCCGAAGGTTCAAACAAATAAAAAGATTATCCGTTCGTCCACAAAAGATGTTATGTTATTGTGTTAGTGTCCCGTACTTCGACCTCAAAGAAACGTCGAGAAGTCATTTTGGGCAGTGAAAGCAAAATTACAATTTTAATGGCTCGACGGCATTCTTACTCGCATTAAAATCGCCTCGAGTGGGTGCGAAACGTTTTTATATGTTGACGTGTATTTAAATAGGCGAACAAATCGGCTTTTGCAGTGTTGTGGAAAAAATTAAAAAGGAATTATGAAGGTGGCGGGGAATTTAATCGTTGATTAAGTTTGATAGTCATTGTTTCACACAAACAATTCTTGACCTGTTTAGTCGAAACACATCGCTTAAATTAAATTGGCGGACCAAAGCAATCAATTCAAACAACACAACAAATACCGAATCAAACAAAACGCCGAACAGATTAAATTAGTCAAAGTCGAGCGCTGTTTTCAAAAGTTGAAAAGCCCCGAATCGCCACACGACCTTATCAAGTATTCAAACCATGATGTGGTGGCCCAAATAAAACACCTGCCCTCCGATGGCCAATGGAAGTGCCTTTATTTGCGAATTTCACGGGCAATTATTCTCCACGAACATAACTTTATGTTCCATTCAAACACATGCATATAGATCGCGCACAAATTCTCCTGGGACACGCTGCTCGAAAGGTCGCAAAAGTGACAAGAATTGAGTTTTTTAAACTGGACTCAAAAATGAATGATTTGGAGTTCCAGACTGAAAAATCCCACGCCAGTCATCAAATTCTAACGATTCAAACAAATCAAAGATACGTGGACTCAGCCGGATGCTAATAATCCAGGCGGAGCGGAAATGCACATAATCCTCTGGAAGTTCAAAGATTCAATTGTTTTACCGCCTCTCATTGCCAAGCAATTCGAAGCAACAAACTGTCATGTTTAATTCCTTTTTTGGTGATTTATGTGCCATTTAGACGACGGTGCACATCTACGCCTTCCCCATCTAGCTTACGTACATTGCCCTTCTTTCTCTTCGTTTCTAATTCATAAATTTTTCAGCCGGAAAGCGGCTTAAATCATTTCGGTTTACTCTTGTGCGAAACAAAAACGGAGCAGCAAAAACATACACAAAAATCACCTGTTGACCTTTGAGGTTATTCCGAGCTTTGTGATGTAAGCAGTTTAATGCAAAGACTGTTTACGTAATAAACTGAATAACTTTGTGCACAATTAACATTTGTTTATTCAAAGAGCACTTGAAATAGTTTGTTTAAAGTTTTGTATTAAAAGGTGGACCCCCCCCGTTCCACAAAAAAGTTTTTTGTTTTTGTTTTTTTCCTGTAAATGATCTTAGCTAATCAATAATGTTGAATTTATTGGTTGGAACCACACTGTTAAAAACTTACTTTGTACATAGTCTTTGTTTATAAAGTTAAAATGATCTTGACTTATTTCAAGGACAATGGTGGAAGAATATTTCAAACAAGTATGTTCAAACTAGCAGAAAGAATTTAAAACACTCAACAAACGAAAAACTTAATAATTTATTAATTCAATTTTCACATGCAAACAAGTCGAACAGCCTACTCATCTCCGTCTTCTGTTGCAAGTCAATGAGATCTGAATCATCTGTGTGGACACGGGGCGGCTCATAAAATCCGAACAAATGGTTGGGCTATTTGACTGATAACCTCTGTGTTCAGACAACTCAAATGACTCATTTGCGCTTTCAATTCAATTTTGTGTTTTTAGCTGGTGGTTGTTTTCTTATCTAGGATTTTGATGTCTCCGCATTCTTGAGATTTTTAAAACGTCTCGAAACAACAACTTTTAAAATAACTACCAATTAAAAAGTGATTTTAGACAGCGGACAAGTTTTGCTTATCAATACGTAGTGGAATTTGATGTTTTTTTGCGTTCATGGGATTTGTTGCATTCCTGACATTTTGCTATCAAAACATTAACGCAAAGAAATGGATGATAAACTTTAAAAGCATGAGATTTTTAAGTCTTCTTGCATTCAAAGTTTATCAAACCAAACTTTCATATTCCTAACAATAATTATTAGCATCAATGGATACGGACGTTGGAGGCTTCCGTTTTCGGTTTAATTGCCTAATAAAATTTAGATTTTGCTTGTTTTACAACTCAGCCACTTTGGCGAGAGGGCTTATCAGTTACATGCAAGAGAAACGCATTCCGTTCATTCTCATCGCTACTTTCTACTTGTTTTTTGCTTTTTGTTCGTTGGCACTTGGGCTTTTGTATTTGTTTGGAGCAATTAGTTTTCGGCGGTTATTCAAATCGTCTAGCATTTGACGGCCTTGACGCCGGACATTCCGGTCTTCATCACCATAATTGGTTAGTGGATTGTGATCGAACGGGCTGATTAGACTTTAGGAGATATGCCTAGTTAGCAGTCTTTGGCGCTTCTGTAAGAATACGTAATGTTTGTCTATTTGTGTTTAAAGATCACAAGACCCTCGTCGCGTTTCTGTAGTTTGAGACAGAGATTTAATGCACACGTCTTTTGAAACTATCAAAGTGTTGATTTGTTTTGCAATTGCAACTATTTTTAGTCGTAAACACACGTAAACATTATTACTGCCGCCGGTGCAACGTTTAAATCCGCCGTTCGTTCGGGCCCTCCGATGACGACCCTGACCCAGAATTTCATTAGGGTGGAAGAGCGCGCGGAACGTCGATTTAGGCATTGGCTCTTCTACGCGTGCGCCGATACAAATGTTGCACCTTTGTTTTTGCCGAACCTTATCTCCGGTGACTTGCAAAGTCGATGCGTGAGATTTGTACGAATTTGACTTTCCGTTCATTTGTTGTGTACTCAACAATTCTAAATATTTTTATTACTTTAATCGAACATTTTATTAATCAAATGCTTTCGAACAACACTTTAATCAAACAAAGTGTCTTCAATAAAAAGAGCGTTAATAGCCAAACTTGCAGAAAAATGAGCCGATCAGTTGGGGCGAACGATTTAAAAAACGTTTATGGCTGTTCGCATGCGTTCACTGCGCTTTCGCCTATACAAGAGCACTTGCACTTAGGCCGGCGTTTCCTCCTTTTGACCTTCGTTGCGCGTTGCCTAAAAATCGTCCCTTTCCGCCGCTCTTTTCTGCAAACACTGCGCGTCTTTTTGGTCAATTTTTTGGAAAAAACCACCTGGCTAATTCTATCTTCTTCGCATTTCACACATTAAATGCGGTTTTCAATCAACAACATTCTATTTTACGCACTTTGAATTCGGCCTCATTGCAAATCTCCAGCGAGCTTTGATCGCCAAATCGTTGTAAAGGGCGTGAGAAACTGTCTTTTATGAATCATTTCGGCCATTTTGTTCGATTTTACTGCTTGCTGACTAAACTGGAATCCGATCCCTGCGCTGGAAATTGATTGCAGTCATTTTTTATTTCATTAATCAACTTGTTGTCTGAACTTTTTGTCGAACCAAATGTTCTGCGCGTCTCTTCACTTTCGAGGCCATATGGTTCGACAATAAATGCACATTTTGAGTATTTGTTCCCATTGAATAAGGGTGGAATTTGCATTTGAATTAGCCGGCCGATGAGTGTTTGTCCGAAATTTCGCAACTTAAACCTCCATGCTCCACAATTGTTCAAAACTGTTTGCATTTGCACACTCTTTTAGTTTTAAATAATAAAAACCGCTTAATTGGCTCTTCTAATTTGATCCGCTATGTCCGGTCCTCACAAACACTCTCAACTTCGTGTCATTTACAAAAAACAATGCGCGCTAATCTCCACTACCCAGCGCCCCATTTTTGCAACTCAACAGGCCATCACGCAGCCTTTCGTCGCTTTTTGACCAATCGAGCTTTTTAAAATATTACGCATTCGGTTTGTTTTCAGTTGTTGTCAATATTTGCTAGAAAGCTTCTTTCAGTTTGCCCGCCAACTTTCTGTTCGAATTCTTTCGTGTCTTTTCTTTCCTTTACATTTGAATGTTTATTTCGTAGCCGTTTAGGAATAGGCCAAGACCCGCTTGTTCCTTCTCAACAAAATGTCCTACTACGGGTCAAATCCATCATCTCCGCACACAACCAACTACAGATCGTACGGTGGAAAGCCAAACAATGGACCACCAACAGCTCCAAGGCCAAATCCGCCGCCTCAAAACGGCTACTATCAGGTAGAGAGTTTGCAAGTGTTATTTGCTAATAGAACTTGTTGATTTCAGGCAATTCGACCACCTGTTTCTTCGCCTCCAAGACAAGCACATACTCATCATGCGCAACCGGCACGCGTCATAGAAGATGAATATTTGCAAGACGAAACCGTATTCTTCGAACAAAACCGCATCAAACAGTTGAAGAATGAGCGCATCAACATTCAAAAGAAGACTTTCACAAAATGGGTGAACAGTTATTTGAATCGAGTATGTTTAATTGCTTGTTTGTTTGAAACAACTACATTGTTTTTTTGTTTTAGGCTCGTTTGGAGATTCGAGACTTGTTTACCGACTTTGGAGATGGCATTCTTTTGATGAAATTCTTGGAAATCATCAGTGGAGAGAAGCTAGGCAAGCCGAATCGTGGACAAATGCGCGTGCAAAAGATTGAGAACTTGAACAGATGTTTGGACTTCTTGAAGTACAAACGAATTCAGGTTAATTGTAGTAATTGACTTTTAACTTATCGATTAATTTAGTTGGAGAATATTGGCGCTACTGATATTTTGGACAAAAATGAAGACTTGATTCTTGGCTTGATTTGGTGAGATTGCAGTTGCTTGTTGACGTTAATTTATATTGACTTTTATTTAGGACAATCATTTTGAGATTCACCATCGAGAACATTGAAATCGAAGTCAAAGAGAGCGGCGAGAAGAAACGTGCCAGAGAAGCTCTGTTGTTGTGGGTTCAGAGAAAAACTATGGACTACTCAAATGTCAAAGTTGATAACTTCTCATCAAGCTGGCGGAACGGTTTGGCATTCAATGCACTCATTCACGCTCACCGGTAAGTGATCTTTAAGTTGTAATATACATGTGTTTAATTGCGTTCTTTTTAGCCCTGATTTGATCAACTACGATTCATTGAATCCGCAAGATGCAATTGGCAATTTGAACAATGCTTTTGATGTGGCTGAAAAGAAGTTGGACATTGCACGTTTGTTAGATGCCGAAGATATCAATGTGCCGCATCCAGACGAGAAGTCAATTACAACTTATGTCTCACTCTACTATCACTATTTTGCAAAGCAAAAGACCGAGTTGACTGGAGCCCGAAGAATTGGAAAAGTTGTTGGTGGTTTGATGCAGCAAGAACAGTTGGAAGACGAATTTGAGTGAGTTGTTTTGAATATAAGTTTGTTTGTTCATTTTGTTGTTTAGACAAATCTCGTCTGATCTTCTTGTCTGGATTCAACGCACAATTGATTGGTTAACTGACCGCAACTTTCCAAATAGTTTACGTGAAATGCAAGATCAATTGTTGGCCTTCAACGAATACCGCAAGAATGAGAAGCCTCCGAAGTACAGAGAGAAAGGAGAACTTGAAGCTGTCTTCTTTGCCATTCAAACAAAACGAAAAGCATTTGGTCGAAAAGCTTATGTTCCACCTCAAGGGACTTTTCATTCACGATGTCGAAACTGCATGGTACCTAAAAATCATAAGAACTTTTGATACATCACAAGTTTAGGTCGCGCCTTGACAGAGCCGAAAATGAACGTCAAATGGCTTTGATTAAGGAGTTGCAAAGACAAGAACGTTTGGAACTTCAAGCTCAAACTTTCTACAGAAAAGCGAACATGCGAGAAGCTTGGCTCAATGATATTGTTGGCGTTTTGGCCGGAATTGACATCCAACCAACTGCTCAGTCTGTTGAGGCTGCCAGCAAAATGATTGAAACCATCAACACGGAAGCTGCACCAAAAGCCGATCGTTTCCGCTTGTTGACTCAAATGTCCAACGACTTGCAGATGGCTAACTATCATGGAAGTGAAGCCATTCGACGCAAGGAACGTGAAGTAAATGATCGATGGTCTCGTTTCCAGGCTATGTTGGCTGAAAAGAAAGCAAATTTGGGACGTTTGACCAACTTGACTTTGTTGTTCCGTGATATGGATACTTTGTCTGCACAATTGGCTCAAATAGAGGTTTGAAACTTGTGATCTAGTTGTTTAATGTAAGTGTTGATTTTAGCCTTCAGTTCGCAATCGTGACGTCGGTAAACACTCAATGGCCGTTGATGACTTGTTGCAGAAACACGAACTTGTTATTACTGATTTGAACGCAGCTGGTGAGTTATTAGTACTCGATATCAAGTTTAAATATTAATTTCTAGGCGAGTGGTTAAAGAAAGGTCACGGCCCAATCTCTTGACTACATTAAAAGCAAAGGCGAACAATTCGGTGTCGTTGAATCAAAACTTCAAGCGGTCACTCATCAACATGCACAACTTGTCGATCTTTGCCAAGAATATCACCGAGCTTTGTTGCGCGCCAAAGAATACTTCCAATTCATTCAAACGATTCGAAGACGAAATCAACTGGGTGCACGAAAAGATTCATTTTTGCAAAACTGTTCCGCGTGACTTAAACAACATTGCGCAACTGAATCGCCAATTTAAAGTAACTTTTATTTCAACAAATATAAAACAAACAATCTTTTAGACGCTTGAGACAGAAATTAATTCACATTGGAAGGTAATTTGAACGACAAGTTAACAGTTTTTTACAAAAACGTTTCAGCGCAACAAAGAAATTGCTGACAAGAGTGCTCGAATGTTCGCTAATGCGCCAATCACTCGAGATGAAGCAACAAGTAAAATTCAAACTTTGCAAACTCGTTGGGATCAATTGCGCAAAGAAAGCGACCAACTTTCCAAATGGCTGAACGAAGCCGAACAAGCAAGTCAGTACTTCCAGGTACGTTCAATAAAAAATTTAAATAACAACAAATTGTGTTTGAGGAAGCAAACGACGCTGAAACGTGGATCAAAGAAAAGATGTCATTGGCCAAGTCCACGGATTACGGTCAAAACCTTCCTGCTGCCACTTCGTTGACAAAACGTCATGCGTTCCTCGAAAGCGACATCAACGGCTACAGAACTGAAATTACACGTTTGGACGAAATGGCTGATCACTTGGCTAAAAGCAAGTTCTTGCTGACTCCACTCCGGATCACCAATCAATGGAAAGCGAAATTGAAGAGACAAGAGTTCCGCGTGCTCAAGTTCTTTACGCATTTGAACGAGATGGAGTGTCAGTTGTGAAAGGCGAAGTTCTTGCCGTGTTGGACACATCAAATGCAGATTGGTGGCGTATTTTGAAGCACGACGGAGTTGAAGGCTACGTTCCGGCCAACTATATTCGAGAAATTCCGGGAGAAACAGTAACTGTTAGTCACCGCGTGTCGAAGAATCGCAGTCAGCGTGCCACACTCGAAGGCGCCGAAGCTCTTCTTCAACGTCAAGATGCCATCAATCAAGAATATCGTCGTCTAGTCAACTACGCTCAAACACGTCGACGTCTTCTGGCCGATGCTGTCAAATTGTTCAAGTTCTGTAACGAATGCGACGACTTTGAACAATGGGCAAAAGACACTCAAGCACACATTACTGAAAACACTCCATTTGATCACATTGCTGCTTTCCGTCAGAAGTTTAACGTGAGTTCAGAAAAGCGCTTTAAAAACATTGTTAAAAGCAATTTCAGAAACTCGAAAATGATGTTGCAAACAACGGAGGCGCTCAACTCAAACAAATCAACGATGTGGCCGAAGAATTGGTTGCAGAAGGACACTCAAAACAAGACAACATTCGAGCACGTCAAGCACGAGCCAATCAAATTTGGAATGACTTGCAAAAGCTGTTGCGCAAAAAGGCGGACAGTTTGGAAGCTGCCGAACGCTTGTCCGAATTCAATGAACGATGCGAAGATATGAGGTAGTTTTAATAGACATTGTTTGCTGAACGATGATTGTTTAACAATTGCTGTCAAATCAAAAATACAATAAGTAAAATAGGACAGGCGGCAGTTTTTCGAGTAAACTATCCCTCCTGTTAAACAGAGTTACCGTGGCTCAACACTATATAATACGGTTAGCCATCACGTTGCTTCTTTACTCGAAAGCATCTCCAACAACAAAATAACCACAAAAGAATAATCAACAACGGTTTATTTTAACAACTATTCAGGACAACAGACATTATTGAATATTCATCTGTCGAAAAGACCATGCAAATAGTCAACTTCCTCCTCGAGCTCTTCAATTCGATCCTGAGCTGCATCAATTGTAAAATCTCTCTAAACAAAGAAATAAATGTTGAATAGACAATAGAATTAATAACTTACCCAGTCATCTCCGGCTTTCAAGATCTGAGCACAATGACGAATCACATAAAGCATCGCTTGGCCAACAGGAGAATTGGGACTAGTCGTCAGCTTCTAAAATTGAATGAATAAATGTTTAAAACAATTCGAAAACTAACCGGATTCAAATTAACAGGAAACCAACGTTTTGGCTCAATAAAAACATTTTCGTCGAGTTCGCGTTTTCGAGAATCGTCTTTAATCAGTGCATTCAAGAAGATGTAAGCTGCCAACATTTGTTCATTTTCACTGTCCTCAAAGACTTGATAATCATCGCCAGTAATCAACACTGAGTTTATGAGCTGTTGAAACGGACGTTCATTCGACTTTGCAACTAAACATAAAAATTAAACAAGGCTGGCTTGCAAAAATTACCGAAATTTGAGAGGAGTAACTGTTCGAACACGGAGGCTGTTTTGGCAGAGACTTTTGAGGTGGCTTCAACTGTCAAAAACTCAAGTGATCCACACGCATTCAATAATTTTGCGCACCTAAAATGCCAGATAAAAAGAATAGAGACAAAACATTACTTACTCTTTAACAGACTTTCTTATTTCGATTAAGCGTGCCGACAAACTGCCAGTTCTTCGTCCTGCATAACGAACGCCAAATACTTTTTCCATGAGCGGACTAGTCGGATTGACATCTTTGTGAACATATAAATAAGCAGTTGATGTGCCAGTCTCGTAAAACTCGGATTGTTTGAAAATAGAATAAAGATCTTGATAAAGCGAGAATTCATAAAGCAATTCGTTGATTTCCTAAAACATAAATAGACTTAAAATGACTTAATTTAAAACTTACATCGTCATTTTCTTCCGAATCAAACTCTGTGTAGTGATGACAAAACAGATCCTTCGGTTCAATGTTAAGCAAACGTGACAAGTCCAATACGGTCTGAAGAAGTTCTTCAAGTGCAAAGCTTAATCCGGTCTCGAGATTGTAAACGGAATTTTCAAACTAAAAATAATAACATTAAACGATTTTCAGTTGTTTTGCTTACGAGTTGATGTTTGTGCTGCCCAAACAAAATAGCCGGAACTTCACCAGTTTGCGCATTAACCGGAATTCTTGCTTGGACTGGACAGGTTTTATATCTCGTGCAACAAAAATTCTTAAAATAAACAGAACCGTTCTCACCACTATTAAGGGCAAGAAAATAAATTCCATCGCGAGCTGTGTTTGCTTGAGCATCCAAAGTGACAACTTCATAGCGTCCATTTCTGCTGTAAGGGCTTTTTGCAAGAGCGTACAAAATCGTAGTTGCATTACGTGAAACTAAAAATCAAGAACAGCGTAAAAGAATTATCTATAAATCACTTACTTCCTCTTCGCAAGTTTGCCTGAACTTTAGCTTCCAAATCTACTCATGTAAGGAGTAAGCTTCGTATAGCGCGGTAAAGTCTCGATCTAAAAATATGTAAGTTAAATATTTAAAACAAAAAGACCTACAGTTTCAGGCTTTGGTCGCTTCTGTTTTGGAATTACAAACGTCATCTATAAAAGTACAAATAACAACGAGTTTAAAAGAACAAAAATAGACTTGAAAAAACGACTCAAAAATATTTGACAGCAATTGTTAAACATAACTTTAAAACGGGTTTTCTATTTGGAACATTAAAAACTTAGCCAAACAAATGTTTAACTATTACAATTTAACTTTCAATTTATACATTTTTAGGTCTTGGATGAACGAGAAGTTCTCATTGTTGAACCGCAAGCCGGAGACTGGTGACTTGCGTGCTCTCCAAGCTTTGCAGCGACACTATCAAAATTTGGTAAGAATCAATTGCGTTAGAAGTGCCTAACAATCAACTTTGTTTAGAAACGCGACTTGGTTCCACTCAAAGAACGCATGAACTACTTGCGCAAACTGGGAGCAGAAATCAAACGTCAGCATCCAGAACATGCTCAAGAAACAGACCGAATTCTTAACGAGTTGGGAGCCATGCACGATGAGTTGGAACGTCAAGCAAGACGCCGAATCGACGAAGCAGAGCAATCACAAGGACAACAACTGTTTGAAAATGCAGCTAACGAACTTCTCAACTGGACTGCCAAAACTAAACGTAATCACAAGAACAACAATTGTTTTAAAATGCAGCTAACTTCTTAACTGGACTGCCAGACTTTTAGTTTTGCTGTCTACAAAAATTACGGAAAAGTGAAACAAATTCAATTAATTTGATTCTTCTTGACGGCAACTTCTTTCGATTTGCTTGCAGCTTTCATATCTCTAAGAGTTTCAACTTAGAAAAACCGTTTAAACTGAGTACAGGTGCCATACTAAAGTGTCTTAAGCAAATTAAATTACCCTATTTTCTCTAAAATAAACCCCGGATCTTATATTAGAGAAAATAGGGTAATTTACACTGCCATTTCAGATCGAATGTTGGAAGAACCGGTAATTAAATACTTCTCAAAACACTTCTCAACTTTTGCATTCAGGTCGGCGGAGAACCGGCAGAAGATTTGGTCAAACGCCACAACGACTTGAGAGACAAAATCAACGCCAAAGAATATGAATTCGATTATGTCAACGAACTTGCTCAAACTTTGTTGAAACGTGATCGAAAACTGCCTGCTGTCATTGAAACTTTGGATCGCGTGTTCCGTGCTAAGGAAGACTTGGAATTGGCATGGCGCCGTCGAGACAACGAATACCGCCAACTGCTGGAATTGCAAGTTTTTAACCGAGAGGCCGAACGCATCGATGCACTCACAAAAGGCCAAGAAGCTTTCCTCGAAATTGGCAACTTGGGTGTAAGTTAAAGTGTTGGTTAAAAGTTCTTAAATTTGATTTGTTTAGGACTCGGTTGAAGGAGTTGAAAATCTCCTCAAAACTCACATCGACTTTGATCAAAAAATGCACGCACAAGAAGATCGTGTGAAGACTTTCTGTAACAGTGCCGACGCTTTAATTCACAGCGATCATGCCCACTCAAAATTCATTGCAAGACGTCGAGACGAAGTTCTCCAGCGCAGACATAACTTGTATGCAACTGCTCAGCAACGACGTGCACGTAATAATAATTAATGCCGAAGTTTAAATACCTAAAAACTCTTTATTTAGGCCTTGACGACGCTCTTGTCTTCCAAAACTTGAAACGTGACGCCGATGAACTGAAAGCCTGGATTTCGGACAAGAAGCGCATTGCTCAAGACGAAACCTTCAAAAAAGATCCTTCAGCCTTGGATCGTCGCCTTCTCAAACACGAAGCCTTTATCGCCGAGTTGAAAGCAAACGGCGCTCAACTTAAACACATCACTCAAGAAGGACAAGCCTTTGATTGCTCAACAACATTTCGAGTCTCCACAAATTGCTCATCTTCTCGAATACCTCAACGACGAATGGCAACAACTGAGTCGTTTAGTTGACATAAAAGTAACTTTTGATTTTTGTTATCACAACAGCAATAATGTTTATTTTTCAGTCACATCAATTGGAAGAAGCAGATGACAAAAAAGCGTTGGAACGCTTGATTAAAGATGCTCACTCGAAGTTAGACGAGATTGAGAATCAGCTGGCATCAAATGAGCAAGGCAGCAACTTGAGAAGTGTCAAAGAACTCATTCAAAAGAAGAATGCAATTGATCAGGAAATTCTGTTGTTGGAGCGCAAAGTTGCTGACATCTCTGCAATGGGCGGGGACATGATCAAGAAGAGACATTACGATTCGCCAGCTATCAAGAAGTCAATTGACGATTTGGTTGCACGCTTCAATGCTCTCCAGGTAACAATTACAAATTAGTTCCATCAATTACGTTTATTTGTTGCAGGATCCACTTGATCGCCGTCAGCGTATTTTGGAAGAGTCTTTGAAATGGCATCAATTGGCCTTTGATGCGGACATTGAATTGAACTGGATCAAAGAAAAGATGCATGTTGTCAATTCACAAGACACTGGACGTTCTTTGACCGAAGCTCTAAACTACCAAAAGAAGCACGACCAACTTGAAACCGAAGTCTCAACTCATGAACCGCGAGTTATGGCAATTTCACACAAAGGCAAGGATTTGATTGCTGCCAATCACATGTCATCTAAGTGGATTCGTGCAAAATGTGACGAGCTAGATGGAAGCTGGAGTGACTTGAAGCATGGAGTCCGTCGACGCAAATCACTTCTTGACTGGGCTGTCAAATGTGAGCAATTCTTAGCCGATGTTGGTGAAGTTGAATTGTGGATTGGAGACAAGCAACAACAAGTGAGTAACAAACTTATAAAAACTTTAATAACTTAAATCAATTTAAAGGTGTTGGCCAAAACAAACGACGTGGACATGTTCTCTGCTGAACGTCTTCTTGGATGGCTCAAATCTACACAAACAGACATGAAAGTCTACAAAGAAAACTTGGAACGTTTGCGTTCAAAAGCCGAGAAGATTGCCGAAAGTGAAGGCAAAGACTCCGTTGTTTTGCATCGTCAAGCCGAAGTAGAGGGCATGTTTGTGAAGTTGGAGGAGTTGGTTGAAGAAAAGTGCAACGAAATGCAGAACTTGATCGGTCTCTGCAGCTACAACCAAGAAAGCCAGGACTTGGAGTTGTGGATCAACGATCAATTGCAGACAGCAATGAGCGAAGACTATGGACAAGATTACGAACACTTACAGGATTTGAAGTCCAAGTTCAACGAGTTTCAGCAAAACGTCAAAGTTGGAAGTGAACGTTCAGTCTTGTGTGAAGAAGCTGCCAACAACTTGCTGATGCGTTCGCCTCCATTTGCTCGTGAGATCTTAAAGAGGCAAGAAAAGTTGAGATCTGCGTGGACTTTACTTTTGGACTACATTGATTCGCGATCTAAGAAGCTGGATGCTGCCACTCACTTGCATCGCTTCAATCAAAACGTTCAAGATCTTCACGAAATGCTGAACGAAAAGCGAGTCACTTTGCCTGTCGATTATGGCCGTGACACCAAACAAGTTCACAATTTGATGCTCAAACACGAAGTGTTCCAAACTGAGGTCTCGCAAATGCACGAAAAATTGAAGGTAATTTTAACTGTTCACACAAATGTATACAATTTGTGATTTAGCGTTTGTTGGAAGAAGGCGCACGATTGAAAGAACAATATCCTGGACCCAATGCTGAGCACATCGACGCACAATTAGCCGAACTCTCCCAATCCTATCATCAACTCAACGATGCAACCGTTCATCGTACCAACAAACTTCAAGCTGCTTATGAATTGCAAACCTTCATCGCTCGTGCCAGAGATTTTGTCTCGTGGACATCAAGTAAGTCTTATCTTTAGTTGTTTGCTTTCAATAACAACGTTTAGTGGTGATTGCCGAAATGCAAGACGACCAAGGAACAATTAAAGATCTTCAGTCAGCTGAATGGATCCAAAGTGAACATCAACGTTTACAAGTAAGTGTTTTCAAATCTCAATGCTTTAAATAACAAACAATTTAGGCCGAAATCCGAGCCCGTGACGACGAAGTCACTCAAATCCTTCAAATTGCTCACGACATGATCAAACGACATCATTATGCGTCAAAAGACATCGAACGACGTGCACACGAATGCGACACTGCTTATTCGAAAATCAAACGAGAATGGACTCTCCGCAACGAATGGCTTCAACAAGTTGTTCAAGTATGTCTTTTCAAATTAGCAAAACTTGTAAACTTCAACTAAAAGACTAGAAACACTTTTTAAAACTATAATGTTTTTAGTATCACGGATTCCAACGTGAAGCCTCTCAAATTTTGGACACTATTCGCACTAAAGACGAAACTTTGAATATTCGACGTCCAATGAATTCGGTGGAAGATGTTGCTTCGTTTATGCGCCAATTCGACACGTTCTCCAAGTCTTTGGCTCAACTAGAAAGCCGAGTTCAATTTCTCGACCAACTTGCTTCTCGTCTCATTAATGAGAAACATATGGAGTCGAAGGCCGTTGCACAAATCAACGAAAACGTTCAGGCAGCTCAACGTCGTCTCTTTGATAGAATGGACACTTCCAGGCACGAACTTGAAGACGCTTTGCGTCTGGCCCGCTTCGATGCCAATGTTCACGAAATGAGCAACTGGGTCGATGAGAAGTTGGCCGTCTTGCGCAAACAAACATCGGATGAAGAATTCCGTTCATTGCACTTAGACGACAAACTTGCACAATTGCGTCAACATCAAGTAATAATTTGGTCTTTAAAGGGCTATCTTAATTAAAACACTTCCAGGCTGTTGAAATTCAATTGAGTACAAATGCCGAACGTATTCAATCAATTAAAGACCAGTTAGCTGTTTTGCGCCGACACAACTTGCCCGAAAATGTCGAACGCCGAGCTCATTTGTTGCTCAAGAAGTGGGACGAACTTGGAGAACGCTCACGTTTGCTCAGTGCTGCACTGGCTGAAGCTCGTCAACTTTTCGACTTCCACCAAAGTGTTCAAAGAGTTTTGGCATGGATCCGTGAAAAACAACTTATGTTGCAAGCACAAGACGTTGGCCGCGACTTTGAACACTGTACAGCTTTGTTGAACAAGTTGATTGGAAAAAATGCTGATCAAAGTGTAGATGAAGCAACTTTGAAGCAAGTCAACAAATTGGGAGCTCAATTGGTGGCTGAAGGAACAGAAAGTCGCGCAGACATTCAACAACATCTACGTGAAATGAACGATGCGTAAGTTTTAGAACTTGACAGTCCCCCCCGCAGCTTTTAAGTGATGATTGTTCCTTATAAGTTCAAGTGCTTAATTATAAGGATCCTCACTTTTAGTTGGTCCCATCTTCAAGGCCGCATTGAACATTACCGAGAAGTTCTCCAATCCGCCCTCGAAGTTCATCGTTTCAACGGAGATGTTGACGAAACTAACAGCCGAATTCACGAAAAGCTGAATGTTCTTCAAAATCAAGACAACGGAAAAGACTTGCGCGAAGTTGAAGATTTGCTGCGCAAACAAGACAAAATAGAACGAGACATGTCGGCTATCCACAACAAATTGAACGAACATGACGAAGCAGCTAAATTGTTGTTGGCCAAAGACCCTCCACTCGGAGACACTATTATAAATTCTTTGAAGGCTTTGGAAACAAGCTGGCACAATTTGGCCGAAGCTGCTCACGGACGTCGCTTGAAATTGCAGCAATCATACAATTTGCACAGGTACTTAATCACCAAATTTACTAAAACACTCATTGCCTGTTTAGATACTTCGATTCTGTGAAGAAAATGGAACAATGGGCTCAACAAATCAGAACAAAGATGCGTTCTTACGTCCATCCGAAAACAGTTGAAGATGCACGTCAGTTGTTGAGCGCTCACACCGAACGTCAAGTTGAAATCGAGTCGAGACAAACCGAACTGGCAGCCTTGCGTGAATTTGGACAGCAAGTTACAAGTGAGCAGCCGGAACATCGTGCCGAAATTCAACGAGCTCACCGACGTCTTCAGAACATTGAACATCAAATCCGCCAAACATGGGAACAAGAAAACACAACACTTCAAAAGATGCTCGAACTGCAAACTTTGCATGCACAAGTAATATTTGTCACTTAAACACATTTAAACACGTCTGTTTAGATTCTGCAAACAGAAAGTTGGCTCAGCAGCAAAGAAGCTTTTGTCAATGAATACGATTTGGGCGAGTCAGTCGACACCGTTGATATGTTAATTCGCAAGCATCTCAACTTCGAGAAGATTCTCAACGCTCAAAGCGACAAAATCGAAGCCTTGAAGGCCGGTCAACACATTCTTGAAGAATCAAACAACCCAGACGTTGAAAGAATTAGACAACAATTTGACTCTGTTATGGAACGTTATGCTGCTTTGTTGGAAAGCTGCCGAATCAAAGGACGCCGTCTGGACGAGTCGCGCAAGTTGCACGAGTTTATTCGAGCCTGCTCTGAGTTGATTACTTGGATGAATGCCAAATTGCAATTGGCGTATGATGACGGTTACATTGATCCGACCAACTTGCGCTCCAAACTCCGTAAACATTTGGCATTTGATGCGGAGCTTCAACAAAGTGAGCATCGAGTGAAAACAATTCGTGAAGAAGGCGAAAAGCTCTTGAAAGAGTCAACTTTTGAGACTGACAGAATTCAAGCTCAGTTGAGCGAAGTTGTTGAAGGCTGGGAAGAGTTGAGAAGGTAGACTTACTCTTTAAATGGTGTTTTTAATTCCTGATGTTTCAGCAAGTCTCAAAAGAAGACTCGTCTTCTCCAAGAGTCCTACGAAGCTCATCAATTGTCATGCCGTGTCGGTGAATTGGACAACTGGCTGGATCGTGTTGAGCATGATTTGGGAACTGATGACCACGGAGTTGATGTTCAGTCGGCTGATAACTTGATTGAGAAGAACAATTTGTTGCGCTCCGAAATCGAAGAACAAAGCTCCAGTCATTCAAGAAACCGTCGACAAAGCGGCCAAACTAAAGAAATTGGTAACTACAACGTCTTAAATGTTCTTCTAGTTAAATTGTTTAGAACTACGAGAACATAGACGATCAATTGCGTCGAGTCGATGCCGTTAAACACAGATATCACGGACTCGCTGAGCCTTGTCAAATTCGTGCTGAAAACTTGCACGAATCTTTGCGTTTCTTTGGCTGGGCCGCCAACGCTGACGAGCAACTGGTTTGGATTGGAGACAAGTTGCCTCAATTGAAATCCAAGGACTACGGACAAACTTTGCACGCTGCTCAATCGCTTAGCAAAAAGCAAGAGATTCTCCAACAAGAAATAGACGCTCATCGTGCCGGAATTGATGATGTTGACAAACAAGGACACCGGATGGTTGAAGCCGGTCACTTCAATGCAAGTGAAATTCAGTCCAGACTCAACGAATTGTCGCACAACTTCGGAATTCTTCAGCAATTGAACATTGAACGTTCAAAAAGATTGGCCGAGTCTTTGCGTTCTCAACAATATTATGCCGAACTTAGGTAGTTTGTTTAAACTGTTCAATGTTAAACATTAACACTTTTTCAGTGAAGCCGAGCAGTGGTGTCGTGAACGTTTGCCATTGGTCTCCAATCAAGAATCTGGCCACAACCAAACTGCTGCCGACGCTCATTTACGTCGTGTTATGGCCCTTGAGCCGGAATTGACCAAATTTGAGACTGAAGTGAAACGATTGCACACTGCTTCAAATGCAATGATTAACGAACATCATTTTGATTCAACTCAAGTAATCTTTAATCAGTGTTTTTAGCAACTTCAAAATGCTTTTAGTTGACAAGTCGACAAGCCAGTTTAGAAAAGTTGTTTGAAACTTTGCAAGAAGAATGGCATCGTCGTCGATCACAACTTTTGGATGCAAGTAAGTAGTGTACTCAATTTATGATAAACACCAATAAATTGCAGGTCGTTATCACAACTTTATTCGCCAAGTCAATGACCTTACTTCGTGGCTCAACGACAAAGAACGTTTGGCCTTGCGTGAAGATTATGGTGTTGATCTGGAAGAATGCCGAGCTTTGATTGAAGAGTTTGAATTGGCCATTCGAGAGCTTTCGGCATCCGGAGAACGATTACATTCAGTCATCAACTACGCAAAACAGGAACAACTTCTTCGTTCCGGTCATCCTTACGAAGCTTCGATTTACAACGCTGTTCGTGAACTTGAAGATTTGTGGCGTCGCATCAACAACACCGCAAATGATCGTCAACAAGCTTTGCAAGATGCTCAAAAGATTCACATTTTTGATCAAGAAGCAGATGAGATTTTGATTCGTAAGCTTTATCAACTTGATGCAACTCGATGAACACTTTAATTTCAGGCTTGGAAGAAAAAGAAGCACACGTGGTTGCTTCGGACAGTGAAGACTTAACCAATATTGATTTGGCTACCGTCAAAGGATTGTGCCAGAAACATGACGAGTTTTTGAAGTCTTTGCACGGAATCGAGAAGCAAGTACACGAACTGTGCATTGAAGCCGATCGTTTGAGTGCTTTGTTCCCGCAAACTTTGGAGCATTTGGAAGTTCGCCGAAGCGAGCTTACTGAACAACTCAAAGACATTCAAGAAGCTGCTTTCAAGTACTCAGACCGTCTTGATCAAGCACGAAACAAACAAGCTTACTTCCAGGTAACTAATTTCAACAAGCACGTGTTATTTTTAATCAATGTCTTTTAGGAATGGCGAGAACTTATCAGCTGGATTCAAGAAATGCGCACAAAGATCATTGGAGAAAGTTTGCCTCGTGACTTGGCCAACTGTGAAGCTTTGAACGTCCGTCACGGCGAGTATCACACCGAAATCCAGCAACGCGAACCACAAAAGAATGCATTTGTTGCTGAAGGACGCAAGATGATCCAAGCAGGCAATGTTTTAAGTCAAGAAATCAACACTCGTGTCGAACAGCTTGAAGAAGGATTTGGACAGTTGTATGAGTTTTGGCACGCACGCCACACGTGTCTACGAAGAAAACTTTGATGCACAGAAGTGGTTGCACAATGCTGCTGTTTTGGAGAAATGGTTGTCCGAACGTGAGAACTTGTTGACCGAAGACTGGCGTCAAGCCGAAAACGTTGATCAAGTTGAAGATTTGATTCGACAGTAGGTCATTACATTCAACAATCAAACAATAATGAATCTCTTTTAGATATGAAGATTTCTTGGCCACTCTCGATGCTCAAAGTCCACAATTTGATGCACTGCGCCGAATGACTAAGATCGAAGAGTCGTGGAACAGAATGCGTGCTCACGAAGGCTCACAAATGTTTGCCACATCGTCGCAGAATCCAAGTCGTCGAGAAAGCTCAATTGGAGGAGAGAACCGACGAGACACTCAGCAAATCAAAATGGTCGAAAAGAAGAACATTTTGCAAGAGAAACGACAAGAACGTGAACGCCGAAAGACTCAAGAAATCACTTTGTTGAAACGAACTCCATCACAGGTGAGTTTTTGCAACTTCATTCACACTGCTGATAAGAAACGATTAGTTGAGTTTAAATGTCAACTTTTGAGTGGTTAGATTAAATCCTTTTTCTAAGGTGTGCTGTTTGAACACGAATGTGCAGCGTGTCCGAAATAACCTACTCGTTGCACTTAAACGTTGTTATTTTTGTGTTTAGAACACACTTATTCAAATGTTGTCAAACCGCTTTTTGATTTAATTTCCGACAAAGACGACAAAGACCAAACATCTTCAGCATTTATTGAACTTCAAAAACTTAGAACTCCAAAAATGTAGAACTCGAAACATAATAGTTGCGCAATGTTCATCCACCCTATTCATAAACTAACTGTCATTCACGTGACTTTGTTTTGGCCAGAAGAGCGGCGATAAAACGAATTGGCGCGTAATTTTTATCGAAAGCAAGTGCCGAAAGGCGACCACTAAATTAACTATTTTCGGCGCATCTTGGCACCCTTCCATTTCTTAATTTAGTTTACTGTTGCGTCGTTTTCCGCATTAATCGGATTGGAAAATCTACCCCTTGGAGAGAATTTAATTGCCGATGTTGAAAATCAACAAACGAATGTCGAATAGGATTTTCGTGTAAATATGTTTATTCGGAGTAATTTAATCATTTGGAAGGGCGCCATCTGCTTGGCCTTTGTTGATGCTGTTGATGCGCGCGTTCGAAATAGAATCGGGTTTTGTAAAACCCGATGAGCCTAACTGCCGAAATTCCGAGCACGTTTTTGCATCCAAGTTCAAAGTTCTTGAAATCGGGATTTCGAGCACGCGCACTGTTTGTTGTCAGCTGCTAATTCGTGTGTTGTTTGTTCTTTTGCAGATCTGTTGTCTTCAAAACAAAAGCGTTCTTTTAATTGTTTTAAACTAGCATGCTTTTAGGAAAACAACTCGTTGAATACAAGTGGAATTGCATCGGCTACCCTGCCGCGGGCCCGTAATCGTACCGAATCCATTGAACAACAAGCTTTGATTACTTCGCCTGGAACGAGCAGCGAAGTTGAGTTAGCAAAGCTTTCAACTTCAAACAACGAACTCGGTCGCTACAACAAATCACATTCAGGTAAACAATACTTGTTTGAACAAGCAAATAAAATAGACATTTTAGGCCAGCAACTTCACATTGCAACTGGCGGTCATCAGCCAATTCCTGTACAGAGTCAACTTTCAGCTGGAAGCTCAAGCGGAGGCGAACAAAGACCTACAAGTGGTGCGGGCAGTTTGTTCGGCACAGGAAAGTCACGTAACTTCACAACAAGACGCACACAAAGCATCAAGAAGATGAAACAGTGGTCGGAGTTGAAGAGCATTGACATGAATGGGTGAGTTTCTTTATCTGATTCAATTAATTCCGTTCGTTTTTAGGCACATTGACAGAAAGCAAGAACTTCAAAGCGGTGGAAAGAAGGCGACAATCAGGTCATGGAAGAACTACTATGTAATTTTGTGCGGACAATTGCTGTGCTTCTTCAAGGATGAAGACTCTTTCTTCGAAAACATGGCCGCTGCTCCGCCAGTCTACATTCTTCATGCAAGATGTGTTGTATTCCCCGAATATGCGAAACCAAAACATACTTTCAAGTAAGCTTTTAAACGCTGTGGACAAGTTAATTTGATTGTTTTAGACTGAACACAACGGACGGTTGTGAATACTTATTCTCGTGCGAAAGCTACGCAAAGATGATGGAATGGATTGACCGCATCAACTTCCATGCACGTTTGGATCCGTCTCATCAGTTGACTAGTTACAACAGCATCACAAATGGAAACAGTCCGTAAGCGAGCGAACGAGATTTTTATAGTTTGCCATTCTCTTGACGAATATTTATTTTGGATATCACTTTTATCATGTTCATTTTATGTGAAAACTTCTAACACCAATCCCTTCTTTTGTTATTCATGACTCACTAACGTGTATTATTAATTAATTAAATTCTGTGACCAGTTATGTTAAGAAGTAATTTATGCCAAATAAAGTTTTAATAAATAAGGTAGGGTCGAAAAGTGTTCAGCAATCGATTTTATGCAGAAACAAAAATCAAAAAAGAATTGCTTTTTTTGCAGAAATGATAAAAGTTGATGACTGTAAAAAAAAATGCCTTTTTTGCAGAAATGATAAAAGTTGATGACTCAAAAAAGAACTGTTTTTAGTTGATTGTTCGAAAGAGTTTTAAAGATACATCAACAATTTAAAGCTAAAAACAAACAAAAAGGCAAACAGTATTCAAAACATTACGATACTACAAATCTTGCATTCTTGATCACTTTCCACCTTCAATATTACACTTCCGATGTTACACCTTCAATGTTCCAATTTAATAACTTCACAAAAGTTATCACTGGATTTCCGCAAAATTCTTCCATTTGCATGCTTAAAGTCCAAAGCAACTGCACAAATATTCAAACATTGAATGTCAATTCTGCGCACATTCACTACCTGATTAGCCAACAATAAACAAACAATCATTGTGACTTGACACAAAAAACTATGGAGGTGGCGACGATCAAGCACATTCAAGCTACAAAATCCGCCGGCAGACGTTTTTGTATAAATAGCCGTCAAACTTTAAAAACATTCATTCAACTAGCAATTCATTTTGGAATCTCATCCGCTGAAGAATGAAATTGTCACTTATTTATTGTCCTTTTGGTGATCGGCGTTGCATTTGCAAAAAGGAAGATCGTCCCACAACCGTTTGAAAACAAGCATGGCCTTTGGACAGGACCCATTGTTGTAGGCACGCCGAGTAAGTTTATTTGAAAGCACTACTCCATTTTAAATGGAAACTGCTTAAAAACAATTTTTGTGTCAAATTAGTCAAAAAAGCGCATATGATCGAAGATCAAACAACAGATGATAGATCAAACGCCATACCTTGGTGACCAATTCCTGTGTTGTTTTAAAAGACTTTTTTCACCGCTTTAAATGCTCAAATGTGCAAGTTTCTGAAGCAGATCCGCTATTTCGGAACATATGCAACAATTTAGAGTGAAGAAACTAAATTTTTACGGCCTTATTGAATTCTTTAAATTCCAAAATGCACATTTAACCGACCACACGCAACGCACGCTCGAGTGCTAGTTCAACTAACCCCCTGTGATGAAACGCCAAGCGAACTGCCAAGGGTGTATAGCACCCGCAAGTTTCGCGTGTGGTCTTTTCGATAAACGTTTTCAATCATTTTTAAATTTGACTTTGAAGCATTTCAAACGTTGACTATTTTAATATTTTTCTTTTAATGTTGAAAGTGTTGAAATTTAATTTCAATAAACTTGACCAACTTTAAGCAATTGTTTAAAAGCAACAAAAAGGACACACGCGACGCTTTTTCGTCCGTGGACACCCAAATTTCGCCTAGCCCGCCAACCATTAACCGGCGACCGACTAGGAAATTGCGTGTGGTCTTTTCGATAAACGTTTTTAGTCGTTTAAAAATAGAGTTTTGAATATTTTTGTTCTTTAACTATTTGAATATTTTTTATTTAATGTTGAAAGTGCTCCAAATTAGTTTTATCAATTTTGGTCAACTTTAAGTAATTGTCGAATGACAAAAAACGGGCCACACGCAATGAATTCCGCCCAAGTTAAAGGATGCATCTATACATAGCGACCACCACGGGGCTGCTGACTAAACAGTCGCGTGTGGTCTGGAAATGTGCTTTTTGCTGGCTTAAATGTATTTAAATGCAGTTTTCGATTAACTTTTATGTTTACTTGCAGAACAACTCAATCAACTTCATTTGGACACAACATCCGGCCATTTCTTCTTTGTTGACAACCGTTGCAAAACTGGCTGCACGAAGAATCGCCGTGGCTTTGAGCCAGCCAAGTCGTCAACTTTCAAGAAGTTTATGTTCACAGTTCCATATTCAACAACTTATATGGGCAGCAAACAAAGCGGTCAATTTATTTCAGATTGCTTGACTGGAGTAATTTTTAAGTGTTCTGAAACTAATATTAAAAGTGTTTAGTTGGGACTTGCGAAGCCACCACGCATAGTTCTTGCATTGGTAGACAAAACATCTGGGCCTTTTACTGAACAGTACGGAGATGGAGTTATGGGTCTAGGATTTCCCGAACCAGCTTCAAAGCTTCCATTCAGTTTGTTTCAATTGGTGACTAATTTTGGACTCGAAGAAGCCGGCTATTCGTTCCACGTTGACAAATTCAGCCACACCGCTGCAGACGGCCTTCAAGATTCAGGCTATGGAATATACGGCGGCGTCGATACCGGTAAGCAACTTACATTTAAAAAATTGTTCCTAATTATTTGTTTGTTGATAATTGCGACGCTTCTACACTTGTGTACCACAAAATTTCTAAGAACAAGCAATGGACTTTGAAAGTTGAGAAGTGAGTTCAATTCGAATAAAAAAAGTAATTTCGTAACTATGTTTTTAGGTTTGTCGCAAATGGCAACACATTCAAAGGAGGACACGCATTGGTTAAACCTGGTCCATTTGAATTGCTCGGCCCCAAATCAGAAGTTGACAAAATGCACAAGTTAGCCAATGCAAAAGCAGATGGAAAAGACTTCACAGTCGACTGTAATGCCAAATTGCCTCCGCTCGAGTTTGTCGTTGAAGGAAAAACACACAAAATTGAAGCTGCTGACTACACAGTTAAAGTAAGTTTAAACTGTGCAATTTAAAACTCTTCATTCTTTTAGTCAGATAACGGAAAGTGCTACTTGCTGATCAAAGAAGTTGATCCGAAAATTTCAAATGGAGCCGATTGGGTCTTCGGAGACGTTCTGTTCCGCAACCGATGCGTTGTTTTCCACTTCAAGAAAAGCTCTGTCGGATTCACAAAACGCAAGTGATTGTATAGAACACACACGCATAGAATAAATACCGGTATTGAAATACTTTATTACATTTTGTACTTGAATGAAGAAACTGGAATATGTTTGTGAATTACAGAGTGGACCAAAAAAACGTTAACATAAAAGAACACTTTCGTCAATCGAAAAAGCATTCAAACACAAAAAAGTCTCGAACACAAAAAGTTTTTGCTTTTTGTGTTGACGTTTTTTGGTCCACTTTGTAGTCTAATTAAAGATTCTTAATCGGACTGAAGCCAATAAAGCTGTCTTTGAAGTCGACAAAAATGCACTGTTGCAACAACACTCCTTGTCCAATCAGATATTTGCCTCCAGTTGAGCCGGGGAAATCTGTTCCAAACATGTTTAAGTAACAGTAGCCAGGACGTTCTTTATATTCATTCTTTGTGTCAAGAATGTCTCTGGAGTGAATTGTTATTTCCTAAAGACACTTTAATCGTTAAAGGGCTAGTTTGGTTGATTACCTGTCCCAGAATTATGAGCTTGAATTCAAACTCTTCCGAGTCACAAGGCAAAATTGCAGCTTCGTTGTTGTCAATTGATTCGGCTTCCAAAAACTTGTAAACTTCTTGAACTTTAGCGTCCGGCATGCCAATAAGCGAAACTTGAGTATTCAATTCCACGTGGACCATTTTCTCATTTTTATTCAAGATGTTGTGAGTAGTTTTGTCTGCTTTAACGACTTGAATCTGATGAACTCCGAATTGAGGCATTTCTCTAGTTTCTAAATTGATTTTTGCCAGACATAAAGCATTTAAATGTACCGTTGTTGCAGCGCATTTGATAAGCTGCCGGAATTGGTTCACAGTTTTCTGTGTCCATACCGCCAAGTACCAAAGCTCCAGCTTGTTCACAAGATTCGGTTTCACATCGCCGGTAATGGATACTGTAGACAGGATTTTCCAGCTTTCCTTGCTTCCATGCCTCAACAAACAAGTTGGAATCGGGCTTTTTGTCAGTGGGGACAGAAACTCCAACAATCGGATGCATGCTGAGAGCGGTGTAACGACCAGACCCGAAACGAAGCGGTTCATTCAGTGCAATGTAGTTCTTGTCGTTTGGATTGCCAATCTAAATTTAAAGTTAACCTTTTGCATAAAGTCTCCAAAACTTACGCCAAACTTGTCGTACATTATTTCTCCAATCTCCGGGCCACCAAAGCATTCACTGTCACAAAGAAGTCCGGTCTTTTTGTTCGTTTTTGATTTTGCCGGATCATAAGTAACTTCGTTCTTGTAGCAAATAGAAGTGTTGTAATTAGTGTAATTGATCTTTGGATCAAAATCGGAGCAGTTGACTTCCAAAACGCCAATAATGCTTGAAGAGCCAATATCAAATGATACTTTTACAGGTTGTGGCGGTGTGCCAACGGTAATTTCACTCAAATACACTGGAAATGCCGAAACATTGTTTTCTTGATAAGAAATCGGAAATCGATAGATGCCTTTCTCTTCTTTTGGAACCGATTTGGAATGGCACACTTCCGAAGTAACGTGACAACGAGGCCAAAAACAATAAGACGAGAAAGCACCATTTTGTGGCTCCAGCCAAAATGATTGTCCGGTCAAGAGTTCACTGTGCTTATAAGTGAACGCCGCAAATGAGAAGAGTTGCGCAAACAAAAACTTCAAAAAACTCTGCTTTTTCAATAATATAAGCTCTCCGTGTTTGTGGAACTTATTTCCTTGGTGTTCACGTGTTTGTTTGTTTTTTGAATTTTGCAGTCGTCCTCAAATCTGACGTGGGCGCAATCGGTGGAACTATAAGATCAAGCACTATCCGCTGATTACAGTATTGCAACGTTTGTTTGCAAGTAGATAAGGTCTGTGTCCGTTTGTTCGGAATTAAGCACTTTATTTACAGCTTTGCACAAAGAACACAAAAAATGTGAGGAAAGTCATAAGTTTAGACCCGAGTTGAAAATGTTGTTTGCACGTCGCTAATTGGCCTTCATTTGTTCCACGAATCCTAAAAATGATGTGATCTGTTTGTTTAAAAAATCACTTGATCAGCAAAGCACAAAGTTTGTACTTTCAATTACCTGCAATCCTTTGAAATAAACATCTATTTCCTGTTTAACGACTATTTTCCTTGAAATCGGTGACGACAACGAGGAAATTGAGTTCTTGCGGCGCCAAAATTGAATGCATTGACAGAAACGCCTAACTTGCTTGCCAAGCAGGAGGATGAAACGCTAACACCATCTAAACAGTTGATTAAAACTTAAACACATTAAATAACTTACAAGATAGTGCAAACCACAGCCCATATCAATAGTGGTGTTTGTAATTTTAATTGCATATTAACGTCGTGATATCTACTGGCCAGGCTTTACTGAATGCATAACAAATGTACAGAACAGCTATCAATCCAATTCCACCGAAAACAATGTTCAAGATAAGCAAAGAGACTGAAATGGAACGAAGCATTTGCGCATTCTCCCTAAAAAGTAAGTGAAAATTAAAAATGCAGACGATAACTCACTTGTATTGATATCTCGTAGCCAATGTTCCAACGCCTTTTTTGCTTAGTAAACGGATATTGTACCATGCCAGATAAAAACACGGAGGCAAACTTGGAAGAGTAACGAAAGCGTAAAACAGCCAGCCTAACATCAATTAAATTAAAAAGAATATCAAAAACGGATCAAACCTGTAACCAATGCCAGAGGCCTCCTAGATAGTGATAAACAAATGTCTGACCATGCTGGATAAACAGTCTTAGGAACCAAAAAATGATCGTAAAGAACAACGCCGCTGGCAAATATTGTTGCCCAAAAGAACATAACTGCTAGTCCAAAGTACACTATGTGAGTTCGCTGTCCAGATTCATAAGATTTTGTGTTGACTGTTGCAAACCATCTCTCAAGGAAGATCGCTAGCAAAGATAATTGAAGAAATCCAGTGCAGAACGCATTAACGAAACTCAATATGATGCACAAGTACTTGAACTCTAAATCAATATAGTACAACACTTCGATAACTGTTCGGCAAAGTCCAATTAGAGTAGTCAGAATAGAATAAAGACACTAAAGAATAAATTAATTCGTTGTTAATCTTTGCAAAAAACTTACCAATATTAACTTCAGATTTGGATGCACAACGTGCGAGTGGAATAGCTTTTTTACAAAATAATAGCAGATGTAGACGCCGACGAAGACACAAACGTAGTTGAAGAACACAAAAAATGTATATATTGATTCCAATCTTGATCATTGTCTGAAAATGCCAGTCAATTGAAATGGTAAATAGTTTTTGTTTAAAAGTCAAAAAATAACTTAGAGTGGTGAGAAACTGACTTCAAATAGTGCGTGGATGAACAGATTAGCCAACGCGTAGTTTATTATTCTCAGAGCGTGGAAAAGGACAAAAATGAGTGTTAAACAGTTTTATTGTAATTAAAGATGCCAAACATTTCGGGTCTATTATCTGGAGCAAAGTACAATTCTTTGTTTGCTCTCCAAATTAAACAGTGAACTCTAAAAGCAAAATTCTGGGAACACTGGCTAGTTTCATCTTCTGCAAACAATACAAATTTTGAGAAATGAAAATAGATTACTTTCGGCTACAATTTTGCAAAAGCAAAGAAGAATACGATTTCGATTCAATGTATTGCAAATTTTAAAAAGGAGCAGAAACGACTCTACGCAAAACGAATTCAATTCCGAATGTTAGATGGGTGGACGAGTTCAAGTGTGCCAAAAAGCATAGTCGTTTAAAGTTTGAAGCGGTTGCAAAAACAAACTAGCCTGGCGCACGTCGGCAAACAAACAATTAAGGAGTTTGCAAATAAATAGACGTGTGTGGTTAACCTTTTTAATGTTTAAAATACAATCTCAAAATATTATTGCCTCAAATAGCGCGTTCAATTGAACTTTGAGATTGTTTATATTCTCTTATAGCGTTTGAAAAACACATAAACAAAGCAATTTTTGAGGTTAATTGCTTTTTGTCATAAGAAGTCTAGTTAGTTTGGAGTTCGAAACGTCACACACGCAAAAAAGACATTTTGTGATTTTAAAAACAAGCCAATTCACAAGACGAGTAAGTTACTATAACATTGAGACCATTTCATACTAAAAGCAAAATTCAGTTGTCCAACTAATTATAACCAAAATGGAACAGGCTAGATTCCAAGTTGACGTTCTCGAGGGAACACATCGAATGAACTCATAGATTATGTTTTACGCAACAACTGGAAGCAAATGGAAGCTAACTAATTAGTTGGATTTTTGACGTTTAGCAGCCGGACATGTAAACAGTTTAAATGATTAACTGGTATGCGTAATTTGTGTGGGCTTTGAATGTGACGATCTTTGATTTGTTTGCAAACATTTAACAAGGTGTAAAGTGTGTTCAAAAAAGTCAAATAACAAGTCAAACATAATTTATTCAAAAACAACTGTTTTTTCAACTTGCATACTCGAAGTATAAAATATTTTCTTTACTCCTTGTGTAAGCCGTTCTTTAAAGTTGCCTAATAACAGAAGAGTGCTGATGGGTCCGGCGACTGGTATTAAATTAGTCAAGATAGCCAGCCACATTCCCATATCAGGAAAGTTGAACTTGAAGATCATGCTTGAAATAACAACAATTGCTGGAGTTGATGCCAAACAAAACGGGAAGATGGCCTACAAACAACAATAATAAGATTCAAAAACTTAAACAGAACAAACCTTTACAATCAAAACAACAGTCATTTTAGTTTGAAGCCTTCTTGTCTTTTTTGAAACGAAGTACATTGATTGCAACTGTTTGTAGATTTTAAAGCCAAAATATAATGCAACTGCGTACACAATTCCGATAACAATCATCCCCACAAAAAGACCTAACATAAACAGATAGTTTGTTTAAAAAGAACGTGTTAAATGCAGCAATAAGTTTTAAAAAGCTTAAACAATCACTTCCAACAAACGCTTTAACTTCTCCGTAATCTTTTATCCACGACTGCCGTTCAATAATTTGTCTGTAATGCAAAGACGTTTCGGGTTGTGTGCTGTTCTGGTAGAAGGCAATTTGAAAAATAAAGCCGGTTAAGGCTGATGGAATCCAGCAAATTAAAAGAACTAGCGCTAATGTTTTCTTCGACGGTGTGCGACTTCTAAAAACAAAAAGTACTTTTTTAAAGTTAAGTTCTTAAACACTTACTTGCAAACTAAATTGTACCTGTAGAAGAAATCAAATGGAACGATTGTGGTTCCTGTTCCGACCAAGCATAAATGCCAAAAAGGTAAATAAAGCTGAGTCTGTTCCGGTAAATAGTAATAAGGTCCATCAGCAATAATCAACAAAGCGTTGTCTTCAAGAATTGAGTCCTAAAGTAAAAAAGTTTAATCAATTTGTTTAATCAACTCACTGCGACTGTAAAGGAAGACCATAAACATAAAATGAAGTCAACAACGCAGGACGCAACAATCATTCTTTTGTATTCGTGTAGAATTTTATTAGACTCAGTCAAAGTCAGATATAAAACAAGCGTGTTTACGGATAAAGAAGTTCCAATAGCAAAGAATTCGGTATAGAGCCGAATTGTTCTTACATCCATAATAAAAGTGCAACAAACATCAACGTCTCTTAGCAGACTTTTTAAAAATGGCACGGTGACGGCGCACACTTTAATTTCTGTGCACCTTATTCAATTTAAATCACACTAATTGAATTTGTACTGCGGCCAAGTTTTGAAAGCGTTGCCTTTTATAAGTTTTTAAAGATCGCTAGGCTCAGAACACACTGCAATTAAAACGTCTAAATTTAAAGGCCTTCCTGGTCGACGTTTACATAATAATTAGAATTTATCGACAGTCTCCGGAGAATTGCTTAAAGTTATTAACTTCTTGGAAAGCGTCATCGACTCTGACCACAAAGTTTAATCAAATCTACGCAACAATTACAGAGATGAAGTTTATTTGTCCGCATTTACAAATATAAAAACAAATAAGGAGTGCCAATAGCAGTAATTACAAAATTAAAGCTTATTCAACACGACTGGTTGAATTTAGTTGTTTGATCCGTGACGTCCAGACCCGAATCCACTTCCAAATCCTCTGCGTGAACCATTCCATTCGTTGGAGTCGCTGTCACTTCCACTGTTGAAACGTCCAGCTCGTCCACCGTGTCCACGGCGCATTCCTGGGACTGGAATACCAGCATTCTTAATTTCATCCAAAGTAGTGCTGCTGGCTTTTTGAATTAAATCACGAATCTGTTGATGCTCCTCTCCGATTGTGATGTCCTCGTTGCTCAAAACGTTCAAAACATCAGTAACCAATTGCTTGGCATCGGCGTTTAAGTTTTGGGCTTTGGCGGTGATGTTGGCTTTGAAGTCGTTAAACTTCTGCTGAGCGTTGTTGAAGGCTGCAGTTGCGTCGGCATTGTTCAAGCTGGAAACAAAAGAAGACAACTGGCTCTTGAAGCTAGATTTGGTCTCGTTGAATGAGTTGCGGAAAAGATCTTTGAGTTGACTGCGTTGGTCATCGGTCAAGTTTCTGAAGATGTCTCCAAAAGGCCCTCCGTGATGTCCGTGAGCAGCTGCAATGGCGAACAAAGCGCAAGAAAGAATGAAGAGCTTTGACATCATTGTTGTTGATTGAATTGAACTAATACCGTTGCCAGTTGTTTGTCCAGTTTCCTCACCCGTGTTTATATACTATTTTCGAGTGCGGGATTAAAAATCTGTAAGTGGAACAGGCGGTAAAAAACTATTAATCATTGGACTGCCAGACCAATTGATGTTGATCTGTCAATAGGCTAGCAGGAGTAGCACAAAATTCACGCCAAATCGAGCGGATTAATAAAATGGAACTGATTCAATGATTCATGTGTTCCCGATCATCATTGTTGTTTTGGCGAGTCATCTTGTTTAGTTATCGTAGTTTATGCAAAACATGCTAATTTCTGCTGTAGTTGCGATTCTTATTGTGTAGTTTGATTGGGATGTGCAGCAAAATACAGTTTGAATATGTTTAGTTGTGAAATCAGCTGGACTTTAAATGATCTTTTGCGGGATTGTTTATGTTTGTTTGGCTTTTGGCGCTCTTCGATGTTTTGTGTTGTGGGATGGAATCAAATTGAGACGACGTAAAAACTATTTTCGATACTCAACAACGCAAATTTTCTTAACAAAAGAAGTTCTATTTCAAGAACAACTTCTAAAAATTATAAAGCACGTTGAAGTTATTAAACTAGTTTTACTTCAAAATGTTTGCGAAAACTGTCGCAGTTTGTTGTGTTTATTTGTTGTTAGTTGCTAACTTCTCGCTGGGCCAACAAAATGGAGGACTGCTGAGTTCAATTTATGATCAATTGAGTCCAGAACAAAAACAAGAGTTGGATCAAATTGTTCAATCGGCGTCCAGTGGAATTAAGGGAGAATTTCGTTCAAGGATTGACGAGTTTGTTAGTCGTTTGGGTGAAGACTTGAAAGTAACGTGACTTTAATTGCTTTTGTGAACAAAGATTTGCAGAGATCATTTCAACAGCCAAACGACCAATATAATGCATTTAAATTGGAAATCGAGCAACGCGTGAAAACAATCAGTCCAAGTGCACAACAAATATTCTTCGGTTTAAAAGTAAGCACTTTCTTTAATCGTTTCTGATCGTTTTAGTCGATTGTCGAAGATGATAATATTTCGTTTTCTCAGGGGATCCGGCAAATTGATCAAAGCGGCCTCAATGAATTGCAACAAAATCAAATTCCTTTGCCGGGCATTCCACCTCCGTCACAATTTTTTAACAATCAATAAGTTCAATCGCTTTTAAATAAATCTTTATTTCGATATTGTGTAACAAATCCGTTTACCAGATCTTGCACTTCTTTTGCGGATTCATTTTTGAACCGACAGGACAGTTGAAAGCGACTGAGAATTCCGGAACATTTTTCAAAACCTCGTTAATTCTGTACTGGTTAGGCGAATGCGTATCTTCAATCATTGTGTACAGTTTTTCTTCAGCACTGTCCCGGCCGCACCAAAGCTAAACAAGATGAAGTTAAACATTGTTTTAAAGGCATTTAAAAAACTTACAGCTCCAAAACTCATAAAGAACAGTTGATCTTGCGTGTAGTCAGTTTGCTCCGCTGCCGTTGAATTCCAAGTGTCGTTAAAATGTTTGATGGCGTAATACGAAGCGCGAACACCTGTATGATCCGGAAGGTTTTCTCTGAATGTGCGCGTGCCGTTCAAATGGGCTCCAACCTCGGGGATCTTTGATTGCTGAATACTGATCAATAAAGCATTTGGCACGACTGTGAAAGTTTTCCATAGATTTCGGATCAAACCAGTTGCTTCGATCTCCGTTCTCATCAAAGTAAATGCCTAACAAAGTAACACTTGCTTTGTAATTACAACGTGATAAGAAATCCAACCTGTCTCGTAACAATGGAAGATTTCATGTCCAATAACACTGCCCAAAGCTCCAAATTTGACGTGAGCCGGAACATTCGATTTGTAGAACTGAGTAGAGTTTATGTATGCGCCAAGAATGGCTAAACAAAAGTGATCAATAACGTTTGAACGTGTTTAAAGAACTCACTGAATGCGTTGTTTTCGTGCGAATAGACCGAATTCACTGTTGAAGCTCTGTACTCTTCTGCAAGATCGTCGTAAAGTTCTGGCTTTGCACACTTCAACAAGTCTTTTTGCCGATTGAACAACGTAGTTTTAACATCCAATTCTCGCGCCGAATCATGAGGCGAATAGTTGAGATTTTCATAATACTTGTCCAGTTGATGGATGTCGAGTGAAATGTTAGAAGCGCCGATTGATTGCTTCATTGCGTGGAGTTTGTGAATAGCAACTTCTTTTGTCTTCGAGTCAAGCCAATCTGCTTCGTTGATCATCTTTTGAGCGGCCCACCTGACTTGACCAACCATCTTTTGAGTTTCGGCCAAAGCTTCTTTGTCTACACATTGCTCAACATACAAGTGATCGTCAACCAAAGGAAAGTAATCGGACAGCATGTCGTGCTTTTCTGTTTGGAGGTCAGCGTGTGGCAGCTTTTTAAGCTCTCTGCGGACTTCAGCGTCGAAGCTCTGAGTCACGTCAAAACCAGTGTAGCCTATCATGTAGTCGATGTACTTGATGCACAAGTAGTTCGCCATAGTTTCAACATCCAATTTGGAGTAGTAGTTGTTCATTTCAACGAAAAACTGCTTGTTGGTGACATAGATGTAAGGATTTGTACTCAAATAGTCACGGAGTTCAGGCAAAACATAAGGAGTTTCCAAAAAGTAGTCCTTTCCAAACTAAATGAATTAGACTGTAAATTTAAATTGAGCGCTTAAACACTTACAAGTGGCAACAACTCTTCAAGTTCGTTGAAACGGATCTTTTCAATGTTTGTGAGGTTAAATGTAAGAAAGGCGCCGTATCTATCTTGTTCGTGTTCCGGAGGGCTGTTGATGCTGAAGTTTTGAATTGCGTGGTAGAAATGCATATCAATTTTCATGTAATTCTTGGCTTGTTGTGTCGTGTATTTGCGAGAAAACTTTGAGCGTCGACCAGACTCTTAAAAGTTGCAAGTTAACTAGGTTGAGAAAAGAGTTTTTGTACTTTTGATTACGTATTTCAATTGTGAAAGAATCACTTTCTCCATCTGTTTGACCGCAGCGGATTTCTCTTGCTTGTTGTCGTACAAGAAGAGACTGAGCATAGCCAAAGCTCGTGGTTCGGGCTCCAAAGCTAGAATTGTGGATGTGCTGGAGATGGAATGAGAACTGAACGAAAACATCGGCATGATACTTGACATTTTGGTGAAAAGATGCAAAGCATGCGTGAAATTGTAGTGGTTTGACGACCACTTCCGATCAAAAAGAGGACAACTGCCAAACTCCTAAATTTGTTTTAAATAGATCTGTCTACTTGATCTACAAAACTAACCTGAATCTCGTCAAGCAACTGAGAAGCTGTCAAATTTGAGGCGTTGTCCGCCCATTTTCGGTCACGGTAGAAGCGCATTTTCTTGACTGCCGAAGATTTAGTTTCTTTGTCGAGAAGCAAAGAATCTAAAACAAGTTTTCACTAACAAAGGGAAAGAAGTTTGCAAACCTTTTGAACACTTCTTAATTGCTTCAGATTGCATGTCGGCCGGATAAGTCAATCCAATCAAAGAATGTCCAGTGTTTTTTGGGTGCTTAATGACAGTGATGGCTTAGATCCAGAACACATAAACTTGGCAAAATCATTGCAAGGATCTCCATGCGTATCAATCAAGTTCTTTCCATTCATTGAACACCCTTCTGAAACAAATCGATATGAAAACAATTGTCAATTTTGAGTTACCCCGCTCCATTCAGATTTGACAAGTTGCTTTTTGGCCGGAACATAGTCAAAAAAGCTTCCAAATGAATTGGCAACCATGCAAGTCAAGACGCCCAATAAAAGGCATCTTCTCAACGGAGCACCCATCAAAGCGGGCAACAACGAACAAAGTGAATGAACATGTTTTCAATCAGTTCGCACATAATCGACTCCGCAAAGTGGATTTGCGGTTTAATTAGTTTCTTTGGCCATTTAAAATGCTTTTCTTGACTTTGTGTAATATTTGCGTGGTTGTTCAGAATTGAGTGCATTTTTAAGCGACAGAGATTGTCTAAATAATCGAGATTGCATAAACTGTTTATAATACGGTGTTTGGCCAGCTTTTGAGAACTAATAAACTAACGTCATATTCAACTGATTCCAAGTAAATTAGTGCAGTTTAAAAGTTTGTAACAAAAAACTTCGAAATGGTGCAACAAAGCAAACAAAACAAATTTGTTGTGTTCAAAACAATAACGCATTTCGGGGTGATGGGAGAACAGCTGTGCAAATTCCGTGAAGAACACTGTTCTCTTCAAATATTAAACGTTGGCTGGAGATTGGCCTTATTTGGGAAACTCGGTTTATTTGTTGCTTCGCAAAACTATGCCTCCAGGTTGGAGCTTTATTGTGTTTTTGTGTTTAATAAGTTGGTGTGAAGCGTCAACCGAATGCAAAGATAAAGTTGATTCGTGCGACAAAGCCAGTCATTTGTGTAAGGAACAAGGCAAAAAGGCGGATGTTGTGAAGTAAGTAACAACTTTAAAGAACAAATAAAGACGCTTCTGTTTAGAAAGAATTGCCTCATGACCTGTGGATTCTGTCGTGGTAAAAAGGAAGGATGTACCGATAACACTCACTGTGCGGCGTGGGCCAAGAATGGCTTTTGTAACGTGTATGGGAAGAAAAAGAGAGAAGAGCTGTGTCCTCGAGCTTGTAAGGCTGCCAGATGCAAAGGAGGTCGAACAACAGACGAGCCAGAATCAACAACTGAAGAATCTACAACAACGACGAGAGGGAAAAAGTATCAAGTATTTGCACAAAGTATGGATGAGAAAGTCAATCCTTGTCATGACTTTTACCGATTCAGTTGTGGCAAATATATCAAAAAACATCCGCCGACTCAGCCCACAGACAACTTTGCCACGTTTAATGACATCAACGACCGAGTTATCGAACAACAAATAGGCAAGTATTAAAGATCACTGTTAATAATATTGTAATAATTTAATTGCTTCATAAATGTGTTAAGAACAATTAGTTATGTTAAGAACAACTTTGTAGTAAACATTTACGTACTTTTCAGTCCTTATTGCGCAGAATGACCCTACTTCATCGACAGCCATAAAGAAAATGCGCATGTTTCGAGATAAATGCATGAATACAGCCGCTTTGGAAAGAGAAAGGACCGAACAACTTCGCAAAGACTTCACGGTTAATTTGTCTTTAAAGACTTTTCTCTTTAACAAATTGTATTTAGACGATTGGAAAGTGTCCAATTTTTGATTCAACTTGGAAGGAGTCCGAATTCGATCTTACAAAAAGTTTAATTGAAATGACCAAACTGACTGGAGAAGATTACTTGCTTGATTTTGAAGTCACATTTGCAGAGGACACTGGAGAAGTTGCCATAATCTTTTCTCCTGCTGATATGATCATCAAGAACATAACAGCGTACAGTGATATGAAAATGGCAGACAAATTACAGGCCCTACACGACTTCCTGGGCGACATTATGGGAATTGTTTCGTTGGATGCAAAGTCATCAACAACGTTTGCTCAAATAAAGAAGGCCATTGACCGAATACTCTTGATGGAAACGAAGGTGGCAGAGATAATGAAGAAAAACGGCTACAACACGGATCCGAACAAGCCTCCAGTTTTGGACAAAAGAAAATACAGTGATCTGCAGTCTGCCTTCACAATTGTAAGTCTTCAAGAGCCTTAACTAACTACCTAATCCATTCAATGTTTAGTTAAAATGGCCGGATTTGTTAAGTCAAGACAGGCGCTTTCCGAAAGAGGTTCTCAGCTACTTCAGCAAAAATCCAACAATACGCTTATACAACGAAAAGACGTTAAAAGAACTTAATGCTTTCTACTCAAGCAGCACAACGAGGAAAGAAACACTCGCCAACTACTTGTGTGTCAAGTTTCTAATTAAACAACTACCATACCTGGACTCTCGATTTACTGCGGCCGGAAATCGTTTTGCTGAGAAGATTGATGGCAGTTCACACAAATCAGAAAGACCGATGGACTGCTTTGACGTGATTACAGAAAATTTTGGACTTGTCAGCGACTATCTTTATGTACAGAAGTACCTGCCTAAAACAACTGTGCGCGCAATGAGCAACATGATTGAGGATTTGAGAAGTGGCTTGTCAGAAGTGTTTAAAGGAGAGAAGTGGATGTCGGCAGCAACGAAAAGAAACGCTCAACAGAAAATTAAGAAAACAAGAAAGATCATTGGAGCTGTTGATGATGCAAAAAGTCCTGCCAAATTAGATAAGCGCTACAGTGGAATTCAACTTTCTAGTGATGACACATTTCAGCGGATGGCAGCAAAAGCCAAAGAGTAAGTGCTTAGTGGATAGTTTAATTAACTGTTTTGTCTGTTTAGGTACAAAGTCAAAGAGAACTTGATGTGGTTGATTAATCCGAGTTTAGCAAGTGAGGCTGAATCTATGCGAGCGACAGAAGTTAATCAATTTTAACTTTTATTAAGATTACTGGGTGGAACAAAAAAACGCTAACACAAAAAAGTCTTTTGTCAAAAAGCCAATTCAAAAAGTTTCAAACACAAACAATTTTTTGTGTTAACACTTTTTGGCCCACTCTGTAATTGTTATTGAAATCTTTAGTGAACGCAATGCACATTTACGAAGAGAACTTAGTTTGTAAGCGGACTTGTTTCAATTGTTAAATGTAATTATTTACATTTTGTAGTCATGTCCGCTGCAATTCTACAACCCCTATTTTTTGACAGTAAGCAACCGGCAGCTGTGAACTACGGAGGAATTGGATTTATAATTGGACATGAATTCACGTAATAATCATATAATTTGACTTACACGCCCACATTCTATTATTATTTTTAGTCACGGATTTGACACGGGCGGCGCCAATTATGATGAAAGTGGAAAGAAAAAAGACTGGTGGGACGCAGAAACAAAACGTGAATTCAGTAAACGGGCAAAGTGTTTTGTTGATTTGTACAGCAGTCAAATGGAGCCAAATGTCAACAAGTACGTAGACGGCAATTTAACAATCCCAGAAAACGTAGCAGACAATGGAGGCATTCGTGCAGCATACCGAGCTTACAAAAAGCACTTGAATGGTCGGAAAGAAAGACATGTAAAAGGATATAGAAAATACACAAATGCACAAACTTTCTTCATCGCATATGGAACTTCATTCTGTTCTTCGTTAGCAAAGGAACAAATTGAGTCGAGATTAGTGACAGATTCTCATTCACCGACTGAGTTCAGAGTTAATGTCGTTTTAGCTAACTACCCGGCATTCTCTAAAGCATTTAAGTGCAAACCAGGTTCAAGGATGAATCCGCAAAAGAAATGTAAGATCTGGTGATTCTTCGAAGCTTTGTTTATTTGTACATACAATAAATCAACTTTCATCATTCTTGTTTATAACGAAAAGCAGTACGGTAAGGAACAAATAAGTCCAATCACTTGAACTTTCGGTTGAGTGCGCTTTGTGTGGATGTGTCACCGTCTAAAAAGTTGACGCCATTTTCATTCTGTGTTGTAATTTGTTTGTTGATTGCATTTGATTAGTAGTAAACGGCGGCCAATTTGCCGAACTTTGCGCAAGAAACTTTTGACCTTGCGGTTTTGGAAGTAAATTTCCCCTTGACGTGAATTTACACCGCGTGCTGCTGAATCACTGTTTATTGCAATCGAAAGGTATAAAATAGCGTCTAGGTTCCGTACGTTCGTTCAATATTGTTGGGTGCAAATACTGTAGACTCTTGGGCAATGAAGCTGTTAATTCAGTTGCCGTTGTTCTACTTGATTGTAAGTTTTAATTAAAAGACACAATTGCATTTATTAATTCAGTTCGCTTTGCAATGCCGAGCAGCGGAAGATGAGGATTCTACTAAAGGAGAGCAAGTAACCAGCTTAAAAAACACCAAATTGAACGTTGCAATTGTTGGAGGCGGCTTCGCAGGGCTTGGCAGCATTCAAGCGTCTTCAATCAATTGGATTGCAAAAGCTGGACTTGTTTGAAGCTTCAAATCGTCTTGGCGGAAGAGTGTTCCCAGTTCCATTAGAGGACGGTTACTTGCAACATGGCGCTGAAGACATTAATGGTGTTGGCAATCCAGTTTTTGACATTGCTCAACGTCTCAACCTTATAAACGACAGCTATGAAATCTCTGCGGGCGAACTCATTGATTCGGCTGTATTCAAAACAGGAAAATGCAAGTTTGACGAGTAAGTTTTGAAATAAATGCTTTTTAAAGACATGCATGTTTTAGAGACTTGACGGAAGAATTCAAAAAGTTTGCACAGAAATTCGAATCCGATAGCTACACTTGGGCAGCTGACTCGGACAATCATGCAAAAACTATTGGATCCTTTTATAAAGACAAACTCCAAGAGTTCATTGATGTGGGTGCAACAATAAACATTGTTTAAACTGTAAACTTGTTCAGGAAGAAGACAGAACTCCGGCACAACTTAATCAGATCAAGGCTATATCTGAATTCTACACGAACTACTACGCTGCTGAGTGGATAGGCACCGTTGATCAGCTAAGTATGAAGAATCTGGACACTTGGGATCATTTAACTTCGAATCAATCCATTTTCATTTTGAATAAGATCGGATTCAAAGGAATTTTGGATGAGTTGACAAAAGATCTGCCACAAAAGTCTGTTCATTTGTCCTCGAGAGTCACTTTGGTTGATTATTCCGGTGACAAAACTCGCTTGAAGATTAATGGCAACTTGTATGAAACAGAATATGATTATGTAATTGTGACAGTCCCTCTCGGTTACTTGAAAAAGCATGTAAATGATATGTTTGAACCGGCACTGCCTCAGGACAAATTGGACGTAATTGAAGCAATGGGTGAGTGTTTGTAGTCTATAATTAATCAAATTCACAACTCGTTTAGGATTCGGCTCCACATTAAAACTGTTCTTGGTCTACGAAAAGCCATTCTGGAAAGAAGATGGATACAATACACTAACTATTCCATTGCAAGTGGAAGGCTGTGTCGAAAAGAGTAAAATTGCTCCGGCTATGCTTTACATTGACGCAGAAAGATGGGCACCTAATGTTTTAAGAATCTGGGTCAACGACGATGCTCAAAATTATGTTGACACGTTGAGTGACGGAGAACTGATCAACCAAGTCACCCAGCACTTCAAAAACACAATGGTGTCAACCATTTCAAAGTTCGGTATTAAATAAAAGTATATTTCAGCCCGACGTGAACGTTGTTCCTCCACAACGCATTATCCGCAAATCATGGAAAAAAGATGAAAACTTTTTGGGCAGCTACTCCTACATCACTTCCGAAGCAGCCGAATACGAAGATCCGTTCAAGTTATTGGCAAAGCCTGTCTACGAAAAACAACGTCCACGAATATTGTTTGCCGGCGAAGCCACACATTCAACAATCTATCAAACAACCGTTGGCGCCTACGTGAGTGGTGAACGAGAAGCTCAAAGATTGTTGCGATTGGCCAAGAAATACAACAACTAATCCTCTTATCAATAGTTATAATCTTATAATGTTTATTGTTTTCAATTTATCAACCTAACGTGTTACAACTATGAATAAACAGTAAAAGAATATTGAGTGATTTGATAAACAGAAGTTTCTGATCTTGGAAGTCTAAAATCGCTTTAGTGTTTAGACAACTTGAAACAATTCACATCACTAAACTGTTGATTAAAAACGGAAAACAAAAAGCTCTGTTTCGAAGCAACAAAATAGGCACAATGTCTAAAATGTCAACTGAACACTTAAACTCCAATAACAGTGAAAGTAACGATGTAAATTGCGTAATGCTTCCCACCGATTATTGCGTTTTGGTTCCGTCTTAAAACACTTGCCGCTTTTTAAATATAACGTTTAAGACCTATTCAATTAATTTAAAACCTACATCCATGTGCACCGAACAAAGACAGTAATCCGATGACCTGCATTATCTAATTTGTTCTCAAATGTCTTTAAGCGACAAAGATAAGAATTTATTTTCAGATTCAACTGTACAAATAAATAACTAAACTTGTTGACTAGGAGTGTGCATTGGAAGACAAATCGGAAAGCATCTTGTTTTCTGCCGCATTTAAATTTGTTGGGACAGAAAGTCTGGACATATTTACGTTGCCATCTGCTTTGGTCAAGAAAACAAATGCCTGGGCAATCACAATTAAGAAGATGTAGGTCCGCAGAGTGTACAGAATAGCGAAAATGACTGTAAGAACGATGCAATAAGTGAAAAGCTGTTTCCGGATCGGTTGAAGTGATTCTTCGAGTTCTCCGTAGCCTGCCGTGTATGTTGAATAGATGAAGAATGCAAGATTAGCAATAGCTTGGATTGCTTCAAAGGAGCTGTAATATTCACAATTAGTATCTACCAGCGAGTTCGCGCCTTCGGCGCAGAGCTTGCTGTTCTGTGTTCTTAAACAAATTTCATAAACTGCAATTTTAAGCAACACCTATAAAAATTCCGCAAATTCACTCAATCGCCGATTGACATGTGCGATGTTGTTTTAAGTGTTTGGCCAGAACTTTTGAAAAAGCAAGAAAGTTTCGAGTGTCGTGAGAACACGCGAATGAAATCAAAAAGAAAGTAAAATGCGAAGTGTCCCGAATTGTTAAAACTTAGTTATTTTAAAGGTTTTGAAGTTTATCAGCAACTACATGATGTTTCTTGCTTACCTGTATAGAATGAACGGAACGTAGAACTTTGCTTTGTGTTGTCTGTTGCCATAGAAAAGTAATAACGACACTGCCGCAAGAATCACACAGATCACCAATTCAACTGTTGTTACATGATCCTTTTCGTACAATCTCATCAAATAGTTATAGGCTCTTGCTAACGGTCCGTGCTGATCTCTTTCCTAAAACACTACTTCTTAATAAGACAACAATTTGAATGCATACTTTGTTGTCGAGGTACAATAACTGGAAGAGCAGGAAACAAAATTTGAAAACGGCCAACATCATGGACTTTATTGCAATCAACCTAGCGGCACTGTGCACGTGCATCGAACAAAGGCAGTGAGTCGCGTCCAACGCCATCTTTGATCTGTAAATATTATATTAAACTAACTTTAAGTAACTGCAAAAACAGTTCACGCAAATCAAATAAAGTTTAGCTACTTGAATTTTGTATACACGCGCACAAAATGGCAGTGATCCAAGTTCGGTACATCGACAATTATTGAAAAAGCATTGCACTCACCGCGCAAAAAGCTGACCTTGAAAGACTCAATTCCATGTTTGTTAAACATTATACAGGCTCATAATTGGCTACCAAACGAGAATGCACCCAATGTTAAAAACATCGATTGGGAAAAGTGATCAAAAATCGCGCTATGGGAATCTTCCACTAAACAAACACCGTAAATTTACAATAAAAACGATTAAAGTTCGTCAAAGTGTTCCGCAACTTGATTGTTGAAGTTGTTAAATACAAATTAGCTAAACTTTAGTTTACTTTCTTTGCAACAATTAACACTAATGTCATAAATTAGTACTTAAAAATCGGAGACGAAGCAATACATCAAATTTTAACCAAACTTTAACCGAAGTTTATTAGCGTGTGTGTAAAAACAAGTTGCAAATAAGTTCCGCGTTTGCGCGAAACTGCTAACTATTTATAATTGAACATCGCCCACGAACGTGCACTATAGAAAATCAAAGATCAGTCGATTTGTTAGAAAAAGAAGCCGCGCATGCTAAACTGACTCATTTGTTTGTCTGTAAAAAGAATTGTTGTTGAAAGACTACTTCTTTTGTGATCTTTTGTTGTTTTAAACAATGTTGAAGTCATAATTAAAAATCAAACATCACTTTAATCAAATAAATAAAGTTGTTTGTTTGTTTTTAAAACCAGAACGGAGCACTCAAAAACTATTAACCGAAAAAAGTCCCTCATCACTACTCATCAACGATCAGCGCAAAGGGAAAACAGTTGCAAGGTAAAAACGAACACGGCGCGCAATTATTCCCGGCTAGCCTCTCCATTAGACATCGAAGGCGCTTGCTTAGAGATCGTTTGTTTACACTCAACGGCATGGCGGCAAAGCAGAAACCCAAAGGGCTGCTGTTTTCTGTTGATCTCCGTCTGCTCATGGGGAACCCCGTTCCATTCTTCATCCTAGATCATTTCCGCTTTCAACATGCCGAAAGGAAACTTGGGCGTGAAAAAACACTTTTTTGAAACAACGAATGATGCAGATGAATGACAAACGGATCATTGGAGTTTTGATGAAAGCAGCTGAACAAGCAGGTCGTTTTGGTGGGAAAAACGCTTGCCTGAAGTGACTCAGTGATTTTGGGAGCTGGAAGAAAGGAAGCAGTGCAATTCGAGTTTTGAAATATGTGTTTAAAATGAATTGTTAACATTTGAATTGCAAATTTCACAACACCTACAATTTTTGTACAACAAAGCAAAAAGATAATCGGAATTTTGTAATTGAGTGCTTACGTAGTCATATTGATTAGTCGAGTAATATTTCACAAGTGCTCATCTTCTTCGTTTTCACTCAACAGAAGCCGTACAAATGAGCCTGAAGACAAACGGAGTGGATTAGCCACCGTAATCATTTCCTTATATACTCTCCTGTTTTTCAATTCAACTGTTGTCGTTTTTGACTTCTCTTCAAAAATGCTTTTGATATTGTTGTTGGCAAGTTTGTGGCCATGTTTGAACTGCCAAAACCTAACAACCATATTGAGCACCCCTCTTACAACTCAGGCGGCCACCACTTTTCTTCCAACAACTTTGACCTCACTTCTAACCACATCAGCTTCAATTTCATCAAATACGGCAACTCAGTCAACTCAATCAACGACTAAAATAACAAATCCACCAACTATCATTCCGTCAAATTTACCTACAATTCCAGCCCTTCCAACGTTGGCGCCGTTGCCTAGCCAAACAACTAGACAACCCGGCATTTATCCGTCACAACAAACTATTACAGCAAATCAAGTGCCAGGAGCAACTGCGGTGCGTTCAATAACAACTTTAACTTTAAACAACATTGAAGCTTTAGAGTCAGCTACGAATTTTAATCGGTTTAATGATCCCGTCAAACAGTTCGGAATCTGCCGGATATGACAATACAGCTTCTGCCATGACAAGTAATGTTTTTAAAACCGCTAATAAATTGTCAATGATCACTTTAGTTGCAATGGACAGAGTGAGAAGAGAAAGAATGTTGCCTTTAGATACAAACTTTACGCAAGTTGAATTGTTTATTGCAAAGATAAGAGATTAGTTTTAAGGATTGTCTGGAAATATGAAGAATGTGTTAAAGCAACTTCCATTGGATACGCTTTTGATTTGATTGTTAATTCAAAGGTTGATGTACTCTTTGCCTCCGCCGTGCATTGATGATAAGTTTAACACGGAAACATTCAAAGTATAGCCTACATTTTAAGCGCCGTTCTGGCATCCCATGTTGGAAGCTATTTTAACACTCCTGTTATGCTCTGGGGATCTGCATTTGACTCGGAGTTTACTGAAAAGTCTTTATATCCAACAGTTTTGTCAGCTCTGCCAAACTACGCGGAGTAAGAACGGACATAATGAACATTTAAAATCATTTTGTTTTTAGTTTGGCAAACGTTATATGTTCTGCAATGAATTTCCTCGACTGGACGTTATACGCTTTGATTTATCAGGCGTCAGAAGATGGAGGATGCTTCGCTTTCAGTGAGGACATGGAAGTAAGATTTTAAAAACCGGAGATTATCTCTGATGGCGCATTAAACAAACTATACAATTCAGGCCGCATCAAATGTCCGAAAAGACTGCACAATTGGGATACAAAGAAGTTGTCGACAGCTGGGCACAAGTAGATATTGACTACACAATGCAACAACTCCAGCAAAAAGCCAGAAGTAAGGAAATGTGCAATTTAAGTTTAAGTGTCGCATTTAGTTATCGTTTTATGCTTTGACGACATTGCGCAGCAACGAGAATTTGCTATTCAATTGCAAAAAGCCAAAATGGACACAAAAGACTATGTCTATTTGATTGCAGACGTCGACATGCAAAATGGTAATGGCTTAAACGGTAAAATCGATTGTCATTTTTAGTTTTTGTTATGTTTTCTTTAAAACTTCTTAAAAATGATAAACAATTTTGCACATTGTTTGTTTTGGATGACTTTTAACTTCAATTTTAGATGGTTTATTTGACGAACCCTTTTGGGCGGACACGAATCCAAACAAAGGACGGACAAGACGAGCTAGCCTGGAAGATTGCACAACAGTCGTTTTTTGTTCATGTTGACAAAACTTCAGATGAAGCGGATGCATTCACCTAACTTTTCGGATGAAGTTGTTCAGCGGTGCGTGTTTTTAATAACAAATGCATTCAATCTTTTTTAGAATGAGTGATTGGCCTTTTTATTGCCAACACTGTGCAAATCCAGGCGATAAGGCATCAATTTATGCGAACACTTTATACGATTCGTTTTATCTGTACTCAACAGCTTTGTCACGTTTGGTAAACTCGTCGGCAAGCAACATACAAAACAAAGTCTACAGAGATGGGGACTTGTTTACAAGAAATGCAACCGGGATACAGTTCGAGGGATTGAGTGGAACTGTTAATCTGGGCGCTGATGGTGTTCGAAATTCTATTTACATGGTAAACTTTGACATACATTGCAGAAGTCATTTTTAATGTTTAAGTTATCAAAATATGCTGACAAACTTGGAAATCTGAAACCGTTTGTGGCCTTTGTTGTTGCTGATGGAGGAATTACTCCTCAAAATGCTTCATCTGTCTTCGCGAACGATTCAACGGGAATCTGGTTCAGCAGAGATGGTTTCCATCCGCCATCCGTTCCTAAGTGTGGCTTTGACGGAAAAGGTTGCCCCATAGATGTATTTGAAGAGTACAAGGGCTACATGATTGCTGCCATTGTAATTGGAATCGGACTTTTTATTGCAATCCTCGGCGGACTTTTCTACATTTTGAGGTTGAAAATCCGAGAACAAGAAGCTCAACGACGTTTATGGCAACTCTCAATATCTCAGTTGATAAAGCCTGCTAAAAAGAATCCAGCACTGGAAAGCGCTCGTTCTTTACAGTCTGGACCAAGTTCAACATCAACAAAGTTGACTCTGGACAGCGTTAAAAGCAATAGCCATTATATGGTTTATGTTTTTAACGGAGAACGTGTGATTGGCCAGCAACATCAAATTTCCGGAATTAGAATCGACAATCGCGACATGGCTGAGATGCAAACTATGCGGAATTTTGATCACGATAATTTAAATAGATTTATTGGGTTGGCAATTGAAGCAACCCAGTCTATTAGTGTTTGGAGGTTTTGTTCAAGAGGGCCTCTTTGGTAAGCGGAATTGTTATTTAACATTATTTTAAAGCGTTTTAGTGACGTTCTTGTTGGTGCAAATATGTTGACTATGGATGCGTTCTTCATTTATTCCCTCGTTAAAGATATTTGCGAGGTAAACAACAATTAAATGACAACTTTAAACAGTTTTTAGGGCCTAAAATTTCTTCATTCGTCCAGCATTACATATCACGGTAATTTAAAATCAACTAACTGTTTATTGGATGAAAGATGGCAAATAAAGCTAAGCGACTTCGGGTTGAAATTTTTGCGGAACCATTCAAATCAGCCGGAAGAAATGTTATGGACGTCGCCGGAAATACTGCGTGATCCTTTAATTAATGGCACGAAACCTGGTGATGTTTACTCGTTTGGAATAGTGTGCGTCGAGGTACAACTTAATGTTTAATTTGAATGTTTAATGCTGCTTATTAGATTTTGAATATGAAGCCGCCTTGGGAGTCTTTGGAGACTAAACAGCCGCCAGAAGACATTGTTTACATGTTACGCAAAGGCGGAAAAAACCCGCCACGTCCAAAGTTGGACCCTGTAGCATCTGATTTAAGTCCAGCTTTCGTAAGCAAATAAAAAATATGCAATCAATGTAGCTTTTTATTTTCAGCAACATCTTGTTCGTGATTGTTTTGCCGAAACTCCATCTGAACGTCCTAAAATTGAAACAATATTCACACTACTGCATTCAATGAACACGTCAAGAAGCACTAATCTTGTAAGCAATTTTAAATGCACACATTTAAACATCAACAATTTAGATGGACCACGTTTTTCAAATGCTTGAATCTTATGCTGGCTCGCTAGAAAGTGAGGTTGAAGAGAGAACAAAAGAACTTATTGAAGGTAAACAATACGGGATGTCCGAAAATGTTAATAATTATTTAGAAAAGAAGAAATCGGATATTCTGCTATACCGCATGTTGCCGAAACAAAGTATAGCATTGTTTCAATTAATCAGTTTAAACGGTTGTTTTAGTTGCTGAAAAGTTGAAAGTCGGGCAAGGAGTGAGCCGGAAAGTTATGAAAGCGTCACTATATTCTTTTCGGATATCGTTTCCTTTACAACACTGTCGAGTCGCTGTACTCCACTACAAGTTGTTAATTTGCTCAATGATTTGTACACACTCTTGGATAGCATTATTGCTGAATTCGACGTCTACAAAGTGGAGACAATTGGCGATGGTTATTTGTGTGTGTCAGGCCTCCCGCACAAAAATGGAAATGAGCATGCCAGACACATTGCAAACATGTCGCTGAGTTTTATCCGAAACATCAAGCACTTCACTATTCCACACTTGCCTGGAGAACAAATTAAATTGCGGATTGGCTTGCATTCCGGCTCATGTGTTTCAGGAGTGTAAGTATTTAATGAACAACTTACAAAACGTACCGCATTTCAGAGTCGGACTTACAATGCCGCGTTACTGTCTTTTCGGAGATGCCATTAATATGGCTTCGAGAATGGAATCGAACGGAAAGGCTAATCGCATACACATTTCAAGCGAAACAAATCATTTGTTAACTCGTGTAATTGGAGGCTATTTGACAACGAGCCGCGGAGAAATTATTGTCAAGGTACGCATTATAAAATAGATCTTAAAACATTCGCAATTTCCAGGGTAAAGGAACTGTCACAACTTACTGGCTTCTTGGAATGGAGGGTGACCCTATTGCAGAGCAACAAATGTACACGGAAGATATTCAGCACAAGCCGTCAATTATTCCCGAGTCCGAAGACGTTTAAACTCAAGTTAAATATGCAAGTTTGCTTTAAAGTATATGTGTCTCGCCGTTAAAGGCAAAACGTTCCAAAATTTCTCTCTGTTCGAGCCACAATCTTTTGATTGAGCCGAAACATGAGCTAACCTCAAACTGGGTTAATAAAACCGACGTTGGTAGCTCCGATGAGGATTGTATTTCCAGCTATCAAAAGTCGCTTTTATGGGATGTTCCGTTTCTTTTGTTCACTGTTTCCTCTCATTCAATTAGTTATCTTTTTGTGCTGTTCGCGCTTTCTGTTTATTCATAATTCAAAAAACACGCAACCACAAAGATAGCACACAATTTTTGGAGAGCGCAAAAGAAAACAAAGCTGCAAACCCATAAAAGTGGACTCGTTTCATTCATAATATTGGCTGAATCAAAGTGGAAGTCGTCGGTTTATTAACCCAAGTTTAAGGTTAGCTCATGTTTCAGCCCAAATGAAAATTTGTGGTTGAGCACATAAATTTTGGAACGTTTTGCCTTCAAGGCGAAACACATATTCACTCATAAAATGCTTTAATCTTCTTTGCAATCTCATAAATTTGTGTGTCTTTGAATAAATTCTCTTTAATCATAGAAAGAATCGACAAGTAAGCACACAAAATAAATGTTTTTGTTTATTAAACGCATAACAATCCAAACTCAACAATAATGAACTAACAACAAAAATCCAACAGATCATCAACGGAAGAAGAATCTCTCTCGCTTCTGTGGAGGCACTAAAAATAATAGTGAGTAAGTGGATAAAGCTAGTAAAGATTTACCTTGCGTCATGGGCATTTGTGATGGAGCTCGATTCTTGGCTCGTTGTTTGTTCACATATTGACGTTCGGCTTCGTCATCACTAAATGCTGGATCTTCACCTCCGTCGTCGCAGTTCTTCATTTGCCTAAACATTTACGATTTAAAATGTTAAACACGAATTGAAGTACTTACTTGGATGTGAGCGATTCAATAATAGTTGTGTGGGTAAGCTCAAAATTCTTCGGATCATACATAACCTTCGTACCAACTGGCCATTTTTGTGCCTCTTCTGCGTTGTTGAAGCGGATTGCATACATGGGCTCATTGACTAGGCCAAAAATCTCAAAAATTGTGCCCATCACTTCAGCGTTTTCATCAAATAGAACTGTGTCGTAGTCGAGTGAGGGAATTTGTTCGTTTGGCTTGATAGTCACTAAAGATCGAAAATTAACATGTGCAAGGAATGCTTTGAAGTCCTACCAACAAAATCGATGATGTTGAGAATTGATCCCATCGGCTCAAGCTTTTTCTGATCAACATTCTTGTCGTCTAAGCAAAGCTTTTCAATAGGCGGCAGTTTGTAGTACTCAGAATCGAAGACTCTTGACGGAGGTTTTGGCGTTTCTTCGTCGAAGTCTGTTCTAAAACAAAAAAGCGATTATAATAATTTAAAGGGAAAGTGCTTACAATACACTGCGTGGCCGGAAATTTAACTCAAATTCAAATTCATCATCGCTGGAATCGTCTGAGTCGCTTCGATAGATATTCGAAATCAAGTCCATTTCTGTAGAAACTAAATAAAATCAGATGTGAAAACAGAAAAGCAAAGCGATCGAAAAAGCAGTATGCCAAAAGACAGGCAACAAGAGCTTTCGGCGTATTATTGTCAAAATGTTATGTGAATCTTTTAGTTGAATGTTATGTGAATCTCTTGATTGAATCTTTTTGTTGTTTGATCAAGTTTTAATGAATTGATGCTTACAGATTGTCTGAACATATTTTTGGTTAGTAATTCGGATGCAAGTAAATTACAAGTTAACTAAATGCTAAAAAGGCAATGCAACTATTTTCGTGCCAGACAGTTAGAGAATAAAACCCATAGAGCCAACGCTTTTCAGTCTACATATCGGTGCAGACTTTTTAAGAACATGCGATTTATTAATCCAAACTTAAGGTTAGCTCTTGGGTTTGACTCAACTCGATAGTTGGTGTTAAATGCTCATAAATTTTGGAACGTTTTGCCTTTAACGGCGAAACACATCAATACAAAAATTGATTGTTTTTAGTGAGAACATTTGTTGTCAAGGTTTGCAACTGTCTTCATAGAACAAAAACTGTGACCTTAACTTTTTCCAAAACTTGCACATCCTCTTAATCTTATCCTCATAAACAATTGCAACACAGACTCGACTGCGAATTTGGGCAGACGCCGGCGGCTGAAACCTGTTTCTTATCACTTTGTGCCTCCACAACTGCATTCCTCCACGAAAACACTCAAAGAGGCGATAAATCAGTCTCCAAGCAGACAAAAGGTAATCCCAATTGGCAGTCGGCCAAAATAACAGGTCTCCTTAATTGGTCACGGATTGAAGGACGAAGGTGTTGAAAGTTGGATGTTTGTAGTTTTTATGCGGGTGTCTGCTTTTTGCGCAAAGATGTTTATGGATGCCTGGAATTGTTCACGGAGTCGAATGGACACGTTTTAATCCAATTTGCTCTGGCTTTGTGGAAAGAAACATGAATAAATCAACTATTTGCTTGGAGTAGTCAAAATAAAAGATGCCTGATAAACTTTTTAAAGTCTAATTGCAAAGTCTAGTTGCAAAGTCTAGTTGCAAAGTCTAATTGCATCATTCCGTGTATTCAAATTTTCAACATACAAGTGCAGACTCCTAAGCAAATTAGCACAAACTTTTAATCAAATTAATGTCAACGTAGTGAGGCGTTTTAAAGATCTTCGCGCGCGAAGAGACCACCAAAAGATATCAGTGACGCAACGTCTTGCTTCCTCCGATTGTGCAAGAAGATTCGCGCCACTCGATAATAACTCCAACAGTGGAACAAGCTTTGCACCGAGACGCTTTGGTTTGGAGTTTGATGCTTTCCTGTTCAAGGGTTGATCGCCCCAGGGCAAACTTTTGCGTGAGGTCGTTTTTGGAGGATACTTGAAAGTGTCAGACTAATCTTAGAGTTGATAAGCATAATAATAAATGAGTTTTTACGGTAATATTCACTATATGTTGTTACGTTTGGACTAAACTCTCAACTAATTGTTATCAACCGAAGTCATCACATTTAAAATTGCTTATTGCAAGAATTGTTTGTGCAAGAAAAAAGTGTTTCTTAAAGATGATGTTTAAAGTTGTTAAAGTCTATCAAGTACAATTTGTATGCAGAAAGTGAAAATAAAACACTCGTTAGTAAACGCTGTTTAAAGAGCAGACTACTTGAATGGATTGCGCATTTGTGGAGCGTTCCGGATTATTTGTAAGAAGTGTTTGCTCGGTGTTTTAAATGCTTTGAAGTTTAATTGAGTTTAAAGACATTTGAATGACTCGAAACATGCTTTAAAGATGCTTTAAAGAATGTTTGGTATCAGGTTCTTTTAAGAAGCAATTTGAATACAGTTTCACAAACTGCACAAGTTTTGCAACTCAAACATTAAATCGCCCAAAACAATCCAGATCTTTGCGCAAACCACTCCAAAATTTCAACGAAACCTCGACGAAACCTAACAAATCAACGATCAATCAAAAAGTGAAACCCCGGCAGTTGAAAAGAAGCGTGGCCTCAAGCTTCACCGACTGCTGGACACACGCTTGATACTTGCTTCTTGCACGTTGGTTTTTCTTAACGTAGCATGGCTTTTGCGTGCACACCAAGCGACGTTGGGCGGACTTTGGCGTGGAACGAGCTGGGCGGCCCTCTCCAATGCTGGATTTGGGATCGGCTATTTAAGGCGCAGAAACGATCAAAACATCAGCTTTCGAGTTCCTTCTTCTCTCAAGCATCATGAAGACTGCTATCATTGTCTTGGCCCTCATCGGAGCCTCATCGGCTTTCTTGTTCCCTAGCTCCGGCGGAGGCGGTTGCTGTCCACCACCATGCCGTAAGAATTTAAATTATACATGAATCAACTGTCTTATCAAAGATGTTTTAATTTAATCACTTTCACATTATAACGTTGAAATCAAAGAACTTTTTGACTCGTGTCTAATTTAACAATCTTTAGCACCACCATGTGCCCCACCACCAGCCCCATGCGGAGGGTAACTTTAAAGCTTTAATGAATTTGTTTTAATGACTTAAATTGCAGAGGTTGCGGAGCCCCACGTAAGTTGTCTCGGCAACTTAGATGATTGTTTGAATCATCCAAATAACAATATGCACTGTTTGTTTTACTAAGTTAACCATCTTTAGCACCACCACCACCATGCGGAGGCGGTTGCGGAGGGTGAGTGTTTAAATTTAATGTCTGGCACTAATTTTGTTTAATTTCAGCGGATGCGGGTGAGCGTTGAATCATATTCATTTTGGTCAAAAACATTGATAAACATTTTCTGTCTAAAATAACTGTACCTAATTGGCAATTTACTAATCGTTCTTTGTCCAGCGGCGGATGCGGAGGCCCACCACCACCACGTAAGTGATTTTGCAAGTACTTAGTGTTTTTATATCGTTTCCGCAAATGCTTAGTTTCTGAAACATGACATTTGTGGAATTTACGTTATTTAAACTTAATTTATGACACGTCCAAGATTCAATGTAATTTTCTCATTTTCAGCACCACCACCACCATGCGGAGGGTAAATTTTTGACTATAGTAAACGGCTGTACATAAGTAGAAAAAGCATTTGTGTCAACTTTTGACAAAAGACTTTAACGGATCTAATGATCTAGTCTAAACCTTGCCGGATTTGACATAATGACTTAAATTTCCAGAGGCTGCGGAGGTGGATGCGGAGGTGGCCCAATCGGTGGAGGATGGTTAGTTTTAAAAACAGTTTCATCTTAAAGTTAATTGATTCCATGTTAATTTTGGCTAAATTCATTAATCATTAACTTTTATAAACTTCTGACACTAATGACACTAATTCCACGTTATTTTTAGCGGAGGAGGCGGCGGTGAGTTGCATTTATCAAATTGGTAATGAAACAAACAATCAACGTCAATTGGGGATTGATTTTGTCCACTGGTTTTCTACAAACTACACCTACTGACAAAAGTAAATTATTATTTGAATTTAGGCGGTTACGCCCAAGCACCAGCCCCATCTTTCGGCGGCGGTAAGTTAAAATCCCTAATTATTTTTGAACTGTCCAGTACATTAAAACCGAAATTCAGGTTACGCACAAGCTCCATCTGGACCAATCGGCGGTGGCTACGCTGCCCCACAAGCTGCCGGACCAATCGGTGGTGGTTATGCTGCAGGACCAGGTTCGATTTTGAATTTCGACACACTTTAATTAGTTAATCTTTAGCCGTTGGCGGTCCATCTGGCGGCTACCAGGCTGGCCCAGCCATTGCTCCAGGTTAGTTTCCAACACTAACGCAGTTCTTAATTAATCAATTTTAGCTGGCGGCAACTCTTATGCTGGAAGAAAATAAATGGGATCATTCCTATCGTAGTCTCAGCAGCAATATCATTAGTGTTAGGTTCATTCACAACGACCGGATCGGCGACGAGACGGCCTTACAAACAAATCTCGTTTTTCTTCACCTCTTCCACCCTCTTCTCATTCTTTTATATTTGTTGTTTCCCACCACCCAACCTGTCTGTACATTTCGATGATGTTGGCTTGAAGAAGAAAATACAAAGAGTTTTAATTTGATGTGTGCCATTTTGTATTGGAACGCAGACAATGCGCCTAACGGGTCGGCTCGTGAGGTCCTTGAACGCAGTGTCGAGGACTCCACAAGCTCAACTTTCTAAATTTTATGTTCTCTCCAGTAGTTAGTTGTTTCCCTCCGAGCATGGTAACTTGCCCGTCGCTCTTTTTTAACGGATCTGTGTGAAGATAAACGTGTTTGTTGAGTTTTTGGTGCAATTTCGAGTTACTTCTCAAGTCGGTTTATTGTTTGAAGCTGGCTGGACATCCACGCAACGACCAGTTCCTTCGAGCAACTCCAGCTGAGCCTCTTCAAATAACTTGTTTGGGCACTTGTGGATGCGCTTCTATCCATAAACGGGTTGCCGAAGTGCCATCTTCATTTATGATGGTCGACGTGCTGGTTGCGTGACTAGAACCGGTCGCCTTTCCGCCGACAACTTATCACATTAAGCGGTTGCGTCACTTTATGTTGCGCATCTCCAGGATTTATAGCTGAAACCTGATCCTCAATTGAAACAAATTGGGGAATCGGTTCGTTGATTGGATTGCTAATTGGATGGCTACAATTGATGAATCGGTTTTAGCGGTTTTAAAACAAGCTTTGTCAATTCTTGATCTTTAAACATCACAACTCACAGTCAAGTTGAATTAACAGTTTATTAGAAAACAAATAGATTAATCAAAACTTTTGTCAACAACAACGGGTGTGCTCGTTTAAATTGGAAAAACCGTAAGCTGTTAGAAGTGAACTGCCAGAGAATAAACGAGGCTATCCGCGAAAATAAGCTGTTTGAGAAGGGAGGCACCTGATTAAAAGCGAGGGAATACTTTATCTTTGTGTGAATACTTTCGAAGTGAGATGATACGCGCAATGATGTAATAATTAAATTATGCTATTCATTTAACGGTTATTAAGTATTTGATGAATAGTTTAAAATGCCCTTTTTGCTTGATTGATGTTTGCAAAACATAAGTACAAAAGATCACAGCTAAGAGTTACCATGGAAGTAAGCAATATGCGTCCAAAACATTATATAAAACATAAACAAGCCAAGTAGAAACGAAGAATCCGGCACTCAAGTACTTTGTAGATGCTGGCCCGCCCAATTCGCCTAAATTATGTAATTAGTGCAATTTAAATGAATAAAATACTCACCCAGAATTTTCGGATGCCTTCGCCGGATTGCCAACACAGCAATGCAAAATACGGAGCCAATCAAGAACATAGCCAACGAGCCAGCAAGTGATCCGGCTTGAACGTGGAAGACTGAGCCTTTCCACCAGTGATAAATTGATGCGATGGCCCATGCAATTCCGATGCCCAAAAAGACGTTAACAGCGTTGGAACCGGTAACATTGCCAATGGCAGCATCTGCAGTTGGATCTTGAACAGTGGCAAGACGGGAAGCAAATGTGTCTAGAATTTTATGCACAATGTTGGGACTTTTAAAGTTGAGTTCTTACCTGGAACACTCGTACCAACAGCAACAAAAGAAATTGCAGTCACTACGTCTTTTAATCCAACTGTACATCCAAACAGTGCTGCAACGTCTCCGATGACTGCAGTCAAAACGCCAATGAAGAAAATTGAAATGATGAAGCAGAGCCAGCCATTCATGTAGTCAGTGGGCGGAATTGTTGCAAATAAAAGCTTCCACGGCAAGTTCAAATAGTGCATAATGTATTGTAAAAATGTGTGCTTCTTCTTGCCCTTTTCCTCTCCGTCAGTCTTGTCTTCATCGTCGTCGATTGGCTCAATACTCAAAGCCTCAGCAAATTGTTGTTTCCACGAAGAAGTTCCAACCATTACCGAGCAATTTGCCTTTTTAATCAGACGGTCAACAAAGCTCTAAAAACAGAGTTAACTAATATCAACATGTTTTAACAAACTTTCAACTCGTCGTCCTCAATTATCACAACTTTGCAACGACTGTGATCTCCAAGCACAGGTCTTCCGTCAGCTCCATTTTCGCCTTCTTGGTTTTCTTTGTGCCACACCGGCTGTCCTAACTGTATGTAGAAATCCTCGCTTTTCTCGTATTCAGTGTCGTTGATCACCTAAATCAATATTGTTTGTTGAATGATTTAAATAGCTTAAACAATTTAAATAGATTAAAACTTACACGAATGCGGATGTCAGCGCTGAAAAACACAAACATTAATAGTTAATTGAAACAAAGTTTAAAAGGACATTTAGGTGAAAGAAATGTGACGTTAACTGATTGGCAACAAAGCTAAAGCGCAAAGGCACTCAAAAAGGACAGAAACACTTATACAAAACATCTACACTACCAAGAAAAATCAGTGTCAAAGTGCACGGTGCGCCATAAATAAGTGTGTTTTGCAGAGGCCGACAAACAATTTGGAAACAAATCCATTACAATGAGCCTACAAAAGTGGGGATAGAACAAAGAGGCGGTGAGTGAAGCCGAATCACACTAATTTAACAGACACGCTCGACTGGAAAAATCACACAACATAACTGAATAGAACTTACGTTGTTTGTCTGTCTTCGAATACTAATTCTCCGTCATCACATTCAAAATCCCGTCCTTTCTTCGCTGATCCTTCTTTGACGGTGAATGGAAGTGTTACACGTCCGCGAGCACCTCGGTTTCTACAACTTCTTTATTAAATGCAAAGTTTAACGAAATTACCTGTTGACTGTCAAAACAGTGTAACCAACGTTTTCGGGCAACTTCAACACTTCGGAGTTCTGAATGTAATTGTTAAAGTGACACAAACGGGCAGTTTAAAACTTACAAATGTGAAAGCGCCGCCATGATCGTCATCAACAATGATGATCGTCGCCTCATAGGCAGGACCGCAAACAGCTTTGTAAGTGATTAAATCGTTTGTCGGTGAAAATGCTTTTGGATTTGACAGCTGAGCAAAGAACTCTTCGTCTTCTGCAACAAACAATTTAAATAAAGATATTCAAAAGTTGTTTTACCTTCATAATCATCTCTATCGATTATTTTGATTGAAATCACTTTGCTAAACAGAACTTTGATTGAAAAGATTGAATGTTTGAATTACCTTGTTTCTTCGGGCTCAAAACGCAAGGTTCCGTTGACTGCCTCATAATCACTTCCAGCATGCGCTGTTCCTTCGATTGTTCGGTAGTCAACTTTGACAACGCAGGGCTCTTTAATTGAGCCGCGATCGCATGTGACAGTCAAGTGAACCTAAAAGTAATATGACTAATTTGGACACTTCCTTGCTTTGTTTAACGTACATTCCCAACATCTTCCACGCAAATGTAATGACATGGACGGAAGCTGAACAGAAAGATTTAGACTTAGATAAAACTCTAAGAACCTTACATTACTGAGACTTCGGCACGCTTTCCTTCAACCAAAGGAGTTTTCTCATCGGCTTCGTCGGCCGAAACTCGAATTGATCGATCTTTTCCGTTTATTTTGCCAATTGCAGTACCCATCATTTTTCTCGTTGCTTGGATTCGTCTATAAGCTCTTGACTTCGGTGCCTGTTCTACAGTTCTCCAGGCAGTTAAACGACCCACGTCTTTCAGCGGCATGTCCTAAGAAAGCAGTTAAGATTTAGTTAACTAGTTGTTTAATTACCGGATGTTCCGATCGAATTTTACTGAAAATGTCGTAGAATGCACGGCGATGATTCAAAAATGAGTCGTAGTCTACGCTTCCACTTCTTGGCTGGTCTTCCATGAGTTTTTCACTAGAACGTATACATTTAATTTGATAAGTATAAACAAATCTTACGTCGCTTCCAAATCTGTTCCAACATCCAAAGTAGCAGTTTCTGTGCCATTCAATTGTTGTGGAGTTTTGGGTGCCGATGATTGGAATTGATGAGGATCGCGGAAAGCGGTTGGTGGACGCTTCAAAAACCTCCGGTTCAATGTCGGTGCATAAACATTTGCAATATAGGCGCTAATAACAGTCAAAAAGAAGAACAAGAAGGTGAGCAATCCTTCCCAGACTTCAACTACATTTGGAGAGAAGAACGACAAAATGAGGTAGAGCCAAATCTAAACACCGTAAACATTATTGAATTTAACTGGATAATGCGATTACATAGGCAAATGTGGACCAAATAACAGTTGTGTAGAAGACGGCGGTTCTTTGAATTTTCCGGACTTCACCGACCGGAACTGATACCATACAAACAGCGATGATTATAAACAAGTTAAACGCTGCTGAGCCTACAATTGTTCCTGGACCCAAATCTCCCGCTTCAAATTTGTTTCCGCAGATCTCAATAATCTAAAAAGTACAATTTGGGTTGTAAGTTCTTCTTTCAAAACTCACCGAAAGTAAAATCTCCGGAGCGGAAGAACCCAGAGCCATAAGTGTTAAATTGCTGACTAAAACGCTTTAGACAGTTAATACTAGTAGTTAATGTTAAAACTTGCCTGTTTCATTCCACACCCTGACAAGAACGGTTGTTTTTTCTCCATTCAACTTTTTCACTTTGACTTCGCGTTCTTGAGATGTGATCACTTCAATTGCGGCCATAAATCGATCCGCAACAATTGAAACGCCCAAGAAAAGATAGAGCATTGCAATGAAATAGACACCAGCTCTGTAGAATTTCGTGAATGTGGAGATGCCGTCCTGAAACGAGGCAATCTTTAAATTCAATAGTGTAGAAACTCACAATTGGCTCCCACACAGGCAAGATAAGGCCTTCTTTGCAAGCCGAAGCAGGCGCGCACTTGTTTTCCGCTTGTGTTCTGTTTATGAAGTGTAAATGAACGCCGGAGCTTCGATATGACCGTTCTTTTTGCTCTCTGTTCAACAACATCTGTGGATCATCGATTCCGGCACGGAAGCCTGCACGTGCAAGCAGAAAAGCTGCCGAAAAGAAGACGGCCGCTGTTAGTAGTCGGTTTCTCATGTTTGTGTCTCCAAGTACTAAAGAGTTGTAAGTTTGCATAAATTTAAATAACCGAAAAAGCGACACGAAACGAATCAAATGTTGTTTTTTGTTGCATTCGACAAACAAATAAACAATTCGAAACTTCGAAAAAGGCTAGTTAATGCGCGAAGCAAATGAATATAAAATGCAAAACGTTTCAAAATTAGCGCGCGTCAATTTCACTTCTTTGTTTGTTTATGGTGGCAATAAAATGGCAGCCGGAGGAGGGAGCCACAAAAGTCAAGTGTTTCGGATCGCCAAATGAAAGAGATGCGCCTACCTGAATCTTAAACTCAACCTAGATTTCTTCAAAAAGTAAACAAACTTGGAACACTTTAAATTGGCCTCACAGATCAACAATCGGTCTGCAAACAGCGCCATCGCTTAAAAGTAAGAAGCCTTTCTAGATTTGCAAAATGAACTTCTCGAAATGATAACAAAAGGTGGAAGCAAACATTTTCGGAATATGCAGTGAGTCATTTTGTTGGTGGAAAAATTGAATGGAAGCGTACGTCACGGGTCTTTTATCCCCTTTTTACGCACAAAGCTGTTGAATTGAACGCAACATTTCAAAATGCTTTGTATGTAAAACTGTAAGGTGTGTTGGAAAGCGGCCAAACATGCTCCAGCATAAGCTCTCCGGCATAAACTCCCTAGCATAAATTAATCATGCGTAGGAAAAGCAAACAGTTGGTTGTTTTCATCTTTTTGATCGCAAGAATCTTTTAGGTTTAATGTAGTTTTGAATGTTTCTAAAAACTAGCAAAACTTTTTTATTTCATCACAGACGCCAAAAAGCATGCAAACAAACAACTTAAATGATTGGGTCCAAAAAGATTTGAACGGGTCTGTCAACAAATCCCGTCCGCTTGCCGATCAAACTTTATGGAAAAAAGAACTTAGCGGCGTTCCCAAAACAATTGAACGCGTTTGATGAGACACATGTTTTTTTGTCTATTTTGAATAAGAAACTGTTCTCAACTAAAGAAAATTGAGTAATTTGTTCCGTAAGCGTTTTTATACTTGTGATAAGAAGATTAAACATTCGTGAGAAATGTCTCGAAGTGTCTTGCAGGAAAGGAAAATACTTAGATTGCAAACAGCGAACAGCAAATTGATTGAACTGATTCAAATCCATAAAGAATCGCGGGCAAACACAGTTGAACTGGAAATATTCACCACTCTCGAGAACCACAGAAACGAATGATTCAACGGGCTGAAGCGCCATCCACAAAACACGTACCAAAGGGGTCAATTTGGCTGAAAGTCAAAAGCGGGCCGGTTGCCAATCGGTCATAATTGGTTTATTATCTCTGTCAACGCCTCTTGACAACACTCACGCGCCAATTTACTTGAGTTGTTTACAAAAACTTGTGGTGGAATGGTTTTTATTAGTGGAAGCGCGCTTTTTGTTGAAATTAACATTATGAATGTAGTTTTGAATTTACGTCAAAACACGCATTTGATGCTTTTAATCCGACCATTTTAAACATTCGAATAAAACGAACCCAAAAGCCGTCGAGTAAGCAAAAATCATCACCACTCATTACGAGAAAAGTCAGAGTGCAAATGCCAAAAACATGAATCGCACACGGAATTCAATTAGTCGAGAGTAAGCAATTTGAAAACAGGTAAAACGTGTAGCCTGCCTAATTGAAACAAAAACACCGGCTATTCGCGCACAACAACAAAAACACCCAGGTTAGATTGCGGAAGCCAAAAGAGCAAAAAACTTCGGCTGGGGTCAAGGCTTGCGGGATTATTAAATTCGATTGAATCGTTTGAATTCGGCGCAGAAACCAGTTAGTTTTTGCCGATTTAATTGAATTCCGGCGTAAATGCCTTAATTGGCTAAAATTTTCTGCAAAAGGACAAAAAGAAAAACGTTTTTGCGTTCTCCGAAAATCTAATCAACAACAATGTGTTTGTTTTTGGAGTTTGATTTGATTTTACAAAGTGAACAATTGTTATTGAGGATGCCTAAAAGTTCTTTTGAACACTTCGTTTTAGCAACAACTCGAAAAGTCGACAAAACTGCACTTAAACATGTTTGAACCCGTGAAGTTTTTGACAAACTCGGAATCAAGTCCAGTTTGAGCACAACCGAAGACCATTGCAAGTCAAAGGACATAAAACGGATCAAATGCCAAAAGATGCATGACCCGTTCTGTTGATTCGTTGACGCAAATTGTTTTAGTCTTCGTGGACAGCCAAAAAATTACACTCTACACTCTTTTCGGGCTGTTATAAATCAGTGCGCGCTACACAATTTATTATAAAACATTTACGTCAAGCGACGAAGCAGTGGACTGCTAGGCGTGTGTTTGGAAGCTCCAGCAAATTGACTGTTATAAATTTGGTTCTATTGGATGGCGAGACAAAACTTCTTGGAGTTCAATTAAACAATAAACTACTTTGAAGTCTTTTGTTTAATGTTGACAGAACTTTTAAAGTCATTTAAAAATTGGAGACCAACGTGAACGCTAGGGTGTGTGGAATCTAATTTAAAACGAACACTATTTGACTCGGAATGGCTCCAAATTCGACGTCTAGCCGAGATTATTTAGTGGATAAGAAAGATGCCAAATACTGTCGAATAATCAAATAACATTTCATCGCATAAACAAGAAAAAGCGAACTCGAAACATTAAAAAAAACCAATCATCTAAAATTACCTTTTGCAAAAAAGATCTCAAAAACACTTCCATTCCAAAACAAACAAACTGACGTTCATCGCCAATTCACGAATGGGCATTTTAATAACACAAAATTCCTTTGTCCATCATTTCCGCCCCATCTTGAGTTTCAGCGCGACAAACTCCATTCAAAGTTGATGTCAAATGGTCGGAAAGCTGGATTAGCCGGGAAATAAAGAACGGATGTTCCTTAAAAGTCCACTGGACACTCCAGTGTGGTTCCGCCTAATTTGGCTCGTTCGAACATAAAAGAGCCAAAAACCGCTTGCAAATTGTCCGCAAAAATGAATGCTGCAGAATGAAACGTGTTTTAAAGAATCTTCCAAAGCTCTTTTTCAATAACAAAAACTAACTTTTTGTGAATAGCTACTACGTGCAAGAAACCGAAGCCCATGAAGGTGGGAAATCGCTTATCGACTAGTTGTTTTGTTTGTGTAACTATGGCGATTTCCGTGTTAAAAGACCACTCGAATGAGAATCCCAATATTGACAATCAAATTCAAAGATTGAAATGCGGGAGAGAAACCATGGTGATTATTTCCAGCGGAATTTTGGAGTTTAATTGCCAGTGAGAGTTTGTAGCTGAGGTGTTAAAAGCCAATTAGTTTTGTGCATGGAGGAAGTGTGCAAAATGCAGTGTTTCGAGGTACATTTAAGAGAAAAACGCCGCACGTGCCAAACAAAAATGACCCTTTGGCGCATTTTGAATTCCACTTTGACGACAATGCTTTTGAATGTTTTGAGTGGCTAATTGTTTTTGTTGTGTTCAAAAAGTTTTGTTTAGCTGTTGAATTTTTAGAGTCGGTAAAGCAAGTACATTAAATTGGCACTTAGAATGTAAGCAACACAAAGAAACATGCAAATTGAACAAAAACTTGGATGAACTGCCAAATAAACAACAATAACCACTGAAAACCGAACGCGCCGAACACCACAACAACAGAGCAACCAGGCGTCTCCCGAAATTTTGTGCTCACCAATCGTTTGTGGCTCGTAAATCTGCGCTGACCTTTGCGCATCTCCACATCCACGCAGGAAAGGCCGTTTGCAATGCGGCATTTTCAATTAGTCACCTGGATGGCAGTTAATTCTTTAACAACTAGGTTCCAAACAAGTTCATTTGAATTAAAAGTACTCTAATGGATGCGTAAAACTTAATTGCAACTGCATAAATTCCATTCGAAAAGGGAATTGCACACACTTTATCCACACCGTCATTTAAATAAGACCGGCAAGCTGAACGCAGATGTAACAAAGAATTTCCGTTTATAACGATCGTTGTTGAAATAATGTCCTTTGCGGTTCGCTTTGATCGGTCCAATTTGTTTTATTGATTTTGCTTATAAACAAACATTGCAAACAACGGACACTGTGACGCTTCTCCCACAACTATACATTTTAAAAACATGCCTCACTTACTCATTGAATGTTTATTACGACACTAAACAGATAAAACACGTTGCTTGACGTTTTTGTTGGCTGGAGTTGTTCGTAAACGCCCAATTTCGAGTGATAAGAACATGTTTTGAACTCCAAACGCTCGGAGGAAAGAACCAAAGCGGAATAACCCCAATATGCTTTTAGGATTATCGAGAAATCTTAGACATTAGATCTCGCTTACATAACTGTTCCGGCACTAAATATGTTTCTCCAGAGCGTTTGCCCAAAACACTTTCTGGGTTAATTACTTTACCATTCGTGACTCCCGTAAAGCCTTCATGTATAACCAAGTGGAGGAAATTGGCGGACATGCAAATGCTCTTAGCAATAAATGGCCCTCGATTTTTTCGTAGCCAGTTTTTGCGGCGCAGATTTGCATTTGCTCGAATGGACACTCTTCAACAATTTGAAATTTAGTGGCCGTTCTCTTCTCTCACTTGACTTTAAAACGTTATTGTTTTCCTTTAAAATGTGTTTCTAACTTCACAGTTTTGCCGTGTTTGATTTATAAGGGCGTTTTAGTTTCGTTCTAGTTTATCAAAACTTGACGGACTTTCGCAATTTCTTATTTGACTTTTGATTACTCACGCTTGAGGTGCGGCAAAAATTCTTTGGACCATTGGAAGTGACTTTATTTATTCGTTGCGCGTCATACAAATTTTAAAAACTTGTTTTATTGCTTTTGAGTGGTTATGATGCATTAATTTGCTTTCCGATGCACTTTCAGTTGAACATGTTTATGCTTCCTGTTCGAATTAGTTAACTAAATTATCTAAATGCGTATTTTGTCGAAAAGCGATCAATTTCAAGCGAAGCTTTTGCGTGTGTCGTTCATTTGTTTTTAGCTAACAACTTATTCTGTGTATTCTCTGTTTGTATAGCTGGAGGATGTTGCAGCCCACACAAAGAAGCTTACGACAATGTCAAGATTTTGTTCTGTTTAAAAGCATTTGACTAGCTTTGAACAAAGGGCATTTTTAAAGTAGTCTCCAGAGTTGCGATCCATATTCTTGTTTGCACTGCTGACAAAATTGCGGATCTTGTTGAGGCTCGACGAACATATCAAACAGCATGTCGGCTTCAAATAAAACATTGTTTAACTTTGAGATTTCTTGTCAGTTCGTTTTCAGATACTCCAGAAACAGAAAAACTAGAGATTTTACTTTCTTATCATCTTTTGAAGGCTTTTCTGATTATTAAAAATGGAAACGACAAATTTCAAGATAACTAAGCTCCTTATTTTCGTTTCCTCGGCGTGTTTCAGGCACGGTTTTGCGTTTTAAATCACTTCGTTTCGTTCGAGTTTTAATCGATAGTCTCCATTCAATAGTAGTTGTTTTTAGCAACAATGGGTTTCAAGTGGGAATTAATTGAGTCGTCTGCTTCGGAGAGAGCCGCATTTTCCGATGAATTGTCAGCAGTTGAGCGTGTTGAGACATTGGAGCCGTGGAAGCCAAGAACATTGACTGAAATCTTCAAGCGAGGTGAACACTGTAAGTTCTAATAACTGTTATGCAATTAAATACGTGTGCTTTAAGTATCGGGCCCACCTGTTCGAATCTACGCCGATGGAGTTTTTGACCTGTTCCATTTTGGACATGCAGAACAATTGAGACAAGTAAAGCAATTGATACCCAATTCGTACTTAGTTGCCGGAGGTGTGTGCAGAAACTTAAATCATTAAACTTAAATTTACTTTCAGTATGCAGCGACGAAGACACACGCCGTTACAAAAATGGATCGACAGTCATGAACACTGAAGAAAGATGTGAAATCTTGTCCCACTGCCGTTACGTAGATGAAGTTCATCGAAATCCGCCTTTCTTCCCCACGCCAGAATTTATTGATTCGTTGAAGGTTTGTTATTTAAAGCTTGCTTACAAGATGTTTTAAAAATTTATTTCAGATCGATTTGGTCGCTCATGACAGCATTCCATATCAAATGGACGAAGAGAACGACGACTGCTATTTGCCGTTCAAGAAGGCGGACCGATTTTTAGTCACACAAAGAGCGCCACGTATCTCCACGACATCTATCATTCAACGTCTTGTAGACAATTTTGAAGCGTTCCAAGAACGACAAGCTGCTCGAGGTTTTGCCAAATTGCAGTGACTTGTTTCGGCAATACTGTAAAACGAAGTCTTTATGAAGTGCGGGAGAACAAGTTTAGTTAAATGCATTCAATAAGCTGTATAGTAAACATATTTAAACAATCGATACACATCAAAATATAAATACAGAATGGACCAAAAAAACGTTGACACAAAAAATTGTTTGCGTTTGAAACTTTTGATTGACTTTTTGACAAAAGACTTTTTTGTGCTGACGTTTTTTTGGCCCACCCAGTAGTTGTCGCAATTATTTTGCTTTAATGCCAATAAACGTATTCGTTTGATTCGACAGTGAGTTAACATTAAAATTTATTCGCATATACAAACACTCACTTATAAACAGACATGGTTTCAATTGCGTGAAAAAAATCAGCGTTGAAATGGCCAGCTTCGGTTTGGATGAAAGGGAATTGAAAGACAGTGATGGCAATTTGCGGGGATATTAGTTGAAAGAAAATGAAAAACAAAACACTCAAATTAACTACAGATCTAGATACTCTCTCCGCTGCGTACAGTTTAATATCCTGGAGAAGTTCTTGGTTTCGGACAGTGCTCGCACGAACCTTGTGCTCCTGCATTTCCGGACGATCCAATACCACCAGGGGCGCCTAAACGATGTTTTATAAGTTAAAACAAACAAAGCAATTCGTTACCTGGTTTACCGAATGGGCTTGAAATCGAGATCATTAGTTTGTTCTCCGCAATCAAAAGCTATTTTTCAGTTGCGGAGAATAAACCGATCAAAAACTTATCTGGGCTGCCTTGGTCTCCTTGTGGTCCTCTGAAAACAAATGGAATTAGTTCAAGAAGTGTTAATACATTATGTAAACGACAAATAGCATGTAATAACACTTACTGAGGTCCTGCTTCTCCGTTCTTTCCTTTAGGTCCGGGCTGTCCTCTACAATTTATACATAAAATTTGGACAGTTAGTGTAAACAACTTACGGTGCGCCTAAAACAGTCGACAATCAACACCTTGTTTGAATGAATGCAAATACTGAACATTAAAGAATGCTTATAGTTTTTTAAACATAGATTCAGTATTTATGTTTATATTCAACGTGTGTAAATGACTTAGCTGGCGATCCCATTTCTCCGGCACGACCTGGCGGGCTAAATCGAGAAGTTACTTACATTGTGACAGTCATTCAAAATCATTTAAAGTCATTCAAACTCGCCCTGGCGGAGCAACACCAGGAATGTGTTTGCCTGGAGCTCCTTTCTCGCCTATAACCAAGGATTTTAAACTATTTGGACAGTTTAAAACTCACCATTGCGTCCAGGTAATCCAGGCTACAAACAATCAAATTAAAAAGTGTTAAATAAACTTAAAAGTTATTTCAACAGCATTTTTTTAAACAAACAAATGCGTTGTTGAAATAACTCCTGAACATCGTGGTTAAATACGTACTGGTCCTTGTGGTCCTTGCTTTCCTAAAGCATTAAATTGGGTAAAATGCTCAGATTTAAGTTAGCAAATTTCGAATCCTTACCGGCGTTTCCTTTCGGTCCTACAAAATGGAGGTTATTTAAAGTCAAACATTAACAAAAACAGACCTGGTTTGCCAGCGGTTCCAGGCTCGCCCTGTTCTCCTCTAAACCGAATTGTCTTAAAGCATGTGAATTGAACGCTTACGGATATCCTTTGCCTCCTTTGTCGCCTGGCGATCCGGCTGGTCCTAAAAACTAAATTTTACACAACAAACAGTTAATATTCGAACCTGGTGGCCCGACTGGACATTCACGAACACATGGAGTTGGTTTGTGTGATGGTGGAGCATCTTGTCCAGGCTAAACAGTTAATTAATAAACTGCTTTCAAATTCAAGACTACCTGTCCAGCTTCTCCTGCCTACAATTTCGTTTGTTTTTTCTCCGCACACAAATTTTAAATTGAATCAAACAAAAATGTTGTTTAACTGTGTTTTAGATATGTTTTGAATGTGTGTTTGAATGCGGACAAAAACAAACCTTTCCGTCTTTTCCTGGAGCACCGTCAACACCTACACAATTTTACAGTTAAAACGCTACTCAAAACCACCAAAAAACTAGCCTGGTTCTCCAATTTGACCTGGAAACAAGAATTATCATTTATGGATACAGTCTTTAAATTAATTACCTGGCGGGACCGACCTGGCAACCACAGCAGGTTTTGCCTTCGGATTTAGCGCCACTGTTGGCAGCTGGACCGCTTGAGCTTGGTCCGTAACCGGCGTTGTTGGCTGAAGTTGGAGCATTGCTGGTTGGGGCAGCTGAGCTTGGTCCGGCACCTCCGTTGTAGTTGTCAGCTGGAGCGTTGCTGGTTGGAGCAGCACCTCCGGCTTGGTCGTAATTGGCTTGACGGCGAACTCCGTGAGACAAGTTGCTTAAATTAAAAGAAGTTAGTTATTTGTTTAAACACAAAAGACTTACTCTCCGTTGTTGGGAATGTAGTGACCGAACAACCAACGTCCATTGCTGCCTTGAGCAGTGTCACGCTTCAAGCGATCGGCTTTCTCATAAAGTCCCTTGCCGAGATGGACTGTAACAACTTCAGACCAGATGTCGCGATTTCTTGACTAAACAAAACAAAATAAAGTTTGAATGGTTGAATTGACTTACTCGACAGAAGTCCAAGTCGTTGGTGACAGATGAGTGTACCCGTTGGATGTATTGGTAGGACAATGGAAGGACCACGATGCACGAGAGCATGGTAACCGTGGAAAGGGCGACGGCCAAGAAGGCAACACGTCTGAAGTGGCGCATGTACGCCTCAGAGGACATCAATTCTTCTTGGGCCATTAAGGCCGCTTTGTCAACACCCGAAACCATCTGCAACAGGTTTTGAAATGAATGAGTTTGGTTGGTGGATATGCACGAAGATGCCTTCCAGCACCTTAAAGCCTAATCGGCTTTTAAGCGCGAAGACGAAGTCACGACCGCCCCTCGAAACACGTCCAGTTTAAGCGTATACGGATAAGAATCTGTGCGCTCGCCGATTATGAATGCAATGTGACAATGATTGGCGGAGACGTGTTTGTTTGCGTGTTGTCTGTGTTGTTGTTGATTTTGTAATAACTTGATTTCTGGAATGCTGATCTGCGGCCAAAAAACTGTTAGACTTAAAGAAACTACAGAAACTATGATTTAACCGAAGCTTGCAAAACTCGATTGAGCAATCAACACCGCGCTGTCTCGAGCAGCCTCGTTGACAACTAATAAGCAGGCAATAAAAAAATTCATTTTGCGCCGAGTTTTTGTTCATTAGCCATCAAAAGCAGAGGAGGTTATGAGTCGTAGATGCTGGTGAGCGAACGAAGAACACTAGTGGATTTTTGGCACCCGCTGCGCATTTTCAGAAGAAGATTGGATTTAGACTCAGGAAGCGATACGATCGTGTCGGCGGAACATCCCAGCAAACCTTCATTGACCGTGCAGACAATCAAAAATGCGGCTCTGAGTGAAAGTGATTTCTGAGCTTTGAGTCGCTCGATAAGAAGCGTGCATTCGATATTGTGAGTTGAAAGAATCCGTTTAGATCGTTTAGACTGTTTGAAACAGTTGAGTCACACATTCCAAACATCACCGACAAAGAAAAACAATATTTGAAAAAACAACCGTTAAATCCAAAATGTTCACGCCAATTTGATGATGCGCCGGCGAAAAAGTTTGTAAACAGTCCGGACATCCGACACCTGTGTAAGTTAATTTGCGCGCAAACCTCTTTGCACGTCGCCTCGCCGAATATGGATGAACACCTCTAACACAAGTGGACAGCTAATTTATCCGGCAGCTCAGGTAGCCGTCGTCGATTAGCTCCGTTGACAGGTGTTGCCTGTGAGTTGCGTTGCTGAACGGACGCAATCGATGAAAGAAACGTTTTGGAACCTGTTGACTTTGTAGTTTCTCCAAAACAGTGATTAAAATGATTAAAAGCTTCTAAACACTTTAAACAATCTGCATAATTGACGAAATAAGCCGGACTCAAAAATGAAGAAACTGGTTAAAGGCGTCAAATGAGTGCGAATATCTTGATTTCAAGAATAGAAAGTCGCCGTAAGTTTTTTTAAAGATTTAATCGGCTCGCTTAAAATTTAGCGCCTCAAACTAGTAGACATTTGTTAAAAGAATGAAAGCGCTGTTTGAAATAAAATGTTTAAAAGAAATTGATTTCAACAAGTTGATCCAAACAACAACTACAGTAAATAAAATGAACGCTTCTCCCCAGGCACAAAGAGAACACCAAAACGGAAGCAGACTCACCATTTGCAAGGCCTAAAATACCCGTTGAAGGAGATGGGTGGGATCAACGAGCAAAGTCATCATTTGAAATTCAAATTCGGAAAGCTTCCGGCTTGCAAGCAAAACTTGTTCCCTGGAATGTTGAATGAACCGGCCATTGAAGATGGAAGAGGGAACACCGCCGCCGGAGATCCTATCAACTGTTGGATTAGCCGATTATCACACAGGAGGTGACAGCCGTTTTTTCTGCAATTACCCTCATCGAAGCGTGCTTGGTGTTTGGAAGTGTTTGTACAAGCCGCCAGATGCGGAGATAATGAATTGATAGAATACGGTGGACATTTGCTGGAGAAGCGCGATTAGCTGAATAAGGAAGTTGGTTATGCTGTCCGCTTATCAACAAAAACGATCGTAAATCATACGAGGAGTGTGCTGCAAGAAACAATGAATAATAAGCATAACGTTATGCATGGAATCCGAGTGTCAACGAAAAAACAACAACGGAATGTTAAGATTCTAAACAAAACATTGAACAACAAACATTTTTGCTTTCTTGACTCTTTTGAACTGAATAAATTTGTTTTCAAGTGATTTTGTTTTCTTGAACTGAATAAAAAATTTTGCTTTCTTGACTTCATTAACTTATTAAAGAACAAGCATAGTCTTTAGTTATAAAACAGGACTTGTTCAGTTTGAAATATTGTTATAACATTTTTGAGTGCAATCAAAAGTTCATTCAGCAATCAATCTGCAATAATTTTTTATGCACACACTTGCAACATCCGAGCAGCCAACAAAGCAGACGCCAAAATGCCACAACCGCTGCAACACAAACAAATCCAGTCCGCACACTTCTCCGATGCTTATCGAACTGGCTTCATTGCTTGGATTTGGATGAAGCGCAAACGACGACGACGGAGCTGTTTTTCTACCGCAAAGAAAATATTTATGCAAGCTGGCTAGCGAGCGTCATGCTAATCAAGTCTCCGGAGATGGATTTGAAATGCGTAAAGTTGTGATAATCGGAGTTTAGTTAACGAGTTGTAAAATGTCATTGCAATCATTGAAATAATTTAAATATACTTCTGACAAAATTCTCACATTCCACGCTTCCTGCAATTGATTCAACTTTCTCCTTTCTGATCACTCATCATTTCATCGGCAGCAACTTTCCGCCAACACAAAACAATCTTCAGCGAAGAATGGCCAAATAAAATGACCGCCGTTGCGTGAGTCAACAACACTGTACACTTCAATAGACGATGATCAATCACTTTTGGCCTTCATTGCCTCCATTGTCGGCCACCTCTCTTTCGGGTCAATTGACGGCAATTGTCTTTGAAGCTTGCACGCTTCAGGTGGGTTTTTATGTTCTAAACTCCGTTTGTATTCAAGTTTTCCAGAAATTAAAATGGAAGCTCGACAAAAAGCTTCTACAAACAAAAGATCCAGAAACTGCATCTGTCAAGCAATCTTCAAATGCATCGAATAACGAAGAACTAAAGTTCTGTTTATCTTGGTGTCTCATAACAACTTTTGTGTTGGTAATCGTCATTTTAATAATGTTGTTTTGGTTGAATGCTCTTACACGCTCCACAATGGTTGGCAACTCGTTCCTGGCCAGTATGGTGAGTATTTCTTTAAGTTAACATTTAAAGATTTAAATTTAGTTTAGTCCGACCGCTCTCCAACAACCCGTAATCTTAGCGTGGACTCAATTTCACAACCAGTCACTTAGTCAGTTATTTGTGCCTACCCCGCAGTGTCCGTACTTGTGCCAATTCACTGACGACCGATCAAAAGACAAAAAGTCTCGTATTCGTTTATTCCATGCCAGAGATATTTTGTTAGACGACTTGCCTCCAGTAAAGGAAAACACTTTAAATGTGTTCTTTTCAATTCACTCACCAATGGACATCGAATTCAAATGGACTTGTGTGAACAATTTGAGATTCTCTCTTGACTTCTTCAATCTCACAGTTGGCTACCAGCAAGACAGCACAATCCAATATCCGTATGGACTTTTTGAGCCGAAAAGTGGAGACGAAACAGGCGATGAAGTTTATACAGATGAACAAGTATTTTTAAATTGTGTCATTTGTTTGTTGAATGTTTTAGGTTGAAAGCGCAATTGACAACAAGATAGATTTAATTTTGGCTTCATCTTCAAATTGTCGCACAGATTCGAGAAGAGAAGTTCTAGTGGAACGTTTGCAACAAATGATTCCAGTAACGGCAGTTGGCGATTGTTTTAATTCAACTTGCAACGAAGAGTGTTTGAGAGAGTTTGAAAGTGAGTTTGAAAGCAGTTTATTTCCAAATAGGCACTTTAAAGACAACTTTAAGACACCCTTTTCAGCGAATCATTATTTCTATTTGGCCTTCGAAGCAGCAGTATGTCCGGACTTTTTAAGTGAACGTTTTTGGCGCCTCAAAAACCTGATCGTTCCAATTGTTTTGACCAGAGGTGTTGTGCCTAGTTATATTCCTTCTTATACGTTTCATTGCCGTCGACGACTTTCCAACATTGCAAGAGTTTGTCAATTACTTGTTTCGAGTGGCAAAAGATCGGGAAATGTACAAAAGGTTCTTTTATTTCACTGTTAAAAGTCCAGATGTTCTTGTTTAGTTACTTCGCTTGGACCAAAAACTACAAACGAACAAACCAAGTTCGCAAATATCTTGGATCCTGGATGTGAGCTCTGCAAACTCGCCTATCAATCAAAAAGACACGTTCTGCGCAACATCAAAGATTACGTCTCATACAATCAATGCAAACACGCGTTTTCAAATTATCTACTCTTGGATCGTGTGAACAGAACCTGGGAAATCAATTGATTTTTGTTAATAAACTACTGATTGGATCTTTTAAAAAGTCAACTTGATTGTTTTGAAGTCGAGTTTATCGTTGCAAATAATTTAAAAGTCAATCTTCTTTAGTTTTAAGTTTCAACAGAAAAATGATTACACTTCTTAAAGACAAGTTTTGTTATGAGATCATTTCAAAGAAGTTTGTTTACAATGCTTGCTTGTTGTTGGTAAGTCTCTCGAAGAACAACAAAACCAACAATAAACCTCATTGAACAAAAAATGACTATATGCCAGTTCTCAAAAACGTTTAAACTTTTTTGGCGAGGTACCTCCTTATTTGCCCCGCCGCCCTGGCCGGCCCCCCCACCACAACAGAAAAGTTAATTTGTTGACAAAAATGACTTAGTCACTTTACTTTTGCCCCCCCCGGCACCACTGGGGCCACAAAAATGATTTTTTTGGGTTTTTTTGCCGGCCCCCTTTCCCCCCCCAAAATTTTTTTTTTAAAAAAAAAAAAAAAAATTAAAAAAAAACCCCCCCCCCCCGGGAGGCCGTCAAAAAGAGCCAACCGCCGGCCCCCCCGGCCCCCCCCCACATTGGAATTAGTTGTTTAATTATCAAAAAGTAGAAAGTGCAAAAGTTTGTTTGAACAAAACAATAAATACACATTTACCGTAAAACCTCTAATAGTATTGCATGCAAGTCTATTTTTTGAAGAGTCCGGAGGGGTGCAATACTATTAGAGGTGCAATTCTACTAGAGGGTGCAAGTCTATTTTTCAACCCCAAAATTCCGAGAAATTTGTAACAAACTTTATTGATTCGCGAGTGATAAACAATAGAAAGTAAACAACTGAACAAACATAATAATACACGAGTAGAAATTATTAGGCTTCGAAATCAACTGAACTTTCGCTTTCGTAGCCATTGTTCGCATCTTCATCCAAATCAATCTCACCCGTCAATCGTGCAAGCTCGTTCATTTGAAGCTGTTCGCGAGTATCTTGAAGTAACTGAAATCCAGTCGGAATAGAACCACCAGTTTTGAAACAATGAGTCATATTGTCCTCGGATCCATCCAAAGCGTTTGTCAAATCACATCCTTTGAAAGACTTGATGATTAACTCCTCCGGCAATTGCTCCCAGGCATCTAAAATCCACTGCAAATAGATTTCCATTGACCTTAAGGTTTTTTGCAGCCTTTGACTTGTTGTGTTTTTCGGCATTGGCATGGCTGAAACAAATAGAGATTCTAAGAAAGAGCAATAAATGAGAAAGCAAAACAAATGCGACAACTTATATTGTCAAAGAAAAATTTTTGAGGGGTGCCATACAATTAGGGGGTGCAAGTTTATTTTTCGAAGAGTCCGGAGGGGTGCAATACTGTTAGAGGTTTTACGGTATTTTTGCACCTACATTTTGAAGCTTCTTTGTTTAATCCGAATTTAAAATTAGTTCCAAACAATCGAATTAACTTCAAAACGACGAAAGCAACCACATCAAAACAATCAAATTAGCTCCAAGTTGCAATTCAATCCTAATCATTAAACAATTGCTTCAAACGACCTTTGTCACAACTAGAGTCTCGGCGCACACCAGAAGCGACGGTGTAAACCGAGTAAAAACAAAGCAGGTCGACGCTTATCATTTTGCTCCTTTTGCTTTGTTGCTCGACGTTGTTGGGCGCGCACGCAGTTCAAACACCAATTAAGTGATTGGCGGCGCAGTCGAATCCACTCAAACAGGTAACATGCTTAATGAGGGAAAGCCTGTTTCCCTGTTTCCACAAAGGGCAATTAAAGTCGACGCCGAACCCGTTCCACTTCTGGCAACATTACACACCGCGATTGGACATCAGGGAGGGACGAAGTTTTAAACTTCGAAGTGACTTGCGTAAATTTTGAAGGGCGTCTATATAAGCGCCGAGCGGATCGGAAACAGACAGTTGTGTGAGGTCGCTCCAATTGAAACTCAATTCGAGGTTGGTTTCGAGCATTGTTCCAGTTTTGACAGCATTTTTAAGCAATGACAGCAAAATACGTCGTCGGAGTCGCGTCCGGGCTTTCAGCCGTGGCAATTGCCGTTGCTTTGTTCAGCGCCTTTGTCATCGTTCAGGACATCAACACTTTGTACGAAGAGATCATGGACGACATGACTGAGTTCAAAGAGCTCTCAAACAACGCCTGGATGAGCATGGTCCAACAAACTCCATTGAACAGAGACACTCGTGCTGCTAATCCATTCCGCGCTCGTCGCCAATATGGCAGCGATGCTGGAGTTGGAAACCACGGAGGATCAGGAGGCGGCAGCAGTGGAGGTTGTGGATGTGCCAAAGCTTCGTCTAACTGCCCAGCCGGTCCACGTAAGTTGAATTAATTGCTTAGAATCTTCATATCTGGATTTTAGCCGGACCCCCAGGTCAGCCCGGATTGCCGTAAGTTAAATCGCTATTAAAACAATGTTTAACTTACTGATTTGCAGAGGTGACGATGGTGCTCCAGGTGAAGCGTAAGTTTTTTTGATTGTGATTTAAAGCAAGCATCTAGAACTTAGTTGTTTATTATTGTTTAAAATGAAATTAGTCAAATGCTATTTAACATGGAAATTTTAGTGGCAAGAAAGGCGGTGAAGGCGCATCTCAAATCGGTGATGTTGGCCACGGAGGTTGCATCAAATGCGAAGCTGGACCAGCTGTAAGTCAAATTGTTTTTACAATGTAAAGATTAATTCAATTGAATTGTAGGGACCTCCAGGACCTGTGAGTTAAAATTTACCTTATGTTGAGAAACAGATATAATTTGTGCTCTGTAGGACGGACAAGCTGGCCCACCAGGCCCTCCGTAAGTTGTTGCATTGTTAAAACAATGTTTAAATCACTGATTTGCAGCGGAAATGACGGTCAACCAGGTTTGAATTTTGAAGTTATTCTTTATTTGACACAATGTCATGATTAAATGTGTATTTAACCGAATTGTTGTAGGAGCCCCAGGCAATGGAGGTCAAGCCGGACCACGTAAGTCTAATTAATCACTTAAAATATTACATTTTCACTTTTAGCTGGACCAGCCGGTGATGCAGGAGCACGTAAGTTAATTTTGATCGTTTGCAATTTGACATTGTTTGTTTCTAGCTGGAAATGACGGCGCTCCAGGCACGCCGTGAGTATTAAAGATTGACTTTAAAGTCTAAACAATCAATTTCAGAGGTCAACCAGGCGCACCAGGCACACGCAGCAACCCAGTTCCAGGACCAAAAGGACCTGTACGTTTAATTAATCGTTGAAATGATTAAACTTTTAATTTTTAGTCTGGACCACCAGGTAAATTTTACCAAAGAAGTGTCTAAAATTATTTGTATCATTTGGACGCAATGTTCAGAAATTTCAATATAATATTTAACATATTTAAAGCTAACATTTTTAGGCCCGGCTGGCCAACCTGGTGAGTTATTTAAACAAATAAGTGTTTATTGAGCTAAGACGCACTGACTTTTAAAAGTTAAAACTTATGCACATGTTTTAAAAAGCAAAATTTTAAAAGACAATTTCTGTCCTAATCAGTTTCAACGCTTTCATTAAACTAGAAAGTAGATCAAGACTCAATAATTTATTTGTGCGTGGGTAACAAAGTAGATTAACATTCATAACAACTACTTTAAATACTGTTTACGGCAAAATCTTCCAAATATTAAAATCATAAATTTAGGCCCCAACGGCCAATCTACCGGACCAGGAGCCCCAGGGTACTCAAATTTGTTCTTAAACTTTACTAATTGTTTAATTTCAGACAAGCCGGAACTGCAGGGTATGCAATTTAACATAAACAAAGACATTTAACATAAACATATCTAATTTAAACATTGTTTAGACCACCAGGCGCCCCAGGTCAACCGTAAGTCAAATAACATATAAAAACGTCATTAAATGTTTGAATTTTCAGAGGATCTGACGGTCAAGTAAGTTTAATCATACATAGTTTTAAAAGAATGTTTCAAAATGCAATTTGTAACACTTTTATCTTTTAGCCTGGCGGACCCGGCAATTCTGGTGCCTCCGTAAGTTATTGCGTTGTTGAAACAGTATCTGATTGGCTAGAAACAGGGGAACCGATGCCGCATACTGTCCATGTCCAGGACGTTCTCAGTCAATTGGCGGAAGCGCTCAAGGTAGCTCTCAAGGCGGATACGGTGGATCTTCAGCCACAACTTCTGCTCCAGCTCAACAACAAAGCCACGGCAGCTCTGGTGGCGGTTACCGTCGCAGAGTTGTTGCTCGCAAAGTCGCTGCTCGTCAATAAACTCAGTGAATTGAATGTGAATTGAAAGAACGTTAAATAAACGTATCGCATTGATTTCTCTCGGCCCTTTTAAACAATCAAGTGTTCTTACAATTCAAACACTTCAAGGCTTTCAAGACTTTATTTGCATAAACTGATCATACGCATATCTCATTTCCGCTCCTTCCCACATGGAACCTAGAGGGCTGACATGGTGACCGTCGCTGAAATAGACCAACCCTGTTCGATAATCAACTGGCCGGCAAGTGTTGTCAGCACACCACGTTTTTATCCAATCAAATTTAACGCATTTGGGACAACTAATTTGAGACATTTGTTGATCAAGAATCGGTACACGATACTTCATTCTCTTAAAAGACTAAAAGTTTAAAGCAAGCATTTAAAGATTACGTCAATCCACTCGGCGATATCTTTGTAGGGCTTGTTATTTTGCAACTTGGACAAAACATGACGTATTGGCGTTAAAGGAAAAACAGGCGTTTTCTCTTGAATGAACAAAACTTCTCTCGTCAAGTTAGAAAGTGTGCTGTAAAAGCGCTGGAGAATTCTTTGATGTTCACTTATATTTAACTTTGGCTGATCATAGAGATCGTAAGTGTCCACGAACGCAAAGAAGACAATTAGAATGTCGATTGGATGCTTCCATCTTCGCAGTGACGGCAGAATTGAGTTCACGTATTTAAAGCATTCTCGTCTATAGTTCTAAAATCAAATGTGACTATGAAAAAGGCTTTTAATTACAGGTGGCAAGTGAGGTTGTTGAAATTCGTTGATTGGAAAGCAGGAATCACGTTCAAACAAGGACAACGTTTTGTACAGATCTCGAAAATGATAGCGAACACCCGTAAAGATATGAGTTGCGTGAGAGTTGCCAACAATCACGATGTTTTTGGTTCCGTTGCCCTAAAATAACTTATTTGCTTAATTAAACAATGTTTGGATCTACCTGTTCGTAGCAAGTTGAAGTCACGTGTGGAGCAAGATCTCCCATTCTTAAAGGCCATTTTGTGGGCATTTGTCGTGTTTTGTTTGTACACGCATACAAATTAAAAGACCCGCGCACTAGATTTGCATTGAGTCGAGTCACTTCTTCTAATGTGTAATTTCGAGGATTGTAACGTTCAGACCATATTTGCTCCAACTCTTGCCTAGCTTCCACTAACCACTCTTCCGCTGGTTTAAACTTCTAATCATTTTACTAGTCTTTAATGATGCTTAAGATCAACAACAACTTACACTGTCAATGGGCATGTTCTTCTCGTGCAGCCATTCCAGCAAGTTCATGCTAACGAAATACATCATAAAAACGAAGGTAATCAAATATCGCCAGCTTTTCAAAAAACTGCGTACATGTGAAAACAGTTTTTCTAGAAAGTAGGCAACACAAATAGAAATAACTATTAAACAACATCCAGCTGAAAACATTTACAGATTGGGCCAAAAAAGCAAAAAACTTTTTTGTGTTAACGTTTTTTTGGCCCACCCTGTAAGCAACATTAAAAGCTTTGTTTAGTCATTACTTGCGGTGTCAAGTTCTCTCCAGTCTTTGTAAGCGTCCATATCATAATAACGATGCCCAACATAAATAGGCCAGTGAACAAGATAGAGTGCATAAGAAATGTTGCCTAGTAGCTGGACAAATTCCATACTCAACAAATAATTGGTGTTTTTAGGCGCTAAGATTATTAGAACCGTAAGCAGACAAATGATTAGTCGATTGTGTTGATCGTCCAAAAACAGACCGTAAATAAGGATGTGAACAATCAAATAAAGCACGAAATTTGTGCAAGCAAAGTTTATCAATTTAATGATTCTGTTGTTTTGTGCTGAAAATTCAAAAAAGTTAACAATGTTTTTAAAACTTACAAAGCGGATAAGAACTCGTCTCAACTTTGCTTCTTAAAAAGCTGGCAATAAACCCAAAGAAGAACTGCCATAAACGTCCATTTAACGACATGTGCCTTTGATCTCCAACTGAATTTTGTTGGAAATGGAAGGAAACAAAACTGGCAATTGGAATTGACAAGAGTTGCAAATAAGGCCGATGTTTTAGAGAATTTAGTAAGTAGAAAATAAGCGGAACTAGGGCATAAAATTGTAACTCTGCCGATAGGCTCCAGGTATGGGTGAAAAAGAAGAGACGCGAGTTCTAAACAAGCAAAATCTTTAAATGCAAAGTCTTTCTTGACGAGTTTGCTTACAACATCAAAATAACTGTGTTCATGAATGGCGGGCAAGTTTGAGAAAAAGCAAAGTGAGGGTACAGCTTCTGATATAATCTGTCCGTAATCAATTGGAGATATTCGCTGCGTTGAAATGAGCAGAACCACATCAACAACAAACAAGTATTCCGGCAAAATTCGTTTCAGTCGTCGGAAGTAAAAGTCTTGAACTGTTTCTCTATTCAATTGGCGCCGTTTTGACATCAGCACATGCATAAGATAGCCAGAAATAACAAAGAACATGTCAACTCCGAGGTAACCAAACAAAAAATATTTAGACCACAAGTGAAAAATCAAAACAGAAGTTATTGCGATGGCTCGAAGTCCTTGTATTTCTTGATGAATTGCGCCTACACACAACAAACGTGAAATTAACAGCATCGCCAGAAACTTACCATCATTAGCCGGAGATCTTGATCCACTAGGTTGAATTAAAGGTCTGTGCAATTCTTTGCTTTCTTCTTTCATTTTTAGATAAAAATAATCAAAAAGCTTTAAATAAAAAGTGATCAAAAAACGCGTCGCAGCGCTCTCGTCTCAAAAGATTATCCAGTTGAAACGACCTTTGTCAGCCTGTTTTACGTTTCTGCCAAACACATCATTCGAACAAAAATGAGTTTTATGAGATTTGAATTGGAAGCGAACAACTTGTTCCAGATCAGACATTTTTGGGATAGTCACGTTGTTTGCTTTTAATATTAAAACTGATTTATTAAACTGATTCATTTCACACATTAACGCCGACAAAAGAGTATTTCTTAAGTAGTTGTTCTTTCGCATCGTCACTCAATGTTTCCCATTTGGCTTTGACGTTGTCTGCATACTTTTGAATTTCAGCATCCGAATCGTCTTTGGTTGTGTTAATACTGTCGAAGTACTAAAACAGTAGATATTTATAATAGTCAAGTTTGATTAAAAGCTTACGAATCTCAGGAAGTTCTTGGCCTGTCTTCCACCGTCGAAGTCGTGAACCATTTTATATGAAACGATTCTCAACACTTTGAACAACTCAGGCTCATTCTTGTGAGTGTAAGCAGCCATTCGGACTGATTCTTTTTCACCCTTTGCTGCCTCCAGAAGGTTTACGTAAGTCATTTGCTTCTCGAGTTTAAGCGAGTTAAACGCTTCAGTGTGTGAAATTTGTTCGCCTAAACGGAACAAGATAAGTGAAATAAATTGATTTAAGGTACCCATAATTTGAGCAGTGCCGGGATATGCAATCAAGATGTCTTCTTTAGCGTCATCACTCAGTTTGTTCCATTCGGCTTTTGAGTTCAAAACAAAGGCATCGTAACTTGCAGCTGAGTCGTCCGGCATTTTATCAATTTGATCGAAATACTAAACACAACTGATTAATGTACATTTTGGAGTTGACAACTTACGAATTGGAAGAACGCTCTCGACTCTTCAGACCCGTCGTAATCTTTGATTAAGTGATCAAAGATCATTTTTAAGATTTTGTATATCTCGGCATCGTCGCGGTGCATTTTGGCGTCCATTTTAGCTACTCGTCCTTCCGGCAACATTTCGGTGTGTTCGTTGAAGTATGTTTTGTATATTACTTTCTGTTCTGGACTCAGTTCTTGATATTCTTTAGCTATGCCATCCAGGCCTTCGATGTAGAGTTTCGTGCTTCCATATTCCTTTCCGAACTCAGTTTTAACACTTTCAGGCAACTCGTCCCATTTTTCCCGAACAACTAAATAATTTTGATTAGTTGTGTTTGTTTTAACAAAAACTTACGTTTCCGATGCTTTTCAATTTCTCCAGTTGAACCAGTTTTTATGTTGTCGATGCTTTTGAAGTACTAAACACGATATGTTCAGAACTATAAATCCCACAAGAACTTACAAACTCCAAGAACTTTTTAGCCGCCTCCGTCCCCTTGTAATTTTTAACCAAGTCTTCAAAACTTAATTGCAAAATGTGATACAATTTAATGTCTCTTCTGTGCATCTGACTTGCAGCTTGGATGATTTCTGTTTCTGTGGTTGCATTAGTTAAGTAGTCCATATAAGCCTTTTGTTGCGTTGCTGGCAACGAATTCAAAAATTCACTAGCAGTTTGTGGGCCATCTATAAACACTATGTCAGTAATTTCAGCATTTAAAAACCTAACCTTCTTCTCTAGCGTCCCACTTCTTCAGCGGAGATCCCAAACAAAGGCCGACAAAAAGGGAAAACAGTAAAAGCTCCAACTTCATTTCCGCGCGCCGTTGAACAATGCTCACAACTAACATTACTGGTCAATCAATTTATACTTGCCAACGCGGAGGACAGAATTTTACACCCAAGCGACTTCCTAATAAAACATCATTTTTAAAATAAGATGCTCCCTTATTCGTTCTGATGACTAAGTTTCTTTCGTGCTTCCTTTTGGAACTGTTTACAGTTGACGTTTAATGCGTGAGTGAAAGTGGAACAACGTCAATTGGATGATTTGGCGAAGACGCACGTAATTAATCGAGTTTTAACAACTATTCGTAATAGTAAAACACTAATTAAACCTGAACATCTTTGTAACTTCCTGTTTATAAATAAAGTTTATTCTACAAACACATGTACAACAACACTTAAAAGGACGTTTCAATTCACTTGTCTAAAATGTTATTTGAGGTTCAAAAAAGATTAGAAAAACTCACTGTCAACAAATTTGCTTATTTGAGGAAACTTGTTCGCCAAAACTTCTTTTGCTTTTTTGTCGAGCTTTGAGAACGTGAAGTAAACATCTTTTTTGAAAACAGCAAAATCTTCGATTGAATCGCTTTTCATTCGTTGTATTCGGCCGTAGTACTAAAAGCATTTGTTTATTGTTATCTTTAAAAGCTTACGTATTCAAGAAACTTCGAAGCTTTTTCAGTTGCATCGGATATATCTAAAAGTTGGAGTTAGCGTTGTACACACTTTGTTTTACCTTTTATTAAAGCATTTTTGTCGGAACTGTCAAATCCAGCAACATTGGCGTCATAAAATAACTTAACAACTTTGTAGATGTCCTCGTCGTTGTTTTTCATGTTCACTATCCATTTTATGTTGTCTGCTTCGCCAAAGCTGGGTTTTAAAGCGTCAAAATACTGTTGATAGACTTCTTTTCTGTCACGAGCAAGCTTTTCAAAAGCTGAATAAGCTTTTCCAAGAGCGTCTAAACAACTCAAATTAGTGGACTCTTTATAAATAAGTATACCGCCGTCAAGTTTGGCCAGAATTGAGCATGGCATTTGTCATGAATTGTCGCCTTTCTGCAGCAAACAAATTTGTCCATTGTGAGTGCCCGTGAGAAAGCGGATTGCTTCTAACCAGAATAATTCACTAATTTGCTGCAATCAACAAGAAGATAAACCTTTCTCTGTAGGCTGATCATAAGCTTTGCCAAATAGACCAGACAGGCTTTTAACTTTCATTTCTTTAGAAAACAACTGAGCAGCTAAACAAACGTGGACGCTCTAACTTTTAGACGCACACCGAAACGATTGAGAAGCACAAAATTTTACACTTGAATGTCTCCGTAATGCTCGCTCACACTGTAATGTTTCAAGGAACACGGCTCATCAGGTGCTTGCCCTTCTTGTTGAATTAATTCGGCGGGGTTCGTTTTGATTAGCGTTCGACGAGCCGCAAGCTTCGGTATAAAAGAGAAGGTTTGTTGATAGGACTCAATTGAGCGTTTGCAGCTTGTTTGTAAATAATTACTTGCTTTGTCAACACAAATTAATTAACCAGTTTGTTAGTTCTTTGTTGCACGTTTTAGTTAAAAGACCCGTAAGTTTATTTGCACATTAAAGGTTATTTATATTCGGCCAACGAGAGAGTTTTGTCTCCAAAATTAAAAGCGTGGCAGTATCTTCTATGAAAAACAGTCCCCAAATGCCAGCTAGCCACGTCTGTATATGGAACGTCTTCTAGTCCACTAATCAAGGTTACGCAGTTTGAATCGTTTGCCTTTACAATCAAGTCGTTTTGATCCAGTGTGTAGGTTTGTTTGTCGCCGAAGTTGAAGTCGAATTGGAACTTTGCCGAGCAGTCGATACAGAAATATTCCAACGTATTGTTGAACCAGATAATGTTTTTATGAACAAGGTCGTTTATAACATTGATCGGCACCTCAAGTAAAGGAAACTCGACTCGATTCAAAGTCTAAAATGTGTTCAATTCAATAAAATGTGTTTGACTTACTTTAAAATTATTGTACTTTCCAACTCCAAAAACATTAACTGTTCGCGCATCAAGAATCCACTGACCATCAACGGAAGTTGAGTAAGTGTGCCAATTCGACGTACAGGCGTCGTTGTTTTGTGCACCTAACACGAGACTTTGTTTAGACAGTGCCAAAGACATAACGGGAGCGCTTATTTTGTTTAATTTGTAGAGTCTGCTGATTAAAGAGTTTTCATTTAACGCCATTCCAAATAAAGCGTTTGTTTGAGGAAACAACCTGGTGTCCATTGAATAGCCACTTACAAACTCGAAATTCTCAACATTCAATTGCAAATTATTTGAAGTCATTATATTCAAGTCATCTGTTCCAAGCTTTCCAATCAGTGGACGCGTATTCATCAATTGCTTCCTCCAATAATGATCGCCTAACAACGGCTTGAAATTCGGTGCTAACGAGGAATTATAATAAAATGATCTGCCATTTCGGATGGTTGTGCAAAGAATTTGCCTCGATTGCATAGTTATTTGACACATTGGAGAACAGTAATAGCTGGCAAAGAACACTGAAAGTTTAAATTTTAATCAAATAACTGTTTTAAAACTTACTGTCTTTGCAGTAACGCGGACATGTGTGTGATATTTGGCCACACGAAACATCAGTAACAATTAAATCGTCAAAGAGTGAGTGAAACGACGCCAAAAAATGTTGATTTCCTAGCGTGAAATTGAGCACTGAAATTTTAAATGAAACATATCAGTTGAAGTTTTTAATAAACAAACCTGCCAACACATAAACATCTTTATTGTCTTTATTCGGAACCAAATCGATTTTATAAACTTGTTGTGTCAAGCGCAGTTGTTGTGAGAAAGAAGAAAAGAAAGCAAATTGCTTTTGACATTTTGCTGAGAACTCATTTCTTCTAATGGAATTAATTATTATAACAGTCGATAGTCAGCGACGTTGCTCCTCTTTACTGATAAGCCTCCAAACAGCAGGATTTATCTGATCAAATTGTGAGGTGGGGTCGTCTTTTCAGTAGCGATTGCGTCAGGTGTATTAAGTATTTTGTGCACTTCTTTATTTGATGAAAGGATTTGTTTTATGAGACACGAAATGATAGAAGTTTATTTAATTGAACAAAAACAATCAACTTTTTAATTTACTCGCAATGCCCATTGTGTTGTCGGCATAATTAAACGCGAAGCAGTAAAGGTTGAAGAACGGGAGCGCTATTGTCCAACTTGAATGCTCTGTAAATGGATCCAAATAGTCGGGTGCTTGCATTAAAAGACCGCAAGCGGTAATATTGGAGTTTTCAGACCAACCTCCAAGATCGTTCAGTTTAACGGAGATGCTGTAGTTTTTAAAATGATATTCCAACACAAAGTCTCCGTCACAGTTGGCCATGTTGACAAAGAAGTTGTAGTAATAAGTGAGATTCCACGTGCTTGCCATGTGTGCCAACGCGTTCAACGGAATTTGAACCGAAGGCCAATGAATTGCAATAGAAGTTTTTGTGTTATTAAACCATCCCACAGGCGAGAAATAAACATCCACGTCGAATTCCCAACCACTCTTACTCGTAGAAGGAAAATAATGCCAATCATTTAAACAGTTTTTGTTGTCTTCGGCGCCAATTTGGAATTGTTGTTTAAAAACAGTAACTGACAGCAACGGAGCACTTATTATCTTTCGTTCGTACAAACGTTTAACAATTGACTTTTCTCCAGGTCCAATTCCAAACAAAACACTTGAATTGCCCGGATATAGTCTAGAAAGCTTAACTATTTAATTAACAAAACTATCGATACCTACCGAGCATCCATTGAGTACCCACTTACAAATTCAAAATCCTCAATAACAAGCGAATCATTTGTCAGTAAAGGCAACGTCACTGTTTCAAATCCATAACAACCCAATCAACTTCCGTTTGCCTTCAGTTTGCCTTTTCCAAACATCATTCTTACCGGGTTTATAAGTTGTTGAAGAGGTTGAATTATAATCATGGGAGTTTGGCCCAGGCGCAACACAAAGATTTGCTCTGGCTTGATTGGACAAACCGCACAGGTTTTCATCACAAAAAGAAACGAAATTGGCTGCAAGTGTTGTGATGATATTAATCAACTACTTCAATCAAGACTTACAATTAAAACAGTATTTGGGACAATTTTTAATGTGTTGTTTGCCGCACGCTCCGTCTATCACAACAATGTCTTCCAAAAGTGGATGCAAGTACGCTCTAAGATATTGTTTTGGCTCTCCAATTTGGAATTCAAAACCTAAATAACAAATGAAGTTTTGAAATCTGTCGTTTCAACTCACTTAAATGAAAATTTACGCGTACTAAAAAATTAAAGTCGCTTGATTTGATTACATAAACTTGCGCATTCGCTGTTATTGCAAAAATTAACATAATAAACATATAAAAGCTTGTTGCCATCATTTTTGTGAAATGCGCAGTGACGATAAGCAATTTGCAGGCACAATGTTTCCAAAAGCTCTTCACTGTTCACACTTTCTGTTTGCTTAAACTTAATCTAGACACTTATCAACAGTCTGTGTTTGAAGTTTAAATTCCGCATAAGCGCATAGTCTGCTTTGCTCCGAAATTGATTTTGGTGTTTCCGGCCGAACTGTTACGAATTATTTAGAGCATAATCTGTGTGCGTAATGTACTTTGGATCTTACTTTGAAATTCAAAAGAAGGTCCAATTCCTAAAATCAGCCCACATTGACCGGACCATTCAACAAATATCATAGTCGAATGTTTTGTATGTAAACTTCTAATTGAGCAAACACTCCGCTTTCTGTAACTACAATTAGAACTTATTAACAGAACGGTCTTGTTTTTAAGAATGTTATCGATTAAAAAATCACACTAAAAACAAATTTACGCATTTGGAATTAAGATACATTTTAAATGACGCGATTCCGAAAAAGTAATAAAGGTGTAGTGTCTAACCAAATCAAAGGTTACAAAAGATCTAATTTGTACTCGATGTTATGGAGAAATGTAATTTTGAGAATGTATTTTTAGACTCGTGACAAAAGTTGAAACAAAAATTGTTATTGTCAACAACAATAATTTTAATTGTACACATCTGTTAATTACTTATACTTATAAGCAGTTCTTTGAATGTTCGCCTCAATCTTTGACCATTTTAAATCAATTGCTTAACGACTTTTCCAACACTTTATTAAACATCCGGAGCTTTTTGCGGCCCACATCAAAACTTGGTGCTTTTATTGTTTTATCCGATTAGTCAAAATTTAAACTGAGGCGACAATTGAGTTGTCGGCCTAAACCGCTGACTGCGTGCAAATTGGATTCTTGTGTAGCGCGGGAAATATTTCTGGACTTAATTAAACTTGCACCCAGTCACTTTTTCTCCAAGTGGACCTCGAGTTCAAAGACCCGAAAAGAAAAGTTCCATTAAAGGTTGGCTGGAGCGCGCGAGTATTTTTGGCTCAACAGGCGTTAAGCCTTTATAATGAGTTTTATTGGCAGTCGTTGAGTTTAAGGGCATATGGAATGTTTGTGAAAAAGGCTGGCGAGCGTGTTTTGGAGATTTGGTCTTTTGTTTTGAGAAACGTTGACATGATGTCGTTGTTATAGAATGTCAGGCACGCGATGACCTTGTTTTTAATTAAACTTCATTAGATAGTTACAGTTTATTCGGGTTGTATCCGCCTCGGTGTTTAGAATTGTATTAGATTATTTAATACTGTATGTTTTGGATTTGCGTTCAATTTAAACAACTTTTTGAATCCGTCCACTTTTCACGCGTAAACGACTTCTCGGTAATCGTTAAAAGAATATGACAAACGTAGCAAGTGTTGCACAATAAAGTGCACTTTAAGGCTTATTGGCCCAATAAAAAATGTGTTCCCTTTTGTCTGAAAACAACAGTTGAGGCAGAATGTCCAAACCACAAGTTTCAACGGTGTAATTAGTTAAAGCATCCACGTGCTCTCAAAAACTTGCAAAGTCGCTTTAAATCTCTAGAGGAATTGCGGTTTTTGGAATCTGCTCTTTGACTTGCGTGCTTCGTTTTTGAGTTCTTTTTGTCTGCCTAATTGCAATTACTGTGTTTTTGTTAGTCGTGTGTTGAACGAGTTAATTTTTTCTGTTCTTTGTGTAGACAGCAATCAAATTACAACAAACCTCATGTCAATTCAAAGATCACAAACTTCTTCAAAAACTAATTTACACGACCTTTGGCGACCTTTCCGCAAATTAGAAACGTTAAGCTCACGTTTCACAGCATCGCAAAATTTATATAATTTCCGTTTCATTTGACGTGTTTTTCGGAGTTTTGCGTGCTTGACTTTAATTTCAGACTTTGCGTTTTTATTGTTCAAAACACACAAATTCTTTTAACTCAAGTTGTTTTAGATGTTCTCTATTCGTTGTTGATGAACCAATTTCTGTCGGTTGCCAACCATTTTCGGGATTTCATGGACTCGACATCGTCTTATTACATCGAGTTGGCAGAAGAGATTATTGAGATAATTATTGGACTTCCGACTTTTATACTTGCAGTTTATTCAACTTACAAATTACGCTTTTTGATTACATTTCCTCCGACAACTAGAATTGTCTTAGTACGTTTTATTCGATTAGATTTTAAATGTGTGCAAAAGTTGCAATTTTCTAATTTTACGGTCACGAGATTCTAATTTGTTTATGGAAAGAAATTATTTCAGTGCAGTCTGATTTAATTTACAGAGTCCAAATTGGCGGTTTTAAATGGAATAGTCATCACATGAGTGTAGTTTATGCCGGAAACTTGCAAAAAATATTATGCCATCAAGTTAAACTAATTAAAACACTTACGAATTTAGGGAGCTTCAACGAGGTTCTAGTTGATTTCGCCCCCTCGTTGATTTGGCCTTCTTTTTAGCTCAGTGATTTTGAAGTCTCAGAAAAGATGTGTTTAGTTGTTTGTTTTTTAAATAAGTAAACAGAGTTTCGAGATCTTCGGTCTCAGAAAAGATGTGTTTAGTTGTTTATAAGTTTTGAGAGTTATTAGTTGTCGATAGAGTTCCAGTTCACCTTCCCAATTTATAAATTGTAGACAGAAGAGAATCCGATCATTCGAGTTAAACATTAAATACAAAGACAGAAATTAAAAGCGCTTTTAGTGTTTAACTTGGCTGATCGGATGCTTCAGATCGAACTCCCTCATAAGTTGGGGGTGAAATCAACGAGGGGGCGAAATCAATGATCACCCTAAATGCAGCGCTATTGCCTTGATGACGATAATACATCCTATAACTAACTGGATTCCACGAGAAGCATATTCTATTGAACGGGGGCATTACTATGTTGCATCTTTAGTTTACACACTTCAGTTTATATGTTTAAGTTGCACATTATTGTTGGACACCAAGTTCATGCTGATGGGTAAGAATGTGTTTATCTAATTTGTGATTACTCAAATTCTTTTAAGGGTACGAGAGCTATCTTGCGTTCAGAAATAGGGCGGACTATGAATATAGAGACGGTTCCCAAGGATGGATGCTCGTTTCATTCTACGTAAACACTTTCTGTTACGATAGCAACTAACTAATTACTCAAGTTTAGATCGGCTTTGCATTTATTGTTTCGTGGCTAAAAATCATCTGGTATGTATTTTTCAAAACAGACATGCCCTCTGGATATTCGACTACATTACGCATTCTTCATTGAAGACTCGATGGAATTCGTTAGTTTTCAATACTTTATTGCCTTTGTTGCATTGTGCTACGGATATTCGGTAAGTACTTGTTGTTTATCTGCTTCGTTTTGAGAACAAAGCGTTCCAAAATTTATTCAAACGACCACAATGTCAGTTGGGCCATTTCAATTCTACAAACCTTTATCGGGTTAGTATAAACCGAAGCTGTCAGAGTTTGTTCACTTTTTATTTTATTACAAAAAGATGCGTCTTTATGGGAAAACACAGTCTGACTGTCTGGTTCAAAATATTCGCAACATGCTTTTTGATGTGTTATTGTTTGACGTGTGCTTGAAAAGAGTGCAAGCATAAATTGAGACATCCAGACAACTAAACAAAAAGGAACCCATAACAATGGACACGCAATGTGCTTTTATTTCGGCCATTTGAAAGCGTCTCTTCGGTTTATACTAACCCGATAAAGGTTTGTAGAATTGAAATGGCCCAACTGACATTGTGGTCGTTTGAATAAATTTTGGAACGCTTTGTTCTCAAAACGAAGCAAATAATTCGAAAGTCTGCACAATAAATACTTAATTTGTGCGGACAGATGTTTTGACTCAAAAAATCAACATAATCTTTCAGCAAATCTATCGAATTCATCGCTTTGCATCAAGCATGAAGTATGAGTGTCGTTCTTTGACTGAAAGTTTCCAAGTCAAGCAGATAATCACACTTCTCGGCATACTAAAACCACTTGCATTTTCTTTTACAATCGGCTATATTTTGGCGTTGAGCTGTCATGTATGTGGAGTAGTTATGTTGTTGAAAGGGTACACAAGGCTCTACAAGAACTTAACAGCTGTAAGCTTTGTTCTATTTAAAACTCTTTTCTGCTCGAATACAAACAATTTGTTCCGATATAGTTTGAATTTGTGCAACAAAGTGGAGCAATTTAAAAAGTCTATTTGTAGGGCGTGTTTGCAATTGGCGGGGCGTACAATACATTTGCCCTTTTGTACATGATATTTTACCTACCTGCTTTGCGGACAATTAATGATACGGGACATCATCAACTTATTCAGACTCTCAAACAATCATCGAATTAACAATTCCACTCGTCAACCAAGCGTTGTCGACCGAATCGAGAAGCCAGAAGATCATTTTCGTCACCTAAGGGCAATGTGGGACAAATAATAATTGCACGTGTGTTATTAATAAAGTTACATTTACTTACAGCTGTCTTGGTGTGAATTTAAAATTAGTCAAAACACTGTACTGGGTGGACCAAAAAACATTAACACAAAAAATATTTTGCAAAAAAAGTCAATTGCCAAAAAGTTTCAAACACAAATAATTTTTTGTGTTAGCGTTTTTTGGTCCATTCTGTAGAAGAAACTCTTTTAAAAGTGTTTGCAACTGCTTTATTATGTAAATTTCATTACTTTCCTGACCTTTATGCTCCCGTTGTGCCAATATTAAATTTCAAATTGTTTTATGTCAAGTTTCTTGGAGTTTCCCAGTTTACGTAAGTAAAAGAAGTATAGAACCGGATCAATTTGTTTGCGGAAGCGGTGTAATAACTTCTTGTGTTCTTAAAACTTTGAAAAACTTCTACGTTTTAATTCGAACGTCTTTTAAATATCGGTCAAGCGTCCAAGTCCACACAATACTCATTAATTTCTAAGAACAGCTGTAAATGTTTAATCCGAAAGTACAGAAAGTTAAAAACCATACTTGTCCAAAGGGGCAGGAATTTTAATTTTCAGTCGGAAACGGATTTCAAAAACTTTATCGTCACGTTCTTTTTGTGGCAATACAATCTATTTTTGTTTAAGCAAGATGGTTTTGGAGTTCTCTCCAATTTGTGGCTTGCGCGAAATTGTAGTTCAACAAATCTGTTTTCACCCCCCTTTCGAGTTGGTTGTCCTCGAGTCGAACTCTGCAGATTCACTTAATTGCTTTCGGACTTAAAAATGGTCACATTTAGCAACGAGTTCTTGAATTTCATGGAAACTCTACGACATTTGGAAATATGGATTGAGGCGGTGTTGAGCTTGCCTGCTTTCCTTTTGAACATTTACTCAATTGTGAAACTGAGGAAGTTGGATGCGTTGTTTCCTAATTTGAGAATCGTTTTGGTTAGTTCTTTTAAAGTCATATTCATTAATTAAACACTTACAGACAATGTCTTGCTCTTCTGCTGCACTTATATCTTTACTGCATCCAATACAGCATCTAGTGCCTCCATCTGCTTATTCGATTGCGGAGGGACGTTACATTGCTGCGTCCTTTTATTACATAAGTTGTTTTATTTCACATGTTTGCTTTATACTGTTTGAGTATAAGTACTTGATAATCGCTTATGAAAGAAAACTGGCAATGCGGTATAGAAAAACTTATGAAAACGTTGGCGAAGGTGTTGGGAAGCGTCTGTGCATTGTTTACGTAAGTGTTATAGAAAGAACTGTAAAGACGCTTTTTATAATTTAGATTTTAATTGCTTCTGTTATAACAACAACAAAGATTGTTCTTTACCTGTTCGATGATGTGGAAACAGATATTGATAAAGTGATGCATAGAGCTTTCTTTGTTGAAGGACCTGCTAGCTTTTTCATTACTTGTTACTTTCTTTCGTTACTTGCATGGCTATTCAGTTTCTGGGTTTGTTTAACTATTCAAATCTTTTCAAACTTGAAATTTAGGAAATTCATCAATTTTCAAAGAAAGCTGAAAGAACTCGTCATTCGTGCAAGTCTTTAAGCGAATCGTTTCAACTCCGACAAATCATTCTGGTCCTAAAAATGTTAAAGCCGCTGTCATTGGTTTTCTTTTTGGGTGCTCTGTTCACCGGTGCTTGTTTGGCCTTTTCAATTGTTGTGTTGTGGAACGGCTATAACGAGCACAATCCTTCTTATAAAGCGGCAGCAAATGTAAGTACTTTGGAACATTTTAAATTAAGTATTCTAACTTTTCTAGGGAGTTTATGTAGAAATTGCGGCTTACAACCTGTTTGCAACTATTTATTTGCTTCTGTACTTTGAACCAATGCAGAAGTTGCTGAGAAAGGACTTGTACCGAGTATTTAAAGTTAATCCCATATCGACTTCGACCAAGTGTGCTCCAGCAAAGACGGCAGCCGAAATCCAGTTGGAACACTTTGAAACCTTAAAGTCTCTTTGGAGACCAAAAAGTGCGTAAATAAACTTATTCCTTAAACTTTAGTCAATTCTGTGTTAACTTGTAGTCACTCGTCATTATCTAGTTTGCTCTCACAAGAATTTGATCATTCACTTTACTGCGCACGTCAACCAAGAATCTATAACAGACTTTTAATAAAATTCCCGAGACGTTTTCTTGTTCGATAAGCACGAACAAAATCCATTCGCCCAATTGTGGAAAATCCGCAAACTGCGTCAAAATAATCTCGCAAGTTTCTCTTGTTCAAAAAGCGCAACTTCAAGACCGAAGATCATTCGAACGGTTTAATTGACTGTTAATTGGGAGTTTAGGTAACTTTCCTGATAAAACAGCCAAGAACACACCAATTACAAAACCTTCAAACGACATTCGGCGAATGACTTTTTAGCGTGATAATGAAGCGTCAACAGCTGACTAAATGACTTCATATTAACTGGAAATTGATTGCGCGCGCAAGTGGTTGCTTTAAAAGTTGTTCTTTAAACTTACTGCAAAACTTTCTTTTCAAATACTTTTTACAGCGTTTAGTGTTTACAAACAACAACAATATTTGTAAAAAGAACACTTGAACTTACAGTACACAGAGCCAATTAGCCGTAGAACGAACTTCGGTTCAGGCTCTTAAGCGAAATCTCCGGACGCCATTGAACGTTCCGTAGTTCATGTTGGCTGCACAGCTTGGTCACGTAAACAGGAAAGATAAACAGTCGTGCAATCAAGTGAGAACAATTCCTTGAATGTAGGCGGTTCCATCCAGGTTACCCAAATATTCAGAACAGACGGCGATCATCCTGAACCGTCTGCCCTTGTTTGACAAACCACCTCAACGTGCGCGCTCGTTTTCCCATCCCACTTTTAGTGTTCAACTGCGCGCCGTTTCCCGTTTTGGCGCTTCTTTAGTCATCGAGAGCACTTGCTGGCTGCTCTGTTTACCTTCTCACATTGTCCACAATGGGCTTACGAGTGAGCAAATCAACTGCTGATAATCAAAGCAATCGGTCGGATGAAGGTATAAGTTGTTTTAACATTTGTGTTGTTAACATTTGCGTTTTTAGCGACTGTGATTTCTTCAGATAGCAATGAAACGGTTCTGTTGCGTTTTGTTCACAAAGCTTACAAGTATTGGGCACAATTTATTGTAAACAACACGGTTGCAATCTTGATCACTTGCACACTGTTAACTTGCTTTTGCAGTGGAAAGTTATTTTTAACACCGTGAGTCTTTTAAAAGTTGTTTTAATTGATAACAATGCTTTTCAGTCAAAAGAACATCTTGACAGGTTACACGCCTTACGGATCCAGATCTATTGGTGAATTGGCAATAAAGAGCGACTTTTTTGAACAAGATGGACCCGAAACAACAGTTATGATCTTTTTGCAAGACATTCGTGGAAAAAATGTGTTGACGCTTAAGCATCTGGAAGAAATTGTGAAGGTGAGTGGAGTCACGTTGTTTTGATTGCTCTTGGCGGTTTTTCTAACCGGAACGTGTTTTCGCTTGCGCAATAGTTGAGTGTTTGCTGCGGTAGACGCGTCTAAATTTGCAAAAGCTCCTCAGTTAAAAAGGTCGGCGAAACAAGTCGCTCCAGCGTGAGAAATTGCGAAATTGAAACACAAAAAGAAAACAAACAAATTTTAATCAAACTTAACAGCTTTGTTTTTCTAGATCGACGAGTATGTTCGGCATAATTTTACAATGTTCAACAAACGGACGCAAAAAGAGGAGAGTTTCGATCAGTTCTGCACAAGTTTCTGTAGACTGAATGAACCACTGCGGAGTTTCTATGTAAGCTTTAAACAAATCAGTTGTTTGAACAATTAGTTTGTAGTTTGGAATGAAAGTACAAAACAATTCAACACGCATTGTGAATTCAACCGGACTTACTCACCTCGATAAAAGCAACATTCGTTTAAACTACCCAATTTTCGAGCTCTATAACTTCAAAATCAACATCCAGCCGAGCATTTACGGAGTTCATCTAAAGAAAGGATTTCTCAGGGATGAAGAGTCTAACTTGTTAGGCGCTGATATGGTTGCTTTGACATGTAAGTTAAATAATCATTTAGGACACGATTCAAGTGTTTATTTTAGACAAAGCTGGACAAATTGGTGCTTGGACACCAGAAGAAATCAATAAATATGAACAAGCAATTTCTGACTATTTTATAAAGTGAGTTTTTGACACTAAACTTAATTATCGACTTTGTTTGTTTAGTGAATATCGTAGCAGCAACTTGAAAATTATGGTCCTCAACCCAACATTTGCACAGTCTGAACTGATCAGGTCTGGCTTTCTACTTATGCCTGCAATTTTTATGGGATTTGTTATTATGGTCTGTGTTTCTGTAACCACAGTACTTATTTCGGCGACATATTTCCGCCAAGTTAATATTCACAAAATTTCGTTGGCTGTCTTCGCCTGTGTATGTCCTTTGATGGCTTCATCTACTGCACTCGGATTGCTTTTCTTTGCCGGAGTTAGATTCTCGTCTGTTCTTTGTGTCTCTCCATTTTTGGTCTTGGCGATCGGCGTTGATGATGCCTATTTGATGATACATTCGTGGCAAAGAGTGACAAAAGAAATGCGGCACAGTCCGACAAGTGAAGACAGTGTAGCACATAGACTTTCTTTAGTAATTTAACTTTTTTGCATTCCTTTTAATTAGCAAAAGTTGTTTAGGTACTTGTCGAAACTGGCCCGGCAATCTTAATTAGCGCTTTAACTAATTTTATGGCTGATTTGGTCGGTTCATTTACTGGATCTCCGGAAGTTACACTACTTTGTGTTGGAAACATGGCGTCAATTGTTGTTGATTTCATCTACCAGATTACTTTCTACACGGCAGTTATGGCAATTGCTGGCAAATTTGAGTTGGAAGCGGAACAAAGATCAAATAATAAGTTGTGCATTCAAATTGGAGCTGTTGAATTGAAACCAACCATGTTTATTGACGGACTGCCACAAAAGGTAATAAAGTGCTTTAAACACACTTTAAACACATTATTTAGCCGAGTAACAAAAGACTGCATGACAAAATAGAATCTGGCTTTCAAATCTTTGTCGTCAAATACGTTAAATTCATAACAAACATTTTTGTTTGTTGCATTGTTTTTGTTTGTTGGATTGCATTTATTGTTTTTTCGATCTATGTAAGTTGTTTTGCACTTATTGTGATGATTTTGACCTGTTTTAGTGGACAACTAAATTTGAACAGCTGTTGAAGTTTGATAAAATGGTAGCAAAGAATTCTCCGTTGTTAGAAGTAAGTTACTTTGATTTGAAAGTTAAACTAATTGCTTTCAGATTGAACATTTGCGTGAAACTCTAATTCTACCTCACTACACAGTTGCTACCGTTTTTGTGAACAATCCTGGAAATTTGGCTGACCCAGAACGTTTATCGTTGTTGAATGAAATGGTCACGGAATTCGAGTCCTTGCCAGAAAGTTGGGGCCGAAATTCAACGTTTCTCTTTACGCGCGACTTCTTGAACTTTGAACAGAACGGCAACTCAATCGACGATGAAGAAGAAACAGACGAAGATGAAAACAGAACAAAATTGGCACCACGCACTGCTTTCAGAGCTGATGATCTGCCAAGCTTCTTGGAATGGCCGGAATTTAGTTACTTCAAAGGCTTTATCAAACTGCACACTGAAAGCAACCACACAACTCTGGACCGTTTCTTCTTTCAGTGCGCTTACAAGGGCAAAAAGTTACGTGAATGGAACGAAAGAGGAAAGTTGTTGTTGCGTTGGCGCCAAATTGTGGACAAATTCTCCTCCTTCAATGCAACCGTGTTTAATGACGAAAGTGTCTTCCTCGACCTGATTGAGAACATGTCAACGGATTGTTGGCAGTCTATTGTTGGAACACTGTTTTGTGTTGGACTTGTTTGCTTTGTTTTCATCTACAATTCTTTCACAGTCGTTGTGGTCTTCTCGGCAGTTGCTTCAATTATGATCGGTATGCTTGGAGTTCTTTCATGGCAACACATCACAATGGATCCTGTTCTCCTCGCCGCCATCATCATTTCTATCGGATTCTCGATTGACATTCCTACACATATAAGTTATCACTATCACTCTGCTGGAATTGAATCACCCGGTGCTAACGTTCAACAACGCTTAATTGCCTCACTTTCATCTGTCGGCTTTCCAGCCCTGCAGGCATCGCTGAGTACAAGCCTAGTAATTATCGCTTTGATTTTTGTTCCACTTTACATGGCTTTCATCTTTGTCAGGGTGATGTATCTTTGCATGGCGCTGTGTATTTTGCATAGTCTAGTCATTCTTCCAGCATTGTTCACTTTAATGAATCGATTGTGCGGAATCATTCACTGCAGAAAATCTCAGAATTAGTTCATTCAAAACCGGTATAACACCTCCGTCGATGCTATTAATTTGTTGTTGTATTTATTCGAAATCATACGTGTATTGTTTATTAATTTAATGTGGCAATAAAGTTGATAATTATTTATTAGTTCTGAATGTTGATTATCGTCTTTTCCGTTTCAGACTTCTTCGTTTTCGACTGAGCAAGCTTGGACTTAGGACATCGGCGGCAAGCACGGATTGAGTCAGCACGGCCGGCCCAAGGATGTACGGGTTCTGTAATACAGTTGTTTGTTTGTTTTGACCATCGAAGACACGCTTTCGGTGCTCTTGCGCTGTTCTACGGAGCGGAGTTTCAACTTTAAAAGCTAGACTAAGTTATTCTAATACTCCAAACACTTATTCACTTCCATGCCGGATAGTCAATACATCAATTTAACTCAATTAACTTATTCCTTTAAAGATAAATGCTAGCAACTTAAACATGGCTGTCCTTGATTTGCCGGTCATAACATCAAGATAGAACTACTTTAACTAATAGGCACGCTCAAGCAGTGCTCAAGGCTGCCAAATCTATACTGTGAGCCGTCGCCTTTCCACGTTTTGTGGTAAAAGTGTGACAGGCTGGACTTGCAAAATTTGTTGTTTTGATGATCACAAACAGTTGTTAAGTTGTTTGCTAAATTTCAGTTCAATGCCGAAATTCGCTAAACTAGCCGCCGTAAAAACATTGCACAAATAAAACTGCTTACCAAAATGGCACCGGAGAGCACCTGAATTTCTGTCAATGTTAAAGGAAATAGAAACAAAGTATTTACCGTGGGCGACATCACGTCTGATAAATTCATTGATTTAGTTCCAAACAATGTGCTTTTTGAACATTAAAATAATAAAAGTTAGAACAGACAAGTTTTTAGTTTTTGAATGCCTACCGGAAATTGATTGCAACCGAAGCACATTGTTTGGAACTAAATTTGCTAACCTGGGCAGAGCACATGAGGACTTCAAATTGCCGGAATTTAGTATAAATGGATTATATTTACTTACCTTAAGATAATTGGAGACATCACCTGTTCAAAGTTTCAAATCAGGTAACAACGTTTAAACACTTGGACACTTACATAAGGATTTAAAACGTTTGGTGCAATGCAGTAAGGGCTCAAAACGTAGACTTCGAATACGGCTGGAGAGATTACCTGCAATTGATTGGAAATAAATCTATTTAGTTGTGACCGAAAATGGTTACATTTGGACTGAACACATAAGGAGATCTAAAAAACAGTTTAAATATTACCACTAATTTAAACACTTACACAATGACTGGGCCGCCGAAATTTGGCGAAATCACCGGTGGAGAAAGTGCAGTTGGTGTTAAAATCTTTTAAAAGATTAATAAACATATCAGTCAACTTACATTTGGACTGAACAGATTTGGACTAAGAGTGATCGGCCCGAGAAATGAGGGCGCAAGCACTGACGGAGCAAAGCTAAAAACAGTTTTTAAAACTATTCAACAATATTCAACACTTGCGCGAACGGAGCCAACGTTGTTAAAGCACGCTTTTGCCTTCTGCCATGAACGTCATTGCTGCTGAAAAAACCACTTTCATCTTCACCTATATCGGCCAAACGACGAATACTTTGCATTAAAGCACGTTTCTTGTCCATTGGAGACCAATTTGCATAGTCTTTGAGATCAATTCCGAGTGTGTTGTTGTAGGGACCTAAAAGAATTAGTTGAAACTAAGTTGTACTCGAAAAATTGTACCGTTTGAACCATAAATCAATTCTGCCTGTTCGGCGTTCATGAAAGTGTATTTCTTCTGTGCCATTTCATGCCGTTGAGTTTTGTCGAACATTGTTTTAACCTGCTCGTAAATGCCATTCAAAACTTCAGTTACTCCGTCGATGTCCTCCATCAACTGTGCCGTTTCATTTGTTCTGGAACGTTAAATGTAAAAATTGCAACATCACAAAGCACAGTTTAAGAAGCAATTTTTGTAGTCTTTAGACAAAACAACTACAAAAAGATGTTTTGGCATTTTTGTCATTCATCATTTTCATAAACGTTGTCTGCTTTCGAATGAATCCGGAAAATCCGTTTGTTCAAAACGATCTTTATTTTGTGGACAAACCAGGATCATATGTATATGCAGACAGTCAAATCTACCGTATTCGGCTAATTCAATATGTTTTCATTGCTATAATTGGACCTCCACTGAGTTGTTTGATCTTCTTTTTGGTGTTGCAAAGATCTCCGACACGTTTAAAGCCGTATCGCAAGATGTTTTTAATGACTGCAGCGGTTGACACTTTTCTTCTGGCGCAGTTTATGTTTGTCCAACTGGTCAATTTATTTTGAGTTGTTGTAACTTATTCTGTTTTCAGAGAATGAAAGTCGTGGATAATGTTGTCATGATGAGCTTTGCTGGATTGGGGTCTCGACTCAGTTATTCGTCTTCTTGTCTAATCTTGAATGTTCAAAACATATCGCCATTATTCGGAATATCAATGCTTGCCGTGCAGTGTTTCTATAGATACTACACAGTTAAAAGGTACAAATAAGGTTCGTTAATTAAAAAAGAGTAAACTTTACAGGAATCAACCGCCTTCTGGAATTCAAATACTTTTGTGTTTTGTGATTGCCATAATGTTAAGTTTTATTTCGGCGCAAAGCATTATCTCGATGTACTGTTACGGCAAAGAATGGAACCCGTCTGGTAAAGATTACAGTGCATTGTGGCTACCCGAGATACCGGTTCCAAAGCTTTTAGTTGCACAGGTGACAAATATTATAAAAGTGATTTAAATATCGTTGTTGTTGTTTAGACTTCCGATTCTTCTTTGTTGCAAACACTCGGATCAATGGTGTTTGTTTTGACTTACGCTATTGCTATTTTATTTACTGCATTAACAATGTTCGAGTTGCGCAAACGTTTCTTTCAAACGGGAGTTAACAGAAATGCGCAGTCGATTCAAACGCAGCTAACAAGAACTCTACTTGCACAATTAAGTTTTAAGAAATAAAAAATAATTAAACAACTAATTTTAGTTCTGCATTCCGCTCTTAACTGCAATATTTCCTCGTGCCTTGTTGACGTTAGGTCTTTATTTGGGCCTTTCAAATGATCTAATTATTGACTTATCTACTCAAACTGTTCCGTGGTTTTCTATTTTAAATTTCCTTTCTGTTGTTGTTTTCATTAAGCCGTATCGTTCATCCGCTTTGCAACTTTTGCCTTGCATCAAAAAGACTAACAATGTGAACAAGATTTTTGCTATTTTAAACGAAAGCTCTTCACGTCCTACTGCAGGACGAATGCAAGTGTTTGGCCTAATTCCTACTCCACTTTTAAACAACAACATACAAGTTTGAATAATCGTTTTGAACAAAACAAACCTGAATATTTTAAAAGCGTCTTTGACAATTTCATGTGCTCCACTCACTTCCATAACTAATTCCAAAATGGCATCTTTGTCATCAGATTTCAAGCCGGCGGCATCAATTCTAAACAGTACTTAAAGTTATGTTTAATCTGTTTTGTCACTTACAAGTCGGGGAGTGGCAATATTGAATTTGGCGAGTCGTCTTTGTAGAATGGAAAAAGATTTGGCGAGAGAAGATGACTAGAATTGTTTGTGTTTGAAACTTTTTGACAAAAGACTTTTTTGCTTTTTGATTGACTTTTTTGTGTTAGCGTTTTTTGGTTCACTCAGTAGAAAACTCACAAAGTGTCTTTATCTCGTTCATCGTTGACGATGGAGCCAATTTTGGGGGACAGAATTTTCGCATTTAACATCTCAGTATGGTTGCTTAATGCGTCGACCAAAGAGTATGCAGTCTTCAGCACTTTTGGCATGTTTTCACGTTCGGGCACCAAATTTCGAAACTTTTCCATAAATGGAACCTTCTTCCGGTACTTCTCATCAAAATTGGTAACATAGTCAAGCATTCGATGTCGATAGTCTCGTTGTTTTTTGCTTTCGCTGATCATCTCATTTAACTGAAAATTTGGATTAACTCAGTCGACTTGAAAACAACGATTACTTTTTTCAACTGCGCATAAGACTGCTTCCAAGGCGAGATTCCTGAGTTGTTCTTGTCTACAGTATGTAGGATGTTGGTGAACAGACCGGTAAGTTGTCGAACTGGAGTTTTTGGCTCTAACTTGGGAGTTCCAATTAAATCAGGTGCTTTGTCCATCTTCTTTGGATTGAATTCACTGAACATTTTCATGTACTCGTCTTTTGACTCCTAAACCGATTCCAAGTTTTTTGCAACCAAAGCGTATCATATATTTCCACACACATGTTGTAATTTTACGTTAAACTTGTTTACGGCGGAAATGTCAAAATTTGGGGCAACCCGAAAAGATTGAGTTTGTTTGGGTGCGAAATTAATCTGTGGTTTGATGACGTTTGCGCGTGATTTCTTTGTGTACTCGACGCCAGCGATTCCCTATCAATTCTCCATGCATGAGAGTTGAGGGGCTTGACGCACTTGTGCTTGGGATCACCGAGCTCTTATCTCAACTCATGTATGAAGCTCTTCACTTCCCAGCTGATCTTTTCACTAATTTCTTTAATTCGACCCGATTTCTGGCTATTTTTAGTCCCAAAACCTTACTTGATTGTCGATTAGATGCACGTCTCGTTTCTTTAGGCGCCGTTGATGTGCCATCTGCCTCACCCTACAAATTGATCTTTTAAAGCTCAAAGTGCAAGGATGATTGGGACTCACCGAACGCGATGGTGCTGTGCATGTAACGCCAACCCATCGATACGGTTGACACGTTGCCTGAGGCGCTTCAAACGAGCCGATTCCTTGTGTTTTGGTGAGGAGGGAGGCGGTACTTTCCGCCTGATCACAACAGACTTTAGCTGACCGGCCTTTTGTGTACTTTTTGCTGTAGTGGTGGTGGGAGCAGCTGAAAGTGCGTCGTGTTTGGAACGAAAAGGAGGTGTATAAAAGCGAGACAGGTGACCATCATTCAAGGGGTTTTCCGACCGCCAATTATTACCGTAAAACTTACTATTTGTTGTTTGTGGAGTTTCGATTTCTAAAGTCTTATCAAATGCCCGCGACAAACACATTGCTCCAGCTTGTAAATCGTGATCACCAGAGATTTGATCCAAGCACCGAAGAAAAGCCGAGCGTTCAAAGCTGGAAAGTAAGTAATTATTATGTTGTTTAAACGGTATCTTTAATTTTCAGGAAGCAAATCGAGTAGAAAGAAATTGGAGTCCTTTTGATATGTTAAAGGTAACTAATTATATTCAACGATTTCATTTACTGTGCAAAAAACTAGAAAGCGACCTTGATACAGTAGTAAAAATGAACGACGCGTTTGATCTTTTTATTGCTTTTTTGAATATATGCTGAGTGGTCAACTGAACTCTCAAGCTCTAATTAAACAAACAATTGAAAACACTTTTTGAAACATTCAAACTAACCGATTCATTTTTAGGTACATTTCCCGACCTACAGCTCCCATTAAAGAATTCATTGCTCGGATGTACCAGCCCATATGTTGATTGTGGACTCTTTCGTATTGCTTCGGGTCCATCTGTGCTTCTTCCATTTGATGTTGTTTCTGTGCCGAGATAATGACTGCTGTAGACAAATCTAAAAAGCAATGTTACTCAGCGAACTTTCAATGTAAATAACTTGAATGCTTTAATATTTATTGCAATAAATGTTTTTAATTTAATTTGTCTGCACAAACAATAAAGAGTCTTAAAGTGTAACAAAGTTCTTGTTTCAAAACAAAGAGATAAACAATGTGTTGAGAAATTTTGGACAAGGCGTTCTAAAAATAGTCACAGTTATCACCGGAATGCTGTGCTTTTTTGTCAACAAAAGAGATCAGAATAAAAAGGATGTTCAAACTTACTCAATATTCTAAATAACAAAGGTGTCGAAACAAATAAATACTTCAACATTTCTAGTTAGATGAACCGAAAAGCAAGAAAGCCTTCTCAATACAATGTGTATTTAAATTAACTGAATTTAAGACTCCACCTAAAATGACTGACCCAAATCCGGCAACCATAAATTTTGAGTTGAAAGCTCCGCCAAGTGAAAGTTGGTTGGAAACGGGCATGGTAATTATTTAGTAGTGTGAAGTAGGAGGTCACTGGAAGAGATCTCTGACAGTAGACACTTTAATTTATGTCCGACGCGCATACCGTATGTTCTCCAAACTAAAAAACTCAAAGGAGAAGTTCAAAGGCAGCATTATTTACGTTGACCAGCCAAAGCCCTGATCTCCTGTGTTGATCTCTCAGATTTCAACATGCTTGCGGGTCAATTAAATTTTATGGCTACGGGCGTGTTAAACAATTCACGCGCAAACGTTTGTTCTTCAATAGACTGGATCTGTGTGCCGCAGTCGACTTTTATGAGTTAATGATTTGCTTTTCGTGTATTTCGCCATGTTTAGCAAGTTCCGGGCGCCAATGGCAACTTTTACGACTGTTTTTTGTTTCCTCGTTTGTTTTACGACTAATTCAAACTATTGAGTTGAGAAACAATTTTATGCAATAAGCTTTCTTTCATAATTATAACGGAAAACCCGCCAAGCTTCAAATCATGAGGTTTGTAAACAAAAAACGTCACGAGCGCATGAACCGATGACAAACCAATCGCTGGAAAGCCGACTTTCCTCAAATAGCCGTGAATGATAAAGCGTCGGCGGAGTGGTGCATTAGTACTTGATAAACAGATGTTTACCACTTATAGACTTCCCTCCGAAACTGTACATCGGTGTGCTTTCCACGTGTTTTCGCCGATCAAAAATGGGCAGAAAAGCGAAACAACGGAATTTCCCCACAAGTTGCTTTCTTTATTCACATGCATTCGCAACTGTTTACAGGGTGTTTATTGTTTACTAATAAGATTCGCTAGAAAACAGACAGTTTGGATCAATTAATCTGCTTTAAACAAGATAGACTAGAAATTCGGTCATTTCTGGAAAACAAAGGCATGAATGCCTGTCAAAAATAAAGTTACTCGTGATTCTAATTGTGGAGATAAACAGCACTGTTTACAGCGTTCCTTTGATAATAACGTCTTTGTGTACCCGGGACGAACTTTGTTTCTGGTTTAATTAGCTTACACAGCAATCACAAAAAGCAAGAAGCAGTTTTAATCAAAAACAAATGAGTCGAGCCAAAAAAACATTAACACAAAGCGAATAAAAATGTTCAAAGTCTATTTTTGTTCAAAACGTTTGAAAGAGATTTTGCGCATTTGCATATTAAAAAGTGCAAACAATCAAGCTGTTTTTTCAACACTGCTGCATCATGTGTTCGTTGTTCGTTTTATTTGAATAATATGCATAAATTTGTTGCGGTAACAACAAAAATAGCGAAACTGTAGAGGATAAATACGCAAAGAACCGATATCTCATGCACTCTGAACTCCCATTCTTTGATTTGTTGCATCGCAACATGCCTCCGGTGTGGATTTTATTGTTGCAATTTTGTGTGTTGATTACGGTAAGTATTTAGAATCAAACCTGGTGATATTCACAAAAAAGCGTTGAATGTTTAGGTGACTGTCGCTTCTCCAGTGAAAGAACAATTCATTAAGATCCCACCAGTCTGTTTTTAAGCATCTAATCGATTAATTTGATTTAATTTTCAGGCTTATCAGTTATTTTCTCTAAATGAAACAGGTAAATTGCAAAACAATATTTAAAAACATTCTTTTAGGCAACATTACTGCTTCAAGCGCAAATGATTGCACACAGTTAATTAATAACTCAACTACAGCATTAGCTTATTTTCCCATCTCGAGGCACGTGTGTTTCTTATAAAGAAATCCAAGGATATAATACAAACAATGTAGGCAAGTGTTTTAACTGATAATTATGACAACAAGTTTAGAGAATGTCTTCTACTTACGGATGAAAGGCCAAAACGGCAAGTGTGCATCGGTGCAAGACACTTTAAAAGTACTTTTAAATTATGGTTTGTTCTGTCAGTCTTCTAATTACATTACATGCCTGTTTAGCGTATGGCACAGAAGCTTGTCCTTATCCGGCATATTATTTCACGTTTGATTCGAACACCGGTTATTGTAGTGGAGATTTGAGGCAGCAATATAAGCGAGTCAAGGACAACTACTTTAGCAATTATGCATCTTATACACAAGGCGTCTACAGAAATTTTACGCTTCTCGTTATGAGTAGAGGAAGTAAGTTGAATTTATTAAACTCAATTTAAGTTCTTCAACTGCTTCTTCAATTTAGTGGCTTCGAGGGCTTTAAAAGTTTCTTGTCCGTTTGAAAACTCAACAAGCGTAACGTTCAACGGCCAGTGGCATTGCTACACGCAGTTCCCAGTATCCACACCTTCTGCAGGCTACATAACAAATGACGTTTGTTCTAGCTGGATTCCTGGCGGCAGTCTGATAAACTTTGTTCATAGCGCCGAACCCGGTTTGTTGGCTATGAAGAATGGGCCTGTTTCTTATATTGGATACCTGCCATCTGGAGTGGTTCCAAATTCATACGCGTACCGATTTGCCAACGGTTCACAAATTATTCCGAACAACGAAACTTTGCCGTGGAGCGCAAATGCTCCGCTTAAACGAAGTTTAGTTTATTGGTCAGTTGCACTTGAACTGCTAGATTACAACGAAACTCGGATGAATGTTTTAATGTGTAGAAATAACGCTGCTAATCCGTCATAATTTTTGAATAAACTATTCTTATAAAGTATTTTGTTCTTGAAACATTTTTAAATACCGCCTGTTTCACTTTAAAGCGTGCATAAATTTATTCGGCAATAAAAACAAAAATAGAGAACTCCAACTTGAGAGCAGATCATATTCCTTGCACTGTAGTCATGGAATTTTGGACATTTGACGTTTATGTGAATAAAACAAGTCCAAACTTTCACGAACTTTTCAGTTCTTGATTTATTGTCAATGTGGAGTGTGAAATGAACATATGGAATTGTTTTTTGTTGCAACTCTGCTTTACAGTTATGGTAAGTGCTGCCAAGATTTGCTTTATATTTTATAATGTTTAGATGACGCTAGGCACAATTCCGGCAGGACAGTACATTAAAATTCCTCAGGCTTGTTTAAATTTAAATAAGCATTATATTCAATCTCAATTTTAAGGCTTACAGCATACTTTCCTTTGACGTGATAGCAAATATCACCGCGTCAACTGTAGATGATTGTAAATCTTTAATTGATCCACAAGCAACAACAATAGCTTTCTATCCTGCGACATTAAGGTGTATTTCTTACAGAGTCCTTAAAGGCTTCAACACAAACAACATCGGCAAGTTTTAAAAAAGAAGTCGATTGTTATGACAACAAGTTTAGACAACGTTTTTTACATCAAATTGATTGGAAAGTGTAGTCAATGTGCATCGGTGCAAGACACTTTAAAAGTTATTTTGAATTATGGTTTGTTCTGTCGTTATTTTTAAATAAATTACGCCTGTTTAGCGTACGAAACAGAAGCTTGTCCGACTCCTGCGAATATATTCAATTTTGACATTGATACTGGTTATTGTGTTGGAAATGTAAGTTTTTATTATTTTTATGGCAGTTTCCAAACAAGATATTCAGATGAACGATCAAATAAGAAATGTCGCCAGTAAGTATTTTAGTAATTATGGTGCCTACACGCAAGGAATCTACACAAATTACACACTTCTTGTTATGTCTCGCGGATGTAAGTCAAATTTAGCCGAAGAAACTTTAATCTATTTAATTATTTCTCCAATTTAGTGGCTTCTAAGAGCTTTAACAGGATTCCATTGCCCATTTGCCAATTCGACAACTGGTCAATTCAATAACATTTGGTATTGCTACACACCGTTTTTAACGCCTACACCTTCTGCTAGTTACATAACAAACAATATTTGTGTTGATTGGGTGCCTGGAGGAGGAACGTTAGTTAATTTTGTTCATAGTGCTGAGCCGGGCTTGTTGGCTATGAAAAATGGACCTGCTTCCTATATTGGCTATTTGGCACCAGGTTATCCACCGAGTCCGTACAACTACTTATTTGCTAACGGTTCGAAAATTGTTCCAACTTCACATTTAACTTGGGCAAGTTCACTTGAAACATGTTGTTAAAGCTGAATATGTTTTAGGCAACTGGAGCGCCGCTCGGTCGGAATTTAGTCTACTTGTCTATTGCAATCCAACTTCTTGACTACGATGCAAGCAGAATGACAAGACTAATGTGTAGGAGTCAAGCACCAAATCCGCCATAGATGTTTATTAATTGTTTATGCCCGTTGACTTTCAATAAATTCTATTTACCATCATAAAATTGATTTAAAAAACTCTTTTTTGCAAGTAGAATTCGAACATTGCCGAAGCTCAACAAGCGGACATACATACAATTTTTAATTTGAATCATGTAGAAGCAACAGTTTACTCTATAGAATAACAGAAATTTAACAAAAACACTCAGCAACACGCGAATAGTTCATTTAAACGAAACAAGAGTTAAGGCTTCCAGTCATTGCCTGCCAACGTTTTAAACTGTTTCTTTAAGTCAAGCAACTTCGCAATAGCGTCTTTGGTCTCTTGCTATAATGTTGAATTTTAAATAAGCAAGTTATTCAAGCATTTACCGATTTTCCATCCTTGGACTTTAGCTGACGAACCAAGTCTCCTTGACTTTTAATTTGATTTGACACTGCCTCGGCACTAGAATCAGAGGTTGTTTCGACTGGCTTCTGAACAGCGGGTTGAGCAGTCGCGGGTTTATAATCCGAACCAGTTTGCTCTTTAAACTGTTTCTTTAGTCAGGCCCCGCGTGCCCGGGCCCCGGCCCCCTAACGGATTGCCTTGTGCTCTGGTCCCCCCGGCTCTGACGGTGCCCGGGTTTATCCGAGCCGGTTTGTTCTTTAAACTGTTTCTTTAAGTCAAGTAACTTCGCAATGGCTTGTTTAGTCTCTCCCTAGATGTATTAGGTTTTAAATAAGCGAAGAATTTTAAGCACTCACTGATTTTGCATCCTTGCTCTTCAAATCTCTAACGAGATTGCCTTGTGTTTCAATTTGACTAGATAACGAATCACCAGAATTAGTTGTTTCAGCCGGCTTCTGAACAACTGGTTGAGCAATTCCAGGTTTATAATCCGAACCAGTTTGCTCTTTGAATTGTTTCTTTAAATCGAGCAACTTCGCAATCGCTTCCTTGGTTTCGTTCTGCAATAATAAGCATGTTCAAATAAAATTGTTATTCAAGCATTTACCGATTTTGCATCTTTGCTCTTTAAATCTCTGACGAGATTGCCTTGTGCTTCAATTTGACTGGACAACGAAGACGAATCTCCATTACCGACAACAGTCTTGTTAGTTTTAGGGGCCTAAATTTATGAGTATTACAACTACACTTAAAACCCTAATCTATAAATAAAAAATGCCTAATGTCTACAAGATCTTCGAATTTATTACAAATAACACTAACTAGAAGAATCAACGCTTTTTACTTACTGCTGCTGCTTTGCCGTTTGGTGCTGCACTTTCCTCTTTCTTAGCTCCATCCGGTATTGCAATCAACACCAAGTCCTGACCATCGTAAGGCCGATCACAAATGAAGAAACTCTTGCGCTGAATCTGAACAATGTCCGACTTCTTCAAGACTTTGAGAGATGGCTCGCCAACGAATGTCTCGACTTTCTAAACACAATTTTTTAATAGAAATTTCCCAAAATGCAGCTTACCAAACTGTTCGTATTAATGTGGTTCATCCAGTCATCATCTTTGTCAATAATCGCCTTGTTGATGACATGGTCGTAGTAATGAGCCTTGACTTGAATGTTAGGATCATGCTTGACATCGGCCAACCAAGTCACTTTCATGGTCTTCTTGTAGTTTTTGTCGTCCAAGTTCAGTTGAGTTTTGATGGAAGTAACAATGCCATCTTCTTTTTGAACGTCCAAGACCTTATGATTGCCCCAATTAACAAAAGTGACTGTGTCACCTGCATTAATCAACTGTGCGTCCTCTTGCTCTAACAAAACATTTTGACTGTACCAGAACGATTTTTGACCAATAGATGCGTCTTTCGGGTGCAAGTTTGTCTGAGACATTTCATTACTTTCTTGACCTAAATAGATTAAAGTAAATAAAATACTGCAAATTACGTTACCTTGAACATGAACATTAACCAACGGCTTTGAGGAGTCAAGAGCAGTGTAACGCGGTGCAACAGGATCAATGACTTTTCGGTTGAATGCCCAGATTTTGTCCCATTCCATTGTAACGACAGAACGACTGCCACCCTGTGCCAAAATAAAAGTCTTCAAGCCCTCAATTGTCAAGCCTTGGCGCAAAATTCCACGAACAGTCGGCAAACGCGGATCATCCCTAAATAGTAAACATTTAATCATAGAATACGGATAATTTAACTAACCATCCATCAACATATCCAGCATCAACAAGTTTAGTCAATTTGCGTTTACTCATAACAGTGTGTGTCATGTTCAAGCGCGAATAAGACCAAATGTGCGGTTTACGAATGCCCAACAACTCGCAAAGTTTGGCGTATTGCGCATCTCGATCATGATACTCAGTTGTACGCAAAGCATGAGTGACTCCCTCAACACTGTCAACAATCGGACAAGCAAAATCATAAGTTGGATAAACTCTAAACAAAGCAACTCAATGTAAGCATGGAAATAAAAGTGCTCACTTGTATTTGTCGCCAGTTCGTACATGAGATTCGACTTTGCAACGATAGATAGTTGGATCACGCAAAGCTCCGTTATTGTCTTTCATGTTAATTTTGACTCGCACACAGCATTGTTGACCACGTGCCGTTCCCTTTCTTCATCTCTTCCCACATTGCCAAATTTTGCTCAGGAGCTAAATAGTTAATGTGTGGACGTTTTAATCAAGTAAAACTCACTGTTATCTCGATTTTTCGAATCTTTACGCTCCTCGCGTTCTTTGCGCATAGTCTCAGTTTCAGTATCGTCACAGTAAGCATTTCCCTCTTTGAGCAACTTCTCACAATACTCAAGCATCAAGTCAAACAAGTCAGATGAGTGAGTCCATCTATCAGGCACAACTCCCAATAATTTCAAATCCTCTTTGATCACCTAAATCGACAATATTTATCGAAAGTTAAACAACTTTTGATCTACCTCCTCAAAATGAGCATTTTCTTTGGCTGGATTCGTGTCATCAAAACGCATAATCAACTGGCCTTTGTACGCATTCTGATAATGCTGGTTCAATAGAGCAGCTTTTGCGTGACCGATGTGAAGATAACTAAACAGAATAACTAGTCTAAAGCAATCTCGGTTTGAAATATTACCCGCTAGCTTCGGGCGGAAAACGAACAACAACTTTTCCCATCTCGGCATCTGGCAAATCAACGAATTTTCCCTCGTCATTTTTCTGAATATTCTTGGCGGACTAAATTCACAAATATTTATAGAGGAATAGTTTCAAAGACAAACCTTCGGTACCGCACTCTTTTGAGCAACAACCGCTGCCATCTCGATAACTAAAAGAATAATTAAATATTGCCAGCGTTAAGAGTATCCACGCAAACAATAAATAAGTTTTTGAGTTGAAATAAGTTTTTGAGTTGAGATAAGTGTTTATCGATCCGTTGTTATCAAACACTCTTTAAAGCGTGTTGAAAATTCGTCGAAATGCTGTAAACACCTCCAATGATGCAAAACTTCAATCAAATTTAGTGGGAATGTTTCAAAAGAAGAGAAAGCCAACCAAAAAAGTTTTCGTTGCAAGCGCTTTTTGTTCAAAGAAGAGAGTTTGACGGAACTTTGTCGATTGCAGTTTTGATAAACATGTTTTAAAAGTATCGTTAATAAAAGCTTAAACAAATATTACTTTTGAATAAAGCGCACAAAGAATCTCCGCCAAAACGCAAAAGCCTTTCAAACGTTTGGCTAATTCTTTTGAGTTGTCCGGCCAGTTGAGCAAAGAAGAGGAATTAAATAGGCTGACCACTTGTCTTTTTTGTTTGATGAGGCATTTGAGTGCAAACTTTCAACATTGTTTCAAATGCATAACCGATGTTATTTAAAGGCTCAAAAATCACGAGAACACCGACCCGGTCAAAGTTTCGGATTATGCGACTTAAATTTTGTAATAGATTGATGGAAAAGCGTAAACAGACGTGCTTATCAATCAACGTTTAATTTAAGTTTAATTTGTTGGAATTAGTGCGTTAAGACAATGCTCACAACTGAATTTTCCGCTGTACAAAATCATCAGCTTCAAACAAGTTTTGAATAAAGCAGTCTAGTTTAAAAGACGGCCAGCTGCTTGCTTTGTGATTAAAATCATGTTCGTGAAGACAACGTTTATTGTATTTGTTTCTATAGTTTGCGCAAACTGTCAAGTCTATAAAATTGAAACAAACAAAGTAACATTGGATCTATATTCTGATTACCAAATGAGTAGGATTTTGAGTATTAAACGTATAAACTGCACAAACTAACTATTTAGAATTTGAACTCAACCTTGGGACGCCGGAGCAGAAGTTCAGAGCTTACCTGCATCCAGCTTTTGACGATTTAATCGTTGTTGATGAAGATTGTGGGAAACCGCTACAAAAATGTCCAAAAGTACTGCAATGAACGTAAGAATTCAAAAGTTGCTATTCTTTACAGTTTACTTTAAGCATATTATCCAATGTACTGCACAGACAATTTGTGCAGCTTTTCCGAGCAGACCCGCAAAAATGTTTGTGAATTAGATAACAACAAAGGCTACGTGTTCAATAGCAGCAAATCTACAACTTTCAAACCTGTCAATGGAAGAATTTGGAAACAAAAGTTGCTTAACGTCAGAAAGTTAATAGGAACTTACGGATATGATCGGCTGGCTATAGAAAGCTTGAACAATAAACAGTTGGTTCTTGATGACTTCGAGTTTGTAAGAGGAAGATCATTGGATGCAAGGCAAGTTTACTTGTGCATTAAATAAAATCTTTGCAATCTAGGTTATTTTCATTACTTATCGGCGACGATGATGAAGTTCATTTAAATGCAAACGCTATTTTCGGAATAAATCGCGGGCCCAATTCATTTATTTCAAGGCTTTACAAAAACAACTTTATTTCTGCTCCGCTGATGTCTGTTGCTTTATCAAAACAACAACTAGTGATTGGAGACGAAGACAGGGAGTTTTGTTCAAATAACTGGCACTATGTTCCGACAACAGGTCAAAACGGATGGGAATTTGAAGGAGACGTCTATTTTTCAACATTTGGTTGGATCAACAACACACGAGTATGTTTTGGACTTTAACCGATTTGATCGAGTTGAACAATTTTTATAGATTGTTTCACTGCCTAATTCGCCTCACATAAACTTTCCATCAAACGTGTTTTCTGACTTGGACGAGAAATGGCAATTTGTGCCGTATGAATTCGACGGTATAGGATCAATGTTTATAAACTGCAGCACCGATCTAAAAATTGAGTATTACATCCAAGGCCACAAATTTGTTATGAATTTTGAAGATTTCCAATTCATGCCAAATGCTTTTGATTCGCTAGATGCCAACTTTAATCTGTGCTTTCTGTTCACTGAAAAAACAAACGACAGAATGTACTCGAATGATGCAACGTGGTCGCTTGGCCTGCCGTTCTTTTTGAAGTATTGCCACACCTATGACTTCTCCAGAAACATGCTCGGATTGGCAGATTACTTGACATAATTGCTATTGATCTCGTTCATTATGAGAATAAACTCTATAAATAAATTGGCCAATTTGATAGTTCTTAAGAAGTCGTTTTTGCAAATAACTTCCAGCTGTACACTAAAAATGCCTCGAGCGTTTCGAACGACAAACGTTTGTGGGGAAATCCAAAGCTCAACTAGTCCTCAAACCGGAAACAGTTGAATTTCAAACGGATGCCATCATTGGACATGCTGAAATTGAGCTTTTTGGTTCTACGTGCACAGGTATGTCGAGTTCAAACGAGGTTTATTTAGTTTGAGTTGTTCTTTTAAATCCCTCAAACATAGTTTTGCAGTTATCGTCACGTCTAAAATGATTTGGCTGTTATTTGTGGAATTCGCTTGGGCGAGCAGCGGTCACATGAATTTGCTTGCAGATGTAAGTTATCATATAGTGGATACTTTGAAAAACCACGTTTAGGAAGATGTAATCTCGTGTGGTGGACGTTTATATAGGGTAAAATTTGTGCCTGACCATCCAAATATTGGTCATTTTGGCAACGAGGAATACAAATACATGTCTGTGGGTGATTTAATTGGCGCAAATGAACAAGTTTGTCAATCTCGGCCAATGAATTACAAGCCAAACAATCAAACAATTGAAAAGGTTAGGTAAGTGAGTCTAATAACCTGTTTTGAGCTATGCTGTGATCTTTAAAAACTACTTTGAGTAATTTAGGAACATGCACAGTCGGCTTGTTTTTACATTCTGTGAAGAATGCGGCCGTTGTGACTCTTACGCTCATATGGTATGTTTCTAGTGAGATTCTTATACTTAAATCATTTTAGTTGCTTCATAGACGAGTTACTCGTGTAGCCGACGAAGCAAGACTTGATTCCGTCCTTATACTTACTCCCAAACCTTCACTCAACGGACGCAACATTCCAAGCACGGTTGTTAAACTTGTTCAGTTAAACACTCGCTATATGTTGTCTAGAACTTGCGCCTTAAAAGATCGAACAAAAAACGTCGCAAACGAGCTGAAATGGAAAGGAGTGTTGATTTTTTGCTTCTTGTCGGTAAAGCTTTTAAGTTTAACTTGAATAAACAACTTATTTTGACAGCGTTAAAAAGTATTCGGTTATTCGGAAAGTTCGTAGCACGGGGACTAAGTGTTTTGTTTTTCCACACTTTTTAATTTTTGTTTTTCCCATCGTATAGAGAGTTATTAGGTGCACATTTTGGTATTATAAGCTTTATGGGTCCTATTGATCATGTTCAAACAAACGACTAAAATGCATCAAGAACATAGTTAAACATTTTGATGTCTTTAGATATTCGTTTAAGGCAAGTGTTTGCATATTTATTGGATCATTTAAGCGCCCAAAATGCGGTAAAAACAATGCAAAAAGTCCGACATTAAATGATGGCAATTTAATCAAGTTAGGTCAATAAACTTGAATTGACAAAATGTTCAATTCGAAACAAAGCACTTTGAGCCAATCAACTTTAGTAGCCACAAAGCGTTGCCAAACGCTTAACTTTAAAACGTATGCAATGAATTGTCTAGACAATGTCTTTAGTCTAATAATTTATTAACTCACACATAGGAGCAATCTTCTTTGACACACAACATCAAGCGTTAATGCAAAAACTAATAGAAACAACACAATGTCGAAATCATGCAGCCGTCCTTCTTACGAGAAGGAATAGGCCTGCTGAACAAACGTCTACATTAAAATAAGAGATAAACAACGTTACTAATGTGAATACATTTTAAAATTAAATAAGGATCGGATTTAGTAGTCGTCGGAGCTATCCTTGCTTGAATTGTTTTCATGATCTTCCGTGGAGTGCTTATCGGAGGTATCGGAGGTATCGTGGTCATGATGCGACCTAGAATTAAGTAAATTGGTTGTTTTAAAAGTTCTTTTAGATTTTAACCTACCAACATGTTTCATTTCCTGCTTTTATCCACTCTGACTTTGACCAAATAAGTTCATTGCAGCCTTCAAGTGTGCATTTCACTCTGAATTTTGAGCTTCGGCATGATCTAAAATGTTAAAATAATTATTTGAACTCTGCTTATCACACTTACGGGCATCTTAAGCCTTTGCTTTTAAACCCTTTGCCGCAGCATTTACAGTTCCTCCACTTAGCCTGACATGATCTAAAATGGTGAAATAATTATTTGAACTCTGTTTAGTACACTTACGGGCATCTTAAGCCTTTGCTTTTAAACCCTTTGCCGCAGCATTTACAGTTCCTCCACTTAGCCTGACATGATCTAAAATGGTGAAATAATTATTTGAACTCTGTTTAGTACACTTACGAGCATCTTGAGCCTTTGCTTTTAAACTCTTTGCGGCAAGATGTACATGTTTTCCACTTGGATCGACACGATCTAAACGTTGAAATAATTATTTGAACTCTGCTTATCACACTTACGGGCATTTCGAATGAGCTCCTTCAAATTCTTTGCCACAGTCGCACGTTCTCCATGTCGCTTGACACGATCTAAACGTTGAAATAATTATTTGAACTCTGTTTAGTACACTTACGAGCATCTTGAGCCTTTGCTTTTAAACTCTTTGCGGCAAGATGTACATGTTTTCCACTTGGATCGACATGATCTAAAATGTTGAAATAATTATTTGAACTCTGTTTAGTACACTTACGAGCATCTTGAGCCTTTGCTTTTAAACTCTTTGCGGCAAGATGTACATGTTTTCCACTTGGATCGACATGATCTAAAATGTTGAAATAATTATTTGAACTCTGTTTAGTACACTTACGAGCATCTTGAGCCTTTGCTTTTAAACTCTTTGCCACAGTCGCACGTTCTCCATGTCGCTTGACACGATCTAAATGTTGAAATAATTATTTGAACTCTGCTTATCACACTTACGGGCATCTTGTGTGAGTAGTGTCTTCAAATTCTTTGCCACATTTACATGTTTGCAACGAAAGTTTCGGAACATTGTAGTTACCAGTCTCAAATGAAAGGCATTATAGGCAATTTAAATGTAAAACGAACCAACAAGTCATTTAACGTAATAAAAGGATCAGAGCTTCCGTTAATTGCGCGTTCTGCAAGCTCGATCACGAATTGCTGTCCAGCAAGTCTGTTTTCTTTTGACTTCCACATATCACCATGGAGTTTTCCAATCATTTGATTTGAGTTTCCAGGCGATCTAATTTCTAAAAACGAAATTTTGAATTGAACTCAAACAAATTACTTACGATTTGCTCTGTGCAAAAGGCCTTCAAAGTTATGAGCGCCAGTGTCCGGTTGTCCTGAAGCCACGATAACAAAACGGAACCCGTTTCTTTCACTTTCTTTTAGCCATTCGATTAATGAGTTGTAAATTATTGGTTGCGGGCCGGTGTACTCTTTACGACTAGCTTGTATTATTCGGTTGAGATGGCCGATCAAACGCGGAAGTGACCCATTTGCTCCTTCTTTTGCGCATCCATTGTAGTGCATAGTGTGGTTTGATAGATCAATTACGTAGTTGTCATACTTGACAACTGTGCTTTCGGCATGTTGAGTTAACTAAATTGTTATAATGTTTAAGTTGGCTGTGGTCATTTTAAGAATGAATTCGGAAGAGTTAACAAAATGTTTAAAAACTTACCTGTTCGTAATTTTCGACCGGCAACCTGGTTACATTGGCATTGAAGTTAGTGCTATCAGAGCCGTCCGAGTCATCGGAATTACTTGAATCGGGCTCTTCTTCACCGGAAGATCCAAATTCATCTGAATCGTCATCATTGGACAATTGTTTGCTTGCTGCAATGTAAATGTTTTTGATCAGTAGTGTTATTTAATAACTTACTTGTCGGCAGTTTTTGTTGAAACGGGGCAAACTTCATGCTTTTAGGAACGCTTGGTCTTCGGGAAATAAGTGACGATGCCGTAGGCTGAAATTTAAAAGTAACATTGTTGAAAGTAGGTTTTTAAATATTGTTTCTGCTCAAAAAAGTACCTCTGTAACAAACGATGTTACATCGGGACGAGATGCCCATTTGTACACGACAGATCCCACAAAACCACGGCTAGTCACGTTCTCTAACGCTCCGTTTTCCAGGCCCGCACGGAGAACACGATTTATCAAATTTGTGTTCTAAATTGCAATTTAATAAGTTTTTTGAAACAAAGAAGCAATTCTAACTAACCTCAGTTGTTTCTTGTGTTTCCAATCTAGCAAATATCTTGGAACGTAACGAAGGGATTCCAACTGAGGATTTTGCACTCTTTAAGATTTCAACAATTGCCATAGTGACTTCTTTTTCGCCAAGTTCCTAAATTTCAACGATTATTTAAACGCCAATTACTAATTTGAATTAATTGATTTAAAACTTACTGGAGCAGTTTGATCGATAGTTGGCAAGTTGACCATTGAAGTGGCCTTCTTGGCAGCATTTTTGGTTATTTTGGACTTGCGGACGGGTTTGGAATCTGATGACAAAGGATTTGAAGATTTGGCACTAGTTTGCTAAATTCCAACAATTTGAATAAAACATATTGATTTAAAACTTACCGGAATGGCTTCATTGTTTGCTGAAAGATTTGGCGTAGACGTGGTCTTCTTGGTCGCTTTGGAACTTGGAGGCTTTGAAGTTGACTCATCATCAGAGCAGTGTTGATCATACGCGTTTAAGAGTGACTTGAAATCGACTTCTTTGCGAGTGGAACGAACTGGTCTTCTGGAGAGAACTTTTGCTGCATCAGAAGATTCGATTGTTGTCCGGCGAGGATTCTTGGATGTCTAAAAATGATAATGAAACTAAATAAAAACAATTGAATGCTACCTGCACTTGCGGCTCTGTCAATTTGATGTTGGGCGTGGAGGTCGTTTTATTAATTTTCGGCTTCGCATATTTGTTCAGCCAATCGATTACGCATTGCCGATGGTTTCGAACAAGTGTTTCAATTAATGCGCTTTTCTAGACGTTTTAAAATAACAGTAATCACCCATGTAAACACTTACTTGTTTAGGCAGATTTGCATCTTTACAATTAATTTGGCAGCTTCTTCTAAGAGTTTGAAGATTTCCGTCCTCTGTGTGCCAATCCAGTTTTCCAAGTTCGACTATCAATTCTTCTTCCGACAACTAAAGTTGTGTAACAATTAATAGATGATTGCATTGACAGATTAACCTACATTGTCAAATGGATTTCCCTCTGTAACTTCTTGCAAATCGGAACTTCCTGGCGGCTGTTCAGCTTCAACTTCTTTTTGATCTGTGGAAATGTCCATTTGAGTATTCAAGTTGCTGTCGTCCAAATGCTGAAATATGATTAATGAGTTTTTGAACGCAAACTAATAACACCAACCTGCAACTGCTGTGTTGGCGGATCAACTTGAACTTCGGCCATTTGATCATTTGCTAAACTATCCAATCCATACAACTCCTTATCACCTTCATCCATTTGTTGTTGCTAAAAGTTTGTGTTCAGCAAGACTTTAAATAGAAACAAATGCCTAAAAAGACAAATACTTACATGTTGATTGATCTCAATCGGTACTTCAAAACTAACTTGTGAAAATCTGGAGTCAATATCCTGCAAGATGGAAGCGTGCGACTTTTGAACAATTGAGTCGTAGAGACCGTCGCCTTCATCCATTTGTTGTTGCTGAAAAGGTTATTAATAAGTTTGAGTGAAAGTGTTAATAAAGCTTACCTGACTTTCTTGAGCGTTGGCTGTAGAACATTGAGGATCCAAAGTTGGCGGCAAATCATCGTCATTAACTTTTACGTAGGTCAACAGATAGGATTCTTTGGATTTTGAATTTTCTGGCGACACTTCGTAAATCGGATTGTCGTCGCTGAATTGCCGCCACGCTTGATCATGACACACACTCGAATTAGTGTAGTGACCTGTTTGCATATTTTTCCCATGATGATTAACGATGTTGACAAGACGATATTTGACTTTGCTGGTGTTGTCATTTGTTGGAGATTCCGAAAGCACTTCAATAGTCAAAGCTTGATTGGCGTAAATTTTGTTGTTCAATTTGTTTAAATCTCGATCAAATCTTGCAAGCTGGACATTCAACAGCGGTGGTGGGTTTTTAATAGTCCAAGATCTTGTCGCGTTTGTGCGTGCTTCACATCCTCTAAAATTCAAAAGCAATTAGTTATTGCAACAAGTAAATGTCTAAGATATCCTTCACAAGCATAATCTTCAATGACTTCTGGCTTTAGATAACTTTCGATCAAATTGTTGACAGAACAGGAGTCTTCATTTGGAGGCAACGGAAGTGGCCAAACGACGATTTTTTCGTCATGCTTGTTCTTTCGACCACAGTTTCCGCATTCAACTGTTGTTATCATTTGGAACCGAAACAAGTTTTCAATTGAATGCGTTCTTGAAGCCGAAGTGGTTGGAATCAACGCACCAAGAATTCCAACTTGAACTTCGTGCGCGTCACCTTCAATTCCACGTCTGTGTTGTGAATCTCGAAGGTGAAGTTCTACCAACTCAACGATGTGCTCCAAGTTTCTACTAGTTGGATTCTTCACAAATGCGAGTAGACAGCAACTCAAGCATGCTCTTGGACCGGGACAAACATCTAAACATTGAGTTTTATTAGCATTGCATTTAAAAAGCAAACTTACGTTCTTCAACGTCAAGCAACCATTTCAAGGCTTCAGGAGTGTGCAGAAATGTTTGGAGTGTAGAGTTGACAAAACACGTACTTCCTAGATTTGCCAAGCCAAAATCTGGAGCGCTTCCCAGCTTTTCAATAACTTCTGTCCATGCCTGTTGCCGACTTCTTGCCACAGGAACCACCGGACTTTGTCTCGTCTCATCGGTAGCTCTTTTGGCCATCTCTACATCGACTTCCTCGGCGAAAGCTTGCCATTTTGCTTTGAATGCCTGCTTGACGATTGCGTGGAGTTCGAACAACGTCTCCTAAACATTTAAGTGTTTATTGATTTTTTGTTTTATTTAAACTAACTGTGCGTTCGAATTTCCGTTTCACGATCGTGTGGTAATGTTGACAGAGCTCATTGAGCGACATCAATTGAAGTCGTAGATTCCATTCATCGGTGGCGAGTTCAAGAATATGCAATTTCGTTCGCTCCTGGAATTTAGTGAGTTTTAAAATGTTTACTGTTTTAAAACAAACCAATTCGACGCCAAGATCCCCGTTGTTTAAATCGACAATAATCTTTGCAAGTTGATGCGCCTCCAACGCTTCACGACCACCCTAAACATTTTGGTGTTTATATTCAATTTTAAGTTATAACTAACCTTAACAACTTTTGTAAGCAATTGTCCAACCTTTTGCAATTCTTGATATCCGCTTATGATAGTAGCAAATGTGGCAATTGATTCTTGCAATTGAACTTCAGCATTTAAAACGGGCAATTGAGCGACATTTGATGTTGTTTGGCTTGAAAGATTGCTGGCGACAATTCCGGTAGTTGTAGATGATTGAGGCACGTTTTCGGAAGATTCTATTGAAGACGATTGAGGCACGTTTTTGGAAACTTTCATTGAAGACGACAAGTCGGCGTTTGTTGTCATAATTTGAATGTCTTTTGAAATCGGCTCTTGCATGGGCGCATTGATATCAACTGGATCTTGTACGTCTTCATCCGATCGGCCATAAAGCTCGTGACTCAAATCTTCTGTGTGCTCTTTTTCAGTTGACACGTCAGTTTCCACGTTTTTGCATTCTAATGATTCTGTGTCGATGGCTTGCGGCTCATGGATCATTTGTTGTTGATTGGAGGCGAGATTCAATGATTGATCGTTTGTAGGCAAAAGTTGATCATCCGATTCAAGTTTTGGCATCTAAAATTAAATGCTTTTATAACTAGTGCATATTTAAAAAATTGCCTTTGGTAGAATAGGATCATTTGTAAGCCGTGTGCGTTTGAGGTTTGATGTCTAAACTCAGTTGTTTATTAAAGATAAACTGAAAAATTGATTACCGAAGCGGGTCCAAAAAATATATCAAAACCACTTGGTTCTAACAAATCTCGTCTAACGTCACTAATTTCTTCAAAAGCACGGCTGGCCACTTTAACTTTTACATCATACAAAGTAAAGCATTGTTTGCATCCATCCTGAGAAATCCACGAAATAGTATTCCCGTACTGTGCAACATTATTCATTTCAGCAAGCGCCCAACTCTGGATGTATTCATCTTAAACAAAATAAGATTAGTAAAAGATAAAAGCTATTAACCTGAATCTCCGAAAACAGTAACTTGCGACTCTCTGATGTTTCTAGTAGAGATTACAATACACAAATAGCCCTAAATTAGAAGTTTTTGTATAAGAATATTAAAACAAACAAACTTGACGCGAATCGACCCACTCTCCGTCTTCCATTTTAAATGTTTTAACTTTTATACGTCCCACTGGCGGTTCAATCAAAGTTCCGTCGCGTGCAATAACCGTTTTAAATGATGTTTCATCGCTGGTGGCACCTAAACAATAACTGTTTTAGTTGTGACTGTTTAAAATTACCTCCTTTCAAGCGGCCAACAATGAGCTCAATTTCGGCATCGCTTTTGATTCCACAACTTGCAAGTGTGCGATTGTCTTCTGGTTCTTTGCTTTGTGGATAGACAAGGCGCTGACGTTCGAATGGAATTCCGGTGACCAGAGAAATGTAAGTCTTCAGATTTCCAACCGTGTCCCATTCGTCAACATAAATTTCAACAGACTTCTTAAGATCGATTGGGCAGTTGGTAATCTCGGTTGAAATGTTGATTGTGACGTTAAACGACGTTAATGAATGGTCAGTGTCCAAGTCGTCGGCAGTAGTGTGTTGAGAACTAAATGAAATTGAGTTAAACTTAAGCAGCAAGTCAAATTGTAATTGTAATTGTCAAAAGTACAAACCTGATGTCGCTAACTTCACAACTTGCAATTTGTCGGACCAAGTCATCAATGTCAACAGACTTGGCGTTCAAATTTAAATTGCCCAGTTGTTCCGTTGTCGATTCAACTTCTTGAGATTTGAGTGTGCTGCGTGAAACAATCCCCAACTTTTGACCGAATGACTTGACTTTTCCTAAACAAGAAGTACAGAAGTTACTAAATATTCATGATTTTTACCAAAAATGGAGCGGCGCTCTTTCTTCTTACTGGCCATTTCTTTTGCTTCCAGTGCTGGGTCTTCTTTGTTGAGATCAAGTTTGGCAGATTCAGTTTCTTGAGAGCAAGTAATTGGAGCCTAAATTAGAAAGTTACTTTTATGTAATAAGAACTGATGTTTAAACACACAAATTTAACTTACATGTTTGTCGCTTGCTGAAGTTCTCGGTGATGGTGCGTTGTAAATGCTAGAAGTGTAAGTTGATGCTTCATAGACAGCTGGTTTGTAGACAGCTGGTTTGTAGACAGCTGGTTTGTAGACAGCCGGCTTGTAGACAGCTGATTTGTATGTTCTAGGAACGTAAGTTGAAGGTGCATGACTAGTGTTTGGTGACTTAGATTCTGGCCGGTCGTCTTGAAGAAGTAAATTGAATGCTGAATGTGATGGTGTCGATCCAACTTTGTTTTGGGGTGCTTTGTGTTGGGGTGCTTGTTGGTGAAACAGTTGATTTTGGCGATGAACACTTGCAAATCCGGATGAAAAACGAGTTGACGACTGAAAATGAGATGAAAAGGTATAGAGTGTTTTAAAACAAAACAAACTTACGCCAAGCGCTTGTGCAATCAAAGAGCCAGTGCCGCTTGTTTGCGTGTTCACCGAAGAAGCGTTTGGCAAGGCCGAGCTCGCCTTTGGTGAAGCTTTTTGAGATTTGTCTTGTTGCTTTTGCATAATTGCTGAGCACTAGACTTTTAAATTACAATTTGATAGCACAAATGCACGAACATTCAAACACACGCATTAATATCACGAACGAGTCATGATCAAAAAGTGCAGTAAAACATTATTTAAACTTTCTATTGAAAACAATCGATTGGACTCAACTTTCCGCTCTAAACCTGACAACTATTAATGTGCCCGGACGATAATTTAAGTGTTTAAAATTCTGCACAAACTTAAGAACTTTTAACACAACGCAGACAAAATGATTTGTTTAACGAGCTTATTTTTGACCAGCTTTCAGCAATTATGCTCCGCACGTTTAGTAATTCTAACTAAATTTGCAAATAGAAACGGCAATCAAATCTCTGTAGTTCAGGGCTGCCAGGCTGTGACTTTTTTCAAAATTTCTTACGTCTATCTACGTACACAACAAAATTCAAGTTTATCGTTACCGGCGAAGATGAATTTCGTGCAATTTGTACTTACTACAACCAGGGAATCGATTTATCTACAAAAGAAAAGAATGGAATCACGCAGCACAATGGAATTAAAAAGCACAAAGAAAATGCCAAGTCTGTAACTGAAACTCAAACGTTGTCTCTATTTTTGAAGCGAAACGAACTTCTAAAGACGACTAAATTGCTGTAGCTTAATGAGTTTGGAGTTTTCACATCGCCAGACACGGACATGCTTTTAGATAAGCCGACTGCACCCCAAGCACTGGATTGTTCAAGTCGATGTTTCGGACGATATATTGTTTCATGAAGTGTCAAGTTTGAACCGCATTGTTAAGAAAATTCCAGCCGTACAGTTTGAGAATAAAACATCAGAGCAAAAATAGATGAAGATTTTCAAGGAATTTTGTCGTGACTTTGTTTGAAAAAGTATGTGACTTTTTTTGTAACTTTCTTCGTTGATTAAAAAACGGTGATTGTGACTTTTTTCAAAAATCGATCTGACAGCCCTGCTGTAGTTGGTGGGAAGAGGCGCTTGAGTTAATTAAACTAGTATTTAGAGTCAACGCAATCAATTAATTGCCGACTGGCTTTGCGGTAAAATGCGCCTTGTGCGCAAATGGCTGCCGTTGAGTAATTTTAGGTATATATTCGGTGCGCGAGTGCGTGAATTTATTTGATTCTACGGATTGTTCGAGTGATTACTGTAAATGTCTGTACTTTTAAATCGGAGTTCTGATTTTAAACGTTTGGGATGGCTTTTGCGTGGATTTCACCTTTTAAAGACTTTCTATGCAAAGCTCTGATTTAATGAGTGCAATTTAAGGTCAATGCTTTCTAACATTAAAACAAGTAAAAACACGCGTATCGCAAGTTAAAAACACGCATCGCAAAAAATCATAAAGCACTATTGATATTTGAAATAACTCGCATCAAAAACAAATTAAAGACGACATCACGAATAAAGAAATGTAACTTGATTTGCGCGTTTAAAATAATCTTTGGAAATGAATGTCAAAGTGTTTAGAACATAGAGCTTTAAAAACACGCTTATAATCACACGATCAAACTTGCTTAAAACATTGTACATATTTGAACAAAACAGTGCAATTTAAGAGTAATGAAATCTGGAATAAAACAACCATTAACGCAAACTGTTGAGATCGAATAACTTTCACACTATGTTACAGAAATAATACTGTGTCCAGTGAGCAGCGACTAAAGTTACAAGGATTAGAACTAACGAGGGAAGTGTGGGAGTTGAGGGTGGCTTTTCACCAGAATTTTTTAACAATCGGGGACTACTTTTTAACGCGGATTCTGACTGTCCAGCTCAAAGTTACTTAGTGATCGATTCCATCATGGAACGGACTCGTTACAATACACATTTTAAAATATGCCTCGCAAATACAGGGTGGGCCAAAATTGCTGTAACATTTTTCTTTCAAACAAAAAATTGACAAAAATCGTTTTTCTTTTGCTTTTTGACTCATTTTGAGTTGGTTTTTGTTGCATTTTCAACCAATTTGTTAAGATGGAGCCCAAAACAAACTATTCCAAAAATTTAGGAACAAAAATTGAAAGAAAAGTTTAATAATTTTAATATCTATAACAGCAGCAATTATTCGATGTGTCCATCTTGTGCGTCAATCACCGCTTGAAGACGTCTTGGCCAGTCATCAATTGCTCGATTAATGACTTCCTGATCCAAATTGTTAAAGGCTTGAACGATTGCTTGCTTCAATGATTCTACTGAACTGTGCGGCTGTGCGTTTGCTTCTCTCCAAATTATCGGCCAAATTGCGTAATCAAGCGGGTTCAAGTCTGGTGATGCTGGAGGCCATTCGTTCTTCTTGATAAAATCCGGAAAATGTTTGTTACACCAAGTCTGTGTTGAAACTCGGAACCGGTCTGAATTGTCATTTGCACTTGTGTGAGCCGGTGCACCGTCATGCTGAAACGTCCAATCATTCCAATATCCTAAAAATAAATTGGTTGATTAAAGTCGAATTTAAAAATTTACCTTTTTCGTCCACTCCATAATGCTCCATTGCCCAACGTTTGACTGGTCTCAATATTTCACGACGGTAACCATCGGTGTCAATCTTGATTCCAGACTCAACAAAAATCAACGGTGCCTTTGCAGCAAATCCAACGCCGGCCCAGAGCATAACACTTTTTGGCTTCATTCGGCGCTCAACTGTTCGCTCGGATTCTTCGGGTCGTTGAGCGGACCAAATAAGATCATTCTGCGGGTTAAACGCTTCTTCGACAGAACGTAAGCTAAAATTAAAATTGTTAATGAAATTGGAATAAAATTCACCTTTCATCTGAAAAGAGAATTTGTCGATGAAGTCCACCTCCAAATCTTCTCAACAGTGCTGTGCTGCGTTCAAGTCGCTTTTGCTTCTGATCGTCCGTCAATTTCTGGCGTTCCTGTTTCTTCCATGGTTTCAGTCCCAAATCTTCTTTAGGAATTCGACGAGTCGATGTTCTTGAAATGTTCAGCTTTGTTGCAAGTTTTCTCGATGAATTGCCGGTGACGCCGTTGCGGAGTTTTGTGTGACTGTTTTGCTGCAAATGTCCTTGTGCTTCTTGGACCTTTTCATCGCTTCTTGCCGTACGTTTTCGGCCTTTTCCTGCACGATCCTTGTGCCTTCCAGTATTGTCAAAACGTTTGATTGCTCTTGAGACTCGTTGTCTGGTTACTCCAAACAAATTTCCCACCTCTTCTTGCGTTTGCCCTTTGACTTTTACCAGATAATACGCAGCGGGTCGAAACCAAATGTCTTTAAGCTCCATCTTAACAAATTGGTTGAAAATGCAACAAAAACCAACTCAAAATGAGTCAAAAAGCAAAAGAAAAACGATTTTTGTCAATTTTTTGTTTGAAAGAAAAATGTTACAGTAATTTTGGCCCACCCTGTAGAACATCCCAAATGTGTTCTTCAGAGCTCACACTCGGCAAATATTTCTCCTACTCATATCTTGAAATACTTGCTTGGTGCGACCTGTTCCATGATGGAATCGATCACTAAGTAACTTTGAGCTGGACAGTCAGAATCCGCGTTAAAAAGTAGTCCCCGATTGTTAAAAAATTCTGGTGAAAAGCCACCCTCAACTCCCACACTTCCCTCGTAAGATGCGTCGAAATAACTGCCGAACGATTTCATAACTTTTGGTCGCGCGTTCTTTTTCTGCCCGATCATTAGAATTAGTGGGCACTTGTTGTGGTTTGCCAGACAGAGCGCATTCAAATGTGCAAATTCAAATAAGCAAATGAAAGTACTCAAAAGCAATGTGTTTATTTATTGGTTCAAAAATAGTGGGCATCAAAGTAACTCAATCCAAGCAATAAATGAATTCAAATGTAGGCAGTGGTGTTCGGAATAATTAAAGATCACTAAAAGCTCTTTACAAAATAGTCAAATTCCTAATTAAAGTCTGATAAACTAAGCAAGAATTGAGGAAACAGGCAGAGAAGCATTTTTAAGTATAATCAACTCGCAATGCAAGCGACAAGTTATCACATTTCTTCTCCTTGATTGATTGTGTTGTTGCCAAATTTGTAGCTCTAAATCAAACATTTTATAACATAAGCATTCTTGATTAACTTGCTTGTGTGATTGTCCAGCCTCCCTTTTCTTGGAATGCGTTGAGGAAAAGCGCCGTAGTCAGATGTTCAGATGCGCCACATTCAGACACTTTGCGATGCAACGAAAAATTCTCAAATCCGATCTTGTTCGCCAATTTGACCAGTTGTGGCCAGGTCTTTGTCTTGTCCGATGCAGTTGCTCCAGCGTTCTAAAAAGCGTTTGCTTGCATGAATTAATTTACAAGACTTACCAAAAATCTTTTCAATTTATAAGCATGCCATAAAACATTGAGATCTCGAAAGACCAGAAAAGCCAATTTGTAAATAGAGACAACTGTGCAAATTGAGAGTAACATTGCCAAAGACGCATAAACGGATGAGTGCAACGGACCCGTGCTAAAAGGTTTCTTTACAGTTTTTAGGTGATTAAAGCAACTCACTCGGTAGTGGCTTCTACGATTTTGGATTGGGTTTTGTCGCCCGATGTGTAGTAAGCAGTATACTTTACAAACCGAGAAAACTGAAGATAATCAGAAAGTTTTGTTTCTCCGACACTTGACAAATTGAGCCACACGACCATGCGAACCAAAAACGACATAACTTGTCCAAGAAGACCGGCTCCATTCGCCAAACCACTGTGTATTTGAGCATTGCAAGCAGCATCAAACTCGCCAACTTCCATGTCCAAACTTTCCGCCAAAACACTTTTGCTCGTATTTGCCATCAAAGTGATTGAAAGTTGTTCAGCAATAGAATAAAACTCTTCGGATTTGAGGATTTGAATCAACAGTTCTAAAGATAAAAATAGTACTTTAGTTTTGAACATTTTAATTCTTACTTGAAAATCCGCCATCGTAAAAATTTGACATAGCAATGTCAAGGAAGTCGCCATAGAGTGACATCATTTTTTTGTCCGAAATGGGGCACAGTTTTTTGATGTCATCAATGAAAATGCGTCCAGATTTGACTAAATATAAAGTTGTTAAAAGCTAAACATAGTTTAAAGTACCGTTAGCCGACTTCGTGATTTCCAGTGCGACGGAAAACATTGCCCAACAAAGTCCCAAGAAGCCCCAAATTGCTGCTCGATAGAAGAATTTTGACGTGCTGTAAGCTTTTGTTGTTGAGGAAGACAAGTGTTCTGTTTGAGTGAATGTTAACTTAGCGGAAGTTGCCTGTGCTCGCATAAAGGCAAATTGTTCGCTCTCCTGAAATAGTTTCTAATTAGAAAACGTTTTTACTTTAAAACGTACATGCAACTGGAGAGTTGTATGGACAAAAAATTCGCCCAACACGCCAAACTTCTCGAACCCAGCGACGCAGGAGCTCATGCAAATTATTGCCATCGTGGTTGGCAAGTTCCAAGAGATGTCTTGAACTTTTTTGAAGGCCAGCGACATCGTTGTAGGCTTTAATATGTAAAGTTAGTGGAGCATTATTAATAAGAAACTTACCGATGCCATTTTGTCAAAAAATCAAACCGAAAGCACTTATAAATGACCGCAACTCCGATTGATACCAACAATTAAAGTAGATCTCGATTTCACAGCTCCAAATTACGACGAGGACGCTTTGGCGACTGTTTGTTGCGCAATGCACACAAATCAACAGCCAAACAGACTTTAAATCTGGCTAATATGACTCACTGCTGTGAGAACATTAATGCAATTGGCGACGTTGCATTTGTTTATTTCAAAGCAACAAGTGTTTATTTAGTTAATTAAATATTACATCTTTATCTATAGTTATTTGCAGTTGATTGAGTATTTGAGTTTAACTTTTGTAAGACTGGTGGCTCTTTCCATCGGTTAGTTTTTCGGCAGCGCGCTGTGAACGTGAACAAGTCGCGCATGCGATTGCGGCCTGTTCATCAACAGATATGGACAACTTCGTGCTCTTATGAACTTTTCAATCAACTTTCGGACACCAGCGCCGTTTATCTGCCTTTCCTTTTTGTTGTGGCGGCTTGTCGGGCACAACGAACGCAGCACTCCAGCGGACGAAAAAAACTAGCCAGCTTAGTGTTTTTTGCTGTTGAAAGCCCGCTGTAAATGAGCGGAAGAAAGGCGAGGTAAAGGACTGGAGTGCAATTTTTATTTCGCTAATCACAATTTCGGGCGCCTTTCCTCTTCAATTTGACATAATTCTCACCTCTGTTAAATTCCAGATCTTTGGCTCTACGTTCACTGTCCGATCAGCCGAGCACTTCGCATGCTTGTTTATGATCGAAGATCATTCGTAACGACGAACTGTTCCATGCACTGCGAAATCTCATTGCCTTTCTTTCCGGTTCCAGTGACAGAAGCCGACATCCCATAATCTTTTTGCCCTTCGAGAATCAAAGACTGTTGATCAGCTTCGAGCCGTTCTTTTTTTGTCTCATCAACTGGACTTTGTAAGCATTTTATTTGCATATTTCAACTGACTTGTCATGATTTTCAGAGAAAATGATCGCCAAAACGGTTTTATATTTATCATTGACATGCGTAACGGAGCGACCGGCAATACTCTCAAATCCTTGCTTAAAACTTTTGAGGTTTGTTTTCAAAACACTGTTTTTAACTTGAAAGTTATGTTATAGGAGAAGTTTAAAAAGTTCTTGGCTGCCGTTTTCATTATAAAGCCGGAGAAGTTTTGGGAGAAGCATAAAGCCTCAGTTACAAGCGATCGCTATTCTTTTGATGTGCAAACAATTCAGCTGGATCAACTAACGCGGACAATCGATTTAAGTCAAATTATTCGCGAGTTCGGTAGTCAACTCAATTGCAATCATCAAGAATGGCTGGAAATTAGAAAGGTTTCTTAACTTCAAAAACCTCTTTAAACGCTCGTTTTAGACAACTGAAAGCATTCGATTGAAAGGAAGTAAAATGGTCCATCAATTTGAAGAATATTCCAAAGAAATTCGGAACTGTCTTATGCCATCTGATTTGAACGGTCATTCTCCCGATCAATACTTTCAAGTGTTGCTGTCAATTGAGTCGGGGCTACAAACAATTCGAAGCGATACTATAGACAACGCGATCAATTTGGTAAGAATCTAATAACATTCTTGACTTCTATTTAACTGTTTAGCTCAACGAACATTTGACTAGTTCTGCAAGTCACTCGCAAAATCCCGATTTTGTAAACATTATTCCATCGCTAAGGCACTCAGCAAATCAAATCAATCGCGTCAGGTAAACATAGTTTCTTGTTTAGTGAAAGTATTTGATGTTTTTAGAAAAGAAGTCTATGATCGACTAAACGAAAAGCGACGCGAGTTAGACAGAAGTTCACAGCTGATGACATTCGAGGACGAAGCCACTCACACAATGAAGTTTCTCGTCTCTTATATCGACCAGATAACAAAAGTGGCATACGAGATCGGCAAAAACGAGGAGCAAGCAAAGCAACTGGCTAGAAGCCACAAAGATCTAATGAACGCCGTGAATGTAAACTTATAGTATCAGTATTCAACTAACTTTTGTTTGTTTCCAGAGAATTGAGCCAACTTACAAGCATGTTTTGGATACGGAACAACGCTTGTTGAACTCAAACGCCGGAGTTGATGTTAACGTGGAAAACTATTTGCGGCCGTTGGAAACTGAATGGACAACGTTGCATCGTAAAATGGAAGAAAGGAATGCTTTGCTGGAGAATACGCTGAAGTTTCATGCTAGTTACTGCTTGGTATGTTCAACTTTTGTTTAAACAGTCCGATTATCTTCAATTTTCAGTATCAAAAACAAGCAGCGGACTGGATTTATTCTATGGATCTAATCAGCCAAAAATTATTTGCATGTCCGAAGATGACCGAAGATTAATTGATCCAAAACAACAGTAAACTTCAAGTGCTCTCAAAGAGACGTTAGCAGAAATGCGCTATTTACTGGAGATAACAGCTAAATGATCTCAAACTTATCCAGTTCTATTGATTTGTCGCAAGAGCGAATTAAAATCTCTAGCTTTCGTAAAAAGCTATTTCAATTTTTGTTAAATAGACACTTTCGATTTTTGTTGAGTCGTGAAATAAACTCTTCTATTAAATCATCTGGGCAATTTCTTACATTAGGGATTTGTCCTATTCAGCGTAAGCTCTTTATGCTCCAATATCCTGTCCACCGCGACACCCTCTAGTTTCCATTCGTTTTCAATTAGTGGATGACGGCCAACCGTTTAAAAGGAATTGGGACAAACTTATGCACAGAACGACGTTTTCCGCCACACCAGAAACAAAATTTTTATTCACAGTTTGGGGCTCGCAAGAGCCGAGACAGTCTTCCAGAGAATCTGGCAGTAGCCGAAAAGACGAACATCGAGCAGAAAGAAGAATAGAAACTCTCATGCATTAAATAGCCTGTCTGTAAATTATCGGTCGAAACTCACTACTCATTTCAACTGAACTCACTTTGAACGCAAGCGATAACTTAATTGTCGCATTCTTCGATTTCAAATGCACTTGTTTGTTAATAAAGTAATTAGAAAGGGCAGTTGTTTATTTACAAGAAATCTATATATCAAATAACTCCGTTTGAGGTGATGTCAGAAATTGTCCCGATCATGTAGTCACTTTGCCGGCTAGATCTTCTTTCGCCATCTTCTGGTTTGTCTTCGTTAGTGTCAAAAAATAGGCGAATTTCACGCGACGCAGAGCGTTTATGTTGTTTGCTGTTCTTTTTTGGATTATCGGCTGATACGAGATGATGTTCGGCTTCTGGGAGTTTCAAATCCTCTTTTGGCTCAACTTCATTCTCGCTTTCCTCTTCGTGCTCTTCTTCGAGGATCTTTAAACCTTTGGCGTGGTAGAAAACAAGAGCAAACAACCTAAGAGCTCCGTAGATACAATGCATCCTTAAATTAGATTTGTTTTAATAGTTGTTTTTGGAACTCACCAAATCCTTAATTGATCAGTTGCGTACAATGAACATGCGCCTTTTCCATCACAATTTGTGCTCCATAACACGCAAAATCTATCAATTAAAGCACCCCACAGAGTCGGTGACGGCAATGTAGCCAACAAACTGACAAGAAAGCCATTGAATCCAAGAGAAACTGACCGAAACTCGGCTGGAACTGATCTAAAACATTTGTTTGGATTCTGTAGCATTTTTGCAATATTAATTACCTCAATAAAATGAGCATACTTGGAGTCACGCCAAGTCCTCCAAAAAGTCCTCCAATAGCCATGTTGAAAAAGTATCTAAAGTGTGTGATTATCTAAAACACTTTCAAAACTTACAGCTTGATTTTGAAGTTACAGTCTTTTTGTTCACAGAATTCGCGAGAAACATTTCCGTTGTTGGCACATGAACAATTTGAAAAAACAGGAGTTTCTTCGGATCGAGTTCACTGCAAACGTTTTGATAGGTAAATACCGTTTTGTTATTTAAACTTACGCGAACGCAGTAATGTTAGGGAGTCCGCATCCTGTTATTCAATTTACATTGCATTTTAAAAAATTTTAAACTAACCAGTATGACACGGAGAAAAGAACACATTTTTGCCGCTTTCGTCGCAAACAGGATATAAAGTGTTGTCACAAAAACAGCCGCTTGCACAAGTTTGTGTTGTATTCAAACCGTTGTCTGGCCTTAAACAGTAAATAAGTTGTTTTTAAAAAGCTCTTCAAATGAATTGAATACATTTCGCCTAGCATCGTCAAAGTAGATCGACATTCAACTCCTGCATTCAAAAACGACAAACACGCAGCAGCGAGGGAACATATAGCGACCCAGCCAGCAGCACGTCTACCTTCTAACTTCAAACGTTTCATCAATAAACTTCCTGTCGTAACACCAATTGCGAATCCTTAATACACAAACATTATGCTGATCAAATAAAAGAAACTCTTACCAACAATTCCGATAAAGCCCATGTAAAGATTGATCTGGTATTGCGGAACGCCGAATTGGATTTCCAGATACTTAGGCAAGAATATGAAGAAGCCTTTAAAGGCCATGACGTCTATGATACGGCCGAACAACATGCAAAAGTAGATGGGTTGTTTGATCACGGTCCGGATAGTTTTGTAGAAGTCCAACGCTTTTTCCTTCAAAGTTGGCGGAACTACAGTTTGGCCATCGGCTGTTTTCTGAACATGCCTGTCTACTAATGCTAATCCGGGTGAACGTCTATAATTTGACGTGTTTAAAGATGTGATTATTAAACAAAAGATTTTGCAATGTCAGTCAGTCAGTCCGTCAGTCACACTTTTACGGTACAAAACGCACATGGCCGGCTGTTTACAGACTATTTCCACAGGCGCCGAGCATGTTTAGAGAACTCACTGTCTATATGTGAGGACACGCCGTGCCTGTGGGAGTCCTGCGAGTTTGAAAATTGCCTTTAATCTGCCTTTAACTCAAAAACGATATTCAGTTCCTGGGAGGAGGAATTTGTAATATCTTAGTAATCCATACGTTAGGGCTTGGCAAAACGCAGAGAAGTATGGGAGTTAATTTTTATGAAAGTGCCACCACATCCAGAACGGTCACGTTTTAAGTCGTCAATGTTTTGTCTTTAAAGGTCAATTAAAAGAATACTTTTTGTTGAGTTTGATTGAAGTTGATTAATAGAAAGAAGACTTTTAACTGACATCAACAAAGTGGTCTTGATTTGAGGTGCAATTGTAACGCTACTTTTTGAACTTTTGAACAGTTCTTTACAAATACGTGTTTGTTAAACATTGCATTGAACTGGAACGTTAAGCTTATTTGCTACTTGATTTTAAGCTTGTTTATATTTCGAGCCAACTGATGTTTTAGCACTTTTACAAGGGCTTGATAACTCCAAGACAACAATTGATGATTCTAGCACTTTATTCATGAGCCATCATAATACAATCTGTCTTCGTTTCGAATCGTTTTGTTTATGAAAAAGAAAAGAAAGTAGAAGGGGAAGGATGTTAAGCCACTCCAGTCTATTGACGTGAGACAAAGACGCTGGTTCTGGCTGGGCAAGGACAGTATGCAGCATCGCTTCCTGGCAATCCATCGCTGCCTTTTTGGCCTGGCTAAAAAATGGATGTCAATGAATGGAAGTGATATAAAGTGAAACTTACTTGACCGTCGCCGCCTGGTTGGCCTGGGCTTCCTGGTTGTCTAAAATGTGCCAGTAAATCAATAAGATTTAGTCAAAAACAAACCCAGCTGGGCCTGGTGAGCCCTTGCTGAAATCATGGAATTTAGTAATTATTGTAAGTGCTTTTAAGTTTGATCGTTTTTTGAATCAAAATATTTGTGTTTTCGTCAAAACCGGTAAGTTTGAATGAAATGTAAACCACGTACACCGCCTGGCTGGCCTGGATTGCCGTTTGGTCCTGGTCTAAAATCACGGTGTTTAATTGGAGATTTGGATATAATTATTTGGCATAATTGGAGATTTGGATGTAATTATTTGACATAATTAATCAAATTTGATTCGAATCAAAGAACTTACGGTCCGGCAGGTCCTAAAGAAAACGGTAAATTAGCTAAATTTACAGGCAAATCAATACCTGGGCCTCCGCTCGGTCCTTTCGGGCCTGGGCTGCTTGTGCTGCGAGTGCCATCTTGGCCTGGTTGACCTCTGAAATTGATTGTTTAGACTTTAAATTCGATCTTTAACACTCACGGTTGGCCTGGAGCGCCTGGTTGTCCATCTCCACCGGCAGGGCCTCTGAAATCATCGATTTTTGACTATTAGAAACTCCAGATTATGTTGAGAAATCCAAACTTCAAGTCATATTAAACAAATTCAAGAAAGTTTAGACTTTTAATCTTTGCTCGAAACTTACGCTGGTCCTGGTGGTCTGAAAAAGAAATAAATTAGTTACGTTTAATTTAATGGTAAACTCACCCTGGTGGTCCTTGGCCGCCGCCTTGTCCTGGGGCTCCTACACAATTCGGTTAAATACACATTTAATTATGACATTGTGTCAAATAAAGAATAAGATCTTCAAAGTTCAAACCTGGCTGCCCGTCTGGGCCTCTGCAAATCAGTGATTTAAACATTGCTTTAACAATGCAACAACTTACGGTGGTCCAGCTTGTCCATCCTACGAAGCACAAATTAGTTATGTTAATCACTTGTTTACAGAGTAGCACAAAATCATTTCAACACGCTCTTTAAAAAGTGTATCGATTTTTGTTTGAAAAGAACGTGATGAAATAATTATGCTAATCAATTGTTCGATTAAAGTGTTAAAGCGTACCGGTCCTGGCGGTCCCTACAATTGAATTTAATTAGTTTTTACACTCTAAAACGATATCCATACTGGTGGTCCAGCTGGGCATGATTGGCAAGAGGTGGCTTGTGGTGGGCATGGTGCGGCAGCTTCACCTGGAGCACCATCATTGCCTGGGCCGCTAAAGTGGTTTATTATTACTTGGATTTGATGTCAAATGTACCCTGGTGATCCTGGCTGACCGGGTTGTCTAAAAGGAATCCAATTAAGTTGTGTTGGTCAGTTAGGAGGAGTCAAATTGCAGTTACACAATTTGCTTTCAACTTACCCTGCTGGTCCAGGCTGAAGTTTGAGTGTGTTAGAAGTGTTTTGAGTTGATAAGTTTATGTTAATCCCTAATGTCCAAAAGATTTGTTAAGAATGAGAAGCCAATTTGGCTTTTGCACATTTGGTTTTAAACTAGACGTTGAAACTTACTGGTCCTGGAGGTCCTCTAAAACGGGTGAATTAGTCAGTTGTTGAACTAATAATTTAAACTCACGGTGGGCAGTTTGGAACTGACGGGGTGCATTGGCAGTGAGCTGGCAAACCTCCTCCAGCTTGACGCTTTTGACGGAAAATGCTGTTGAATGGGTTCTCACGTGGCTTGGATGGTGGGGTCACAGAGAGTTGAACGTCCATGAGTTCAGTCCATGCCGAATCAGTGTCGACCTGCAAATTCGTGCTTGTTTACTTGTTCATTTGAGTGTTTAAATGTCAGTTGTACTTGTTTGAGTACAATTTAGCAAAGCCACTTACGCGGAATTTCTGGACACCCTCTTGGACACGGAGGTTTACATCATTGATGGTGTTGTACAATGATGGAACGACCACTAGAACGGCCAAGATCGCGAAAGCGGAACAAGCGGAGGCAACTCCAACAACCAATTTAGCTTCTTGCATTGTCGTCAGCAAATGAATGGGCGACTGCAATTTTTGGAAATGAGCGCGCAAACTTTTATAGTAGGTAAAGGTAAGCTTTGTGATGGTGGGCGGCCGTTGCGCAGGTGAAAGTGAATCTTCGGTGGTGCGCTCATGCTTCGTGCATTTTACGCCCGGGGCGCTGAATTCCTTTGTTTTTACATCGATGTACGAGTTTTTCTGTGTGTCCCGACGTCTTCAGAATTGTAATTGTACGACGATTGCATCCTGTCGAAATTGATTAAAACTGCACTTGAACTTCAATTAAATTATTATTGAATTCTTTGTCGGCATTTAAAAATGATCTTGACAACTCTAAAAAATGCTTTAACAACTTTTAGTAATTGCAAAAGTTGTCTGTTATTTGTTGTGAGTTTATTAAATGTTCCAGAAGATATTGAATGCACGTCAATTCAACATGACAATATGCGTTCGAAGTTTATCTTTGAGGTTTAATGTAGTTAAAACTTACAACATCAATTTTTGTTGAAATGACCTTTTTAATTATTTGTGTTTAATGCAGTTAAAACGTTTCAGTCAATCAGTATGACAATCAGTATGACAATCAACATGCCAATAAATACACAATAGTTATTACAATTTAATGACTTACTATTACGTACTGATTATTTTCGATTTAAAGATTATGCATTTCATTCAATTTTTGCAGTCCCTACTTCCTTTGTTGTTGCAATCAATTTTTGTAATCTAGAACAACTCAGTTTGCAACTTCCCTCCTCAACAAACAGCCCATTACCGAAAATCAGAAAACCCATTTGTTAACGGTCCCCCGCCAACTCAAGGCCATTTTTTCGAAGCGCAACGAACACCCGAAACCGGAAGACCGTTTAAGGCGTTTAAGGTTGGGGCTGTTTACCGAAAAGCGACGAGGACTAATGAAGAAGAGTCCGCGAATCCGGTTTCGACGCCCAACGTTGGGCCTTGAACGGTGGCGCCTTCAGTTTACACTCGACAAGTGGTGTGTGAAGCTTTATTGGTAACTTCCATTCGTGGCGATCTCATCGACTAATTTGCGAGCATTCCACTGTACGATTTTACTTCGGGAACGGGTTTTGCACCGCTTGGTTCGAGTAGATTAATGTTTGGCGATGCATCAACTGAAATACTAGGAACGCCATCATGGGACCAAATGTGGTTACCGTACGCTCACGCTTTAAAGTCGGACTGTGCATGTGAACTCGTAAACTTCTGATTTGCAGAAACCGCTGCCGGTTCTTGTGTAAAGCGTTTGATACGAAATTAGTCGATTGACATGTTTGATAGATGCGTTTGAAAGATGTCTGAACTGATTATGAAAGTGATATGAAAGCGATTAAAATAGCAAAAATATTTTAAGTTGTAACTTGCTCTTCTTCGAAACAATGTGTTCGGACACTCCAATTATTGTTACAAAAAATTAATCAAGGCAGTCGCCGTCCAATTTGAATAAACCAGGTGAGAAACCGGTCTTCTCAATTACTAAAGTCCCTAGGAATTGAGTTCTAATTAATTTTGCGTATTGCACAATTGCGCTTTGTGCCTCGAGCCAATTTGAGTCTCGTCAACTCGTCCGCCGATCAATTGCTACGTGCGAGCATAAACCGTGACCTGATTTGGCGCAACGCTAATTTCCCATTGTTTGAGTCGATTTTTGGTGTCTTCTTCGAGGTACAGTGTTTTGCGCCGACTTCTGAATTGGAGTTCACAACTAAACGTTGTTTTCTTTGTCATTGAATAGATCTGGCATTGACTTTTAGTTTATACAGTTTAACAGTTTAATACTTTGCTATTTTAATAATTGACCTCTAAAACCTGTCTGTTGCCGGAAGCTTTGCAAATTTTTGAGAAAACATTTGAACGCATCAATCAAAGGGTCAGTCCGATTAATAAGCGAACTACGTCAATAAGTTGCATAAACCTTTGAATTGCATGTTTAAAAAGCACTTTCCCTAAGATCTAAACAAACAAAAAACATCCAAAAAACACAAACAAAAACTCAACACTCGACGCTTCAGCGTGATAAACAAAAGAGTGAAACCGAAAGCTGTCAACTTTTTGCGAGCAAGCGGATCACTTTCAACTAATTTTCCTCGCATCTAATTGCCCTCCAAAAAAGAGGAAGCAGATCCACGGGTCGTCAAACGGTGAACGCCGACAAGTGACTCACATGAAGCAACCAGTTTACCGTCCGCTCTAATCTTTGCGTACGTATGCGATTAGCCGGCTCAGGTGCTAATTTTTAAAGACTTTTCGAACTTCGGGGACCAACATTTAAATGTTAGTTGAAGCGGATCTTTAATAAAGTCGAAGAGATCTGAACACCAACAGAAGCATAAATCAATGAACTCATTTCGAACGAACAATGTCGTTTTATGGACGTTGTCGGACAAACCGCGTTGTTCTCCGCCAAACAAACAACAGGTTCATTCCATGATTTATGCTTCGTTGCAAGTGTTTTTTGCAGCCGAACCTGATTAGGCTTTTTGCATGCACTTTTAACTAGAACGCCTTTGTATTTAGACAACTTCCTAAACCTTTTCCGACAGTTTGATCAAATGACCAATGCTCAGGTTGGAAATAGAGTTGATTAATTGGGTTTGGTTTTACTTCCCTGTTTTTATAGATGTCATAAATAAAGTTGTTATTGAATAGATTTGTGGACCTTGAACGTTTGAGTTTTAATTTGAAAGCAAGAGTCTTTGACCATTCAAGCGTTGACTAATTTAAATGCGACTTTTGACCAATTTCAATAACCTTGAACAAATTGCTTGAACAAATTCGATTACATAGTGTTTTGAAAACAACAACATCCCACAAATTGATTGCTTCCTGATTTATTCGTAAAAGAGAGGGGAAGAACAGTAATTGTCAGGCTTTTGAGGTCCTGAAAGCACTGGACATCCATAAAAGAAACACGTAATAAATGGCAGTTTTTTGGTCTACTAAAAGAAACGGGCAAATCATCGGGCAGGTTTTGGGTGGATGGAGATCGCCACTACTAGAAATAAGAGGTCGCTTAACGGCGACGAGTTCCGTCCTCGAAGAAGACACCACCGTCCAAGGCGCAGTATTTCGGGCAAATACCCTTCTCGCCGGCACCGCCTGAGCTTCCTGGCTGTCTAAATTGGAGAGTTAAATACGATCTGCAAGGTGTTTAACTTACCCTGGTTGACCGGGCTAAATGATGAGATGAGCTTTTGAAATGTTGTAATTGAATGAATCTTGCGTTTGTTTTACGCTTCAATCAGTTACAAGACCCCATAAACTCTAATTTACCTGTCCGTCGTTTCCTGGGGCTCCCTACAAAATTGCGATTAGACAGTGAGTACATGAGGTTCATTAGATTTTTGGAATTTAAGGACAGTTTAAAAAGTGTTAGTTTTTGTGTTTAAACTTACTGGATTTCCGTTTGGTCCTTTCGGGCCTGGTTGGCCTGGCCCTAAATAATTACGCTATTAAACCGGACTTGAATCTATGGATTACCGCCTGGCTGTCCTGGTTGACCAGCCTGTAAAAATTGATTAAGAATGAGATTTTAAGCATTTTGCACATCGCTGTGCTTAAAATTCGAATAACTTACAGGTCCTGGTGGTCTGAAACAATTACAGTGTTAATAAAGTCGTTTTATTGATATTTGAGTATTTTGCTTTTAATTTAATTACCCTGGTGGTCCGGCGTCTCCCTATAAATCAGGCATTATTATCAGCTATATCGCTTAAAAACTTACCGCTGGTCCTGGGGCTCCTGGGCCTGCTTTCTTGGGATTGGGCAGGGGCGCCTGGTTGACCTCTGGAATTGGTTATTTAGTCTTTAGATCCGTTTTGAAAACTTACGGAGCTCCAGCGTTACCTGGGGCACTGAAAAAGTGTTGTTAAGTGTGTTTTAGAATACGATTTGCTAATTTTCCGTTACCCTGGTTGTCCTGGTGGTCCTATAAATTGTGGATTTAGTAATTGTCTCAATATGCAAGTGGACTCCTCGCCACTGAGGATTAAAGTTAAAATTAGGGATTATTACCTGGAGGTCCAGCAGGTCCTGGAGTTGGGTTACCGCCTCCTTGTCCAGGTTGTCTAAATGTGTTAAATTGAGTAATAAGTTTAGTTTTTGATAAGAGCAAAATTGAATGGAATCATTACCCGTTTGGCCCGGCATCACCCTATAATAGCAGCAAAGATTATTATTGGCCATTTAAGTTTAAAACTTACAGCTGGTCCAGGAGCTCGTAAAATAGCATAATTAGTAAGTACATTAGATTATAAATTGTCAAAAACATTAATCAGTTTAAAAGTTTAAGTCTTAATTAAACATTGAAAATCCTTATCTGGTGGTCCGGCTAAAAGTTAAATATAGTAATGCAAGGTTCAAAATGATTTACGTGGTCCGGCTGGACACGGGTGACACGGTGGTGGGGTGGCCTAGATTTTTTAAAAATTATGTAATTTCTGAGATCTAATTATGTAAGTTTTGAGATCTAATTGTGTACCTTTTGAGATCAAACTATGCTTGGGAGATTTGGTTACTTACCTGGGTTCCGGGCAAACTTGCTTGGGCTGCGTCTTCCTAGGTGTTTCCTGGGCTGCCTGGCGCGCCAGAGTTGCCTGGACGGCCTGGGTTTCCAGCAGGTCTGGAATTAAGTTTAATTGTTAATTAGACTTTTGAAGATTTCGTACCCTGGCGGGCCGGCTTGACCTCCGCTACAGCATTCGGAGCAGCTGCCGCCACCTCCAGCGCTAGCATGTCCTCCAGAAACTCCTGAGTCGTATCCAGCTTGACGGGCAGTACGGTTAGCGGCGACTGGGATATTTTTCAAGTGAGAAACTTCACTCCAAATGTCCTTAGCTGAGTTGCGGCACAATGAAAGCTCACGGTCCATGCCGTCGCTCACACGTTGGACGTATGAGTGGAGCATAGGCAAAGTGAAGCAAACGGTCACTACCTGCAAATTGGCAAAGTTGATCCTGCTAGATGCTATCGAAACTCACCGAGATCACCGAAAAGGCGACCGTCGAGTAGGCCACAAATCTGTAGGCTTTGATGCGGTTCTCGTAATCCATCCTTTACTACTTCTTCGAATGCACAAAGTCCTCTCGTCGACCCGAAAGGAGAATGCACGGTGGACTTCGAGCCACAGAAGCTTATATATGCGCGCAGGTTTATTTTCCGTCGTCGAAGATGATTGCACCAAGGTGGTGCGCACCACTTTCAGGTGAGTGGGCGTGAACGGTTCCACACACTGCGTTGTGAAGTTGACAACTTGTTGTGACAATTGTCAGCGCTGCCTTGTGTGCTGATCGGGGTCAGTGGAAGGAGGGCGCGCGGTTGGACAAGAATTCGGGGCGTTTTCCCTTGGGCAACCTTTACACTGTACCGTTCGCAACCAGTTTGCCCGCAACGGCAACCAGCACATAGGCCAATCAATCATTGGGTGGAGTTGATTGTTGGAAAAAACACTTGCAAAAAGCCGGCGGTTTTGTTCAAAGCTCCAGTTGTACGAAATGGAGAATTTATGGAATTTCAGCCTGTCACAACTTCTTCAACGTGATTTGAGATTTGGTTTGCAAAGTTTGTCAATGAATGGCTGGAAGATGTTCAAACATAGACAAAACACTTAAAGGTTTATGTTTATCAGTTGGTCGGATCGCGTTGCTAATGTGATTATGCGCATTCGACGTGTAATCCCACGCAATGTGTTCGACAAACTTCTTCAAAAAGGGAAAGTGTTTTTTAATTATTTCAACTGCACTCTTTAAATCATTTTGAAGGCTTTGCACACTTTAACATGTTCAGCATTTTTTGACTCGTTAGGACAATCAAGAATCGATATACGTCATTTCTATTGTTTTCGACGACGAGACACGTTTAATCGACAATCTAAACCGCCAAACTGCTTGCGCGAACGTGCTTTGTCTTTAAAAGTTCTTGGTCTTGCAACAAGGTTAGCCCGCTTATCACCAAATCAATCACTTTCCCTCAAGGCCGTGAGGTGCTGCTTTCGTTGAAACGGTTTGATGATGGAAGGGTTCAAATTTTCGGCATCTATTGTTTTTAAAAGTGTGCGTTTTTTGAACATTGAGAAAATAAGAAAGGACCTTGAAATATTGCGTAGGGAACGTGTTTATTTTAAAATCTCACAAAGCTAAATTGACATGTCATAATACTTTTCATTCAAAACCGATAAAAACAAGAAAGCTAATAAAAGGACCTTGAAATATAACGTAGGGAACGTATTTATTTTATTAAAAATGACTGTTAACTTGTTTGTTTACAGTATCAATTGTTGTTCATCAACACAAAAAACATTCAAACATCAATCAATTTCAATGCAAAAGAAAGATTTTGACGTCTTTGCACTTTCTTTTTTTGCGAAAAACGGAAGTCGTTTTTTCTACCGTTTTTTAAACAACGACCTTTAAAAACAGTTTATAGCATTTTGGCAGTTCAATAATGCTCATTAAATCAATTCATATGCATAAACTTTAATAACTGTTTGAGTTTTTGATGTGACATTTTAATTACTCAATCAAAGTAATTAATTAAATTATTTAATGACTTTGTCAACAATTACATATGCATAAAAATTTAAACATCAACTTTCAACACAATGGCTTTTAAGTTCGCACTTAGCCGGAATTCACGAAATTTCAACAAACATGTTATGACACTTTTCGCAAGAACTTATGGGAGCCAATTTGTGTTCGACGTCAATTTGAGGAAATTAGGACGCAATCGATACACAGGAGCGCAATAGATTCCCCGCCGGTTCACCTTCCACAGATACCTTAATTGGACGTCGGCGCTTATTGTCTTGGCGCTGTTGAACTGGTTTGAGTAATTTTAATTTGGGTGGTCGTCGTACAGCTACCGAGTTGTACAATTTCCAGCGTTGATTGCAAACTTGGTGGAATGCCAGCGCGAATGCGAAGCGAAACCCCTTCGTTGTACATGACAAAAGTGTAACACCTGCGATGAACATTCGGACTTTGATGACTTTCGGTTTGAAACGCTAAGTGCTATAAACGGAATCGGAAATTGGCATGAACGAATGGAGAATTACTTTAATGTTTGTGTACTGTACGGCCCTTCTTATGTGCTTAATTCACTTGACGGTTATTTAGTTCAAAGCAATCAGTTCGAATGAATAAAATGTTAATTGCACAGAAACGAACGGCGGTTTCAAACAGCTTCGGCACGCAAACACCCGCTAATTAAATCAACAAACATTTAATTTTGCTTCTTGGAACAGCGTGCACTCGGTGTTGTTGTAAGGAATGCTTGTTGATTCTTGTGCTTGTTTTTTGATGTTGTGAATTGTTAAAATGTTTCAAACATACAAAGAATTCAAATTAACTGTTAAACGCTATGAACTCCACAATCGTACAGCGACCGTTCCGAATATGAGGCGCACATGATTTTCCGTTTATTACTTGATTTTTATTGCTTCTCCGTGATTTACTGTCACAAACGCATTGTCAAGAGCAGTTTGTACAGTCAAGTTAAACCATCCAAAACAAAAAGGACTATCATTCCAGGAACGGTTTGCAGCACTTAAAGTTTTAGTTCCGTTTTAGACTCTCCAGTCAGTTTAATGCACCAAACCCGTTCCATTCGGCATCGATTGTCATTGTTAACGTGGTGTGCGCGTGTGAGGAACCGACCAATAATCACCCCGAAGCCTTCTTTGGACCTCAATTGTCTGCGAACAAATGAGTTGATTGTCTGATCGGGTTCCGAGTCAAAAAAAGGTCTTTGTGGTTGCTGTCTGCGCGAAATCAATGATGGTCGTTTAAATTATCTTCTGCAAACTTCTTGAAATTTAACTGTTCAGCGACTTGATAACCCACGCATACAGTAACCACACTACTGCGCATTCTTTTGCTGATTGTTCCGAATTGAAGGTTCAAACAATTCGACCCGGTGCGTGAGTCAGTCGACGACCCAAACGGTCCAAATCAAGTGGCTGTTTAGCGAACAGTTCAGAGTGAAAGTAGAAACCGGTTAATAGAGTGTTTGTGATTTCGACGGCAAGGTCACTGGAGATTTTGCACCAAATCATGCCACTCAAAGTGAAGAAACGCCCAAATTGGCAACAAAATTTAAATCGAACGCGAAAACAGTTAAAACATTAAATTTGATTAGTTGAAAAGTTGCTTGTAATTTGATTCAAAGCACCCCGCAATATTTTTGGACCTCAACACAATAAACGTAATTGATTCAAAAATTGTATTTGTTTACGTCGGAAGTCCGCTTTCTTCGACGTTTTACCGAAAGAAGTGTGCACTAAAACATTCTTATTGATTAAATAACAACTAGCTAATTTGAGAACTAAGTTGGCAACAATGTCCATATTTAGAAATCAAGATTGCGTAACACCAAGTTTCAAGAAGATTGCTTAGCTCACAAGTTTTGCGCATTAATTAAACATTAGAAACTGCAGAAAGTTCAAAAACAGCCGGAGACGCAGCAAGTTTTCGTCGAACTCATTTGATTTGAATCCGAAATGAGCCAAGATTTTAAGCGTTTTTGTAGTCGGTCGCTTTTAAGACCTCTTTTAAGGCCTTTGGTGCCACTGCATTCTAGAAGATGTGGTTGCTATGGTATGGAGAACGTCGTGAGAGTTCGGCCGGTCCAGGTGTTTTGGTTTTGTGTTGCTTTCATTTTGCTTTGTTAATCCTACAATTTTAAGCGAGTGTCTTGTGGTGGGAAGCCAAAATTGATTAGATTCTATAGTGTGATGATTATAGTTCATTCGAGTTGGATTAAATTGGTTCCGTTTTTAGTTTTGCGTGATGTTCGGCATTCTTTAGTTTGTTTGTTCAACTCGGTAATTAAGTTTGTTGTTTAGAGTGCATGAGCATCGTTCAATGACTCGAGTAGGTTCTTCAGGAGGACGTTTAAAAACGCCAACTCGGCCTTTGTATGCTGCTCGCTTGCCACCGATTCAACCACATCCTCTTGGAGCAGATGAAGCAAACGGAAATGGCGAGGCTGTTCAATCAGAGCCGGTCATCACAACATCGTTAAGTTTGCCTAAGATTCGACCAACGACGGCACGGCCAGTGGGTACACAATTAAGCGCAAGAACGGGCATGAGTGGTGGAGCATCGCCTACTGGCTTGAAACCTTTGCCTGCAATCGGAGAACCATACAGAAGTGAGTCAATCGATCTTAATTAAAAGAAAACTTTGCAACTTTCAGAGCCTACAAGTCGGTCAAGACACGTAAAGTCATCTCCACTGAGGACGGCTTTAAAGTTTTCGGTCATTATTATGTTTCTCTCAATTCCGGTGTTAATTTTTATTGGTAAGCCTTCTTGTATGTTTAATCAACTTTTAATTAATTTCAGTTATGATGGTCTTGTCCGGAGGGTTTGCTCCCGAAACACCAGATGAAATGCCTCCTTTGCCGGCTGGAATGAATATGCCACCCCCGACTTTACCCGCCAATTCTACAACACAACTCACGCCAGTGATTAGCTCTTCACTGAGGCCGGCTACAAACGGATCACAAGTTACTTAATTCTATTTAATAATCGCATCGATTTTGCTTGTTTGAAATTGACGTCAATTGTATCTTTAAATACAAAATGTACAGACGAGTGAATGCAGTAACTTTATTTGTTCAAACGTGCTGACAATTAAATGCTTAACGATACTTCTTAAAGAACGGATCATTCAAATTGCTCAAAATAGGGATGTGGAATTCCGACACAGTTTCTGGAAAGCCAACAGTGTTGTTAAAAGTCCGCAAATTGGCTGGGAAACGATAGTGCTTTCCAGTCACGTGGTCTTTCAAAACATATTGATTTGGATCTTGATCGCCCACGAAATAAAGAGAAAGTCCGTTGATGTGATAAACAGCCTAAACAAAGTTTGTGTTCTTCTGTTGTCACTACATAATTGTTGTTACCGGAACAGTGTCGACAATAATGGGCTGTTTTGGATCTGTCGAGTTCTCAACACAGTATTCGGAAAGTTTAGACTAAATGCTTTGAATTCGGACTTAAAGTAGCAAAAAGAACTTACAAAGCAAACTTCGTAGACTTTGGCTAGTTCGTGAATATCTAAGTCCGTGACATTTGCGACAGTTGAAAATACTCCTTTTTCTATTTGAGCCGCATCAATTGTGCTTCCATTTTTGTTAAAGACCAAATGATTCCCGATCATAAACGCCTTCTCCACGTTGGGTTTTGTTGTGGCATTCAATGTTTTGTAACCGTCATGACTAAACAAAGTTTGCATTATAAAGTCAAAAGAGTCAATCTACCCAAAAGATTCAAAACTATTTTCTGTCATTCCAACCAAAAAGTTCTTGTTTGGCACAAAGAACAAATGCAAATTCTGCGGTCCTTTCTTAAAAGCAAAGCGGTTATGTTTTAAATCCACAGAAACTTACGTGATTGTGCAAGTAACCAGTTGTCTCGTTGTTTATATCTTGATCATACTTTGCTGAACGTTATTAGTGTTTTGACAAGTATTAAACAACTCACACAAAGTGACATAATGATCCGTGCTGTCTTTCTGTTTGATATAGAAAAAATCGTAGTATTGGGTGAAATCGCCATCCTTTAGTGAAATTACTCCTGTTTTGTTAAAAACAAAAGAAGCTCCGACAGTTGAACTCAAAAAAGCAAACAAGAAACACACAATCAAACGCATCTTGACAACACTTCAAATGAAGATGACTGCTTTCATCTGGAATGTGCAGTTTCACGGTCATTGAATTATGAATTAGTTGAGCATTTTAAATTTAATGTGTCTTGTTGCATTTTAATTTGATCGTTTGCAAGCATTGACTGATTTGATTCGTTTTGCAGTTTCAACAAAAAATTGAAAAAACAAAAAAGCACTTTTTAAAAAAGCTGATTCGTTTGATTTTTAAAAACGTTAATCACTGATACCCACGCAAACGGTTGCCTATCATTAATTAGCAAGTTCCTTTTCAAGAAGGGATTGGCCGTCTTGCACGCCTCCAGCACATCAACTTAAAAGCTTGATAAGAGTGGAACAAGTCGGCGACCTCCAGTCATCAATTGTTCTTGCAGGCACAACGATGAAAAGTTGTTTCTTGCTTTTGGCCTTTGTGGGTTTTTGCGCAGCCACTGAAGTCGACACAGTAACACAGCCGCTGTCCTTACTTGGAGATTTCTTGACAACAAGCGTTGGCATTGGCAGTCCGCGTATGTTAATGAATTGTTAGCAGATAATAGCGTTGATCATTTAGCGCAATACTTCGATTTGTTTCTTGATACCAGCGATGACAAGTTAGTTATTGCTGACACACAAACATCAAATCCGGGCCTTGATTACCAATACAACTACATCAAAAACTTATTTGTTCCAGAGTGAGTTTAATTCTAACTATTCCACAAACATGTTCACACTTTCAGAAGTTCCAACACTTTGAATCAATCTCAGAACATTTGCCGTCGAGGCTACAGAGATGGAACTTCTGTTTCGCGCATTGATGGAATTTACGCAACTGATTTAATTACGGTTTGTGTTAAAGCTGTTTTTAAAGATAGTATTGGCGTTTTAGATTGGTGGCAACACGTTTCAAAAAGAAGTCCGATTTTGTGAACTTAACCACCCTCGTTCCGCGTCGGACATCTCCTCTGACCCGAATAGATGGTTCCAGAACATGCCGATTGATGGATTTTTAGGTTTAAGACCAGGCGGAGAAGATATCCTACAGAAAATTGGTCTTGAGCGCCAAATTTCTTTCATAATCAACAGTGGCGAGCCTACGGAACCCGACGCAGCAGGCTTGATAACTTTCGGTGGCCAAGACACAAAGAATTGCAAGTCATTTAGAACGTTCCCGTCCAACGACTTCGACACGTGGCGCGCGTGGATCTCTCAGTATGCAATTGTTTTACCTGGCAATTATTTATTTATGCTTTTAGAACCACTTTCAACGGAAAGACTTCAGTTGGCGTTTATTCAACTCGTTTCGAATTCCACAACAAAACTTTGATCGTTCCAAAAGACGTCTACAATCAAATTGTTCTCTATTTTGGAAATCAAGTCTCTAACATTCCATGCAGCAGTTACAAGAACATTCCAGACCTAACTTTGAGTATTTATGGCCGAGATTATGCGTATCCCATCAGCAGAATCTTCAAACAGTCGGGCAGTTCAACTTATTATTGCAAGATTGACATTGATTCAAGTGATGACTCTTCAGACGACCAAATTGTTTTGAACCGCTACCTGTTTGACAAATACTGCCTATATCTTGACTTCGACGACGGAATTATTGGATTGGCAGATGTTAACTCATCAAAATAATGTGTTGTTGTGTGAATAAATGCATTCAAATTCTGTCGTGCAACAATGATCATTCAATAATTAAAGACTTTCTTATCAGCAAAACAAAAATCGTTCAAATAAAGCAATCAGTAAAACTCCCACATGTTTTTCTTTGTTATAAAGAAACATTGTTAGAACAATCAATTCTATAAACTGGAATGTTTGAGAGCTTGCAGATTTATTTGATTGTTTTGTCGTTTGTGAATGTTGTTTGGTCTGATCTGCCCACGCAAAGTTTGGGAATATCCGGTAATTTCTTGACAACAAGCGTAGGTATTGGGCAGCCCGGTGAGTTTTAAATGATATCCTGGACATTTTGCATTTTAAGCCCAATATTTTGATTTGGCTATTACGTTAAATAGCGACAACTTGATTATTTTGGATGCAAAGGCACAGAATGTTCAATTGGATTTTCAATACGACTATATTAAGGAGATGTTCTTTCCGGAGTAGGTTTCAAAGAGCAAAAAAGTCTTTTGTCAAAAAGTTTCAAACACAAACAATTTTTGTCAGTATTGTTTATTTGCGCCTTTCAGAATTTCAAATACCGCCAATGTAACAAATTTAATTTGTCGGCAACATTTCGGCTATTTTAAAACCAACAAGAAGCCAAGCGGTCACTATGTTGCAGATACAATTACGGCAAGTTTAAAAGTATAATAACCTCTAACGTTCTATTTAAGTTTTGTGACAATTATTTTGAGACACCTGTTCGGTTTTGTGATTTCGATACGAAAAGAACAGCCGACACTTTAAGCGATGATCCATTACATGGGTTTATGATGTTAAACATAGACGGATTCTTAGGATTAAAGCCAGGCAAAGAAAACATTTTGCAACAGCTGATTCCGCCAGACAGTTCTCTCCAACTTACATTTTATGTGGACAAGTAAATAAACAGTTACAGTATTTAAACAGTTTAACTTAGAAATGCACAAGATCCTGACGCAGCGGGCTGGATGACGTTTGGCGGAAAAGATACAACTCATTGTGGAACATTTCGATCATTCCCGTCCGAAGATGCAGACTCGTTTAGTGCTTGGGTCACCGGGTAAATTGAACGAATTCTCAAAACATAAACACAATTTCAGGACATCATTCAACGGAGTTAGTGAAAGCGACACATACACTGCGATTTTTGACTTACCTTATAACGACGGAATGGTTGTCCCGGAAGACGTTTATAACGATATTTCTTACTACTTCGATGACCAGCCAAAACATTTCTATTGTTCTTCTTATGCAAATCCGCCCGACTTGAGCGTTAACTTTTATGGCAAATGGTACATCATTTCAATTAAGGACCTGATTGTTAAACAGTCACCACAATATTGCTCACTGCAAATGACTGCAGCCGACAGTGACGACGAATATCAATTTGTTTTCGGCCGGAACTTTTTTAACGAGTATTGTTTGTTTTTAGACTATGAAGATTCTTTAATTGGACTGGCTAGTGTGAAGTAAAATTGCAGTGAATAAACATATAGATATTTCCAAATTACAGTAGACTTCCGCTTTCCTCCACACGTGCCGGAAGCAATTTGCATAGTTCAGACACAAAACACCACCCAAATTACACCGCCATTAAACAATTTACGTATACTTTACCACCGGTTTGCTTGTTGAAATTATGTGAGTCTAAAATACCGGGAATTTGCAGCGAACTCCCCACGCAACTCATTGCGCATTCTTCGAGGATGAAACTCGTGTACTGACCTTTTGGCTTCTATCGTATGCATGGATGAATGGAGAGGAAGGCCCAATTTCGGCAGTTCAGTTTTGAGTATTTAAGTTCGGCCAAATTTTGAGTTCGCATTTTCGAGCAAAAAACGACATGAAAATTTTGCTTGTTGTCATTTTGTTTCTTGCTCTTTTTCTTTATGTGACAATGAAGAGTTTTGAAGGTGAGTGTTTCCTTTGTTACGGTACTTGAATAAATCGAACAATTCCAGTTAGTCAAAAACCTGCCGAAAAGTCACCACCACTTCAAGAGAAATCCATTCGAAGATTTCTTGACGAACTCAACAATCAGCGAGAAGTTGTGAGAGACAATGATGGCAAACAATCGAATACTGCAACTGATCACTCAAAACGACATGTATTCCATTACTCCAAAAACATTCTGCATCCACTTATTTTGCGCCGTCTAGCCAAACGTACCAGAAGACAAAGACAACGGCAACAAGATGAATTGCGCTTAAACGATGAGATCTTCTTCGGGTTGGAGCCAGAGATCAAGCGAAACGACGAAGAGCCGTTTTTCGGAAGAATGCTCCGACTTGATGCAATTTTAAACGGCGGCCTATACGGATAAGTTCATGGCTGATTTGCTTTGTTGTTTTTTGCCGGTAGACTAGATAAATAATTTATTTGAACTGTTTCGGTTATGAATTCAAACAATTAAATGCGGAGCTCGTTCAATTTGAGATCAACTTACTAGATGTTAATCAGTGGATGCTGAAGGTTAAATAAACTTAGAAAACCTATCTTCTACTTCACCCCCGCTTCTCGACTTTACACTCTAAACAACACCTTGATTCATGTTTAATGAACTTGCTCTTTGAGACGTTCAATTAAAATTACAGCTGTGTTTTTTTAGAACGTTGCATAAACTCAAAATTGTTTCGGCACGTCATTCAATTCGAACTCAATTTAAAACAATTGGTCTAAATTTGTTTGTAGGCGTTGAAAGTGTTTTGAACTCAGTTTAAATATGCTTTTTAAAAGTGTTGCATAAAACTAAACACGTCAAGCACCGGGAATGTGAATTCTTGCAACACTCGGGAATTAATTATTCCACCTTGTTCTAGATGTGCTCTTGTTCACTTGTTGTCGTGCGGGGGTGTTCGGCGAAGGTAGGTGTGAAGACTACGGTCTACACCCACAACTGAAGAGACCATCTTGTCAGTGTAAAAGTCGAATGAGATCACGGCTGGCGGAGGGTGGATGCATTTAGTTGATGATCGAGGAGCGCAAACACAACTAACTAACTGGACGCGGTGCTCGGCGTACAATTTTAGCATTTTTGTTGACAAACACCGGCGTTATCGGACGCAAACCTTCTGATTTCTAGTCCTTCACTCATTCCGTCCAGCAAAACAGATGTTTCGCCGACTTTTTCTCACAACTGTACTATTTTTTGCACTGATTCTTGTAGCTTCGGCTGGCAGGCATCATAGACGGCACAAAGATTGTCAATTGTCATTGTTAAAATGTGTCCGAGACCTGGGACACACACGGTATTCAATTAAAGTCCTTTAAACATATCAATTTTCATTTTTAGGATAGGAAACAACGTTTTAGAAGAGTGTCGAAAAGCGATTCATTCCGAACAAGTCCGACTAAATTGTATGACAAAACGTAACGACAAATACTTTGGAGACTTTTAAGCTTATTTGAATTATTTGTGTACATACTGTTAAGTGTAAATATTGAAAATGTGAATAAACACTATTTAATTTGAATATTTTCAATCTAGCAAATAAGTCGTTGCAAAGAAATCAAAGAAGAACAATTTAAGGAACAAGGAAGACCGATTGAAGACCAAACAGCAACAGCACTAATAGTTCTTGTTTAGCCACTGGAAAATGGAGTCATAGTTATCGGACTGCCATTGAATGTTAGATCGAATGTTGTTGGCAGCGTTCTTGACGGCACTTGCACGTTTGTCATTCAAAACTTCCCATTTGATTGCGTTGAACTAAAAATGTAAAGCAATAAGTAAACTGTTATATTGCAATTTAAGATCTTAAAACACACCTTGTTCAACAACTCGCTGGTCGCCCAATCGTTAGTCATTGCCTGAACAAAAGTGGAAAATTGCTCGCTTTGATGCAAAAGCCCCAAGTTTGTGAACGTGTCGGATTTGCTCATCAGCCAATTGTAAAGATACGTGTTCGTCATGTCCAGATGTGCCAGTCTTTGGATAAAAAGGTCACTGAATCCATAGTAATAACCTTCAACAGAGAATGCCAAATATCTAAAAGCATTTGTTTAAAAGAAAAAGTTTGAAAAAAATTGACTTTTGAGTTTCTTTTTCGTCTTGCAAGCACGAGACCATTTCAATCAGCGGATCAACACTGGCCGGCAAAAATGCATTATTCTTTTCGTTCAAGTTGTCCAAAACAGCTTCCATCTTGGTTTTCAAGTTTTTGTAAGTTTGGATTCCTGAACACAAAAACTGGGCTCGGTTGTCGGGGCTAATGAAAACGCTAAACAAAAATGATTAAAGAACTTGTTTTGTAATGTGCAGGAAAAGTACTTTAAGCACTGATGAATTCCGTAAGGTGACGAGACGCAATCACTTCCGCCGTGATCCATGAAAGATTTGGCCACATCAACAAACTTGCCAATTTGAAGACGAGCGGCCAATTTGCTAATGAAGCTGTTTCCGTTGCTAAATAACAACAATTAATTAAACTTGGTTAGTGCAACTTTACTAGTAATTCCAGAAATCTGACCCTCCATAATTTCCTCTATCGTTTATAGCATCAGCGATCAACTTCTTCAATTTGCCAAAAGCCGGAGTTGTTTTGAGACGACTGATCAGGTTGTCAAACACTTCAAATCCGTAACGCCAAGCTAATTCTCCGTTTGTGTATTTTAGATGTTGGAGAGTTTCCAACAAACGATCCCATTTTACTTGACCGCTGTTAGCCAGTGCCCAGTTATCGGTAACAATTGATGCCCAAACAGTGTCGTTGTATCGAGTGTTGTTCACCAAGTTTTTAAGAACTTCGCTCCACACTTTGTCGTCATATTTAACACGAGCATAAGTTGTTCGTCCAAGAGTCAACCAAGCAGCAGATTTGAACGGTATTTGTTCGAAGACTTCGTTATAAACCCAATCAGTTCGGTTGTTTTTAGCGTCATAAACCCACGTGATTGGAATGAACCAACGATAATCAAAGTCCGATTTGGGCAGTTTTGCTGGATCGTAATATGAAGTCTGCTTAACATTGACAAGTCCAGTGTTTTCAGGCGTATAAACGGAGAGAACAGGATAAGAGACTTGCTTGAAGAAGGGGTCCATAAACCGTTGAACATCAAGCAACTCGCCGTCCCATCCAGTAATTTGCTTTGCTTGTGCGGCTTGTGTAATGTATGACCAGAGTGTGGCATCGTCGGCATTTCTGAACGCACGAGCTGCAATGTAGTTCTGAAGTCCAGTCTTGAAGACATCATCTCCAACAAAAGAGCGAAGCATCTGCATAACTGAAGAAGGCTGAAATTGTTTAAATAAACATTATTGTTTTGAAAACAAAGACTTTCTTTTTCGTAGACAATTGGACTGAACGGCTCGAAGCCATAAACGTTTACGTCACTTGGAATGATTCTTGCTTGAACTTTCTCGTCATATCGCAATGCACTTTCGCTACTAGTAAAACGGAACTTCTCCTAAAAGTAAATGTTTGTAGCTTTTATTGATTAAATTACGTCATGTCCAAAATAGTGTCCGAAGATTTCGGATTCGAAGAAGGTCGCAAACCCTTCATTGACAAACGTGTTGTACCAATCTTTCGTTGTAACTAAGTCACCGAACCAGTGATGCGTCGTCTCGTGCGCCATAACGCGATAAACATTTTGCTTATTCTCCAGAGTTTGAACTTCCGAGTTGTGCAACACATATTCTTCTTTCCCGATGATAAAGCCCCTGTAAGTGTGTTAAACTTTAAAACGTTACAATGCTTGTTTACTTGCCAGTTCTCCATAGCTCCTGTAAATGTGTTACTTATTTTAAAATTATTATAATAGAGTTGTTAAAAAGAGCAGTTTCTTAATGTTTAGTTTGAAGTTGCTCTAACATTTAAAACAATCGAGAAAGCTTGACTTTAACAGTTTGAACAATAAAGTATCGATTAACTAAAGAGCTTGTTACACTATCACAAGCATATTTGCTATTTTAAAGCTCATTTTTGAAACACTGCTTGAAGGATCTTCTGGAACAGCGATTAACTCACCCGCATACAAAGGAGCAGCAAGTATGTCCAGTTTTGATCCAAATTGTTTGTAACTTTCTTTCATTTCTTGACTCAAATAATTGATTGTGTTGATTGCAGCTTCCAATGCAACTTTAGCGTACAGTTCATAGCCAAGACGAGCCCAAACACGCACCGGAACTGAAAACATTTTAAATAGCAAGTTTTAACATATAAATTAACTTACTTCCATCTGGAGTCACTCCACTTAATGATCCAAACTTTCCAATTGCAATTGCAACTATGTAAGTTGACATCGGTTTTGTCTGTGAGAACTTTGTTGTTGAGTAGCCAAGAGAATCCAATTCGTGACTCAAAATTACTCCATTGGACAGAGCAGTAAATACGGATGGATGTCTAACAGTAATATCCCAAGTAGCTTTATATTTCGGTTCATCGAAACAAGGCACTAGAGAACGCGGATTAGCACCTCCGGCCAATTCTGTGTACAAAATTGAACTAAACACAAAGTTTCAAATTAACTATAATAAACAAGTTACCTCAACTCATCAGTTTTTGTGTTATAAGACTCGTAGAAGTTGACACCTTGCGTTGAATCTACTAATTTATCAAATATCAAGCCTATGAAGCCGATTTCAATCATCACTCTCGACTTTGCAGCCACTAAACTCTCCAAATCCAATGTCAAAATACCGTTGTCGTAGTCGCGAGACGTTTTTGCATTAACCAAACCGCTGCTTGTAGACACTTGAATGAAGTTTATCAATTGACGATGTGAATTGATTTGGATTTGTTGCGTTGCTTTAGTTGTTGTGAAAGTGATCTGAAATAATTGCTGTTTAAAGAACAATAACATTACGGAAAGCAAAACAACACTTAAGCTTTTTGACAAAACTTCACGGTAACGTTTTTTTGGCCCACTCTAACGTGACCGTCAAAACGTAAAGAACTTTGATTGATCAATAATGTAGCCAGTGGTTGGATAATAAGGAGTGAACGTGAATTTGCAGTTGATGTTGTTGATATTCAAATTGGCCAACTCTTTCGTCCACGCTGCTCTTTGAATAATGACGGTGTCGTCGTAGATGTAGCGAGTGTACTCGCTGTGGTACCAACCTGTGGAATCACTTGCTTGCCCCTTTTGATGTTGTTTCCAAGGGCAAGAATGGCATCACTGAAGATTTGTTTTGCATCGCCTGGAAGTTTGTCTTGAATGCTGGCAATTAACGTGAGTAAATTGTCCATGTCTTTGTCGGAACTCCAGGTTGAAATCATCGATGAGAGTGCATTGCTGAGCATTTGCAAGTGACGATTAAACAAGGTAACGTTATTTGTGATGAATTCGTATAGAACAGAGCTTGCTTCCGCATTAAATTCTAACGCGTTTATAAAGCTGGAAATTAAACGATCAGTTTACAGAGTGGACCAAAAAAACGTTAACACAAAAAATTGTTTGCGTTTGAAACTTTTTGATTGACTTTTTATGTAAGAGACTTTTGATCGGCTTTTTTGTGTTTGAAACTTTTTGATTGACTTTTTTGTGTTAGCGTTTTTTTGGCCCACCCAGTACTGTGCATTCAAATAATTAACTTACTTGGTCTCGTTTTCATAAACCGCTGTTTCGAGCAAGTCTTTGAGTTGATTTTGATCAGTGATGCACGCCTAAACCGTTAGCGACAGCTTCCATTTCATATTGGAAATAGAAGAAGGTTTTGCGGTTACGAATCATTTCATGCCAGTAGTTTGTCAAGAATGTGACCGAATCCTGGTCATTGTCAATAGCTCCAGCACAATAAGAAGCTGTTCTTGCATCAGCTTGAATTTTGTTGCAAGTCTCAAAATTTTTAAATGCGGCACAATCAACTGTGAATTGTTTAAACAACTCTTTAGCCTTTTTACGAGCATCTCCGATGTTGAACTTGACGGCTGCCGGTAGGAGAAGATAATTTGTGTGACTGAAAACATAATTTGTTTTAAAAGTAGCAACAAATCAGAACTACCCCGCTGCCCAGTCCGAACTTGCCCAATCGAGTTGATTATAAATGGAAGTGAAATGTGATTGCAACAAGTGCTAAAAATGCTTGAAATTATTTTGAAGTTTTTTAAACTCACAGAGTACAAATCTAGTCCATCTCCGGCTGAGAAGAAGTTCCGAACAGAAAGGAAACGTCTCAAAATTGCTTCGACAATGTGCGGCGAAACTTTGCCTTTTGAGTCAGCGACAATCTTCTTGAATAACTTAGTGCTTCTCCAGTTAGCAATTGCGTACTGTTCGTTTTCGAAGTCCATAGCATCGGTTATTAATCCCAATAAAGTTGTGTCGTCAATCTTTGTTGTGTCCATTTTTAAAAACTGTTCCCACAACGTTTCACTGTAAGTTACGCGAGCAAAAGTGCTTGATTTGTGGTTGAAGATGTAAGAATCCGAAGCATTTACCCAATTTTCAGGGCAAGTTTTGCCGTCCTCCAGTAAATAACCGACGGATTCTTCTCCTGTTCTCAAATTGTAGGCAAAGATTGGGATTGTCCAGTTTGCCGTGGAATCTGTTCTCGACGGATAAACGGAGAACATGTATTTGTTGTCTTCTATCCAGACATCAACAACCGGGGTAGTGTGAGTTTTTCAAGAAGCCGTCGAATATCTTTCGTGCATCCATTTTTCCACACAAAGGTTTGTCAATTACGGCAACAAACTCGTCGATCAGATCGTCTGCTTTGGCGTTTGAAAATTGATGTTTGGTCAAATAGCGATTGAGTGCTTTGAAAAAGTTGTCTGAGCCGAGAACACGTTCAAACATTCGGAGAATGGCGCCTCCTAAAATTAAAGAACACATTGATTCAACAAAACTTTAAGGATATTAAACAACATGAATCTTTGCAATTTAGATCAATGTTGAAGACTAGCAACAACTAAATGTTCTTCGAACAATTTAAAAAAGTGCTAATAACTTCCCGGCGTCGTAGGTAACATCGTCGAAGTATGCTCTATCCGCAACCACAGCATGTTCAATTTCTTTTTGACTGTGCAAGCCGGCATTTTTGTTCCAGACCATAACGCTTTCAATAAAGTCTTTTTGATCTGTTCTGAATTGTTGTGTCGCTCTGACTTCTGGAAGAAGGCAGCAAAACTTTCATGGAGAAACTCGTAACCCCATCTGTCCGCAGTAACCAGATCGCCGAACCACTAAAAAAGAGCATTGAATGAAAGGATAAAAGTAAAGACTAACTTGATGACTTATTTCGTGGCACATGATTGTTGTTTGTTCAACCCTCATTGGTGACGGCGTAGCAATTGGGAAGTTGAGATAGAAACCTTGTATAGACAATAAGTCCAAAATTCTCCATGGCCGAAGAATGTCCCATCTCGATCATTTCGACGTTATCCAATTTGTTCAGCGGGTAATCAACATTGACTAACTTTTCCATTCCATCAATGCAATTTGCGCCTATCTGAGCTGACGCCGGCAAGTAATCTGCCAACTCCGGAATTGCAATTGTTTGAACAGGCACTCCGCGTTTGGTTTTTGCCAGAGCAGACTTGAAATTGCCGATTACGAACGCCAATAAATAAGAAGACATCCTTGTCGATTCACCAAACTCCATCATGTTGTAATTTTTGCTAAAACACACAATAATTACTTACACTTTGTTAAAACTATAATTACTTGTATTCGTGATTCTTTCCTTCTGCGACATTGCTGTAAACTTTGGCTAGTTTTGGATAAACAACGGACAATTGAAAAGTGGCTTTGAAGTACGGATCGTCGAAAGAGGGATACATCTTCCGGGCTCTCATTGGTTCAAAGAATGTGCCAACCAGGTATTGGAAGTCACCTCCATCGTCCATGTACTTAGAAAAGTACAAGCCAGCGTCTCCGTACTCATTGATTGGACCCTTATAGTCTATTTTCAAGGTACATTTTTGACCAACACTCAACGGCTCAACTGTTTTCAATGTTAAACGGGTTGTGTTCGGATTTGTGGCAAAAAAGTTAATTGGAATGGAGCCGTCCTCCGTAGATAATTGAACACTACTGAATTCGAGTAGATTTTGTGCAAACAGCCAGATGTTTTGTGTAGTTTGCGCAATTGTGAAATGAATCCGGACTGTGCCGTCGAACGTGAAATCCGGCTTTTCTTGATACAATCCAAGAAACGGGAAATGAGGAAATATGATCAGTTCATACCTGGACACGTTCACAACACGAGGCAAACGTTCTCTCAACAACTCAGCTTGACTTTCATTTGAATCAAATAGAGCGGCGTTCTTTCGAAGTGGCTTTTGGTCTGAAAGCATTGAGTACAACAGTAGTCACTGTAAAGTAACTTACGACTCCAAAGCCTCTGTGCATCTGAAATTACCGGCCATATGAACACAAGAACAAAAAACCAGAGACGAGTCATCGCCGTCAAACTGACAATCAATCAATTAGTGCTTGAACGCTGCAAGTTGTAGCCAAAAGCTGGCCGCTGTTCTTTGCGGCACTCCAGAAACGGTGTTAATGGAAAGGCCTTGATAATACTCAAAGAATGGAAGCGCCTACTGATTAGCGCCTATGCAATTTATTCCTTGTTTGATCATTTGCGCCTGCTTGTTGCTTGAAGTTTTTTGCTTAATTAAATTTAATCTGCTTTTAAAACTTTCAACTAAATTGTTTTGTTGTTTGAGTTAATTTATAGCGTTATTAATCACCACGTCGACTGCTTTTAATTTAAGCGTTTGTTAATTAATTACTCATCACTGCAACGTCAAAGCTTATCACGGTTGTCCAAAGTGGAGACAGCCAACGAATTTTCTGCCCGTAATTGATTTCCATTGTTTGCATGAATAATAGAATTGATGTTTGATAGCAACAGTTGAGTGAATTGATAAGTTTTTGTGTTAGAGCATGTTTGCCGTGCAGTACAGGGCGTTTTAAACAGTTGTTGAACGTGTGTGGAATATCTATTTCAAAACTAATAAGTCGAGTCTGTAAATTGAAAGTCATCAAAAAAGATTCGCTGCTTGAAAACAATTTAATTAATAAAATAACATCACCTAAATAGATATGAGTGATAAGCGCCAATTTGTCACTCTATTTAATGCGTCGATAGTGATTGCATAATTGGTTGAATTTAGGCATTTGCTTGGAAGCAATGTCTTGGACACGGCTGCTGGTGTTTTTGGTGTTGATTTCGGTGGCTAGTGCGCTGATTCCGTACAAAAACAAAGGTGAGCTGAATTTAAGCAATTTACAATAATTTTAAACGTTTAGAAGGCCCTTTCCGTAGGTCTTCAAAACTTCATCCTAGACTATTTGAAAACCGTTCAAGTCGTTTTTCTAAATTCAAAGACGATGGTCCCGAAACAAACGACAGAATTGAAAGAGTGGCCAAAGTGTTCAAATATGATCTTACAATCACTCCCTACATGAAATTTGACACCCTGGACAAAAGCCAGCTTCAAGACGACACATTTGACGGAGGTGACAGTGTTATCACTTTTCGACCCACATTTTTTCGATCCACAAGAATCATAAGAACTCTTAAAGAATGTTAACAATCAAATCAAACACTTTTAACAAACACAAGTATCATATTTCTTTGGATCGAAAAAGTGGATCAAAAAATGTGGATCAAAAAATGACTAAATCAGATGTGACAATCCACTTTCAACTTACTAAGCAATACAGATACTTGCCCTTCCGCGCTGAGAATCTCGATGTTTTTCAAGTTGTTCTGAAGAATGAACAAAATCAAGAAATTCTTGAGTTGAGTTCATTTGAAATCGATCCCGACACAACTGTGGGCAAGGTTATTCCTGTAATGCCGTTTGAAGTAGGCAAGAACTATTCGGTGAGAATAGTGTACAGCGGCACAATAAACAAAGGCAGCTTTGGAAGCGGGGAAGGACTTTACTACAACACATACGAAACACCTGAAGGCAAAGACAAGTAGACTTTATTATAATTAAACAAAATCGCTTTTCTTTTCAGGCAAGTTGTGACCACCTTCTTCGAGCCAACTAATAGTCGAAAGGTGTTCCCTAATCTGGACGATCTGTGGTTCAAAGCAGTTATCAGTTTCACGTTGATCTATCCGAAAGGCGCAAAAGTTTACTCAAACATGAAACAGATCGATGACGGGTATTCATACAGTACTTGGCGTCAAAGTGTAACCTTCCACGACACACCACTAATGTCAACTTATTTGTTTGCTTTTGCCGTTGGTGACTTTGCCGAAGCTAGTGCTAAAACACGAAGCAACATACCTGTTCGAGCAATGGCTGTTAAGCATTTGTCTCCTGGACTTCAAAACTCAGCAAATATCGGCGCTGATTGTATCGACGCAATGGAACAGGTTTGCTTGATTTAATCGTTATTAACTACAAAGTGTTTAAAAAAGTTATTTGTTTCAAGCATTTAATTGAATTTTTGTTTAGTTGGTCAATGTTAAATTCCCTCTTCCAAAACTGGACAACGTCGACATGTTTTCCATGGGGTACGCGGAAGCAATGGAGGCAAGTAGATAAACTTATCAAAACAAAAACTTTTATTTGATCTAGAATTTCGGGATGATCGTGTATGAACAAGGTAAGTACATTTAAAAGTTGTCTTGATTGCATAATCAACCATTTTAGTATTGATTACTGATCCGAAGATAGCTTCTCGTGACGCTGCTTTTGAGACTACATTGGTCATGTGCCATGAAATTTCACATCAAGTTAGTCTTTACTTTTATCGTTTGATTCAATGCTCTTTTTAGTGGTTCGGCGATCTTGTTACTGCGGACCACTGGTAAGTTTTTATTATATCACTTACCTAAATCAAAATTTAAGGGGTGTGGAATTCTTGCACGAATCATTCGCCAATTATTTCGAGAACAGAGCCTCTTCCTACTACTTTAATGACGAGGACAAAGAGGAAATTGAACTGTTCTTCTTGAGAGACAAAAGCGGAGGTTTAAATGAAATGCTTGGCGCAAAACATCCGCTGGTGACAAAACACTCATACTTCGATGGGGTCACTTATCTAGCCGGCGGTGGAATGTTACGCATGTTTGAAGCTACGTTGGGATCCGACACTTTCTACAACGCACTAAACATTTATTTGACAAAGAACGCTTGGGGAAATGCGGACCAAAACAACTTGATTGATGCTTTTGAACAAGTAAAATTAAAACTAATTGCATTAAAATCTCTTTTAAGGCGCTAAACAAACAAAATCTTTGCGGCTCACTGGATATTCGTACTGTGATGAACGACTTCTTCCTTAAACCATTCTACCCAATTGTGACCATCGCACTCCAAAACAACAAATACGTGCTCAGTCAACAATCTTCAAACGCCAGTTCTTCAGACACTTGGAACATTCCTATTTTTGTTTGGAATCCGAATTCTAAAAAAACCAACCTGATTTGGCTTCTCAGCGACAACACTGTCTGCACAACCAATGGCTTCAACTTAGATCCGTCAATTAAATACGTATTTAACTACAGAGGATATAGCTTCGCAAGAGTTCGCCCACCTGACGATTTGCTACAAAATATTTTGAACTCGGATACCAGCAACATTGATCCGGTCACGCAATTCTCTATTGTTTTGGACAGATACGACCAGGAATATGAGAAAGACGCGGAAGAGTGACAACACTTCTTTGAGTTCGCAGTTTCTCCACAAGTTCCTCCAAGACGGAAAGTCGTCTACCAATCCGTTCATTGTTGAAGGGTATTCGGAGTTCTTCCCCAACGACCCATTGACATCATACGATTTGGTTAAAAACGTTGATTGGGCGACTAACACTTTGACCGGTTCTATGTACAACGGTCTTCTGTTCTCACAAGCCATTCAAACCGACGCGAAGTTAAAACAGGCTGCAAAGAAGAACTTCGACCAGTTCAAAAAAGATTGTGCTTCCTTGAAAGACTTGACAACTTGCAACAAGTTAGTCTTTTGTGATTAAACGAATATTCAAGTTGTTTAGAATTTACCCTGAAGCGAGAGCCGGCTCATATTGTGCTGGAATCATTGACGGCGACAAAGCCAACCTAAAGTTCCTTAAAGACTATAATCAAGCAGTTTACGAACAAGGAGATGTTTATAGAAACCTTAATTGGGAAGCAGAGCACGTTGGCCAAGCGCTGGAAAAATGTGATCCGAATTTAAACCACTAAAGTGCAGTGTTTTTGTGAAACTAAAACAACACTTCTGTTAACTTTCTACTAAATTTTCATCATCATGTTTCGGAATCTTTTGTCGTCTAATAAATGATGATTTCAATTAATTAACTGATACGTATTAAAACGGCAAATTGCATCAAGTTGGGGAAAATATCAGTTCCTGAAAAATTTTTGAAACAAACTTTTTGTTCAATTTATTATTTCTCTTACTATTCGAGTTGCTTGTTTCCAAAAATGCAAGAGCTGCGCTGATTGAACATGGATCGCAGCCAAGTTTCCTCACTTCAAAATTGACTGGAAACTATTACATTGCTCAAATTTTATCCGGCGATGGCACTAGTTTAACTGCTAGCGAATTACATTTCCCGAAATTTTCGGGAAATTACCATTAGTCATCAAGTTGCAGTCCAATAATTCATCATCAAGCAAGGCGAGTTTGACTCGAAAGTTTTCGCCTCTGTCTTTTTTGTCATCATATTTGTTTGATGATAAGCTTTTCCGAAAGTTTTTTAAAAACGTAATCCGCTTTTCTTCTTTTCGGTCTAAATCTTATTTTTTGATTGATGAAACGAAGCGGTTAATTTTTGTATTTTATTGGCTGGCATTACTAAGTGTCTACTCCAAAAATGGTGATCAAACTTGGAGTTATAGCCGTTTTGTTTTGTTGCAGTGCGTTTTGGGTGTTGGCAAAAGGTTCGTTTTTGCAATAAAGACGGATTAAGTTTTGTGTTTAAGAAGATCCTTTACATGCACACGACCAATTGCCGCGAGTTGTTAGAGTTGTTGGTTATGACTTCCAAGTTGAACCTTTCTTTCCATTTCCTGGAACAGAAAACGACCGAGATGATTTGACATTCCACGGTGTTATCAAAATACACTTCCATGTTACTGAACCGACTCAGCATATTTGGTTAAATGCCGAAAACTTAGACATTCACACAGTTCGTCTCTACAACGGTGAAATAAATGAAGTTATCAACGCCTTTTCAAACAATTCCGGACAAGTCACAACTTAAAGTTTCTGCGGTCAATTGGTTTGCGCCCGGACAAGATCATGTTTTGGAAATTGAATTCGATGGTCCGTTGTATGACACAAATGACGGCGGTTTCTTCTACTACACCTACAAAGTTGACGACTTTACAAACAAGACCGTTGTTTCGACTGTGTTTGAGCCGGCAATGGCTCGCAGAATGTTTCCTTGCTTTGATGATCCGTTTGTAAGTTGTTTTAAAGTACAGAATCGAACTGCTAAGGTGCATTTTAATGTATAGAATCGAACTGTTAAATAATTTTTAAAAGCACAACTGCAAGAAGATTGTTAGACTGCATTTTGAATGCACTATTACAATTTCATTAACAAAACCGAATCGTTAAAACATTTTTTCAAAAGCATGACTAAACTTTGATTATTAGAGTGCATCTTTCAAAATTGACTGCAAAGAAAACTTGCTAAAACATCTTTCGAAAATTGACTACAAAAATACGTTGTCAATAATTTTTATTTCTTCAATCAAATCAATTCTTTTTATCAATCTTAACTTATTGTTTAAACTTTTCAGTTCAAAGCTTGGTATCATTTGAAAGTTATTTCTCCAAAAGGCGCTGCAGTGTTCCACACAACACTGGAATGGGATAGACAATATTACTCGTAAAATATTTTTAACATCTCACAAATTAAATCGTTGTTCAGAATTTGGTTTAAAACATTTTAGTGAAACAAAAGATATCGTCACCTTCAAGAAAACGCCACCTGTTTCTTCCTATTTGTTTTCTGTAAGTGTGGGAGATTTTGGCTTCTCAAGAGCCACTACAACAAGGAACATCCCGGTAAGAACGCTATCAAACATTTTAATCAAATTCCCTTCACATTTCCAGATCAGATCGATTACATTTTCGGAGCAGGCAAATTACACGAAAGAAACAGCTCAAATCAGTGCAAATTGCGTCGATGCTTTTGAGTCTTTGGTTGGATACAACTTTCCACTCGAAAAGCTAGACAACATCGACACGCATCTTTTTTTCCATGGAGGTGGCATCGAGAACTTTGGACTGATCTTGTACACTGACGTTTTACCTCAACTATGGCCTATTTTATCGACAACCGATGTTCTTGGTGTTCAGTCGATCATTTGCCACGAAAACAGCCACCAGTGGATGGGCGACTTGTAAGCTTTACTTTTAAACAATGACCCGCATGCTCACACTTTATATTAGGGTTACAACAACTCACTGGGGCGGAGAATTTCTACACGAGAGGTAACTTGTTGATTTGACAAATAGTGTTTTTAATTGAGTTGATTTGAGCTTCGCCAATTTCTTTTCGTATCGAATGATCCAAACATTCACCGACGACAAGGATTACGTTGTAAGTGAACAAAAGAATTTAATGGATTTTAAAAGAACTTTCAAGGAAATGGACTTTCAACTTGAACGTTATGGCGGCTTCTTATCCACACTAGACGACAATCATCCAATTGCATACAACATGAGTAACTTTGACGGTACGACCTACTCCGCTGGATGTTCAGGTATCATTTAAAGCATTTATTTGGTTAGTAAAAGCATATTTCAGTTCTGCGCATGCTCGAGGGTGTTATTTCAACTAACGATTTCTATGCAATCATAAACAAGTACTTGAATAAATTTGCTTTTGGAAACGCAAACATGGACGATTTAATTGATCTGATTACTGTTGTATGTTATTTGATATTGTTTGTCTGACCGATTCTGTCTTTTCAGCACTTTAAGACTCAAACGTTGTGTGCAGATTTGACATATGGCGAGTTTTTGCGGGACTTCCTCACAAACTACTACTACCCAATTGTAACTGTCGACAAGAACGGCAACTTTAAGCAACGATCCGCCAACGAAACAGTCTTTTATGAAACGTGGAACATTCCGTTGTTTGTATGGAACGAAAGAACTCACAGTCAACAAGTCTTCTGGTTGCGTAAAGGCAAGTGTTTTAACAAATTACTCAATTGACCTTTGTTTTGAGACAACACAATATGCAGTCCGACTAATGAGCAGTTACCATCAAATGCCATTTTGAACTATCACGGACTTTCTTTCGCTGCAATTCAGTATTCAGCCGACTATTGGGAGGATTTGTTAAAGATCGACTACAGTCAAGTTGACGAACACACAATTCTTGGTCTTTTGACGGACTTGAGTTTGGACAACGATTTGCAAACGTAAGTGCTTTAAAAGTTGCTAAAACTGGCTATAATTGCTTTCAGAACAAAGGGCCAAGAAAGCATCCAGAGTCGTTTGATTAAGAAATTGCTTGCCGATTATAACGGAAACCTAGCTCCGCAAATAATCGAATTGATGCTTATCATAGCCGAGGTGAATCCAGTAAGTTTGAATTGACTTTAACTGCCAAGGCAATCATAAATTACAGCAAGTGACGACAACGATCCTTGATGCCGCCTATCCGCATGTGAATTGGGATCCCAAAACCTTGCGTGAAGGGTAAAAATTGCAAGTTTGTAAATGCAATAACTTTATAACACTTCTAGAGCATTCGCCGAAGTGGTGTTGTCCTTAGCTGTTCGAAAAAACATTAAAGATGCAAAAAGCAAAGCTGGAGACTATTTTGCACAGTTTATGAAAGACTGCGCCGGACTCAAAGACATTGAGATTTGCAACAAGTAAATTTTATGTTGAGACACTTCATGCAACCGTTTTTAGATTGAATCCAAACATCCGCCGGTCTGTCTATTGTGCTGGAGCGTTCAGCACTGATGAAGCAACAAAAGACTTTATGGCAGCTTATTATCAAAAAGTTAGCGACTTGTACGAATCAAAGTTCTATTTACGACCTGAACACGCAAAAGCAAAGGCCGGAAATGCATGTGCTCCAAAGAGTAGTCAAACTATCCATCAACGTCGCTTGGCCTTGCGACAAGATCCCCGTTTGTAACTTACAATACGCACTTACAATAAACACTTTACATTCCGAATAAATAAGTTTTTGCTTCGTTTTTGTTCTCACAACAAGTTTATCAACAAAATGATCGCATTTTATGGATGAGATCTTTTGAAATTGATGCGCATTCAGTTGAAAACCGGCATTTCGAATTTATCAGTAATGAATATCTTTTATCGGGTTGACATGCCGTTGGAGTATATAAACAATCATTTGTTTGACTTGTTACATAATTGAAATGCTGCGAGTTCATTTGCTTTATTTGACTTTTCTGCTTTTGTTTTTTAATCCCGTTCTGACTGAAGAGGCTCCGATAAGGCTCATAAATGCAACTGGCGTTGACGAAGAACCAGTTGAAATTTATGAACTGCCTCGAACTGTGCAGGTCCAAAAATATATAATTGACTTTGATCCTTTTCCTTTGTTCTCTGGATTTAATTACAAAGGTAAACTCTTTAAAGCTTGTTTAACATTTAAATAGACATCGTTTTTAGAGATCGAGCATTCTTTTCTGGCAAACGTTAAAGTTCAGTTCAAAATAACCAAACAAACGTCAACTATTTGGTTGAATTCGGAAGGCTTAAAGATTTCAAATTTGAGTCTATCTTTGTTGGAGAACGACGCACAAAAACACGTGAAGCTTACTGATCCAAAACTTTCTACAAGGCAACTTTGTTGTTTTGAAAGCAGAAAACGGCTTTAATGTTGGACAAACTTACTTGTTGACTATTTATTACTCTGGCGACTTTTCTTCTGTAGACGAAAAAGGCATTTTTAGTGAAACTTACAAAAATGCAAACGGAACAATAACTAGGTGGATTTAAGCGCAACTAATCATTAAATGCGTTTCTTTTAGACCGTTTATTTCAACGTGGTTTCAACCATCGTACTCAAGAAGGTTGTTCCCAAATTTCGATGATCCCTCATTTAAAGCAACGTTTAATGTCAAAGTCCGAGCGCCAAAAGACTCAAATGTCTATTCAAATCAAGAAATTGAACGTGTGGATGAATTGAAGTGAGTTTTTAAGTCCGTGCACTCCAAACACAAAACAACTTTCAGCGACTATCAAAAACTGGTCACTTTCAAAACAACACCTCGAATGCCTTTCTTATTTGTTGACAGTTTTGATTGGTGACTTAAGACACAAAAGAATTTCGAGCAAACACGGAGTTTCAATTAGAGTGATCAGCATTCCAGAAGCAGAACCCTATTTGGATGGACCGGCTCAAATTCTACGCAATTGCTTTGACGCAACACAATCAATGTTTGATTTGAAGTACCCAATGAAGAAATTAGGTAGCACTTCTGTAAATTACTGTACAAACATTTTTAGACGCCTTTGTTGATCCCGCTTATCACGGCGCTGTGGAAGATTTTGGCCTTATTAAACTTGAAGAAGATGTTTTGCAGTTGCCTAGTTCTTTGCCTTCCATTGAGCAGTTTTATTCAACTAACTTGATTTGCCACGAAACTGCACATATTTGGTTCGGCAACATTGTTACAAATGACAAATGGACTGACATTTGGTTACACGAGTCATTTGCAAATTATATAAGTTTCCGTAACATGTTGTTATTTGTAAACGAAGCAAACTATGTGGAAGCGGAGTTTGTAAAAACAAAGCAAATTGGTTTGACTGCCATGCTTAATCGCTCGCTTTCAATGCCTATTGCTCAGAACAACCAAAGATTCAGCGATATTACCTATGACGCCGGAGCCAATGTTTTGCGAATGTTAGAAGCTATTATTGGAGTTGGCAAATTCCAGAAGATTCTAAACAACTTCATAAAAAGATTTGCATACAGAAATGCAAACTACTCGGACTTTGTCTCTTTTGTTCAAAAAGTAAACGTTATATTTGTTTCTTGATTGTCAAATTGTGTTTTAGGAACTTAACTCCATCAACTCGACAAGTTTGTGTGGTCAGTTAACGATTAGAGAAGTTATGGACGATTATTTGACTCAAACAAGCATACCAATTGTTTCCGTTGACATCACTAACCAAGGCAAGTTCAAATTGATACAGACTCGACAAACAAACAAATGGAACGTTCCACTATTTCTGAATGATCACCAAATTGTCTGGTTGTTAAAGAATGGATCTGTGTGCTCGTCCAAATCGTTAAATTTTGACCAAGAAGAATTGCTTATTTTCAACTACAAGTCCTACTCGTTTGCTAGCTTTGAATATTCTTTGTCTTACTGGGAACGTTTAATTGATGCAGATTTAACAAAAATCGATGAACTAACTTTGTTGGGCTTGATTCAAGATCTGGAACGCCAAATCAAACAGAAAAGGTGGGGTTTTAAAGTGTGAAACTTGTAATTTGTAATTAGATTGCATCAACGAAACAGATTTAAAAGACACAAAAAGAGCAAAAAGAACAAAAAGAAGTAACTAACACAAAACAGTCTCTGTCAATCAAATAAACACGTTTTAAGGTCGAAGAAACTGAAATCAATGATGCAAATATTGATTGCTCAGGTTTTCCGTCAATTTGATGGAAACGTTTTGCCTCAATTTATTGAGTATCTGAAGTATCTTGATGCGCCAACACAAAGATCACTTATATCCTTGTCTTATCCACATGCCACGTGGTCAAATGCGTCAACTTGGCGTGAAGGGTATGAATATTCAATTAAGCATCATCAAATATAATGATGCATCTTTCCAGACACTTCAGCGCCGACATTTTGCATTTAGCCGTTCAATTCAACGTTCGAGATGCGCGAACTCAAGCCAAGAATCTCTTCTTGCAATTTGTGCAAGACTGTAAATCATTCAAACAGTTGGAAACATGTAATCGGTATGTTTTTGTGCTCAAAGGCTGCGCAGTGTTTATAGACATTGTAAATAACTCGTAAACTTTCAACTGATTTCAGTATTGACGCCAATGCTCGAAAAGCCGTTTATTCAGTTGCCAGCTACATCAAACAAACAAAGTTTCTGAAGGCATACAGAAAAGCGTTAAACGACAGCGTTGAACCGTATTTTTATTTTCGACAAGAGTTGAGAAACATTGAAGATGCTTTGTATGAATGAATAAACTGTTTCGTCGATATTGATAGTAATCTTAATGGCTGTTCAACCCAAACTCCAATTACGCAACACACTTGCGCAATACTGGCTCTAGGATAATCGCTATGTGTTAAGTGGTCATTGTGCTTTGTTTGTTCGTATAAGTTTTGTTGTGTAAAATAGTTTAAAGCGACCTTAAAGTTTCATTCGAACAGTTGGCGAGTCAAATCTGAAAGACGCCTCATACCTACGCCTTTGACATAGTGTTTTGGCGCCATTCCACAAAAAGCGCATCTGGACACTTGACTCGTTCTTTGTTCTTGCTTTTTTCGCCTCTTTGCAACAATTAGGCTTGAAACTAGTTGCAGCGCGTTGTTTTTGAAAGTTTCTAAACATTTGATTATTTTTTGTTTTAGGCAACAAAGATGGAAGAAGATGACGACTGTGTAATTGTTGAAGTAAAACCTCCCAAAAGACGACAAATCAAGCAAGAGCGTGTCGATGTTGATCAGCCGTCAAATAAACGATCTTCTGCGTTGTCAGCGCAACACAAAATTCAACTAACATTACGTCATCAAACTAAAAATGATTCTGATTCCGAGGATTCAACAAGTTCTTCCAGCTCCTCGTCCGACAACATTTCTTACAGCTCAAGTGATGAAAGTGGTGAAAGCGGCTTAGAAGAGGAATTCGAAAACGAACTAGGAAGTCTGTTTGAAAACGCCGTTGAAGATAACTCTGAAGACAATCCATTAAATCAAGAAGATAATGTCAACATCAAATTTGAAAATGAAGTAGAAAGTACGCTGGAAAACGTCGTTGAAGACAATCAAGAAGAAAACGCTGTTGAAGCAATGCAACCAACGACGGGCCGGGCGCGCGGCCCCGGCGCGTGAAGCACATTAAATCGAGAAGAAAACGTCCACATCAAATCTGCGGGGCGGGCGCGGGGCCCCGCCCCCCCCGGGCCCGTGGCCCCGGGTGTGCCCGCCGCCGTGGCCTAATCGCATAATCTCAACATCAATCTAATCGAAGAAAATCAAGAAGTACAAAACGTTGAATACAATTCAGAAAACGTTCCGATAATTACAATTGAAAGCGACTCTGACGATTCCATTATCGAAATACCTGGTAAACCGCCAAAGTCGTCTAACCGACAGCCAGGAACAACAAGAAATTCTTTTGGGTCAAACAATTTTCCCCTGCAAAGTCTGCAAATGCCAATTTCTTATGTGCCCGTTCCTGTACCAGTTTATTACCCGTGCTTTGTTCCGGCATTTCAATATCCAGCTTATTTTCAACAGCCTCAACCAGTTTATCAAACCACTTCTTCATTCGTTAGCAAATCGTTTTCGCCAAGACAACAATATTGCACACCCGTCAACTCATCAAGGATTGATAACCGATCGTCAAATTCAAACAACACAACATCTAGAGTCAACTACTACTAGTCAAGCTTCAACAACTACTAATCAAACTCCAGTTACTTCTCAAAAATCAAACGAAGTTGTTCGAACGTTGATAGTTAATCGTCAAAAGTTAACTGAAGTTGTTCAAGCACCACAACATCTAGAAGCCAGCATATACAGCATCAAGCAACACAACATCAAACTCAAGCACCACAACATCTAGAATCAGCAACTACTTCTAATCAAGCTACAACATCTACTTTTCAAGAGTCAGCGACTACTAATCAAGAAACTACTTCTCAACAATCAAGTGAAGGCAATAACGAGTAAAGATTATTTTAGCATCTATGACTCAACCAAACATTTTAGTTCTCGACGTTCACCAAGCATTAGACCAACTGATTGTTTAAGGCAAATTTTCGGTGTTGATCAATCATGCTCAATTGGTTGTTTACTTAAGAGAACACAACAAAAGTGTGCATTTAAAGCATTTTTAAAGTTAATCAAAGCATTTTAGCCAACCTTGCAGTTGCTCGTTGATAGATCCGAAAATACTTCAAGATCAAGGTGGATTTTTAACGTGTTTCGGGTGTAAAGAGTACAAAAAGCACAAAACTCGTGGATTTTGTCAGTAAGTGTGAAAATCGCGTATCTAACGAAGAAATTAATCTTTTAGACAATGCTACGTTAAGTTTATTAGAAGGTCAAAGTATCAAGCCGGGAAGAAAGGAGAAAAGTATGTTTTTAAAAACATAAAATCACATCAGAACATTTTAGATTTGTTCTACCGCCTAGAGTTCCACTTAAGCAACAAAAAGTTGTCTGTGCACAATGCAATGAATTTAAATTGTATGGAGGTAGAAAGATGTGCAGGTAACAACTAAACAAACAAGATGCGTGCTTACAAGATCAATTTAGAGAATGTTTCAATAAAAATCGCTATCTTCGTCTTAAAATATCTCGCGCCGGGTAATTTGCAACTCAGTTCTTTCACATTTTAACTGGACATTTAGAAAACTTGTTGATTGTTCTGAATGTAAGCAGAGAAGGCCATTGAAGTGTCGCGGATTGTGCATGTAAAGATTTAAGTTTAATTAGAACAATTAGTTTGTGAATTTAGAAACTGCTATCAACGAATGTTTATGAACCCGAAAATTATCGCAAGACGCCGAACGTAAACTTTTCAATAGTTTTCAATTAACGCAAAATTCCATTTCAGTAAAGAGTACAAAAACACAAATCTGCGTGAATGCAAGAATTGCGGTGAATTGAAATGACACGAATCAAATGGAATGTGCATGTAAGCTTTCGTGTTTATGTCATAAATAAGCACTTTTTTAGTAAATGCTGCAAACGTCTCATTTACAATCCAAACTATCAAAGAGCAAAGAAAGCGCGGTTAGTTGTTTGAATAGTAACGATTTGTTTAATTCGCCATTTCAGGTTAAGAAAGAAGGCAAGATCGAAGAAGTCCAAGACCAAGCAAGTCTTGCCGGAATCAACTCCTGGTCCGAGCAGTCAGCCACAAGTTAATCAATATTTTGACGTGAGCAGTGTAAGTGAAAGCGAAGATGAAGAAATTCGCCGACAAATTAATACAAAGACGGAGCCTGTTGATCCGTAATTATTGTCTAACTCGATTGTGTTAATCAAATAATTTATTGCTTATTAAATAGAGAATAAACAAGTTGAAAGACTAGACAGACAAATGAGAGTAGTTTTGAAGGAAACAACCGGGATAAATGAGTATCATTTGTGTGAAAATAAGTGTTATTAAAACTTTTACTATCTAAAAACCCGATTATTAGAATGTAATCAAATTTCGGCAAATTCCACATCCAAGTGAGAATTCAACGCCTGTATCTGGATGCTTGACTTTTAACGGACATGGCTGATTTGGTTCCAGTGGAGTTGCTCTCGGCCCGACCGGGCATTTTGGTAGTAAATTGTTAGGCAAAGACATTAGACGTTGAAATTCGCCGTGACATCCGGAGCAAAAATGCGAATTTCCAAAACTAAACAAGAATTGTTAAACAAACATCAATTACAGATGTGCTTACCAGAAATAGACGGCCACTGAACAACAAAATTTACACTTGTACTCTAAAAACTCGGTTCCATGTCTACCGCAAACTTGTGCACCAGCAATATCTGAGCATCCGCCACAAACTAGCTCTTCCGGTTTGTAAGTTGACGTGTCCAGTGCCTAAAGTTAAATTTAATCAATTAAACTGATCACGTGTTAAAACAAACAAACCTCTTGACATCGGCTTTCTCCACCAAAATACGCACGACCGCACTTACTGCACAACACATAAACATAGTGATCTAATGCATAGCCAGTCGGGTCTTTAAAGTATTCACTGTCTTGTGATGTTATTGGCTTAGATTTTAGTAGACCGTCATATTCCAGACGTAAAACCGCCTTTTTAGTTACGTCTTCGTAAAGAGCTCTCAGCGGCTGTAACAAGCTTTCCAATGACGGATGATCAATCTAAACGTAAATGTTCATAATTTCTTTAATTTAAAACACTTACAGTTTTTTTGCACAACGGGCACTGCATAAATCGAAACACAATTCTCGGGCCATTCCAGCGTTTTTCCAATACAGTTTTTACACAACGAAAATGGAAGTAGTGGCCACAATCTAGTTGAATACACGGTGCTGCGCCAAGCCGGTCGGTAAAACAAATTACACATAAATCGTCTCCGTCTTGTTTGTTGTCTAAAATCTTTTAAATTGTCACAATCATGCAATTTAAAAACTACCTGTGCTTGGACACGTAAAACAAGGAAGACATTTGGTTTCATTCAAGATGCCCGAGCAAAAATGGCCACACGGCAAAAGCTTCTTACATGCGTCTTTTAACAGTTCTTGACATTCGCTGTAAGTGCAAACACCTTGATGAATGTCGGTGTCGGATTTTAGTGGATTTGTACAAAAACGACAGTTGTTGTTCGAAGAATTGCCGAACGTGAACGAAGATGATGGAATAGCAGACAATTCGGCTGACGATCCGGAGACGGGGAAGTTTGTTGCAAGCTCGGCGCCAATTTCGGCGATTCCGCTTAACTTGGCGCAGTTGAACAATATCTGAATATTCAAACTTGTTTAAAGTTGTCTGCTAGTGTTAAAACTTACAAGTAAGTTGCTCAGCCTTAAACGAGTACTTCCTTCATGCACATTGACTTTTGGAACTAAGTTTGAAGACCCAACTAATTTTGCAGTATGAGATTTTTTTCGCTTATTCAGGTGTAAAACTGCAAAGCATTCGTGGCACAAAAACACTTCACAAGCTTCACAGTGGAATCTTGCCAATGTTACGCCATCGTCATGATTTTCACAAAACGGTTCAGGTTCTTCATTCCGGCGCGCTTTCAGTGTTCTCCAAGTAGTCGACATTTCCAACCATGCGGGATCGCTTATTGCAGTTAAAGCGGAAATCGAGAGCCAGAATTGCGGCACTTTAAGAAACAAAATTGCTTTCGAAGTGTTTGTTGATTGATCGATAGAAGTGAATGCAGAAGAAAAGTCGTTGATACTCGACGACGGTGGCAAAAATCCGGCTGCTGCCAGTAATTTTGTTAGTGCCATGACATTATTGACCAATTCGTTTCTGACTGAATGTGTCCAATGTTGAGAAATAGAGCCGTTTGCTACTGCTGACAACGTGCGAATAACAAGTTGAACAATTTCTGTTGAAATCGGTCTATCTGCCCTCCAAGAGCTTGGGATGTCTGTTCCGTAAGTCTAAATGAAAATTGTTTTTGATCGTATTGTCCAAAACTAACCAAAAGCGAAGCACTTGTCATCTTGTGATTCAGTTTGTCTTTGATTTGCAATGTGATTGTTTTTGAAACAACGGCCAACAAGTTCTTGACAAAAGTTGAACAGTCAATTGACATTGGTTTGAAGTGTTTGAGAAGACGCTCGATTGTCTCAACAATTTGGAATTGAACAACCTAAATACAAAAGTTACTATGTAGTTTCAAATTATCGCTTCACCTCTGGAGAAAACAACAACAATTCGCTCAACATGATCAATAAGTTGCTACGCATTGAAAACACTTCCAAGCCTTTTCGAGATTCGCAAATCTTCATAAGCATAACCATTAAGCCGCAAACGTAAGAATAGTTGCGTTTCTTGTGATCCCTCAAATTGATGATCTCCCTAAAAATAAATATGTAACTCGCAAAAGCGCAGCCAAGAAATAAACCTCTCAATTGCGTTGACCATTTGAGTGCAAACATAAGATTGAAGCGGTTGCAACTGTACACGATTAAACAGCATATCCAAAACTTGTTGACGTAACGTTCCATTTTGTTCTTCGGCAAACTCGTCGCTGAATGCCTAAATATAAAATACAGTAAGCGAGCTTGTTAACAGAATACCTGTGCTGCGACGGATTGAAATAACGCAAAAGGCATCTAATTGAGCTGAGGAAAAAGACAGCTGAGGAGCAGAAGGGCGTAAGAATCTTCGGAGTTTCAACAGCTTCAACTTGTGCGCCCATATTTGTATAATTGTATCCCAAAATACTCAGCTGACGTACGCGACAATTTCGACCATTGAACTTGAGAAGAATCTGAACAGCAGAGCAACCAATCAAACAACAATGAATCCAGCCAACAAATTTCTAAACAGAAAAAAAAGTTAATTAACTCAATAAATACAATTAATTGTTTACCGGACTAACAATTGAAGAATGCAATGTTTTCGACTCATTCTTTCCGAGTGGAGCAACAATAATTTGGTTGATTCGGTAAGAAGCGTCACGAACTTGATCCAAATAGATGCCCAAGAGAGTTGGTGAACACTGCTTTTCGTCCCAGTTGATTGTGATGTAGCTAACGTGTACCATATCCTAAAATCGTCATTTAAACAATATTCAAGAAACATATCAAATACTTACTTCGTCTTGATGATTTGCGCCACTCTCCCAAAACGTATCCGAAGTACCATCAGTTAAACAGTTGATTAAATTCCGCTGACTCGACACTTCAATTTTGACTACATTTGAAACGTTGTCCATTTGTTTGATGATAGGAACCCGATGTTCGCCTGACGGGTTTCTTCCATATGATGCGCGTATTGCCAACGATTCCTCCAAAAGCAGCAAAGAAGAGTCTGCTGAATTGTCGGCCAAAACATCACCAACAAAGCACAGCAATTTGCACAATGTATAGAGTAAATTCTAAAAAACACAATAAAAGACTTTCGAGATATTTCTTACCTTTTCATGAATTGTCAAACGAAAAGTCCACGAGCGGAAGCATAATGACTTAAGCCGAATGTCAACGTCATCAGAACGCAAAATAACATATAAAGTAGACAGAAACGAATGCATTCCCTTAACCATTTGACTTGTAATTAGATCACCGGCCAAATAACAAAGATGCAACGGATGTGGAAGTAAGCGGAGCCTTGTTGCAAAGCAAACGTCGGTAGTTGCTTGCTGATTGAGCGGAGCCAATTTATTCATTGTATTCAGGAATTGCCAGACAATATCGGTTACACTAAACACGAATAATGAAGATCCGGTAAAGTGTTTTAAAGAAATTATTACCTCGACTCAGTTGTTACTAACTTCAGTAACCAGTTCCACACTCTGAAAGGCATAGTTCAAAGCAGTAGCGCGTCTTATCGATTCTTCAAACTCTTGGCGAATTGCTTGTAAGTCGTGATTCTCAATTACAAATGCCAAGACCGGTTGCAGTTGAATGTTTTGAGAAACCGACTTTGAACAAAGTTTAAGCGCAAATTCCGTAAGAGAACGTTGATAGTTTGTTTCGGCAAGTGTTGAATCGCCTTCGTCCTAAATGTCTAAATTGTGCCTTTTGTCTATAGTTAAGTTTACCTCTTCAGGCAACGCGTGAACTGTGCTCATGTAATTTGTGACTTGTCGACGCAAAATGTTTGCAGATGCACTCAAAGAAATGGGAACTTTTGAAGTTGACTGAACCGGTTCGGATTGAATGCCGGGGTCGCTTGTGTGGATGTTGTTTAGAAAGTGTTGATTCTGGAAACAACAAGTAACTTTAAATAATTTGTGTAGTGCTTACCGATTCGTTTCCACTGCTTGCTTCATTTTGCGTAGTCGTTGTTGTAGACAAGACGGACTGTGTAGTTGGATATAAATCAATTGTCCATGATGGTCGTTTTCCAGCTTTTAGCTGTTTTTGCTGCGAATCAGTCTGTTGAGATCGATTTGTAGGCGAAAGTCCGAGTAGAAATATGGCATTCCGTCGCATAATCACTTCTGGTTTGAGGTTCTGAGTTGCTGTTAACAATCTAAATTCTCTCCAATGCCGATCAATGTCTTCTTCGTCGGCGTTCTCGTTATTGTGATAGCGCAGAGCATTTGTTCGACAGTTAGGACAAAATAGATACCAGATTGCATTTCCGCGTCCTCCTTCTCCACACATTCCAGACCAGCCAGTAGAATACGCACTACAAGTTGAAACGAAAGACTTTGAGAATTTTTGATTTGATTGTCTTACCCGAAGCTGTTATAACCGTGACCGAAGCAGGGACCACCACATCCGGCATGCTTTTGGCGCATATGAGAAGTCACTGCTCGGTGAGTTTCTCCACAAAGCTCACAAACTTTTTCTGCATTCTCCATTTTAACTTTGCCAAAATTGCTGTCGTTGCTTGCTTCTGTTTCCAAACGCTCAAACGTCGCAACTCTTGGCTTAAAAGTGGAACGTAATGCAGGCAAACTGGGCATTATCAGGTGTTGCCGAACAATTTGATCCAGTGCTTGAACGATTGTTGACCACAAAGTTCTTGAACTGTGCAGAGACAAAGGAATGTCTGGCGGTCCAAGTGATTGTCGTAAGCATTCGCGGAAGTTGGAAGCATTCGATTCAATTGCATGTGCGCATTCTTGTAACTTTTCGACCAGCTGTTCGTGCCAAACATATGCAGCAAAAACTGTGCGGAAACATTCAACTGTGAGCGGACGGAGAACTTCGTCGTCAAGTTGCGGACTTGTAACAGAAGATTTTAACTGTTGTTTCTGAAAACTCGTCTTTTTAAATAAGTTGTTGGTTGAACTCACATTTTCGCGCGGTGTTTGTAGCGGAGAGTTCGGCGAGTCAATATGCGGATCTCCTTCTGTGTTGCCATTAACAACAGCCAATTTGATGTGTTCAATTTTTAAGTGCTCGTTGTACTGAAGAATCCACGCCTGATCTACCATTTTTCGATCACAATACAGAGTTCGGACTTCGTCAGTCAGCCGCAACCAAGTGCCGTCCATGTTGCGAACAACTTCCAGATAGTTGATGTTGGCACCTCTTGGAACAGCACCGACAATATGTGCATTCAACGCTGGGTGTGTTCTTATTCGCGCACCGCTGTACCCAGAAATCAGTTGACAATAAGCTTTGCTGATCTTTGTTGCCGGACTTGACATCAAGTTCGCACTTTGTAGACGTTCGGCTTGCTTTCTTGGTCGATGAACTGGCGTTGGCGGAACAATAGGTTTTGAGTCGCTGATTTGTGGAGCAGCTTGTATGTTGAAGTCAAGTCGGAACGGAACATCGAACCCATCAACTTTCGCCTCCAGATGGTATGAACCAGTTTGTGTAGGCGTCCAATTGCATTCATAACCAATGTGACTTTTAAAATCGACGTTCAAAGTCTCCGATGTAGTTTTGCCGAGCTCATAGGCCCAGCGCAGCTCTTCAAATGAATATTCGTTGTAGGGCGCCATCGCAGTTATGCTTTTAAAACGTGCATTGTTTAAACAAACAGAGCGATATGGTTCAGACTGGAAAAACGTTTATGTTAAAACCAACGTTCTTGCACTTTTGAAGTCTTTTAAAAATCACTAGTCAATCAACAAAGTGTGAGAACGCTGGTTAAAACTAAAACCTACTTTTTGAAGATCACGCAAAAAATTGTAATGTTCGTCGAATTTGTCAGTTGATTGCCGTTCTGCTTGATCAACATTGATGAGATCTTTAAAAACTGTCAGTGTCCGCATGATTTTAGCCGAATCCGGTCCTGATTTCCGTGGAGTTGATTGCGTTACACCGCGTTTGATTACAAATTGAACTTGCATGTCTGGTCTCATGACACAGTTGTCATATTGAGTTTTGCTTACAAAGCGAAACTAAAGAAGCGTTTAATGACGTGTTTAAAGAAGCGTTTAAATGATTACTTTCAATTGTCTTCCAACTGCAAACTCGTCACCGTTAACTTCAATTAGTGATTTGTTTAAATCAATGTACGGTTCGGCAACAAGTGCAGTTGCCAACGCGCCGCCACTTGTGCTCGAGTTTGCCGCAATAAAGTCTGCCAGGAATTCAAGTTGTTCGCTATGGACACAGTTTTGGAAAGCTCTCTCGATTCAATTCAGCCAGTGAAGGAACATCTGACAAATTAAGTCCTTTTTGCAGCAGTACTCCGTGCTTTTGAATAAGTTCGTGGCAATCTTTGCTGTTGATTCTGCGCTCATTTGACGGTTTGGTTGTTGACTGGATGATTAAATTGCACGCCGTTGAACAAAGCCACGCAAATTCTTGTTCCAAATTTGAAAGTGTAACCGATCCTCTGCTTGTATTGTTTGTTGAAATGGCGTCTATTGTGCAGCGGAAACCATACGTCTAAACAGCGACTTAAAATAGTATTTAACAAAATGAATGTTTACCATTGTTGGAGTTGCTTCTTCCTCTGGCTCCGCCACTCTCAAACAACAACCAAACTTGATTGCCCTGGCACAATTAAAACACCGTCTGGCCAATCTTTGTCGGACGAGAAGCGTCCTACTGGATACAATGCTGTCGCCGAATGTTGTTGACCAATCAGTCCATAAACCCACAAAGCATCGTCCGGATGAGCTGTTTGGCATTCTTCGTGGAAGCGAATGCAAATGAATTCAACTATCTTGTCAAAGCTGACTACATGTGAAAAGAAGTCATTTGACTTGTATGGATGTGATGACTCAAAAACAGCTTGAATGCGATTGTTTGAGTTTGCGCGATTGGAGCATGCAGATTGACTGAAAACATTTACAGAGTGGACCAAAAAAACGTTAACACAAAAAATTGTTTGTGTTAGCGTTTTTTTGGCCCACCCAGTAGTTGTTATAAACTTACTCGTTGACAGCTGATCCAAAACTCTTCTTCCTCTCAATTGACTCGTCATTTAATGCTTGTTCATCGGTAAGATCCGCATTGGCAGCTGTGATCAATGGCAAAACTTGATCAAACGCCGAAATGATGTTGTAAGCCCATTTTGGATTTGTTTCCATAAACACAGTTGCATAGGCCATCATTTGAGAACAGAGTGCGCGGCAGTCAGCGCTCAACGAGTTAATTGTAATCAAGATGCTCAATTTAGTCGAAAGAAGCCGGATCATTAACAAAAACAACTGATTTGCTTCTTCTCCAATGCACGTTCTTTCTAAACAAAAGAACTAGATAAGTTGTGTGTTTAAATGACTACCGTTTGATGTGCAGTTTTTGTTGTTGTCGTTCTTTGAGTCAGATGAATACAGAAGGAACGGTATTTGTCCTCGAGCGACTGTTGTTCCGTTTTTGCCCAATGAAGCACATGGCATAAAGCTGATTCGGCCAAAGCGTTGTAATTGTACGGCTGCAACACCTGATTGTCCATAGTATGTTTTACCAGCATCCATCTGCACTCGAACTGTAAAATACAATTTAAACGAACTGTGATTTAAATAGTCGACTTACCTGCATAAACTCGATTTGGCTTCAAGTTGATCGGTTTTGATAGCCGAAACAACACGGTGCAGTGTTCAATGTCGGATGTTTTAGAGCTGTTCATTGGTTCATTACTTGTCACGCCATTAGTTTTTAAGAGCAGAGTCCACGAGTCGCCATTTGAGTTAGTTTTAGATTCAAAGACCTGCAAAAAAGCAGCAGTTATAAAAATTGCTGAAACAAACTTGCCTCAATTGTGCTTATAACTCGTCTGTTTTTGGCTTGTGGCGATAAAAGCATTCCAATTCCTTGCAAGACAATGCCTTGGCAATCAACTTTGAATGAAATAGCGTCGTGTTCAACTCCGGTATCCCATTCAGATTGCGTGATTATTTGACGAAAACGTCTCGGTGTCTGATACAAAGTCAGTGATTGACGGCGCACGTTCATTCGGCTAAAAACTAACTGCTTGGCCAAACAAAGAAGTAGTTCTTGAGACGTCAATTTAAGTCTGTCGCTTAAGATGTCCTAGAAATAGAATGTTAATAACTTCTAATATGCAAATCTAAACTCACGTCAGATCTCACATCCGAATGAGCAAACGCCAATTCAAAGATGAAGTGTATGATTGCCGCCGGATCAACTATGATTTTCAAGCTAGGGTCTTTATTTTGTTGTTGCAGAAAGCGTTCACTTAGCATTTCGGTTGTCCGCCTTGTTGAAGAGCTTTCGGGTTGGCAACCAAAAACAGCAAGCATGAACTAAACAAACAAACAATTTAATTGTAACGACAACAGAGATGGACTTACATGATCTAAACGACAGAAAGCTTTCATGATTGCCAGTAAACGCCAATTCCTTTGACAAGAAGTAATAGATTGTTGTAAACGTAGAGCAAGAACGTCGGAAGACGGCATCAACAAGTATGCACAAGAAACGTAAACTTCAACTGCCTCGCCGACCATCAAAGCACCGATTCTGTCTTCAAGGAACAGCTTGTCATCAGCAACACAAAATATCTCATTCAGCAAGTCGTTAAACTCAAGCACGCAATTTACAAGCTCGGTGATGTTTTCAGCTTTAGATGTCGATTGAGATTGCGGATTTAGTGGGAAAACAATTCCGAAATAGATTCTAAACACAGTTGTTATAGAATTGAAAATTACTTTGAAGTACCTGATCATACGCAATGAAATGATTGCAATAAAGGCTGCTCTTTCTTGTCTTGCGGCAGCCACGTCGTCTTGCATTTCGTCGTAGTCTTTTAGTTGAAAAGATCCGCGTATTGCCCATTCGAGAACGCGAAATATGTGTCGAAGAGATTCGGGTGTGATTGCAAAAACAGTTTGGGCACTCAACGAAACAGAAGCCAACATTGAAACAGCTTGTCTGTCCATAACTTGTTGTTGATTGGAATCGCTTTCAGTCGATAAACGCAAATTTGAAGCCGAAGTTGTAGGCCGGGCTTTGTAATAAAGCTCTGGTATTTGACCTCCTTCAACGTCTGTTCCATTGTTTGAATAAACAGAGTTGCGGAATTGGAATTCAACTCCACCGTCTGCTTGAACTATTGCTTGTCCATCGCTGCCACAATCCGAACTTGTTCCACTAAACAGCTAACTATTTAGTTAAACGTTTAATACAAAAGCTTACTGGACTTGCACCCAGACAATATGCCAAACATCGGCTGCGATCAATAACGGCTTTTTCAATCCAACAAATGCGGTTTCTTTGGCAGCACACTCGTACAAGATTTCATTTGTCTCCGCAAGCAAGTTGACGTTTTCCTCATTCAAGTCACTATTTCCAACGTTCCGAAAGATCTTGATTCGGGCTGTATTCTCACCACGTCCTCCATACAACCCAATTCCGTACAAGTTGATATCTTTGTTTACTTTGAATTGAATGGCTTCTAAAGTGAGTTTTAGAAAACTCTTTAAATTAGAAAACTCACCCAAACAATGAACTGAATAACCCCATCCACCACCTTGACTTTCAAATCGATTAACAATGGACGAGCTAGACGGTTGCTGGTCGTTTCTATTAGCAATTGACACTTGGTTTGCAAGTTCTTCGTCGGTTGAGGAGGAAACGGCAATTAGCGAACGTGTTGTTTCTTTTAAAGACGTCGGAATTGCAGCCAATGCACTCAAACTTAGCCCATAAACGGTTGACAGTAAAAACAGAGCTGTTTGTTGATCAGAGTAGCGAAGTTCCGTGTCGACTGGCAAATAAAGTTCAGTACACTGGAGCAACTGTCTTTCATTGCGGAAAAACGACGGTTCTGGTTGTGCATTTTGTTGGTCAATTGTGGGAGCATTTGAGTAGCCAAGAACTTTGACTTTGTCTGCATCGTAGCACCACAAGATTTCGTAAAATGGATCAAAACACCAACTAAACATTGAAATCAATTATGAAAACATTGCTGATTGAGTACCTCAATGAAGGAGGAAAATCAACTGGAAATTGTTGAAAGCTGGCATTTGAGCGACATGGAATTAAAGCACAGCTTGGCGGAGATTCTGCATTTCTTGCTAACGGTACAACAGCCACGCATTCTCGATTTGCTGTCACTTGGCAGTTGTCCAGCTCTTGCCGAGAAAACAAACGCCGATGTCCTTGTATTGTTGTTTTGTTGCCTTTTGCGCTGACCCAACTGGCTGATTTGCACGCTTCTTGACCAAATCCGGACACAAAAGCTGGTCTTGCAAACCAAAATTTGTCTAATGGGTCAGCGTCTCGTCCAAGTTGTCCTGCCCTATGTGCACCAAATGTTATTACTTCTCCGTTCATTGTTCGAAGGACGCAGTGATTTGCGCCGGCAACTGCTTGCACTATTTGAACGTTTGCTGGTAGATTCACACGTAAAGGACCAACACGTTTTGACGTGTCACCGGTGCCAAGTTGTCCATTATTGTTGGAGCCAAAAGTAAAAACTTGATGATCTGCACACAGCAAAATAGTGTGGTAATTTCCCACAGAGACTGATGACACTAAAAACAACTGTTAACAAATAGACTTTAATCAAAAAAGCTCGCCTTTGATGTCGTTGTTTGGCTTTGAAAGAACAACTCGGCCGGGCATTAAAACAGCTTCAGCCGATGCAGAGTTTGCAGTAAATCTTTGCACGTTCGATGCAATGGGCTTGTCAATTGGTTCGTTGTCTGTGTCGCTTGTTTGTTCTTCGGCTGTTGGATGTTCTTCGTCGGCTTCTAGTCGTTGATCTGCTTGTGATTGAGTTGTCGGCGTTTGAGAAGTAGACGATACAAATAAGCTACATTTACGGCAGATCCCACAACGTAAGCAAGTTGATTCGCCAGCACCGCAAGCACACGGTGAACCACGAGAAAGAGGAGCTCGATTTGGAGTTGAAGTTGCCGAATTGCTCATCTTCCCAGTTGCCGTTGGAGCGTAAGGACATGCACGTCCACGATCTGAACAGCATCCGCATCGACAGCAAATAGTTGCGACATCTTTAACAAAAAGGTGAGCTTTTGAGGTACAATATTGTGAAGCAGACGGCGAGCTCGTGTTCAAAGCTGGAGGTGGGGTTCCCAATAATTGTCGTGCATCCGGATGAGATGTCTCCATTCTTCCGCATTGATTTAAGTTGTTCAATCCGCATGTGTAGACTAGACCAGTTTTGCTGATTGCAACTAGATGAGTTTTGCCCAAACCAACACTTGCAACAGAAACATGTTCAAGACCAAACGTTGCGCACATTGTTTCTGTGTGTGAATTGACTATATGCCGACCATGTAAAAAGCATTGTCCATTCTCGGAAGCAAACGCCATAGAGCCCCCACAGCCACTAATACTTGTGCATTTCCGTCTAAACAAACAAGTTGAAACAATTAACAATTAGAACATTGCAATAATTACCTGTTTGGAATACGGATCTTTCTAACTCGTTGAGAAGAAGAATTAGAAGTTTTGGCAGTATGTGCTTCAAACATGTTACTCAGTGAACCAACAGCGAACAAATGTCCTAAGCCAGAGCGCATAATCAAGCAATTAGAATGAGCATCCGTCAAAAAACTGATAATCGGCTCTTCAGTGTGCAATTCAATCCAGGTGTCAAAAGAACTCTAAACATACAAATTTAACTAAAACTTAAAACAGAAGTTGTTTACCGCCAATTTAAATGCATCTCCCTTGACCAGCATAAAAAACTTTACCGCTTCGAGTCAACAAAAACCCAATCGCTTGACCAAATTGCAAATCAACAGCGCTTGACTTCAGAGTATTCGACATACAACCAATTAGAGCTTCTTGCTTTGGTGTAAAATCTCCAAACAATGTATATCCAATATCCATTAAACGACATGAAAGGCGCTGATTGCGTTGATTTTGAAGCGGTACAAAGTTGTCATCAAGTGGAGTTGCCTAAAACTTACATAATTAACAAAACTATCGTCAAGACACTTACCAAAAAATTCCACTGTCCATCCAATATTGCATGATAAAACAATCGGCCGTCTGAATACAGGACTCCTTCGCACAGTGTGGCAGGCAAGCATAACTTCACCAACTTCATTTAGACTCTCGCGTTCAATTACCCATAATCTTGTGGAATGGCTTCGGCGCAAATACAAAGATTCGTTGCAATAAATTAAACTTGACCCGTCACTAAAAACAACGATTAAATAAAAGCTTGAGAACAAACAACTTACGCGTATCGTAATAGGTTATTGTGAGCGAGAACTTTGCCAGCTTGAGTTTCGGTGAGACCAGTACCTAAACAAGTTGATTATAAACGATCGAGTGCATAATTCAAATTACCCATTTTGAAGAGACCATAAATTGAAAGCAGATACACAAAATAGCCATCAGAACACATACATCCTTGTGTGGTTGTTGAAAGTTCATTGTTAGGCATATCTGAAGAAGACATACATCCCGGATAAACCAACTCAAAATTGCATAACTGCGCGTGTTCAGTTAAAGGCTTTGTTAGCCATCCGTTTCTGGGCGACCTTAGAATAGAAGCTGTAAAAATGAACAAAAACTGAAAATACCTGCTAGAAAAAGTTGGACCTCGTTGAATTGTGTTTTGAACAGTCAAGCCGAGACGTTGAAAGTTTAGAGGCAATGAGTTGGAAGACGAAGGCGCCTAAACGTTATTCAATTAATTGCATAAGTGCATTTAAATAATTACTTGATTGAAAGGAACGTTTCGCCTCGAATCGCACAACAACGAAGCAATTGATGCAAAAATGAATTCAGGAGTTCCGCAAGCAATCGACAATCTGTATAAATTGATTAAATACTCAACTCTATTCTTTACTTACGCTATCATGCACGATGTTGCATGTTCGGAGACTTGACTATTGCCTTAACTCACAATTGTTTAATTTAAAATAACAACATTTAAATTACCTTCTAGACGCAGTGCTTTCAGCAAATTATGCATTTGAAGAATCATCGCATGTGAATGAATGCCAAACGTTTCGGTTGGAAGATTTTGCAGAAGTGCCAATAACGATTGCAAAGCTTGAGCACACAAAGCCGAGTCTTTTCGGTTCAATTCCAACAAAACAGAAAATACTGACGACAAACTTATTGTAATCAACTCGTTTTCGTTTGTCTACAAATTGTTTAGTTTAGTTTGTTCAGTTTAAATGTGCAGTCATTGTTTTAAAGACTATTAAAGGCTTTTTGACACAACAAGTAATGGCATTCAATCTTTTCCCTAGTTTTTTACAAGCCAAACGGCCCCCTTGTGAAAAATCTCCGTCGGCCAATTCCGCTCCAACGGGAACGATGATGAATTGTGGCCATAAAAACTTGCCTTCTTGGTAGATGAATGTCTTTCGTCGAGGTTTAGATTGTTTGACAGAGCACCCAGTGCTGATGTTTTTAGTGCGGCTTCCAAGGTATCCAAGCCCACGGTTTGCAATTGTTTTTCCAATATGGAAGAAAATCTAAACAAAGACGCAATGGAAGATCTTTAAAAGTTGTTTGCAATAAAAACATACCTTAAAATCATAGTTCTTGCCAAATAATGAGCGCCTTGTGCACTTGGGGGCGCTGCCAACGTTAAGTATTTTAAATATCCATTTGTGCTGCTGTTTTCGTCCAACATTAACGGCTGGTTTGGTTGATTTTGTCCTAATTCGGTAGCTTCAGTTTCCGGTAACAGATCTAAAACAGTTTGGAAATAAAGTAAGTGCAACTTGTAAAAGAAACCTTGTGCATTCACAGTCAACATGACGGCATTTTGGTATTGCGCTGATGTAGAAGCGCCATGCAATAACAGTTGTCCGTACTTTTCTCTAATTTCCGATTGTTTGGAATTCAACTCTTCAATGGAATCAATCATTGAGTTGTCGGCGCCTTCCGGATTCAACGTTCCAATTGTTGCACCCAGTGCATCCGACTGCCGCCGTTGCAGATTTGTGGAAAGTTGCCGGAGAAAACTAGCCATTGGTCACTTTTTTCGTCTCATGCTTGGAAACTAAACTGATCGTGAAGTAAAAACCTAATAAGAATCTAATGAAAGTAATTATGGCGCAAAAGAAGGTTTTGGACAAAGTGCACTCGGCCAAAAATCGCGCAAATAATCGAAAGAATTGCGCAAACGGAGAGGAATTTGTGTGTCCACAAGCGCCGACCACATGCGTCCAAAATGGACATTGTTTCTCAGGCACATAAATATAAAACTTGGCGTTTCCATTCAAAAATGCCAACGGTTTCAGTGGCAATTTAAAAGAAAAGAAAATCAACTCACGCCAAAATTCATTTCAAAAAACGCAGAGGCTAAATCAAACCAAGACAATTTTGGGCTTTTTCTGCCTCCTCTCCAAATTTGCAGTGTCCGGGATTCCCGTCGGGGAATTGAGAGCGCGCTTGTGGAAAAGCAGTTGTGGCCGAAAAGAGTTGGCTCCCGGTGTCCTTGCTTTCGACCGAAGGTCTTCGAGAATAATGGCCATATTTGGTAGTGGTGCGCGTTCGCTTGAAAATTTGCATATGGAATTCTGTCTAGTCTTGACTCCTCTTCTAGTCAACTTTCTGATTAATGAAACTCTTTAAGCCTCGCAATTAAACAAAAGAAAAGAAGATCAAAGCAAGTGAAATTTCAAAAATTATTAATCGAGAGTAAAGCGCAACATGAGCGCCAGTTTGATTTTTCTGTACCGGCGGCAGTCCAGTTGCATTGTTTGTTTTTTTGAGCGCACGCATTATGACCTTCAACAGCTGCGTTTTCAATGTGCTTCTCTATGAGTAGGCGACTCGATTATGAGCGCAAAACAATAACTTATTTTAATTTATTAATAACTTTCCGGTGCCACTTTCAACTTTATGACAATTTGAACGCAATCAGTTGATGGAAATGAAGAAAACTTCTAATCAATGTCACAAATCGCCGTAAAAAGAGAAAAGTTGCGCCACAAACAGATTGCATGCGCAAAATGCGGGAGACAGACAAATTAATGAACTCATTATACCTGGATTTGTTAAGTTGAGAACCTTTAAGTTACCTTACTCGCTCTTTTAACATTTTCACTATTTACATCCTACATAAATGCTTCAACCATTAAAACGAATACACTACAAACCGCTAATGCGCTACAAGTTAGCTATTCTTTTAGTTCTATCCTCGATATTCATCTATTTCTATTTAATTCAACACTTTAAACACAAGCCACCAAATGAATTTTACATCTCGTCTGCTTATTTGTTGGAAAACGAGAGGTAAAAGTTGTATGCATCTTTAATAATCAGGTGTGAGCAAGTTACTCGATTTAGTGAGAAAAACACTGTACGTTTAATTGCAATGGGGCCGCAGCAAGAAAGTTCGCCACTCCATTGTGTGCCAAAATCAAAACGGCGACGTGGTTGAAGCTAGTGTGGAAGTTTTGGGCGGTCCAGCATCGTGTAGATGGTGGAATTACTTTATTGATTGCAACTTTGACAAACCGTCTACGAGCTTGCAAATTTTTAACGACGAAGAATATTTAATTAAAGTTAGTTAATGTTTTTAAAGAAAACATGAAAGCGTTTATAGATTCCAATTCGGAAAACCAAAGTCACAAGTGCACGAGTTAGTTGTGTGTTTTGGACGTATGTTCTTGTTTGAAAATTGGAGAGTTGCTTTAACAGCTATTGAAGTCTATCGCGCACATGGAGTCAATATGTTTAACATTCCAATCATAAGTGTTATTGACGCTTTTTACAATGTTCTAAAAGCATATGAACAAGCCGGAATTGTTCGTTTAACAAGCGGAGTAATTTTGCCTAGAATCGTAAGTTGAAGTATGCATTCGACAATTAAACACACACTTTACAGCTCAGCGACTACGATCCAAATCAAGAAACAGAGTTCTTCAATCAAGTAGTTAGCAACACGGAATGCTTATATGAATTCCGCAGCTCTAAATTCCTAATCTTTGCCGATTTCGACGACATTTTAATTCCAAAGAATCATTTCGACTTGTATCAAGAAATGCTGGCCATCCAATTTGTGAACCCACCAGCTTCATCGTTTGAGTTCTGGCGAGATCCTAACACAAAAATAGTTTTTGGTTAGTTTAAATGCTTTCTCATATCATTCAACTGCTTTCTAGAAAAAGAGCCCAGAAACTTTAATTTGGACCAAAGTGCCTCTCAAATTCAGCTCGCTGGATATAGAATAAACCCAGGGAAAACAGTTATAATTCCATCAAGGATCAGAAATGGCTTTATTCATAAACCTGCAAGTTCCGATTTAATTGACGGCTTTGTACATTTACGGATGAATGAAACGGATGCAAATTTTTTACACTTGGGATCTGTTTTTGATAAACATGCGGTAAATTTGAACTATTATTGCTGATTACAAGACCCGTTTAGATTTTATTCAACCAAACATCGTATGTCAATCAAATCAGATATTCATCACTACAGCAAAGCCTCAATCAAGTGCTCAATTTAAACAAAGTTGCCAGAAAAAGCTTTAATTTTCTTCCAATTAAAGACACGTACTTTCAAGCAATGAATCAATGTCATTTGGAAATTGCTGAAAAATTAAGAAATGGTACAAGTTTTTGTCCCAACGCTTTGCAATGCCGAATCAACCAAACAAGTGGACTTCCAACATGTGCCCGGCTACACATTGAATACTCAACAGTTAATCTACAGGACCGTTTACTTATTCATCAGCCAATATCAAATAGAATACGAAGCGGCAGAGACTGTCAAATTTAGTTGTTTATTTCAAATAAATATTCACAGACATGCTTCGTTGACGTTAATGTTTATTGACATTTTAGGCCGTGTTTTACATTCGGGATCTCGTCGTATTCAAACTGTAAATTGCTGGACATCGAGTTGAGCCAGAATAAGTAGTTAGACATTGTTGAGCGGTGCCTATTCTTTGCGGCGTAACAGTAAGTAGCTTCACGAAGGTCACCATTTAATCTTAAAAATATGATTTTAAAAATGTGAGTTTTGCTTACTTGTTGCACTTGTCCAAACGTGAAAACCCAAAACAAGAAGCCAAGAACTCTTTAAACAACAAGTCAACGTTGTTTGAAACATTGCATAAATTGTGTTCAACTGCTAGCCTCAAAACTGAATGAGTCAAATATCTAAACACCTTAATTAATGTTAACTTAATAGCTCAAACTTTACCCTTGATTTAAAGAAACAGGACTCCAAGAAATTGCATTTTCACAAATTTGCTCAACAACAGGAGCTACTAGACGCCCGTCATAAACATTTGATAATTGAGCCGCAATCATTGGCGATAACGTGCCATTGCTAACTATCTGTTCAATAAACTTTTGTGCCATAACTTTTCCGTCACTAAACAAATAAGGTGGTTATTAAAATAGAACATTTCTTACCTGCTCACTTTTCCACTCATCAAGTCCATCATAACTGTAAATTGAGTTGTCGAGTCCAGTAAGTGTGAATTTTCAATCACTTTCAACCACACGTCATTTGAATATTCAATGCGGACAAATCCGCTTCCTTTAGTGTTGAATGAATAAGTTAAACTGGAATCAGGACGGAACCTGTCTGTTCCAACATTGCACAAACTTCCGTCTTTCTTCAACCAGATCAATTCGTTTTGGTTTGAAGATAAATCATGAACAAAGATTGGAATGCTCCATTTGAAATCAGAGCCATCTGAAGAGCGCTGATTAAAAAGAAAACGCGTGTCGGCAGTTTCAATTTGAAGAATTGGATACGCTGGTTGGAATAAGTAATCTTCAAAGAAGCTGCGAACAGTGATGCCGCTACAAAGATGTTGCTTGTTCAGCGCTTGCTCAAAAGCTTTAATTAAGTCGTTGTGGTCGGCGTTTGAGTACTTGTGCTTGTTTAAATAGTTGCGCAGACCTTTATAGAAAGTTTCTTTGCCCAGAACACTTTCCAACATTAAGAAAAACATAGCTCCGGCTTTGTAAGTAATAGCTGAAATCAATTTAATGTAAGCACTCCGTATAAAACACCTCTACCGTCAAAATAAGAGTTTTTGTCGATTATTGGATGTCGAAGACGATCAAGTTCTTTCAAACCACCTTCACGTTCTTCAACAAAAGCGTCGTTCTAAAAAACAACAATGTTTAGCGGCTTTTTAAAGTTAGTACAATAAACTGCCGATCTTGTTCGTTTTTAGTCATTTGCCGAACAGCTTTGTACATTAAAAATTGTGCAATTGACTCGTGAAGCAGCATCTGGCTCCACTCTTTTGCCGTCACTAAGCCTGAGAACCATTGATGTGCAGTCTAAAACGAAAGCGGAGTAAGTCATCAACTTTAAAAACAAACTTCGTGACAAATCATTAGCTGTTGAGTCAATTTCATGCCACTACTGACATTTTCTGGCACGGACAACAATCCTCTGTATATTACAAGGCCAATATTCTCGACTGCTCCGACAAGCGAGTCTGGAGATTCCAGGTGATCTAAAAACATATATTAGACGTTATAAAAAACTTTAACTTGCCTAACTTGTCAAACGGAAAATTCGTTCCAAGCAAACTTTCTAAAGAATCAATGCACTTTGCGGCAATTTTGGCTGAGATCGGCAAGTATTCTGAATACTGCTTTAGTGAAATTGTTCGAACGTCCACGCCTGATTTGCTTTTAGCACTAGCTTCGGCAAATTCTCCAATTGCAAAAGCGAACAAGTAAGTGGCTATAGAATTTAGTGGTTAACTGACACGCCAATTTAACAGAATTTATCAACACAATTAAAAACAAGACCCGAGGTAACAATAGAAATCTTGTGAAGCTTTTGCCAGCTCACTCGGATTCATTGCGTGTCTAAAACAAATAAACATTAACTAGTTCAAAAAATCAATCCAAATTATTTGTTGTCGAGTTGCTATTAAATGTTTAATTGAAAACTTATTTCAATGTGCTCGAAATATTTGTAAATTTTGTTAAATCGGCGTGTCAGTTATACCCATTTTTGGTGTTGGCTTGAAGACAGTTGAAGAAAGTTGATCACTGGAATAAATTGTTTTAAACTCACAATTTACCCTGATTTGCTTACCTGATGACAGTTGTGTTTTCGACAAGCGTGTTATGGAAAACTTGCGCTTTTGTTGGATGAATGAGTGTTAACTGGAATATTGCTTTGAAAGTTGGACTGTCGAAACACGGAAAGACTTTATGGGCTTTTGAGGGCTCCAACAAAGTAGCCAACATTGTTCTGGAATTTCAATTAAACTAAAAGGCTTGTTTAAGTTTACAAACCTTTGAAAGTTCTTAGCGTCAATATAATCGTTGTAGTAAAGAGCACCAACTGAGCGATGTTGAATTTTGCCAGTATATTGAATTCGCATCATGTAAGTTTTGTTTGCTTCCAGTTTGTCTTCATTTAATTGCAAGTTAAGAATGGGTTTGAATCGTTCCAGTTTGACAGTCGTTTTTAAGCGCTTATCTCCAAACCACAGATCAACTTGATTGATTTGCAAGCCGGCCGAATTTAGCTGAATTAAAGTCAAGTCTTCTAACGGCACAAAGGTGATTTCAACTTTGCCATCAAATGATAAACGCTTGCCTAAAAAGCAGTGGTTTCCAATTAATTGTGCACCAATAAAACAAACTTGGGTGGAATTGAAATCCAGGGAATGGAAAATAAGGCTTCAACCACAGATCATAACGCAACACGTCAACTGCAATAGGTAAACTTTCTATTGCGTCCGAGCCCGAGTACCATCCTTTTTGGTTAAATGTCCAGGAGTTAGATGAAATCACTATGTAAATGCAACCTTTATTGTTTGTACTTTTAAAATTCACCTTCAAATCTGAACAGCAAAGAAAGAAGTGCATTTTGAAACAAGTTCATCAAAACGGCAACAATAACAGAATAAGTTTGAACGGACGTATGCAAACAGTTATTTCAATCAGACCAAAATTAAATTTCCCTTTGTCTTCATAAATTGACACCAGTCGTCGAGCACATTGTTGCACGCCAAAAGATGTAAATTGTGTGTTACTCGGCGTTTGCGCCCCGTCGACGCATAAATTGTTCTTTGTTGAGCGCTTATGTTGCGTTATGCTGTTAAGAGACAGGCGTAAAGTTTATTCAATTAAACCGTTTACAAATAAAGCATTTGTGTAAAATAAGATTGATACTTTTGATTAAATGTTTGGTCATTGGAGTTCGGCTCTGTTGCGATATAATAGTATGAAGATTTTCGACGTCCCAACCTTGATGACTTTTTGGGACATGGATGGCCGAGGGCTTTTTGCATCCAGCCTTCGTCGATCAAATTCAAAACATTCACAAAGTCGTGGCGTTTCAAAACTGAGTTTCTACTGATCTGCTGATAACTGTGGAGAATTGCATACGACGCGTTTGGAAACAAGCATTGAATCAAGACTAAAACCGAATTTGTTCATGCGTATTCTAAAACAAAGCAATAACGATTGCCTTTGTAGTGATGACGTTGAAGTAAAGTTCTGGCCTTTTCGACAAGTGCTTGTTCGCAACCAAAGTTGTTTAAATAACTTGAAACTCTTGATTCAACTGACACGGCGCTTTTCGACAAAACCTCAAAGTTGTGAAATTTAAACAAACTTTTAGAAATCAACTTACTTTCAAACTGGCGCTATTTTCATAGTCCTTTTGAATGCGTTTAAACAATTCAATTAATAGTTGGCGATTATTGTTGAACTTAAATGGATCGGCTGCTGACAGACGCGCTTTCAAGTTTGCATCATATTGATTCAGGTAGTTTGCCAATTGAAAATAAGAATGTTTGGACCACAAAAGTTGCAAGTAATCAATTTGTCTTTTGTTGAGCATCTTTTCCTGCACAAACCAGATAATAATTTCTGGCAATTGGTCCGGGCTTCACACGCAAGATTAGTGAGTTCCTGATCTTTGTTTTCAGTTGCTCGATTGTTTGGAACAAAACAGTGGACTTGCCGTGTTGACTGCGTTGAGTTAGCTCGTTTAATGCGTATTCAATTAGTTGTTTGTCAGTCGAGTACCGATTTGCTGTCTGTAGAAGCTTTAGTCGAGCTTCTTGGAAAATGCTTGTTATTGTTTGGTTGATAAACAGCTCGACGTCTTGTTCATTGAGGATTGAGGTCGGTGGAGCGATGTTTTGATAGCTTTTTAATTCACGGATAAGTTGGTCTTCCAACACTTTGTACAGACGAATGTTGTTGTTGGTTGGCAATCGATTAATTGGCCGACACCTTCCATAAAAGCTTTGCGCCTGTTTTCGGATGCGGATTCTTGTGCACATGAGATTTAAAGGCAAAATATTCACAATTTCAACCTGATCGACATTTTGAACTTTTGATGAAACTAAACAACTTAAATGTGAATAACAAAGTTGAATAAAACAAACCTAAAACTTGTAAAGTACTCAAAAGTAAAGAGACAAAAATCAAATAAACTTTCATAGAGACCAAAACAGTTATTTGAATGCAAGCAACACAAACAGATCTTTAACGTTTTATTGCTTCAATTTCACTTTGCGTTTAATGTTCAGTTTGAGTCGCAAATAAAACCCTTATTATTATGCAACAGTTAAAGAGGCGACGGAGCGCATAGTAAAAGTGATTCGCCAGCTGATTAATTCATTTTTGTAAATGCACCGTTTGTGTCCAAAGTGAAATCCGTTTATTTTAAGATGTAGTGTTTGGGTCAAGGAATAAGCTCTATTTGACTAGAGAGCAAAACATCATGTTGGTGCTGATCTTTAGCGACGAAGCCCTACTTACAGTCCAAAACATTTGTAACCGTTTATTTTCATTTGTATCCAATAGAAGTTTGTATCAATCGAGAAAAGAGGTAATTATTACATGTTGTACTATGCTTGAAACGTGCTGACTTCTTCTGGCGCGACAAGCCAGTGTGAGTGCATAGCTCCAGCGCCTTTAATCAATGTTTCACCGCGGTCGAAAACCGTATATGCTTTTGGATAGTGAGCTAAGATTAGCGCTTTTGTGCTGGTACTAATGTGGATTCGGCCTGCTCTTCCGCTTGCTTCCATCTTTGCTGCTAGATTTACTGTATCGCCAAAAACAATATAGCGTGGCGAGGTTACTCCAACGATTCCTGCAACTGCTGGGCCCGAGTGCACTCCAACGCGCATCTGAATGACTTGGTCGGGCAAATGGGACATCCTCAAAGTTTTAACAGCTCGTTGAAAATCAATACTCATGTCGCAAATTGCTTTCACGTGTGCAGTTCCATTTCTCTTCGGCACTCCAGAAACCACATGCATTCCATCTCCAATTGTTTCCACTTTGTAAACGTCGTATTTGTCAATTACTCCATCAGCCAAGGTGTACGTTTCGTTCAAGAAATTAATAATTTGTAGCGGAGTAGACTTTGAGGCCAGAACAGTGAAAGAAACAATATCAGAGAAGAAAACGGTAGATGATTCAAATACTTCGGGAGTAACTGTTTGACCAAGCTTTAACAAATCAGCTGCTTCCCTAAATATTACTTAATTCGTTAAATTGCAATCAAAAACAATAATTACCGTGGCATCATTCTATACAATAGAATGTCTGCTTTCTTTTGCTCTTCCAGCAATTCCATTGTTCGTTGTTGCACATCTTGCTCTAAATTCAACCCATAACTTAAACTGATGCATGAATTCTTAAATTATACCTAATTCCGCTGCGTTGTTCTCCATCAAAGCAAACATATAGTCCATTAAGTTTGTAGACCTTGATGTTGAAATCCGCTTGAGTATGATTTCACGTATGTCGCCTATTTTTGGACGCTCCGTTGGATGTTCTGACCACATTTTCCGGACAAGTGTGACTAGCTCGGGATTGATTTCAATTGATGGATCAATGTTTAGGGATGGTCTTACTGGCGGATATTTTCCTTTTGCTACGGCGCGAACAATTTCGGATTCATCTTCTTCCTCTTCGAGACCTGAAGATGTTTGTTTTAAGTTAGTCAGTTATAAAACATTTCATCCCTAAATATTTTTGCAGTTTGAGAAGCGACTGAAACACAAATTTTGTCTAGCACTTACCATATGCAGGTTTCATTGTTAAAATAACGGAACAAGTAATTCCCAGTGAATAAATATCTCCTTCTTGGGTGCCGACTTCAGTTTGTTGGCCATGTAGATGTTCTGGGGCAACATATAAAGCCGAGTGCTCATCAAGTCTTCGAAAAGTTTTTTCTTTCAATCCTTTTAGGCCGTAAAACTAAAAATGGCATTTTAAAATTCCGCTTATTCACTTAAACATGCCTGGATTTTTACTTCAAAGCGATCACCGACCATGCATCGATAAGCAGACTAAAATTTTTAACATTTAAATCAACTATAAGTGCAATCTAGTTACCAAAATTCCATGTTGAACAAAACGAGAGTTGTGAATGTAATGCAGGCCTTCGACGATGTTTCTGATCATGCCAGTCATTATGAACCTAAAGTTTCAAGTTAGTTTGTTGCTGAATCTTTGAATTCTACCCGTCAATTCGAAATGAATGAGCTTTGATAACTTCAATAACATTGCCTCGATCGCATGAAGCCCAAATGGAGTAGCAAATACTTCCAGAAACGGACATTCCTAGAAAGCGATTCAGGTTTGCATGATCAGTTGCTCTCATCTTTCGGAATTGCTCTTCTTCTTCAGCACGCCAACTGGTTCCTGAGTGTTGATGTTTACGGCAAACAACAAGAGCGTGATTGTAGTATTTGAATTCAGTATGCTGCGTGTCTTTGCGTAGAAAAGTAGATCGAGAGCTGTCGGTATGATTTGAATTAAATGAACGAACACTTTTGCTTTGGTCCTGAATTTGTAAACTTTCAAAAAGTTGCACTATTTAAAATTACCTTTTCCTCGGGTTTAATCAAATAAAGATGAGGAATTTGCCACAATGCATTTAAACGTTTTCGTTGTTGATGCCGAAAGTAATAAATAGAAACAGCTAAAGTTCCAACAACTAAGAGGAATATGACGATGCATCCAATAACTATCACTGTGTAGAATATTGGCGACGGTGGACAAAGCTCATTATTTAAACCACATTTTGGAAACGTTGTTGGAACAAAGCCATTACGCGTGGCCCAAATAGAGGTGGAAGCGTCAGTGTAAGAAGGATTGTAGCCGACCTAAAACTTTTATTTATTTAAAAAACAGAAAAGAAACTTACAATGCCATCTCCTGAGTTTGAGTTAATCATTGCATAGGTAGTTGACTCGCCAGCGGCATTCAAACCGATTAACATGTACCTTGCCGCTCTAATTCCGTTACTCATTATGAACGTGTTTCCAATTATTGGATGGCATGTCTTTTGATCCTTGCAAGTTCTCCATAATTGCAGTAAAATTCCGCAACTGTGATGCACCATACTTGACATATGTTTTGTTTAAACAATCCAAATAAGTTAGAAGAGCGTCGCCCAAATAAATTGATAAATTTGACGCCGATGAGTTCTTTGCACAATCACTGCAATAAAACGGCCATTCAACGATGTTTCTTTGCATCTGCGTTCGAATGTCGGAAGAAATCTCAGTTGTATTCAAAAACTTGTCCATAATTAAAACAGACTTCGATGCTTCTTTAACTTCATCGTCGAGTCCATCTTCGTTGTTTCCCAACCCAAAACGGCGGATCAACTCCAAATCCAGTAGATGTTGACTGAACCATAATGTGCACATATTCTGCAGAAACCATGTTGTTGTTCATTGCAGCTATCATATAATTTCGCTTTTCTGTTTTCGTCTCCAGACAACTAATAATAATACGGGCACGCAAATTAACAGATCTTAGAATAGTTTGAAACCCGCCAACAGTTGCATTTACGGCATGCCGAGTATATGTTTCGCTAAAAACACATTTTAAAAGTTGCTTTCAAGTTTAAATCACCTTATGTTATTCGATATGAGTGATTGCGTTTCAAAAGTTTCTGCAAAGTAACCACATGTAGAAATTGAAGACAAATCATCCGTTGTCGTATAGACAAACGCGACACTTGTCCAGTTGAAATTCGTCAAAATGTAAGACAAAGAACTAAACATTCCGCGGACCTAAAGAATTAAAATTGTTGTGAGGCTTTTATTTGTTTTAAAACAAACCGTTCCAGCAAAAGGAAATGTTGTTGGATAAAGAACGCGATCGTAGAATTGTTGTGGTGCCACAGTTCCCCATAGGAAAACTGGGATTTGCTTGAAGTTAGCCAGTGCGCCGACCACATAAGAACTTTGAGGACACACCGGCCCGAAAATTGCAGAAACTTTTTCGTCATAGATTAGTTTTGCAGCATATCCGCCACTCAAAGACTCATCGCATTGGTCGAAGTGCCAAGAAAATGTAATGTTGATAACCGAAGGATCATAGATTCCAAGTTGAATTGCCCGGTTTAAGCCGGAAACAATAGCACCTGCTGAGAAACTGAACCCGACTTGTTTGTCGATTGAATCCGATACTCCGTTCGGAATCAAAATACCCAAATTGATGTGCGTTGCCTAAAAAGAATGCAATCAAGTGAGTGCCAAGTTTTGAAACAAACCTGAGAGTCAGCAAAAGCCCAAAGGCAGTTTAGATATAGAAACAGCCGGAACATTCACAACCGAACTACAGCATTTGGAGAATGAGCTCCGGTCAGCTGGTTATTTTTGTTGTGGACACCTCCAAGGCTTCACGATTCTTCTGCGACTAATCTCCCGGCTTGTTTCAAAAGTCCACGGCTTCAGTCGCATCTTCAAACAGGCTTCCCGCAATTGATTATCATTCAAGCAATTAGGCCGAAGACGCAAGCCATAAATGTCCTCAAACTGAACCTTTTGTGCTACTGTGGGCGGCTTTGCAGTGTTTTACGGTCGAAGACTCACAACAAATAGAAGAATAAACAGCAGGAAGTGTTTGGCGGAAATTGTCTGCATTACAAGTTCCCGGCCAATTAGATCGATCAATTGGCGGTACGGATTATTTGTCTGACCAGAATTTGAAAAGCTTGCTGGATAGTCCCACCTTCATCCACGAACTCTTCATTCCAATCTTTAACTGCGGTAAACAAAAATCAAAAATGAATCTAACTTTATCACGCAATTCAAAGCAGGCTGCTCTGCGTCGCGAGACGCTCTTTTTGCTTGTGTTGTTTTCCTGTTAATGTAATCGCATTAAATTTGTCAAATTCAAAAGGTTTAGAAGTCCGATCAACGTTTAAGCAATGTTTAAAGTTTACAAGCAATAAAAGATTGCATTCTAATTATTCGTTCGCGAACGCATACAATAGAGGGTACAAAGAAATTGTTGGAGGTCACTGGGTCACACAAAAGCTAACATTTAATAAAAGCCCGGAGTTTTGTGAAATTGGTCCGTGTAATTATGCGCCGACGACGTGATGCAACCTGTGGGATGCTCTTTCAAGTCTTTTTTGCAAAAAAGACGCTGCATTTCCAAACAACCAATAGTTTCTGATCAGTGCTTATGAAACTCCAATTCGCTCCAACATATTGAATTGCTGTGCATCGGCCATGCAGATGGCAACATTTTAATGGAGTTTCTTCTGTGTTGCGAGATTGTTGTGACTGTTTTGTTTAAAACTACTAACTTTAAGTAAAGTCTATTTTTGTATCAACTTTGCATTTTAAACTCTTACTTCCAGAATTTGCTCTGTACGCAAACTTTGAACATTCAATCAATTCGCTGAAAGTCTCAGTCGTTTTTTCAACCCGTTGCGGTGCGAATTACTCGAAAACGCAAGGTGTAATGTTGGCGCTTTTTCGCAATCCGGTTCAGTGCTTTTCCTTGGCTTTTTTCGAAAAACATAGGATGAGCTTGAACCGGAACGGCAAACAGACCAATGACAATTGATTGGATTTGCGCAATTGGGATTGCGCAATGCTTGCTGCAAACCGTTCGCAGGACAATTCAAATAACAAGTGGTTTTTACGCCCGTTCGACAACTCGGCAAACGATTGACTCGTTTTTTAAAAGTGGTAGTTTCCTTTTGGGTTGACGTAATTTTCGCTCTCCAATCCATTGTCCGGCGACGTGCAAAATGACCTGCAATTGAGTTGGAATCTTCATCTTTGATCATGTTTGAGTGATGACTCTAAACAGATTCTACAAAAACTTCAACCACTTTAACACTTTAATTTTCCTTTCTCAAAAACGTTTAACCCAGTTGTGAACTGCCGGAATTCTTTAGCGTTGATGAGTTTCATGTGAAGTAAGCGACAACTTGCGCTGTAACAATAATTCCGTCCAGTTCCTTTTCGCATATTACGTTATTTTAGGGTAGTTGCAAGCGCGACGTGAAACGCCCGGAGCATTGTTCGTCTTTGAACCGTTGTGAAATCTTCGGCCTTTCTTTGCCCAACAAAAATCGCCCAATAGATAGATTCTCCACTTGAGAACTTTCCATTCAAATTTAATGACTAACTTGTTCGGAAAACTTCGCTTTTTGGAATAAACACTTTTTTGACACGCATACTTTGTTGTCTTCTTTACAGCTCAACTTTGCGTGCCTAAAAACAAACCGTGTCATCTGATTTGCCCATCACTTTAAAAGCAATAGGGAAACTGCGTCCATGGTATGATTTTGGCGCGCATTTTTAAGTGTAAGTGTTGCTTTAAAGGTCTTGAGTAAAAAGACGTTTAAACAAAATACGGCTTTTAGCTCGCTTCACAACACACAGAAGCGATTAATCAATCTCACGTTGATTTATTTACGCGTCAAATTGGCCAATTGTTTCCTCTTTTTGATGACTCAACAAACAACTTATCTGCTAATTGACACCTCCTGCTTTTGAATTGGCAGTTTTCGAAACATTATTTTATAGTCTAAATACGTGTCAAGTTAAGTTCATGTTTGTTTTACATTGTTGGACTTCAAAAGAGCACTTTTTGAGTCAGACTTATTTGTTTGATCTGGTCGTTCAACGATTTAGTACCAAAGTTTAGTGAACGCGATAAACATAGTTCAAAAATTTTAAGCTAACGAAACTGCAACAAAAACACGGCCTTCTAAAATTTCCGTTTCTGTTTATTGCCTCTAGTTGCAGACATTTTTCAGCCACGTCCGAAAAACAGTTGTGAAAACAAGAAAAAGTGTCCTGCGTCTCGTCGCAAGTTTATTTACCCTCAAATGTGTGAAGATCAAAGGCAATCGATGGCCTAACATGGCTTTCGTGCACAAAACGAAGGCAATAAATTCTCCGTGATCCGTTTGCACACTTGCTCTTTTCACTCTTCACCGCATTTGAATAGGTGTTTTTTGAATTTGAGGCATGTTTGAAGAAAGCGACGATGTCTGTGCGCAGCAGGTGTTTTTTATTCGCTAGCTGTTTTTAATGTTCAGCCAACTCGATATTTTGCGCAAGTGTTTTAACACCCTTTGCAATGTTAAACGCGTTGTTGTTTTCCACTAACATTTAAGTACTCGTCCATTTCAGGGTGTAGGCCATAAAATGCAGCTTAGACTTGGAACCATCCAGCTACTTCTTCTATTGTTGCCGCTAGTTGTTGAGGCCGAAACAGAATGTGGCGCCTGTGAACACGTTGTTGTAAATAAGCGACAAGAACGCAAGTGCATACGTAAGCCAAAATGTTGCGAAAGTACGTCTTAAACTAACTTTGAAGCAATTCAACTAATCATTTTAGACAATGGAATCCGACTCAATTGTTTGGTGAATCCGTGCATGAATTTTCGACGATCGTGTCCTCGCGCAAGACATTGTATGCCTTCTTATTGCGAGAAGACAGGCTGCTTGGCTTTCTATTACGACGACAACTTTTTGCCAGTTCAGCCTGGTGACTGCGAAGTAAAGATCCTGCGCAAAGAGTTGCTTGGACGTGATAAAAGAAGTCTTGGCATAACAAATGGAGAGCGCAAGGTGTTGGACATGGAAATTCCCATCTATCACAGTCCGGAGAAGAGTGGTAAGACTTTAAAGCTATTTTGAGTGTTTAAACACTTCAATTTATAGAAAAAGTCGGCAATTGTCCGAAGACTCAGATGAACGAAATTATCAAAGCGTGCACAAACGAGTGTTCAACTGACCACGAATGTGAGAGTAGGCGCAAGTGTTGTTGGAATGGATGTGCTCGAAGGTGCGAAAAACCGTTGATAAAAGATCCGACAAACTATCTAAACCTTCCACTCTTAACGAATGATGATTAAATCTTAATAAGTATTCACTTCCACGAGCTTTCATCCCTCTCGTCTCTCTTCTATAGTCAGTTACGCCATTTTGCTTGCCAGCTGATCTTCACATTTCTCAAACATGCATAATAAGACTTGTTAAACAAACCAATACTAGTGATAACTTAATTCAGTTTCTGTAATAATTGTTGTTCTGTTATTTCAAACGTCAATAAATCAATTTGAAGCACTGCATCAAACACATAATTACAAATTTTAGAGTCCAAAACCGCCTGATTTGAAAATTTTCAGTTCGCTGCTCTTTGCTACAAAAGTTGTGATCCGAATGGCGAGCACTTTGCATGCCACAAACCTTTTACTTTCTATTCCTTTTAGTGTCATCTAATAGGAAAGTAAATTAGAGTGCCTAATTTCGACTATTTGAGTGATTTTGAACGGGAGGGCAGCCGAGTAAACAACTAACCTGTCCATTTGCGCTCATTTGAATTGAAAAGGCGCGTTTATGGAAAATAGAAGTTTTAGCACATACACTGTGTTCGCGTTCTTATCACAGCTTTGAAGTGAGGATTTGGCGCGTTTTAACGCAAGCTCTTTTTTATAATAACTATTACTTTGTTTATTTCTAGCGCTAGCGATGTTGGTGACTCTTAAAGTTCCGCGCGTTGAGGATATCTTGCGCGTTTTGGGAAGTTATGCTGGCCGAGATAAAGCTTTAAGGTGAGTATTTTAGGTGCTTTAGACATGTTAGAATATTACAATATTTACTTCTATTTAGATCACTTTGTTTTGGACTTATTCTCGTGTCAACAAAAACGAAAGGCGCCGATTTGACAAAAAGTCTTCAAGCGTTGGCCAAACAAATCAGTCAAGCAAGAACAGTATGCCGTCAATTAAATCATTTGCCATTGATTGTTGCGAGCAGAAAGCTTTACGATGTATTTCTAATGTCCGGCGATCGCATTGACTCGGGATTGAATTTATTTGTAATGATTGCATACGTCTTCTATCAGTTCTTTGAATTAGCCGCATGGTTGGGTGAAGCTAAAGTGGCCAAGTAAGTTTGACAAATGACGCAAAAGCTATAAAGTATAAACTGTACGAAATATTGTGTGATTGCAGCTTGCAAGTCGGATTCTGGTACAAGTGGGCAATATACAGTTGGCTGTCCGCGCTAGTTGCGGGAATGGTTCAAATTCTTCGACGAATTTTTGTTATTGAGCCAGCCGAAGACGAAAAGGACGTTTCTCGCGCATATGGTAAATTTAACTTGCAAAAAGTTTTGTTTAATTGCAGTTTTTAGACAAGCAGCGCGAACTGAATCGACGAATGGACAGAATCACTTTGGTAGACAATTAATAAACAAAACATAAATTTTTAACGCTTGCCAGTCAAAAATACGTTTTATCGAACAGTGCACATGCTCGAGACCAAATATTTCTATCGTTTTGTCGACACCAAACTTCTTTGTGTTTCAAAATTGATCATGACCGGAACTCACATTTCGGCTTTGTTTACTAAAAACAACATAATTGCAACACGTTTCAGGTCGGACTTCTTGCGGATTTCATTGCCGGACTTAATCTTCTTCCGAACAAATTCTTGTGGGCAGGCAAGTTGAGTCAAAGAACTTCGGCAACTCTTTTCTTTGTTGCATCCGTCGTCGGTCTGTATAAGTTGTTTTAATAAAAACTGTTATCGTCAGAAAAATAAACATATACAAAGACTTTGTTGTTGAGCAACTACGTAGACAAACAATCAATAAACAAAGACACAAATATGATTGCACCGGAAAGTTTTGTTTGAGAACTTGGCCATTTTGCTCAAAGTTCCATCACGAAGCAAACATTTTTTTGAAGCTCTCTTTGTCCGCAGAGGTTAGATTTGTTATTAAAATATGGCATTGTGTACATTTGAGTTTTCAACACTGACACAACAAGTCACACACTATAACCAGGTTTTTCCACGCAATCGGCTAATTAAACACCGAAACAACGAGAAAATATTATAGTTTGGATGTCTATTCTGTTCGTTTATTACTTAAAGGCAGGAATAATCAGGCTTCTAATCAGTAAGTGCCAATAAGCTGCAAAAGCAGTCATGTAGAATGTTAAAAATAAGTTTTGACTCTTGAGAGAGCGTTTCTCTAAAAAGCAAATTTGCTAATTCGTTTAAAGTCTCGCAGACACTTTTCAAAACAAAAACAACGCTAATCAATTTCGTTCCGTTCAAAACTTTTATGGCGTGCACTGATTATCACTTTCTTGGGGTTATCAACAGGGCGTTTTTGCATGAGCTGCTATAAAACTGCACTGACTCGTTCGGTCCGCTTTCTGCTTGACGTGTATTTGTTTGTTTTTAATATTCAGAAGTTTTTAATTTCAAATAAAACGAAGCGTGAGCACAAGAAGTTTTGTTGAGCACACTGTGTTTTATGTTGCTTTTTGCTTACAAACATTTCCGCTAATTTCTGTGCTCCGTTCTTTGACGGCAAAAATAGGTGAGAGCACCTGCTCTCCCTTCTGGCAACAACCCACACGTGGTTAAAAATGGAGGGCGCAAAAAGTCCGTCTTTTTACCGACTGTTTGCTTTGTAAGCGATTCCAACTTTGATATGCGTTCAGTCCACCGATGTTTGCCCTTTTCTAAATGCGGATTTGGCCTATATGCTTTAAATGTTCGACACTTTGAGTATTTAAGCCATTGGTCGTCATCTTTCATCATCGCCGTGTTTCCGTTTTCAAAAGCGTCCAGAACACTCAATTTTGTGATATTTGTTTTTGCAACTGTTTTCACTTTATATAGCCGGATGTTTTTAGAAAACGGCGACATTTAATCCCATCTGTTTTAGCAATAAAATGTGTCAAGCACAAAGCACGGTAATTCTATATTCTTTGAGACTTTAAAGCTATTCTCGACTCTATTGAGTGAAGAAAAAGTATGTTACAAACTAAACATCAACATTCCGATTTTTGAGTCTTCATTCATCACATATTGTAGTTGCTCCACTTAGTCCCAATTTGTCTTTTTCATAATTTTAGTGTCCTAATCAACAAATTGCGTTGATTTGTAGCCTTCGAAATGGTGGCTACTTCAGAAACTTTGACAATTGTGCTCAAATCGAGCAATTAGTTCATGATCTGTACCGGTTGTGCTTGGCTGCGTCCTGCTATTTCGATTGTTGAATAGACGAAAGCTTTGCACACCGTTATTTATACTTCGCCAAAAAGATAAGGCTTGTGGCTAAAAGATTAGGTTTGACGAGCAACGCAATGCTTATCGAGAACGACGTCGCCAGAAATCGGGTGTCCCACGGAGTCTCGACGTACGTTCGTGTTGCGTTCGCCCATTATTTGCTCTTTTTTATTTGCTGCTTACGACTAGAGCGCGCCATTTTGCTGAATCTCTACTGCTGTTATTTTAGTGTGTTCGTTTTGACGTTCTTCGACTTCCGCCTCATCTAATTATTGATTTATTCTAGTTGTAAATCCAAATGGACTACGATATCAACTACGAGTCGCCCTTGTTAATGGGCGCTGGCACAATTCTGGCCGAAGAATGCAGGAAGAGCGACAAGCAAGAGCAGATGAGATGCTTGGTTTGCGGAGGTGATATTCCTAAATTTAAAAGAAATATAACGTCGGAATTCAGGCCAAATGGCACATTACAATTTGGGCGCTAAAATTTGTCGGTAAGTGTTTTCAATAAAACACAATGTAGTTAACTGGGCGGTGTTTCCAGAGCTTGCGCCAGCTTCTATAGACGGACAATCACTGAAAAGCTCCGTTACATCTGTCAAGCTGACGGTCGCTGCAATGTTGAAATGAGTGAGTTGAACATTGAATTTTTGTGTAATTGTTATTGCTGTTTTTAGCTGATTTAAGAGCAAAATGCAAAGCATGCCGATTCGAGAAGTGCCAGCAAATTGGCCTAACAGAAGCTGGTACGTTTAAAATTTAACATTGTGTTTAAACACTTAAATTTTCAGCATTGAACTCGCGAAGAACTAACACAGGTCGTCGTTTGATCTCGGATTCTCCACCATCATGCCCAGTAAGTTGATTAAATTAAAAACAACTTATTCGAGTTATGTTCTAGCTTGTAAACACAACCTGCAGCGGAAAACCTACAAATTCAAGACTCAGCGAGTTGGTTAAAGGCTACGACGCCTTCTTGAACTCACAAAGAAGTCTTTTTGTTGTTGTCCACCCGGATCTTGGCTTTTCCGACAAGTTTTGCATGCCTAAAAGTAACTTTTATAAATGAACGTTCATTATAACCAAAAACAACTTACAGTGGTTGGACTCCATAAAATGCAACAAAACAGTGTTTCACTTCTGTTCCAATATTTCAACTTCTTCGGACCTCTCGCCAAATTGCCGTCAAATCAAAGAGTAAGTTTTAAACAACAGTGAATTCTGTATACGAACTCACGTTTAGATAAAAGTGATCAGCCAAGCATATCATGACATAAGCAACTTTCACAGAGCTTACTTGACTTCAGTTTCGTTCCCTGACTTGGACGATGACCGCGTAATGGTAACGAATGGATACTTCTTAAAAATGGACTTAAGTCTGTTATCCGAGTTTATGGACGGCTACATGAGTGCCGAAAAATTATCGGCAATGGAAGGCGGAGCAATGGGATCGATTATGAACAAAATACTGAAAAACTGCCGCAAATTCAAAGCACTGAAGATGAGAAAAGAAGACGCTGTTGTTTTATGGTTTTTATCGGCTTACAAACATGCTGAACGTCTCGATTTGGTCAATGAAGAAATCACAGAATACAAAGAAAGTTTAGTAACTGAGTGGGCAAACGACTTATGTCGAATGGTAAATATTTATTTTTGAAGATCAAACCCAATTTCTAAAAAATTAAGTACGGAGCACACGAAGGCGGAACTCAACTGGCAAGAATTCTGGCGTTTAATATCGAGAGCGATGTAATTATTTTAATCATGAAAGCAGTTCAAAATCCTTATAAACATTTAGACTCTTGCCGAAGAAATGACTAACTTGCAAATCCTCTCAAAAGTCAGCTTCCCAAATGAAAGCAGCGGTGAAATAGAAGAATTCATCGACGAACTATCTCTAAATGATCATGCACCTAGTTTTTACACTAATCTCTAATTAACCTATATTTGTAAAATTAACCATGTTAAATGTAAATAATCGACGAGTGAAGTACAACAACAGAATAAACGTTATGTCTTTATTGCGCATTAATTGTAATGATCGACAATGTCGATTCTCGGTTAATTGGCTTAGACGATATTGCACTAAACAACCGAATAGAGATAACTCGAATATTACTTAAATTTACCTGTATTCGTAATGTTTACCGGTTGCAGTTGAAAAGCTCTTGTGGACTTAACCGACTCTATCAGTTTACACAAAACGAGAAACTAAGTACTCGAGTTGTCAAAAGCGTAAATTAATTGATTTTATTCAAATCATTATTTTTGAAAGTTGAACATTCTGCAGACATTTCAACTAACATTTTTAGTTTTTGTTTGTGATCTTGCAAAAATGGACGAATTCGAGAAGTCTGATCAAAATCTTTGCCGAATTTGCCAGTCGGAAACGGGTGTGATGGTTAGACCATGCTGCTGCGATGGATCTGTAAGTTTGTTGTTTCTGCTGCTTTTTGTTGACGTTTAATTTAGGTGGGAACCATTCACGAAAAGTGCCTCAATCAATGGTATGAACATTCGGGTAAAGATCACTGTGAAATCTGCTTGACCAAGTATGCTCGAACTGAACGCATTTTAAAGCCGGTTAGTGAATGGACTCGCCCGAAAATTGATCGCTCAGTAAGTACTTGACTTAATTTGATTTCCAATCACTTGATTTTAGTTCTTTTACTCTATTTTGGCTATCATCTGCGTTTCGATTTCACTTTACAAGGTTTGTTCTGAGTTATTTGTGCCGACTTTTAAGATTTCGAATGTTTAGATGATTTTATTGTTTGTGCAACGACAGAGTTATGAACGATTTGTCCTTTCTGGAATCAGCCCTCGAACTCACGATTATGGACGCATTAGTAAGCTCTAGCAGATATGCTTTTTTGATTTTAATGTTTTAGCTATTATGGTGATTTTGCTTTGCTCGTTGTTAGGCGTGATTTTGACCATGACCATCAATACTGTTTTGTACGTACGCAAGCAATGCATTGTCAGATTCACTGAGCATGAGAAGCACAAGGTGAATAAAAAAAAGAGAGCGTTTTGATCGAGCTCTGCAGTTGTCAATAATCTGTATTCAGCCAACAATTATGAGTAAATTAGCCTAGTCATCAAGTTGTATTTGTTCGGAGGATAAATTCATGAATATGCTTATTGTGTTACTTTTCTCATTGTTCAAGTAGCGATTATTGTTATCAATTATTCACTCAGTTCCAACTCGCCTCGGCAGACAGACGAATCCCCGACATAAAAACATGTTTTTAGCCAAAGACATTAGTGCCTTCTTTGTCTCATTGTTCTTTTGATACTTTTAGATATTCAAGATATCCGTCCGCACTCATTTGGCAGTCGAGCAAACCCTCTGGTTTGTGGCCAAAAATATGTGCATTGTTCGGCCAGTGCGTCATAAATGCTACGGCATAGTGCGCGCGTTCGGCTTCCAAAGCCAAATACTACGTGTTACTGCAATAATATTATGACATTCAAAAGGACGTAGTGCGCGTTCAGAAGGAAATTGACTCGCTAATCTTCAGGCTAATCCGCTGGTACTTGTTTGCTGCAAATCATGATTACGTCGATAAGCCTTTGTCCAGGATGAGTTGCTGTTGTCGACCCGCCAATGGTTAATGAACCTCAATTGGGAACAAATCCGTCTCTATTTTTGACCTTAACAAATAATCGCTCATGGAACAAAGCAAGGCGGAGCTCAATCAACTTTTAATCTTTGTTGGATTTGCTGTCAGAAACTTCTGTGTGTAGATGAAATCCCTTGTTTGTTCGAGTTGTTGTAAACATTTTTTGTCAATCGTTCATTACCATCACTTTATTGAAGAAACTTCATTAATTCTCTGCACTCGTTTGGCATCAATTTTGCAGAAAACATTTCCAATTACGAGAAATTACGCGATTATGTTTGCAAATTGAATGTATAATCAATTGTGCTCCATCCGTAATCCAGCCGATTATCTCGCGAGTTGAACATATGAATTTATTGAGGATTTCAGTGCTCATTTACTTCCATTTCGAGTCCATTTAAAGTCGGCAAAATTTGTTCGACTTGGGTCTGCGCCGTTCAACAGTTGAAAATGATTGCGTTACTTGAAAGAGTCAGAAGAGGAAGTATTCCCGGCTACACGAGGTTTGTTTTAAACGTTTACTGTAAAAGTCAATTCGCCTCCAACTTATCTTCTCCAACTCTTTTCCTCATGACTTCTGCTCACAAAAATTGTATAATGGCCTTTTTGACAACTTGAATCTTTGCTCGAATAATTTCCAAAGCAGCTGCGTGCCAACCCGCAACAAAGACTTGAACGCTTGTGAGGAAATAGACGCAATACAATATCCATTGATTTTACGCTTCATCGAACAACTCCACAAAAAGCATAGGTTTCCTTCATTGCCACAAATAGCGCGATTTCTTTCAACAAAGCCCCAATTTGGTTGGATTCTCTTCCTGGCTCTATTTAATATCTTGTTTTTGAATCCGGGTACAACTTAACAACTGTGTTGTTTAAAACAGTTTTAAAAGTATACTTTCACGAACTACGCAAACAACTTTATTGTTTTTGTTAATTAATTGCATTCATTTGATTGACACATCTCGTTTAATGCCGTTTAATTTGCCGAATACGAATTTTAACACAAACTCCGACTACATTTATGACTACATTTACAAGTCGGGTGGAAAAACAGAGCAACTGTTCAGTTCTCAAAAGCAATTAGTCGCCAATTGCCAGAACTAATATCACCTGGACTTGGATTTAATCCAACGAATTCTTCAAACTTCAATTTAAAGATTAATTTCGGTATTTTTGTTCAAACTTACAGACTGCAGAGAACGGGGGCCGACTTGATTAAAAATTCAGGATTAGGCGCGCTTGCCAGGTTTTTGGTTTTTAAGCTCTTGTCATACAACTTTGCCAAATCCTGTAGGACGACTTGTGACCAGGCCATGTCATTCTAGGTTGTCTGATTTCGATAGCATATCCAGCGTGTTTATTTTTGGTTACACCAGTTCGGTTATCCGCTTTTCTGGACGTACGTCAAGCTCACTGGGCATTTGTGCTGAAGCATTGGTTGATTAAAGAAGGTTTACAAGCGCGCGTCAGCGGACCGATCCTCTTAAAGCTGTTTTCTCATTGATCGGTTTTCCGAGGCTTTTCTTTTACATAAATAAGGCGTCGGAGAGGAGGCCCAACTTCAAATTCACTATCTAAAAACTCTTTAAGTCCGCGCTGATCTTTCGGTATAGTTCATCCACGAACAACCTGCTTGTTCATTGACGCAAAAGCCGGCATTTGGCCGCCTGTTCATTTAATTCATCGGAGTTATTACTTTGGTGATCTAAAAACTGTCTGTCTCTTCCAAACCTGCCATTCTGTTCTTGTCTACTTGATTCGAAAACTCGCTTACTTTCAAGATGTTTTCATGGACATTGCATGATTATAGAATGAGTTCTGGTGTACGTGGAATGCTAGTGCGACCCGACGAGTCCTTCTTCAATGCGCAGCAAGCCGAAGCAGCGCAACAAAGTGCGGCACTCAAAGAACAGGTAATTTATACAGTTTGTGTAACGTTGTTACTATTTTTATCTTTAGTTGCCCGATCCAACTTTTTACATGCTTTTGTGCTTGATCGCTGACTTGCTCATCTGGACACTTGCCGGTTTTATCATCTACAAAGCCATTCGAAGTTGCCGAAAATCAACGCTTACGGAAGAGTCACAAAAACTGGCCGACCGCTATGACCGGCTGGAAGCCGATTTTGACAGTTGCAGTTTGAGCAGCACCGATTCCGACCTTCATTCGTATGCAGAAGCCAAGATGCCAGCAGTGTGGTTGCCAGCTGTCTTCACCAGCGACGGAAAGTTGAAAAAGATTGCTCCCAATCAAGTCCGTTTGTTCCGCTTGCCGAAAATGACCGCTCTAACACGTTGGCATTCAATCCCCAACTTCATGGACTTCGACAAACACGGTCCCGAATTTGTCTAATCAGATACTGTTGTTGTTAATTATTTGTTTAAAATGTTGTTCCACATTGTGAGCGGGTCCGCTAAGGGTACATCCGAAATAACTTATTCCACTTCTGTTAACCTCATTTCCGCGTTAGATTTATGTGTTTATTTACAGTCGCTTCAATAAACCGATTACAACAGATTGCGCGAGTTCCGTTAAAGCCTAAATAATCATGTCAAACGACTCACTGGGCAACAGAAAACATCTACAATTCAACAAACAATGAGATTCGAAAAGGCGTGAAAGAAAGAGGAATGATTGTGTTTAAAGCAGTGTTCGGAAAGCATCAAAAGTGAACATTCCTAGTCATAAAGTAGCGAGACGTGTTGTCGTTGTAGAAGTTTGACGATGGAGAAATGCCCAGTGTTGGTCGATATGCTGTGAATTGCATCCTCGAGTGGTCGCGCAACAGACCTCGTCTTCTAAGTTTTGAAGCAGTTGATTCACGACGTCGGAACAGATTCATACAAAGGACGGTGATGCCGAAAATCAACTAAAAATTAAGTGTTTAAAAGGTATTTAAAAAGTTGCTCACCACTCCGAGAACAAGGAAGGCAGGACCCAAAAATATCAAAAATCCTTTGTGTGTTTCAGAGCGTCCAGCGTTGATTACTGCTTCTTCACTTAACTCAACTGGACTCAAAAGTGTCTGTGTAAGTGCAGAAATTGAGTTGTCGTTGAACACTGAAAGATTAAATTTGAATTCAAAGTTGCAATTCAGAAACACAACTCACCTGACTGTTCCATCAAAACGTTATCCAAAATAATCGGGACCAGAGAGCTGTTCAAAGCACAGACACTTAATCCGTAACTCTTTTCGGCAACATTCAAGGCCTCGTTCATGGTGAATTCATACGGTTCTTTGTCGAACATGTTGAGTTTCTTGTCCATTTTCTAAATCGATTAAATTGATTTGCAAGTTTGTTCTTTGTTTGTTTTCTTGCTGAAACAAAAGAAGATTGCACGCTAATCAGCTTTGATGGAATTGTTTTGTTTGGTTTAAAAATAGCCAAATCTCTCTGGATTAGTTACCAAAAAGGAAAGTCTGTAAGACGTGAATAAAGCCTCTTAAAACTATTTTGAGTAGTTAAACTGAAACAAACCTCGATGCTCAACATTGAATGCTCTTTTCCAGGAGACTTGGAGAATGTGTATGATCGAGTTGCTGTTGGAACGGCATGTGCTCTTGCACCATGACTAGGCTTTTGAATCAACTCGCCAAACTCCAAATACAGTTTATCGTATGAAGATCCTTGTTTCAGCAAATCGGCAATTGTCTGGCTGTAAAGCCTCAATGTTTTTGTTTTGTTCTCGTAGATGGCACGCAAGTCGTTGACTCTGGGGCACAGTATGCCACGAATGCACGGAACATCAGCCTTTGGACACTCGCAACTAAAAACAATGTTGAAAGTTTGAATAACATCTACTAACTAGCAAAAAACTAACCGCAAATCGTCTACGCATCCAAACTCGCAAACAATGCCGCTTCTTTGTTTGCAAGGCTGAGAAGCTGTCGCGACGCCTTGTTGATGTAATCGAACGCCTTCGCTGACTTGAGAGCCGTCAGAGTCGGTTGTTGGCGTCTGGAAAGAAACAAAATCTACTTTTCCAGTCACTCCTTCTTTTTGCTTGTTAGTTGTTGTGTCAGCTTTTTGAGTTGACGTTGGTCGACTTGTTGACGATTCAGCAGAGTTGGACAAATTTCCACTGCGATAGACTTTTGCTGCTGTTATGTCTTCAAATGAAGAATCTCGATTAATGTGCTCGTCGTCGTTGTTTTCGCCAAATCGAGCTTCATTGTTAGAAAAGTCACCCGTATCAGGCCGTTGAGTGTCAAGTGGAATAACAGATTGCGTGTTTAACTAAAGTGCTGATTAATAATGTTCGTTTGGCCTTTTTGATAATTTAGATCAGCGAAAGTGTAAGCTTAGTTACCGTTTTTGAGTGTTTCTGCTGTGCCAACAAAGCGCTGTCGTTTATGTCAAGTGCTGCAGTATTTGCTTTCACAATCGGTTTGTTGTTGACGTTTGTGCAGTTATTATTTGAGCATTCAACGACAGGAATGAACGGATGAGATGGGCCGTCTTCTATTTTTGCACAGTCGATGCAATTTAATGAATCTCCGGGGCACTCCGCACAAATGAACGGAACTACTGGTTGAATGTCAAACGGTGCTTTTGTTTTAGACAGTGAGTAGATTCCGCAACTAAAAAGGACCATCGAATTTACTTGAATCGCATTATCAAAGCTCACATTTGAAGTCCATACTCAATTCCAGGCCTTGATTTCAACTCTGCATTTGTAACATTTCCTGGCAGCTTTATTTCTTCGCCGTTGATTATTTTACGAGAAATAAACGGTCTAGCGCCCTAAACAATAAGAAAAGTAACTGAAGTCCAAAAAGCACAACACTCACCACTTGATCGGCAACTCCGTGCTTTAAAATGTAATGCAGCGGTTGTTGTTGCTTTGGAGGTTGCCAAACGACCATTGCTTTGCCATCTTTACCCCACACATCCACAAGGTCGGCGCATTGCGGTGCTTGATCTAGATTAGTAAAATTGAAATGGAATATGTCTTTAAACAAAGTATTCAAGTGTTTACCTTTTTGACAGAATTTAAGGTTTGGAAACTTTTGACAGTCCAGCTCAATAGATGCTTGAATATCGTAGCTGTCAACTCTCACACATCTTGGCAACATTCGGACTTCAACCAAAATTCGGCATTTTTCTTGCAGCACGTCAATCGGCTAAACAAATTAGTTATTCAAATGTTCAAAAATTGTTGTCCAAAGAGTGTTGTTTAAATTTACCAAATTCAAATGCAAACGCGCTCCGCCTTCTACCAATTCCACTCGTGGTTGTGTTAATTTATCTTCGGGCGTTTGGCATCGGATAGGGTAGGCAATGGGTTGTTCATAGCCGTAAATGTCCGCGTCATCATATCCACTAAAGCATTCAATTATTATAAACAGTCAAAACTCAAATTACAGAGGATTGTGCCACGAAACAAAGACATGCAAAGATTGATCGTCGCCCGATTGTTGTGGCGTGTCTAGTCGGATCTAAACAAAAACAATTCAGTTATAAACGTTTTAAAAATTACCGAGTCGGGTGGAACTACAAACTTGGGCAAAACAACTGGAATTGCTCTTGGTCGGAAAACAACTAGCTGTAAAGCAGGATCAGTTGAACGCAAAACAACAATTGCTCGAAATTGATAGTCTCGACATGCGTCTTGAACAGTGAACTGAATTTGTGGACTTGATGAAGCGCCCTGAAAAGGTAAAATCATCTAAAGTTTCAAAAGCACATAAACATACCGCAAAGATCCAATTCTCAGTATCGCCACTGATTGTTGAATATTCGAATATATAAATGAAAGCGCCGTTGTACGGCTCCATCTTTATTGAAATTGTTCGAACATCTTTGTAGATCTGAAGCGGTGAATGAAATACATTTGACATGTAAAACAAACCGTTTCAACATGTGGAACAGTTGTTACCATGCTCCTTTTAATTGTTTCTGCCGTCACAGCATTGCAGGGTTGTAGTTCAATACTTAGCGGACAGTTACAATATACGGCTTTGGGCGTTCCGGCCATCACACATCTAAATGTTGTGTTAATTAAATTAAAGACTACAAAGCAATACTTTGTGTAGCATTCCATTGCACATCTGGCTCGTTTACTTGCAAATGACGGAGCATTCTGTTGAGCTTCTACTAGCCACGCCAACAAACAAATAATAACAGGGAAATTTAGTGGCATTCATGTGTGTTCGGCCAATAACTAAACTTCAAATAAGTGTTGAATTAAAAAAGAATAAACGGAACGCAAGAGCATAAAAATAATAACATAACGTAAAATGAGCTGCACGGTAACCAGTTTGACGGTGCGCACTTGCTTTCCGGAACAATACTTTTGAGTGACCAAGCGCGGTCAATTATGCCAGTTACGTTATGCAATACAGATTTTACTTTCCACGCAAACACTAAATCCAGTTCTGCAAAAATAGAAAGATCTTTTAAAACATTTAAAACGATTTTGTGTTGCAAAAGCGAACGTAATATGCCATTCTCGCAATCTCCAATTGATGAAATAAGCACTGCACAGTGAAAACAATGAGACAAAACCTCTTAGGCGAGTGCCACAATGTTCATCAGCAAGTGTAATCGAGGGCGTTGATGGAAAAAGAAAAACAACAAGCTGGAACGCCACATTTCAGAAAACGGCGCGATCAACGGGATTACATGCTGCTCAATTAATATATCCAAGTCAAGTGCAATCCAAACGTACCAGGCAGAGCAGGATTTGTCGAGAGTCGCCAAAAATGCTTGACACACGAAACGAATTTTAAAAATTAAGGTTTTCTTTGAACTTGTCAAAAAGCTTCGAACACAAAAAAGTCTTTTTTCAAAAAGTTTCAAACACAAACAATTTCTTGCTTTTTTGTCTACTCCGACAAATGAAGAATGACTTATAAAGATAGCAGAAAAGTGACCACAGTTGAGTGCTTAAACATTCGCTGTTCATCGACATCAACAAATTGGTCGGAACATATAAAAAACGGATTCACTCGCCAAATTTAATATGCGGATACCGTTTATTTTTGTGCAACTTGTTGTGATGTGCAAAAACATAGGATTCCTGTGATTTTAAGCGTGAGTCCACAAGTTAATTGGTTGCGCAGACTCTCACATCAACCCGCGAAGTTGCACAATCGAAAGTTCAGCTCAATTAAACTAATTTTAGTGGAGTTTGTGGAACATCCTATACGTTTAAACGAAGTGATAGCCAGGAAAGGTAAAGAAGCTAACCAACGGAGGAAGCTGAAGAAAAGTTTGTTCAAACCATTTCTGGCGCGCCAACCACTCATTACACCTAATTTTGCGGCGAACTCCAAACAACGGTAGTCGATGGCGATCGGATTTTTTACCCAAAAAAGAAGAAAGACTTTGTACATGGAGCAACTTCTGCAACCGATCCGCACTAATTGCGGATTCGGCGAAAAAGTGAAATTTGTATACGGAATTATGCACGCCGACGGAAAACCGAACTTGAAACGAATACAGTTTGTTGAAATGTCGAAATCACAGTAGGTCAAATCAGAAAGATCCAACTGTTAAATCATCGAATCTCAAAAATCAATTCATGCTGATTGCTCAATTTTACGATTCAAAGAAAACGGAAGTCTCGAAAAGTTTAAGTGCTGAACCTTGCAAGTGGTTGTGGATTTTTGTAATCTTGGCGCGTTCCTTTCTCGGCATCGCTGCGGGAAAGTTGGTTTGACTCCCTTCCCCACATTCATTATTCCAATTTCGTTTGTTTGCGTTGGCGGCTGGAAGTCGTGCAACGCGCCGAAACCTCAACAGGTCATCTTGGGCAATAATTGAAGAAAAACGATCAACGGAAACTTTCAAGCATTGCTGTCATTTATTTCAAGTTTCAACTTATGATTAGGAATTGCTTTAAATAAAAACACGATTGTTGAAGTTAATCACTCAAACTTATGTGCCTCTAAATTGATTCTTTGTTATTTCAAACAACAAAATGATTGTTGAAGTTGCTTTTTGAACACTTGTTTTAAAAGACGCATATTGATAAAGTCAATCTATTGTTTCAAACAACAAAATGATTGTTGAAGTTACTTTTTGAACTCTTGTTGTTTCAAACAAATCAAGAAAGTTCAAATGATATTAAAAGTCTCACAAGTAACTTTTTTATCTTCAAAAACACTTCTTGAATGCTTGTTGTTTACATGATAGCACAAGAATACATAATTGCTCCAGGAAAACTTCCAAAAGTTCACATACTACCAATTTCTTATTTCCGCACCGAATCCAAAACAAGCTCCACTTGAATTATTTAAATCCCTATACCATAACGCACCCGTTGTTTATGTCCGAAAAGGTTAGACAAAGTTTGCTCCAATTCATAACTAGCAGTGACCCAAAAATACATCTGTTCCGCTTTAAACGCCTTAATTAGTTTGCACTTCCAACTGCCAACTCGTTGTTTGCACTAGTTACGTAAGCACTGAGTCACCGTTGTGTGTTGATTCTAACAATTTATTCGATTCCAAATTACAGACACAACAACGCAAACAACAACGATAAACTATGTTCAAATTTACAGGCATGAGATCAATTAAATAACGGAATGGAACCTGGTATTCATGAATTTCGAATATTTTGCAAGTTTAGCACATGTGAACAAACAACAACGTGAAGTATGAGATATCTGTGTAGAATGTTTAGAATTTGCACATAAATAACTTGGAGTAGATGCCCATATAGAAATTGGAAAAGAGCCCCGTTTCGGATTGGTTCGTTGATCGCGCAGTTTCCCGTTTTTGCCACGACAATTCAATTGCAAGTAGCCGGATGTACTCAACTGTGGTGGCAGAGACGGGAGCGAAAAGCCTAATCGTGCTGAATGCCGTTCAGCAACCACTTGGCTTCGGCGAGTGCAGCAATGAGCATACTTGGTCGCGAAGACCCACAGGCGTGTCCAGGTTGACTTCTCCGTTGACCGCAACTGTCGGCATGTTCGGGAGCTCGAAACCGATGGCTTTGGTCTTCAGGCCATTGATCCACGATAAGTACTTTCCACGGAATTCACGGGGGCAACGTGCCAACCTAAAACGGAATAGATTAGTCGTTCGTTTATCGAATATCAGGAATGCTAATTTTGTTTGCTGACGTCGGGCTTAGCGCACCTCTTCTACGTAGATTCTCAAATCTGTTTGCTATTCTTGAGTTCAATTCAAATTATTGATTCCATTTAAATTATGCAAAACAGCTCAATTTAAATTCCAAAACGAACACATCATTGTGGAATAAGGTAATTGTTTGTAATAACTGTGACAATTTTGCGATTAGCTTCCGAGAATTCGGGCCAGTATAATGATGACATTCTGGGTGACTATCCGTTGAATTACAACCCGCTCCTAATTGTGTGGACCTGCTTTATTGAGAAGGCAAAGAAGAGGTAGATTAGAGCGGATAATCTCGAACACAACACCGACGGTTCCACCCAGCGCAAAGCCTGTTTTGTCCAAATACTCGCCCGTATCGGCTGAAAACAATCCGCCGCGTACGGTAGAGCAAATTGGTTGAAAATAGATTTAGCCGCAAAAAATGCCTACACACTTCGTATTAATCAGCACCATGAGTCGTGGATTTCCCGACTCCAATCTTGCATACAATTTCATGCAATTCCGAAACGGCTAGTGTTGTTTACATTAGTGGAGCTCATAGAATCCCACTCAGTACCGTACAATTTCTTTGTAAAAGTTTTCATGTTGAGAGTACTTACCAGTTGGCTTCTTTGTCTGGCAACTTTCGAATACATTGCTCGAATGCGGTGTCAAAGTTGGGTTGACCTTGAAGACATGAAACCAATTCAACGGCATCTTCGTGATGTCTGTAGTCGTGCAATGTGCAGGCCATTAAGTGCATGATTTCGCATTCATCGGTTCCTTGCGTGCAAGTGCAGCTGAAATCAACAGCATTAAACAAATGTTAAAAGTTGTGTTGTTTGTGATAAAGGAAGTAAACACTCATCGGATTTGTCTATTGTTTCGCTAATGAGTGAAAGTGTTGTCTACATTCGCTGATCCGCCACAAATGTTGCATCACTGTTTTCATAATAACAGGTAATCTGCATTGTTTTATGTGGCGGATGAATAATACTTGTTTTCGCAACCGCATAATCAGGTCACTAAACATTGGGAGTTTTCGGAAAAGCACAAGGACTTCCGAACAGCTCATCATTATTGTCGTCTACGGAAACGGATCATTCTTTAAAGATTACGGTACTCTTGCCAAAAATACTCTGCAGACATTACGAATCGTTTTCGCACTTTCATCTTTTGTGCAGGTGATCCTTGAATTTTTTGCTAATTAATCAGACGGATTCGGCAATTAAGGCTTTTTGCACTTTTGTATTCGGACTAATTTCGTGGTTTGTGACACTTACGCATATTCTTGGTGACTTGCGTCGCATTGAGCGTGGCCAAAGGGAACCAGTTTCAAGTCTACTCGTTCGGCAATGCTTGTGTCTTGGAAGAGAGGCAGAAGTTCTGATTTGAAGAATCTTGTACTTTCTGGATCCTGTGGCTCGAAGTAGACGTTCATTCGGATTTTGTTAGGTTTGGCGTCGGCGGGCTGAAAGTTGGTGTGTTTAGAACCCGGAATTGTTGTCGCGTAATTATTAATGATTTTAGTGTAAATTATTATGCATGATGCGAAAACAGGTGCTTAGTGCAACAAGTATGTTCTTGTTCTTTGCTTCCAACTTGGACCCGACGTGCAATAATGTAGACGATACTACGAAGTTTTGTTGAAACTCGCTAAGAAACTCACCAGTAAGTTGACAAACACGACTAGAAGCGTCGTTGCTACAAGTCCGTTAAGGCTTGGAAACATTTTAGTAGTAGTTTGTGGGAAACGATTAACAATGATTGGACGAAGCTTGAAGAGTGTTGAAAAGTTGCACCAAAGTTTAACTGATCGAGGCGTTGATTAAGAGTCGTTGTTCATGTGTTCGTTTTGAATGCCAAATATCTGAAAGCGTTCGAGTGATTAAACAAACAAAGCGAAAGAAGTGGAAATTAGTCGCGGAGAGAGAAGACGACCGTTATGAGTCAGCACAAGTACCGTAAATGAGGCAAATTGGCGGAATCGGCGCGACTATAAGAGAGAGGGCAATGGACGCTGGCACAAAAATAGAAAGAGGAGAGACACGCCCCAAATTCCACTACTGGCCATTGTGAAGCACAACTTCGGGTCAAGCGTTTTCGTCGAGAGTGTAATTGTGCCAAATCAGGCATGCGCCTCCCCTTCGAAATTTGCCAGAATTATGAACCGGAAATTAAGCGTAAATTTTTCACAACTCGCCACCGCAAAACAAACAATTGTTTTCGAAATAAACAGAGATGAGCCATTCACGCAGTGTTTGCTCTCGAATGTGCCAACTTGAAACACCGAAATAGCTCATGAGTTATTAATCAAACACTGTTAAACAAACTATTCAAAACAAAGGAAAACAAAGGTCATCATTTAAAGTGTTCGAAAAAGTCAAACAACTTTTTTGCTTTTGAAAGAAGGTCGTTACTATTATACTTGTATAGTTTACAAGCAAAAACATAAGAGAAAGGCTTAAATGCTGAATTTCGGCGCTAAGCCATTGTAAAAACTACCAATTTTTAATCAACACCGGAGATGACCGCTGGAGCTAATACAAATACTAGCAGGTTTTTATACGCAAACCGCAACCAATACGAATGGCATTTGAAGCAACGAGGAAATGTTTATAGTCAAGTGTACAAAGGAATACAGTACCTGCTGTAAAACAACGGGAAGCTTCTATTTTAAACTACCACCGGCAGCGAATCAAAAATGCGCCAAAACAGACACGTTTGTTTGTGTCCAAACCATCTGCTTGAAGCAATTCGTTTGGCGGCAGGTGCTTCCAGAAATCAGCACCAAAACCGCAAATCAGGCACAAAGTGTTCGAAAAGTTAATTTGTTTGTCCTCATGACTTACCTTGTGCGCCCGGGTTGGTCGAATTAAAAATGCGATGAGACAGTTGCTAGACATGTTTTCGTGCTATTTCGGAGGATATCAAAAATTTACACGCTCGATTAGTAAGCGTTTTGGTAGAAAAACAAGTTCCATCGCATGCGGTAAATATTTGTAAATACGTTGTAAGTGTCGAAAAACGTGGTTAAAGCGATTACTTGCAAAGGATGCAACCGGGTTGTTTGTGACAGGTTGTTTTTTGTGCCGACAGGATAAACCTTTAGGCGGATCAGTTCGAAAACACTGTGCGAAATTGATTTCAAAATCCAATCACATTGGCATCATCACACGAGCCGCATTAGAAGAAGCACTAACATGCGCAAGCTGCTTTCGTCGCCGAAATCACTTTTTGTCAAATTCGAATTCGAACAAATAGGCTTGTTTGTGATTAAGTGCTTCGCAAATAACAAAAACAATTTTCAAAAAGCCGCATAAGCCCGCTGAGGTAAATATTTGAATAGAGCCGCTTAATGTGGCGTGTTTGTCTACGTAATCTCGAAAACGTGCCATCCGCGCATAAACTGTAGTTGTGAATTTGACAGTCGCGCACTATGAATTTCGATGACGTTTCTTCCATTCGAAATCACGTCAACTGTAGTTCGGAAAGGTTGTAGAATTACGATGAGGCAAAAACAAACTCATTGCAAAACGTTGTAGATAAGATCGGCGGGAATGAAAACAACGGCCGAAGCGTTGAGAGAATTCGCTAAATTACGCCCCGTTGGCAAGTTTTACGGCGTGAAAACAGGTCAAACGACCCCGATTTAGCGCTTATCAATCACGACAATTACAGGAATCACAGCTTACAAGGAATTGAATTGTAGCGGCAATTCGTGATAACACCGACAGGCAAGCACATAAACATAAACTCCAGTCTTGTAAACAACAATGCAAATGGGGGCGCTGTTCGGTATTGTAGTTGTCGGGACGGTTACGCAAGCAACAACTACATTTCGGGCAATAAAATTACAAAAAATTGTGAAAAGCCCGGAGAAAGGTCACGTTCGGCTGATTGCGTAACAAATGAGAGCCCGTCCAGTTTATGACTTTGAGTGTGTAGGCACTCTGCCCCGAGATTTCATTACGCAAGGTTCGTAAAGTCAGCATTAATTTGGCTGTTATGTAATGCGGCGCGTAACCGAATCAAATTGGCAATCTACCCAATTCAATTACTTTCTGCAAACGAGTTTGACTCAATATGATTTCAATATTTTAAGAATAACTTCAACGCAAAGTGTGCGTATTGTTCAAGAGATCACCTGTTTGAGCCATCGCATGGCCGCACAGTCGCATGGTGGTCGCCAGTGGCTTTGGTTGCAAACCCGGTGAACTTTAGCCAAAACAAATTAAACTTTAATAAGTTAAGTGGCTTTTCACACTGGAATCAGCCTAGAATAAACTAATATATAGTTTGTGTGTCTAAATCGGGAACCGCCGAAAATAGTCTTTGACACTACCATAAGTCAAACTCATTATTCTTTTGCCGATTGTCAATTTGGAGAGCCACGGTGCATTCGGGAGGGATAATTAAAAACTTTTGTCTTCAGGGGATTGTTTATTCTCGTGCCGCTACGTCAACAGGATGTTTGAGAAAACACTCGGGGTTAAATGTTCACAACAAAGCAAACTGGAGCGCATTTACAGTAAAACTGTGTTGAAAACAACAAAGCTGCCGAGTTCATAGATTCTCAGCCAAGGGTCACTTCGTTTGTTTCGACCGTAGAAATGTGCGTAAATCAGCTTGAATAGGATGCCAAGCAAACAGTGTGTGACTGTGGCGGTTGCAGACGATAAGTTGACGTTAGCTACAGTGTTGGGCGTATTTTGTCTTGTGTTTTCTAATTGAATGCCTAATGCGTAGTTGATGTAATATGCAATTGCGTTCATTGCCTGAGAACCCGCGCATTCATGAAACGAGTTGGGCATTTGAGTTGCAAGTCTGGAAATAAACTCTCCCTCTGCACTCTCACGGCCAAACAAAACAGATCATTTTGACAATCCGGCCAAAGACTTTGTGGAAAAACAGCTTTCGGAGTTTGTCAACTCGTGCAATCAAAATGTATGCAGACAGGAAACAATAAATCTTCAAATTGTATAAGGAACAAAACCGAATTCACGAAAACGGCCCGGCTAAAATTTAAATTGGAGTCGAATTATTAGAAAGCTGGATGACAAACAACGCACAAGCAACAATTTTGAATTTGTGTTTTCAGAGATCAATTAAATAGACTTTTAAAGTCTAGTTACTTGTTTAAATAAAGAGTTTAATCTACGAATGTTCTTTGCCAAAGGTAACTGGAGTGTGACGCAAATGCGTTTTTGGAGTTTAGTTCAACAAATTCGCTTTTAATTCGAAAACTGAACTTGACTTTAAAAGTTGTGACGGCGACAAAAATAATCACACTATCACAACTGTTCAAACAAAAACAATCGTAACTATCAAACATCATAAAGCCTCTCAAAATCACACCCACAAAAGATTTAAAATGACGGCGAAACAGAATCAAGAGCTATCGTATCCTCCGATGCAACATAGCCGAATCGGATGAACGCTTTTATTGACCCACGCTCGCCGAGACATTCGATATGGTTTCCATTACCAAATCCAACAAACGTCAAAGCTAAGTAGATTTGCATGGATTTCGGGCACGGGCCGTCTTTTACACAAATTACAGAAATTACGCAGGCCAATAAACCCAATAACTAGTCAAAATGAACTCCGTTGTTTTGCGTGTCTTTGAACCGTTTTCGGCCAATTTAACTCGCAGAACTTCGTCAAATCGTTGTCAACAATGACGTTAAACGAATTGCGTTTGTTTGTGAACGTAACGGCAAAGGTTACACGTTTATAACCGAAAGTTGATTAAACTGAAAGTTGAGTATACGTGTTCGTTCGGGGAGGCGGTTAATTGGGTTTTGGAGTTGTTGCAACATCATGTTTCTAATTGCATTTGCAAAGGCCAAAATTTGACTTTTAAACTGTGAATAAGGAGAAGAAATGAACTAAACTTTAAATTTAAATGCAAACAAGTGCAGTAGATGAAACTAAAAGTGCACGCAAAAAAGATGTCACTGTTGAAAAAGTCGATCAGTTTAAAGAGCACTGGAAATTGGACAACTGCTCCAACTTTTTGTATGGATGTTTGGGAAATTTGTCATGGAAGTAGGTCATTCAGCGGAATTTTAATTGGCCAGCGGAGGATCCGTTTAAGCTTCATTGATTCGAGGCTATAAATTATGCGCGACGCACCGAATTGCATCACAACGTCGGCGTCTCGTGAACTCATCAATCAGTCAGCAATGTACTTTTATTTTCCTCCTCATCCACGCGGTGTTTATTTCGATTTGTTGGGGCGCCTCCATCAAAATGAACCCACAAATTGTACAAACCTCGCAAGGATGCTTGTCCTTGTTATTAGTAATGCAAAACGCGCAAACTCACAGCTTAAATGTCGAGCGCTGTGAAGTATTAAGCTTCCGAATGTTCACATTGTTGGACACTGTGCGCGCACTTAATAAGCTCGATTAGAAATTCCGGCCTGACATCATTGGAACGACAAAGTTTTTGGTCACCTTCGCGGCGCTTCAGCTGCAAATTTCTGCAAACACCATTAACATTTTCGGAGGAGAGGCGGATTTGGCAAAAGGTGATTGCCATTTCTTTGGGGTTTAATGGGTCCGATAAGTTGGAGGCCGGATACAGTACCAAAAGTGACCTTGTGTCTCAGTTGAACAATAAAGTAGACAAATTGAAAAGGAAGCATTCCAATCTCATTCAAGCTATTGTTTGGTTTATCGGATGGAACGGATTTACGCACTTCGCAACAAAACCCATCATTAAACAAAGCGTTCGATTGATTGTGGGTGGCTGATGAATGCTCATTGATTGAGGCGACTATTTTCGTCCCGAACGCATCAGCTACTGTACAACCGTACACCGAGAACATTGGAGCAAACAATTCCACTCGGCGAAAATGAATATTAATGTCGACTATTTCGGGTTGGCGATCCGCGAAGCAACTTCATTTTGGGATACGAATTAAAAACGGAAACAATTGAAAACATCATCTTTTGGACGGCTTTGCTAACAATCGCAGCGCTTTTGACTTCTCACGCATGATTGAACTTGAATTGCGAGTGTGTAAGGAGCTAATTTGGCCGCGTGCAAAGTCTTCCAATCAGTTCCTAGTGTGTTTCAACATTATCCGTGTAGGACGTTTCCGGGCCGCGCACAAATGCCTTTGACAGATTCCAATAAACAGCCTATTTTTGGCGTTCCATCTTGCAATTGAAACATTTTTACGTCCGAATCTACCGTATGCGAACGGTAGTGAAAAACAACACAATAACACTCTTTAAACAAGTGTTGACTAGAGTAGAATGCGTAATTAGCTAGTTGAAAACGTTTTGCTGTAAAGAAAACTGTTTGTTAATCGGAAGCAATTGAAAATTCTGACGTGATTCTCGAAGCGAACTATAAAATTTTGTTGTTTCAACTTGAAATGCAACTTTCGATTTAGAACTACAAACTCAACAAAAAATGTTTTCAACAAACGTCATTGTTTTTATTTGTTGTTTGAAACAAGTCAGTTTTTGTTTATAAAACACATTTTTCATTTCTTTTCTCGATTAATTAACAAAAGGTTTGCGAAATTCTAAAAGTACATAAAACTACACAAAGCTACAATTTTTCGTAAAAACTAATAAGTTGAGTCAAACTGGATTAACAGAAGCCGCAAAAATGTAGTTTGCAAACAAACTTTCGCAGTATGATTAATACGTACACAAAACAATTTGGTGCAGAAATTTTAATACTTCGGCGTTTGAACAATTGGAACCTAATCGATTTCTAGAAAGTCCAATTTGGAATGCAAAACAATGCATAGAATGTGTATGATTTGCAAGCTAGTGCACTAAACGCATGATTTCGTTCAATTTGTGGAATGAACTTGCCAACTAGTAAAAAGTTTTTCCAATGACGATTTCAAATTGATCAAATGTTAGTTGAAAGCAGTGTTTATTAAAAGTATATGTGCCCAGAAGTTTAGGTTTTACAATTTTTGTATTTCTTGTGCGTTTAATGTTCTCGACGTCGTTGGTTCGAGTTTGTTGAACACAAAACGCCACCATTCAGCAAATTTTCCAAATCCCCGCATTCGAATCCCCCAGTTCGCATAATTTGCGTTTGCTTGAACGGTCAATTTGACTTCACGCTTGAAGTTCACAGCACGTCACCAGGTTGGCGGCCAACTTTTAGTGTGTGTTTACAAACAGCAAAGAATTCTAACAATTTGGCGTAATTGTCTCAACCAATGCCCACGATCCATGAAAGATGGAAAGCTAATTTGCCAGACAAACATGTTTTCATGAATGTTTCTTTCAATTAAATAGTATTTCCGTTCTTGCTTCATGATGTTTAATCGCTTCCGATGTCGTCTCCACAATCTACAGAAGCCAAGCCGGTCCCCCCAGTTGAGCCTGTTTTCCACACAAAGAAATCCAAAGAGCTGTTTGTGTATGGTAGCTGAGGCGTTAACGAATCGGAATCAGCGCATTTCCTCAATTGATATGTGATGAATTTGCACAACCGAATCTGCCAGTTCATAATGAACCCATTTCGGGTTTTAAAGAACGGGTCGTGCGCCATTTGCAAATCAATTGAATAACTCAACACGCTTGACCCGTTTCCTCGTGCAAGACTAATGGAATTTGGACACGAACGGATGCGCTTCTTGTTTCAATCTTTGTGCGTCGAAGTTGTTCTGCACTACTGTACTTGTTGTTAGACTAGTTGGGGTGCCAAATCCGGCCATTTGTTATGGCGTGAGGGTGGATGTCAATATAGGAAACATATAGAGCACTGAAAACTTCCGTTAAACGTCAACTCAACGAAATGATATCAACGAAGTCGATTTAAGCACTTGTTATTTTTGGCCTCGCTCCAAAACACTCGAATTAAACATGCATGGTTTTCGTGTACGGTAGACATCGGCAATGTTTTGATTAATCAGCGCATAAATTGAGTTCCGGGAGCTATAGTAATGACTTGTTTGTTATGAATTCGGCTAATTCTATGCGGGATTAATTATGTCCACAAAACTTGTTGAATAAGCGCCAAATCAGCGGTCCTTCGAAAGTTTCAAGCAAACAAGTCGCAGACATAATAATCGGGTGTTTCTCATCCGCACTCATGAATAATGTCCGAGGATAATTGGGAACAAGTGTAATCCGAAAGTGTCGTGAAAATATTGAAAACACGAGTCACGTAAATGCCAAATGCGGACTTTGTCTACTGTAACATGTGCTTGTAAGGAAATACAATTTATAAACACTTACTAGTCCCCCAAAATAGTCGGAGTTATTTAGAGTGCGTGTGGGTGCCATAATTTGCATTCATTGCCATGTTTTGTGATCATTCTAATTGTGATTCATTAGGTCGACTTGTTTCCGCGTTGTTTTCCCATTCAGTAAACTGCGGAGAGCTTCATCACTCGACTGAAAATAGTAACCAAAAGTAAAAACAGTTATGTGGTCTTTACGCTTTGACGAGCAGTTACGGTAACTCAATGAATTGTTTATGTTTTTCTAACTTGTCTAGTTTGCTTGAATAGTCGAAGACTGTAAACAACTCTTGTTTATTAGGCGGTGATTACGCTATTCAAAGTTGATCCAGATCTTCACAATGTTATTCAATATAAATATTTATTCCACTTAACTGTACAAAAACGAATAAAACAATCAGCGTGATTAGAGAGTGTGTGGTAGAAGAGTTGGACCCGTGAGCTCGTAAATTTGCGAACAACACAAACAGCAAACAAGTTAAAGCCATCGAGAATTAAAGAAACAGTCGACTAACAAAAACAGATTTGGTTGAGAAGACAAAGCAGCTGGAGGAATGCATAAACAATAATCTTTACTCATGTCAGCGGGAACGACAACGAAGAAGATAAACCGGTTTTCACGAAAAACAAACAACGAATACCCTAGTCTAACAACAATCCAATAATTTAGTTTGGCAACAAATCCACCTAGGCTTAAGAGAACAAGTGTGTCGAGTTCTTGACCGGACTGATGAATGCGTAGTTTATTCTGCGGCGAACAACCTCGAAGTCTTCGTTCAGCAGATCACACTCGCAGTTCTCTCCACAGCACGGAACAAGTTTCTTGTTGAACTTGCCAAGTTGTTGTGGCACATCTTCGATTGAGTCCTTGTGCCGGGCAATTGCTTGATAGACACGCTCCATGAGGCCTTCTGGGACGCGAGTTTCAGGAAATTCGTACAACTCAAATGGATCGGCGCTCAAGTCGTAGACCAACGGCGGATCGTGTGTTTGCAGCTGTGATTCGGGACAACTAAAAGAGTTGTTTTGTTAAAAGTGCTTGAAATTGTTTAAGTTGTTGAACTCGTTAAAAGTTCTCATCATGCATTACGAAAGAAATCATTAAAACCTTACGTTTGTGAAATGTACCTGAAAACAATAGATGTTAAAATGTGCGTAAAGTTTTCGTGTGAAATGTCTGTTGCGTACTTGTTTGTCGGGCCGGATATTGAGTTGAATGAGGGAACAGGTTAGGAAACGATTTCTTGTCACGCGAATGCCAATATTCACACTAATTTGAGCTTGGCATTCAGCAGGTTTTGTTTGTAAGCCCACGACTGTGTGGCATTTGGAACGGATTTTACACGGAAGCAACGGAACAATAACTAATACCCGATGTTCTTGATTAGATGCCTTGGATGCGGGGGATTTGTACCGAAAGGACACGTTCGCGGTTCGGTCGTTTTCGGCAATTATTCCCCATGTGCCGAAATGGAATCGTAATCTCTGCAGAAAATTACTTTCTCGGCGCAATTGGTCATTGAACTTTAAGGAGGAGAAACAAGAGTAATTTGTTGCCTTGCCGTAAACATTTTCCTCGATTTCGGATAATCCCCAATCGATAGGCGCGTGCAAGTCGATAAACCGAGTTTTGGTCTCCTCAACAATTTGCCAACTTCCTGCTCGTTTATTTTGGGCTCGGATTAATCGATGACGCCTGCCGACTGTAGCCTTTCAACACACGCAACCGCCTGCTCAATTAATAGATGCTGTACGGTTGGGAAACTTAATGGAATTTTTAGTTGCCTTATTATCTCGAAAGTATCAATTTCCGGAAACCAACCGAGCGTATGATCTCTAATTTTGGAGATAATCTTTTTGTTGTAGTTTCAGGCTTTTCGCACATGAAAGTCTTTAAGGTTGCATATGCGTAGATTAAAGATCCCCGGTTCTGGAAACACTTACATTGTGTGCATGCTTTCGCCACCGGAGAACCTTTTAAAGCCAAAACTCCTACAGCAAATTAAGTGCCGGCTGTGAATATTAGATAATGAGTTAATTGTATAGGGGAGTATGTTAAATGTTTGAAAAGGCCGCATGAACCCGAGATCCACCCCAACAAGTACGCAAATTTGTCAAAAATAACCATGAACTCACCAATCATCAACTGGCTTTCCACCGGGACAGTTCTCTTCGAGTTGCGGATTGACAGTAAAGTTCTTGAAAATGGGCGATGTTTTGAAATGAATTTTGTAGTTGCCATAGCGGATAGCCATGAGGTTTTTGTTGCAATAGAAAAAGATGGGTCTTCTCTCGCTCAACGGCTCACGCAACTGCTGGCGTACGGTATTCGAGTTGCGAGTCTTTGGACTGCCTTGCAATTCGTACCAAACATCCGTTCCATCCATTGGGTATTGCTCTTCTGTGCCGCCCTAAACACGAAATATTAATAATTGCTCGTGCACATCTAAAACTTGCTTGATCTAATTCTGCCAAGCGTTTGAATGTTGGATATAGATCAAGACTCCAGATAACTTCGTTGGAAACATGTCCGGCGCGAACTGTTCCAGGCATCCAAGTGACAAACGGAATGCGGAAACCGCCTTCGTAAGAGTTTGATTTGCCGCCCTTGAGGCCGGCAGTTGAACCGCCATTGTTGCACAACTCTTGATGAGGGCCGTGATCAGACATGAACACAATTAGAGTTTCTTCTTCGATTCCACGACGCTTAATGTCGGCCATAACCTCTCCTACTGCCCATGCCATCTCGTTGACATTCTGTAAATTTGATCGTTTTATGTTTTTCGAAGAAATAGGGATTAAAAGTTTTGAACTTACATCTCCAAAAAGCCCACGTCGCGAGCTGCCACGGAAGATTTTGTTGGCAAATTGGGTTGAGTGAACGTGTGGGAAAGAGAAGTAGAAAAAGAATCTAAACACAAGTTTTAAACAAGTTCAACAAACCACAAAACTCACGGCTTGTCGTTGTGCTCTTCTTCCCATTCTTCCAAGAACAAACGCCAGTCGTTGACCAAGTCTTCGGTGAGATTTTCAAAACGGATTGGCTGCTGAACAATGGTGTCACCGTGATACAAGAAGCATTTTGTTGTGTTCGGACCTAAAAGTTGATTTGTTAAAAGCACTATTTAAATTGCAAATAAACAACCTTTTGGAACGAAATCACGACTCTCGTCGCATTCGTAAGTGTTTGTGAAAGGCAAGTTAAGGCCAACATAGTCGAAGCCGCGTTTTGATGGCAAATATGTTCCGTCACTAAAGCGATGAAAGTTAAGAAAGTTATTTATCATCTGGTTTACCTGTTGTTGAATTTGTTGATGCCTAAGTGCCATTTGCCGATCATTCCATTATAGTAACCTTAAAATGTGATATACTTTGGGGATCAATTGAAAGTTACTATCTTTATAATACACAATTCTAAGAGTTTATTTTTAACTGCAGATTACAAGTTCAATGTGTTGTTTCAAAAGTTGCGAAAATGCTGCACAAAGTTTTGTTTGGACAAATGTTAGTTGCGTGACTTTGTATACGGTAACTGTGACATTTACGAGTTGTTGGACTTTTGAGAATGAAGTGCATTGGAGTTGAAAATTTCCACAAAGCACGTGAATGTTTGTCGAAAAACTAATTAAACTTCTTCGACGTTCTAGGCTTTTCTTTCAAAACATCAATATTGCAATTTTGAACCAAGAATAGAATCCAAACACTGTCGTTTCTGATCCCTCCACCCGAGCGGTTCAATCCGCTTATTAAAAACACTAGATGTTTATGCTAGACTTATTTGGGTTTACGGACATGTGCGGCTTCACGCGGCTTCACGAACGAACGACATCATCAAGTCTGCACGCGCTAATTAGATTGCAACGTAAGAGTCGGACTCTTACTCTTGTATTTACACTGTCTCGACGCGTTCGAGCGTAATCCTCTGTGCACGTACGTCCGGTTTTAGGCAACAAAAATTAAGCTTTAAACATTTTCGACGTAATCTATGAGGATAAGCTCTCAGTGTAAAAACAAAGCCTAATTGAAAGTGTTTCCACAGACCGATTTTCGTGAAAAGATTACAGTAACCGCTGAAGACTTACCAGCATTGCGTAGCATTTCCGCCATAGTAACCTCTTCTTTCGGTAAGCCTCCAGAGTCGGCCGAGATGAAGACTCGCGCTCCTCCGGTCACACCAAGTCTGATGGGCAAACGACCTGAAATTAAACATGAGGATTAGCCGTTTTTCTAGAATCCGCTTTTCTTTTAGTTTAGTGTAAACACCAAGAAACATCACTGGAAGATGTTTTCTCGTGTGCAAACAGTTTGGCCAAAATAGATCGCCACAATGTATGTGTAGGGTTTCAAAGATGCCGAAAATCGGATTTGGAAGCAATGCGCATTTCGAGCCTCACAGACAGTGTTTTTGCGTTTCATTTTTGGAATCAAAAACAAGACTTACCGGTCATGAAACCAGCACGACTTGGCGAGCACCTAAATTAGCTGAATTATTCTGGCTAGTTTAAACTATAACATGCATGGAATCGGCCGAATAAGCATTTGTGAATCTGGTCCCTTCTGAACAAAGTGGAATTAAACTTGAACAACTTGCAAACTCTTACCTTTGATGAGTTGATCAACTGGAGTCCATTCTTGGGTGGGATTTCCGTAGGATTGCAGATCTCCGTAGCCCAAATCATCGACCATCAAAACAATAATGTTGGGTCGTTCCGGCGTTGCACCAATGTGATCACGTCGTGAAGCATTAGTGGCACGAAGTTGAATCAAAGCGAAAAGCAAGCTTACAAGCGAGGACTGCAACACACTCATTGCGTTCGGCAACAAACGCTGCACGTTCGAAGACTATAAGGCGTATTCGACGAGCGGATCGAACAACGAACTAAAACAACTGCGTTATTATATCCGCCTGGCCTTGTCGTAGAGTGGGACACGAAAGCTGACATTTTAAAACCTGGTGGGCAATTCACGCGATTCGACACAAAAATACGAATGATCATTGAGCTGCAAGAAGAGGAAAATTCCCGTCAATGCAGACGTGAATTTCCGCTCCGGTTTGGGAATAAATTTTCGATGAAATAGACGCCATTAATTACCTGCGTCTACATCAAATCGGGAAACCACAACCTGCCGCAATAAAAAAACTCGCCGGTGAGAAGAGAAAGCCGCTGGTCATTGATCAGCGAAAGCCACAAAAATCACTTCTGTTTTACAGCAAGTACTGTAAGTAAGCGAGCCATGCGGCTTTCGGCTTCTTGTTGAAGCAACTGCACCCCGAACCGAATCAAAAAACTTTACGGTCCAGGTTTTCTGCATCTGTGGAATAAGAGACCGCCCCTTGCTCTATGAACACCCGCGGCTTTCATTAGACGCCAATTTCACGGCTTTTCGCCCGCTTGGCCAAGCTCTTATAGTCGACTTGTGGAACAATATTATCCTGGAACGGCGTGAGTCGTTAAACTCCGCCCTCTACAAATTCCAGCTCTGCGCATCCTTAGTCCAAATTGATTTGTGTGAATTGGCCGAAAATAGCCGGAATTGGAAGTGATGTAAGTGTGTGGGTACTGTAGCGCTATCAAATGATTCGAAACAATAGTTAAGTAGAATAAATAAAACTTGTCACATTAATGAGCAAAAGACACACTAAACAAACATACCACTTGTTTCGCTCGACGATACAAGTTGATTAGAGCGTGTTAAGTGCGCGGATGGAGCCGAGTCTCAAACGACTGTTGTAGTTGGAAGCAAGACGGGTGATAAAACTGCAGCCAAACAATCACGCAATGACCAACAACTGACCACACCTCAAATGCTATTCTGCGCCCCGCCTGGCTTTCTTAAATAGAATCTTTAAGCTAATTAAAGCTCGCTCGTGCACACACCCAAAAGATCACTTTACTAATCAAAAAACATTCCTCATCCGCTCGAGAATCAAACACCGCCGCAAAAAACGTGTGCAACAAACAACGGATTTTGCAGCTCAAAAACAAAACCCCTTCTTTGGGTGTTTGTTGCCAACAAGCACTTAGTCACTCATGACGCCCGAACGTCTTGAACAATGCAACATTAAGTAGTCGCAAGCAAATCAAATAGTGACAACGCCCGAATTCACCTGATTTCTGAACTCTCACTTTAATTTGATTAGCGAGCAGCCAAACAATACTGTAAGCGCCAAAGACCCGAAATGCAAACAAACAACAAACCAACGAGCCGATGCGAATTAGACTAATAAGTTGGAAACGTTTCATCACTGATACAGTAACGTGTTTGTTTGGAATTCGAAAGCCGATTTCTGTGTTTTTATTGTGTGCTTTTTGGCACTCGGCCGACATTCAAATGCGCTTTGGCATCAAACATGTTTATGTTCGGCAACAGTTAGTTCATTGTTTCAAATCCAGAGCAGTTGCTGTAAACAGTCTGAATTGTAATCATTTTTGTCATGCGCCTACACCGTTTTTAGAACTTCTAGGTCTTTGTGATTCGTTCTTGAGAGCCGTTCCCAGCCCAATGTGCGTTGAGACGTCAACACATTGGTCGATTCACATGGTTTGCAACTTTACAACAGCCGGAACTTGAAATCCACATGCGTCGAAAATGAAAATAGTGCAGACTAAACTTGTAAGGTACAGTTTTGCAGAGAACACTATTATTGTTGTTTTGAATAATCTCGACAAATATGCAATGACATCAAATGAGCAATTTGTTCTAAACAACTGTTGCGAAATGCGTGAATCAGAAATTAAAATTCAAAGATTTGTCAAGTTTATGTCAAGAATTTCTGCAAAATAAGCTGCTTTTCGCATTTCATAGAAAGGAATGCTTAAATAAAGCGGGATGTTTGTGGAATGTTTAAGTTCAGAAATTAAGTAGGGATAAACGAAAACAATTAATTAAATTCGGCATGCTTCGCGAAAAATTTGAAGCTTATTTGTTTGATCCGAATACGTCGGCCATTTCACAAATCCGTCCTGACTACTGTAGGTTTGCCTACACGACAATCTATGAACACTCGAACAATTGAATTATGACCAGTAGGGTGAAAAACTGCAAAAATGAACACGATTTGATGTCACGCCGACTAAACGGGGAGCAAGTCGTGCCTGGAATATGAGAGTTCTGGATAAAATTGCAAATACTCTACTGATTGGCTTTGTCGCGCTTTCGAATACGTAATGTTGGAGAGTAAACAAAAATAGCTTGCTGAATCGAACAAACAAAAATTAAAAACCAAAACATGCAAACTTTGCGACTTCAACAATAGTTGTAAACAATTCTTTGTTTGTTTGTTCGCTTTAGTCAACAATTATTTCAATTCTACTGGGTGGGCCAAAAAAGCTTCAAACATAAAAAGTCAATCAAAAAGTCTTTCGTCAAAAAGTTTCAAACATAAAAAAGTTTTTTGCTTTTTGTGTTAACGTTTTTTGGCCCACTCTGTAGTCAATTGCAGAAGTTTAGTAATTTACAGTTTGTTTGAAGCACAGAACTTCTCTGCAGTCCACTACATTTTGCACATCGCGTACAACTTTACATGTTTAGAATCAAAAATAATTAGGCACAAGCCGCGCTTCAGCCAAGTTCAGACAACCTTTTCGGCATGTGAATGTCAAGCGCTTCCATAAATTCGACGCCAGTGCGCAGAGACCAAAAATTGTACGCGTATCTATCTCCGAAATTGTACATAGCATCAAATATCGGCGCGTGAAGTAGAAAGTAAACAACGCTTACCCATCTCACCAAACAACATCGCTGGCCAGAACCTGCAAAGATCTCCATTTTGGGTGACAAAGGGCGCAAACAGCTACAATGATTGTGATACAATTTGTAACACTTGGAGGTTCTGCTCTTTTAACGATAATCAAGTTGTAGGTGGACAACTGACCAAAAATCTAGAGCAAATGTACATCATCGCTATGGAATTATGGAATTGTTGAGTGCTTGTTAAGCTGGTTCCTTGAAATGGATCAGACGTTATAAAGTGCAAGATCTTCTAATCCTGTCCATGTTACAGAATAAACTCAACGTCAATTTAGAACTTGTTGAGATAGAACTCAAGTCACCCGACTACAAAACCAGGAACAACCCGAAAGTTAAAAGGTCATTTTAAAATAGTCGTGAGAGCGGCCAAATTAAGTGCATCACCCCACATCGAAGTTCCCACATCTGCTTCATTGTTGCAAACATTTGCTCCGGGTCAAAAGTCTAATTTTGGGTCCCCATTAAAATGCGAACCGTAATCCGCACCCACTTGGAGGCGCAAAAATAGCAAGTTCACGGCTGGATGCGTGCCGAAGGAAACGCTTGTGCGACTTCGAGAACTTCACACAATCTCCATTCTACACCCCCAAGCCAACACTAGAGACGATAAACCGATTTGCAGCCCTCGAGAACGTCAGTTTGTTGCATAGGGCGTGTGAATTTCCTTTAAGCGTTACTGTAGTTACGAAAAACCTCAAAACATTTAAGATCCGGCTTCAAAATAACTGGAAGGCTTTCAGATAATAATTTCAAAACGCACTTTAACGAAACAACTAAATAAACTCATTCAAGCAATTCAAGACAAAATGTTAACTTTAAATTCAGCAACTACGCCCAACACAACTATTTGAACTTTTAATCAATTAACACAGTTGAAATGCCGTTGAATCAACATCAAATTAAACAATCACTGTGAATCAATCTTTCAATGTTTTTTGTTTGCTACAATCAACAAATTGATTAATATAATGAGTTCAACGAATTGACAACATTTAAGAACGTTTTAAGTTGAGCAAGCAAATGTGCAATTTTGAAAGTGCAACAACTTTAGAATTCCGTGTTTATTTCCACCCAAATGTTAGTTGTTACCAAATTGTACATTTCAAGGACGACTTAGTCGATTTTTGGAATCTTAACTGCAAGTTTTTGGATCCCGACCTTAATTCAAAATTAATAGATGTACATTCTTAGAGCGCACCTTCTCCCAAACACTAATTAGTAGTCGAATTGTTAAGTTGGTCTCCCGCCAAGACCAACAAACTTTTGATTTTGCTCCGCAGCGGAAATTCTGGCCAAAGAGTTCGTTTACGCACAAATTTTGCATTTCACACCTCATCGAACTTCCTCCACTTCGCACATTTTGATTTCCGTTTCTTAAATACATCATCTTGGACGAGTGTGTTTTTGAGTGCAAAAAGCACCGAGTTGTCGAGTTGCAATAATTTGTCATGGAACTTGTTGCGACAGTGTTTTCGTAAGCGACAATTTGCAGAAACAGCGTAAAATTGCTTAAAAACACAAATGGCATTTAAAATAAAAACAATTTAATTAAAAGAACAACAAAGTGACTGTAAAGACCGTATTTGTGTTTAAAGCATGTTAATTCCAACTAGTTCTGTGGGCGGCTAACATTTTAAAATCAAAAACATTTATTCTCGCATCTAATAAACAAATCAAATTTTAAGGAACTCAGCGGTCAACTTGTTTCTTTCGATTACGCACCACACTTGACGGCTCGTCTCAAAGTGACTCATTTAGGGCAAACACAGCGAATGCAAGTGGAGAAATTATGCGCCAGGCGTTGATAAGCCTCGACGATTTTATGGATCGTGCATTGAGAGAAAGCGATCGAAGCAAGCATCTATTTGCTTAGTTTGGGTTTTCTTGGCTTTTCTCCACTTCTTTGACCGGCCGACGGTCATTTTAGTTTTAAATAAGTAGTTTTGCGTTAATTTTAGAATTTTCTTATAAACAAGTTAAAAATAAACGCAAACTCCATTCAAAGTTCCGATTCGACAAACAAATGTACCTCGTTAACTTCTCATATTCATGCTTCATTTGTTTTGATTCTTTGGCCTTCTTCCACATTTAAACGCGTTATTGTTTCAAACTTCTCTTTAAGCATCATTTCACATCAAACATCAACGACATCAACGTTTTCCTTTCTAAATTTTTGCTCCACTGGCATGCCAAAAGACAAAAGATGCATATTTAAACGTGCTTTCTTGTTTGCATAGATCCAGAAAACGGAAGCGTTCCGCCAACCACAAACCTAGTCTTCCCACACAAACCGCGCAAATAAAGCCGGTGATTGTAAGCGCTGCGATTTGCACTTATTTTTCAATTCGAGCGCGACAAGCAAAAAGAAACTTTGCGTGCTTTTTGTTGGTTTCGTTGGCCAAATTAATTGTTTGTTTGCCGAGCTGTTGACTTATGTTTTTAGCGACCAGTCGTTTTCCTCCGCACGCCGTCCTCTTCCACAGACAATTGGACCTTTGCAAGTGAGGTCGAATTTTGTCATTTTGAACTTGTTGCTGTTCGTTTCGATTGTTTAAAATGATGTGATGGAAGTGCTTCAAGACACGGCTAATTTTTAATTAAAAGTTCCGTCTATTTTCGCACTTCATTGTTTGACCTTTTTATTCTTCAAATTCGGTTCAAAAACACGTTAAACGCATTCGTTAATTATCTCCTAGCTAATACCCGGCTGGAGCCATTTGATACGATACAACGAGGAAATGAGAGTTAATCTCCTGTTGATTAAGTTCTAAATACCAAAACCACAAACGAATTTCTTTAATCCTCTTCGAGATCCGTATGCTAATCGCTGCCAAAAGTGCCAAAACTGTCAAAGCAAACTGCGTTCGTCTAATGAAAGACTTACAGTTTTGTTGGCTGGAGACGGCTTTTAAAGAGATTTCGGCAGTTGAACTCAGAGATCTTATTGTTGGTGTTTGGAGACAGGATTAAAACGATTTGTCCGATGAACTTTAAACAAAGATGTTGTGAGATCTGAAAACGAGCTGTCTGTCTGTACGCTCATTAACAACATAGGGTCTTCGGTTTGTAGCCGGACAAAAACGCTCATAAATTGACTAACCACAATTCTGTCTAATCTTTAACGTAATTAGCCGGCCATGGGCGGGTGTTCTTGAATACCTTAATTTGAGAGTAGACTTCTTTTGTTACTCCAAAATAGTCCACACTTAATTTGAGTTCTATCGACGTGCTGTTTGTTTGCCACTTTTATTTACGTCTCTAAATTTAGAGAGATGTCTGTTGACGCCGAAATTATTAAAGTGCGCGAAGCAATTGCAAGTGTTCATCGCACCTTTTATGGACTGACTCGAGGGCTGCAGAACATAACTAATGAAGTGGATAGCAACTTGGATGCGTTCAGCTCGGAAGTTCACGGTATTTCAATAATGAATTTAATCTGTTATAAGTGAATGACTACTTTAGGTGTTCAAACCGATGTTCAAAACATTCGAGGCGGAGTGACTCACATAACAGATAAATTTCCAAATCACACGGTATACATGGCAATTTTCTTGACAATCGACTTTCTTATTTGGTGTTTGGCCGCTTTTCTCTTGTTCCGAATAATTCAAAATTGTCGTTACGGCCCGAAAAACTCGACCAAAATAATTGAGGATTACAAACATATGGTAAGTTTTGTTCACCGTGGTCAGCTAATTATTTTTCGGTTAAGGTCGATCCCGACTACGTTCAACAATACAAAAGAGAAGTTGAAGCAAGCACAGAACCTATAGAAGTGATCGTCAACAAAAAAGGCCTACACAGTGCCTGTCCGAGCGTATGAGCAGCGCTTTTGGGCTACGGACGAATTCGAGCCGGCTACCGACCTTTTGTTGCCTCAAAACCCAGTCCACGAACTCTAATCAGTTGATCTTATTGTGTTGTTTACGGGTACTTACTGAGCAGTGTTGAAATTCTCATTGTTTACTGTGTGGACCAAAAAAACGTTAACACAAAAAAAAGTCAATCAAAAGTTTCAAACACAAACAATTTGCTTTTGTGTTAACGTTTTTTTGGTCCACTTTGTATTGTCGATTCAAATTTATGAAAGTTCCTGTTGATTTTAATACCTAAGTTGCGGCAAATGATTAGGTCGCTGTGTGTGATTTCTTTGTGAGGAAATAAATAAATTAATCTGCTCGAGTGACCTTTTCGCATAGCTGCGCACGGATGAAATAATGCAAAATAAAAAGGTGAACGCCATTTAGCCAATTCAGTGAATTATCGTCTATTCGCTTGCATGACAAATTCCACGTTTCAGTCGGCGCAGGAGAAGACGGTTTTTGGAGGTAGTGCTTCCGAGGGTTATCGCTCATTGATCTCTGCTCAAGGCCATAAACACTTGTTGGGAGAGGCTTTTCGAAGACTTAAATGAAGACTGTCATAATGAATTGAGTGGTTGTGTTTGTGTTCTAGTTTTTTGATTGATTTGTTCAAATGGATCCAAAAAATTCAAGTAAGTTGTGGTTTTAACCTTTAAGCAATTGACTCGTTTAAATAGCAACGTTTGTTACAGCCAAAGCTCATCGCTGTCTTCGTTGTCAAAATCACGGAATATCCGTTTCGTTAAAACAACATGCCAGAACTTGTGCGTTCTTCTTCTGCAAGTGCACAAAATGTGCTCGCCTGGCCAATAAACGGTACTTTTAAAAGCACTTTTTGTCACTTCAATAAAAGCAATTCAGTGCTCGAATCAACGAACAGCGAAAAGCAAAACGCAATCAAACCGTTTATGAGTCTACAAGTGATCAAACTCGATCCGACAGTCCCATTGATTTTGTCTCCCAAATCTCCTGCGCAAGTCCAGCAAATGTGTATTGACTCGACTTTGATGGGACTCCAACCCTGCACAACTTTACGGCAGCCATCAAGTGAAGCCGACTTCCAACTCTTCAACGAACGAGAACTTGTCTATTTCATTCAACTCAACACAACAAGACTTTCGACTTCAAACACCGCCAATTAACAACAAGAGCAACAAGAACAACAGCAATCAATAAGCTTTCAAGCGAATAATGCTGACAGAATAAGAATGTCTATTTTAATCAACAGTCTTGTTGAAGCTTATCGAGATATTTTTAAGAGGATGCAATAAAACTGTTTAAATATTTATTTAAAGGTTTGCACAACATTATCAACGTTTTAAAGGCTTCTGTACTTCCCAAGAACGTTCCAGCTGTTGAAAGTGGTTTTCTCGTTCAAATACGTAATCAATTGGCGTCGCAGGTTGGACCTCGTTTGTTTTTAGCCCAAAGATATTGAAGATATCAGAAATCAATGCTTGTCTCATCGGCTTGAAGAATCACATTAAATACAACGTTGAGTAGTTGTTGTAGATGCATCCAAGTAAGTAAATGCACTAAATTTATAAAACGGTGCAAAATTAGAAGCATATTTAACTGTACCGTGATGCAGCTTTGACAAAGATTTGAAGTCATTGGCAGTCCACGCACGAAGTGATAGTACATCCAGGTCGACTGGAAGAAGAATGCAAGCAAAATAATTATTGCAAACGCTATCATTATAGGCCACAAAACGTCGACAATAATTTTTATCTGTTTGATCTGAAAGCTTTCGGTCAAAGTCTTCCCGGAGTAATAGTTGCTTTTTGCAAATTTGGCCAGTCGATGGAATTCCTAAACAATTGTTTAAACGATTGAAAGCAGATCAATTAAGCTCACGTAAAGACCGTATATATAAGCTAAGAAGGCCAATGTCACTGCCGTTAAAATAGAAACAGCCCAGGCATCGACGTTGAAAGTAAGTTGTAAGCGTTCATCAAGAGGCACTTCTCGAAAAGTAGTAAAAAACAAATAGGTTTTTGAATGCAACTCCAACGGCGCACAAAATCGCCTTAAAAGATTAATGTTGTTAATTAGATCACTTATGTAAACTTACAACTTTGATTAGAAGTCGTTTTGCTTCCGAGTTGTCACGTCCTTCATATGTATGTCTGTGCTTCATCGCAATATTGCGCTCCAAGCCAATTACAAAATATTTTATATCGCACATGTAGAGGACAGAATTTTGTAAGTATGATACGGAATAGTAAACAACTGCATTGAATACGCAGCCATTCTTAAGTGAATACCAACGGTGTGGAATTATCATCAATATCGGGTGAACAAACGTAGCTGTAGCCATTGTTAAGTGCATGGTAATTAAAACGGTCCGGAAGCCAGAGTGGAATGTAGACAGTTTCCCAAATTTTCTAGCGAAGTAAATGTTAATCACTACGCAAATTAAAGATGTACTCAGTTCAGTAACTCGCTGAACTCCAATAATGTAAGTAAAGTCCATATTTTCAAACATGCACATCAAACGCGATAAAGTTGAATTCATAGCACTGAAAGGCACAAAATTTAACATCCTTAAATTAACAACAACTTTTAAGAGTAATAACGGAGCAGTCTGGTTTAATTTCCTAAGTGCTAATTTACTAACACGGTCTTGCTTCCAAGCAACAAAGAGCACAAATTTGCTGATTGCTTTATGTCCAATTTAATAAACTGCCAGTTGAGAGAGAAATTCAATCAAAACCTTGTTCATGATGTGCACTTTAAACACGGTAGGTTTACTTGGTCCAAAAGCAAGGTGACTTCAAAAATGCAACACAAACTTTTAATTTAAAAACCACAGTTGATTCGATAAACGCAACCTTTTGCCCACTTACATGTTTTTTATCGCAGTCACGCAACTGGAGTACGAAACAATAGAAAACAAATTTAACTTAGAGAGGAGGTGTTAAGTTGTAGTATTTATTGCATAAACAACATTTATTTAATTGGTTGCGGCACAGTTTAACAAGTCTAAGATGACTAAGTTCATCCGCTCACCACCGTCGCACAATTGTTTGTATGGAAAAATAGGCTGTTTTTTGTATTTCAACTGGGCGAATGGTACAGAAACAGCATTGAGTCCTCCAGCCTGGAAATTTAATCAAAGATCTTCAAGAAAGCAAACAATGTGTTACGTTTTTAAGCATGCCGTTCGATGCTGCGGCAACATTTAAGAACTGTAAGTAACGATAGCCTTTTTCCACAATTTGTTCTAGATTGAAAACACCAAAACGGCGACTGAGTCCATGTCTAAAAACGGCAAATTGGATCAACTTATCAACCTAATTCTATTCAAAGTAGCATAAATCGAATAAACTTGAAAGCAGTATGTGGATACAACAGTTCAAGAACTAAACACTTACCCGCTATAGTCTGGATGTATGGAAACCATTTCAACACGCAAATAACGTTCGGATTCCGGGGGCAAAAACTGTGGCACAAATTGCATAATCCAAAGCGCGACAGCGTGGCATTTTGCTGCTGAAGAGTCGCCGGCATTCAACAATTCAACTTCTGAAGTTTCGGTTTATTTAAATTTACTTGCAACCAACGAAAGAAACCTTTTTGGAAATCAGACGGCACATCTGTTGACAAAACCTTTCTTTCGCCTTTTTGTATGCAAACTGGCTTGAACGTGCAGACGCCACAAATTTTACCGTCATCAGTCGCCAAACTAACTAGCTGATCATGAAAAAGTTGTTCGTCAAAGCGGTGATCAAAAAGCTCTTGAATTGTTTGTTTTGAGAACTGCAGCGTTTTAGTCAATGGCGTTTGTCGCATGAACTCGTTTAATAGGTATTGTCGAACAACAGGCACGTCGGAAGGAAGAGCCACTTCAAAACGGATATCTTTCTCGAGTCGTTTAACATAGAAACTGCCTAATTGTCTGCGTGTTTCGTTTTTGTCGAGTTTGTAGGCATTTGGAAGTTGAGGCTGAAAGCATTATTTAAATTGCATTATACTTTAAAAGTCGTTACTTTTGCATTGAACACGTTTTTATCGAGCTCTTTTAATTTTATCTCCAACAGCTGATTTCCATTTGTTCCAGTCGCAACAAAGCCGATCTAAACAAACAATTAGGGATTGAGTGCGAGTAATTTGCTTACCTGTAAAGCCGCATTTTTAATTTGGCTATTTTGGGCGTTCAGCACAGTGCTTGAGTAGTCATTTGCACGTGATTGCTTCAAAAACTCAATTAACATTCTTTTGTGCAAAAAAGCGCTAAATTGAAAGTTTAAAGATTAACTAATTTTTGTTTACTCTTTAGAATAGTCGTTATGCACTTCGAATAGATCGATGTTAAGTGAACCATCTGAGTTGTGTAAACTTTCTGACGTGGTTGATGCAGCCAAAATGCCACAAAGTTCAAAACAATCGGTGACCAAAATGACTTGTTGGTTTCGCAGTGATTCTTGTAACTTTTCTACACTGACTTTCTGTTCAAACAGCTCTAAACAACTGTGACTTTTAAACAATCAAATCGAAAAGCGCACCAGTGTTTTCGTCGAAGTGTTCATTGATCAAGTAGTCCAAAATTAGAGACAAATCATCGGGCAATGCATTCAATAGACGAACTGTTGTGTTCAAATGCTCCACATAAATTGACTCGCAAACAGTAGTTCTTTGCTTAATTGGTAAACAATAACAGTTAGCTGGAACCTTTGAGTGCATTTTAAATGCTAGACAGACATTTAATTGGCGTGACCGTTACGTTTAAATATGGAGCAATTAGACCACAGTTTTTGTTTTAAAAGCCGATAAAGGAGATTATGCAGAGCGAACAAATTTTATGCAATAGTAGAATCTTGTGCTTTCATGTTTTGCACGGCAATTTGTCGTTTATGATCTTTTAAAAGACTGTTACAGCTGTGTAATAAATACACAACTTTTCTGCACGGGTTCATTTGGAAATCAAATCTTTGCTAACCGAAACATACTAATCGTTTGTGTCTCAAAAGGAGCAGATAACAATGCTGGTTTATGGAATAATCATCCAAAATAAACCGATTAACTAGCTAGTCGGGAGCGGTTTGATTGTTTGCATTCATTCAAAGTTGGCAAATCAATAAGCACTTTGTCGTTCTCGAATAAACAAACATTAAAACACGCAATTTTAGACAACGTTTACATAATTGTGTTCGTCACTATGAAATAATTTATGCGGAAATACCCGTGATCAACAAATTCAAACAATTCACAATTTATGACTTCAATAAAGACGATTAAAGGCTAAAATTTTCTGGTAAGTGAGTTTTGACATTGAGACGATCGGGACGTGAAATGGAACGCTTGATCAATCCTCTCTCCTTGCTGCTGTGTTTGGACAGATCTCTCTCTTCGGTTGAGTAGTCTTTGTAATCGGCTGGAGTCATGCAAATTGCTTGTGATTGTATTGAATCGCCTGAAAGTTGTTTGATTGTAAAGGAAGCATGTAGAAAGCTTACATTCTACGTAACGCCAGACACCATTGGTTGTCGACTTCTTTCCAGTCAGTAAGTGATATGTTCCGCATTTAAGAGCTCCGGTTGGTGTGGTATCGTATCCAGTATCCCAGCGAATGAAGTTCAATTTTGTGTTGTCGATCCACGACCATTGCCTTTTTCCGTTCACTTTGACTTCTCTCAAGCCAATTGAAATGTCTTGTTTGTTTGCATTCTTCGTCTTGCCTTTGTTGCTAATCACTAAAACGCAAGTAAAGTTAAGCCGATTAATTGAAATGCTTACGTGTAATGACTCCGTTTTGTACTTTGCTGTGGATGCTAACCAGGTTGGATCCAAGCGATTGACAGGTAGCTTGATCGTTTACCCAACCTGTTGATTTAATTGGATAATAGCAAAGATCGTCGTCGAATAGCCAGTTAGCTGGGCACGGGAAAGTAGGGTCTATTGTTGTTGTGTCAATTGGAGCACTAGTTGTTTCTTTTTTGGTAGACGGTTGAACAGTCGATGGCAATTTAGTTGTCGGTTGAGCAGTCGATGGCAATTTAGTTGTTTGTTGAGGAGTTGTTGCCTTTTTAGTGGTCGGTTGAGAAGTTGTTGTGTCGATTGGAATGGTAGTTGTTTCTAAAGTTGTTGTATCGATCGGAATGCTAGTTGTTTCTTGCGGAGTTGTTTCTACAATCAAAGTTGTTGTCTCAACGAGAACGGTTGTTTGTTGAGGAGGCTCTGTTGTTAAAACAGTCATTTCTATAGCCAAAGTTGTTGTGTCGATTGGAATACTTGTTGATGGCAATTTAGTTGTTTCTTGCGGAGTTGTTTCTACAATCAAAGTTGTTGTATCAATCGGAGTGCTAGTTGATTGTTGAGGAGGCTCTGTTGTTAAAACAGTCGTTTCTACACCCAAAGTTGTTGTGTCGATTGGAATACTTGTTGATGGCAATTTAGTTGTGTCGATTGGAATACTCGTTGATGGCAATTTAGTTGTTTGTTGAGGAGGCTCTGTTGTTAAAACAGTAGTGTCAATCGGAATACTTGTTGTAAAGACAGTAGTGTCAATCGGAATACTCGTTGATGGCAATTTTGTTGTGTCAATTGGAGTTGTCTCAACAGGAACGGTTGTTTCTACACCCAAAGTTGTTGATGGCAATTTAGTTGTGTCAATCGGAGTTGTTTCTTGCAAAGTTGTTTCAACAGGAACGGTTGTTTTTAAAGTTGTTGTAGTAAAAACAGTTGATTCTTGTGGAACAGTAACAATTGGAGTTACTGTAGAACTTGGCAATCTCGTTGATTCTTGTGGAACAGTAATAGTTGAAGCTTCCAAACTTGTTTTAACAGTTGTTTCGAATTGCGGAGTGCTCGGAATAGCAGTTGTCTTCGGCGTTGTCACATTGTGATGGTCACCAAAATTGATTGCACAAACATAGGGTTTGCGCACAAAGCAATCTTCCACCTTCCAAACACCTTCATCAAGGTGCATTGCAACACAGTGATTTGAGCTATTTGCAGGTTGACCTAAAATTAGATTTACAAGTTGAATTTTAAACATTGACTGTTACCGTCGTCCCATTTAGTGTATTTCCATGGCTTATCGTCTACCCACTGCCATGTGTCATCATCGTGCAAATTGTGACCACCTATCCAGAAGCTTTTCCGCTCCATGATAGAGAATGCCTCAACGCCTCCTTGTGCAACAAAAGTGTTGACAAATGTATCAAAGATAGAAACTAAGTTTCCTCCACGTTGACGGCACAGACGCTCAGCCGTTACGAACTAAAAACAATGTTGAAATGAAAATAGCTTAATCTCTTGTTTACCTGTGTTGGAAATCTTTCGTAGAGGTAGCAGTCAGCAGTAAAGTCATCTGGAAATCCAGGCATCGATCCTTCCGGACATTCATCAGCCCACACAAACAAAGTGTGTGAAAGGAAAAATAAAGCAACTACTGTAGCGCGCCAACGCATTTTGTTTAGAAGCGGACTTGCTTTGGAATTCGCCCCAATGTCCGCAAGTTTGATCGGCCGTCTTCGCCGATTTAAATGATAGAGAACTGAGGCAAATTGATGGGGCTTTATTTAGGTGTATTTTGGAGGTCGTTTATTACCGAAACGAGGTTATCAGCTTTCGTCCATCAACCGAGTGGGCTGTCGTCATCAAACGCTCTTTTGTTCATTATCTTCAAATTTCTTTGTAAATTTCCGCGATGCGCCAACGCTTTCCCCCTCTCTCCTATACAAGAATACCGGTTCCATTGCGGACCCGTGAAGCAAACACTCTAGCTTATCACTCCACAATTGACGTCCATTCAGATGTTACGGTCGTTATGGCAGATTTTAATTGCCGTATTGTTATTTGGATAGGCGGCCAGAGTCAATTTGCGTTTCGTCTCGACCTTTTGTTGTCCGCCGATTTTTAGGCTTTACGGGGCAGTAAATTTTATCTCAAAAGACCTACGCAATCCATTAATTTTCAGTGTTTATGTTTGCGGTAGAGAGTTATTAGCTTCGGAAACGACGGAGTCTGAGTTTTATTACTTTTTGATAACGATTTTAATTGTGAATGATTTTAAGGTTTGTGATTCTTTGAATTGAAACTTTTCAAAAGTTCACTAACAAGCACAACGCTTCTAAAACTAATTTTTTGAACACAACAATTGCTTTTTACAATAACTTTAACAACAATCAAATTCAAGCATTAAAGAAGTTAAATCCGCTATTATTAGAAAGTGCGTGGTTGTTTTGTAGCTGTTTTGTCCGTCAACTCGTAATCATTAAATACTTATCAAAATTGATTGATAACATTAAAATGCACATTGTTTGCACGATTAGTTTCAAGTGCTGATTCATAAATCAAAAATTCCAGTTTAAAGACAAAATTCCAGTTTAAAACGCATAAATTTTGCAGACCTCCACTTAAAAACAAAATAAGAATTCCTTTTAAGTGATCTATGTCGTCTTGAAAGTTGAGACGAGCAGATTACTATTTTCAATTAAAGATTCTACAAGGAAATCTCACAAACGGATTACACACGTGCACAGCAAGGTGTTCTCAGAAGTGTTGCCAACACAGTGAGTATATTCGAAGGTGAGCAATTGCACTTCTCGCTCAATGCTTAATTGAGATTAGCCATGGCCGAAATTAACCGTAATAATTTTTGATCGGCTCGTGCCAATTATCCCGGCGGCAGGTGAAAGAACAAATAATAGGAAAATTGCGGATTAATTAGTGAAGACAATTGTTAAAAGTGTGGAATTTGTTGTTAATTAACCAGCGTCACTTCGTTGAATTTCAACGTCTGTCTTTAAATTTTAATTATCAGAGATCAGAAATTAACGATTACATTTGTTGCAGCTGCTTTAAACTTTTGATATCCAAAAGGATACCGTAACCTTTCAAGCGTTTGGAGCGGATTTGTCAATTCTAAACAAAGAAGTGTGATCGGATAAATCGGATGATTTTGCGTGATTAACACGTCTGCTTGGCATTTAAGAACAATACGTACATGGTGGATTATGCAAATTTGAACTGTCAAAAGAAATTAACAGTGCTTCTTATTGTCTACAAGCGACAGGCTACAAAAATTAGATCTTTGTACGCACACTAGTCATTGATCACTTAAAATTGGTTTAATACTTAATTGAGTTCTGCAACAAATCAGAAGTGCGGATGTTCGTTGATCGCATTTCCAATTCACAGAACACTGTTTTCAACCATGTGCCTAACACCTGTTAAAAGAATCTTCACGAATTCATTATAGAAATTACGTATGTTTTGAAGGCTGCTGTGATTATTTCGCTCGAAATCAGCTTGTTGTTTGTTTGCGATTAAATTTCAAAAATCCAACAAAATTTGTGACAGTAGTCTGACCGGAATCCAGATCCTCTTAAATGATATATTTTTAAGCTGATTCCATACACTAATCCACAAATCCGTTGTGCATAAAAACACGTCTACGGTAAGCGAAGTTCTGCGCCAATCGGTTGCCAAATTCAGCTCCATTGTTCGTCCCCGAAGCTGAGCGCACTTTCGCTGTGCCAAAAATATTCACAAATCAGAATTTGTTATCACCGGCAAGGGCAAACCGCTTATTGAATTCAAACGACTATAACAAGTGTAACAAGTGTAGTTAATTTAATTTTCTGGCGAATACCTGGAAATTGGTCAACTAAATGAGAGCCGCCTATTGGCCCCACACTGAAGCGCATGTTTGGCCGACAGCTGAAACAAATAAAGCGGAAGCGACCGGTGGCATAAATATGGTCGGCAAAGTGCACGCAACCTGTAATTAGTTTCGAAAACTCCCCCATTCAGGTTTACGGTACTTGTTTTAACCGAAGTTTTTACCTCGAAGCGGAAGCTCGCAAACAATAAACACGGAAACAGCAGGCCAGGTTTACAAACACAATCAAGTTTGGCATTCGTTGAAATGCAGCCAACAATTTGCTGAAAGTCAGTTTGCTTAATGAAAACAACACCAACAAGTCGCAAAATTGAATTACTCGTGCACCTAATATGTGACCAACATAACAACATGTTAACATTACACTTTCCAAACACTTTCAAGTTCCAAAAAGCACGTAGCACTCCAATCATCACCAATCATCCGGCGACGTCAATTATTCGTCGAATAATATTGTTATTTGCGAATTATGCGCATTATTCACTCAATTGACTCCATTCGGTTCGTTTAAATGCAAATCCAAGCGAATATTTTCAAAGTTTATTTACCCACAAATAGTGTGACTATACATAAAAGTCGCAAACGACCATATAAATAACGGAATTGATACGCCTATTCCGTGCATAGAAATAAAGCAACAATGTACACAATACTATGTGAAAGAGATAGATTTGCGCGCAACGACGATCGTTTTGAGGCCTAAAGCAAAAATAAGATGGCAATCGAGGAACAAATATTTTGCTTGACGTCCATTCACGGGGAGGTATGAGAAACTAGCGTAAACTCTAAGTCTTGAGACATTATGTCTGCCATCTAATAGTCATCTAACGGCAAGTCAAGTACAAACATTCTGTGAAATCCATGACAAGAGGTAGGCCGATATCTACGCTTTCGCAAGCATCAATGCTAGACCAATTTCGTTTGTCTACAACGCATAAAACTTAAAATTAAATACTGTGCAAAAGAACCGGGTGACAACAAATAAGTGTGTAAATTTGGCAATCAACAAACAAACTAGACTAATTGTATAATTGCATCCAGGAAATGAAAGACTCGTTGGGAGACCGGCTCATGCACTCAAACAGAGCAGACGTCGACGAAGCCATTCGGCTTGTGCGGTGATTTCTCTTCCGGTGGCGGGCTCAACTGCTGGCCTTGGAATTGCTGGAGCAGTGAAGCCAACAAAAGTTCTTGCAAGTTGAGGCTTGGTTGTTGGGGCGTCACGAACTGGAGAAGCGACGGTGCAGCCGACGAAACAACTGGTGTTTGTTGGTTCAAGAGTTGAGACAAAAACGCCAAGTTAAGTTGGTTGTTTTGTTGGCTTGGGTTGACTGGGATTGGAGCCACCAAACCGGCTGACTGTGGTGGAGTCATTTCAAAGCCGGACGAGAGCGAAGTAGTTGGTTTGAGATCTTGTTGCATGAGTGATAAGAGTTGTTGTTGAGAGCTGAGCCCATTTTGGTTATTCAACAAGCCCAAATCAAAACTGTTTGCACGCGGATGCTGTGGAGAAAGTGACATCTCTGTTCCAATTGTGCTCAACGGAGAGCTCACCAACTGTGGCGAATCGATTTTGGCAGCCGGTGAAAATGCGCTGCTGGTTGTAGTTGTAATTTGCTGACCGCCAAATTGTGATTGAGGAAGTTGGAAGGAAGCCAACGAAGTGGCCGGGCTAATGTTTGATTGATTGTCCAAATGCATAGGGTGTTGATTTTCAACATCTTGCGGATCGTTGAGAGGTTGTTGAGCAACAATTTGTTTGCCTGAAAGTGAACAAATGAGTGGCTTGCACTAGTTGAATCAAAACTTACAAAGCATGTTCAAGTTGTTCAGGTTGTTGATATACGGTTGTGGATTAGCAATAGCTGAAGCGGTAACGGCGTTCAAAACTTTAGGTTGTCGCGGGTCAAGTTCATGATAGTGTCTTTGCGTTGACGTCGGCGAATTTTGATTTGATCGGCCATGAGCTTCTGGCGTTCGGTAACAACTTGGCATTTTGCGCAGTTGCAATCCTTGTATGGGCAAACTCTTTTGTGTCCCTTCAGACGGCTCTTTCGTCCGTGTTGTCCGCATTTTTGACAATTAGGTGTGCGTTCTGTAATCAAGAATATTAGTAACTCTTCTTAAGCTGCAATGTTTTATATTGATTAAAAGCGAAAACGCATTCACAAAGAAATTGTGGAATGCGCAAGCTTGGATGCATGTGCTCATTAAACCCCATCCCCAATTTTAAGCTGAAACGTTGTTATTTAAGTTTGATTTGAAAACTTACTTGTATACGACACGCCTTCTTTGTATGGAGCAAAGTTCGGTAAGAAGCTGACGGATTGCGTCAAAGGCATGGCTTGATTGTTGAAAATGTTCAAAGGTTGTGGAGCAAGAGCCATGGTGAAGTAAGCTTAGTGTGAGAAAAGGTACGGTAGCCGAGACAAGCACTGTTTCGGAGTATTCAATGTGAGCGCTAACTGAAAAAACACCAAATTAGTCGTCGATTTAAAAAAGCCCGATCGAGATGGGCGTCGCTTATGGCGGCGAAGGAAACACGACGTAAACATTTGGCAATTCAGCTCTACTGTGTTAGTGAGCACGCCCATGTCCACGTGAAATCAAACAGCAACAATGCAAAAACGGAAAACACTGTCGATGGAAGCCGAGACTTATGACAACAAAAACAGTTTCAAAAATGCGGCCATGAGGCGCAGCCCTGTTTATCGGCTTGTTTTCAAACCCCACACCATTGATCATGTTTGTGTTTTTTAAAGATTGGGTTGTGCGCTCTGCAAAACACCCAGAAACTTTGACCCTCCACTTTAACTACCATTCACTCGGGAACTTTCCCTGTTCGATGATCTTTAAAGATTGGTGTGCAAAAGCGGCAACAATCGAAGAGACTGTAAACATAAACAAGTAAGTGTTTGGGCGAGAGTGTTCAATGCATGCAAGCGTTTCTTGTGTTGCGCAATCACTGTCTAATGCGCCTTAAAGTATGAGCTATATCATTGAAAAAGTGATTGAATTCATATTTTTGCGCGAACTCATTCAACTTTTAATAAAAGGCAAGTTTTGCCTCAACCTGTACACTGACTTTTCGTTGGTCTCTTTAAAAGTGTTTTTGTTTTGACTGCTGCAAAACATCAGCAAAACACTGCCGCTTGATCTGTGATTTTGTTTCGCTGCTCTTTAAAAGTGTTTTTGTTGATAAGTGACGGGAAACGGACTGTTGTTGTTTTGGTAAAATGTTTCACAAAAACCTCTTGCAAAATTAGACGGAGGGTGTTGAAAAAGGCGATTACAGTAGACTTTTGCATAAGGAGCTTTGGCGTTTGATCCGCTCACGTTTTCAGGGAGTATGGTAAGCCGTTGTTAATGCGCAAAATGAATACTGTACACTACTAATCAATAACAACAACTCAGGCAAAGCTAATCGATACCCAGAAATCAATTGCAAAACAAAAACACCGCGAACAGTCGATGTTTTCATTGATTTCTTCTCTCCTTGCTTATCAACGAACATCCGTCTGCTGCGTTCTCCCAAACAACGAACAAGCCAAAACAAGCTCAACAAAGTGGATCATTGCCCACGAACGACAATTGTTGGGATGCGCAAGCGGGAAGAGAGGAACTGCTGAGCTTATCTCCTCGCTCGAAACAACCAAAACGTGTTCATGGAAATGCCCATAAAAAAGACAAGTTGCAAAAAACAATTGAGCACCGAAAGCACCAAACATTGCAACACACCAGCAATCGAATGCGCAAATCCCTCAAGCATAGAGAACTCAATTCAAGGCACATGGCTGCTGGCCACAAGCGTTCGGTAGGCGTGTCCTTAAATAGGCGTGTCGGAAAAAACACTATTCCGCTGTCTAGAGCCAAGTTTCCAAGAACACTGCGCCGAAGAGGCCAAAAAACCAACGCGAACATCATTTGATGTTTAAACTTGTAGAATTAAAAGTACAAGTGGAATTCAACGTTGCACAACTTCAACCGAAACATACGTGATTTCGAGAAACAACAACACAGACTTCAAATTGATGTGACGAGCCGATTTGCATAATTGAAGCGAGCACATCGGCTTTTTGTTTAAAACATCGAAACTCACACAAAAGTACATGTGCGAATTTGCATTTGGCAACATAGAGATTCGGGGAAAGGCGACAGACTTCCGCACTGTAACTGTTAAACGTTCACGTTCAAACTCACACGATCAGTGCAAATCCCTTTGGGCGATCAGTGATCGGCGTTCGCCAATTCCGGTCTTCTTTTCGGCTGAAACATTAAAGACGAGGTTGCGCTCTAATCGATATAATCGAGTTCTGCATGGAGCTAATGCCGAAAGCATATTGTTAAAGCGTGATTGAAACAACTTTTGATTTAACGAGTGTTCGCGCATCCTCAACTCGTCTCCTCAACGCATGCCCCACTTCTTGCAGATGAGGAAGATAAAATGGAGATCGGTTGCGCCATGCTCTCTTCTAACATGATTGGATAAATGTTTATGGGTGCACGCAACGACTACGGTGTTCTTACAACTGGGCGATCAACAACAAAGCGTCTACCGTAGTCTGTTGAGACATCCTTGCTCTTACTATGAATCATAGAACTAAAGCGGCAGAGAAGCAGCAGAAAGGAAGATGAGCTGGCCGCGGAAGTGAGCAAATTACAGAAAACCGTGCGGAAATTAACCGAAAAGGACTTCCACCAAAAACCAACAATGCAATTTGAGCAGTTTATAATCCGCCCATCAGCCATTTTTGGCATAAATCTGCGCTAATTAGTTTTAAGAAATTAGTCTATGTGTAAACAGGCCCTACCATAGGACTTTGTCTAGAAAGAAGTAGGCATTGCCAGAAGCGCAAAACAATTGAAATCTGATGAATTAATGAAGTCTCAATAATTGAACGATTGAATGGTTGCCAAACACCTATTCATCGACGAAACCGAGTTATCGTGACATGACAAGCGTGTCAAGCGTGTTTTCTAACAATCCACGAAAGTGCAAATGAAGAACAAATGAGAAGAACTACTGTCGAAGATATCCGTTTAACCGATTAGTGCCGAAAGAACACACTCAAAAACAGTCAAAAACAACACAAAAAATGCAACTAAATATAGAAACACAAAAGTGCCGTCGTTGCTAGAAGGCGTGGCCTTTAATATGCGGAATTATTAGTGCTCTAATCTTTGAGGTCAGATTTGTAACACTAAAGGCATACGGTCGCTTTGGCGCTACAATTAGGCTGCTGTTTTGGAAAGTTAAAACAATAAACAATTCTGTTTGTTTCGCAAACGGAAAACACGAGATTAAATGGCGGAAAGTGCATGAATGAGTAAAGAAATGAGTAAAGGCTTTGCTAGCCAAAGATCAGCAAGTGGGTGAACGCAAGGTGGACACTCACTAAATTATAGTTTATATAGTGCCAACTTTTGTAACACTTCGGCCAGCAGCCAAAATCTAAGAGTGTATGCGGAAGCAAAGTGAGGGAGAATGGCGAGCACGCCGGCAAGAGGGCGGAGTCGGTCGATGATTTCTTAGCGCCAGCTGTTTGTCGGCCATTTCTGTGAAAAGGAGCAACAAAAAAGCGAAACTTGTTCGTTTATTGGGACTATTTTTGGCTCTTTTTGCAAACTCCACGGCCTGAAAATAACTCGCAACAGAACAACAAAAACCGCAGTCGATTGTTTTGAAAGCAGGCCAAAGCAAACATCGCGGAGTGGAACGTGAGCGCTCAACTTGTAAACATGAACAGTTTTTGCAAATTCACGTTCACTGCTTTATCACCCCCTAAAGTGTTTATTGAAACGCGCGTGGTTGTTGATGTTTTTGTGTAGAGTTTCATAAACCTTTGAGCGGGAGAGAAAATTCATGCTGATCACAAAACGAAATGCAGACGCTTTTTGAAACACAACTGTTTCATAAACACCCTCAAAGACACGTCGCTTCGGGGTCAACTTGAAACAATTGTGTACACTGGAACGAAGTTGAAACGAAGCAGTTGAAACAATATTGACTCATTTCTGCAATTTCGTAAAAAGAAACATTTGTTCGGCGAACTATTAACGATTCAGCTGAATGGATTTGCGCAATCGCTGCTGCCGGTTGACTCATCTGATTTGAAAGGCGTGAGCAACATTAAAGTGCCCAGCTCTAGACCATTACGTTGCAAGAGCAGGATGCTCACCAAAAACCCAATCACTAATTTTGCACACGTGGTTGTTGATGTTTTGAAACTCTGTTGTTCTATTTTCACCCAAAACAAACACTCGTGAAACAGAAAAGTTCGCAAAAAAAGAAACACGTGCTGTTTATTTACACTTTTGCAGCGCTCACCCCAATCGTTAAAAGTGCACGTTCGAGGAAACATTCGAAGCCGGAACACAATATGTTGGTGGAAAAACAAACAAATTAGCTTGTGTAAAGAGCTGATTAGTGTAATAATTGTTAAATTACTAATTTTCTTGTAAAAACATTTTCAAATATCGTTTGATTTGTTTTTGATTGCTTTCAAATCTTCAAAGATCTTAAAAATCAAGTTCTTCTTCCTGTCATTAATTCATTGGCCATTAGGGTTTTTTGCACATTAAACAAGTTTTAACAAAAACATTTGTTCGTTGCAGATCAGTGATCGGCGGCAAAACAAAGTGATGCGGAAGCCTTGGCGAAACAATCAATCGTTGGAACGCTGGACACAACTGTTCCTCGCCCAACCTGATCCCCGAACTAATTGCCAACAGGCGTCCACTCCAAAACGTCATGCAAGGTTTGGACGACGAAAAACAGGTTGAAAACTCCGATGTTCCACTCGCCTCCAGACGAAGATCATCAGGGACAAAACACACGTTGCCAAATTGATGTTGGCCGAAAATAGGAACGCGTGCTACTGCTCACAAATGAACTACATTCGTCTTCAAGGAAGTCTGCCCTTTTGCTCGTGTTTACTCGTTTGTGGGTCGGAGACGGCGGTGCAAACGAACGCGGAACAGAAAGCAAAGAATTGATTGTGTTTATTTGGTGGTCTCTGAGCCGTTCGTACCCCCGTGTCTACTTCGCCGGAAGAAAAAGCATGCCAAGTGTTTATCTTGTTACAGTTGCAAGAACAGAACAGTTATTTAAAACGTTGTTCTCTTGAGTTTACGTTGTTGAAGTTAATTAAAACTAAAAAACAGTTGTGACCTTTTGTGAATACAAATGATAATTTGCGGACGTTCCACGAACCGCCATAATTTGATGCCGACAAATTACAGTAACATGCACACACGCTTTTAAGGGCCGAAACATCTCTAAGTCAATTGGGCCACAGGGGCGTTCGCAGAATTGACGCTGTCTGTCCCGAACACCAAAGATTAGAGACTTGTTGCATGTTTTGGAGTGCACTAAAAGCGTGGCAGCGAACTTTCAGTGCCAAAAACCGATCTCTGTACGTGCGGGTGGGCAGCGCAAATGGTGAAGTTAATCGGTTTTAAAACAGTCATGAATAAGAGAGCAGGGCGGTAGACTTCGGCGTTGTTGGGGCACAAATACAAGTTATACGAGTTTCAAATTCAGCTCAATTGAATTTACATATGCAGACGTAATCAGTGGTTGATCGCAAGTTCAATTGAAATGTTTCCACTCAAAAGTGCAATTTAATCGATTCTGCGAATGCGACGGGCACTTCGCCGATGAAATCGTATGTTGAGGATGCGCCGATAAACAAGTGTTCCTTTGCTCATCAGCAATTGGAAACTTTGGGACGTCTAAAATAAACCCCTGGAGGCCACGAAAACATGCATGCGTTCCAGGAAGCCAGCGGCTACTTAACCATCCGGACTTTGAGCTTTTTCACCAAAATAGATAGAGACATGCCTTTCGTGGAAAGTCCCGTCGCAAACTCTGGCGGGATGCGCGGAACAATTTGCTATTTTTTGTGGCAAATTTGCCCTCTAATTGCTTCCAATGTTTTTTGTTGCTTTAGTCGGACTGTTCAATTGATGAGTTTCAAAAACAAAAACACTTGCCCACTCGGCAGCAGATTGATTTATTTCATGTGATTTCTGGTTCCCAACAACTTGATTGTTTTTTGCAAAAAAATCCGGAATTTGGACCATGAAAGAAACAAAGCTCAAAAAGCAGTTTTCAAGACGCCAATTGTTGTTTTGTGACCTTTGGTGGTCCAACGTTTTAAAGTGCATTATGTTCGGGCATTTCAGTCCCGACAACAAATGCTAAAACACTAATTTTCGGCACTAATTCGACACACACATTAATGTGTCCTAACACTCAAACAAAAGAATGAAGAAATGGCATTTGCAAAAAATATAAAAGCGCAACTCATCTCGACAAAAATCTCATTTGTTGATTTACTCAGTTGCTTTCTTATTGTAACAAAACAACTATTTACTGTTGAAAGAACTATTTGTCTTGAGTATATTGAGTGCCTAGATGAAGTCAGTTTTCTTGAAAATCGAACCTGTGCAATGAACAAAGCAATTGAAGCGGCATGTGCTCGATTTTCAAGCAAATTGCCCGATCATCTCATACTACTAAAGTGAGTCATTTCGTAGGAAGATGTCTCCGCGCTATTTTTGTTGAAAGGTTTCTCTATACAATCGAGATGTCTTCCTTGCTCCAAAAAGATTAGCTCGCCTCAAATGAACAAAGATCCAAGTTATTGCGAAACCGTCTTTGGTCATAAACACTAGAATACTAAACACTTAAACGATTAAAATCTGCGGCCGGATTGTCTAAACTGATTTTGTTGGGCAACATTTGACGAGCAATCAGACCAATGTTAAAATCGGCTTTTGCGAGCCGCCGGAGAGCTGGATAAAAATAGCTTTACACGAAGTACGGTAAACAGCGTTGAATCTTGAAGGGTACTCGCCGTCCAATCCTCTGACATTAATCCCATGGTTTGGAGTGCGGAGTATCATAATAAATAAAGCTTGCAGAATTGTTCGTTTTACAATTTGTTTGTTTTATCAACACATAATGAATGTTTCGATTCGTTAAACACCGATTTGAAATAGACAGAATTGTTTTAACTTCTTAATTAGGGAATGTGTATGCTTCGTTGTCAATTTGCAAACAAATAAGCGTCAATCGAAGATTATTTTTGAGCTCAAAAAGATTTGCTTTGTGAATTTGAGCTCAAAAGGATTGGCTTTGTTGTTGTTTTCGGGTTTCATGCTTGGGCCGAACACTAAGCAGCTCGGCATTTAAACATGACGTTAATTTTAAAATGTTCGAATTTTGGAAAGTATGAGCTCGCGCGTCTTGTAATCGCATAAGTGTTGACACTGCTTCGGTGGGCATTTTAAATTTTCGAAAACAGCCCAAAAAGCCTAAGCTTTGACTCGCGCACGAAGCTAATCACGTTGTTAATTCACGTAAGTGACGAACAAACCCTTAATCGCATGCAAAAATTTCAGAAATCAACTCTTGCAAAAATGACAGTAAAATTTTAATCAGCAAAACAATTCTTCGAAAGAAAGACATCTCAAAAATGTCGATAAAGTGGCAAACAAACTTAGTTGGCACGTACCGACTAAAAATAACCAGCGCTAAATGTTTCAAAAAATCACCGGCGACACAAATTGGTTTTCCAAGGTCGGTGTCCGGTGCAAGCAATGTTCGCAATTTGACAAAAGCCGCCAAATCTTGTGGATTCAATGCGCTGTTTTGATGAATGCCGACCACCGCAAATAATATGCATTTCCGCCAATCGATTAGAGACTTGAAATTGGAAATGAGATTGGAAACTAGCAACGCATTCGGAACAATCAAAAACATTCAGGTGGAGTTGCGGCATTCGATTAGGGTGTAAAATTTGCATGTTCAATAAAAAGACTCGTTTGTGCGCTTGATTCGAGCTGAACGGCCGGCAAATTGTATACACAAAATAATATAAAACTATGGAAGTTTAACAAATTTGGAACTTTGGGTAACCTGTTCAGTGGAATGGTGAGTGCCCGGAACCATCATAACATTTTACAAATTCCCACGTAAAAACTTGTCTCCGTTCCGGCCGTCTACGATGCTTAAATTTTGGTCGGAGTTTAATGTTTGCGCGGCGCATGTTTTTCCAGTTTGTCTTTTTTCAACAAGTTTTTATGAACACTGTTCGTCGCCGTTTCATTGATCATTGCCGTTTTGGAGGGGTGACGCTGTTTCGACGAAACATCACAGTTTGTACTGCGCACTTAAAGTTCTTGCTAATTTACGGTCGTTAAAAACACGTTCGCCACTCCGGACATTCAAATCATTCAAATTCATTAAAGTTTATTTAATTGTTGAAATTGTTTTTGCAAAAATCAAAGCGCATTTGTTTTTAAACAAAAACAGTGCAAAATAATAACAAAATGCGTTCTTAAGAGGATTTGAACAGCTCACCTGCTGCAAAATAAAGATTAGAGCGAGCAAAAATTTACTGTTTTGCTCGGCAGCTACCATATCCAAACTTGTTTTCTATAGAGTCACACTGTGCCCGGCACTAGACACGCAATCCACCCTAACAGCTCGGATTATTAATTCGTTTTCACGAAAACCAAGTTTGCACTTTTTGTCGAGCCACTAACTCAATCAATTGTTTTGGCGCTCCACTTTTGAAACGGCACAAGAGGCGCCGTTCCAACCTGTAAAATGGAATTGCGTGCAGAGTGCAAATCAATTGTTTGGAATAGGCCGATTGGTAGCCGGAATTTTCAGCATAATTGCAAGGTTTATGATCAGCAAATGTTTCAACACTCAAAAGAATGTTTAAAAGAGCGTTTGTTTACTTTGTCAATTCGTTCAAAAACATTACGTCTTAAAACATTATGAATTATGACATTGAGCATTTTAAGCGGATTTGCGGTGTTTCTTCGAAGGATCTTTTGACGGATTTGTTGGTGCTTAGAGCGCAAGTTTGATTCGATTTGAACCGGAGGAGCAACTCGACTGCTAAACAACAAATGGGACAGCAACGACGGTGAAATTAAAACCCACTGCCACTTAATGACCAAACATCTTCAACTTAATTGGCCTTTAAGTCCCACGACTACGGTAAGGATACAACTTTCAACCTAGAGGAATTGTTGTCGGGGAAGTGGACCCAGGGATCTTTAACGTAAAGTTTAGTTCCACTTCGGGGCCTACGTGCGCTGCCCTAAAAGTGCGACGACAAATGCACAAAACACACAAAACTTTCCCACAAATCGGCAACAATTTTTGTGAACATTTTTATCACACATCGAGTAGGGTGGTTTTCGGCGAATCTCATTTGTCGGCAATCTACAATTCTCACAGTACGTGTGCGCGGACGACAAATTCAACTCAGAGTGTTCGCCGTAGAACGGAAATTATAGTCAATTAGCCTGACATTCACACACAAACATTAGAAGTGACGACCCGCAACCAAGTTCAATCATCATCGCCATGTGTGAAATCATCACCCGAAGATGCTGATGTTTCTTTATGAAGAACGCCAATTTAGGAACTCAGCTCATTATCTGTTCATTGAGCAGCGAGGGTGTTTGAGGGAGTAGTTCGGGTCGAGATTCGCCGAATCGACCAACTTTGCACATAATTCGCCCTTTTGCGACGATATTTTTAGAGAGTTCCGCGAAGCAGTGTTTTGGTCGAGAATGATGTAAGACAGTAGGCATCGATGTTGCAATTCTTTCCGGGAAGATGCGACAACAAGCTCACAAGTTCAGGCCAGCAAATCACCGGCCAAGAGTGCATCCAAAAATAGACGCTATTGTTAAATTCGACCACCCAATTAAATGTCTCCGGCCCTTCTTGGAATCAAGCTTGTTAAAGTTGTGAAAAACATGTTTTTGCACAATTAGTCTAAATTTAAGCAGACTTTTTAGCTGCACTTTGCATTCAAAAGTTGATGAAATGAGTGTTTTTAACAGCGCAACCAACGCAAACTTTCTCATCAATAAAACAGCCATCAACTTTTTGTTCAATTGGTTCCCAACTGCATGTTATATGTGGCTGGACAAAAAAGTGACAACTGGAAACCAAGTGGACAAAGACCATCTTCGTTTAAATGACAAATTTATGCGCTTTTCGAATTTTATTCCCCGACCAGGTGTTTCAGCTTCGAAAAGACCGGTGTAACTAAAACACAACTTCTGTGACATAGTTTGTCCCACCAAATCGCATCATTCATTTTAAATCCAATTTCATAAATTTGATTATTTTCAGCAAGAACGATGAAACAATTCTTGTTACGCAATTGCAATCTAATCCCAAAACCAACGAACAACTGGGCCCGCTAATGATCACTAATTATAAGTGTTCTCTAATTTGAGGGAAACCCGAATGTTTCATAGAACGCCGGCTGGGTCCGTGAGAATCCGTTCACGAATCTATGCAGCGATTATTGAGCAAATTCGTCTCTAAATTGGACAAAAGAAATTGGTTCGGAGAACTGAGGCGACTTTTTGCTCTACTGTTTCTGCATGTGCTTACTGTTTCTTCAACTACTAGCTGAGAAATATGCTCGTTGAACCTTCGGGTCGGCGGCGTAAAAATTTAATGAACGCGCAAAAGCTAAACTTTTGCCACAATCGACCAAGCGGCCAACCGTACCCGAATCCAATTAACGTGTTCATAAAACTTTCATGAGCCGACCGCTTGTATTTTTAATGTACTGCGCTGTTGCCTTCACCCCAGGCCGTTTACATGATGTCAATGGGAGGTGATTTCTGTTTTAAGCGCTCCGCCGAACATCTGTTTTAATTCCGGGAAGAAAGTTTTAGCGATTAAGGATCGAGAGACACTTATTTGGTATTCAGAGACAGTATCCAGAACTCCAATTTTTGTTGCAATGAACGGTAGAAGATAAAACACCGGAGATTAGGCTCAAAGTTTTCCCCAGATGACGCCAGCTCACGGCTCAATTGCAAATTATTCAAAAATCCACTTGAAGCTAATGAGCACTTTAGAGTTTGTTGGAGTTTGTTAGTGGAATTCGGCGAACAGTGTTGACAAATTGCGCAATTGAGGTTTTGAAGAGTTGAAAGTGTTTGGTGTTTTGAATGTGTGGGCAATTGGTTACGACATACTTTACAGTAGCTGAATGAAACAACAAATCTACCGTAAACGAAATCATAAATGCTGACGCTTAACATTTGATGTTTGATGAGCAAAGCGGATAGACACGAGCGAACAACAATTGTGTTGGAGGGAAGGAAGTACATGTCTAAACAGACAGACACAAATTGCGTTGTCTTCTCTGCTTCTGCACACGAAAATCAAACAGCAGAAGAAGACTTGTAAGTTTGAAGTTTGTGTGAAAATTACTCATCAAACATTATCGAAAACATCAAAACGAAAAAGCCGCAAAAATTCAGAAAATTTTACAAAATGGAAGTGACTAAACAGTTCGTGCCAAACAAAATGATCGCTGTGGGTTGCTTTGGTTCCGGCGCTTCGTCTCGCACAAGAAGAAACATCAAAGATGGTTGAGTCAGTGGAGAAAGTTGCAAATAAAAATCCGAAATGCTCCATTGTTGGGCGAACATTTACGCAAATACTGTACACATCTGTTTGTTCCAAGTGACTCAACTGTTTTTATTGTCCATGCAGTGGAGCGGCAATCAGCGAACAAGAACTTTAGTGGAAACCCATTCGATGATTAAATGCAAACAATGAAACATGCACGATGATTAATGCAACAGAACAAACTTTGAAACGAATTTTCAGCAAAAGCAAAAATTATTGAAAGTATTCAACATAAAAGAACTTGTTTGCGCTTTGTTTGCGAAACGTAAAAAACATAAAGTTTCAGCAAGAAACACAAGTTCGGTCCATTTTCGGCATTCGAGCGGCTACTCGCCTATGTTTGTTTTTGGCCTCCAGGCGCTGGCCGGAAAAAGTACAAAAAAGGATGCTGCTACTGTTTTGTTTTGCACAAGTTGTATAGTTTTTGTGTACAATTTGCTGTGTTGGCAAATCTTGTTTGCAACACTATTACTCAACTATTTATATCCCAACAATAAGATGTGTACATGAGAATGCAAACATCTAAACCTAACTAATTCAACGCTTTGCTCGGCTGCTTTTGCTCGTCGACTGCTCATTGGACTTTTCCACTTGTGTAAGAATATTAATTTGAGGGGCCAAAAGCTCACTACAACTGAGGCCGTTCGTGTCGCCATTTCTGCGAACTCATTAAAAGTTTCTCCGCCAAAAATAATCGTGTTCCTTCTAATTTGGCCAATCAACAAGTGTGAAAGTGCAAGCAATTGGTTTGTTTTCGTCTAGTCGAAACAAAATGCCGGAAGTATTTCGCAAAACAAAAGATTCGTTGTTGCACGTGTTTCTCGAGTTTCTTGAAAGTGTCGCCAGCAAGCATGATTTTTGTCCATCGAGCCCAAAATAGGTGGTGATGAATTTTGAGTGTGCTTTTGACAACTTCTACCGAAACGCCATTTCAAGTTGCTGCATAGTGCACTTCATTATAAAGTTTAATCTCTAATGCGGCTGAAATCATGCCACCTTCGCTCTGGAAATTCAGCTGTTTTGTAACAAAATTAGCCAAATGTGCAGACGGATAAACGAGTTAAATGTTTATGTTGAAGGGAGTCGCGCAGTGGACCAGAGAGCAATACACTTGTTTTTTGCTAACCCAATTTCCTCTTTGGCGTCCCGGGAATTGCAATGCGGAAAAACAAGTTGCAGACAGTCCGTCGGCGAATCTCCGCCGCCAGCATGGTTGAAACACTTCCTAGAAGGAACGGCCACTTTGTCCACAAAAAGGAAAAGATTCGCGCTACAAACAAGCAAATCTAGCAAACATGCGTCGTTTTGCTGTTTGGCCTTTTAGAGAGCTTGTGCAGATTGTTGAGGCGTCTTCGTGGAACTCTCAATGTTTTCGGCGCGAACATCCGTTGTGACCATGAAGGCGCCAACGGCGCACGAGACAGACAACCCAATAAAACTGAATTCAATTTGCACATGGAACAACAGTGTTTTTTTGTGCAAACTGGAGGAAGATCTTCGATTTTTGCGAACAACAACTGTGAGAACATTGAGGAAATGTATAAATTTGTTTGGAAGGGATTACACAAATCACAAATTCGATGAATCAGTGTTTGTTGTTGCTAGTTGGCAAAAAACAGTGAGATGACTGTCCGCGCAAACGAGCGGTTTTGTTGTTTCGAAATGTTCAGTTTGGGAATAAATGTCGTGAGAACAGAGAAATCGGTTGGGATAAGTAGTCAAGTAAAAGAATAAACAAAATGCGTTTGAGCAAAAAACTATTGCACCCATATTTATTCTTTTTGTTCACACAATCATTTCAAACAACGAATGCAAAAACAGTTTTCGTTTTTAGCCATATTCAAAAAGTGCGTGTTTATCTCATTGCTAATCTACATATTCTTTATCCAAAGCACATTACACATGTATAAAACATCTGCAATGACTCAAAAAACAGAGATGCAACCAACAAAACCGAAAAACACATAACAACAACAGCAATCTCTAAGCATTACTGTATTTTGTCATCAATATCAAATTCACATCATTAGTCACTTCAAATTCTCCTATTTCCGCGAATCACCGGCTAATGAGACCCACTACCAAATTATAACAAATCCGGGGGCTCGCGAAACCATAAACAAGTGGAAGTAAACCGACCATCGCCTGTTACGAAAGCTTCGGAGCGAATTGCATTAATTTACATATTGAATGTCCACTTTTTTGATTTTTGTACTATCATGGGATTAGCGCATTTGCTGGCACATGATTTCAGAGTTGCAAACGTTTGTAATGGGTTTTTTGTTGTTGTACGAAAATGTTCCCAGTTGTGTTGCAGAAACGAATGCTTTGCACACTAAATATTCTCAAACTTTCTGTAAAATTAATTAACGAAAAGCAATGTTTGATGAGGTAACGTTTTCACTGGAGAATTCGATAGCCTGAAAGTATGAGCATTTCCAAATGTTTATAAACAAAGTGTAGGAGTGTTTACTTTCGATGTCTGTGCGCGTGTCAATCAAACTTTTTGCAATAAACGGTGCGTAAGCAGCGTGTAAACAGTATTTTGTGAAAACAAACTGACTGATTTCAATATTCTCTATTAGGTTGAGTAAAATGAACTCGATGTTTCAGAATTCTACCATGCATACTGGTCTCTTGTTTAACAGCCAATTTATGTAAAATGGCCTGTCATTTCCGCTGGAGTGGGAAGTAAACCGGTGCTTTAAGTCACTCGATTAAACAGCCAAACACGAAATAGATGCAAAGCATTTGAAGCTTGACATTGAAATCAACAAACCGAAATCAACAAGTTGGAATACGTCATTAAACAATACGGGATTCATTGAAATTCAAAACGTGAGCCAATCAGCAAACGAAATCGATTCTCGACGCAAAAACCCAATTGCAAAATGCGTCCGGATGAGTGGGCTCGACAAGAACGTGATTCAGTGGAGCAAGTGTCGTCAACGTGTATCAAATACACAAAAACACGGTAGTAGCCTTTCTATCAACAGAATTGCCAGCGCACTTGTAACTCGGCAGGACTTATTGCTCCACCGTCGTGATGATTCAAGGCGGATGCGCCAATTTGTTTTAAGGTCTGACGACTCAGATGCCAAGCGAGTGGAAGAACAGTCAGACAAGTCGACATGCATGTAATGATTCAATTGATGCGCCTTTGTTTCGGACGCACTTCCCGCGAAAATTCATAACCATTAAACTGTTCTAAATAACTGCTACCAACAATTAATAGAATGAAAGCTAAAAAGCTATACAGGAAGATTTGCACGTAACGATATTTGTAAACACAGTCAGTGGCGGAAGTTTCCAAATCGATACTCTCGAACACTATGGAGAAGACAGAAAGCCGACTACAATGACACAGCAAAAATAGAACAAATCTGCTTGTTTGGCCGTTTGCTGGAGCGCGTAATCGGCAAGATTAGCCACACTATACCGTAGTCTAAACACGCAAGTGTCCGTCGGTACCCTTGTCTCAAAAAACCAAAACACAGTGTCTATCAACGGCTTTGCCAAAAGTACATCAAAAGTCTATTAAAAGCTTAGCTACCGTATGCCTCTTCGAACAACTCCGTCACGAAATTCAAAAACAGCAGCCGACAAACAACCTTTAAGTGGACAATATAGATCAAAAATTCAATGTCTAAAGACAAGCACGCTCGTCACTTGTACCCGAAAAAGACACAGACAATTGAGCAAATTTAAAATTTAATAATTCCTTGACGCGCCTTGCTAATCTTCCACGGCTGTTCTTCGAATTGTTTTCCAATTTCCACCAAATTGGCCCCAAATAGCCTGCCATGATTTAGATTAATCAATAAACTTTGATTCTTGGAAGCGCAGCGAATCGGCTCAGCGAGCAAGCAGCAAATCCGCAATAATTGTGTAATTAATTTTTGATGAATTTCTAAACAAAAACTAATCAATTCACAGTGCACTGTTCCGAAAATCGCACCCAATTGGTTATTAATCTTGTTGCGAGTTCGCGGAATACTCATGCAAAGTGTTTCTTGATTAGGGTGCAAATTTAAAGGTTTGTCTATGTGTCCTGCGTGCTGATTAGTGAATTATTCGGATTAAATTCATCACTTTCGAATGTTTAAACAATTTGTGTCTGAATTTCAAATTGCTTAGCGGTTTTGCATTAACATTTAAAGTGTTCAAACATCTAACAAGATTTGTAGGCTTAATTAACCCCGCATTGTTTGTTTGAACAGCCAAAAGCTTTGTTTGAATCTGCAAACAATACATAGTCTTTGAACTGTCTACAAACGCTTTGTATAAAGACTGAAAACATCCGGTTTAATCAATTTAATTCTTGAAATGAAAAGTGTGTTGTGTTTGTTTCTGATTGCCAGTGTGAGCACTTCAGTTCTGTTGTGCAACCAATGCAGTGATAAAAATCCGGGTGAGAACGGTCCATGCAAAACGAATGAAGATTTTAGATGGTATGGTTGCAGAACTTACTTCCAAACTGCGTGACCATTATCGGCAAAGACAATTTAATTGAAAAGGTAATTTTAGATTGTTTTGAAACTGACAAGTATTTACTTCCTGTTAGTGCTTTTTTGGGAACTTTATCCAAAAATTGCTCGGATTATATGCTTAGTTGATTTGCTGTTTCGTCTGCACTTAAAAAGTTTCTTCAAAACCACATGGTTAAAACGTCAATTTCCAGGGATGCTTAGTTGAAGGAAAAGATGATCCGACCAAACTGAAAGACGGTTGTTATCAAGATGCACAAGGAAGGTAAATTAGTCATTTATGAAACGCATAACTAATCGGTTTATTCAGATTGATAGTTGCATGTTCAGACTTTCGCTGCAACGGCAAGCAGCACTCTTGCAAAGGCAAAACTGTTCACAAAGTTTCAAAAGTATACGGAGTTGCATAATTTTAATGTCCCCTTTGGTTCGAAGAAATAAACTAATTGATTGATCTTTGATTGCACGCATTAAAATTAATACAGATTCTGTTTGAACACAATCGTTGCAACAACGGAAACGCTTCTCTGATAGTCACCAAACAGGCTGTATTTCCAATCCTTTTAATTAATGCTTATCAATGCTTGAAAGCACATTGCTTCTAACTTGTTTGAGTCACTTAACCGCATCCTTATCTTCACTTTTAATTAGTCTCGTAACAAACAACTATAAAAAGAGTGAGAAAATTTGTAAGGAACAACTTCTTTATTCTAAACATGATTAAGTTGTTGATTTGCGTTGCAGTTCTTGCTTGTGCTTTGTACGCCGTTGAAGCTCGTCAATGCTGGGCCTGTTCTGATACTTACCCAGGTAATAATGCGGGCGTGTACTTTCTCGTAGACAAAAATATACTCATTCGACGCGGAATCTTAAACTTCAAATTTGCTTCGAATGAGTATACTTTGTTTAATTTGACTTACACATCCACATTCTATGATTATTCCCTTACAGATCTAACAAACGGGACAACTTGCAAGAGCGGCGCTCGACTTAAGCAAACGTGCCAAACAGCCACACAATCATGTGCCTCTGTCATCACTTCGGATGGCGAACTCAACAAGGTAAACTATAAACCATGTAATTCCTGACCGAAAAAGTGAAAGTATACTCGTCCGACGTGGAATTTTGAAAGCAGATTTCGCTTAGAATGAGCCTATTTCACTTTGTTTGGTCGGGAGTCACGGATTCTTTACTTTTACTTAGATCTGTTTGATCGACAAAGATGGCAATCCTTACTCCCTCCCCTGACGGCTGCACAACAGATGCTTTGGACAACTACATCCTCATCTGCAACACTGTTAGTTTTGAAACATTTTGAAATGTTGTTCAAAGTTTGTTCGTTAGGACTTTTGCAACGACAAGGACAAATGCTCATCTGCAGCCAAACGTATCCGTGGCGATTCCACCAAAGGATTCAATTTCAAGTTGAACAAGAAACACTAAGTCTTTGTCTGTGTAATTCAAATTTTGTGCAGCAATAAACTTGTAGTCCGTTGAAATCGGCTGTCAACGAAAAGTCTTCAAAACAAATGGCAGCAAGCAGACAGTGTTATCAAACGCAATAAAACGGTTAATTAAGTTTTGAGTCAATTAATAGAATAAGATTGCATTAGCTTGTCTCTAAAGTTTGTGTGAAAACGCAAATGCAAAAAAGTCAATCAAAAAGTCTTTTGTCAAAAACTTTCAAACACAAAAAAGTCAATCAAAAGTTTCAAACACAAAAAGTCAATCAAAAAGTTTTTTGGCCCACTTTGTACAATGCTCAATAAAACGACTGACATCAATTTAATCAATTCACACAATAAACAAGCGATCAGTTACCAACAATTACACGCAAATTAATCTACAAAAGAGTGAACGAATTCTTAGAAGTCGGGAACAATACACAATTACTGTTAATTACGCACATTGAATGCAATTACAAATCCCGCGAATCCATTGAATCGCTCTTCGGCGAGAAACATGGCAGTTTAATCCGCAAAACGTGAGATTATTGGCATTTGAAATTCGGAGCAGATTAGCGCTAACTCTTGGAATTCGAATATTGCAGATAATCGATGAACCTTTTTGGACAATGTGAGACGTTTGCGAGCGGTTACAAAAATGTTTTCAATGGAAAAGATTAACCGCACGCGCTCCGCAGCCAAAAATACCTCAAGCAAAAACGTCAATCACTGCCTACCGTATCCACGAAATGTCCTTTGGCCAAAAACAAACACCCAATTAATGAAGTTCATAAAAGATTAAAAGGAACGTGAAAGTGTGCTAATTAGGCGCGTTTGTGAAGTTTTTAAATGTGTGTTTGGAATTGGTTTCGAGTTGGTGTTTTGTTTGTATTTAAAGTAACCGGAGACAAATGTGCTACTTTAGATACTTCAAAATTCAAAAACCGACAGTTAATTTCACGTTCAACTGTCCAGCTTGTTTACTTGGCTTCAACCTCTAAATAAACAACTTGGTCCAAAGTACAAGGTGTTTTGATGCTGATGTAGCCAAAATTAGGCTCAATTCAAATGCTGGTCGTGTTGAATGTGGTAGACTGACTCCTACACTTTCGAAAGTTATTTACAGTATACTGTAAGAAGTTGTTCAAAGAAGTTGTTTACTTTTTGAGATGTTTGAACACCTTGACGTGTTGAAGTTGTTTACTGTTTATGTCATTTTAAATTAGTTTTTTCTCCGCAATATCGGTGATCAGTTGCAAATCAAATTAGCAAATAACAGCCATTTTTGTGGTTTCACTTTTGTAGTCAGTTCATGCGTAATGAACACCGAAGCATTCAACTTTTGTTACATTCGATTTCAAATGAAAGAAAAGATTATCCTGTTGATATTTGGTCAAATAAAATTACATGTGCACTTTAAACGACAGCCATAAAAACGAACACGCAGCAGTTTTACTCGAACGCAAGATTTTATTGCATCAAAAAGGATGCGCATGGAAGTGTAACCCGAATTTTAATGACTCAAAAAACGTTTGATCAATTACGTTCTTTAATGACAACTTTCGTTAAGTTTTAAGACATTTTGAATAATTTAAGCAATAACAACAGCATCATAAAGTCTTTTTGTATTGTCAATGCAGAACTTGATAAAATTAAGTGTTTGTTTGAATAACTTGATAAAATTAAGTGTTTGTTTGAATCATATAGCGCTTTAATGACAAGTTTATTCAACAATAGCATCATAACGTAAGTGTTTGTTTGAATATTATAGTTGCTTTGATGACAATGTTGTTTAGTTTTTCAAACACACTTGTAATTGATAGTTAAAGAAAGCATTTCTGTTACATTCATTTCACTTTTGAAGCTCGAGGGATGAGGAAGAAAGAGACATTGTCTCCTACCTGTCTAATCAACTCAGGCTTAAGTCGCTTTATCCCATATAAACGCGTCATCTGGTCGCGCACCTTTCCAAGCAACAAAGATCGAGGTAAATGATAGGAGCGGCGGATTCACTTTTTCCATTCGGCAGCTATTTAACACATTCGTCACCAAAAATGGCCGAACAAACAAACAATTCGAATTTCCTCACCTCATCAATCAGCTCGACTGATAAGCGCACACGATTTGGCTCTCGCCTGCGCCTTTAAAAACAAAGCCGATCCGAAAAATGTCAAAATTCAACGGTAAACGCCGTCAGAACAGATGAGAACAGGTTTCGAGTGCGCGTTTCCGCCTGGAACAATCAATGTTCGGATCACCGTTTATCTGTGCTTTGTTTTTACTCACACCTTAGGGGCTGTACCTTTGTTGTAACGCCGATTTGCAATATAAGCATTTGCTGATCGAGGGCTTAAGATTTCGGCGTCTGTTGTGCTCCAATTTCACAATGAGCAAAATGGCCAAACAAGACGAAAACGAGAGAGGGCGATTGGAGGCCGAAAGTCTGCGCAAATTTGTCTTCTTCGGAGTTGCGTTGACAACTTTATCAGCTATGAGCAGTGTGATTGTAGTCCCGCTCGTTTACAGCCACATTCAACGCATACAGATCACAATGCAAAATGAATTGGACTTTTGCCGTGCTCGCAGTGGCAACATTTTCCGCGAGATCACCAATGCTCATGTAAGTTATTCTTAATCGTTTTAACTTGTAAGTTTATTTTTAGATTCTGACTTCTGCTCATCCACGCTACGGACGTGCTGCAGGATTCTTCCGTATCCGCCATGATGGATCAATTGTTTCATCAGACAGAAAGGTCCGTGACAGTGCATCTACTCACTCAATTTCTCTTGGAGCGCGTACATATGCTGATTCCGATGATTTCAAAGCATCTCAAGCTTCTCACGCATCCGCAGACGACTATGCAGGTTTGCTATTTAACTATCAAGAAATAGAATGTTTAATGTTCAGTGTTTTTTAAAGAAGCTAGAGAACATTTTGATACTTTTAAAGAATCAAAGCAACAAACAAGTTTAATAAATCAATTAAGGAACAACTGCTTCAACTACGCCATCAACGACTACAACTGAATCTTACATTCCGCGCTATTCGCCTACTTATCAACCACAAAGCTCTGGTTACGGATCAAGTGGTTCAGGCTCTGCATCAAATGGCGCATCTCACGGATCAGGAGGTTGCTGCGGATGTGGAGTTTCACCACCTGGACGTAAGAATTAGATTTTTTGAGTAATTTAAATTCACTTATTTAGCGCCTGGACCGCCCGGTAATTAGTTATAGAACATATGTGATTATTGAATTTGATTGTAGGATTTACTGGAGAGCCAGGTTTGGATGGATCGCCTGTGAGTTATTTAAAATTAGTATTTACCTGAAAGTCATATTTATAGGGACATCCTGGTATGTTTATAATGTTTAAGTGTTTCTATTGAATTTGTTAGGCCACGACGGACACGATGCTCAGCCACCACCTCCTCAACACATTGTTCCTTGCACCAGAGATTGCCCAGTCGGGCCCCCAGATAAATTTTGGAGATACTTTACACAATCTAATAATCTTGTTTTAAGCAGACCAGGAAACGTCGGACCTCCAGGATGTAAGAATTAGATTTGTTTTGATGATTTAAGCTCTTTTCAGCTCCTGGCAGATGCGGCCCAAGTGGAGCGCCAGGCCAATCATCAAGTTCAGGGCCTCCCGGACGTAAGCTTTTAGATGTTTTAATGGTTTAATTAATTCCATTTTAGCTCCTGGACCATCAGGTAACTTAAAAGCATCGATAATACTCTTTTTACTCAAACTTTAAAAATTGTAGGACCGCCAGGCAATTCCGGTAAGCTTTCAACTTAAATTACAGTTAATTATTGTTTAATTTATAGGACAACCCGGCCATCCAGTGAGCTCTAACTTTTAATACGATTAATTCATTCAAATGATAGGGCGAACCAGGACATCCAGGCCAATTGCGAGAAACCACTGGCAGAACTGGGCCTCCAGGATTCCCAGGACCGAGAGGTTTAATTAATTAACACCTATTTAATCGATTTTACTTAATTTAGGACCTCCTGGACCGTAAGTTCTTCGACCTTTTATTTCTTTCTAGTCATATCAATTCCACAAACACGTTTTAGACCTGGTCCAAAGGGTAATGACGGGACACGAGGGCTACCCAGGCCATCAAGATAAGTTTCCTTTTAAGCAATGACCTAATTCCATTAGAATTTTATTCTTACATAACTAATAATTGCTGTTTTGCACGACCTCCAGGCGACAATGGTCAACCAGGCAAGCCTTAACATTTTAACGAACTTTAATTACTTATTTTGTACTTAGGCAGCCCCGGCAAACAAGGAAAGAATGGAGACCAGTAAGTGTGGATTTAATTAAAATCAACTAATCTAAAAAATTGCAGAGGCGCTCCAGGTGGCAAAGGAAGCGATGGCGCCTGCGACCATTGTCCAAAGCCCAGAACCTCTCCTGGATACTAATTGCACTGCTAGCAATCAACAAACGAATAGGTCTCATGAAATTTGTAGACTAGTGAAGAGAATAAAACTATTGCTTTTTACCCGAATGCAAAACAATTTGTTTCATCACAAGCTCCGATAACAATGCTTTGAGATTAATGAGCGCATGAATGGACTTTTAATCAAATTGATCAAATAACAAAACTTGACTCATTATTTCTTTCTCTCGTTTTGATTGCCAATGTCGACATCATTTGTTCAAAATTCAATTTACGCTGCAAAAAGCAATTTTGAATTAATTATCGAGGAGACCCTTTACAAAAACGAAACGTTTGAATAGACTTTGTTGCTTTATTGAATTGCTAATTTGAAGGAGTTTTGACAGTTTTATTGTAGGCTATGTTGCAAACAGTGCTGCAAGACTTGTTGTTTTGATTGTTTTACATGCAAAAAAGCAATTAAACATGTTCCATATTCAAGTGTTAATGATGTTTCTTCAAATGCCTCCAAACCTCACAAATAAAAGCAGCCGTTTATGTTCAAACAACTCCATCATTCTTTTCAACGATGAAGTTCTTTTACGTTTTTCTTGTTGTTTTGGTTTTGATGTCAATTAATGCGGATGCTTGTAAGTTTTTAAACACTTGATTTGAAGAATCGTTGTTTTAGCTCGTCGTATTCGTGAAAAGCGTAAGGCAAACTCTAACCCGCACACGGTTATCCACAGCGTTGATGATGAAAATCAAAAGACTGCAGTTGAACTTATGGAGACTCGCGGAAAAAGAATGGTTCCTATGCACGTTGTTCACAATGGTCTGAATGATGAAGATCAGGCACGTGAAGCTGAACATCTCAGCCGTGGCTGAGCATCGCATTAAACAAAGTGGATAAACATAATTAATTTGATGTTACGTGAAATTTAAAAAATAAATAATGCTAACTGGCAATAATTCTAACCTGCAAAAACTTGCAACATAACTTTTATTACAATAAGTTTTTCGAACTGAAAAGTTCGCTACTTCAAGTTTATTGACCTAACTTAATTAGATTGCCATTCTTTAATGTCGGGCTTTTTGCATTGTTTTTACTGCATTTCAGACATTTAAATGACCCAATAAACATGCAAACACTTACCTTAAAAGAGTACACTGCCGTGGAAAAAATGGAAAAACAAACAATTTTGTTCTGCTGGTTAATCGAGAAGATCTTGCTCAACTACTCTTTGGTATTCGTCAATGTGTTGTTGCAAAACAATTTGATACGGATCCAATAGGACGTTTTGTGGATATAAAAGCCGAAGAACTTATAAAAACTCGACTCATTGTTACAATGAAATAATTGCTAGAATCTCAGTACTGATTCAAGTGTTTATTGTCATAAGTGTTTTGTTTAAAAAGCTTCAACAATCAATCTATTCTAATTGTGCTGCAAAGTGATTTGCATTGTGCCATCCGTCTCCGTGGTGGCGGCCAATTAGTGGAGGTGTCAATCCGTGATGGCCAATGTAGGTGGCTCAAAGATGTGTTGCCCTAAATCATGGTGTCCAAAATGATGTGGATGGTGTTCAAAATGATGCCCTCCGTGATGATGTGGATGTCCGTGATGGGTATGCCACTCTATAAATTATTATTGTTTATTGATGTACGTTATTGAAGGAATATAAAGTGCGCCAAAAATTCTAAAGTTCGGACACATTGTTGTTCAATGTAACATGCAAGCAGGCCACTTTAGTTATTAAATGTGTCAAAAGTGAAAACAAGCCATAAGGCTGAATTTTAAGTTTAATTAGTTATAGTCCTGGATAAATAAAGATTGTTGTTTCGTGAATTGCCGATAAACAACATAATTTAAAAGTACCTGGATGGTGATGGTGATGAGACCAGCGTGTCCATGATCGTGACCTCCATCCCTACATATTCATATTTATTTTTAAAAAGGCAATAAAAATCTAACCATCCATCTTTGTGCCCATTGTCGTCGCCTAAACATAAAAATTCAAACTTTCAAAACGTTTAAAAAATTACCGTGTTCGTGCGCATATCCGTGAGAATAAGCATCTCCACTTGAGTGAGATTTGTGTCCACCATAATCTAAGCGAGCCCAGTCTTGTTCATCTCCTTTTTTGTAGCCATTGTCGTGTCCATGCTCCTGCGAGTCAGCTAAACGCATAAAAACAGTCAATAAAGTTAAATTGATTTAAAGTACCGTTATTCCAACCGTGCGAATCTCCATGCTTTGATCCCCAATCTGCATCGTGTTCATGCCCTTCATGTTCTGCTTGCGGATGATGCTCGTGGTGGAAAAGACCTACAAAAACGTCTGTACATCTCCGTCAATTTTTAAAAACCTACCCGAAGCCGAAACACTCAACACAACAAAGCCGGCCAAGACGATGAAGCTTTTGGAGAAGACCATCGCGGATCAACACAAACAAGTGATGACATCATTCAGATTTGAGGCGCTTTTATAGCCTCAACGGAATGGCAAAAAGTGTGACTTCAAACTGGATTTGACCGAAAATCTCATTCAGATTTATGAGCTCCGTGCGTTTCCAGTGCATATTACTAGCCATTAATTATGCAATAATGTCTAACAACACTACGTGGAAGAGAGCCGCTACGCTCAACTTTGATAACAAAATGATTGCACGGTTTCATTTGCGGCCAGTAAGAATTGGTTGATTAGGCAGTTGATTAATTGATTAATTGCTTTCTGAGTTATTTCATTTTTGCGAATGCATTCAAAACTTTCAGAGCTGTTTAAACGTTGTGATTGTCAATTTTCAAAATTAATCGTTTTCCGCACTCGTTTTTGCGTAGTTGCTTGTTTTCGGCAGTTGTCAAATTTATCACTTGTTTTGATTGTGCCGCCGCAACACGACCCACGCCCGATTAATTTCGATTCGGCCTTTGTGGCCAGACGTCACTAAATTTTAACATTCATTTTAAACTATGTGCGAACTTGTTGACCATCCATCATCAACCAAAACTTCCTTGTCCGACCCACCATTTTGGTGTTTGTTTTTCGAATCAAACGGTCGGGAATCTGAAACAACGACTCGAGCCCATTAATCATAATCCAGTTGATTGGCATAGAGCGGCGCTCGATGTTTGTCACCAATCGGCTGGCATGTGAATGGGAGTGTGAGTTCATAAATCAGCGAAAACTCAAAATTCGTATCACTCACATCGAAATACGGTAGCCTCTTCGCCTCAAAACGACAGACGAGAGTCATTTGCTTAAAATGAAAGAGATGCCGCTCGACAATGTTATTCCGAAATGACCCTTCATTCGACCGCTCTGGAATGCCAGCCAATAATTCATTTGGCTCGTAAATTGCCAACAAACACAATGTTTTTCGACTTGTCGTCGTTTTTATCAACGTGATTTTTGTCCCGGCTAAAAATAGAACGGGGGAGGCGGCCTTACCAAAAATTTTGGTCTTCACACTTCTTCCACTACCGTTCCCTTTCTATTGGGTCAATAAATTCTTCGGGTTTGTCTGCTGCCCACAAAATGTTTCATTGAATGATGGGAGCAGTCTGTAAAAACAATGCCTGGATGTTGCAACGAGCTAAAAGTGCACGTTTTTCGAGTGGCGCTGACTGTGGAAAACAAATCCCTTTTGGGGGTGGGATTTGAATTAAACGGCTATTTGTGAACTTTTATGAATTTCAAGAACGCCTTTGCGGAAGTTTCGGGTTTAACAAGCGGATTACAAAGTTGATTACAAATTGATTACAAAGTTTAATTGAAAGTGACGTTCACTCTAAATTTACGACCCGTTTCCCATGCCTTTTATTTTCGGCAACTGAGTCAATCGGTATGCAAATGAGTCGTTGTTGTTTATAGACTTTTTCTGTGTGCGGAGGAGCTTTTTTTAGTTGCAAGAGTTAGTTGTTTTTGCGTGTAATCATTTGAACTTTAATTTATTGTCTTTAGTAGTTGAAATGGATTGGTTATTTTGATCCGCTAATGTCGAGCTCATTTTTTGACTATTTATTTGTCTTTCATCTCTTCCTTCTTCATGCTAGTGTAAGTGCCGTTTTATAACATCTTTTTTAAATGACGATTCAGGCCAAGTCCCTAAATTGCCACCGACTCGACTGCTCATTTCAAGGTGTTGACTGGATTTGCGGATCAGACAATCGAGACTACTTAAATTTGTGTGAGTTGGAAAGGATACGATGTTTTGGCGTTTCTGTTCATATGCGTGCTAAAGGAAAGTGTCCGGGTCCTCCAGAAAAACGACAGTTGACGGAACATGCTCAAATTCTGATAAAAAGTAATATTTGAAACGTTTTTTGTTGATCTGTTTTATTTGTTAGGCGCTTGTACAGAAAAAGAATGGCATCGCTTTCAACGCTCAATAAACAAATTTTGGAGGAAAGACTATTTTAGAAAGCCGAGACCGGGTGCAGGTGAATTTTAAACTCAATCAATTAAATCAACCTTTTATTATTGTTTAGATATAAGTTTGTCTATTGAAAAGCGCGTTCTGCACTTCAACTTTGGCCACATTGACACAGACAACGACGAGCTGATTTCAAATACTGAATGGAAACACTACAGACTCAACAAAAGGCATCCAATCAAGGGAAAATGTGCTCGTGATCTCATTTTTAAATGTGACCGGAACATGGACAGGCAATTAGATCGTATTGAATGGTTGCAATGCTTATATTTAAATCCTTTCGACTTCGATAAACAGTGGTATCATCCAAAGGCTGGAAAAGGTTTGCAACACTTTTTAAAATTTGACTTAAATTTAACTTACAGACTCTTCCAAAAAGTCTCAAAAGCTGTCAAAACAACCGGCAATTTTGACAGCTAAACCCTGCCAACAAATGCCGAAACTGTCGGGTAATTCATCTCTGGACAGGTTTGTCTACGGAGTTGATTGCAACAATCAACCGGCGCCTAATTCACTAAATCCAAATTGTACGGCCGAGAAGAACTTGCGCTTTCTTCAAATGCTGTTCAGTCAATTCAAAACTGAGATGATTTTTGCGGGTCAAATGCCCAGTGGTGGAATGAAAGAAAGTAGACGCCAAGCAGCCAGCTGGAAGTTTCAACATTTAGACAAAAACGGAGACAATGTAATTGCTAGCTAATCTTTGACAACAATTACATCAAGCTTTTTAGATTATTCAACGTCCAGAGTGGCGTTCATTTCGCCAATTCATTAAACATTGGGACGGAGTCCGCAAATGTGGTCGCTCATTCTTTCGAGGCTGTGATGTCAATTTGGACAGGCAAATTACTGTAGACGAATGGCACGCATGTACAGTTGAAGCATATGAACGAGCAGCATTTACACCGAAGATCGACCGGAATCCGTTTCTCTATTTGTTGCGTCCCGAAAATTAACTTTGCATAAAATGTAAATAAACTGTTGATGTTTTAAGTATCTAGTCACCACGTCAAATCAAGTTTCAAGACGTTTTGAAAGCGCCCGAATCCAAATGGCCTTGATTTTCACTTTTGCATTGCGCGCAACCGGATCTTCTTTTGCCACGGGATTTGGCGCAACCGGATCTTCTTTTGCCACGGGATTTGGCGCATCAACTTCTATTATCAGTTGGTTAATTAGACCTTGAGATTTTTGTTGAATTTCGCGATTCACTTCACGGGCATATTTAAATCGTCGGCGCTTTCTCAAAAATTCGGTAGTTTCGCTGAAATGGACCAGCCAAAAGTGTCGATTGGCGTAAAGCCTCTTTCTTTGCTAGCACTTGTGCTAGGCCTTTTGACAGCAACAACATGCTTGATTGGTTTGTCGTTGTTGGTTGGACAAGTGGACAATATTCGTGAAGAGTTGAATCAAGAGATGTTTGTCTTCCGAGTAAGCAAGTTTCGTTATTAAATCAATCAGTGTGTCTTTTTTAGCAAGAGACTGATGAGCTTTGGTCCGTTATGGTTTCCAATTCTGGCCGTGTTAAACGTCAAGGTTACGACATTCCTGCAGCTCCTGTAGTTTCGAGTTATGGCCAACCAGCTAGTGGCTATGAACAGCCAGCAGTTCCAAAAACATCCAATGGATACGAACAACCAGCGGCTCCAACAGGTTATGAATCACCGACAGCTAAAGGTCCGATTCCGGTAGGCCAGCGCTCAGTAAGTGTTTATTATGATCATTTTGATTTAAATCACACTTTAAGGGAGCTTTCCAGCCGGCGGCCATATCCGCCATCAGCTTTGTACTGTCAGTGCGATCAAATTAATTGCCCGCCGGGACCGGTATGAAAAACTATTTTTTGTGGTATTGATTTGTGGATTTTCAGCCTGGACTTGATGGTGAACCGGGAGAAGACGGCTTAGGTAACTTGTGGTGAGCATTGAGTTAAATGTATGGGATTTTAGATGGAGAGGAAGGAAGTGATGGAGAGCCTGGCTTCCATGCAGAAGATGCTCCTGCACAAGTAATAATTGAACTCTGTTATTTCACTAATGGTGTTTAGATTCAACAATACGACAAATGTTTCCATTGCCCTGCCGGATTGCCCGGCCCGCAAGGTGAGAATCTAGTTTTAAATTGAAGTTAAAATTAAACCAGCATGCTCGTGTGCTTTGTTTTTGAACTCATCAATCAAAAAGTTAATCAATTCAACAAAAATGATTTGTGTTTGCAAGTTCTCGGAATATTCGTTGTTGATAGTTGCTAAAATAAAATAGGCTCATTCGACGCGAACTTTAAGGCAAAGTCCATGTCTTAACATCATTAGATCAAATTTTAAGTTTTGTTATTAAAAGTCCTCTGTTGCAGGTCCTCCCGGTCGATCTGGTTGGTGTTTTAAAGCAAATTTGATTTAAAAAAGCGGAATATGGTCCTCAATATCTTAATTTAGGTCCTAGAGGCATGCGAGGCGCAAGGGGAGTTCCCGTAAGCTCGTTCCGGACAATATTTTGTTTTAAATTGCTGATTGTTTTAGGGAACACCAGGGCAAGTTTAAATGACGCATCGAACTTAAATTTTAATAAAGCAATCAACTTTAAACTAACTTTAAAAGTTCTGTTTAGAAGAGATGGATCCCCCGGCTTCCCCGGTAAGTTTTCTTAATTTTAAATCGAATAACACACAAAACTCAAAGCTTATTAAGTAAACCCCCCCCCTTTTTTTTTTTTTTAAAAATTTTTTTTTTTTTTTTTTTTTTTTTTTTTTTAAAAAAAAAAAAAAAAAAAAAAAAAAAAAAACGTCTAACTTTAGGTGGACTAGTAAGTTTACAACCATCATATAACGTCTAATTTAAACTATTAGGGCGCTGAAGGCATTCAAGGCGAACCTGGATTGATTGGTGCCCAGGGATTGCCTGGCGAGGACACAAAACACATTGTTGGAAGTCCAGGTACTTTTTATTGTAATTACAACTTCAATGCACCGTTTTTAGGACCGAAGGGTGATAGAGGTCCAGTTGGAGAGGTAACTTTTTGAAATTTATACCATTTTTATAACTCTTGATTCAAAGGTTGGTGATCGCGGACCTCAAGGGTAAGCTTTAACTCACAAAACATTGTTTAAATTCTTTGTTGCAGACCTCCAGGCGGAATTGGCCCGACAGATAAGTGTTTAACTGTTTGATTTAACCTATTTATTGTTTTACGACCTCCTGGCGATATGGGCAAACCTGGATCGGCAGGAAAGAATGGCGAGATTGGCCTTGAAGGTACATTAAATTTATAAAATCAACGCTTAATTACATATTTTAAGGAGAACCCGGAGATAGTAAGTCACTAATGCTTAAAAATGACTCAACAAATCTAATAAACTCGTTTAGTTGGCGTCCCAGGCTCTGATGCAGCTTATTGGTAAGTTAACATGCATATTGATTAAGTCAAGAATATCGAATAACTTAAATCAACTTTTAGTCCGTGCCCGAGCCGTTCTGGCTTGAGTGCCATTGCTGCTCAACCTCGACCTGCCAAACAAGAGCCAATTCCGGTACTTCGTCCCGGTGCAATTGTCTCCAGCAATCCTTATCGCCGCATGCGATTCAGTTAAAGAAAGGAACAGTTTTGGTGTACAAAATGTTGAAATGAAACTTGACAATAAATCTTTAGTGTTGCTGTAATTCGTCATTTCAAATGTTTGCTTCTCAAATAACATCACAAATCAACTCGTCTCATTCAAAACAAGACCATTGTCCACAAAAGCGCAAAATGGAAAGCAATTAATTGTTGTTTGCACAGTTGTTAAGCATGTCCATTCCAGGCGGCAATTGGTTTCATTTTCTGTACGCAGCCGTGAGATGTCTGTTTATTGGACTCAACTACCTCTATTATGTTCAATTATAGTTTCATAAACATTTGGAATTTTCGACGAAAACTTCTGATTTCTTTTATTTACTCTTTTCTGATGATCTCCAGTCGCTTTGCTAGAGCGTCAACTGCGAACTGCCAAGATGTTGCTCAAAACTGTCAAAACTTGACTAATTATTGCAGGTTTGTGAAATGCCCCTTTTAAGTGTATACACTTGAGTTTAGAAATTCAGACCTTCAAGCTTTCATGCGACAAAACTGCCGGCTTTCGTGTAATTTTTGCTTCGAAACTCCAAACTCTCAACTAAGCTCTCAACTGATTTGCGAAGACAAAGGCTCAAATTGCGCACAAAACTCAAATCTCTGTTTCAGTCGGCTTTATCAAAAAATGATGCGTGAAAATTGCTTAAGAACCTGTAATTATTGCCAATATGCTGGCTTTGGTTGGACAAACCCGCCTGAACAGCCGGCAAGTTGTGTTGATAGAAATATAGCGTAAGAACTGAGTCAAAGCTTAAATTTGGCGTACTTTTTGAATTTCAGATGTGCAAGTTGGGCGGCCAAAAATTTCTGCGCATCACGCTTCTATTCACAATCCGTCAAAGAACAAGAATGTGCGAAAACATGCCGTTTCTGTTAAATAATGTCTCTTCTGCGCCAATCTACTTCATTTGAATACATAATTGAGAAATAAATTCTTTTATTCTATACATTTATTAGCTTTGACAGTGAACAAAAACTTCAAATTGAATTGTCTGTTTACTTCTGAATCGGAGTTTCGGAATTTGGATCAAGCTCAAATGGACTGCTGCCGTGAACACTAAACATAAAACGATTAGTGAAGATAGAATAGTGAACAAATTTACCACATATACTCGAGCATCGTTCTGTTTGGGATTGCACGAACTTGTCTTAAAGCAGCTCCATACAAACGTTGCATCCAAATCCGCATGAGAGTGATGTAAAGCAACACCAGCATCATAAGTTGTGTGACGACCATCAGAACAATTTCCAGAAAGGTGAGAGAACCTTTCACATCATGACGACAAGTCTAAAAATCAAGAGTTAAAATCTCCCAAATCAAAACAACTTACCATTTTACACAACAATCAAAACTAAAAGAGCAAAAGTGAAATTAACTCTTTTTGAGTATTGAAACGAATTTTCGTGTTTTCAATTTTCATTAATTGAGCCAACAAATTTATTAAATGCAATTATGATTGAAATACATTCTGTATACAATAAACAAATGATTGATTAATTGGATTGCTTTTATTGGCTGTGCTTAGTAGAAGCTGCGTGAACGCTGAAAATAAAAGATTTTGAAATTGATTTGAAAGTGTGCATACTCTTTGAAATCGATCAAAGTAGTTATTGTTGTCGTTGAATCGGCGACCAAATGAATGATCATTTTGTTGAAAGGCTTGTTGGAAGTCTCGACGGGAACTTCGACGAGGGTTGAACTGATCATAGTTGTTATATTGACGGCTTGACTCGTAGGAATCAAATTGATTCTTGTGCGGCTCGTCGTAGTCAATGCTAAACATTTTATTGAAGTTTGATGTAAAAAGTAATTATACCTGGCGCGTTGCTTCTTTACGTCAATTGATTTCCTGCCAGAGTACGGATCAACTTCTACACGTTTGGAGAAGCGACTGACAACTTTGTCTGGCCCATCATCTTGTTGTCCGTAACGGCCATAACTGCGCTCCGAGTTGTATTCTAATGAACGGTCAAAACGATTGCGTTGAGGTGCATCATAGTCATATGAAGTTTTCTCCTGAATTTTAACTTTATTAAAATTATGTTATGATCGCTTACTTTGTTGATGTTGATGGATTTTCGGCCATACGGATCTACTTCAACACTTTTAGAGAAACGACTGTATTCCGCATCCACTCCATCGTTTCGTTGTTCACGGCCATAATTGTTGTAGCGCTGAGAATTGTAATCAAAGGATCGATCGTAATTAGACTGAGGAGCATCATAATCGTAAGAAGTCTTTTCTTTGCGGATGTTGATTTCTTTGTTGCCAGTGTACGGATTGTAGTTGACTCGCTTGCTGAATTTACTCTCTTCTCTATCGATTCCGTTATTTTGTTGTTCACGATCATAATCCTCGCCACGTGACTTTTTGAGTTCAAAAGATGACTTTTTGTAGTTGCCAGTATCGTAATCATAGGCGGAATCTAAACAGGATTTTTAAAGCCATACTGTAAATATAATTGATGCTTACGTTCTTTTTTCAAATCAACGTTTCGATGCCCATGCTCATCAACTGACACACTTTTAGAGAAACGACTGTATTCCGCATCCACTCCATCGTTTTGTTGTCCACGACCATGATTGTTGTTGAATTGTTGACGTGAATTGTACTCAAAGGATCGACCATAACTATTTTGAGGAGAATCGTCGTTGTTGTAAGAGGTTCTTTCTTTGCGGATGTTAACTTCTTTGCGGCCATTAAACGGATTGTAATTGACTCGCTTGCTGAACTTGCTTTCTTCTCTGTTAACATCTTCATTTTGACCACTGAAGCGATCGTCGTCCTCACTTTCGCTTCTTGATTTGTGCTCAAAAGAAGATCTTCTATAGCCTGTATCATAATCTATTTCAGTGTGCTTTTTCCGCACATCAACTTTCTTGTTTCCACGAGAATCAATGCTAAAATGTTGTTTAAAGCTTTCAAGACTCAAATTTTCTTTTCATACCTGACTTTTTTGTTGAATTTCGTGATTCTTTTGTCGATTCCGTCGTTGTGACCGGAACGGTGTTGATTGAATCTGGTTTCTTCTCTGTCAAATTCGTTGTTCCGATCAAAATTACCTTCACCACTTTCACTTCTTTTGTATTCCGAAGACGACTTTCGATAACTTCCGGTGTCATAATCAATTTCTGCTTTATGCTTCTTTACTTCAACGTTCTTGTTGCCATGTGCATCGTAAGAGACCTTCTTGCTGAACTTTTTCACCTCTTTGTCGACTCCATCTTTAAACCGACCGCCAATGTTGTGTCCTGTCTTTTTGATTTCGGCCGAAACTTTGACTTCCTTCTGCAAAACAGGAGGATCACAGTTCTCAGCTTCTTCGACAGAAGTTTTCTTTATTTTTGTGTTTAGCTCTACGCGTGTTTTTGCACTATTCGGCTTGACAACCGTGCGTTTACTTTCAACAGACATAGAAGACACATCGGGACCATAAGGCTCCTATAATCTTGCAAGTTTGATTTGTTTTAGAAGTTCGAACGTTTTATTCAACAAACATGAAAGTTTTCAACTGATTTGATAAAGATTAAAAGAAGACCAATTGGCGGACAAATAGACGAGAGTCATGAGCGCAATGCAGCCAGCAAGTCCAAAAAACAAAATCCAGACGAATTCGCCGTCCGCGTGATGAAGCAACAGAATAAAGATTAAGATTTGGAGACCAAAAGGGATGCAAGGGTTGTCACGCAAGAAATTGTTAGCAGAGCGCAGCAAAGACAAAAGCCAACTAAGAAGCTGGGCAGGCGCGCTGATGACCGCTCATATTGCTGCTGAATTCAAATGATAAAATGCGTTCTTTTAAGACTTACGTTGTCCAAATAGTAGCAGACTGCTGACTGTATGACCAACACCGCAAACAAAACCACTCCAAGTCGACTCATTGTTCAACGAAGAAGTTCCTCTACCGGGCCACACTGGTTAGAGGTTTCAACACCGATTTAATGAGAAGCGGCCACCAGCACGCCAAATAAAAATTGTGAGGCTACATCGACTTGCTGTTTTTATAGTCGAACATATCAATCAAATATCACGATTGATTTTCCCGCGCTTCTTCACTTAATGTTGCAATAAACTCGAGAAGTTCCGTGTTATAAGCGCCATAAACTTTGTTGCGTATTGTTATGGAATTATGAAAAGTTCTTTCTGTTGATTTATGTGCTTAAATTTGCAATTCAAATTCAATTGATGTTTTGATATTTATTTGAGGCATTAAAGAAAGGACCAATTTATACAATCAAAAAGCAAAAACATCTTTACAAGTTGATTAAAGCAAATGCCGTGAAAAGCAACAAACTGCTTTGTGTGAGTGTGTTTACTGCACCGTTAATTGACGTTGTTGTTTCTACAGACGTCTGAGTAACAGTGACTTGTGGTGTTTGGCTTTGAACGTTTGTTTGGAAGGTTGTCACGACTGTATTTGGAGCTTTGGTCGTTTCCGGTGCCAATGTAGACTCGCGGAAAGCTTTAAAAGTGCCGACAAAAAGAGTATTCTTGGTGGCAGCTGATCCGTCAGCAACAAAAACAAAGTCTGAAATTGAGCGAGAAGCAAAACTAATTGAATGCACATTAGCTGGATTTGTGTCGAGGATCTAAAATATAGTTTTAAAGTTGTTACAAGTCCTTTTTAAACAATATTACCTTAACAACACTGGTTCCGTCCAAATTGGCTTCATACATAGAGAACTTCTTCACGTTGTCTGCGTTGTTTGTGTTGTCTGCGTTTGATTCAAACAAGATTGTTTGGTCGTTTGTGTAAGTTGGATTTGAACTTTTCGCATTCAATTTGGTTATTTGGAATTCGGTTTTTTTGTTCAAGTCATAAACGTAGATCTCTGATTTGCTTGTGTCGACAACTTGATAAGTTTTCAGGATGTTTTGGAAATTTGTCAAATCGTTGTCCTGTACAGGTTTGTAAGCATGATAGAGAATCCGGTTATTGTCAACAACTGCAACTCCACCGTAATAACCAGCTGGAAGCCCGTCAGTTACAACCTAAAATAATATTGAATTTGATATTTAAATACTTGAATTTAAACACTTACAACTTCGACATCTATGTTGTTCAAATCCCGATAAGCAATGTCAACTCGGTCCAAATTTGTTGAAGTTCGACTGTAGAAGATTCGCTTGTTTGAGTGATCAAATGCAACATCTCCTTCGTAGTAGTTGTTTGTTGTGACTCGAGTTTCGATATTTCCGTAGAAGTTGGCAATAAAGAGTTCGAAGTCGTTGCCCAGATATTTTGTGCTTGTTGCTGCATTGCAAAACTGTGTCAAAGCGTTGTCCTTAGTTGTGGCGGCACAGCCAACCAAATAGCATCTGTGAACGTTAGATTTTGTGGCATCTTTTGCTGGCTTCATGAAATCACTTGCGTAGACGATTTTGCGTTCATGGTTTTTGACAAACAAGTCAAATCCATCTGTTGATCCAAGTCCGGTGCTCAAAAGACGCAGTGATGAGAAGTCGTTAAATTGCATGTCAGTTTGGTAGATCTGGAAATAAAAATATCATCATTGATGTTTTAAGTTTAAATACCTGCGGACAAATTGAATTTCCTACATTAGTTGTTTGTTCAAAATAGATGTCGCCTGTTTGGTAGCTGAAATCAACAATATGATAAACCAAACAAAACTGGACTAATTTACCTTAAGCGAACTCGTCCCAAAGTGCCATCTAATTCAACTGACTTCAGCAAATGAATATCCGCGTTTACATCACGGCTGACATCTGTGAACGGTTTAGATGTAAATTGAGTGTTCAAGTTGTCTTCCAAATCAGCAATGTACAAATCGTAGCTTGAAAGAGGAGGAATGCCTCTTCTCAAAAACACAATTTGTTTGTAGTCAGAACGCGCGGAGGCTTGCTTTGTGTAGTAAGACGGATCAGTTATTTGCTAAATAAACAATTAATACAATAAGTAAGTTACTCAAACTTACTTGACTGGTGTAGCCACGATTAAAACACGCCTTAACTGTAGTTTTTCCGTTGCTGTCAATTGCAGTGTATAACGTTCCTGGATCACTGTCAGGTTGGAACATTTGTGGGAACAGCATGGATGTTGAGTAATTTGGCTCGCATAACCGATTGGAATACATGCTTTTAATTGTTCCGTCTGCTTCTAGCACAGCATCGTAAATGTCGACATATTTGAGTGGGAAAATGTTTGGATCGTCTTCTTCGTTGCTTTGAAACCTTGACTTGTGATAAGCAACTCGAATCTTGCCTGATTGAGTTTCTTTTCCAACTGCAACAAAGTCGTAATAGACGGCAAAGTTCTCATCTTCGCCAAACGGCTAAACTTTGAAGTGTAAGTATGTTTACTGTAAGTTTTTACTTTGTTTCCGTTGATTAAGAGGCAAGTTGAGTTTGTGTCATATGCATTTCCGGTAAAAGGAGTAACAGTTGTTTTGCAGTTCGTTGCGTAGGCTAAAGTTTGACCGAATTGAGACGGTGCGTAGTTATATGACAGTGGAGTCAGTGTGTCTTGCTGGCGTTGCAGAAGCGGATCAGTTGGCGAGTTTTTGTAGATATAAGTGTCGTAAAAATGTTCGACGTGTGGGCTGGTGCCTAAAATAGAACATTGTTTGGAAAGACGTCAGATTTTACGTACACATTTCCGAATTGGAGTTTGCACACTTGCTAACCGGACATCCTTGACCATCTAGTGCGTCATTTTGATTTTCAATTGCCTAAAAATAGCAAATTTGACGTCAAACAAACATTAACAATAATAAAAACTTACTTTTTCAAAGGTTGACTCAAAACTCAATCCAAGATCCCCGTCAAGATTCGGTGACACAGAACTTGAATGTCCAAGACCCGGTGAAACGCGTGAAATTCTACTTGGATTGCCATCATCGAGATGACTTAAGTCCATACGATAAACTTCGGCGCAAGTTTTACCGTATTCATTGCTGCTTGCAGTAAAGTAGATGTACCGGTTATCTGCACTGAAGCGAGGATGCGAAATTGTTCCTTCATCGTAGGTTAAACGTCGAACATTGTACAGTTTTTGCATAGACAATCCGATCAGCAAAAACAATAAGGTTAAGGACCGCATCATTTCTGAGTTGCTCTTTGAAAGCCAAGACAAAAGCGCACTCCTTTCAACCGCTTTTATATTAACATTGCAACTTGCACGTTGTCTCCAAAATTAAAAGGGGTGTGCCTACTTTTATCATTAATTGTTTGAGGTTCACGCAAGTGTTTTGTGTCTGCCGTTTTTTGCTAGTTTCTCAATTTTTGTATTAATCATAAAAAATGATGTGGAACCTCAAAAGTTGGTCAAGAACGTAGCAACCGTTGCGTTGCTCCATGAATCATTCCAGATAACGCTCCATTGTTCCTGATTTAAACCTAACTAAGCGAAAAGACATCATAATCGGGGATCAAAGCCTTCAAGATTAGTCAGCCTTAAAATCACACCTACTGTACCATAAGCACTAATCAAACAGCTTTACAGGTGAATCACCAAAAATAGACATGCAAAAAGTTATAGTTTTGAGTAAGTTGTGTGATGTATGCTTTATTAAATTGCCTTGCATTTAAAAGTGCGTATGTTTAAACGGAAGTGCTTTACTGCTGTTGATTGAACTGATAAGCCGTATTCAGTGGTATTTGATGGAATTACATGCTTTTTAGCTAATTATGCTTGGCGTAATCAAACATTTTCTTTATTCTCAGGACATTTTGACTAACAACAAAAAAGACAAACAAATGAAACGAATCAATTTATTGAACGGTGAATGGAGATTTTCACAATGAGTTGAAAGCTCGCCCTTCACATCCAATCGTACGGAAGCTAAACTACCCAATAATTATTGACACTGGTAACTATCAAAAAACTTACCTCCATGCTGACTTCGGCTTTCTCTGCTGCTTCTCTGAGCATTTTCTGGATTAACTCGTAGTCTGGTCCTAAAAATAAATCAATTAGAAAACTTAAAGAACAGGAGGCTTACTTTCTGGGTAAGTCAATCCATCAATGTAACCTATGATCTTGACAAGTTCTGGACGAATTTTACTGATGCCAGAATACATAACTTCGGCCTCGGCAGAGGACTCTTTGCGACTTTCCTCTTTTACCTTTTTGACCAAATCCCTGTTGGTTATCCTCTTCCAAGGCAAACCGGAGATGAGAATCAAGTCCATAAACAAGTAGAACCACCTGAAAAAAGTAACTATTAGTACTTAAAACAGAACATTGGAAACTTACGATTCACAGTCATCTTTCTTACCCATTTCTTCTTTTCTGTGACAAGCCAAAGATGCGAATCTGGTCGTGCCTACGAAACCAGATACTTGTCGCGGAGTCTTCAACTCGTTGTCTTCTTTCGTAATTTTGCGAGCAATGCCAAAGTCTAGCATGTAAACAATGTGCTCATTTGCTCCAAGTCCAACTGCGTGATTACCTGGCTTGATGTCACGGTGAATGAATCCAATGTTGTGCAAGCCTTCAGTTGCTTCCAAGCACTGACTTGCAGCGCCCAAACCTGTGCCTAATGAGAAAACTTCATGCGGTTGGGCATACTTCAAATCAGCGAGTGACTTACCGAGCAATTCCATGATTATAAAGGTGCAAGTCTCTTTTTTGCCTAAACATTTCGAGTTAGAACAAACATTAAAAAGCAACAACTTACCTTGATCAATGATCTTTGTGAAATGGCACTTTTCTGGATGCAACGTGCTGACTTCTTTCAGGATAGCGATCTAAATTAACGATGTGATTAAGTTAGTGAAAATAAATAATAATCACTTACCTCCATGTTCAATTTTGAATCCTTTCGTGAGGAAAACTTCTTATCAATCTTCATTGCATACTCCTTTGATTTGTCGGCTTCTAGGTAGACTTTGTACACTAAAAAAGAGTAACTGTTAATCTAGGTGTTCAGACAAAACAACTTACCAGAACCGTGACTGCCTTCTCCAAGCATGGCTCCCACAATGTACTTTGCCTTTGCTGAATCAATTAAAGTTTCTGGCTTGATGATCAAAACACTAAAATAGAATTGGTAATTATTGAATTCAGTATCAAGCACTTACTTTTTGGGAGAGTTTCCACCCATCTTCTGTAAGCAGATGAGAGAGCTTTCGAATGAAGTTTGAAAACAATTTTGTTGCACTCTTTGATTTCTTAATTTGCATATTGATTTGAAACGTGTTGTTAAAATCAAAAAGTAGAAAGTGAAAAAGTTTGTTTGTCGCCATTTGAATTTCTGCCCATTCCAGCTGAAGCAGCTCAAATCGAAGAAGTTCGAAGCTCCTCCATGTTTATCGTTGATTCGCCGTACACACGACGAGTAATGAAATGGCTAGTTTTTGAAAAAGAACATTTAACTCGTTTTAAACAATTTAGGTGGTATCTTTGTGCCATGACCAAGGAGTGCATAGCTCCTGGAGGATCTTAAAATGCAATTTCACGGCGTTAAGAAATAGTCCAGGCGTCCATTTTGGTAATCGCCATCGGTACGATCAAAGGTAAAGCTTAAAACTCAAATGTTCAGTAACTAATTAGTTTAGCTTTTGGAACATTTACTCACTTGCCAAGTTATTTGGCGAAGAGAGGCAAGCACCTCCGCCAAAATTATGTCAGCTACGATTTTGACTACATGGACAGGTTGTTAGTGCAAACAATCGAAAAAACCAGACATCGGCTTTTGCATCCTTTTTTCGAATCTCTAGTTAGAATCAAACGCGGAAATCCGACTAAACATCAGTTGAAACCTTGAAACTGCTGTGTGAAGTTAAATAAACGAACTTTATTCATTCATAGTTAGATTTTAATTTACATTAATGTGCACAGTAACAAATCGATGCGAGTTGAGTGTTAGACAATTATGAAACGCTCGAGTAGCGCTGGAGGAGTCATGCCTGAAAAGAGAAACAAAATTGTGCAATTTGTTCTGTTAACATACGCCATATTTCAGGATTTCTGCGACGCATTGAACACAGCAAAACATGGAATTCTTTCTTCTTTTGCCCGAAATGGAAGAACGTCTCGACAAGAGCCAGAATGTCGGCGTATTTGCAAGCTCCAGGTAAAGTTCCTAGACGGGCTTGGAGGCGGCGCAGAAGAGTGTTTGCGTAAATTTCACGATGATGTTCCAGGATTTGCTGTGCGTGTTGCGACAATTCAGGAGCTTCGGCATGACAAAAGATTATGGCTTTTAACAAGGAATACTCTTCGAGATCAATGTTCAATCTGCAAAGCGAGTTTTCAATAAACAACTCTGACTTAATTAAAGTCTCCTACCGATAAAATGGTTCGATGTTGCGACAGAAGACGTCCATTTGCATTTGTTGCACGCCAGGATAATCTTTACCCAGCATGGCGCTTTTTCTTCGGTGATTCAAGATGGGAGTACGGCCATCAGGCAAAGTTAATGTCTTGGCTTTGTACAAATAGGAGTAAAACGACTGAATGAGCACAGCGTTGACCATTCCAACGTGCATGATTAGAATTTCCTGATCATCAATGTCTAAGTCTGGGAAGAAAGGCAAAGCCTTCAGGTATTCTATGTTTAGAACGAGGTCCGTTGTTAACCAATGCCGCCCAGTGCATGGTTGGCGTGGCTCTCCGTTCAGCAACTTCTGTGAGCAATCAAAGTAGCTTGGCGGAAGCGGCCAGTCCAGAGGTTTCTAAATTAGATGTTTAACTTGCAGAACAGATTCTTAGAAGTGTACCTCGTATTTGTCAGCATTGTTTAGTTCGCACGTTGATTTCAATAAATCTCGAACATTGAAAGTGTAGTAGTTGCGAGCATTAAATGTTGACTCGCGCAGTCGGCGGAATTTCATCTCCAAGTAGGCCAAGTTATCAACGATTCTTGCCTCTATGGTTTGCTCGAAGCGTGGGACGATCTGCAAATCGCGAGCTTTGAGTGGCAGAATTTTTTATGTTGAAATGTTTTCTGTATTTTGTGTTTGTCAAAATTAGCGATGCAGCCTGTCCAACAAACAGGTGAATTTAATTGTAGTTTTGCTTGACAACCGCGGAAATACACAAAATGTGTTTACGAATGCCAATTTATGATACGCTTTTAGAGTTCATTCGGTCAGCGGGCTCAACTTTTGTTCGACTACGGTATGCTCAGTCATGCGGCATGCTAATTTTAATGGATTTTATAATCAAATATAGTAAGACTATGTAAAGACTAACCTTTACGGGAATGACAGCCTTTTCATTCTCATTTGACTCAATGAGCACACGCTTGCGTTTATTTACTTCCTGGATGGCAGACTCAACATTGAAGCCGTTTGGAAAGCGAATTGCACTTGCGTCCATTCCAGCCAAAATGCATTGATCGAATCGACAGGATCTACATCGGGAGCCTCCACGAACGTTGCACGAATTCTTGAAACGGCATTCATGCTTCTTTCCCATAATGATAGTTCGGCGATAGAATGTTCTGAAATAGAGATTCGAAATTGCGTAACAAAACTTTTTAAAGTCTAGTTTATAGATAAAACGTTTAATAGTTACTTGCAACCGTTACAGCTTGGCACTTCATAATGATGACAGTTTGTTGGTAGTCCACAAACTTTGCATTCTGTCGGTGCTTGCGTAGTTCCATTGGTGATTTTTACTGCCGGCAATTTAAAGTCATCGTATCCTTGAGGCGATTGCTTGTACGGCACAATAACAGAATCGTTTGAAGTTGACGGACTTGACACTTCGTAGCTCGAAATCTCCGATTTGATTTGTTTGAGAATTTCGCTTGAGAGCTCAGAATGTTCGTTTAACAAATTCTCCGAGTCGGGCTGATTGGGCGAGCTGAAGTCAATCAAGAAAATAAACAATCAATCAATTATTGTGTATACAAAGTTTTCATTAACAACAAAAGTCAGCTCTTACCGATCATCTACAATGGTATCCAACAACTTGGCTAGTTCTTTGTCGTCGTTGTCATCGTTGTTTGTGAAATACCAGGGGTGAATAGTGGTGGTCATGCGGCGCGCTGAAAGCCGAAAAATCAATTTCTGCACACACGGCAATTTTCAACCGATTCAATGCAGCGCATTTCAACTCGCCACGCACAAATAGGTGATGTCATTTGTAGAGCGCAAGACACTAAAAAGCAAAACACCGCTTGAAACTACAAAAGGAACTCGACTTAGGCTGGCGCGCGAAGTAGAAAGAAGGCCGTTTAATAGCTCTTTGATTCGGTGTGGCGGCGAAAACAGCCGACCTGTGGCGCAGTTTCGAGAATACAACCAAAAAGCAGGTAGAGAGAAAGTACAGCTGAATAAATTTGGAAGCTTCGAATGCTTCCATTTGGGGGCTCATCCCTTGTTGGCGGCCGCGACACTTCCGACGTCCTTATTAAGGTCCCGATCGCAACAGCACGAAAGCTACCACACATAACATTGGAACAGGGACCATAAAAGCAAACCGCAACTCCATGCTGCAGACGACGTCAGCAAATTCAGTCGCGAAAAACACGAGTGACGAAGTGATGGAGGCAAATCGCTGTGAGGAAAAGAGCAGATCAAGTTCACTTGCCGATCGTTCCAATTTGTGTTCAACTCCACACACAAAATAGATAAACAAAACACTGCTTTCGCAACCCTACGAACTTGTAAATAGATAGTCTGATCCCTGCTGGGCCAACTCCATCATAATGTTCAAAGTACAAATTAGCTCTGGATGCCAAAAACGCAGCAATTGAGGAAGAACGAAAAGGAACGCGGTTAAGAGTACAGCAAGTTAAAATAAGCGTCTAATCAATGGTCCGACGTTTACAAAAAGACCAAACAGTCGCGAGACGAAAACAGAGACCGAGTGTTTGCTTGTGTTCGCTGAAAACCCACAAAATGGTGGTTGTTGCTGATAGAGACGAAATTGTGCGCTCATGAAAAGGAAGCAACAAATGCTTTGATATTTGCCTCGATACCTGCGCTCCAAACGTTAGGACCGCCTTGTTAGCAATTCACGCAAAACTCCCCTACTGTCCTAAACTCAATTTGGTGGTGGGAAAACTTCCCGCTTTGTAGGCCACTTGGGAACAAGATACAGAATGCCTATGAAACGTCACACGGGTCTAATACTCTAATTGATATTGAAGAAAATAATACTCGAGGAACAAAGCTCAACGACAAACAAAACTTAAAATTAAACTGAAGGCATCATAACATTTTAAATTGACTCGTCGGCTCAGCAAACAATGTTCTCGTCAGTTGAATTAACAAGTTCAACTTTTCTGTTTTGTCTACTGTTAATGAGATGATGAAGTTGTTTTTGGTTATCCTTCTTTTTGGCTTTTATTCTTTGCTAACAAACGGCGTTCCACCGGGTTATAGTTTTAAACAAACAACAAGTCCGAATATTAAAGTATTTCACTACGACTTGTTAATAGAGCCGTTCTTTCCCTATCCTGGACAAGAAAGCCAACGTAACTTGATTGACGTGTTTACAGTATTCAAAACTCGGTTTTAGGAACTGATTTGACTTTTGATGGCCTGGTTGGCATTTACTTTATGGCTAAAAGCAATTTAAATGTTGTTGATTTTGATGCAGACAACCTAGCAATTCATCGTTTAAAACTGCTTGATTTGTATTTGGGAGTTGAGGTGGAAAGCAAATTTCGAATTGACAAAAAAGAAGAGTTACTAACAGTTCTGGCAAACTTTAAACAAGGTCACGTGTATCGTCTAGATGTTGATTACTCAGCTCCACTTTCCGACCAATATTATGGCTTTTACTATGTAAATTATGTGGATGAAGACAAAAATAATCGGTAAGTGCTTGGAGTACTAAACGCTGTTTAAATGAAACTTTGTTTTTAAGAACACTGGTGGCAACAGTTTTTGAAAACAATAAAGAGCCACAAATGTTTCCGTGTATTAGCAACAATTCAAATCAAACTTCTACATTTAATTTTACTGCGATTTATCCAATTGGCGCCAAAGTCTTTCACAACTCACTGGATTTGCACACAAAAAACTACAGGTTTGATTTCACCAATCAAATGTCTCGAACAAACTTTTCAATTTCAGCGCTTACAAACAAATAACCCGCTTTAAGCAATCACCTTTGATGCCAACTTATTTGTTTGGATTTGTTGCTGGAAACTTCACAGTTGTAGAAACACGATCAAGATCCGGAGTTTTGGTAAGTTGAATAAAATGTATATTTTAAGTTAACTTGTTTTAGGTGCGTGTTGCTTCCGTTATTAACAACCCTGAATACATGTCAGAGCCGCTGGAAAACGCCGCAAAGGCTATTGACGCATTAGAAGACTATTTTAATACAACTTATCCGCTGGAGAAATTGGGTAACTTTGAGAGCTTTAAACTAACCAAATTTAATATCCAGACAACGTGGACATATTAAAAATGCGGAAAGGGACGGCATTCGAATCAATGGGAATGATTGTTTATAAGAACAGACTTGTCTACGACCACAAAACACTTTCGATTACCAAACGCTACTTTTTGAGACTTGAAGTTGCTCACGAGAGCGGTTCATCACTTTCTAGGAAACCTGGTCACTTTAAAAAATTGGACTAGAATTTTTATTCGAGAAAGTGTGGCAAGTATATTGGATTATCGTACAGCTCAGAGGATGTTTCCAAAAAACAAAGAGGCAATTGTAAGTAGTTATCATTGACTGTTCCATTAAACAGTTGTCAAATTTAGCGCATGGAGATTGCAGATACTTTAGACTATTCACTTCGTCTTTCTAGTCTCGCTAATCACACTTTAATTAACACCGAAAATGTTACTGCGGGTATGCAACAAAGATTTGAACAAAGATTTGAATAAAGCAAAACACATTTCCAGATGGACTTTTTCTGTCGGGTGCATTGATGATTCAGATGTTTGAGTTTACTTTCGGACAGGAGGTTTTTCGCCAAGCACTAATTTTGTTTGTAGAAACGCATAAATACTCGAGTGTCGACGAGTTTGATTTTATTCGAGCTTTTGAGAAGGTGCTGAAGTTTCTAGTTAAACTCCCAATAAATAAGCAATTCAGGTGACCGGAAATGCCACTTTGTGCGGAAATTTAACTATTCGAGAGTTCATGTTAGACTTTATTGATCAACTATACTACCCGGTTGTTGCTGTGACGGAAGTTAATCAACAAATTAAACTAAGTCAGTACTCGTCTAACCACACTCAAAGTACTCGCTGGAATATTCCGCTGTTTATTCACAATATAAACCTCAACGAAACTCATCTTTATTGGCTTCTCAAAAATGGTGAATTGTGTTCAAACAACAACGCACCGGCTTTAAGTTCGCGCTACAACTACATATTTAACCACAACTATGTTTCGTTCCTTAGAATCCACTACTCGCCTAAGCTCCATCAAAATTTGATGAAAGAAGATTTGAGTAAATTGGACGAAGTTGCTCAATTAGGAATAACTCAAGGTGACAACTCCAATTAAGAACAATAACTTTTATTGATTTAAGATTTTTCTGCCTTTGAAAATGTGAATGCTGGAAACTTGTTTTTAAAGGTACTATTTCACACATTTAAACCATGCAAATTATGCGATGTTTCTAGCTAATCAACGATTCAAATGGACGTTTGTCATCTCAATTAACCTTTTTTATTATTCATCATCTTGGAATGAAAGATGCGGTGTTTATGAACACGAATGAATATGACTTATTTAGTGTAAGATATGTTTGTTTAGACACGCCTATTGATTTGTTTAGAAGCTTCATATCCGGCAAATTGAGACATTGTTGCAACACGTAGTTTGGGAACCGAGCACTGATCTGCGAATAAAGTAAGTATTTGCAACAATTGTTTGCCTAATTGCTTGAAACAAACTTAATTTTTAGCAATTTCAACAAAGCTGTTTTGGATTATGCAATTACTCTGGATGTAGGAAATGTACGTAAACGACTGAATGACATGTTTGAAGAATTCCGTTACAACTGTACACAAAAAGATGTAAATTTGGAGACGTGCAACCAGTAAGTACTTTAGAAATTTAACAATAACTTTTGATGCTTTTAAGACTTTCGCCAAATCTCCGACAAAGTGTTTATTGTGCAGGCGTTGTAGCAAACGAGACTCAACAAATGTTTCTAATTGCCTATTTACTGGCACTTCAGCAAAACCTCGAATCACATAGTTATTTGCGACACGAAGTGAAAATTTTAGAGTACAACTTGTACTGCATTGAAAATTTGACTAGACTCGTCGAGTAAGCAAACGGTTTGAATACCTGAACTTTAAACGTTTAGATTAATAAAAATGACTCAATTTCAAAATATGCCCGACTTGCTCGATCAATTATCTCAACAACTCAAAAATGTGCCCGACATTTACGACGGAACAAGTAAGCAGGTCATGGAAATTGAAAACACAGACGATAACGAAGGACAGTGTGAAGTTCAAGAACTGTTTCTGAAAATCTTCTTTCACGCCATAGTCGACGCTTGGCAGAACACAAACAAACTTGAAGAGGTTTTATAGTATATTTAATTGCTACTAACTGGATTTAGACTAAAAAGCTGGCTGCCGAAGTTCGACCATTTGTAAATCCGCCGCTTTTGAAGTTCTTTGATTCAGAGATTGAAGAAACAGTTCTTTTCGCCATAAATGATTCTTTAAGCAATGCGAGAAAAGTAATGAACACAAACAACTTCATCTTTATATTGTCTTTTTAGGAAACGCGCTGGTTATTCGACGCTGAAGTTCCAGAAACAAGACCTGCATGGATGACAAAACGGCTAGAAGTTAACGTTAAAAACATCACGTATGATTTGTTGATTGAGCCGCACTTTTCAACAAACGAGCACGTTATTGGTGTCCAGAAAGAAATGACGATTGACGGTCACGTTGACGTATTTAAAGAGTGCTTTCAAGGTTTTATAAGAATTGTGTTTAGATCCAATTCACAACGACAGCAAAGATGGACCAAATAAGCTTAAATTCACATCGGCAGATGATCCAGAATATTGTTGTTCTAATTGGAAATCAAACAATTGTGCCGACAATTAAACGTGACTACTACGAAACCTTTTTGCACATTGAATTCGGACAAACAGTTGAAGCAAACACTACTGTTAGAATCTCAATCGACCATGTCAGTTTTATTTCCGCAATGTCAGATGGAAAACAAGATGGACTAATCTTATCAAAACATTACAATCCTTTAACAAATTCTACAAAGTAATCTTTAACTTCACGAAAATATTCAAACTGTTTTAGTTACCTGTTCACGACACAGTTATCTGGAGGCACAAATGCAAGAACGTTGACAGTTTGTTTCGATATACCAAATTACAAAGCAATTTGGCGTGTGCGCATCCGACATTTTCGGGAGTTGGTTCCAATTTCAAATGCAGAAGTTGAAACCTCGTCAGTTTGGTCGAATGACAAAATGGAGACTGTTTTTAAAGCGACAACTCCAATTGCCAGCATGTTCTTTTCCGTTGCTCTGGGTCAACTCCAGTCAATTGATGGCGTGACAAAAAATGGAATCCCAGTCTCCGTTTATGCTCCACCTGGTTATCAAGTTTATGCGCAAGTTGCTTTGGAGACGTCTATAACAGCGTTGGACTACTTCGACAGCATTTTGAATGTGCCTTATCAAAGTTTCAGCACTAAATTAGGTGAGGCATTCAACTGAACGCGTTTAAACGTTTAATTTATGCTTAGACGTTTTGGCTTTTAAAAACTTCTACGGGGCTATGGAAAATGTTGCATCAGTTGTGTTAAATGATCATTATGTTCTTTACGATCAGTGTTCCCAAACATTGGCTTACAAGCAGCAATTAGTTACAAAGATAGTCCACGAACTTGGACATCAGTGGTTTGGCGACTTGATATCATCTAAATACTGGGAGCAAATGTTCTTGGGCGAATCTTTTGCACGCTTTCTCGAGCCTTGGTTTTTTGATCACATTGAAGGCACCGGAGTTTGTTTCAATTTATCTGGCTACTAAGTAAACGCAACTTTTAGAAGTCAAAGCGGTTTGAAAGCACTGAAATTGGCCTTCGTTTTGACGAACAAAACCTATTGCCTGTTGTAGACACTCCAGAAAAGACAGTCGAGAACCGACTCACCCCGCTTTTAATGCCAGTTTTTAACAGAGTAAGTAATTTCTTGCGTGCTATTAAAACAAAGATGTCTTAATTTAGCCAGCTGCCCTGTTCGCAACTCTGCAACGTCTACTTGGAGATCAAGCGTTTTGGAAAGCTGTTCAGGCGTACGTGAATGAAAATAAATTTGGCGTTGCTGAAGAGGTGGATCTTTGCCGAGCCTTTGATCAGGTATTTTAAAACAGTTATAACGTGTAATAAGTTTTTATGTTTTAGGCGATCAATTCGACAAATGTCACCGATTGGAATAACCAGCTTTTGCGCTCTAAAGAATTTCTTGATCCGTTTGTTAAGCAAGTCTCGTTTCCTGTCATTTTTGTTGAAGCAAATAAGACAGGCGGAATTAAAATTTGGCAACAACCTTATCACAGCTTGAATGAATCAAATAACAACTCCACTTTCAACTACTACTTTAATTTGCCACTATTCCTAATGTACAAGAACGGAACAGTAACTCAAAACGGCTGGCTAACTAACAATACCCGCATATTTAATGATTCTAATTTATTGCTGGTCAATCCAGGAAGAATTGCATATGCTCGTGTGCTGTATGACGATTTTAGTTGGTCGAAAATTCTAGCAAACTTTTCGGACTTTGATGAAATCACACGCGCCGTCTTGTTAACAGACACTTACTCTTTTGTTAAGTATGTTTTTCTTAAATTAACAAATAAGAACAACGCATCGTTTTCAGACAAGGAACACTAAAATGGTCTCGTCTTTTTGGCCTACTCAAAAATCTACAAAATGAAAGCAGTGAACTTGTTTGGTCGTATGGAATTGAAATCTTCTTGAACCTTCTACAAAAACTGAAAACTCAGCCGGAAGAGTTGAACAAATTGAAGGTTAAGTTTAAAGAATCACAAAAACAAATAACAAAAAAGTTTAGGCACTAATTAAACACGCTGTTGACGGACGTGGAGAGATCAGATTTGAAAGCTGGTCAACCAGGTTCAAAAAGCCGCACTTTTATTACTAATCTCCCATGTTTGTTTTAGTGACGCAAATACCCATTTTGTGTATTTGCAAAACGAGTTGAGAGACCCTGAATTCGCCAGACATGCAGCGCAATTTTCTGTTCCAATTTACAACGAATGTTTGAGCTCAATTCACGGCCTTTCCGAGTGCTTTGAGTGAGTTTTTTTACACAATTACCGTACCTTTTCCGTTTTTAGAGTCATTCCAGAACATCGGTCAACTGTTCTGTGCGCTGCCATCCAAGAGCATGAACAACTTTTTGAACCTCGAATACGTAAATTGCTGGTACGGTACGGTCAAATGAGTGCAACTGATCCGTTTTTGCGTGACAAAGCACAGCCTTTTACTGAAGCTATCGGTTGCTTGACAGACTCCAATTTGTTGAGATTGTAATTTACAATCATTTTCTAAAAAATATGATTAAAACTTTCAGTTACATAAACGCCACAGTTCACCGAATGTTTGCGCCTTTTGAAGACTTGATTCTTAAATCAATAAGTCAAAAAGATGAAACACAAATGCATCTCTACACTTATTTTATTGAGTACTTTCAAACTATTACAAACTCCGACACATTTGATCTTTACGTGAGTGTAATGGCATTTGATTGGTCAACTGAAGAACAACTGCAGCAGGTCTTTACTGAGTTTCAACAACCTTATTCACCTGCTTTTAGATAAGCGAGTTCAACTTGCCGAATTTATTGACTGTCGATCAACAAAAAACTATGAACACAACTATTCAACAAGTTCGCAGAAACATTGAGTGGATGAACAAAAACTTTATTGGGAAACATGACATTTTATAAATATGATTGTTAACATCTTTTAAGGGTTTCTTTGTTTATGAAGTGTCGAGAAGATCGGTTGTATGATGTTTCAAATAAATGACCCGTTTGATTAAACTGATGACATGCGTTGCAATTTTGGGGTGTTTTGTAGCCTAAAGCTGTTTGGTTTAAATAAGTTAAAGTGTTTTTAACCTGTAGTGTCTCCGGTCAATTTTTATGGCCAAACAAAGAACAAAAGCTGAGATGCCAAGTCCGCAAACCCAAATTAGTTCAAGGTTGAAAATAGATGATAGAATTTGTGAGATCATTTCATAGTTGGTGGTCGTTGTTGAGTTTTGTGGCGTGTCGTCGGCATTGTTGTAATTCTTGAGTTTTAATTGGAGATGCGTTTCTTCTACTTGTTTCTCAAACAAGTTGCCGTTAATGTCGAGTGGAATTATAGTGAAAAGAAGAGCGTCCATTTGACTTATGTTAAAATGAAGACGGTTATCAATTGATTGGTAGACTTTTTGTTGGTTCCATGCGTTTTGAATTTGATATGTTAATGGATTGGCGATGTTGACGTCACTTAGTGTAAAATTGGTTGTCTAAACAACTTTGTTAAGAAGCAATTTTGTAAAACTTACAAGTTTCTTTTCCGATCTGTTGATTACTGCAAGCGCATACGAACACATTATTCTGTCACAAGGCTCAATTTTCTTGACAAAAAAGTTCAGTTCATTTTCTTCGCGAATCATTTGTCCCATTCTGCCCAATCCATCCTGATTTATTCCAATGGCAACTTCGTTGAGTAAAATCCTACGAGCAACTCGACTCATTGAACGCAAATCAACTGACATAATCAAAGGAGCAGACCAGATACACCAAACTGCCATTTGAATTCTCCATTGACCCCTTTTGAACCTTTCGTCGTTTCCTATTAGCAACTAAACAAGTTGTGTTATTTTTAAATACAGAGCAGCATACCTCTCCAAAGTCAATCCATTTGCCCGAACGTCTAATTTCAATAAATTTATCTTGGTTCTCAATTACTTGGTCTATGCGTGTTGAAACACTTTCCCAGCTTTGTTCAAGTTGATTGAGATCAGAAGGACGAAATATGTCACACTAAACAACTAATTGATTGAACAAAGAGATCGTATAAGAAACTTACATATTTAAAATGTGTTTCATCTGGATCGTTATTACAAAAAGTAAAAATTTTGTCAGCTAAACTTGTAAATAGTAAATGTTTGAAATGCAAAAAACTCACAGATTTCTTGAATGTTCTTTTTCGAGTCACACACATTCAATTCAACAAAATCAGTTCGCAGTTCAAGCATTTTGTTTAATGAAAGAGTTGTAGGATCTTTTTGTGTTAAGGAGCATTCTCGGTGTTCTTGATGTTGAGCAGATTGACTGATACCAAAATCAATTCCGCGTTCGTGGAGCTAAAGCAGTATTTAAAAACTTCAATTAATAAAAAAGCTTGCATAGTTTGACAAGGAATTGGATGCCGGTTGGAAAGCGCCAGGAATTAATTTGATCTTGAACGCGTTCGCTTGCGCAATCGTCGACTTGCATTAGCGTGTAGCCGGCCTTACTGTAACCGCTTCGAAATACAATGTCTCCGATTTCCACGTAAAGCAATTCATTCAAACAATCAATTGGATCTGCTGTGCAGTCCCATTTACAACTGAAAGCAAGCCGAGGTCTCCAACCAAGAGGTGGCGCTCTAGAAATATGTTTAGAGTTTGAATATGCATGTAACTCACCTTAACGGCCGAAGACTTTGTTTTTCGCTGGCCAAGACCGCAAAAAACGTTCCAAAAAGAAGCGACAAAGTGCCGATCATTCTCGTTTAATAACAGTTACAGTTTCATTGCTCAATAAAGAATGTGTGGGAGACGTTTTCTGACGCCAATGAAACAGCTATTGAATAATCAAATGCCGTGAATGCGCAATCGCCGTTCAAAAAAACACTCGTCGTCAAGATTTGCTAAGAGGCTCTCAACAAACTAACTAATCAAATCAATCGCGGACGGCGAAAAAGCCGGCGTGAAAGTGGCATCTTCCCCATCAACTCGATGCTTATCTCAATCACGCGTGAGTGTTGTTTGTCTTCTTGTGTTGCGTGGATTATCCAGAAAGTTATATAAATGCTGGAGTTTGTCGCCGGAAGTGCAATTTATATGTTTGTTTACAAAATTTATTAACTCGACTGCTAGGAACATTTGAATCATTGAAGTTTTGAAGTGAAGTTATTAGAGAAGTGTCTAATGGAATACGATGTGGTCGTCAGTTTAGTTCTAAGCGATGCGCGAGACACGCAGCTTTTTGAGTTTCTTGACTGGTGCTCGTCTTTTGTGCATGTAGCTGTCTGCAAGTGATGGAAGAGAAGACAATGGTGGAAGTTTCGGCTTCGGATCATAAGACGGAGCGGATAAGATGGCCCTTGATTGTAACTTGGAGGTGGGGGTGGTGCTTAACAGTTTTATTAGTTTTTTTGATATGGGGCACGTATGTCTTTTAAAATCTGTTTCCTTGATAAAGCTTTCTTGCATTCATTATTACTATTTTGAACTATATTCTGGTAACTCAAAAACTTACGTGGAGGCGCGTAACTTTGAGGCGGCGGCGCATATGAAGGCATTGGAGCCGCGTAACTTGGAGGGGCTAAAACGAAATGTTAGAAACGTTTGAATTGTTTAAAAACGGTTAATATTCACTTCCCGAAAAATTGTTTGAAATGAAAAATTGACTGGAAATTCGATTTAAGCAATTAAGTTAGTTTGCTGTTTTCATACGGAGTAAGTAACCATGTTTTTGATAATCATAATACTTCGGCAGCCGCTGCAAACAAGCAGTAATAGCAGTACCCAACTCTGTTCACATTAACGGATAACTTTTGAACAATGTAACATTCAGTCAATTTTGTTAGTTTCAAAATTTGTTTCGGGAAGTGATATTTTCCCTTTAAAAACTTACGAGCTGCATAACTTGGCGGCGCTGAATGAACGAATGTCAGAAACGTTCGAATTGTTTAAAAACTTACGAGCTGCATAACTTGGAGCAGGTGCAGGCGGAGCCGCTAAACTTAGTTTATTGAGTATATTTTAAGTTTAAAACTACCGGCAATTGTCAAAGGAGCTACTACGTATCCAACGGATTGTTGTTGTCCACATCCGCAAGAGGGTGCCGGAGCTGATTGGCAAGGACATGGTGGCTAAAAAGATTGTGTTTAAGAGTTATTTGAACTTGTTCAATCTAATAAAGAAATAATTACCGGTGGCGGCTAAAAAGATTGTGTTTAAGTGTTAATCAATGTACATTTAAATACAATATTGCAACTTAGGGGGAGGGGGCTGAAATGAAGAATAAAATGTTGCAATCGTTTAAATCTTACTGGAGGAGCACAACAAGGTTGTGGTGCTGGTTGACAACATGGAGGGGGACCTGAATGATTTATCAAAATATTTTAAATAAACTCTTACATGGAGGCGGGACCTAAAATTTAAATGTTTAGATATTGTATTCAATATTTTGACTTACAGGGCGGAGGGCATGGTGGCAGACACGGTGGCGGACCTGAAATTTACAATAACTTTACTAATAACAGTTAACTCGTTTAAGTGTAAGCTTTAAATTAACTAAAAACACATAATAGTGTTATAATTTCAAACTAATTATCTCTTGATTGATTAATTTTAAACTCACATGGCGGAGGACATGCTAAAAATATTGTAAGTAATTTAATAAACTTAGTGTGAAATTACGGGGAGGGCAAGGCGGAGCACATGCTAAAAACATTGTAAGTAATTTAATAAACTTAGTGTGAAATTACGCGGTGGACAAGGTGGCGGTCCGCTGAAAATCAAACCCTAATTTAAGTTTATTGTTTGTTTCATCACTATTTAGCATAAAACTTAGTCAAGGTCGTTAAAGCAGTTATTTTTGATTTAAAAACCACACCGAAAATCCGAACCTTTTAGCATGAATTCTTTGGAATCAAAAAGTATAAATCAAACAAACCAGCAACAACCACCACCACCTAAAATTCAATAACGATTAATCATTTTAAGATTTTAATCATCTTTTACAAACCTCCACCGCCGCCGAACAGGAAACTATCAACAGATAGTGTTGAAAGTATGGCCAACAAAAGTAGAGTCAACATGCTACCAGCAAAATGAGCGCAAATGAAGTCGCAATTGATTGAGTTTCACTTTTATACAAAATCCACTTGTCCATCCTCATTAAACGTCTTCTTTGACAGCTTGTCGGGCGCTATCCAGCGTTGACGGAACCAGCAATAATTGGTCGGCGAGTGCAAACAGTTTCAATCAAGTACTCCATTGAATGTCCTTTTGCATCCAACTGTTTAAGATTTGGTCTTTCGGATTCGGTCAAAAACCCAAATACAACACATTTTATGTTTATTAAAAACAGTCTGCGTGTCATTTTTGATTAAAATTACGAATTGATCAACAACAACATCACAAAAGCGCAAGTCTATTTGTCTGTAACCACTTCTTTCGCATAATTATGGCGGTCATCGGCGACAAATTGCATAATCGACTGCTGCTATACCAGAAATGATCTCCGTCCCTCGAGTCTATTGGATTCACTTACAATGTTGACATAACAAATTATTCGTTGCGCATTAGCTTTCCGAAGTTGAAGTTAATGTGAAATGCAATTCAATCACTCAAGTTTAATAGAATATTTTATTATTTCCTTAAAACTTTAACAAACATCGCATAATAAAACTTGGAATCGCCGCCATCTTACTGCTTACGTTAACAACGGAACACCGTTCAAGAGAAACAAAATTGCAATGGCTTGCAAATAACAGTGAATGAATAAAGTTATAATTTGTGGAACTTGGAAATGGATAACAACAAGTAAACAGATGATTGATTATGTGAGCCGGATTCGTATCTACGGCCAAGCAACCATGCTGTTATTCGCGGTCTGGGCAGTCACGGGAGATGTGGCCCGATCCCTGGCAATTGTAGCAACGTTGGTCATTGCGACCTCCACCTTGACGCGGCTCCGGACAATCTGCAAAATTTTGTTGCTTAAACTGTTATTAGGTTGTTAAAAAAGACGGTTACAAAAATTGTTCAAAAAAGATTATTCATTCAAGTCAAAATTTCTTTGAAAGCGCTTTTTGTGTATTCATTTTTTGGGACATCCAGTATTTAAGTTACCACGCGAGATATGGCCCGATCCATTGCAGTTGTAGCAACGTTGATCACTACGGCCACCGCCCGAACGTCCACCTGAGCGCTCTTGTGGGCAATCACGAGAGATATGGCCTTCGCTGAAATCAAAATTGTTAAAGATTGATATTTATTCATTATACGTACCCTCCGCAGTTGTAGCAAGAACGACCACCTAAGAACAATGTGAATTTAGTTCACGCAGTCCAAATTTGAACAGAAACTATGCCCATTTAATGCAATTTCAACAGATTTCTTTAAATTCAATTATTTAACATTAAATGAGCATAGTTTCTGTTCAAATTGACTGTGAAATGTTATACCGCCACCGGAACGATCTCCTCCACGTCTGTCCGATCCTCCACGACGATCTTGACGTTCTTGGGTGCAATCTGAAAACAATGTTGCTTGAGAGGCTAACGTTTTGTTAGACTCACCGCGAGAAATGTGTCCATCTTCGCCACAGCTGGAAAAGATTGATGAATAGCCTATAAGTAATCAAACAACTAACTTGTAGCACGAACGGCCGCCGCCTCCACCTCTACGGTCTCCTCCACGACGATCTCCTCCTTGACCCTCGTTTGTGCACTCACGCGCAAAATGGCCTGACTCTCCGCAACGGTAACAGCTCGACATTTTTGATCAGTAGGAGTAGATCGAAACTCACAGCAAACGAAGTTGAAACACTGGAAAAGTAAAAGTAACGATTAGTAGGTTGCAGCAGAAAATCGCGTGTAAACACAATCTCGTTTGCAATTCAAAGGTTAAAAAAGTGTAAATAGCAATCAGATCTCCGAAGAACAATCTCCAACACACCTCCAATCTCCAACTAATGCACTTAACCGCATTGAATTTATTATAACAACCGAATCAAACACAACAAAAATTTACATCGTTCGTATGTCGTCTTACCTCGTGTAGCCAAACTGAACCCGTTTAGAAGTTAAAGTCGAGTGCGCGAATAGCTGTGAATTGCTTGACAGTTTCATCCGTGATGGTCTTTCTGCGCTCTTGGAACCCGCCAATGATTGTTTGCAATAATGTGATTGCCTCTTTCTTCATTTCACCAGACAACATTTCGCCGCTTTCATATTTCTAAAGCAACAAGTCAATTAAGAATTTTGATAAACACTGCTTGCCTTTTGAATATCTTCTAACTTTTCATCATCGTCAAGGAAGTAGCGCAAAAATTGGAAAGACGTATCAACTTCACAATTTCCTCCAAGCTTTCGATGTTCTTCAGCCGTTGCTTGTCCACCGCTAAATGCATGCTTGTTGATCTAAAAATGTGTATTAGTGAATGATTACTCTTTTGCAAATCCCACCTTCGAAGCAATTTGCTTTGGTGTGTCACTCAAATAAATACATGAACTCTCGTCACTAGCCGCCATCTTCGTTTGTGATCCTTGAAGCGCAGGCAAAAAAGTGCTGTAAAGCATAGCTGGTTTAACATATTTGAGCCGAGGCGCAACGTCACGAGTCATTCGGAAGTAGGGATCCTAAATTGAATTAGTTGAAACTGGGTTAGATTGCCGCATTTACCTGATCAATTGCTGCTGGAATTAAGCAAGGAATGTCTTTCTTGTTGTTAAACACATGAGGAAAAGCTGGAGCTAAAGCATGGTGCAGCTTGAATAGCTGGAAAAGCGGTTTTGCCAACAGGATCACTCTCAGTCAAGCCAAAGATTCCGCGCTCTTGATTGTAGGTGACACACTTCCATATCTTCAAAATGTTGCAGTAGAAAGGCTCACTGGAAATAAACAAATGAGAACCGAATAATCGATAAAAATACTCACCACATATAGTTCGTGTTCGTGAAAATAAACGTCTTTTTAGGATCAAACCCAACGGAAATAATATCCTTGATATTCTCAATGCACATCTTCTGCGCCTCTTCCAATTTCATGTTTTTCCACAAAAACTTCTCATCATCGGTCATCTGAACAAAAAAGTAAGCACATGTCAGTAGTCATTCAACGGCTGGTTAATGAAAACAAATTGAGAGAAAACAAACCTGAATGATAAGCGGTACATCGAAGGCCTCTTGCAAATACTTGGTGAAAATGAACGGAATCAAGTGACCCAAATGCAAACTAAAAACTGCTTGGGAGGCGCTATTCATAAAACAAATGTTACCTGCCACTGCTCGGTCCACGACCGGTGTACAAAAAGAATGGCTTTCCTTTCTCATGTCTGTCCAATATCAGTGAAAGATCCCTACAAAATAGGTCGTAAAAAGCGCGCCAAAATTCAAAAAGTTACCGTTGCGCGAAGAAGAAACCACGCCTTAACATTGTGTGCGCACGTTTGCCTGTCAGTTTTTCGATTCGTTCGACAAGATCTGCACCCAGCGGAGAGCACCCAAATTTCTCTAAAAAGCCAACAGATTAATTTAAGCCTAAACTAAGCCGACTTACGAATAAGCTTCTCATAATCAATACCCTTTGCACTTGACGAACTAACTTCCCATGGCGTTACAATATCTTTCATAGCGCCATTTTGTTCGTTGTTTTGATCCTTACTTTGATCCTCATTCCGCTCTGATGGTTGAGCATCGCCGTCCTGAGACATTTGGTGGAGTCTAAACTTCAATAGATTAGCAAAATTCAATCGATTAGCAAAATTTTGAAGTTTGCAAAATAAGCGCAGTCAAGGAGTTTGGAGTGATTTAAATATATTTTAAACAAAACAGGCACGCCCTTTTGTGGAAAGCTAGACAGATTGCATCAAAATTCCTCTACTTATTTTGAAAAAGCTTTCTGTCTCAAACTAAAATTACATCATTGCGCTTTGTTTAAGCGACTGAAAACTCCTTTTCTGAGCAATAAAATAGTTTAATGGTTTGATTAAGCATTTGTACGCAGTTTGAATGACAGAAAAGAAACTAACCTCGATAATAATCTGATCAAGGATCGGGACCTATCAACAACGAAAAAGGCCGTTAGCATTCAGTTTTTTATTTTAGGCATGCACTCGCAGAGACACTTCGTTTACATAGAGCGGAGTTCTTCCAATCGATTATTTCTTGCGATTTATTGTTGGAAGTTTTGGTTAGCAATTAACTCCTTGTCTTTTGACTTCAACAATGCAAAGACGTCAGGCACATAACGTGGATCCGTCTGGAATGCCTCCGCCAACAAACGGTTATTCGCCTTATCAACAACCACAACAGGCCGATCAATTCGGATATTATTCTGATCCAAATCAGTTCCAACAGCCTCAACAAACTGACCAATTCGGGTATTATGGAGATCCAAATCAGTTCCAACAGCCTCAACAAGTGAATCAAGACTCTTATGGTGCACAACCTAATGGAAACCTCCCACAATTTGCCCAATTCGCAGCAGCTTTTAATAACCCAATAGTTCAAGGATATGCGGATGGAGTGAGTTTTTTCTGAGATTACTTTGGTTTTGAAATCCATAACAGACAAGAACGTGTTTTTGAGTGATGAGTGAAATAAGCAGAGATTAAAATTGTGTTAGTAAGAGTTGATCAAAAAGTAGTAATATCAGCACCGTTGTTTACGGTAAATAGTTTTTGGTCTTTATGGATTCTGTTCAATCAATTTGATTAAGCCGAAGTGCTATTTACATAGCTTGAACATCTTTACAATACTTATTTCACGTGTTTAGTACAAGAAGCAGGTATACGATCAAGTCATTGCGGGATCGGCACAAACGCTTAAATATTATTTTTCCGTGGATACTAACTACGTTGCAAAAAAGATTGGCTTGATTTTGTGTCCGTTTCTGCATAGGGTACGTCATCATTTTTGAAGATGAAGAAATCAATGCTTTGGTTTAGGATTGGTCAACGCCTGTTTCACACGACGGAACCTCTGTACCCGCAAAATACAACATCAATGCGCCAGATTTGTACATTCCGGCAATGTACGTTTTATAGAGTTTTAAATTTGAAAATTACATGTTCACGGATTTAGGTCGTTTTTGACGTATGTGTTGGTTGCCGGCTTTGTTTTTGGCACTCAACAGAGGTTTAATATTTCTCCAAAATTTTTGACCTATTTGCCAGTTTAGATTTACGCCCGAAAAGCTTGGAATTTTGACGACAAATGCCTTATTTTATTTGATTTTGGTAGGTGAATTGCATCATTGATCCAGTTTATGTTATGCGTTTTCAGGAGAATGCTGCAATCTTTGTCACGAAATATGTTCTCAATATTTCTCACACTTTAAGTGTTTGGCATGCGTTAGCCTACAGCTCGTACAAATATGTTGGAATGGTGTTCTGTTTGCTTTGCTATTTGGTTGGAGGGAAAACGCTCTATTACATAAGTTTGGCGTATTCTGTTTTGGCGACTGTCTTCTTCTTGGTAAACTTTGAAGTTGATCGATTAATACAAAAGCTATCTTTAGTTGCGATCAATGAAAGCCTACATTCTGGACATGGCTTATGGTGGCGACAGCAAGAAAAGAAAGGTTTATTTGCTCCTTTCCATCACAATCGTTCAGGCATTGATTATTTACTTATTGACTAGGTTTGCTCGAAAAGTTGAGTGTATTTAACAATTTTATCGTTTCAGCAGCGTCACAAGCGGCATGAGCGAGAATTACGATTTCGCCAAGATGGCAATGAACAAAATGGGATTAAAGAGCAATGATGTTCCGATGACTCACGACGGGGAGGTGGATTATGAAGCGTTGTTAAAGATGCCTTAGTTAAATGGTGCCGGGTCTACGCAACTACAAATTTGCTGGATATTTGTAAATTTGTCGATAGAGAGTAACTTATTAATCGAATAAATACATTTCTGTTCGTTTTTGTTGTTGTTTTGATTTTATGTCTTTTGCAAATCAATTACTGTATCTTTAAATTAGATTAGGTGATTAATTAATTTTTTTGTTAAGATATGGCGTCTAATCTACTTGTTCTGTATGGTTCTGAAACTGGGACGTCTCAAGATTTGGCTGAGCAAATATGGAGAGAAGGTTATCGACGTAATGTGCCAGTTAAAGTTGTTTCATTTGATGATTTTGACATGAATGTAAAATTACTTGGATTTGCAGTCGGTGATTTATTGCCATTTTAGACGTTGCCACAACAAACTTTTGTTGTATTCTTGATTTCAACAAGCGGACAAGGTGAATTACCAGCAAATATGCGCAAGAACTGGCGAAAGTTGTTAAATGCTCGTATTCCGGCCAACTGGCTTTCTTCGCTTAAGGTTGCATGCTTTGGACTCGGCGATTCGTCGTATCAAAAGTACAATTTTGCTGTGAAGAAGTTAGCTAGACGACTTTTACAGTTGGGTGCAGAACAAGTTTTGCCAACTGTTTTGGGAGATGATCAGCATGAATTAGGACCGTATGCGCTTTTCGATCAATTTCTTTCATTCATCTGGAAATATCTAGTCGACAATTCAATTTTTGAGGTTTATTTTGAGAGTGTTTAAAGTATTTACTGCTTTATTTTAGAACATATCCGATGAGCCGTTTAGAGGATCTCCTTTTAAATACTCGCTTCAATTTATTCTTGGGAATCCCGCTAATGCAAATACGGAAACTGCAGATGACAGAAGTGCAAATGATTACGTTTCTGTCAAATGTGTAGAGAACAAACGGGTTACTGCTGAGAATCACTTTCAGGTTATTTTTAATGAGTCAATAGTGTACAATAAATTTGCTTTTAGGATACACGTTTAATTTCTTTCGATTTAACCGAACATGCTCGAGAACTTGCTTATCAACCTGGCGATGTTTTAATGGTTCAGCCACGCAATTTAGCATCATCTATTGAAATTGCACTTGGTGCTTTGGGATATTCTGACAAGCTGCTGGATAGAAAATTTCATTTACACGCAACTGATTCGAACATTTCCAAACCACCAACTTGGCTTATCAAAGGTAAAAACTTCAAAATGCCTTTTAAAGCTATTTGCTTATTTAGAACCTACAACTCTTCGTCAATGTTTTAACGACTACTTTGATTTGCAAATGATTCCACGACGATCTTTCTTTTCAACACTTGCTTTGCATTCGAAAAATGAACAAGAGAGTGAACGGCTTGCTGAACTTGCAGATATGAAGAATTTGGACGAGTACTTGGCTTATTGCCAGCGACCACGCCGGACTATTGCCGAAACACTTCAGGACTTTCATCAAACTTCTAAGAATTTGTTGCCTGAAATTCTGTTCAGCGTTTTGACGCCTATTAGAGCTCGGGCATTTAGTATTGCAAGTTCGCCAAATGCACATCCTGGACTTATTCAATTACTTGTTGCAAAGGTAATAAGTAGCTTGATGGCATTTTTACAGAATGACTTCCAGGTCGACTACAAAGCAATTCGAATGGTTGAAAGACGTAAAGGACTGTGCAGCACATTTTTATCAAATTTGAATCCTGGCGACCAGGTTTGTAATTTCGACAAGTTTATGTGAATTGAAGTGTTGTTTTAGGTATTTGTAAAGATCAGACCTGGAACCTTTCATTTCAACTCTAAAAACTCTCAAATTCTTGTTGGTCCAGGCACTGGGATTGCACCATTTCGGTCGTTTGTCTCAGATTTGAATGTTAATCGGGCTACCAATGCAAAGTCATTGGTTTTCTTTGGATGTCGAGCAGCGGATAAAGATTTCTACTTCCAAGATGAGTGGCCAAATTTTGCTGATTGCACACTATTTGCTGCATTTTCACGTCCGTTGGATAAAGCTCGAAAAGAATACGTTCAAGACAAAATTCAACAGTTCGGTGAAGATGTTTGGAATATGCTAGACGATGGAAAATGTAAGGTGCTTTTGAAGGTTATTGCAATAATTTTACATTTAGCGCAAATATTCGTTGCTGGCCGAGCTAAAGATATGCCTGATGCAGTCTTGGAAGCTATTAAAGAAGTTGTAACTACACATGGATCGCACGAAAATGCCGAAGTGTTTATAAAGGAATTGGAAAAGAATGGGCGTATTCAATTTGAAACATGGGATTAATAGAGATCTTTTCAATTTGTGCCATTTGTTATCGAATAAAAGTTATTATTCTGTTTTCTCGTTGACTGTTTTTACTTGTTTAATTTCACTTAATATCTTAATGGATTGAATTGCCTGTTTAATTAATCAGTTAATACACCTTTTGAAAAGCTTTCGTGTGACTCTCGCATGAAAACATTAACTGCTAGGAAATCATAGATATTGACTCTTATTTCATCCCTTGGAATTTACGATTTAAACATTTCAGGAATTCAAAAGATGGATACCGATGAAGCATATATACTCCAGATACTCTATTGCATTGTCGGCGTTTTATTGTTTTTGATTGGAACTGGATGGATCAAATTTACACTTCTATCTAAAATTCGCAACTACTTTTCGGCGATACAACGACAAATTAATGATTTGCAGTTGGAGATTCAACAACACCGTGCCGAGCAAGCCAAGATGCCGATTATGGACCAGTTTGCAGCAAATCGAAAAAAGCAGCGCATTATTGACAAGTTAACAGATGAACTTCAAGAATTGATCAAAAAGCGTGACCGACAACAAATGACTTCTGGCTTGGTATGGACTGTGTTCGGCAAAGGAGTGTGCGTTTCGTTGGGACTTTACTTAGCTAGTCAATCAAATGATCTAACCGTGTTGATTTTAAACTCTTCGCATTTCTACCCTTTCAACTTTTTGCTTTCATATCCAAATGTGAATTCGCCAAATCCGAAAGGTTTGTTTTTAATTTTAAATGGCATTCTTAAACGAATCTTTTTAGAAGCTAGCGTTTCACTCTTTTCATTCATTGTTCTGTTTTTTGCTGTGGCATCGCGAGTCCCATTTATTTCACAAAACACGTCGGTTGTTGTATAAATTAAGTCTGTTCACGTTGATCTCATTTTTGGGAATAAACAAATTTATTTACTCTGTTGATCTCATTGTTTAATTTATGTAAAACGTCATGGAATAAAGAGTCAACTAGAACTTTCAAAGCAAGAACCGAATTTAATAAAAAAAAGCATATGCTTGTTGATTTTTGAGCTTAAGTTCTCACAGGCATACAGAACAGTGAGCGGTTGCCTGGCGCCATTTTAAAGAGCAGTCTCCTCGTATTACGAAACACTCTCCAAGCAATGTACCTGTTAAGCGCTGCATGTGTTGTTTGCTCTTTTTTGCAAGGTTTCAGTTTGCCGCGGGCTTTTTACTTTTTATTTTTGATTACAAAGTTTATTCGATAATTTTAATGATTCTAGGCGTCCAAAATGTCCGTAGCCCAACAGAAAGAAAATTGGTTTGTATGCGTTGTTTGCGGTGGCAGAACACGTTTCTTTCATCTGAACACGAAGGTGGGTCAATTTGTAAATTGATGTTGTTTAGATTGATGATTATTAAAATGATCATTTCATTGCCTACAAATCTTTCATGAAATTGCTGACAAACATGTTAATTGCATTTTGTTCAAGCGCAAACTAACGTAGACGCGTGTAATTCAATAAACGCGCACAGTAAAGCGTTGCAAAACATACAAATAAATTAGCCATAAAAGTTCAAATTTTGTCAAGCATTTGGATTTGAGTTTAGTGCTCTAGTCTGTGCGCTTCTATTCGAATTGCGGCGGTGTTTCAAGAGAACCAAACACAATGGCTCTCAATTTGTTTACTTAGTTGTTGTTTTTGTATCAAATATTCATTTGCAATCTTTTCTGCCAAAACCTACGTGGAATTCTAGATCTGCAGAGCCTTGTGCCAGTTACTATAGACGCGCAGTTACCGAACAACTAACATACGTTTGCAAGTTCGACGGCAAGTGCCAAATAGGTAAGTTGGATGCTATTCAAAAACATTAAAACAAAAGCTGTGGTTTAGACAAAGTGAAATGCAGAGCATGTCGATTTGAACAGCTTCGTGTTAACATCAAAACATCAAACAACGTTTAATTATTTGTTATGTTTTAGAGCTGATGTGATATTTATATGTGACTAAAATTTACATTCTGCAAAGAAAAACAATCTCAATTAATAATTCTTTGAAAATTCAACACAAATGAGTAAAAAACAAATAGCTTAACCTTGCGCGATGTATAATTGCCATGGCCATCGGTCGGCCCAGCCCGATTCAAAATTTGTTGAGTTGCCTTAGGATAAATTCTTCAATAAGGGCATCTAGGCATTTCCTGATATTGGGGATTTGCTCGTTGGGTTACTATTTTCTTGATACAAACTCATTGCATTGTATTGTTAGTTATCCGACACAAAAGAACCCATCGCTACATTTGTTTATGATCAACTTCAACTCTAAATCGATTCAAATATGAAAATAACTTTAAATTCAATTAATGATTAGCTTTAAAAAAACAAACGCGAAAACAATTTTAAAATCAATTAAACATCTATGATCAATATCTACTCAATTTTAATCCAATTAAACGACTAACTTTAAAATCAAGCCAAAACAACATGCTTTTGAACTTTTATTAATGAAGACTAATAACAACGTTTGAGCTGGAATAGAACAACTTGGCAATAAACGTCTGAGCTGGAAATACTTCCCCTCGCTTGCAAGGCAAGCTCCCTTAACTAAACGAGGTTTCACTTTATTCTGCGTAGCCACCAAACGCAACGGAGTCTGCTGGAAATGTGCTGTGCATGTTATAAATATTGTGTAACCCCCCAGACAGAAGTGATAAAGACTGCCACCTGTGGACAGGGGAGATACCGAAATTTTCAGCGGAAATGAAGTGAAAACAAAGACTGTTAACTAAGCGAAGTGTCGCTTTATTCCTGGTTTCCATGAAAAAATTCAAAAAATATTTATGACGCCCTACGCCTCCAGCGCTAACTGATGGGCTTTGCCGTTTTTTTGCAAATGAATCCATAAGGTGGGAAAAAATGCCCCAAGTAAGCACCACCTCCGCTGCTCGGTCATTAAAGTCTGGGGAAATTCTGATTTGACTACAGTATTCTCCCGTAAATAAGGAATCGTTTGCACCCAAACAATGCAACTTTGGGTGGAAACTGGATATAGGTAGAAATCGGTGTGGTACTGCATGTTAGCTGTTTGTTGCTTTTGAGGTTTGAGCTAAGAGCGTTTTGAAGGTGGGCGAGGTTGTGTTCGAGCGGCCTAGCGGCTTTGAGCGTTGAATTATGAGAGTTGGCTTTTTGCTTTTTTGGCACGAGCGAGTTTGTTTCATCTTGCTTTTAATGCTTTGTGAAGGTTTCTGTTTTCGAAGCCGGAGGCTTCGACCACACACACCTCCGCGAAGCTTAAGTCCAGCGCAGCTGGACTTGTCTCATATACAACTATAAGAAATCCCACTAAATTCACGGTTGCCACCAATCTTTCCGGAGAAAAAAGTTTTGAAGTAGTTTGCGTTAAAATTACGCATAAAGCCGAAGACAGAAAATTCGGATCATGGTAGGCAAAACCTGCATAAAAAGTCCCATTTTTTCCAAGTTGTTGAAGACGGAGCTCCATAAATTCCCGGTTTCCACCAACTTTTCTAAAAAAACAATAAAGTTCACGCAATGTGGCGGAGCATATCTGTCTTTACAGAATATTTGGATCAGCTCCGGTATTGGCTGGAAAAAAGCCCCTATGAAGCACCACCTCCGTGGCTCGGCCATTAGACTCTACGGAGATTCTGACTTCACGAGCGTGTTCTCCCGTAAATAAGGAATCGTTTGCACCCAAACAACGCAACTTTGGGTGGAAACTGGACTAGGGTGACATTCGGTAGCGGACCCTCCGGCTGACATGAGTGGCATCGAAGGAATTGATCATAGATAAGATGCTTTGATGCATAAGAAAAGGTTCTATCAAGAAATTTTTGCAAATGAATGAAATGAGTGATCTGTGGAGCTCGCCGGACTTTGCGTCCCTTTGTGCCTCAGCTCCACAGAAGAGTGGTTAGCGTGGTTTTTCAAGATTTTTTCGAATTTGATTAAGTTTTTAAAAGCCAATGGCGGATGATTATGGCCTAAAAGCTCAATTACATTTATTGTATGGTGAAGGGAGGTGCTTGTTGATTGGAATTGACTTAAAAGAACTTTTGTAGATTCTTTGAAGATGCAAAGCAACTTTAATGCATTTTATCTGTAGACAAATGCTTTTGTAATGTTAGAAGCTGTAAAGCTTTCGAAAGTTTAATGATGTTTATTGAGAAATTTGAAAAGTGTATTCGAATATGTCCAAGAAGCTTAATGATTTTGAGTGTTGAGTTGAGTCGTGAGACGTGAATAAGTTTGTGTTGAGCTAGCTCTTTTGAAATAACTTTTTGGAGTTTGTAAACTTTGAAGTTTTGGAGCAATCTGTAAAATAAAGTAATCAAAGCAATACGTCATTGTTGGACAACTCATTGAATAAAGTTTGATAGTTGAGTATTTTGATTTTATTTGCAACAAAACTTTAAAAGCATGTTTATTTGACCTAGAATTACAACTAATTTTGCGAACAAACCTCCGTGCATTTTCCAGTTTTAATTAAGAAAGTCGTTCTGTTGAAATCTCATCTCATAAGAAATTACAAGAATATGTCAACTACAATTTGTGCGCATCAGATTCTAGAGTTAATTTGCTTTCAAATCAAAACATAAGTTAACTAAGGATTGAAAAGTAAAGATCATTCTTAGAACAACAAAAAGTGTCAAAATTCTACAATTAAACAACGCAACAGCGGCTAAATAATCAACAGTTTATTCAATAGAATTTACTCAACGAAGTTTGTCAAGATGATCGTCAGCTGAAATGACAACTTCGATAAAGCCGTCTTCATTCGCTGAACTGATAAAAACTTCGGCATCTGGCGGCCAACTAATGTTTGGCAAACTTGCGTGAATTTCGGATGGAGTAGCATCAACTGGAAGTTCAATTTCGAACACTTGATCCTAAATTTTAATTGGTCGTATAAATCCAGTTTTTAACTTTTTATGAACAATTACTGAGCTTTCGTAAACCACTTTAATCACGCTGTTGTTGGTAGTATTTCTTTTTGTTACCAAACTCCTACATCTCCTTCTCATCAGGATATTATCAAAGGCATTCGCTAAAAGGTTTTGCCTTCGTGTTTCAGCGCGTTAAAGTGGTTTTCAATTAGTGTCACTATTTTGTAGCATCCGCTTTCCACCAAGATTTTGCCGCCGGCAGCCGATGTATTGCCAGTTTCAGAATCTAAAAAGTTTCAGTAGAATTCAGCATCTGCTTTCCATCAAGATTTTGTCGTCGGCAGCCGATAATGTATTGCCAATTCCAGAATCTAAAAAGTGTCACTAGAATTTTGTTGCCGGCGACCGCTAGAAGAGGTTTTGCCAGCCCTAAACGTTAAAAGCAAACTATTTCATAAAAAGTTAAAAACCCTATCACACCGATTCCAGAACTTACCGCTGCATCAAAAACTCGGTAGCATTTCCATTGTGTGATGTCGTTTCTGGCCATTGCTTGGATTAAAGGATAAACTGAAAGAAGAGTACATTAGTTCGATTGAAGGATAAACTGAAACAAAGTAAATAGGTTGCCAAAAAGATGAAGAAACAAACAGTTTAAAGACTATTTTTACGCAACTTCGCAAACTTTTCTTAGCATTTTACAAATAATGGCGCTTTTGTTGATAGTGATTGTAAACACTCTTATTGTTTTGATAACAGTTAATGTTATTGTTTTGTGTTTTAAGTTCAGCGTCGTTTTATGTTTATAAGTTTTGAACTAATTTATTCTTCTTTCAGCTCTCCTTAAGCCAATCAACGATGAGCAGCGAAAACTTTGCAGAACAGCAGCAACAAGTTCCAGCTTCTTATGGCTTTCTTCCTCAACAGTTGCCGATGCAGATGCCAGCTCACTATGGCTTTCTTCCTCAACAGTTGCCGATGCAGATGCCAATGCAAGCTCACTATGGCTTTCTTCCTCAACAGTTGCCGATGCAGATGCCAATGCAAGCTCACTATGGCTTTCTTCCTCAACAGTTGACGATGCAGATGCCAATGCAAGCTAACTATGGTCATGTTCCACAGCCAATGCAGCAGTCAAAGCCGAAGAAGAAGCAGAACGCCAATTACTTGAAGAAGAAGCGCGACAGACAACACACGAAGCAGCGTGCCAACCGTGAAAAGTAAGTTTCTTACTACATTCTTTTAGGGCCTTAGCTGTACCTTCTAGGGCTGCTGGGCTGGCTGAATCTTTTCGATGTGGTCAGCGGCTTTTCCTCTCAGAACAAGCAGGCAACATTAAACCTTAATTTCAACCTTGGCTGTGCCTTCGGGGCTGCTGGGCTAGCCAACTCTTTTTCGATGCGATCAGCGGCTTTCTCTATCACGGAAAAGCAGGAAACACTAAACCTTAATTTCAACCTTGGCTAAACTCTTTCAGAGGTGGCTAGACTGGCTGGCTCTTTTGCGAGGAGGCTGGTGGCTTTCTCTATTACGGAAAAGCAGGTGGACCCTATCATTTAAAATAAAACAAATGTGACATGATTTTAATATTATTGCCCGTTTAGGAAACGTCAAGGAAATGGACAGAAAGCTGATGAGAAAGAGAAGCCGCAAGCCAAGCCACAAGAGCCAGCCGTTGGAGCAGACGAGGACGCTCAAAAGCCAATTACTGAACAACCCAATCTTAACGCTCAAAAGCCATGAGTGATTCAAATTGTTGAGTGATTCGAGTTGTTAATTGTTGAATAAATGTATTGTTAATTTATCCTCTATTGCAAGGCTATTCTGTAATTCATCAAAGGCGCATTTCAAACACAAACTTAATCAATACTCGGATTTTATCAAAGGTGCAGATTTCAAACAAAGCTTAATCAATACTTAGCTATGACTTATCTAAGTTAATTCACATTCTAACTTGATGCGATTTCTGAAAGAGTGTACAAGCAAAACTTTTCTTACTTTCTTTACTTTTATTTATTTATTTTTGCTTTAATCTTTTGAATTCGAATTATCTACTATCATGTCAGCTTCAAAATTCATTCGTGAGTTGACTAAGAAATCGTATCTATTTAAAACCGGTTATACTCTTTCGGGAGGGAATCGTCGGCAATATCCCGAGAAGGAGTCACTGCAAATCGACTACAACTATTCAAACAAATCAAACAAAAGTCGTCGGCAATATATGGGTCAAACCAAGCTGCTGGAATTTACCAAAACCGTTGAAGCTCAAGAACATTCCGAAATCACACAAACTTCTGGCAATACCTCTTCCAGCGGTCGCCGGCGGCAATATCCAGGCGGAACGGAGATACTGGAACCTGCTGATACTTTTCAAAGAAAACATCAAACTCAAGAATATTCCAAAATCACATCAAATGCTGGCAATACCTTTTCTAGCGGTCGCCAGCGGCAATATCTGGGTGAAACCGAGCTACTGGAATATTTGTGTATTTTGCAGGTTGGAGTTGGATCGTTGGTGATTTTGGTGGGTGTAATTTGCGCGTTAAGATGTTCTTCTCATCGAAGTACTCTCAAACGTTGGCAAAGGATTTGGATTTGGCGTGTTGCACGTCGTCATCAAATGAATTTGTGTACAAGAGTTGGAAAGAAGCGGGGAAGTACGTTCAAATCCCGTAAACATTGTACCACTTCGAACGAGTTGCATGATCTGGCTAACAAAGCTGATCAAAGCATAGTCACAAATTTAAATGGTGTTATGTCTGAAAGTGATTCAATTCAGAATTTATCAGATGATTTAACTTCGGTTAAACAACCGGTTCCTGTTGTTTGCCATTTGCATGGAGGAGATGGCAATACGGATAACGGTTCAAGAAAGCATCGTTCAACCGGTGGAAAACGCTGGGCGCAGAAAGAAAGCAACGAGTGCTGGAGGCCGTCCTAAAAAAGATGTCAAGTCAGCTCCAACTCAAACTTCAATGAATTCTGAAGATTCTGACGAGTCTTTTCAAGAAGTTAATTCGGCTAAAGTTCTAAGACTTGAATCACAGTCTGAACAGCCAGCTTCGGTTGTTGAAAATTTGGACGAATCGACGGCCATGGAGGTCGATGCTCCGAGTGAAGCGCCGGTAAATCGTCGGGATCGGGAAAAATTTAATGAACAATTTCCACGCATAAACGACGAAGGCACTGTGCTGACTGTTGAAATGGCCTTAAAGGAAAAATATGGAACTCATTTCAACAAAAATGCTATCTTAAGTCCAGAGTTTCCATATTATTACTTACCTGGCGTTGATCCGGATTCGTGGATTTCCGGAGACTGCATTACGTTTGCTTTGTTGAATTATATTCGACGTGACAATCGTGCTATCGGCTTGACTGCTGTTGGCTATTTCGATGAAAATATTCGAACTATTGCATGGCTCGGACCGCATGGGTTATTTGATTGTGCGTCCGCCAACTCAATGCGAATTCCTAATTGTTCCAATTCATCGCAACGTTCATTATGTGTTAGCAATAATGCATTATGATAACGAGTCAAACATTGCAAATTGTTACTTCTGCGATTCGTTTAATCAGCCGTATTCTTCTTATCGCAATGAATTGTTGGGATTTTACAACGAAGTCTTCAAACAAATTGCAGAAATTCCCGAAAACGTACAATTGCAGTTTATTGATGTTGGCATTTATTCGGTTGATCAGAAAGACGGAATTAATTGTGCAGCTTTCGTTGCATCAAATGCTGTTGACTTTCTCGATTGTCGTTTAAATGACAATGCCCAATTCTTCAAGTTAAATTGGTCTGGCGAAGAGCGTCGAGCTTGGATCAAGAATCTCTTGCTTGAGATGTTTGGCACAACTGAAGAAGAAATGCGCAATAGAGATGCTCGAAATGAAGCTCAACTTGCTGCAATGCGACAACAATGGGCTAATATTGCCAATCAACAAACTGCTAATCCGCGAGTTGTTGAACAACAAAACAGCGTTGACAGTGAAGAAGAAGATGTTGATTCCGTGGGATAATGGAGAAGTTGCTATGGATTTCTTTGATGCAGAAGTCATTGAACCGCAACATGAAGATGAAGATTTGCAGGCGATGAGTTTGGCACCTCAATCGCAAATTCCAGATCAAACACAGCTTTTGACTCAAACGCAAAGATCACTTCAAACATTAATCACACCGCGAAGTCAGTGGCCACCGACTGAAGACAATCGTCGTGTTGTGGAAATGGATGACCGTACGAGACGAAGAGAACGTCGTTCTCTAGCAATTGCTGTCACTAAACGAACAACAACTGCACCTCCACCGACGAACTTTCCGGATGCACCGATCCTAAGAGCTGGCCGTGGTCGTCCGTCTATGGCATGTACTGCTGCAATTTTACATCGAATTGTGCCTAAGCCAATCAATGTTGGCATGATGACGTTTGAATGTCCACACTGCAAAGCTTTGCTGTTTTCGAAAGAAAATTACACAAAGTGCTGTTCTAACGGACGTGTCAAAATGAACGGTTTGCCTCCCTATCCCGAGTGGATAAATGAGCTATTGGACCGCGGCAAATACTATCTTTCTTTGCCTAGAGAACAGCAGAAGAAGTCCGAATGGCTCGTGAAGAACGCCAAGGCAATTAACAACATTCTCGGCGTTGCAGGCTCCGTGACATATAATTACAAAGCGCAAGAAGTTAAGCGTCAAGAGCCGGTTAAGTTGGTTAATGGCAACATTGATTTTAATCTTTGCCATATTGATTCAACTTACAAAGATGCGCCTATTGTATTTGGACGTTTATTCACAATTGATTCCGAACAAAAGGACGAGTTAATGAAGCATTTGTACGCTAACAAGTTCTATGCTCGAATCAAAGGCGATTATAGAGATGATCTTTTTGACAAGTTTTATAACTTCGTTAAAGAAGTGAATCCAGCTGCAAAAGCATTTAAAATGTTTGCCGAGCGAATTCGCGAAATGAAAGAAGAGACTAATTTTCCTCAATATATGGTGCAGTATGTTGAAGAGAAAGATGTCCCAGCTCATTTGCGTGAACCGCAGCTTCACGAAAGACAAAAGGATAAACCTGAATTTGCCGAGACAGCTGTTGTTTTTCAGCCAATTGACAAGAATTGTCCGGCTCCGCAAATGATCAATGGCGTGTGGCTTCACCCTCAAAAAGGAAAGCCTAAAGTCTACATGCCACACTTGCCTCAGTTAATTACAATAATGAATCCGTTGGTCTGTCCGCACGGTGAATTGTTGTATGAAAACAGATTGCCACTGATTCGTCCCCAAATCGACGACGAAGAAGACGATTACCAAACAGAGGACGAAACCGATGCTGCTAAAGTGTTGCGAATCCAACGGGATATTTTTGACAATAGACCGCCTGAAAAGGAAGTTCCATTCTACCGATTTGATGAACTTTTGGATCAACAACATAGAGACGACCAATATGTTGAAGAAATTGAGCAGGACGTCAAGAAACGCAATGCTAGACAATTTGCATCAATTCGTGAGCAAATTCTTTATAGAATGCATCATCGAATTGCCGATATACAAACTCATCATGTTTGGAATTGGGGCGTTATTGGATTTTTGATCATCATCACAATCCATTTCACAATAGTTGAGCGAGAGTTCAATTACTATGCTGAAAAGATCGAGAAACGGACCGTAAAAAGCAAGTATATCATTGATCACTATCAAAAATTGATTAATGAAGCTGCAATTGCCCGTGAACTTGGCTACATTCGTCGAGTGCCTAAATATCACAAACTAAGTTGGCAATATCAGCAAAGAAAGTATGCAGACGCCCTTGCGATTAGTCGTCAATTCGGAAGTCCGACTTTCTTTATCACGGTTACTGGCAATTCACAATGGCCCGATTATTTGGAAGCCTGTAGAACAGCTGGAACTGATCCAAAGAAATCGCCGTGGATCATGGTTCGGGTTTTTAATTTGAAATTGCGTGAACTCATGCATCAAATTACTGGACCAAAAGAATCTGGAATAGGCATTTTTGGCAAATGTGTTGCCTATGTCATTTCGGTTGAATTCCAAAAACGAGGCAATCCACATGCACATATTTTGCTTTGGTGCAAAGATGCTGAAGAAACTGCCGATTACGTCGACAACTTCATTAGCGCACGTGTTCCGAATCCAAAAACGGATCTTGCTTTGCATGAATTGGTCAAAAAATACATGCTTCATGTTTGCTCTCCAGACAGCGTCTGTCGAGATAAGTCAAAGCCTCACCAGCCATGTAAGCGTTATTATCCGCAAAAAGAGTACACTGCAACTCAAGTCGGTGGCGGATTTGTAAAATACTGCCGAATCTACAAAGATCATGGTGGTTTTTACGCAACCAAACAAGGAAATCAGAAAAAGTCGATACATTACGATGATCGATATGTTGTTCCGTACAATCCATATTTGTTGCATTACTGGAATGGTCATGCCAACGTCGAGTACGTTGTTTCAAATGGAACTCCCGGTTACGCCATCAAGTACGTCCTTAAAGGCGGAAGCAAAGTCTTTGTCGAGATTTTGAAGAAAGGCGTTGAGAACAACAAGTATGCTCATGTTAACAAAGAAGGAAAACTTGACGTTGACGAAGCAAAGTATCAGTTTTCTTTGTCTTACGTGAGCATTGAAGAGGCCATCATGAATTTGCTTTCATTTGGTCCGTTCTTTTTGTCGCACACTGTTAAATGGGTTTCGGCGCATTTACCCAAAGACATCAACATAACTGCGGCAAATGGCGAAGAAGTCGAACACATCAATCGACGTATCAATGCTCAAAGTGATTGTTACTCACGTTTAACAGCTTGGTTTAAGTACAATGCTGACAATCCGAAAGACGATCTCGCCAAAACGCTTACATACACGAATTTCTTCAAGCACTATTATTACAATCCAGAGACCTTTGAAATTCGTCGGTTTAAGCGTGCAGCAAAACGCATTGTTGAAATGTACGAAGTTCCAGTCAAGAACAAACAATTGTTAGCTTTGCGAGCAATTTTGTTAAATCGCCCTGGACTTACTTCGTTTGAAGATGCTGCGACCTTTAATGGGCAATGTTACCAAGACGAGGAAGGTGAATTTGATTTCAATTCTGCTGCACAAGCGATGGGATTAATTCACTCCGGTCTTCTTTGGGAGTATGCGTTGGATGCCCGCAAGGGTGTTACAATAAATCGCATGATTTCCTTATTCGCACAAGTTCTAATCCACGGAAACTTTACTGCTGAAAAAGCTCGCGAATTATGGAATAAGTACAAAAGTTATGTGATGCCGCCGTTGGGAAAATTGGCAGATGAAAACAATGCCGAAGAACTTCGAATTCTTAAAGAGCAAGTTGCTTTGAGAATTTTGGAGACGCATTTGAATGCACAAGGCACAAATTTGCAACAAGTTGGTTTGGGTGAGTTCGTTGATCGGACTGTTGACATTCCGGAATACAATCCCGATTTGCACGGAGAAGATGCAACTGAGTATCTGAATGGTGATTTCAATCATCATGTTGCTGCTCAAAACATTCCAGTCGTTCAATTGGGTGCCGAACAACAGCATGCCTTTGATAAAATTGTCAAAGCAATTCGTGGTGCGGCCAATGAAGCCAACAATGCCCACCCGAATATGTTCTTTTTGCACGGAGCTGGCGGAACTGGCAAAACAACTCTTTATACGCAGTTGATCCGCTGGTGCAATTTGAATAAGTTGCCTGTAATTACAACAGCAACTACGGGTTCTGCAGCATCTATTGCTCCCCAGGAGGAACTACGTTCCACAGCCGGCTGTTTATTCCGGTCGGTGAAGAGAAGCTTCGTGGCGATGCTCGAATGCCGTACGAATGCCAATATGCACAGTCACTTCGAGAATGTGCATTACTTTTAGTTGATGAAGCATCACAATTAAACAAAGACGTTTTTGATTATGCAATGCGGACTTTGAATAATGTTCGACCAGCTGACAGAAATGTCAAACGTCGTTTGGTAATTGTGTTTGGCGGCGACTTTCGTCAGCTTTTGCCTGTTTTGAAAAACGGCGAGCTGGACGAATGTTTCAATGCAAGTATTGTCAGCAAATACTACGAAAAAGAGATCAACTTTCTTGCGTTGAATCACAATCATCGAACTGCCTCCCGATGAAGTTGCATTCCGCGAATTTCTGATGAACGTTGGTCGTGGTGAAAACTACGTTAAACGTATTGATCAGTATCGCAGCAAAGTCAAGCTGTTGGATAGCATCCAAAAAGTCGATAATGTGGACAAACTTATTGACATTGTTTTTCCGGAAAACAAAATGGACGATTACAAGTCCTGGATCAATTCAGTAATCGTCGCGCCTTTCAATTCGGCTGTCAAAGAAGTAAACAGTAAAATGTTGAATCGATTGAAAGGCGAGTTTCGTGCATATGATGCTGTTAACACGTCAGATGAAAACGTGGATCCGATGGACGAAGAAGCCGTTCAGGCTATGCACGAAGCCATGGCTAAAATTGATGAATCTGGCCTGCAAAAGCAGCAACTTTGCCTTAAAATTGGCGCTAAAGTGATCATCAATAAAAACATCAATCAACGATTCCGTCTTTGCAATGGAACTCCGGCAATCATTGTAAAATTAGACGAACACGTTATTACAGTGCGCCGAATTGAGCCTGATGGAAGTTTGAGCGAGCCTATTGATATCGTTCGAACCAACACTAAGCGAGAAGCCAGTGTTCGCGAGAAGAAGTATATTAGCTTCACTCGATGCCAATTTCCACTCGAATTAGCTTTTGGAATGTCTATTCACAAAGCTCAAGGCCAAACTGTTAACAAGATTGGTGTTTACTTGAACGCTCCAGTGTTCGGATGCGGACAACTGTATGTAGCGTTGTCAAGAGCCAAAAGAGCTACTGACATTGTCGTATACAATCCGGTTGGAACCGACATTGTCGACAATGTTGTCCATCAGGGCGTCACCAAGTTTTTGGCAGACTTGGAAGATGATGTTGAGGCACAGCCTCCACAAAATTAAAGTAGCCTATCCGGTTGAAATTCCGAGGGTTAAAATCCCAAAATCCTCTTTACGTGATTAGCCTTAACGAGGCAAAGAGGTACAATACGTTAAAAAACGTAGAGCTAATAATCACATTTATTTAGTGAGTTTGCTTATTGAAAGTAGAAAGTGAAAAAGTTTGTTTTCTTTTTAAATGTAAGATCTAAAACCTTTAACTCCCTTCTTGCACTTCGAAAGCCAGGCCGAAGGCCTTCTTATTTATTGTCAGTTAACAAATTTAAAAAGTTCCAACCTTTATGCCCTGCTGGCAAGCCCCGCGAAGCGGGGCCTTGTGATAATAAACGTGTAGACTGGAATTGAAATTAACGTATGAACTGGAAATGTGTGCTCAGATCTTGTAAGAAGCACTAAAATAACAAAAGATTACTACTTGAAATGCTTTGCAAAAACTTACGTGATTTCAACCAATCCGATAAGATTGTCAAAACCGTCAATCTTCTCAATCAAGTCGTCAATGCTGCTCTTTTCATCTTCAATAGTGCAAGCGATCTGTAATTTGCTTCCATCAACAGCAGGCGGAAACTTCATACCTAAAATGTACATTAGTAAAGTTAAACTCAAAAAACTGCTTACATTTGCCCCACTTTAAACCATCCATTTCAATTTCTTTGATCGCTCCTTCAAGTACATTCAGTGAGACTTCACCATTAAGCGCTTTGATCTCGAATACAACTGATGATTTGATAACAGGTCCAGCGTCTGGAAACAAAGCAACTAAGCGCTCTTTTACATTCTCAATATCGTCGTAAATAGCCTAAACAAAACAGCTTAAATTATTAAAGTATATAATTAACAACTTACCTCAATGTCTTCTTGTGGAAACAAAGATTTATCGTCTTCAAATAACTCAGAAAGTCGACTAGACGCCTGCTCAACAGTTTGACTACGCATATGCTCATACACAACCAATGCTTCAACTGAATCTTGTGAAAGGGCATACTCCTCAGATTTGACAACATGAAGAAACTTTTTGAGATCAAAGTTGCTTTTGGTGATACTGTTAACATTTGAATTGATCCATTTATCGACAGTGTGAATCTTTGCTGCACGATCTCCCAAAATTTTATTGATTATTGGCGTAATTCGAGCCTTTCCAAAAGATGAATTGAGCTTTCTCATGCTGGACGTCAAAGCTTTCTGAGCCTGGTTATTATTGTAGTTGTGATTGAGTGTGGATGTTGACGAATCATAAGGCGGCAAAGTCTTTGCTTCTTTGATCAAATTGGAAAGATATTTGTGACAAATCCTAAAATCCAAACAATATTCAAGAACAACACTCTTAAATCTTACAGGCAATAGCCGTCTTTAACCAAACCTCTAGCTCCGAATGGACAATTAGCACGTTTGCAAGCTCCAAGCGATTTAACGCTTTTGCTCCAGGCTTTTATCTTCTAAAACAACAAAACCTTATTACAGTGAATCATTTAATAACAAAATTACTTTTGCGGGTTTCTCAGTGTAAAAGCACTCGTTCCCAACACTCTCAATTTTCTTCAACGCTGCTTCATACCAATTGTTCATCTCACGTTTGAAAGCTGCAGGCGTTTGCGCCAATTCATTGATTCGAGAAGTAATGTTTCCATCACTTACATTTCCAGCCAACTCTGCATCTAAAAACATTAAAATTAGATGCAAGCTAATAGTTAACTTACTGTAAAGCTTAACTGATTGAATGAGGAAGTATTCAATTTCGTCCGCCTCAAGATCAGTCAATTTATCGAAAAGCTTGATTGCGTAGACCCCTCCAGATTTCAACTGTTCAGCAAGTTTCTTGTGGAACGGCTGAGTCTAAACACAGAATTTTACAGATTTTAAAAGAATACAACTTACGGGATTGGTTTTAGAAGCATTTTCAAAATGACTCAACAAGCGCATATCAAAGTCTTTTGTTTGGCCGGGATAAATGAATTTCTTGTCAGACGTGAAAAATCCATAAACCGTATGACGTCGCAAATTCTTCAACTGTTCTTCCAACTCTTTGATACGCTAAACTCGCATAATTAACTTTATAAAGAAATTATAACTAATCTCCAGTGCGGCGGGTAATTCGTATTCATGCGCCAATTTTGGCTTCTTCAAAACAGGTTCCATTTTGATTCAACTTTCTGAAGAAACACAACTAAAAAGTGATGTAAAAAATTAAAGCAAAAAGGTTTGAAAGTCAATTCTGTTTGCAGAATGTAAATTTTAGTCACATATAAATATCACATCAGCTCTAAAACATCTAAATAGATATAATCGAGCGATGTTTGATGTTAACACAAGACTGTCTAGATGCAAAGCTGCTGGTGCCAAACTAATCGGTAACATTTACATTTTTAAACTTACATCTCTTTACGGTCTAGGTTCTTTGGCTACTTTACGGGCCGGTGGCGAAAACGAAAAGAAGTGATCGAGTACGAAAGTAAGTGTGGCTTCTGCTTGTTTCGCGTAGTTTAGTTTGAAAAAGCCATTCAAACTTTCGTAGTCGACGCAGAGCCTACAATAAACAAAAGTCAATTAAATCACAATCAACAAACTTCTTTATTTAGCCAACGAACCCGAGCGAACTGTTACAGAACAGCCGTCAAGCAGCATTGCAAGTGCTTTTACGGTATGCAAAAGTCGGCCAAAGCTGGACGAGTTGGTAAAAGGTTACGACTTGTTCTTATTGGCTCAACGTTCTCTGTTTACAATGAAACACCCAGAGCTGGGAATGGAGGAACAAGTAATGAATTCCTGCAAACTTGCGTAAAATCAGTATTTTAGTTCATCCGGCCAAAAAAGAAATACTTAAGCAAGATGGAAGTTGATAGCATTCCGTTGGTTTTAAATCTGTTTAACAACCATTTCGGAATTCCGTTCAAGAAGTTGGGAAAACAGCAAAAGGCAACTAACTTCTACACAGACAATTTTAACAGTTAATTTTTTAGGTAGACTTGGTGATCAACGCGTTCGACGACTTCAGTTTGTTTAACAAAGCCTACCTCACTTGCAAATTCTTTCCCAACATCGAAGACGACCGTATTGCTCACACGCAAGGTTATTACACTGCAACAACTCAAATTGATCCGGAATGGTTCTTTGAAGGTTACGTAGTTGTTGACAGGATTCACGAATACATACAGTAAGAAGAGTTGTTTAAATCTCATTTAAATTTAATTGTTTAGAATCATCGAACCTATCCGAATGAAGATGCTACGCAGTGTCAATAAGGTATCTTTTAGTTTTAAACAAAGTTTATTTTCATGTTTAGGCACGCCAATTGAAAGCACGAAAGATCGATTTCTTGGCGTTCATGTTTCTAGCTCTTTGGAAACACGGTAAACTTTTCAAACTATCTTTAAACGTTTAATTGTTTTTGTTTCAGTTGAGTACGCAAATCTATTGACAGACGAAATGACCACTTACAAAGAAGAGCTCTTAAAAGAATGGATGGACAGCTTAAGAGACGACTATGGAGAAGATTCCGTAAAACGCTTTGCTCAACTCATGATATTCTACTACGAGTCCGATGTAAGTGGCACAAGTGCTATTTAATGCTGATCTAATTGATTTAGGACCTGGCCTTGGAGTTGGTAAAATCAAAGATGGTTTTGCGAGTCTACTTGCTACGTAAGGGACGAAGACGATTGGTGCGACATTCAGGCGCACATGAAAAAACTCAATTTGACCGACGACGATGAAGTCAGACCACCTCAAGCTCCTTAGTTATTTGACTACAACTTTATTTTGAACAAACCAATCATAACTATTTAATCAATAAACTCGCTAGAAGTGTTGACAATTACTTTATTCTACAAAACAACAAAAAGGACCAATGGATTAAATGCTACGCGGAAACGGAGTATGTGGGCAAAGAGCAGATTACAGAGAAAAGATCGGAATAAATAAAATGTAGATAGTGATAGGATGGAGTTGGTGTGCGCAGATCTCGAACTGCTTTTCGCAAATGTGCTGGTCTATATCGGCTGGGCTTGACAACAAAAGAATAGTGGACGTTGCTGTTGGAGTGTTCGGCATTCGGCTTCGTGACTGCTGTTTATCCGAAGCGGATTGAAGCAGGTTTTCGCTTGTCCATAAGCATGGCCTCTTCGTCGCCGAAAGGCTCAGCAGAGCGTTTGCCAAAGCGCATGTAAGCGCTCTTTCGCTTGATCATGGCTGGAGACTCTTCCATCTCAAAGAATTCGGGGATTTCGCCAGCTGATCGTTTGCCGAACCTGAAAACAACACCATTAAAGATGTGCTCGATTACTACTAAAACAAACCGGAGATAGGCAGATTTTCTCTTGTTGACCAATTGTGCATCGTCGTAGAAGTCTGATTCGTCGATGGCCGAACGTTTTCCGAATCTGGAACAAGCAACATTTAATCACTACTAACTACTGCTAAATACAAACCTCATGTAAGCTGATTTTCTCTTTTGCAAGTTCATTCCGTCATCGTATCCTGTAAACAAGTGAGAGTTATTATGCGTTCAAACACCAAGTTTGTACAATTATTGAATTTCAAGCAGGGACACTATACAATTAGTCGGCGGATCAAATTCCCACAAAATGCAAATCTTGTTCCGCCAACTTACGATTCGTAAAGCAAAAGTCCAACTAACCTTGTGCCTGGAGCAGCGCAAAAAGTGAGGCAAGAGCCAAAACGAGAAGGAGAGATTGATTCATTGTGTAGCAAAAGGGCTGCAGATTGCAGATGGTCCCGTAGTTTGTGCTGAAAGTTTAGACTGTTAAATTGCTCGCACTTTCCGATTTCCGGCTCATAATTTAAACACGATTTGTAATTGCAGCTGAGTGGACTGCACTCGCATGTACAGCTTATAAAAAATGCAGTAGAATGGCCAGTTGGCATCAGCCCGGAAAACACCACGAGACGTCATTAAACTGTTGATGTTTGTCAGACCGAAATAGTTTAAGACTTCGAAGTCGGAGGCAAACGAAAATTGAATTCCTATGATTTTCTAAAATCCTAATTTGATTTTAGCCAGGCATTTTAAAATTCAAACTCCCGCCTCTTGGGACTACGTTGGCGGAGACCAAGCTCCACACAGTTAATTACAAAGCAGCAAATAATTTTTGGTTTTTAAAATTAGTTGTTCCGACTTCCGCAAACTCTCAAAAGGTTTGTAGACTTTTAAACTTACAAAACAAAATGCCTATTTTTGTCGGAAAGCTATTCGAAAACAACCTTTATAAACGCTTCAAGCAATAACTTAATTGATTAACAAACGGCGTTGGCCCAATGACAGTAATCTAGTTTGTTGCACAACAATAGCAACTGTTCTGAAAACAATCCAGGAGTTCACGCAATTTAATTAGCTATAAAAACTCTGACTGTAATCCAATTTTATTGACTTCATGCGAATTAAGGTGTGCCCAAAATAATTTGATTCTGCGTAAGACAATGATCAAAAGTGATGTGACTTTTAAGTGGTCACAAAATTAAAAGTTCGCATCTAGTTGTTTTTTAATAAGTACACTCAAACTACACATTTCAAAGCGGCGTTCGCTCACACAGATCCTTGCCAACTAAAACAAACTAGTTTCTAGTTGTCGATTACAGAAATTAGGCAATTCGGAGAATGTGGAAGTGCCTAACAATAACGGTGGGCTGGCACTAAATCAATTTTGAATAGGATGCATGAACGACTCTAATTTGCTTATTGATTGTTGGGAATGGAAAGAGCCGGCCCGGAGAGAAAAGGGCATTCACACGCACATTTGCATAATGAAAACTTTTCGGAATTGAAAGCACAAAAACCAGACAAATTATGCGTAGCGGTTGTGACAAATGTTGAATTACAAGGGTTTTAAAACTTCAAAGCATTGCAAGTTTTCGAAACTGCACGCATAATTTAACATGTTTGGGCTTTGGGATGTTTGACATCCCGCCGAGACCCCCCGCACATTTCAAGTCATTTTTGACCTGCAAAGATCAAAAAACATCACTTTGCTCAAGCACTCAATTATGCTTCTATTTTGGTCCGATTCAAACAACAACCATGTGATTTCAAATGATTGTTTTTGGTAGAACTTCCACAAAACAAAGATAAACAGCTGGCGTGAACGTTGCGTAAGCGCATTCTACACCCGAACAGGAAATTTGAAAGACGCAGATTTTTTTGACACTTTGTGGGAAAACTGTGGCCGACTGTACACGTTAATTGCCCTCTTGGCACTACCGCTAAACATGCTTCCACTAAACAAACAACTGATTGCAATTTGGCTGGACTAATGGCCCACGCAGTTTAGAAGCAGAAGGAGGGTGGAGATTGCTAAGCTCAGACTGATCTTGCACTCCTTCAACCACTTCCAACTTAAATGACAAATTTCCGACTGACCGTAACAGTGAATAAGCCGGAAATCATAGAACATACCAAGCGCCAAATTAATGCCATAATTTAGGCGGACCTTGTCGAGACTAAGATTTCCGCCTATAATCCCTCAACGAGGATACTTGTTTTTCTATGCATAATGAGACGGGTTGATTAAGGTTGTTCGCGGAAGCAACGTGGGGAAATTTCTGAGACCAATTTTCTCTTAAAAAAACACGTGCAATTGAAATGAACCGCAAATGCCCAGTTGTTTTGATGTACACTTTTGGAATGAAACAGGTGAATTCGAAATGACCGAGTTGAAAAATGTAGAGTTTAAAAGTTAAAGATTATTTTTAGTTGTTTGTTTTGGAACAGTCAAATAAGTAAACAGTAAACAAGTTGTTTGAATGCAATATGAAGTGTTAATAATTTCCTGAATGAAGCAAAGACCAAAGTTTCTTCAACGACTTGTTTTTAAATCTCAAGCTTTCAAAGTACTAATCTACTAAACGAATGACCACTATAAGTTTCGGAGTCTTCAATTGCCACATTTATACGAGTCCACAACAAGTTCAATAGCTCGCGTGAAGCACGCAATAGTGCACACAAACCACAGTAATTATTCAAACCATTGTCCACAATAAATTAATTCTACACGGGAAGCCTACACGATTCTGTAATTCCAATTCCAAGGACGACCCGAACATCATCCGCCGTCTTCTCACATTTTTTAATTTAGAGGGCAATCGGATAAGTTTCGGGAACGCGAGTATCGACCAGATTTGTGAACATGTATGGATGCATGCTTAGGGGATTATAAACGAATAGAACGTAGAATGTTTTGGACAATTAGCATGACTTCAACCTTTGTTCGGAGTCAACGGACCGTTGGAGTGAAAGTAAAAGCACCGTAAAAATGCACGTCGACAGCGGCCAGAAAAACCGACCTTCTGGCCACGAATCGACTTCGTCTCCACTCGTTTTTAAACAGACGTCCCGCCGTGATTCCATACCATCGGAAATTGGCAATTTGTTTCGGTTTACTTTCCAATTAAAATTCGGGAGACCGCCTCTTGGCCTCTTCTACCGTATTACGAGTGCAGTAGAGAAGGCCATAGTACAAAGGACGAATTGTCGTCATTTGACCTGTAAGGAAAGGATGGGTGCCATTGTGTGGAGCGGCGTTTGCAAACAAAGTGATTCGGGATGGCATCTGCGTGGGTACAACTCAATTGCTCCGATTGCAAAAGCAAATGGAAAATGACGAAGGAATGACATGATGTTTGTTGGCTCGATAAACTATAGTGATTGAAGTGATATGCTTGCTGCCTTGATGATGAAATGCGCAAAGACACTGTAGCAACATAATATAAGCCAGTGCTTTGTGCAAAAACCCAAGCATTTATATGGGCAATCCTGGAAGCTAAACACAAACATCATTTGACACTTCTCAGATCACTTTGTATCGAAAGAGGAACCAATGTTCTAACTCAAAACAACAAAGAAATTTTATACACTCATGTTTGCAACAAATCTTTCACAACGCCTTCTTCGAATTGAAACGAATTTGTGTCAAAAGAAATTCAATATAGGCAAATATTTGTTACAAAAATCCAAAGGTCGGACGCACAAATCCGGTTACAGTTATCGTTTGGCAGACCGTATTAATTGTTCTCGATCAGAATCATTTTCAAAATAAAGCGTAGGCTGACTGACAAAAACAAGTGTTAAATAAACTGTTCAAATAAACTGTCAAAAGAAGCGAGTTCATTTGTTCACTCATCAACTTGCATTGATAAAAATTCTTCCATTCAATTGTCTTGCTTCCGCTTCATGTTTAGAATTGGATTTTTGTTGTTGATTGGCTCGGATGTTCTTATTTTAGAACTGAACATCGACAAACTATGATCTAATGTTTTTAGATTGTTGTGTAATCAATTGCCGTCACAATATTCAACAACCGTTGACGCAAGTAGACAATTATTTTTAATTTTGATCTTATTGCTCTGACGCATAAACAGAGGGTGTAGTAATTTGAGAAGATGTGTAGTTTTATCATCTTGGTCAAAAATGTTTTTGTAGAAATTATGCGGAGACTGATGTTTGCTTAAAGACACTTAAGAAATTTGTTTTTGTTGTTGATCTATTTGAATGTCACCTTATCGAATTTATAGAATACTGTAAAACAACAATGAATCAACTGAATTTGACTATGTCTAATAGATCAATTCTAGTTGACAAAGTAGGATTTCATGTGGAGTGCGCTGATGTTATTTGGAAAATTTCGCAAAAATTCACTCAAAGCAGAAAGACTACTGTAGTCGTCAAAGCTAACCAGAATCCAATTAACTCAAATGACGAACAAATTGGCTTTGGTGCGTTTTGCGAAACCGACTCAAAATTAAAAATATTGGTTTCTTGTTATCGTGTGCGCCGGAGGCATTCGTAAGGTTTTCATCCAAAGAGTGTTTAAAACAAACATCTCAAGCGCATTTCAATAACCAGACAATTACGCCATTTCAGAAAAACAACGTTTTAAGGAAAACAACGCGTCGAAACAATCAAAGTGCAATTAAATTTTGCAGTTGGAATACGGGGGCACTTGGCGCACAAAACAAATACAGTTATTTCAGTGGCACGCGCTCTACAACCCTCGACCCGGAATGTGCATCAATAAAAATGAGAAATTGCCTTTCGGGCCACAAGGTATCTGTCAGTCTTCCAATTCTGCCTGGCCCTTATAAATGCCAAAATCTGTACTGGAAGAATCACACTAGATACATTTTGATGGATTTACATTCGCCAGAATGATTTATATTCACTTTTTAATTAACTCAAGACATCACATTTCCGAAGAACAGAAGCTCAAATTAACAAAAACGGCAAAAAGCGCGGAAAAGAAGATAAACACAAAAGATAAGTCGGCAGTATCACGCAACTGCAGAATGCTCAATTAAGTGTTGTAGTGTTTATAAATACATCTTTTAGCGTTAAAGCCTACGCAAATCTCCAAGTAGCAAGAACGATCAGATAAGCTTTCCGTTTTTGTTGACAATTGAAAAACGTCGTCCCAAGAATTGTGCTGGTCACAAGAAGCTAGAAAACACCTCGAAAACAAATTGAATTTGACAAATAAACGTTCTTCTTTTCTCTTCATGACGTCTGGGTTTGAACTCGTAGAACGGATAAAACGTCGCCTTGCAACGTTGGCACTTTTACTGTTGTTCTTAATTGAACATCTTTTGTTTAATTTGACAAATGAAGATAATTGAGAAAACTTTATTAACCACTACTAATAACAACAAACAATTAATAGTCCTATACGCGTTGATTGAGCTGCTTGGCTGTTTCGCGGTAATTTGTCCACTTCTCTGCAATTAACCAAAGACGTTCACGCAATGATTTGTCTTCACACAATGAATTCCATTCTTGAGGAGTACGTTCTCGGCTAAAATTATGCATGACATTTGTTAAAAAGCAAATCCACTTACTCGATGAACAATTTGGTTTTTCCATTCATTTCTGGATCAGCGATTGCGTACATAATTGGTCGAACAGCTTTTTCGGGACGTCGTTCACCCATGAAGAATCCAACGAGTTTCAATAACCAGCGACTCAAGAAGAACTTCTCTTCTCGGCCTTTGTCCAGTCCGCTTCGCGTTCGACCTGGATCAGTCATCAAAATGCTGACATTAGATTTGCCAAGACGCTCAGCTAACTCCAAAGCAAACAACGCAGAAGCCAATTTTGTTTGCTTGTAAACTTCATAGCCGTCCCATTTCTTTTCTTCTTTGTCGCTGTTCAAATTGTCGAGATCAAGCGCTTTTCTAAGAGTGTTAAAGTCAATACTTTCTTGAAGTTATTTAAACACTTACACTTTGTTGATGACATTTGAATTGACAAATACGATTCGAACTGGATGAGGCTGGGCAAGAAGTTTCGGCATCAAAAGTGCAGTCATCAAGAAAGGCCCCAAATAATTGGTCACAAGCATGTTTTCAAAGCCCTAAAAATAGGGTCAATTATTCATTGTGCTATAAAAACTGCAACTTACCGATTGTCTGACAACTTTCTGCTCGTCCATTACGCCTGCATTATGAATTATTCCATCAATGCGCTCCAACTTGAACTTTTCTTAAAATTATGCATGAACACTGGGTTAATATCATTAAAACAAACCTTGATCAATCTTGTCAACAAAGCTCTTGATGCTCTCAAAATTGCTCAAATCAAGCTGGCGACAATAAATTTGCTTGTTCTTTGTGGCCAATGTAACATCTCGACGCTTTTCAATGCATTTCTCTCGATTTCGGCACGCCATGATAACCATTGCATGCCTTTTGGCTAGTTCTTCAGTTGTTTTCTAAACAGATGAATAATAATAGTGGATTATCAAAAACTAACCAATCCAATTCCGGATGTCGCTCCGGTAACAATGTATGTTTTGCCTGTGAGATCTACGTCAAGACTGTACGAAGTTCCTGACTGTGTCATACTAAAACATTTGAAGGTCATTAAGCTCAAATAAGCAACTTGCTTACTCGATGTAATTGTAAAGTCCATATGCAGCACCAAAGGTCGAGAATCCCAGAACCCATGGATTTTTAAAGCTCTCGAGTATTCGTCTTGCGGCCAACATCCTTAAAAAGAAAAATGATAAACTATTACAGCGCAAAAAGAGTCTCAACGTTCTTTAACACTCTTCAGTTTGAAAATGACTAGAAATATCAAACGAACGAAAATACGTATTCAAAAGTCGAAACTTCAAAACAGGCAACAAAAGTCCGAATCATAATTTATTATTTCTGCAAAATGTACCCATAACAATAAATAATAGAGCAGTTAACTGGAAAACAACAAAAAGCGCTGAATTTTAGGACATTATATTTATTGTACATAAACACACAACGCTACCTTAGTTAACAATAAATAGTTGATAGATGCTTCATTGTGCGCAACAAAGCTTCCTTGAATGCCTATACCAATTTCTTAGCCTCAAAGAATCCCTTCAAGTGACGCATTTGCCAAGCACCTGCCACCAACAAGACAACCGTTTGAATGACAGACCACCACAAGACTCTAAAAACATGCAATTAGTAGAGAAAGTGTACTTGAAGACCTTACCGAGAGTTAGTGCTTTCGCTTGTCTGTCGGAAACGTTCCTCACGGTAGCGCTGATAGTTTTGCTCTTTGGTGATCTGCTCGACTTGATCTAGCAACTGGCGAATTCGCAACTGCAATTCATTCAATTTGTCTTTGGCTGCAACCTGGGCGTAGTCTTGGAGCGTGCTCTCCAACTTGAATATCCAAATGAACACGGAGCTGAGCACCACTGAACCAAGCAGTAGAATTGGAATAAAGACAGATCAAATGTTCTCCAGGAGTGTGCGACGTAAATGTGAAGCGACCTTCGTATGTGTAGAGTTTGCTCAAAATGACTTTCTCGTCCGGATCTTTAACTTCCACATGCATACCGATGTTTGGATCTAAAAAGGCATAGTCAGCAATGTCAATTTGCAAAACAACTTACAGTCGCCATATCCTTTTGTGTTAGGATCGTACAACTGAACTTTGTAGTTGCCAATCACCATAGTTTCATCTGGGATCTAAATTTACGTGTTTTAGTTGGAAATTGACTCTAGACCTCATACCTCCTCAATAAAGCATTTTCGTTCTGTCTCAGCAATGTGGAAATACAATGAGGAAGCTGGCAGAACTAGAAGAGCGAACAATACCAGATGTGACCACTCCATGACTGAAATGGAAAAGATTAAGTGTTGAATTTAACTCGACTAGTAAAATGGGAAAACTTTAAAACTGATGAATTGACTGAGAAGAGCGTAAATCAAAACTTTAAAACTGTTGAATTGACTGGGAAGAGCGTAAATCAAAACTACAAGAACGTGTGAATCAAAGATTTTTATGACTAGGCATTATTATTGTTCCAAGTATGAGTTAATCGAAAAAAACAAGCTAATTTATAGTTCAAAAAATTAACAAACAATGATATCAAGCTGAATTTTCGGTAGTCTTTCCCTGATTCTTAAAAGTCCACGCTGTTAATTTTTGCGTGCAACAGAACGCAAGGCAACGTTTTATCTTTGCAAGAGTCATTGTATAAATGCGCTGTTTTGAAATAACTTTTTGCAACTACCCATATTTTAAACTTCTATCAAACTTTTAATTTCTTTTTGATTGAGGATGGACGTCGACGAAAACAAAGAAGAACAATCGGTGACATTGCGCATTTTTGCCGAAGATGGTTCCACACTAAATGATGCGCCGATTTTAATTCCATTTTCAACCAGTGTCGATGAACTCCAAGGACTTTGCAACCAGTTGTTAAATCAAGAAGAAGACGATCAGTTACCCATTCAATTCCAAACTGTAGATGGCGTTGAAATTATCAATTCAATCAAAGACTCTATTCCAGCCGACTCGATTGATGAAGAAAAAGGTAATACTGACTTTAACTAAATTGTGTTCAACTTACTTGTTTTAGGGCTTGTCAATTGTTTATTTGCCACAAGCATTGTTTCGTGTTCGACCTGTTACAAGATGTACTTCAAGTTTGCCTGGCCACAAACAACCTGTTGTTTCAATTCAATTTTCACCGAACGGAAGGTAGTTTCAATTATTAAGTGTGAACAGTAGCAGTTCTCATTATTTAGAATGCTCGCTTCTGGATCAGGCGACAAAACAGTCAGACTTTGGGATCTAACAACTGAATTACCGTTTCAAACATGTGAGGGGCATCCAAATTGGGTTTTGTGCATTGCATTCAGTCCAAATGGCAAGAAACTGGCATCTGCTTGCAAGTCTGGAGAAGTAAGCATTGATAATCGTTTTTGCTAAGTGTAAACACTCTTTTAGATTTTTATTTGGGACCCTAACACTGGAAAGCAGTTGGGAAGAAAACTTATTGGACACAAACAATGGATTAATGCGTTGGCGTGGGCTCCGTTGCATGAAGATCCAGAATCAAGACACTTGGCTAGCGCTGGCAAAGATGGGACAATTCGGATATGGGATACAATTACACAGCAAACTGTTCGTGTACTTTCTGGTCATACTTCTTCGGTTACTTGCGTTCGATGGGGTGGCTGTGGTTTTATCTATTCTGGATCACAGGTAATTTAAATAGCCATGAAAGTTTAAATCCTATTCATTTAGGACAGAACAGTGAAAGTTTGGCGAAGTGACACGGGCGCTCATTATCGAACCTTTGAACAAGCATGCTCATTGGATCAATACATTGGCATTGAATGTGGATTATGCGTTACGTACAGGCGCTTACGATCCCAAAACACAACAAACACCGGCAAATATTGAGGCTTGTTTAGTCGAGCTTCTCATGAATTCATTCGTTTGTTTTAGGAAGCAAAAAATGTTGCACTTGAACGCTACAAATCTGCATTGAATGGGAAAACTGAACGACTTGTGTCTGGATCAGATGATTTTACATTATTCATGTGGGATCCTACCGTTCAAACAACTCCGATTGCTCGTCTCACAGGTCATCAGCAATTGATTAATCAAGTTGCATTTTCTCCCGACACTCGGCTCTTGGCTTCAGCCTCGTTTGACAAATCTATCCGAATCTGGTGCGGCTCTACCGGACGTTTTTTGAAGACATTGCGTGGACATGTACAAGCTGTTTATCAGTTGGCTTGGTCAGCAGATAGCCGGTTATTAGTTTCTGGTTCAGCTGATTCGACTTTGAAAGTTTGGAATATGCAAAAGAAAGAATTGATGTTGGATTTGCCTGGTCACGGAGCCGACGTTTTTGCTGTTGATTGGAGCCCAGATGGAGAGCGAGTAGCAAGTGGTGGAAAAGACTGCGTCTTGAAGTTGTGGCGTCAGTGAATTGTTAAGCTATATTGTTGAAATTTGTTGTTGAGTTTACAATAATAAATTTGTTATTTCAATCTAGTAGGCTCTTTTATTATTTTGTTCGGATGCAATTTGTATTTACTTTGTTTACAGTTATGATTTATAACTGCTTTCGTTAAGATGGTTGTCGAGCTTGGCGAAACATTAATATCAGCTGTTCACAATGCAATTACTTCCGGAGAGCAAATAACTAATTTGGAACTTACTTCAAGGCTAAATGAAATAACTCTTGCACATCAAATATTCAAACGGGCTCAATGTTCTTCGGATATTGAGAAGACTTTACAAAAAGAAGACTGCACAGATAATGTAAATTTCAAAAATGTTATTGATCAAAAATTGTCATTTTAGGATAAACAACTCATCTTTAAGCTCATAAGTGAAGATCGTCAAAAACAATCAGACTTTTTCGACTACAAGTTGAATGTAATCTTGAGCAACGACGCTACCTTTAAAGCTTTAACGCCAAAGATTGAGATGAGAATCAAAGATCAAGAAGTTGAACTTTCAGCGGAACAATTTTCTGATTTGCGCTATGAAGTTGCAAGAGCAATTCATCGAATGCAACACTATTTATATTGAAACACTCAAGAATGTAAATAAATTTATTACCCGATTCATGTGAGACAATATTTATACAAATAAGGCAAGTTAAACAGGCACTGGAAAAGCATTGTATTTTTAATTCACCAGTCATAGAACTCGTTGAACAAATCAAACCGAAGGCAACTGCATCACTTGCCAACGTTGTCGAATATCCGTTTTGTCACATGGCTGAACACAAGAGTTATGTACACATAATTGATTAAAACGACAAACCATTGCCTGAACACTGAGATTTTCAACTTGAACGCTGATACTTGTTTTTGGGATTAAAGCTAAGCATCTGTTGCCAAATTTAAGTTGTCCGTCCGCTGGTGTGATATGCCAACGATCAGTCGTTTTCTAAAAGAGATGTACAGTTAATGACTAATTAATTGAATAATTAAAGAATACCGTTTTACATGGTTTATTGATAAGAGCACCGATATCATTGACTATTAGACACATTTGTAAATTCGCATGCATAAGAACGCCAGTATCCGGTTTGTAGACCCACTCTTGATTTCCTCCCATATAATGGCACGCACTCAAAACAGGTTGCTGATTGGCTTGAATTTTGTGCCAACTGTCCAAACACGTTCCATTTTGTTCAATTGAGAAACGTTCAGATTTAGTAGGAATTCTAAACAAAACTGTAAAGTGGACCGATGTAATTTCTATCTTAGATTAAACATTATTCAACAACTCAAAAGGTTTTCTAAGAAAGCAATTATCAACAAAAGAATCTTAACTTTTCATAAAGCTGAGTTACTCTATTTCACACTAATTCTAACACGCATACTGACAGACAAACAAATATTGTAAAGTTAAATGTTTAATACTTCAACTCCGGATACACTTCTTTCAGGAACCACGAGAAAGGTTTGCATTTCAATCGTTCGCGGATTTGCGAGTCGCTCGCTGATGCTAAAACAACAATAGTCAAAAAACATATTTCAAAAACTAGACTTACTCTCCAAATTTCACAGTGCGCGCTGCGGGAACTCGCAATAAGTAGTAGGACTTAAACTCGTCTAGCCAAACTTCTGCCGCTCGTCGAGTATTTCGCTGAAAGACGTTGCCAGAACCACCGGGAAAAGTATACGGATGCTGCTTTCTGAAAATAATCGTTATGTGACAAATCAAAAAGCGTAAATCACCTGAAAGTATGGCCAACTCTGCTGCATGGTAAGATTTCTAAAACATTTCAACGCTAAGTAACTAAACTCCGGAGTACTTACCCAAACTTCCATGACATTGCCAAACACGGAATGACATTTCCAAGTTTTCACCGCCTAAAAATATAGTGCTAATGATAAACAGTTGAAAATGCTTACCCCAAACGTCCATTTGCATATCGTAGGCGCCAAGCTCATTGAAAAAGTCTTTTTTGATCATGAATAGTCCGCCTAAACAACAAATTAAATTCAACCCTAAAAGATCAAAACTTGCCAGCCATTGCAGGAGATTTAATCGGGGCCAAAGGATTCTTACGTCGTTGTTGGCGCGCTTCAGCCGGCAAATAATCCCATTTGAATACCAAGTTCCAATCAAAGCCTCCTCGTAAGTCTGCACTTGCCGCAACATAATTGAAAGAATCCATGTTGATAACGTCAATCACCGGCGCAACAACCGCTTTGTTGTTTTCAACAACCCGTGCTAGCAAAGGTTCCAACCATTTCTCATTACATTCGCAGTGACCTAAAAGTAAACAAGTTTTAATTGATCCTTCAAATGGTAAAACTTACTGTCCAGAAAAGTTAGAATTCCCGATGATGCCAATGAAGCACCTTTGACGCGTGATCGAATTAAGCCCTCTCGTTGAGTATTGCGTATGACCCGTACCTTGTCCATTTCAGCCAATTCTGTTCCAATCGTAACTAAATTAACAAAAGTAAATAAGTAATTGTTTGAAGCTCTGCTTACCATCATTGGAGAAATCATCGACTAGAATAATTTCTTTGACTAGATTAGCAGGAGATCGAAGAAAGACAGAATAAATTGTGCGCAATAGTGTTGAGCGGGCTTCATTGTGGTAAGTGATGATTATGCTTGTGTCGGGCAAGTTGGACGGATATTTCACGCCTTTGCATCTAAAAACACTTAATTGTTTGAAAAACAGCTACAAAAAACTTACACTTTTTCTCGAGAGTCTGGTATCGATCTGTCCATTGGAATTTGGTCACTTGCTGCTTGGTTGAATTTGTTCTTAGCATATCGATCTTCGCCCTCTTTCAATCGGTCTTTTACCAAAAATGCCTCTTTGTCGAATTTGTTCCATGGAACTGGCTGGCCTTTACGCTCGTAGACTAACAACGAGGAAGCTGGTAGAACTAGAAACACGAGTAATACCAAATGTGACCACTTCATGGCTAAAAGTTCAAAAGATTGAATGTTGATACAAATCGAAATTAGAGGCGTTAAAAGACACTAAACATTTTAATGCAAAATTGTATTTTTAGAAAGTTCTTTCCAAAAGCAAACTTTTTAATACAGTGTTTTTCTACATCGATGTCCGGAAAAAGCGAGTAATATTTAATTTACAAGTTAAAAGAGTGATCAGGTTTTAATTGGAATTGGCACTTATTCGTTTGAGACTATTTGAATTTGTTTTGTTTCAGCAAACAAATCAGTTTAACACCTAATCTTTTGCACTTTTTAGTCGTGGCCACATTTGATATTACAGCTAGTTTCGTGTAGTGATTGTGTAGAAACGTGATCTTTTGTTGGCGAAAATTCTTGCAAATAGGAGCTTTGCGGATAATTGGATGGCTAAACAAAGAATTAGGGTTTGAACGTTTTTAAGCACTCACGTTAAGTCGCGGACCATCATAATTGTTGAGATCGTTGACAACGTAGACGAATAAGATAGTTGCTGTCCAGACGAATCCAAAAAGCAAAAGCTTCTCTGCCGTGCATGTAAATTTCATTCGAGATTATAGAGTCCTGTTGTTTTAGACTCTTACAGAAGCTTACAAGAAAAACGTGGATTCCGCAATGGCGCGCAAACCATGCAAGGAATCAGCCTGAAATGAGCAAATTAGACAAATGAGTGGACATCTTTTCGCGCATTTGCCACACAAACAACATATTTCTTGCCAAACATGCACGCGTTTCTCAATTTCGCAAACCAGGCCAGAAATGGAGGCAAGAAGATGAATTTTCACTTTGGAAATTTGCATTGTGCGGCTGAAATCGGATCCATATTTTGGCTAGGCGGCTTTTCAAATAAAGCGGACTTTCTTGAGGCGTTGGAACTTTTGCGCACGTTCGTTAAATAAAATGTCTCAAAAACTAGCTCCACCAAAACATTTATATTAGAGATAAATCCAGACGCACCAACCCATCAAATTGAATATTTATGTAGCCGAAATAACACAAACGGGATGTTCGCAAAAATACGCCCGAATTCAATTAACGGTGCAAGATAACAATAGGACCGAATCACTTAGGCGCACATCAAAAAAAGACACGTATAAATAATTCTGCTGAGTTTATCACCAAGCAGTGACTACGCCATTTTGTGGACAACAAATAACTAGGTTTCGGCGTTTTTCTATTCGATGTCCGGTTTTTTAAAATCCTGACAGCTGGCACACAAGTTACGCGTCTTTCGTCCCGCCAGCAAATCGATCACTCGTTCATTCGGTTCCAAAGCTCGAATGACCAAAACCCATTAAGAATCATAAGTAGGAACAAATAAAAGTAAAATATGACTTTCTTTGTCGAGCCATAAATGCGATAACTATTAAAGAATGATGTGTTTGTGAGTTAGCAGAAACTAAACAACTCAGTGCTGGGAAAAGTGAGCTAAAAAATAACCGCCGAACATTATCTGATCGGAGCACAAAAGTTGGAATAATAAAACACCCAGGTTTCGCGCCAAATTTCATTGCTTTGTGGTCGAATAAGCACTGCAACAACAGAACAGATTAACTGCCAGCGATTAGCCCAAAGAGACGTGATGAGTCGGGGTCATTGAGTGTTGTTTTAAAATAAGCAATGCAAATCGGTTGCCGAAAACAACATCGAAAGTGACCAACACGTTTAAAGCTAAGAGTTTTCTGTATGAATATTAAAGTAAAGTGTGTATGTAAAGATACGCTCAAATTGCTTCCGGCTATTTATTTCCCTTTTTCATAAAATAGCTGATCATTGTGTTGGAAAATGCAGCGCCCACTCGATTACCCCTCGGCCACTAATAAACAAACAACTGGCTAACACTTACTCCGCGTTCTCTAATTCGCAGTCTTAAAAGAGCGTTTTCGGGCAAGGGTTATTGTTAAGTTTTTGCGCGCAGTAGACAAAAACGCAACAGACAAACGGCTACTTTAGATTGAGGTCGAGTATTGTATGCGCATGGGTCAAGCGAAAAACACCTGAAATTAGTTTGAACGGCAAACAATAGCCAAGTGGACTTTTGTGTTAAAGTAAGATGGCGATTTGTGTTGAAAATCTCGACAACAAGCACTTGTCAAACACTTGAGTAGTAATTAATTGGAGGTCGTGCATCCGATTAAAAGTTTCAACGCTCCATTTATGAGTTCTCACAAAACGGAAGTTTCGAAAATTACAACTGGGGGTTATTGGCTAGGTTGGCCGCTGAGAAACAAGTGCTGTTCATGCGAACTTATAGTTTGGGTCATTCACACGCTGCAATTGACGTTGTCCTTTGGCGCTCCAAACGGAAATTCACTCGCTACTCAAAACAACCAGGGACACTCAAAATTCAGTCTCCAGCAAAACGCGTTATCAAAACGGCCGGTTTCGGAGTTGAAAGCCAAAAATTCGTTGAATCTTCTTCTTCGGCCCAGCCGAACAAATGAGCAAAAGGAAATGTACACGACAACAAACTTTTTACCACTCGATAGAGCTTCGATTCGAGCAAGTCGTCTGGTCCAAATGCCCTATTGCGCTTTGTTGAACAATTGGAGGCGAACAGATGTGTTTCGCTCGCATGTCCACAACACGGCTCGGAGAAACCTTTTTGCATCATCTCATACAATAAATGCCGTCGTCTTCCAAAGTGCCGTAACAAATATCCCATTTAGGGTAAGGTCTCGTCTAATTAATTGCGGAGAAGTGGCAATAAATTTCGTTATAACATTCCACTCATGTCGAATAAAAACGACTCAACTCTAAAGTTCGCGTTCAAAAACTGTGATTACGCTCAAATTTAATTCGAGTATTATTTCAATTTCAAACAATTTTCTGCTTACTTGCTTCCTCAAAAAACATCCAAAAGTTGACAACAAGTGCTTTATTTATTTAAAACTCCAATAACTTAACAGAGATTATGATTCAACGGGAAGGTATCAACGATTACGTCGCCTATTGAGTGCCGAGTCGCTCCTTGATTTCTTCCACCAAGTCATCCAATTTGACGTTCTAAACAAATAAAATTAGTTTGAATAGCAATCAAAGTTATCTTACAGTTTCCTCACGAGTCTTTGTTATGCGCAACTTGACACAACCGGCATTCAATTCGTCATTTCCAATGACCAAAATAATAGGAATTCCGTGATCTTCAGCGTACTGGAATTGATCCAACATTTTAGGATTCGGCTTGTAAGAGTGTTCTGCGTTCAATCCGGCGTCCCACAATCGAGTGCACAATTTCATTCGTTCTTCCATCATTTTCTTTTGAGCAGATGCAACGTAGACGTCAACAAAGTTGGTGCGAGTCACTTTCTTTTCGTCCTTGTTTCTCTCAGCATCAGCCTTTGCCTCCATAATACTGAACAATCGCTCAATTCCAAACGAGATTCCAACACACGGAACATCAGTTGGCTTTTTCTTGCCTGAACTCTGTTGGAACATGCCAACCAATTTGTCGTAACGGCCACCAGCAGCAACTGAACCAACCGCAAATTTGTCTTCCGGATTGCTGGAACTGACTGGATCAAATGAAAACTCTAAAAATTGATCGTTTAAAAGATAATTCAAAGTTCGAAATTACTTGTGATGACTGCCTCGTAAATAGTTGCCGTGTAATAGTCAAGACCACGTGCCAACGAAGGTTCGAATGCAACATTCTTGTCACATTTGTAAATAGCACAGTATTTCAACAACAAACGCAAATCTTTGACCGCCTTTTTGATGTTTTCATTGTCGGTGCTTTCAAAGAATGCAAAAAGTTCTTCATTGCTTGGATAGCTCTCTAAAATTAAAATAGTTGAATTTGGTCTTAAATCTATCAACGTTACTTCGCGCCAAAACATATTGTTTCAAGTTGTCAACAGCGGCTTCCTCAATTTTCTTCTCATTGACAAGCTCCTGCTTAACGTCTTCCCATTCAACTTTGTCCAATTTGTCGACAGATGAGCAAACAGTTTTGAAGTCGGTTGGTTTGATACCCGCAAGCGAAAACATGCCTTCAAGCAAAACACGGTGATTAACTCGGATCTCAAATTCGCCCAATTGAAAAGAGGACAAAATTTGGTCGGTGATCTTCAAGCACTCGGCATCAGTAAGCATCAATTCATAGTCTCCAGCAATGTCAAAGTCCTAAAAGCAAAATTAAGAATTCATTCTTACAATAAAAACCTTACGCATTGATAGAATTCACGGTATCGGCCTCTGGACATGGCTGGATTGTCGCGTCGATAGACTTTTGCAATGTGATAGCGCTTCATGTTGGGAATGTTGTTCATGGCAAGGAATCGAGCAAACGGAACCTAAACAGATAAAATATGCAATTGGAATAATAATTTTAATATCCTTACAGTCAAATCGTAACGCAGTGAGCAGAGTTCACCACCTTGATCAGCCAAATCGTAGACCAATTTGCCGCCTTCTTCGCCATATTTGCCCAACAAAACTTCTTTCAATTCAAAAACTGGTGTGTCAATTGCTTCAGCGCCGTGACTTTCAAAAATCTTTGTCAACTGGTCAATAACCTTCTTTCTGATGACCATCTGCTCTGGTCCATAGTCTCGAGTGCCTAAATTCATAAAATTTAGTGATGAAGTTTGCTAATATGGCTACCTTTTGGGGTTTTAAGCTCGAGCTTTCCAGATGCTTTTCTCTTGGCCTCTTTTTCTTTTTCCTGAAATTAGAAAAGTTGATAGTTGCATTGAAAGTTATAAGTTTAAAAAGTCATCCAATTTTAAAAAGTCATCCAATTTTAAAAGCCATCTAATTTTTAAAACTCTTACCCTTCTACCACTCCGATGCGTGTATACAACGATTGATCGTTGACTGTATACGCAGTTTGTGGCCAAAAAAGCGGCTAGTGGTCTAGCTTGCTTTATTAAAAGGCTCATTTTGTCTAAGACTAACAAAAATTTATAATGCAAGAACATTCAAAAGATATTTGGATGCGAAACCACTCAAAAGTCGAAGAAATTCAAAAAGTTTATTCAAGTACCTGTTTACTCTGAACTTTCATGTGATCCATTTTGTCCGGAAGTTGTTCAGCCATTTCAATTAGACTCTCAATCTGCAAAAAAGAAGTTAGAATGAAATTGATGTATGACGCAAAAAATTCAACAAATTGTGTCTCATCGTTCACATGCGCCCACGAAAAGACAACTCGCGTGTAAAAGTTTGGAGTTTTTTCAAATTTCGTTTACTTTGTTTCAAGATCGTTCATAACGCAACAAATTGAAAAAGCACATCTAATTAATTAATGAATTGATTAAAGGCACTAAGTTTAGTCATAAATCTATACACTCGCGCCGCAAAGATCCTTGAGCAAATCGTTAAGCAAATCCTTGAACAAAACTTATTTCACACTATTCCACGAGAATTTATTGCCGACCTCCAAGGACATTCGACACATTTGATGTTTGTACGTACATGTTCAATAAACTAGAGCACAAATGTTCATATAATTTATTCTAGATAAAGCTATTAGCTACATACAAATCAATTAAAGCACACCGAATACCCGTTACCAAAACACTAAATTTACAAAGAACTATTTCTAAATGAGTGAACCGTTGTTTGTGAGGTGATCAGAAGAATTGCAGAGGAGAGTGCTTATTTGTTGTTGCCTCGAGATTTTGAGCAGTGTTCCAGTCTTAGAAGCTTTACATACAGGCTCATTTTCTCGTCTCGCCAGGCTTGGCATCTTCTGAAAAGTGGATTTTTATCACAACAGTTAATTGTAACAACTTACGTTTGGACCTTCTGCTTTGGCCTCCGTGTTGCAGTCAGACAGTATGTTCGTTGCAATTTATTGAGTCGTCTTATTGCTTGAGCAAGTTTTCGTCTTCGCTTGTTCATTTTCTTGATGGTTGCGCGTGGAAGTTGACTGGCATTTTCAAAACATTCTTCCAACTTACGCCCTGCTTTAGTTGTTGTTGTGGTGGGAGTCTCAGGCGTTGATGCAGCGGTGTGATACTCGAAAATTGGCGTATCTTCTGCCGGATAATGATAATGCGGAGCGTTCTTTACAGTTCGAGTGACCAATCGTCGGTAAGAAGAGTGGAAATCTTGATCAGCAGGCAACTCTTCTTGTTGAGAGTCCAATTCAACTGGAATATAGTTGCTTCGGTCGACGTTTTCATTGTAGCTGATTGCGTTGTCTTTAAGCGCCATCGGGCCTGAAATAGAGAGAATTACTTCAAAAAGCTCACTCAATTAGCTTACGTTGAATAGCTTGATTTACAGACGCAACAAAAAGATCATTTTCTTGTTGTTTAGGCGACGGATTGCAATCAACAAATTTGGGAGAGTCGACTTTTGTGTCCGGTGTATGGTAGCCGAAAATAACGGGCAGTGCGATTGAAACATTAGCCAAAAGGCAGAATAGAATCAAATTCGAAGAGAAACATCTAAAATGTTGAAGTGACTTAAATGCTTTAAATTGATAGAACGCCAGTACAGTAATCAAACACGCAAAAGCAATTCAATTGCAACTCGATCGCAACATGCATTCAATGTCGTCGCGCAATAAATCAGCAAAGCATGCTTTCAACACTAATCCAAATGTGCCAAATAAATCAAGCAAACACCCTATTGCTAATTAGACCGCAAGTTGGAGATCAATGCCCCAAATTCGAAGCCATAAACTTTGTTGGAGGCGCAATAAACCCAAAATGCTATGCAATCCATGCGTTGACGTCGATCATAAACTTGGAAATAAATCAACAGCAAAAAACAAGTGTTCACGACGTAATTTCCTGTTCCAATTTGATGCTATTTCGGGTGGCTCGGAGAAAACAATTAAAAGACTGATTTCGAGGCGCATGTCCGTGCAAATCCGTGCATCAGTGTTGTTTGGTGCTGCCGCCGTTCTTCGCCTGGCCAACATTAATCAGTAATGCCGAGACAATTAAATTGCACTACATTCCACGAGTCGTTCGTGGCCTAACCACACTGAGTTCAGATTTCACTTGACAAAAAATCACGTTCCGGTCAAAAGACAAGAAAGCCGAGCCAGCTATACGGTAGTGAGATGGGTAAATTTGGAAACAACTTAAGAAACTTGTTGAGAGATAAGTTTCGAAAAAGAATGAAGTCAGCCTTTTTATATCACTCAAAACTCATTGTCTGCAAAAACAGACACTAATAATTTCACGAAGAACCCGCCTACAAATTAAAGCGGCCATTAAATTCGAATTGACTACACGACAACTGAGTTTTGACGAACAATGACACTGCCAATAAACGGGCCATAAAAGCGAGTTTCAATGATTAATAGTCATTAAACTTTGATCCCACGCATAAACCGTATTGAATAAATTGTAAGGACTGTTTTGAAGTCAAGTTCAATGCTACAGGTTAATGTTATAGGTCAATGTTATCAAACGAAGTCCATTGATCAAAGCCAACAAATTAGAGACGATAAATGAAAGAAATTGAAGAGGCGGTCACGCACGTCGGAACATGGTCTCACAACAAATGAGTGTGTTGTAGAAACAGAGAGCCTACAGAGTCCCAATCAATCAAGGTGCCACAGCCAATTTCGCCGGCAATAAACACTTGGTGGTTCGGGGCCCCAAAAATATGCAATGACGTCGCTGGCCATTCGTTGTGTCCGCACCGCCGCTGACTGATTGCCTCTGTCCACATTCCAAGCATTCCTCAACTCGAGAGTCCGCGGGTATTTTAGTTGCCGGCCTTTCGGTGATCCAAAAGAGAATACGTGAACTCTTCAGTGAAAAACTACGGTAACGCGCCATCAAAGAATGATGTTTATCGGAAGTGTTGTTTTGATGAGCATTGTTGTGGGGAAGAAATTAGCTAATAGGCTATTTTTGAAGATACGGTATTTGCTCTAGTTAGTTAACAGAAATTGTTTAACAAACAATGCAAAAAACAATGTGAACTTATTAATTTTTGGTTGATTAATTAAAAGCTTTAAACAAATTAAACTCACATCAAAGCTCACTTCTCAAACACCAAAACTGCTCACGCAACAAACGAGTTTACACTTCACAGGCAAAGAAACTTAAAACCGAACTTTGAAGTGACAACTTGACACTTTTATACTCGAAAGGGCAAAACAAAAATAACTGCAAAAACAACTAAAAAACTTGTGGAATTCTTTGACGTTCGTCCCGCAAATCAAAACCTGTCAAGAGAGGAAATGGCACGCGTCCCTGCAAATTGCCAAGCCGAAACATGCGACCACGGAGCGATCAAACTCCGGAGTGTTGCGTAAATGAGCGGCTGGAATTTGAAAAATTCAGACAAAAATTTCAAAAATGATTCATGACAAATTGAAAGAAACAAAAATGTTTCTCAAGATCACTTTTTTGTATTTGAAAGAAATCAAATGCAACAATGTTTAACAGCAATTGAAAACACTTTTAATTGATCCAAATGACTTGAACTTATATATCCGCATTGAAACACATTGAAACACGTTGAGCTTGAAAACAAACGAATGCGAATAAATCATGGTGCCTACGCGTTTGTCGCCATTGTTGACAGATGAGTGGGAAACAAGGAACAAAGAGCGCTTATTACAGGAAATGGCCAAAATAATGTGAGATCAAGCCGAATAATCCAAATTGGCCCATAAATATTAATGTCACCGCCATTTTTGATTGTCGGCACTTCCTCATAAACCCACGCTGGAAACTAATTGAATACGGTATCTGTGAAGTTTGAGTGTTTTGTTGAATTCAATAAGTACTTCAGAGGTTTGAGGTTTAATTTCACGCTTGTTGACAGTATCCATGAACTAAAATTAGCATGTGACGTAGAAGCTTGGATGCAACTAATCAATCATCAAGATCAAGTTCTTAAAAACGAATGAGCCAAATTTATCCGGCAATCGACTTGACAATATGCGGCGTGGACGTCACTGCTAGTTTTCGCTGTTGAAAAATGACTCGTTTGGCGGAATAAACAAAACGTTGAAAAAAAAGCTCAACTGTTTTTCAAAGGTGTTAATTTGAGGAAGGAATTTAGAGGCAACTGGCATTATGAATAAGTTGGAGCCGCATTCTTTATTATTCCACTCAAATAAGAAGCCGCAAACAGTTGAACAGTTGAAATCTAATCGCTTAGAGCAGAGATCTTGTAAACGGTCAAAAAGTGACCGGTTTTGTAGAACAATCGCTAACTGCGCAAATGGCTTTGAAGGTCGAAGAGCCGGATTTGAGTGCTTTGTTTTTTGGTGTTTAGAACTTGGAGCTCGGAGCTTACTTTTAAGAAAGAACTAATTTTTTGTGAAGAATGTCGTTTGTTGAAGAAGAAAGACATTTTGTATTCAAATAATAAGCATTTATTTTGACTAAAAGATTCATAGTATTTAAATGCAGAAATTTTCTGCTTAGAAGCGACGACGACGGTAGTTTGATCCGCCTTGGCCTCCACCATTGACGCCTGATGAAGATCGACCAGATTTTGGTGGGCACTAAATTGAGACATTAGTAAGTATTATTGTTTTTATATGGCTTACTGGACAATAAGCAGCATCACGACCTGGTCTGCCAATTCCTCCCTCCAATCCAGACTGGCCTGGCACACCAACAGGACCTGGAGCACCTGATTTGCCAGGAATCTGAACCATTTTGTTTAATTTGATTAAAACGATGCATAAACGTTGAAAACTTACGCCTTTGGGACCTTGAACACCCTGTAAATTAACGTTAATTACTTAAACTCGTTAAAAGAACTTGCCTGTGGCCCAGATTTGCCTGAACTTCCAATAGGGCCGGCCTCACCTCCTAGAAATTGTTTAAAACTTGATAAACAGATTAAAATCTTACGCGGTCCGCGTTGTCCTTTCTATAATTAATTAAATTGTTATAAATGTAGGCTAATTAAAGGTTACCGGTCCTCCGCGTCCAATTGGTTTTCTTCCATCAGCTCCTTTCTCTCCCTAAATTGCATAAGTGGGAAAGGTTTATAAAGCGAAACATACTGGATATCCTTGTGGGCCTAAAAACAATTAAATTAGCAAACATGATTGTTTTTGACACTTTAAGCGTTTAAACATCAAACATGATTGTTTTTGACACTTTCAAACGTTTAAAAACTTGCCTTCTCTGCCAGCAGGTCCAGGCAAGCCAATTTCACCACTAAAAGCAATCAAGAATATTTAAACATATATTCAACAAACGTACGGTCCGCCTGGCTGGCCTAAACAAATGAGTTAATATCATAAAACGTTTAATCTTTTTAAATGTTTTAAGTAATAGCATCAACGTATCCTCAAAAACTCACCATCGCGTCCGGGCATTCCACTTTGTCCATCGGCTAAATTTTGATTTCATTAAAATACAGGGGCATTTAACAAACCTCCTTTCAATCCACGAGCGCCTGTGCGTCCCAATGGCCGTAAAATTAAGATAGTTAGCAATGTTCTCGAGGTCATTAAAAATGATAATCAAATTAAAACTTATCTGGCGGTCCAGCTAGAATCGTTTAATTAAATAAGTCAAAATAAGCTAAAGCTCTTACGTGGTCCTTGCGGGCAGTTAAAGCAAGAAGAAACATCTTGAACTTCTGGAGTAACATCGTCAGCGTCCTTTCCTGAAAAAAGAGTTTACGGTTAAGGTACCGTGTTTTGAAACAAACCTGGAATTCCGTCAACACCTGCTAATCCATCCAAGCCGGGGTATCCGTTCTAAATCAACGTCAACAACTGCACAGAAGAACACTTAAAAACTTACAGGTCCTTTTGGTCCTACAAACTTTCTTTGTTAATCAGTCAAGAAATGTAAAATATGCCTGGAGCGCCCGCTGGACACTTGTTGTCACTGCCAGTTTTACATCCACATTGATCGTGAGGGCCTCCAGTGCCTGGGGGCAAAACGCCGGTTGGAGTAGATGGAGCACCGTTTGGAACTTTAGATGAAGGCCCAGTGCTTGAACTCGGAGCAGAAGGCCCAGTCGATGATGAAGGCCCAGTTGATGTTGATCCACCTTCATATCCTGCATCACGACGACGACGATATTGAGTCTTTTCTCCAAGACGTAGCATGTCCAACCATAAGTCGTCAGTGATTGACTTAAATTCCATCATATCAGCTTCCAATTCGTTGAAGATGCTTTGGACATTGGAGTGAATCGTCCACATAGCCACAAAACATGCCATCAAAGCAAGTCCACTCAACGTTGAAGCGCCAAAGGTGGCGACGTAGGCCTTCATTTTAGACGAGCAAATCGGAAAATGACTGAACTCAAGGATCAGTGTGTTCTTATATAGGCGGCACAACGTCGGCAAAACGGCGCCTTTCAAAAGCAAAACAGCTACTGTTAATTAACGCGCTCGGGCGTAATAAACAATGGACGGGATTTAGCTACTGGATTCTCTTCATTACTGAAATTCTACGATTGCGGGGAAGAAAGTGAATCATAGGGAATGGTTTCTTGTTTTTGCTCACTGATGCAAATGCTATACGGATTAACAAACTTGTGATTAATTCAATTGCAATTCAATGCTCAAAACATTGTTATTAACTAACTGATTAATGACTTCAAATCAAATTGAAACCTTTAAACCGGGTTCCGCCACAATCAAGTTTTGCGGTTCGGTTCTCGACTTTTTGGCTTTCATCCAATCGACCGTAAATAATCCAAATTAACAGCTTGGTGTGTGGTGATTTACTGCGCAGTTCCTCTCCTGACAGCAAATCCAAAACAAATGCCGGTTTTTATCAGCGGTTTATTGGCGCCGTAGAGGTGGGTCATAAACGTTTCGGAAAAAGTTTGATCCGTTTCGGCGTTGCAATCAAAACAACAACACGATTGATTGCACCGGTTTGACAGAAAGTGGAAGACTGAGATATCTTTATTTCCGCATATATACAAACAACACAAACGGTTAATTTCAATTGCACAGATTTCGATCACAACACTCCAACAAATAGAATTCATTTTCAACAAGTCCGTTTTGTGTACAATAACGTTTTGCTTCGTAACAAGTCAATTTCCTGTCGACATCATTCATTTGAACTTGATCATTAAAACGAGACTCAACTATCCTTCCACAAAATTGCACATCTCTTTCACAAACAACAATATTGAAAAGAAACGAAAAAACGCTTTCGCTTTGTGGCGCTCCTAAAATTGTTTGAATCAATCAACACAACTAAAAACAAAAACAACTCACTTCTATAACAGACTAAATTGCCCACATTCCTCGGCATAAAATTTGTTGGCAAAATAGCTTCGGATGCCAAGCAACTTAACAAAAGAAGTGAAATCTGTAGCCGACGTTTCATACTCGTCAAAACTATTCGGAAAGTATTTAAAAACTATACGGAGGTCACATGTTTAAGGAGCTTGCGCCTGGTGAATCAAACCTATGCAGTAAACTTTGGAGTAAAAAGTGAGAGCGACCAAATGCGACTAAATTTATGACTTTTTACATAACTTCCGAACCTTTTATGGACTGTTGTGTGGAATTCGAACTGCACGTAATTAGAGAAATCTTTCGACTGTTTTTAAAGTTTATTAACATCTTCAAAAAAACACGTGTAAACAAAAAAACTTGCACACAAAAAAGAATCAATGTGATTTGTTAGCTCTTTTAAAGCTCAATTCGTTGATGTACGCTTTCAACTCGAGAGACAACTCTTTGTCGTTGGGGCACAAATCGTTCCAGCCCCAAATATCATGGATTTCCGAAAAGTGATCTGCAGCAGTAGAGATTGCTTTGTCGGCAAGCGAAGTCATGTCATTTTGAATTGCAAATGTGAGCAAGCAACAGGCACGGTGAGCATTCAAGCAAGTGACGAGCTTGTTGGAGCATATGTCCTATAAATGTTTTTAATTAGTTAATGAAGACCAAACTACTCTATATTACCTTTAACTTCTCCATTCCGAACTCATTTGCAAGCGAAACCATGTCATATGCATCAAAGTACTTGAGTTCGACTTCACCGTACACGAAGTACTCAACAAGCTTTTTAACTGTCGACAAACAAAACTTGTTGAGATGGATTTTCAAGGTTTGACCGGGTCCGAAATTCACTTTGGAGACGATGCGATCAACAACTGGAGACTTGCCGAACAGGTCAACTGTTTGAATCTAGAAATTCGGTATTTAGACAGCACATATTTAAAAAAACTCACCTCAAACACGTTGGCTCGGCAGAGGATTTCACAGGAACTAAAAAGCTCGTTTCGCGGAACCTTCTCAACAGTATAGAACGGTTTAAGCTCACAAGACGTGCCAGGTAAATTGTTTTCTGGCGAGTTCAAATAGTCAACCGCAAGCAAAGTGTTTTCCTCATTCGGATTTGATGTCCGCAACCAACTCGGCATCTTTGAACGGCTGTACTTCATTTGGAGAATTTTGTCCTCCTCGCGAATGTCCCAGATCTTCGTATCCGATATACGCTTCAGTAATTCTTTTTTCTCGCGTATTTTCCTCACCTCAGCCAAAGCATTCGCCAGCTCTTGAACACTGAACCGAGGCGCCTTCAGGTTTTGTGGAGCTGTTCGTTCATATTTCTCCAGTACTGCTGCAAGTTTGAAGTCGGAGTAGTAAGGAAACGGATGCTTCGAAGAGTCATATTTAATTTGTTTGTTTCCAAGTAAATCTCCTTTGGTCTCCATTTTGGTCTCTGTTTTGGCTTCAATTGAAGGGATCTGCTGGATCATTGAGGTGTCGTGATAAATGCGGCAATAAATGTTCAAAGTGTCATCAACAGTCACGAACGGACTTTTTGAAAACGAACTTTTTGAAGAGCGGAGCTGTTCAACGTGAACAAATTGACTATCGAACTGGCCTGTCAAATCATTGAAGTCAAAGTTGACCTGTTTGTCTAAAAAGCGGAATTAATGAATAGTTTAAATGGCAATTTTAGCTTACTCCATGTAGGCAAACGAACTCCATTGCGCCGGTCTTCGATCCAAATCAGATAATTTAGTCGGACTTTGAACGGCTTTGTTTCAACGGGAACCAGATGGATTTGCACGAATGGAGATTGAGGATGTTTCTTCAAAACCAAACGAAGACTGAGATCACGTTGTTTGTCGATAGTGAAAGCGGCACTTTTGAACTCGAACTTCAAGAGTCCATAAACTTCAGTCGCAGCGCTGAACGGGTGCAATTTCCAGTCAAAAGATGTGTAGCGATCAAGTTCCGAAGTGTCAGCAACGACTCCTTCCAACACTTCAATTCTACACTTGGCAGTCAATGTGTTGGAGACAACAGAAGAGTTGAGAGTTTCAGCCGACTGGAAGAAGTTGGGCCAGCCTTGTCCGTGCAACTCTTGGTAATGAAAGTCGGTAATTGTGGCTGAAACGACAGTTGTTAAATAAATGTTATAGGGTGTAGTTACTTACTTTTAGAGATCTCTCCGGAAAGGAAGCGCTCGACGCAGATGGTCATTCTGACTTTCATAGTTTTGTAGCCGCCAAGGTTGATGGGCTCCAAATAAAGACCGCTGCTGTAGCTATTGTCTCTTGGTCGGTACATCAAGCAGAATCTAAATGGGAATAATTAGAATTAGTCCGCGGAGTTCCATTCTAGATATTAAAACAATACTTACTGAGACTTTGGAATGCCTTCCAACGAAAAAGGCTCGCTTGCAACCCATTTTGTCGTACTTCCATCTGATTTGGCAATTTCGTTGAAGTTCGGGAACTTACAGATGGCAACAGTTATGCTTAGAGCCTTTGACATAGCTTCGACCTGGAGAATTCAATAAATGCAGAAATGAACTAGAGAGTGAGCAGTCAATAATGGAAAATGATCAAATGGCACGAGTGCTTAAGATATGTTGGCTTTTAGGCTTGCGTAACTCGGCTTGAGTATTCGAACAATCGGCGGGCAAGAGTGTTTGTGTGATCCGATTCTTGAATGCTGTGTGACTCGCGGTAATTCACAAGGAACGTGTGCGAGAGTAAAGTCTGCTTTGCAAATTAGTTAAAAGTTGAATTGCATATTCAATATTCAATACTTACAGTCTTTTTTGAAGACGCTCCAATTTGCAAAAGGTCAACAATTACAAAACACACGCATAATTCAACGGACACTTGAACCATTTTCAAAACAATGCAGCGCACTAAGTTTATAAACTATCTTTGCGCAGCAGATGCGTAGCTGTGGGAGTTATTAAAATGTATCGATATTATGTGACTACTAATCAGGCCACTGAAAGTTCAACTTCAAGCCAATTCAGCAGTATTCGAGATGACGCCGATGATCAAACTTATTGTATGTTTAAAATCAATGTTAACAATTCAAGTTGTTTTGTAGCGATTTTGGGGCCGTGTGTGGGTGTTTTAAGCGTTGGCTTCAGCTTGGTTGGTCTTTTTACATTTTTTGTAATGCTTCCTGCTTCTTTGCAACGCATTCAACGCACCAGCGATTTTGTTACTCTACAAGCAAACACATTTAAAGTTTGTTTGTTTATTAAAATGTGTTTAAGTTTTTTGTTCAGATAAACACAAATCGCCTTTGGCTTGACTTACAACAAATAAGAAAGCAAATTCGGTCAAGACGTCAACTCGATAAAAACGAGTTTTCCGGCCCTTCACTGGATTCAGTTCCTTTTCCAATGGGATGTAAGTTTTAGATAAGTTTGTTGTTTCTTTAAGGTGTTTTTAGTCATCCCGTTTCCCTTTCACAAGGTAGTTCTGTGCAACTCGAGAATCGAAATTCGAAAAACAACAAAGAAATGAATGAACTTTTTTGAGTAAACTTTTTTGTTTTTCGAATTTCGGTTCTCGAGTTGAGACTAATCTTTCGTTAGTTCAAAGTGTACAGACATCCCAACTACAGAGTCTGGAGCTGGTGGTTCAACAGCTAATTCATCTGAAAACACATCGTTATTTCCGGATCAAGTAAAAGTTTGTTTAAATTCAAACCGAATTTATTGTTTAGAATTTGTCGCCTCAACTGCCGCCTAGAGGTAAAAACTTGTTATTTAAATTAATTTAATTCAATTAATTTTATGCCCTCCTGGTGGATTTCCGTCGATAACTGACGACTTTGAAGGCTCTATTGATGATTTGTTTCCACCATCACCAATTGACACAACGTTTCCTCAGCCGGCACAAACTTTCACACATGTAAGTTGTCTTTTTTTGCATCATTGTTAAATAAGTTAATAAGTTGCTCTAGGCTCCGCCAACATTTCAACGACCAGCGCCAACAGCTCGTCAACAAATTAAAATAAATATCCGGCCACTATCAAATCAGCAGCCCGTCTATCCTCCACCAACTTACGCTCCAAGACAAAATAACAACTATGCAACTTCGTGTGTTGGTCCGCCAGGTAATTTATTGAACGTTGTTAAGAATATGATCTTAAGTGCTACTTTCAGGTCTTCCAGGGTGAGTTAGATTAATGTGATTTTTAAAAACTTGTTTTTAAGAGAGAATGGTCAAGATGGACAGGTAAGTTGTTGATCTATTTAGAAATTAAGCAGATTTTTTAGCCTGGCAATCCGGGCTTTGATGGATCCGCTGGCGCAGATGCAGTTGTTTCTGTCATAATGCAGGAAGACACATATGGTTGCAGAATTTGCCCGAGCGGCGGTCCAGGCCCAGCAGATAAGTTTAGTTTATGAAGATTGTTAAACACTTTTGATTTCAAGACCTCCTGGCGATTTGGGTAGTCCTGTAAGTATCTAAGGCTTTGTAATTAATAAACGTAAAATAGGGCGTTCAAGGCCATCAAGGAGAAACAGGACTAGGTATTTTATTTAAAAGTATCTTCAAACAATAATGTTTTCAAATTGTTAGATGGCGCTCCAGGCAATGATTCTTTTTTAAAAACACTTTTGACATTTTTAAACACAAATTTAAGAACGCTTTGAATCTACATTGCAATTTTTGAAAACGTGAATCATTGAATTCAGGTGAAAACAGCGATTGCCAAGGATTGGCCGGTGATTCAGGGAGTATCGGAGAGCCAGATAAGTGTTTTAAATGTTTGCAAATTATAAATTATATATTTTAAGCCCTCCAGGATTAGCCGGTTTACCTGGTTCTGATTTTGTCTCGGGAACTGGCGCACCGGGATTGCCAGGTAAATTTATTCATTTGTTGTATTTAAAATCGGAAAGCTTTTAGGCGCTCCTGGGCCGGTGAGTGATTGCTTTTCAAAATGTTAACAACACTTTTAATATTAAAGCAAGGACCACAAGGAAGACCGGCAAGTTTCAATATACTTTTTAAATTAAATAAACTTATTTGACAGGGTCCAATGGGGCGAATTCAAGTTTTGATTGGCTTGCCCGGGCCTTCTGGAATTCCAGATAAGTTTTTAAACAGTGTTTTATGCAACTTATCTTCAGAAATTGTCTTTATTAAACTTGTTTTAAAGACCCAATTCATTAAGTAATTTTAGGCCGTGACGGCGTTCCAGTAAGTTTCTTATCATAAAGTATTCCTAGTATTTTTCAATTTTAGGGCATGTTGGGAACACCTGGCAGTCAAGGAGTTTCCGGTTCGTTTCCTTAACTAGTTTTTGTTAACAAGTCAATCCAAAACACATACTTTGTGTACAAATAACTGTTTAGGAACACCTGGAGAGGATAGAGGTTACTGCCCATGTCCGAAACGAACGATTCAACAACCAAACACAAGTTACCGTTCAAGCAACACAAACTATGAGTGGAACAAATCAAGCAGTTTCGGCGTTGGCCGCAAATCATAACTTCAACAAACTGTTCAGTGTTTAAAGAAAAGTCATTTTTGTTTGTTTAAGTTTGAGTAATCTGAATTGTTTGCAGTCACGTTTGAATTAGTCGCGCGTCGCTGTTAATCTTGTATCAATAAAAACTCTCGCTGTTTTTTGGATATTGCAAATAGAACGATCTTTGACCTCCGCTTGCACTCAAATTATTCAAGCAATGTTGCAAATCAAGTGGTTATGAAGTTTCCGTTTGCCAACTCACTACTTGCTGAAACTTCAACTTGGACAAATTCTGCTTAAAGTGCATAAAACCACAGTTGGAGCCGTTGGAAGAACGCAAAAGAACTACTCGACGCAGTCGAAATGAAGAGTCCACTTGTCGCAACTTCTCCTGGCTTCTTCAATTTGATAGTCCATTTTGATTTTTTCGGGTCGTCGGATCAGGAGAATTTCTCAACAAGTTGAGTGCGTGACTCAATCAGCGGTTTTTGTTTGATTGAGGGTGGGGCGCTCACCGAAACGACTGGAGTTCAAATGGTTTGTTAGTGGTTTAAGTTGGTCACTCTTGAGCGAGCGAGCCTTGACTTGAGTTGTTGAGCGCTGAGGCTATTTTGGGCTTGGAGTTATTTTGAGCTGGTCTTTTTTGCTTTTGGTTGTTTTTGAATGAACAAGCTTCGAGTTAGCAATTTGTGATACAAGTTTATTTATCCACTCATCTCCGAATTTATCTTCAATATTCGTACTCGATTGCTAAAGTGACCATCAAACCGATACTTTTACGTTTGACCCACGCAAGTTGTCAAGTGGTTGTTTGCGCAACTGTTCGTCGTTCAGCTGTTTTTAGTTGCGAGCTTTGATTTGCGCAGTTAATTTCTTGAATAATCTAAACAACTCGATTTAGTCAAATGAGTTGCGGGTATTTCATATTTTTGGCAGTTATTGGATTGAAAACCTTTTATACAAGTGCCGAGGAACAGAAAGACGTCCAAAACAATCCACCCGCTTGGTATCATCTCGCTGCTCATCAACAACCAACCGATCAATCTCCATACGGTCCAAGAATACAAACGGGCAGCAATCGACCTGATTCCTCTTTTGTTCCAATTCCATCGCCATTCCAGCCGTCGCCATTCCAACTGCCAAAATCTAAAAGTCCCCAAGAAATCGCAGCTAGTCAAATAGTGAATACGGCTCAAGAGGTTAGTTAGATAGCGCAAATTATTGTAATTCTCAGACTGTCTTTGAGTTATTTTGTTTCTTGCGCGATTTTGTTTTAACTTTTCCATTTCAACGTTCAGAGAAGACAAAAAGACTTTTACACAAACGATGATTATTACGAAGACGCCGAAGCAGATGCTGAGAGTATTGATTATTCGCTAAATGACAATCACCAGGAACTTTACTGGAGACATCATGCACGCAGACGTCGTCCAAGTAGGCCGAAAACAACAGAATCCCCATTAAAAAGAATTCTCTCCCGCGAAATTACAAACCTGGAACGATATCTTCCTTTGTTGGCTCGCAAAATAGGCAAAAACCACACATTGAACGGAGCAATTCAACCACAAAGCAGACACAAAACAACAACTCCAATCTTTTTGCCTTCTCCGGTGCCCTACAACATCAAGACTGAGTTTGAGACGCAAATTAGTCACAACCACACCGACTTCTACAACTCATTACGGTCCAAAACAAAGAACAAAGTGCCAGAACTGCGACAGCAAAGAAGTTGAAGAGTGGGAGGAAGCCACAACAACGCCAGTGCCTCGCAGGCGAAAAACTACCAAAAAGGTGGAGCCATGTCGGTCACGTAAACAAACAACTTGGCGTCCAATGCCAACTCTGCAAGTTGTTCAGTCTTTTAGAACAACTCTCCGTCCATTCATTGAGTCAACTGACCAACCAGCTTTCACTCGACATCCGCACAAGTCTTTTGCCAAATGGACAAAATTCACACTTTCGTCACGAGTTGTTGATCCACTTGTTAGACGGATTGCAACTTTGAGGCCTGTGGTCTTGACTGAAGTGTTTGAGACGACAACAACAAAGTAAGTTTTTAGTTCCTTTGCAAATTCAATGTTTACTTTTAGTCCAACAAACGAGCCAACTCAATCAACAAAAAGTTCTTCGCGAACTAGACGCATTTTTGGCCTCAGAGAAATCAAAACAGAGCCCTGGACACATCGAGAACAGATAAAAGTGGATGTTGCGTGCCCAAATGGAGAAGTTTCCCCTATCGAACTTGCAATTGTTTGGGTAGGCATGAGTGATGATGCCGGCGTGCTTGAAGTGTCTTTTGCATATTTGATTGCATTTTGTGTGTTTTCGTGTACTGTTTGTTTCTTCTTCTCAACTTTAAACAGAGTTTAATGCACAATTAACAATTGTTTGCCGTTTTAGTTGGTTGATCACTTGCGAAACAAAACAGCGGTATGGATGTTTTTGCAGTGCTTTTAAGAGATTCGGCGTTTGTGTTAAATGTTCTGTGTTTAGGCAAGCACCGAGTTGATTGAGGCCGTAAAAGATGCTTTGTCTCGCTTCCGAAGCACTTTAAATCACAACCGAGCAGCGTCTCCGCCAGCTTTGGGCGATTTAAGCAGCATGGGCAGTGAATTGGAAATGACCTGGAATGAGTTGAAGAAAGGTTTGAGTTAAATTGGATCTCAAGCACACTTGTTTGTGTATTTTAGGCACTTGGTTGGAACGTGCATTTGCGGAACTTGCCTTTTCCGATGCATTTGGAAGTCAAGAAGGCGGTCCAGATGCAGAGGTTTTGCAGAATTAATTTAAATAAATATGCCAACTCTTTAGACTGCAAAGCACAAGGTTGATGAATTGTGGAGAGAGGCAGTTCTGGCTTCTGCTTTGTCCTCCGCTCAAAATGCCGATTTAAAAGAAGTCGATAAACTGGAGCCATCACAAAAGCGAAAAGCAACTCAATTGTTTCACGACCCATCTCAACAGATTTTACGCGACAGTCCAGCCAAGACAACAGAGGTTTGTTTTTATATGTAACAAACGCTAATAGCAACTTACTCTAGACTGCCCTCAACTGCGAGACTTTTCCACTGATGTGCTCCATTTTGCGCACACTGAAAAGCAACGATTTGCAAACAACGACACTTGACAGCATTCCATCAAGCAGTAGTGCAAAAACGCTGAAAAGCAACAAATTCTAATTGTTTAGACTTGCCCTCCACTTATTTATAATATCGTTTGCCCAGTTTATTAATGCAGAAAGTTAACTTATAAACTTTTAACATTCGTTTATTAATTACAGAGTGGGTCAAAAAAACGTTAACACAAAAAATTGTCTGTGTTTGAAACTTTTGATTGACTTTTTTACAAAAGACTTTTTTGTGTTTGAAGCTTTTTAATTGACTTTTTGACAAAAGACTTTCTTTTGTGTTAACATTTTTTGGTCCACCCAGTAGATTGATTAAATTGTGTTGATCGACACTTAAAAGAACAACGGTTTTTGTCTATGTGAGCTGTCCAAATGTTGCTGTAAAAGCTGTGAGAACTTTGGAGATGACGACCAAAAGGTTAGTGACGGGAATGGAATATAAGAAAGTGGAATCGGAACTGCGAGGAACTCCGGCACTAAATATCCAGAAGTGTTTTAATTTAACAGCTTCGAAGCTTACGTGCTTTGCCGACTTGAGATGAGTTTGGAAGTTGTTGCCGAACGCCCAAGAACTTCTGTTTGGAGATGCCCCATTTTCTTGATGCATCGAAGTGTCTAAAAGAGTGGAACTTTTCTCGAAAACTGTTTCCGGTGTTCTGTTGGCTTCTTGCTGGCTGGAAGCAAGCAACAAACAAAGAAATAATTAGAAGTGCGTTAATGAACATAGTAACAATTGAACACTAAACAGAATTTGCAAATCCCGGTTTGCCGATCTGTTGAAATTTTCGGAAGATGCAACATACACTTACACACTTGACCTCCACTTAAAACAAGTGCAAATCTTTTGTTTCGCAACTATATGTTCTGCACCAGTTTTGAACATTGCAGTTACAAAATATTACAGTTGTTTCAACACACGTTTAAACATTTCACAGTTCCGTTTTCTCTAAAATATGCGTCACTCAAAAATCAACATAAACCGAAACAAAGCCACACCTACGCTTTCTTTCAAACCTCTATAGTGACTCACCCGCAAAAACATTGAAATAGCTCGCACTCGAAATTGTCTCATTTCTTAGAATGTTGACTTCGACTTAATAACTCTGTTTATTGTGTCTTTCAATCAAGTTTCGACTGTTTTAGAAAGCTTTGTTGTGAGATCAAAACTACGCAAATTTTGTTATTTGATGATAAGAGGCGACAAAGAGTACTTATAATCCAAACGATTTGACTTGTTGACATTGAGTCTTTTCATTGTTCGAATGTGGTTCAACGTTTTATTTTTTGCTTGTCTTTCAATTCGAGTATTTTGTATCAACGAAAGTGAGTTTACATTTAACATTCAACATTAAACATGTAGTTAAAAATATTAATCATCTGACTCCGACTTGACTTCGTATTTAATAAAGAAATCCTCCTCTCCGGAACTAACGTCCATAGGTCGTTCAAAGTCGTCTTCGCTGCCAGAACTCAATTCCACTTTAACGGCGACTGATCTGCGCTCTTGTGCCTTTTTCTTCAGCTTTTGTGCACGCCGTTTTGGGAGTTGGAAGATTTTCTGGTAGCACGCCCTACAAAACATCAACTTGAGTAACGATTTTAAAAGCTAACCAGCACAATCCTCGAGCAGGACAGAACTTGACTTCGTCGCAAACTCGGCATTTCTGTTTCTTCTTGGCTCTCCATTCTTTTGAATGATAACGTTGACGAGTATAACAGGCTCTGAAATCAATCAATCAAACAAATTAACTAATAACATGTGTTTAAAGAAACTTACACACACAGTGATTTTTGATATGCAGGTTTAACTTTCTTGCAATCAGTACATTCTTTTAGTTCAGCGTGTTCTTTCATGTACTTGTGACGACAATTACTGAAACATCACAGTGGTTCAAATAACTTTTAATAGCAACATACCAGCAATTTCCCTTCCACTGAATTCTCTTTGTTTCTTTGCACGTAACACAAACGCCAATTCGTTTCTTTCTTTGACGGATTTTCTTAACTTTCAAATAGAAACACTCTCTAAAACGCACAAAGTTTAGTTGTTTAAGTTAACAGAAGAACTTACTTGCACATGCCTTTTCCTGAATGCTTTTTGAACTCGCCACAATTTGCGCAATTGCGGTGATTTGCCAACGGATCTCGATTTGCTCTTCGGTAACAGACACTAAAAGGCGATTGATTGTTAGTTATATGAGTTAAGTTGTTTACCAGCACATTCCCAAAGCCCGTTTACGTTTCCGTTTTTCACATGACTGACATAAATGACGTTTTCTTCGGATCTCTTCTTTTTCCTCAATTGTCAGATTTTTGTAGCAGTTGCTAAACTTACAAAATGTAAAGCAATTAAATTAGCTGTTAACTTACAGACATAATTTATTTGCGTGCAGTGTTTTAACTGTCGCATTGCATTTAGTGCATGATTTGCGTTCACTGCTGTTTTGCTCACTTGCCATTTGTTGTGTAACTCCGTAAAAGCAAACGCTAAAATGTTGAATTAACAGGTTGAATTAGTAAGTGTTAGTTTACATGCACTTTCCGCCAGCATATTCAAGTTTTTCTTGTCCACATTCCGCGCATTTGCAGTTATTTTCAATTGACATGATGTTCACTTTGTAGTAACAAATGCTGAAAATGGTTGAATGCAGATTTCTACGCTGTTACTTACATACAAACTCCGCCGGACTTGTGATGTTTGTATTGACCGCATTTGATACACACGCAGAAATTGCTGTTTGTTTGCGGCGCTGAATCATTTTCAATTTTGATTACTGGATCTGGAGCCCTGAAATTTATTTGTTAAAACAACATGTGCTTGCAAAAACTTACTGTTCAACTTCTTCGTCGTCCATATCATTCCCACTTCACTTCCATCATAATCGCTTTCTTCACTAATGCTTGCCGACGCGTCCGAATCAGGCTGTTCAACCTTCACTTCGACAAAATCCATAATTGATGTTTGTATTAGAGTTGTGGCCTTCAAAGCGGCTGAGCGCTTGGAACGTTGAACGCCATCCATTTTTACAAAACAGAAAAAACAAGGCTATCAGATTTGGAAGCTGCACCAAACGCACCAAAATTTATCAGATCGGTTACTAGCGAGCGCTGTCCCTATGTAAATGACTTTCTTTGTTGTGCGCGACCGCTGCAAATTGATGAGGCAAAAACACGCTGAAATCAAAGGTGGTCAAAAGTGGCCTAAAAACATTCGCCGATATGCATCTAAACAGGTTTTTGGGCCGTTCTTTAAAGGCGCCAAACTTTGACTTCAAACTAGCGTTCCGCAAAAAAGAGTTCAATGAGAGTTTTGTCACAGAAAAAAGAGAGTTCAAAAAAGAGCTGTGATCGAAACATTTTTTGAGCAATAACTCGCTTTTGAGAGTTTTTAGCTGTTCTTTAAAGGCGCCAAATTTTGACTTCAAACAAATAACACAGTAATGTTTTTAGCCGATTGCTACGAATGTTGGCGAGGTTCTACGGCCAACAAACAAAAGCTTTTGAATTTCTTTTTCGACTCCGAACATATAAACGATCCAACAGTTCAACGCGCTCTACAAAATCCGAACAATAATTGCGGTCAAGGAAAACAACTTGAAGAAGCATATCGACAAACATGTTCAAGCGGATGTCAATTAGTATACGTTTTTGGTATGTGGTTTGATCAAGCTTTACTCTACAAAAAGATTTATAGGCGACTCAGACCACACAGCAATTTCAACGTGCAGGAACAGCAGTTACGTAAGCTAAACAACTCATATTGGAATAACTTTTGTTAGTTTAGCAATATTGGATGATTGCGAACAAGTATTATTTGAAAACATGTGATGACTATCTCTGTAACAACAAAGCTTGTGAGTACTTAGCGTTCAAGTGTTACGGTATGTTAATATTCAATGTTTAAGGGAAAGAAACAAACGACGACCCAGAAGGTTCGGACATTAACTCCGGTTCTGTACTTGGTCGGCAAAATTGTCTCTTTTTGTTGTTGTTAATTACTTTCATTGAATAAAGTTGATTGAATAAGTTGATTGACAAGCATGACAAAGGCTCACAAACAGTCTCGATTGTAGGATGGAACAAATATAAGATTGAGTCAACTTAGCTTTCGAGTTAGTTTTGAGACTATTGATGTGAACTGAAAGTTGTGAAAAGAGACTTCCAACAGAGCCAGTGCTTCTGGAGCGGTTAAGCTTCTTTGACAATGCGTAAATGCGTGGAAATTGTTTAAAATATCATTGAAAGCAAAGATAATTAAATTAAAAATTGCATGAAAAAACCAACAAATTCAACAAATAAGCTTCAAATTTTTAACGGCACTTTTTTCAAAAATGTCAAACACCGATCGAATCGTTAACATTCAAGTCGGCCAATCAAAATAATCGTTTTCACGCCAAGTGCTCTTTTCGTCTGTTTCTTATCAATTAAGACGTGATGCTTTTCCGTAAAACACTTTTTCTTGCATTTTGAGGTTGTTGTTTCAATATTTACTTTGAATGTATTTGAAGATATTGCCAATCACTGTTTTGTTTTGTTTGTTTTTGAATGCAATTGGCAAGACACTCGAATGTGAGTTTAAGTTGTTAAAACGTCGTTTATGCCGTTAAAACAATGTTTAGTGACGTGTTATGAATGCAGTCGAGGCTCAGCAGAAGGCAAAGACCAACTTATAGACAGGTACTTTTACTTGGACAACGACGAATCTGCAAAACGGGCAATATTGCATGAGAGTGAGGACTGTGGAAGCAACACAACGATTTTAGGTTTTGAATATTGCTGTAAACTCCGTACATTGATTTTATTCAGATCGGAACGTACCGTGCTTATTGTCCACGTTTGTGCCAAATCACATATTTATTGCATGATCCCAATTTAACGGTTATAGCTTCTTGTCAAAGCGGCGGCTGGGCAAGCATTTAATTTCACAAAAACGTGTTAATAAGTTTGTTTTCAGAACGGTTCAATTGAAAAGAATGAATATGTTCTGGATACCTGTGGAACAGATCTGTGCAATAATCTTGCGCGTGAGTTTTTCATTCTGATGAAGTTCTTGAACTGTTGCAATTTTAGTCAATCAAGATAATTCAACTATGCCAGACGATTCTTTTGCTGCGCATAAAACGATAAACGAAACAATGTTGTTGTTCTTGTTTGTGCTTTCGAGATTATAAATCAAAGAATATTCAAAGCTGTAAATAATTTGTTCTCGACGATAAAGTTTTGTTTTGAAACTAAAGAATGTTCTTGCTTGGTTGTTTGAAGTCAAAAACTTTTACTGACCTTGAATTGCTACCAAGTTGGCGGATTTCGAAACGGTTGCGCAAGTCTTTACGCTGATAAAAAAGTGAAATCCCGCATTGACCTTGTGCTTCGATTTTTGCGTAATGATTGCCGTGCATTTTTCGAATTTAATAGACGTGTACTTAAAGACCACGTCTGTCTGCAGCTTTCATGCGATTAAAAACATATTAAACTCAGCAGCAAGTGCCGCAAGCGGAATCAATTAGCTCATTAATCATTACTCCACAAATCCGTCTCCCTGCACCCGCAATCAAACACCAATTTGACCATCGACAAAGAAGAAGAGGACTTGCACAATCAGCAGCGCCGAATCCCTTTGCGAATTATCACAAAACCGGTCCATTTGCAAGTTTATCACTGCACGTCGAACGTAACCGGCCCCTTGTTCAGAAACACTTCGAAGCGTCGAAACCCGCCAAATCCCATTCAATTAAAGAGACAAACCACAAAGCGGGTTTTGTTGACAGGGCAAGTTTGTTCATAAACCGGCTATTACAGTACAACACCAATCGATCAATTAAAGTAATCACACGGCAATTATTATCCTCGTTCTTTATTTCCATCAAATCCACTCAGCAAGAAATCGGGCAAGCACATCAAATGTAACAATCCACTAAAGCGGATCTATTGCACTTGAGAATTCGGGGCCTTAGTCGGGACAGTCAGACAATATGAATAGAAAACAGGTGTGAACATTTTATACAACAGGAAGGTGCTTCGTCTCGCCGAGGCAAGAATCGCACAAGATCAACGGGTTTTCGCCCATGAAGCCAGAGGCAAGCAGTTGTGGTCGCAATACATACAGACAATTGACATGTGGGAAACTGTCGAAGAAGGCCAGTTTGTGGTTGAGCATTTTGGTGAATTTGCGTAGTCGATTAGATGATGAGCGTTGAAGTGGTTGAAAAAAGCAGAAAGAGGATTAAAGACGAACAAACGATGTTGATTTGCTCTGTCTTTTGGGACTCGGTGTTTGAGCGTTCACAAATTAATACAAACAATTAATAGGTGTTTTTGGTTGGAAAAGTAAGAAAAACAAAGAGAAAGAGAAGAACGTTTCGCCTAGATTCCAATCGTTCTCGCTTAACGACGAGTTCCATCTTCGAAGAAGACACCGCCGTCCAAGGCGCAGTATTTCGGGCAAATACCCTTTTCTCCTTGTGTTCCGCTGCCGCCTGGTGGTCTAAATTCATGGAATTAGCTTTGTTTTGTGCCTTAGAACTCACCCTGCTGGTCCAGCCTGAATGTCGAAATGAGTTTTTGAAGTTTTGTGATCAAAAAACTTCATAAACTCAAACTTACCTTGTCCGTCCTGACCGGGGGCGCCGTCTGGGCCTCTTAAACTCGGATTAGTGTTGCTTTTAGCATGATGCAACTTACGGTTCACCTTTTGGTCCTGGAGCTCGTAAAAGACACATAATTAGTTATTGTTTATGTGGACTTAAAAGCTAAAATTGAATCAAAACTTATCTGGTGGTCCCTATAACACAAAGATTAATCTAAATCAATCAATTCAAAGTCTCACGTCTTGTCCTGGTGGTCCAGCTAAACAGGTGAGATTAGTTATAGCAGTGTTTTAAAATGACTTACGTGGTCCTGGAGGTCCTGTAAAGGTTGATTTCAGTCAATCAAGTCACACTTTTAAGTTAATAAAGTCTGATTTGATTGACTGAAATCATTTGCCGCTTGGGCCTTGATCACCGGGTTCGCCTGGTTCTCCTGGCACCAATGGTTCTGATTGTGCTGGCACGCCTGGTTCGCCGTTTGGTCCAATTGGTCGTAAAAATTGAAACAATTAGTTATGTTTATGTGAATTTAGAAGCTGGAATTGAATCAAAACTTATCAGGTTCGCCTGGGGGTCTGAAATTTATGGAATTAAACTGTGTTTTTGACGCCTAGACTCACCCTGGTGGTCCGCGTGGTCCTGGGCTGCGTAAAAATGGTACGGTTAGTCTTTGGTTGATTTAATGTTAAGGTTGTTTTAACTATTAACTAAGTTCAAACTTATCTGGAGGAGCATCAGTTCCTGGTCTTCCTGGAGTGCCAGCTTCGCCTAAAGTTTAAGTGTTTGTTCAGTTCCGTATTGAATTTAATTACCTGGATCGCCTGGGCTTCCTGGGGGTCGTGAAAACAGAACAAATTAGTAATAAGTTGGTATTTCAAAGTTGATTTCAAAGTTGTTAGTGAGTGTTTCTAACTAACTAGCAGTAAAAACATTGATTTGCTTGTTTCAGAGTTATTAGTCGGTAAAAACGTTGATTGTCATTTCAGTTCAAAAGTGTCATCAAAAATATTGACTTGTTTCAAAGTCGCTAGTCAAAACAGCATTAATTTGATTAAAACCGCTAGTCAAAACATTGATTGTCATTTTAGTTGTTAATCAGTAAAAGCATTGCTTTATTTTAAAGTTATTCTAATCAGAAGCATCTTTTAGTTGTAAAAGCGTCTTAAAACATTGATTTGTTTCAAAGTCACTAGTCATTAAAACATCAATCCGTAGAACATTGATTTGCTTGTTTCAAGATTGATTTGTTTCATAGTCATTTCAGTTCAAAAATGCATTAGTCAATTTGAAAAAACATTATTTTAGTTTCAAAAGTGTCATCAAAGACAACATTTTGATTAAACTCAAGTTTAAACACTTATCTGGAGGTCCGGCTAAAACGTCAAGTTAGTTACAACAACGTTTAAAATGACTTACGTGGCCCCTGGGGACACGGCTTGCACGGGGGAGGTGTCGCCTAAAGAAATTTGCTTATTTTTTCGGTACTATAAACATACCGGCTCACACGGGGCAGTCGGTGGTTTTCCTAAAGTGTTAAATTAAGTCAAATCCGTGTTGAATTAAGTTAAAATGTTACCTGGATTGCCTGGGGCGCCTATAAAGTGTAATTTATTTTTAAAATGAGGTCATTTAACTCGCCTGGTGCTCCTGGCTTTCCTGGTTGGCCTGGTTTACCACTGGCTCCCTGCAATTCGCTTTTTAAATACTGTATAAGACTTTAACAAACCTGAGGTCCAGGCTGGCCGGGCAGACAACAACCGTCACAGCTCGGAGCTGGGTTAACGTCTGATCCGTAGCCAGATTGACGAGCAGTACGGTTCAATGGCATGTCAGCGATGGATTTCATGTGGAAGACTTCGACGGAGATGTCTTTGGCCGATCCCTTGCAGAAGGAGAGCTCGTGGTGCATTTGACGACGAACATGGTTGACGTAGTTGTAGACCATTGGTAGGGTAACCACAACTGAGAGGACAGCAACAACCGAAAAGGTCACGGCCGAATAGGCCACAAATTTGTAGGCGCGCATACGGCCGTCGGACTCCATTTCGTTCAAGGTTCTCTTCGACCTGGAATCAGAAAATGTAAACAATTAAACTAATCAACTGCTCTAAGTAAATTCGCGCACGCAACTGATATCAATCTCAATCGAATCTCGGAGACCGCCCCAAACTGGATATCTGTTAAGATGCCGACGCAACCAGCCTCCCTTAAAATCTGACGTAAAACCCGCCACCCATTAAAGAAGACTAATTGGAAGAAAATTTGTCCGACTTTCAAAAGCACTCAAATGAAGCTTCGAACAACTCGACACCGATTAAATAGACACAAAAATGCAAAGCAAAGTGACCGTACTCAAGTAATCAATCAATTGATAATCAAAAACAGGATCAACCACAAACTAAATGAACAACTTATGAAGCCACCGAAAAGCGTTCGCTATTCAAGCGCTCCGGGGACTTTTATACAATGCGACGATAATCCAGCTACTTCAATCAATGGATGAGGACTGCGCCGCCCACAAGAAAAAACCTCTACGTCGAGGAAAACTGTTGGCGCAGCAAAAAACGCCGATTATTGGTGAGAATGCTGATCTAAATAGACACGAGTGGTTTTCAGTCGGCAGCGCAAAACTTATCATCCAGAGTGATAACTCGTTGCAACTGATCTCCACCCGACGCCGGCACTTCGGATTTTTTCAACAACCTGTTGGAAGACACCGGTTGTGGGGCGGTGCAAACCAGAGCATATCAATTGCTTTTTTGCGGTCGGATAACCCGAAGCAGGAATCCTTGATTTTGGCACTTCCTAGAAACCTGTAGACATAGACTGCAAACGGACGGATTTGCAAAGGTGTTGCGATTGATTGTCAGTCAGTTTGGCGCTGAAAGTGTTGGGAAAAACTGAAAATTGCGACGTAACTTGATCATTAAATAAACACTTTAAATCGTTCGCAACAGTGTCTAATTAAACAGGTGATTGTTTGAAACATAAGTATTTAAACGATGTCTAATTTGACAAGCAGTTGTTTGTTTTCAGAAACACTTTAAATCATTCGCAACAATGTTTAAAGCGATTCTTAATTGTCTAGTTGAGCAAGTGATTGTTTGTTTACAAGTGCATAAATTTGTTTGTTTTCAGAAACACTTTAAATAATTTGCAATGTTCATTTGATAAGTGAAACATAAGTATTAAACGTGTCTTTGGCGTGTGCCTTCTCCCTGTCTATTAAATAGTTAAAATGCAAGTATTTAAACGATGTCTAATCGAATAAGTGATTGTTTGTTTTCAGAAACACTTTAAATCATTCGCAACAATGTCTAATCGAATAGGTGTGAAATGTAACTGTTGCAATGTCTAATCGAATAAGTGATTGTTTATTTAACAAGTGAAATGCAATTATTGCAATGTCTAATCGAATAGGTGTGAAATGTAACTGTTGCAATGTCTAATCGAATAGGTGATTGTTTATTTAACAAGTGAAACATAAGTATTTAAATGATGTCTAAGTAAACAAGTGAAGTTTAATTATGCAAACGTTAAAGCATATCTATTGAAATGGTATCGTTTTTAAAAGTTATCTGGAGAAGTGCCTAATTAAACATTCTATAAAACGTTTATGTAATTGAACAGTTTCTGACAATTGAAATGTGATGATTGCAACAAAATGCTTTCACTGAGTTTTATGTGGCTCAACTTAAAAACAGCGATTACCGTTTAAACACTTTTTAAAAGCAAAGCCGTGAATGTCTAATTCCACACTTTGACGACAATGTTAAACTTCAATTGTTACACACCCTTATCGCAATCCACTAATCAATTACATTTTAACGCAAATCACCTCACCATGCAATTGATCCGATTTCAATCGATTCGCAGTAAACCAAAACAGGTATGGCGGCTCTATAACTAATTAATAACTAACAATTTAAAGCTGCAAATCCGTTGGCGCCGTGCAGTGAATCCAAACCTAATTGAATTATCGTTTGCGAGTGTGCAGGGTGGTCATTCCTCGAATGAGGTAATCCTAGTTCCTGCTCCCAGCAAAACGTGTCTCCTTAAGTTTTGTGCGAACTTTGAAAGTAACTTGTGTGGATCCAATTTGAAATGATGAGCGCTTTGGCGTGGTTATGACACGAAAACTGGATGTTTTAAAACTTTGATGGATCATTAAAAAGCAACTCAAACTATCAATTAGTTGTTTCAACGTCATTTCAAATGTGTTTATTGCATTCCAGAAAACTTGTAGCGAAATTAGTTATGAATTCCTTGAGTGGAAATCTTCAAATTTTTGTCACGTCCTCTTGCAACCGACGAGAAGCTTCCTCTTTGTCAGGCGATTGTGATAAGTTGTTTGGAGTGGTGACGCAACCGGCTTTCAGGCGCCTTAATTGCTCCTTGATTGGTAGGGTTGTGGCAATGGGATAAGAACTGTTGTGTTGTGGCTGGGCGCGGATGGCTTGTGCTGCTAATCCGAAGCTAACTCGGTCGTGTTCGTGCGCCAGTCAATTAAAATGACGCCTAATTGTCAAAAAACACACAAAGATGTTTTCTCAATCAACTCGAGACTTTGAAACAACTTGCATTTCCTTGAAATTTGTGTGTTTTAGCAAGTTCAATTAAAAGTCCAGACGTTCTTCAACGAAAATGAAGAACGGAAAGTCTGGTGCATTTAGAGTCCGTCTAAACGCCGACTTTAATAACCGGCAAATGGATCTGGTTTTTGTGAACTGAGCGCGAAGTTGATTTATCGTCGGGATTCGATTTTTGGAAGTTGTAGGCATTTTGCACGAACTTGGAAGTTGACATTGTAAGTAACTTTGAAAGCTTTATTCAACGAATTAGGGGAAATCGAGATACGAACAATTAATGAAGTGTAGTGACGTTTAGCATGTTAGTGTTAAATGATTAGCACTACGCGTTAAATGGAATTTGAAGATGATCACGTTATTTAACAAATTAATTTGCGACAACCTAATTATTGATATCAATATTGGTTGCCAGAGCATAACAAGGTTGTTGTTCCGTCTTTCATTATTCAAATTCCTTCATCAAAGCCGCAGACAAAAACTTGCGCATAAAGATTCTCAGTCGGCATTCCATTCAAATTATCGGCGCGCAAAACAATGGGATGATTAGGTTGACTAAACAAATGAACTTCTTGCGCAACGTCGAAAGCGAACGGTCGAAATCCAAAAAATCTGCATTGTTCTAATTGTTAAAGAAAACATGCGTGACAAAAGTAATTTGGGCGTTTTTGATTGATCAACTTGCGTAATTACGGGGTGACAAGGCAAAACAAATATTTGATTGCACCTAATTTGAATATGAACTTTATACATAATTTGCTTCTTCGAATTTTGTGGATTTCGGAATGGTGTGGAATCAAATGACTTTAAACCTAAACAAATTCACCCAGGCCGTTAACTCCGCAAGAATTTGAATGCCATTTCGCAAAACAGTGTAATCAAGTGATTTGAGCCGCAAAACGTTCCGCAAAAAACTGAGAAATCTACAAAAGCGCTTTAGACTGTGGGCAACTCGCTATAAAGTAGCTAGTTCAATCCACTTGTGTTGTTAAATCAGCGTGAATCGGCAAGAATTGAAGCCATTTCACAGCACGGTTCTGAGGTGATTGAGCCGAAAAGCTTCGCCAAAAAACGCTTTAAACTGTGAGAGACTCGGCTCAACTAGATGTCCAATTCACTCGAACTGTTCTCAACCGATTGGTCGGTTTACGACAAAGCTTCATCTCACAAAACTATTTGAACTGTGGACGACTCGCCACCAAATCGCTGTCCAATTCATTCAGCTGTTAATTCAGAAATGGAAAGTCGCGAAACTAACAACCAGCGCTTTCAACAATCGACTGGAGATCCGCTAAATTATTTGTCTAACATCATAAAGCAATATATTGAGTAAGTTTTAAGCTGTTCTAAATTTAAACTTGTAGATTTAGTGGTCAATCCGATCCAGCTTCAACCAATCATCAATCGACCGAAGATCAAAATGATTTTCGACAAAGTTCAGTTGATGAGCTCGTTTCTATGCTAGTTAATCCGTCGGGTCTTCAACAAGCTTCGCAAATTCAATCGACTGGACATCAAAATGACTTTCAAGAACAACTTCCACACACAATGCCAATTGTGGAACCCCTTGTTCTAGTCATTGCATATATTGTGCAAGGTCCGAAAACAAAGAATCTAATTAAATATGATTCAAAAACCAATCCTGGATTTGGATATATCTTTCGCTATGCTAATAGTTACATTGATAAGAGCGGAAGCTTTATCGTTAGATACCGATGCAAAGATTGCAACAACATACAAAGAACAGTGATGCGAAAAATGGGTGCCGGCTCAAAAACGGGAATTGAGGTCCCCAATGTAACCGTCAAGGATGGAATGTTAATTTCGGGTCCAGGCAAGTTTTTAACAGATGGAACTTTCTTAGTTCGATACTTTTAGATCGTCCACGCACTCCTCATTTCTGTGTCTTGCGTACCATTTCCAGCATTGACGCCGAAATTCAATGCAACGAAAGCAAGAAGGCCATAAATGACATTTTTGCATTCGTTAACGCGAATACGCAGCCTACCAGCAACTAACAACTTCTCAATTAAACTATTTGTTTTAAGTTCTTCTCATTAAAATATGTATACTTAAGTGCTTCGTCTGCAATTAATTACGTAAATCAACGAGAAGTAATTGAGAATAAATAAACATCAATACACTTTGCGCTCTACCTTATTCAAAACGAAAAATCCATTTCGAAGAACGAGATAATTGCTCTTTTCGCTGAGTGCTTGCTGAACTAGAGTTTTGAGCAAACGAAGCCGCCACTTGTAGCAAGTGCTGCGATAGGCATCCAATGTGAAGTCACCGTCGGAGTCTTTGCGGACTTTTAAATGGCAACTCGAAAAGGTGGCAATTCCTAAATTTAAACAAGTTAAATCTCTATAGAGTTGTCCAAAAACTTACATAAAAAGCTCTTCGCTCTCGTACCAACGCTGATTGGCCTCCAATAACAAAGACACGAATTTGCCAAAAGCAGTCAACAAAACCGAAAACATGAAATTAGTGTTTGTTTGATGACTCAAAATTGTATTTACTCTGCCTTGGTTTCGTGTAGAATTGAACAAACTTTGCACAATAAACTGCAACGGCTTTACCGAATGTGCACCGTGGAATAAATAACAACTTATGTGTTGTTGCTCTGAAGAAGAACTGATAATTAGTTTCTTTAATTAGAGTGGCGACTCTTTCAGCGGCGACTCATTCTTGACTCAACTTCTGCTCCAATGTATACGCACGAATTGCACAATTTTAAGAATCCGCCATAAGCATAACGCAAAAATAAGACCAATTGAATAATCATAACTTTATTTACTCTTTAATACAAGCGTGAAACAACAGAATCTAGCAATGTCGTACATTTGTCGCTCGCTCATTTGAAGAGCCTTGTTACGAACATCATCTTCCAATTCCAAATCAAAAGCAGAGTCAACCTTGTGCTGTTTGTAACGTTCAAGCAACTCGGACGTGCGGCAACTGTTTCAAAGCATGATCTCCTGTACTGCATCGCAACGTAGTCATCTGCTTGGAACGTATTGATAGTTGCGATGTCAAGTCCATAATGTCCAACGAGCCATCGGATGTCAATCAAATTGTAAAAAAACATTATCAACGATGCTACATTGAACACAATCACAGTGACAAAGATCAAGCCGATAAGCGGAGCGACAGCTTTGATCTGAGTTTGCGGAGTCTAAAGGATACACTATTAAAGTACAATATATTTACAACAATTACCATCGTGCATTTGTAGGCCAAGCGTTCGGTCTTTCCAAAAGCTTCAATTGTGCCGTTGAGATGATCTGGCAAGTTATCAAAAGCTGACTGTCCAATGAACGAACTGAACATGGCGTGAATGGCGAGTGAATGGCGAACAGAGGCTAAATAACATATTAAATAGATTGTTTACAACTTAATTACACAGAATTCGCAATAAAAACATTAAAGATGTACGCACAGTTTTAATAAGTCATTGAAAAAGTTCTGACAAGGAAAACGCACGATCTTAAAGTAGATTTTTTCAAAACATTCAACAAAACTATTTTCTACGTCAAATCGTCTAACAAAAATTGTTTTTGCACAAGCACTTCGATTGGACTTTCGATTGAACTTTCTATGCAACTTCCTATCACAACTTTTTATTCCACGATTTCGAACAAATCAAACAAAAACAACAAATAACAGCGCAAAAAAGCCATCGACACGTTTTTGCGATTGATGGCGTTTTGTAACTAATGGCTTTTACGAAATCATGTTGATTCGATGGACGTTCATTTTCGTTAAAAGAGCGGAAAACCAATCCAAAGCGAATTAAGAACAAAGTAATTCTAATTCTACTAGTTTATTCAATTTGAAAAACTAAATCCTCAAATTCACTGTTTTGTTTGTTGTTAGGGATTGAAATCAAATTAATTTTATTTCAAAACATATTGATTCGGCAATCAATTACAATAATGATATTACGATTAACATATTTCTAATTTGATTATTGAGACTTCTGTTCAAGCTTTGCGATTTTCAAGTTGAGAAGACGCGCTTTAAGGATCTCATTTTGGTTGCGTTGTTTTCCGGAATTAGTTTGGGTTTCTTGTTCAAGCTTTGCGATTTTCGAGTTGAGAAGACGGGTTTGTGTATCAATCATTTCATTAGGCATTCTTTTGAAATCAAAGTCATTTTGATTTTGAGTAGCAGCATTCGATTCATCGTAATTAAACTCCGCAGATAATGCTGATGTTGTTGGGCTTTCAATACGCACAGAAACCTAAAAATAAGAAATGTGTAAGTTGCTAACATTTTGTTTAGTTCGTTGAACTTACTTGATTTCCAAAATTTGCCGAATCATGAGAATGAGGCGTGGAAGTTGGAAATTCGGCTGCTTTGGAAAAATTGAATGATTCCACGAAATAGAATAGGTCATCTTTATCTATTTGATTGATCAAATGTACGAGCATGTAATAATCCGAGTTGTCAAGCTTCGAAATGAGTCCGTCAAACTTGAATCCATTGTTTGAACCAAGCTGTTTCTAAACAGTTGATAACAAAAATAAAGTGAAATCGTGTGCTTTTTAAAACTCACCAATTCTTGCTTAAATTGTTGTTTGTAATCAACACAGCAATAGAATCTAATACGACGGGCAATCACATACAAGTCATAAATAAAAACTCCAACAATGCATGCAAAAATTAGTAGTGTCGACGCCAAGAAATAATTTGCTTCACTGAATAGGTGTTTAAGTTAAATGTAACAAGCAAAACTTACTTGAAAGTAAGAAAAGCATTCGAATTCGCCACTCCTTTCTTGTAAAAATACTGTCCAATGCAGGCAGTTTTCTTTTAAATGTTTTTAGTTAAACACATGTAACAAATAACTTACTCTTGGGAATATGGCGTGAACATTGCGGTAGTTTTGATCCCAAATAGATTTGGACAAGTCCCAAACAGCATATAAAAATGGCAAATCCGAAATGTAAGCGATGTATGCATAAAGCAGTACAACAAGCAAGCAGTTTCCAAGCAATTCAAGAAAGTCTAATGCAACTTGAATCAAATAAAGGCGACGTGAATGATTCAAAACAAAATTAGAGCATTCTTTAAACTCAAACACCTTTCCTTCATTGCTCAACCATTCTTTCTGCAATATGCGTTTTGATGCGTCGAGGCACTTCTTTTGGGCTTTAATGAGAAGTTCTCCTAGATGCAAGGTTAGTTTAATCCGAAATGTTTTAAAAACCTCCAAAATTCTGAATGCTTTTCAGCAGTCCAATTGCAACAATAAACACTGGAACAGAAAGTCCTAGCGATGTGACAAAGTTTTTGAAGACGGTTGTTTTTGTATAAAATGCACTTTTGATGTCAACAAAGTAACCATTCATGTAGTTGCTAAAATGCACATTTAATAGAAAACGTTTGAATCAAATCTTACTGATCAACAAACAGTTTTTGAAGCTTGCTGGAGTTGAAAGTGTGATAGCCACTCACCAGACATTCGTTAATCAATTCAATTTTTTGATCGGGCGTCTAAATTTTGTAAAGTTTGCGGTGTTAATAAGAATGCGACTTAAACTTACGATGTTATCATTCAAAATTATGACGTTTGGAACGTAGCGTCCTCCACATTGCATAAACAACAAAGAAACCACAATCACCACGACCATTACCAACAAATAATGCCCTCCGTGTTGTTTTAACTTAACATATTTAAACGCTTCTTTCGATGCAACAAGCGCTTAATTTTGGAACGGTTAATTAGAGTAAAAAGGCATTTTAAACTTACTCATGATTCAATCGTTGAATGCGATTCGGTCTAGCAATATTGAGAAATAGAGCAACGGACCGAAAAGAATAAGGATCGGCAAAGCAAGTGACAGCGCTAAAAATCGAACGGATATTTGGGCCAGCGCCGTCGATGAGAAATCAGCAAGCACACAAAGGCAGACAAAAAATAATTTTCATCTAACTGTTTAGACGCGCACCAATTGCTTTTTGTTTTTGAATATCTCGGCTTTGTTTTAAACGCCCTTAATTGTGCTTTTTTAGACGCGCGCCAATTACTTTTTGTTTTAAACGCCTTTAATTGTGCTTTCTCAATTTGCAATTTATTCCTTGCCGAAAGCATTTTTGCTGCATGTAGTCATTTGCGTTTGCGGTATTGATTGATGATGTCATTAATTTTGTTTGTTGGCGGATCCAACTGCTCGACTTTTTGTCCAGGAGATTGAGCAACTGTCTTTCCATAGCACGCTGGCAGTGTAGGAGCCTCATTTCCATTGCGTTTGTGAGCGTCCAGGTTTAACATCTGGTACGATGCATTATTGAAAGTAGCATCTTTTGATCTTCATCGGAGTTCTTTTCTTTTGTCGCGTCTCCGCTTAAACAGTAACCATTACCTCTTTATCATTTAATCAATTGATTTGTGTGGTCCTCGCCTGTTCAATTAGCCTTGCTCTCGAACTCTATCCGCCCGCCCTCATGGCCCAATTGCTTGTTTATAAGGAACCTTATCAAACGAAATAAATGCCTTTTTACACCGCTAATTAACTTTGGCTTTCGTGGACAAATCAGAAGCTCTCATTCAGCCCGACTTTCGCTCCCAGTTGCTCTGCGCTCTAGTTGCCCAGTCGATTTCTTTGTTGTTATCTCTCGGAAAAGTGATTAGCTAGATTTAACTTGTAAGTTTTAGACAGTTTTCGAGCAGCATGCAACAACTTTTTTGCGTGCAATTAAAAGAAAAATGGACGCGTTTGATTTGCTCTTACGGGAATGAATTTTTCGAGCCAATTTGAGTAATGAAGAAGTTAATAATCCAAATTTAGAATGGAGTCAGAAATTGCAATGCTGATCAACTGCAAACAATCAAGCGCCGAATTGCACTATGAGACGGCTGCCTACAACTACGAGAATAACTATGAAATGGTAACTTTTTAAATTACTGTAACGAATAACAGTACTCTCTTTAGGTTAATTCCGTGGCCAATTTGAACGCAATTCTCGACAACGAACTTAAACGACGTCCATCTGTTCCAGCTCAACAAACTGCATCGGCTGAAAATTGCAGAATTTCAACTCCAAATCTGCAACAACGCATACCTGAAGCTGAGAAGATTCGAGACTTGTTGAATCGGCGACCAAATGAAGCCGAGAAATTGGGTTTAATTCGACTCGAAGAGTGTTTGGATCCGCTTCTGCAGGCATTTTTATACTCATTAAATTTGTTTACATCAAATTGTGTTTAGAGTGGTCTCGGAATTTGCACTGCTGAAGAGTTGGTGAAAGCTTCTAATTGGCTCAACAACAGTCGGTTTTTGGATGATGTTTGTATTGTAAGTTTAAACTTCTATAAATCAAATTTGATCAACTTGATTTTAAGGGCACTGTTCTTAGAAGACTGTATGCACGTCTTCAATTCGAGCTCCAACGTCAGCGCATAGATAAGATAAAAGAACTGCTTTCAACTGGACAAAACAATCAAACAACTGCGCCAAATCGAGTCGTTTCCGCTGAGGCAAGAAATGCAGTCCAGACGTTCTTTAAGTTGGAGGTAACAAAAACAAAGTTTAAATTGTTTAAAAGCGCTTGATTTAGCAAACTTGGCTGAGCGTTAATGATGCAGTGCAAGTTCTATTTTCATTGCCTGACCAAGTCAGAATTCTGGAGGCAATGGAAATTGCGCTAAGCGACGATGCAAACGAATTGTATATTCGTGAAGGAGTGCCGAGGTCAAGTAAGTTTTGTGAAATCATTGACGCAACATTGCATATGGCATCGGCGTGGATAAAATCTGGAAATGCGGCCACTGACCGATCAATTAATTTTATTGATGTTGTGCCCTTTCTTCCATGACAGAACTGTTGAATATTTGAGTCCATATTTTACTAACGTCACTCAAAACTCAATTACTCTGACGGCTTTGAATTATGGAGGTACTTTTAAAAACCTTAATCAAAAAACAATTAAACACACTGTTTTAGGCGGGCACTTTCGCAGAAATCATTATAGAGAAAGTCGAAGACAACAAGTTTAGAATAAACTTGCTCGACTCGCTTGTTCCACGCGTCCAATTAAATCCGGAAGAAGCAGCTTCTTTTTTGATGAACTGCATTCTTCACACAACTCCGGAAGCGTCGTTTGAAGCTGATCGAATTGAAGGAATTGGTGAAGTCTTCGGAACAAACGGTAATTTTAAACACTATTTAAAACTAAAACGACAAGCAGCATAATTAAATCAAACTCCTATTTATGAATAATTTAAACTTTCAGCTGAAACATTTCCACGTCAACCTAATTATATTGGTAAGTAAATAGCTTGTTTATAAGTATGTGTGTTTATAATTAAATTTGGTTTTAGATTGCGGACACTTTGCGTTGTGGTATCTTGCCAGATTTGCAACTGGACAAGAATTAAACTTCGACCAAGTCGACATCGCATTTGGGCGTCTTCAACTTGCTAACATGCTTTATGGGAATGAAGGATTTCGTCCGCTGGACACAATCAACGAGCGTATTAGTAGAATCGAAGGAAAAGTAAGTTTTAAATACATTCATCAAAACTCAACAAGAAACTCATAAATATCACTTTTAGGCGCCGTTACAATTTGACAATCCAGTGACTTCAATTTCAACTCTTCAGCAACCAGGTTACAAAAGAGGCCTTAAACGAACAGGTAATTAATTAGTTTCATGCAACTAAAAATGCGTGCAAGTCAAAGCACAAAAACTCACTCGTTTAAAAGTAATAAAGCGCCAATTTCAAAAATAACAAACGCATTAGTCAGAAGTAAAAACGCTATTTACACGCAAGCTAAAAGGCGAGGCAAAAAATTGGAGCCAAAAATTTCTTGTCTCACTCTTTAGAAACATCACAAATAAAAGTGTGTAGCGTGAATTTAAAACAAGTTTAATCAATAAAGCACGTCGAAATTAACTGAAAACACTTTAAACCGCAAAGCCAATTAAAAGCTGTTTCAATTGTCAATTAAGCAATTTCAGATGGAACTTACTGAAGAGGACATCAAACGCCAGTACAGTTACAATGGGCCACTCGCTCCAGGAGATGGAATTGAAAGCCATGAAGCAAATAGGGTAATTTGATTATAAAACTTACAGTTTTTAATAATAATCTTTAAAGGTGCACAATTTGGGCGTGGATCCAAAATACATGGCCAACCTTTTTGCGCGAGAAGTCAACTTGGCTAAGGTCCACACTTTGGACGGCCTCAACAAGAAAAAGCCGTCTACTCGTCAACAAGCCGAAACTCAACCATGTGTTTGTGCGCGGTGAAGACAAAGAAGTTGCTGCGGTCTATACGCAAGATGAGATCAGCAAGCGGAGCAAATTGCGAATCAAGTTCTTCCAACTGAATTCCTTGAAGAAATGGACGCAGAAAATGCTGATCAAATGATTGAAATCAACACGGCAATTGATCTTGGTGCAATGTCAGTCAAAAATGATGGCGGCAAAGCAACATTCAACAAGCGAGCTACAGTCATTGGGCCCATTAATGATGAACTTCAAAATGAAGAGCGAATGGAAGTCGATAAAGTTCCTCAAAATGATTTGAAGCCAGTTGTTCAAGCACATCAAAGAAAAACTCGCGATCAATTGATAGAAGAAATCAATGAAGTGGCCGATTTAATTGGGTCAAGACTTGAAAATTGGAAAAACAAAAGAAGAGCGAATCGAAAAGATGAATGCCCAGCGAAACAGCACACTTGAAGCAATTGAGAGTTCTGACCTGTAAGTCTTAAACTTTCAATCATGTGTACTTATTTCATGCACTTTTAGACTTGATCGAGAAGTTAGAATTGGAGATCAAATGTACAGACTCGGGAACTTGTTTATTCCAATCGCCATAGTCGGGAAATCAGTTCAGCTTCTATATGACTCATTCAACTGATCGTGTGCTGAACGTCTTCAGCCATCTTTCAATGTGTTCTGTCCAGTCCTTTGATGCAACTTCGCGAGACAATCTTGAGCCAAACTTCAACAGAATGACCATGAGAATTGACTACGAGAATCATCCAAATGTCCCGCGTGAAGTTCTCACAGCCGTCAATGAATCCTATGGTGCTGAAAGAAATGAAAAAGGAGGCGTTGTCTATGATCACGGTCATGGTAAGTTCTATCAATTAAGCTCAAAACAATTCTATGCAAATGATTTAAGGTGCTGCACCTGCTGCTAGTCATCGGTCATCAATTGAAGAACAAAGCGTCGTTGCAACACTGTCTATGATGTCTGCAGAGCGTGTTGGTTTCAATAGATTTACAAAGCCAGCCTACGAGACTTTCACTCGGATGCGCGTGCAAATTGAAGGAACGAACTTCATTCTTACAGTCGAGGGCATCTTTCCGTATGGCTCACGATCGGAAGTTGGCAACGCCGGTCTCTTTGCATTTGACCAACGCTACCGGATGAATTTTATCTTCGCCTCGGATGGAACTGTTCAGACACTTGCTTGGATCCTTGATAATCAGGTCAGTCTTTAAAGCTGTTTATTAAAAGCTTGAATGCTTTCTAAATTAATCATTCTTTCTTCAACTAATAAACTGTTTTAAGGCCTTGCACAGCAGTTCTTTCTACAACAGATTGACGACCATCGAAGCCATTGAACGTGAAATTGGCCACGAGCTCATCACCGACGTGTTCAGACGTTTGCTGGACCCGGCTGTCAACAACGGAGTCAATCAAACGACTAGAATTAGCCCAGTTGATCACGTCATTTCCTCATTAATTTTTGTTAACTTTTACAGAACTCGTTTCCTCCCCTCCCATTTTTTTTGGGGTTTTTTTCCCCCCCCCTTTTTTTTTTTAAAAAACCCCCCCCCCCCCCCCCCCCTTTTGGGGGGCCCCCCCCCCCCCCCTTTTTTTGTTTCAAACATCGCGGGATCTGAGCCAATATGCTTGCAAGACTATTATGAGCAATTGCAGAAGTTTGTAAGTTTTAAAATGTTGATCATCAAATCAAGTCGATTCTTAGGCTGAAAACAACGAGGAAATTGCGCAAGAGAATTGAACGACTCCATCAACTTCGTGCCGCTGTAAAGCAACATGGATCGACGAAGATAAGCGATTGGCTATCTGCAGTGAGTTAAACTTTGACCAAAAAAGTCAATAAAACTTCTGTTTCAGTTCAAAGACTCAAGTGGAAACGTCCTTACAAAGAATGGTTTTGACGCAAGCGAATATTCAGCAAATAAGATACTTCGAGCAATTCGTCGGCACAAAGGAGAAAAGGTGCCATCAAGTGTAAGAGATATTTTGCTACACGGCTGGAATAAAATCTATTGTTTAGGACAGTGATGAGTCAACAGATTCAAGTTCTTGATCAAACGTACACTATTCATTTGTTTCGTAATCAATTCGTTGTTGTAAACTTACTTCTCGCTATTTAATTGTTGAATAAAAAGCTCAACGTTGTTGTTTTCTTTGTTCTCACCTCCACAATTCCTTGATGACTTATATGATCCTGCAAAAGCAGTTTTCGCTTTAATGCTTTTATGTTCAAACACAACTTATGACTTTGCCAACTTTTGGGTTCTTTGGGTCGATTCTTTCAAACTTATTACTTGCTTGCTTCAATAACTTAGATTTATTGTTGCATGATCGGTTTTTGGGTCGATTCTTTCTTTTACTTGTTTTCCGTTAACATCATTTGCAATTGCTCATCATTGTCTAGATCCGTCAATTTGGTTATTAGAGAGCGAAACAGTTGTAGTGAGCTTTGAAGCTTTGTTGTCTAATTTTAAATCAAATATGCCAATAAAAAGTTACATTGATTTCGTCCTCACTTTGTAAGTTTAAATAACAAAAAAACAAATCACAAACACATTCCACATAAAACTAATTCATCAAGCTTGCACCTTGTTGGTTTTTCAACATTCACTCACCTCCGCTCATTAATTATCACGGATCAATTGCAAAACTCAACAACTCGTTTATCCTCACCTCGACCACAAAGATGCACTTCTTTCTTGTTCTCACAACAAATCAACTTTGGCCTACATGCTCTTTTTATAAGTAAACATTGTTTGTCTATTTAATTCGAGCTCTCACAAATCAGCAAACAAAAAACAACAATGCAATATTGTCAATTGAGGTTTTGAAACTCCGCAGAATACAGGTTATTTTCTTTAACCTTTGCATGGAAACAATCCTCGTCGTTTTCCAACGCTTGACGAGCAGACAGGTTCTTTCAGAAGCCACAATTGCTTCTGACGACGAATTGATGAGTGATTGTGTGTGTGCAGATATTGTGCGCCTGCCACAATCACTGAAGCGCACAAAGCGAAGGCGGAAAGTTACCCAACAGTTGATAAGTCTGCGCAAATACACACTTGCGCAGGAGTCCAGCCCTAAGGAAGCGGATTTTGACGGACGCCTATATAAGTTTGGAAGAGACATCAGAGGCACCCGTATTCGGCGCTTTGGTTCGTGATTTGTGTAGATGGTGTGGTCGACGGCGCAATCTTTATCTCCTCGAATCACTGCGCCGATTTCACTTTCGCTTGATGAAGGCCGTCGGTGAAGCGGACCTCCAGATGATTGATTGTTGCGTTTAATCGAGAATTTTGCTTTGAGTGATTTAAACGAGTTTCTGTTGAAAATCCAACCAATTAACTGATTCCAGGTCGAAGAGAACCTTGAACGAAATGGAGTCCGACGGCCGTATGCGCGCCTACAAATTTGTGGCCTACTCGGCCGTGACCTTTTCGGTCGTTGCTGTCCTCTCAGTTGTGGTTACCTTACCAATGGTCTACAACTACGTCAACCACGTTCGTCGTCAAATGCACCACGAGCTCTCTTTCTGCAAGGGATCGGCCAAAGACATCTCCGTCGAAGTCTTCCACATGAAATCCATCGCTGACATGCCATTGAACCGTACTGCTCGTCAATCTGGCTACGGATCAGACGTTAACCCAGCTCCGAGCTGTGACGGTTGTTGTCTGCCCGGCCAGCCAGGACCTCAAGGCGCCAGCGGAAAGCCCGGTCAACCAGGTATTCGTTAAATTGAATCATCTTTACTAATTTCAATTAATTTGAAGGAAAGCCAGGCGCTCCAGGGTTGATTTGAACAGTTTTCGGACTTTTTTACACCGTTTTTTAGAGCCCCAGGCAATCCAGGCAAGCCCCCGACCGCGCCGTGCGAACCTGCGACCCCACCCCCGTGCAAGCCGTGTCCCCAGGCAAGTTTTACCTATTTTGTTACTTCGGGACAGATCATCCAAACATTTTCGATCATTTTGCTACTTCAACATACTTTTTTGAACATTGTTATACGTTTTTGGGATCATTTTAAAGCTCTGGAATAGGCGCAGATTTTGATATAGACCACATGATCGTTGGTTTCAAAAAACTTTAACTAAAGTGCGAAAACACAATAGAAACGTTTTGCGCTTTTGATGATCAAAGTTAAACCATATCAAAATTATCTAACGTTTGTGGACAACTTATTAACTTGTGCAATTTCAGGGACCTCCAGGACCTCCAGATAAGGATTTAAACTTGAAATTGAGTCAATAATTGGCTACTGACATTCTTGAAACAAGTCAATGTCTTTAGAACAAATCAGCTCTGAAACACTCATTAATGTTTTGAAGTTGACTAATGACTCTGAAACAAGTCAATGCTTTTACAACTAAAAGATGCTTTTGACTGAAATTACTTTGAAACACTCATTAATGTTTTGACTAATCAATGATTTAAAGTTGACTTCTGAAATTGATTAATGTTTTCGAAACTAACAAATCAACAAGTTTGAAACAAATAATGTCTTTAGAACAAATCAATGACTTTACTGATTAGTGACTTTAATCAAAACAATGTGTTTGATGACACTTTTGAATTGAAATGGCTATGAAACAATCAAATTAAACTTTTAATGACTAGTGAATTTAAAACAAGCAGATCAATGTTTTGCCTAATCAATTTAGTGATTAAGGACTTTGAAACAAGTCAATGTTTACTGACTAATAACTCTGAAACAAATCAATGCTTTACTGACTAGTGACTCTGAAACAAATCAACGAACAAGCAAATCAGTGTTTCGAAACTAAAATAGTGTTTTGAAACAAACAAATCAATGATTTACTGACTAGTGAGTTTTGAAACAAGCAAATCAATGATTTAATGGCTAGTGAGTTTAAAACAAGCAGATCAATGTTTCGAAACTAAAATCAACGAACAAGCAAATCAATGTTTTACTGACCTATGTTTTGATATTGAAGCAACTTTAAGACTAAAATCAACTTGAGACAAGCAAATCAATGTTCTACTGATTGATGTTTTAAGACACTTTTTGAAACTGAAATTACTTCGAAACACTCATTAATGTTTTGACTAATCAATTTAGTGATTAATGTTTTTGCTGACAATTGAACACTAACTTACTTATTAGATGTTATTGAAACTGAAAAAAGCAAATCAATGTTTTGAAACACTCATTAATTACTTTGAAAACAATTTAAATGTTAACTGACTAATTTGTTCTCTTTCACGACCACCAGGCAGCCCAGGTATAAGATCCACTTAAAGCCGGTTGTAAACAGTTAAATTTAGGCGACCCAGGTGAAGCTGGCACACCAGGAAGACCAGGAACTGATGCTCCTCCAGATAAGTTTGAACTTAGTTAATAGTTAAAACAACCTTAACATTAAATCAACCAAAGACTAACCGTACCATTTTTACGCAGCCCAGGACCTCGCGGACCACCAGGGTGAGTCTAGGCGTCAAAAACACAGTTTAATTCCATAAATTTCAGACCCCCAGGCGAGCCCGGCCCAATTGATAAGTTTTGATTAATAGCTTTTAGTTCACTTAACGATCTAATTGTTTCAATTTTTACGCCAATTGGACCAAACGGAGAGCCAGGCGTGCCAGCACAAACAGAACCATTGGTGCCAGGAGAGCCAGGAGGTAACACCAGCATTAAACTCAACTAAAAACACACTTTTAAACCCGGTTTTGTTGCAAGATTTCAGTCAATCAAATCAGACTAACAAAAGTGTGACTTGATGACTGGACCTCCAGGACCACGTAAGTCATTTTAAAACACTGCTATAACTAATCTCACCTGTTTAGCTGGACCACCAGGACAAGACGTGAGACTTTGAATTGATTGATTTAGATTAATCTTTGTGTTATAGGGACCACCAGATAAGTTTTGATTCAATTTTAGCTTTTAAGTCCACATAAACAATAACTAATTGTGTGTCTTTTACGACCAGCAGGCCCGAAGGGAGAGCCGTAAGTTGCATCATGCCAAAAACAACACTAATCCTGAGTTCCAGAGGCCCAGACGGAGCCCCCGGACAGGACGGTCAAGTAAGTTTGAGCTTTTGAAGTTTTTTGATCACAAAACTTCAAAAACTCATTTCGACATTCAGGCTGGACCAGCAGGGTGAGTTCTAATCTTAAACTATGCATTTAACTCTTCAATTTAGACCTCCAGGAGGCAGCGGAACACAAGGCGAGAAGGGTATCTGCCCGAAATACTGCGCCTTGGACGGTGGTGTCTTCTTCGAAGATGGAACTCGTCGTTAAGCAGCCGGCTTTGGCAGAACAGGATAGTCAAGTTTCTCAACAAAACGCGGTATTTCTTCTCCTCTTTTGTGTCCCATATTTGCTCACCCCATTTGGCACAGCTTCCAAGCTCGCTTGAGTTCGGAGCGGTGCCTCATCTGTTGCTTTTAATCCAAATGCAAGTTGCTCAAGATCGGCACTTGTCGAAACGGTCCTCTCTTTAAGAACTCCCCAGTTATGTTTGTAAATATTCGGTTAATGCGTAAATGTTTGTATAAAAGTCGCCGATGACATTCAAATGCAATCTGATTCGTACATATTGATTGAGGACATAAATTATGTACACTGTTGATTATTTGCAATTTGTTTCAAGCATCTCGTTTGTCGCTTCGACAAAAGAACACTGATTTCTCGAATGATAAGCAATTGTGGTGCATCTGCGGTACATTTGTGGTGTTCCGGTTGCGCAGGATTCGCTTGGCGGATTTGGTCGCTTATCAGTGGATGATTGATAGTTGCATAATTGAGGAGCGCAATGGAAGGAAGAAATGGAGGCGAAGTGTGAGCAAAATCCAAGCAAATCCCAGCAAAGTGTGGGCGAACTATGAAGCTGGTTTAATGCGTGCCTCCGGCATTATCAACTGTGTCTGGAGTTGGTGAAGCGTAATTAATCCGCAATGAGGTTTGGATCTGTCGACGGAGCCAACAATGCGGCGACGCGGAACTAATTCGGTCCCATTGTTGCATAAGGAGTGATCAGCAAGTAATTGGAGTGATTGTTTGATTGATTTGAAGTTGATCGCTGGCTGGAGATAATGGCTTTGTCTATATTGTTCGGATTGTAACGAGGTACACAAATGTGCTTAAATTGCCGGCAGCACTATAAAACATGGATTTCCAGTTGAGCACAACCGGATTCGGTGCAATCAATCGGGTTTCATTGGTTGGAACATTCCGTATCACTTTCGATAATGCGCCGAAATCCGCGCAACAACGGAAAGAGATTAAAACGGCGCGTAAATTTGTCATTTTAATTGATCGGTGTGGAAGCAACAGTCTAAAATTATTACATTAATAAAGTTGTTCTGGTCAATCAATTATTTGTTTGAAGAACAAGAACGTTAAACGACAAATTAAGAAACGCAACAAAATCGATAAAGTTGGCAAAAACATTTTAACTCATTGAAGTTGACTTTTTAAAATGACACTGATCAATTTAAAGAATGTTAACAAAAGCATTTTACTCTTGAAGTTTCTTTTAAAAACACTATAAATTAAAAATTAACAAAAAGCACTTTTTAACTTGAAATTAAAGAATGTTAACAAAAAGCATTTTTAACTTGTCGAAGTTGTCTTTTTAAAAAAGCACACTGAACACGTATAACGATGAGTAAGTTTGACCTCTTGACCATTTCAAAATTACGGCGTTCGGCCAGCGCAAACAATCGAGGAGGATGTTTGTTCAACGCCGGTATTCCCGGCTATTTTTGCGAAGATAGGTGAGCGCCAGCTCACTCACCGCGTTCACCTTACGTGTTTTGGCCGATTGCAACGTCGCATACGCTTATTTTTGAGCTTTTTGCTTTTTGAGACAACCTGGCGAGTGTTTTTGTCCAGTTCATGCGTTTTGTAATTAATCAACCTTTGGAACATTATCACCACCGGTTTACACTTAATTGTTTGCAAACATAAACTATAAAACATTCACAAAAGCGTATCGTCTGGACTTGATCATTTTTTTGTTTTGACCTTACAACAATAGTTTGTTGCGCGTGAACACCTTAAAAGTGCCCGTTGATGCCGGTTGATAAGAGCAATCAATGTTTTGGGCAAAAACTCCAAACAGCATTTTTGATTAAAACGTTCGTTGACAAGCCGGTTCTCTTTGTTGTGTTGTTTTGTAAGTATAAAAGCTCGTTCGTTTTTTGCAATTTAATGATGTTTGCTTTGAACAGGCAGTTTTTGTTCTCTGTTGTGTGCGAGTTCTGTGAATCGACCAAGAATCAAAACAATGTTTAAGTTGTTTTAGCTAAGGATGCTCAAGCTTCTGTTTATTGCCTTGTTGGCAATTTGTGTCGGCGCTGATGAAGAAGGCCCAGTTTTGTCAACGCATGTTGGCAAATTTCAAGGAAGAACAATTGAATTCGGAGAAACAAAAGTTGATGCGTTCTACGGTCTTCCTTTTGTAAGTTATTTAATTGTTGAAATGTTGCATTAACATCAATTTTAGGCCAAACCTCCGATTAAAGAGAGACGTTTTGAAGTTTGTACACTTTTCAATTTTTAAACACGCATCTCAACTTTTCAGAAACCAACAGATACAGAACCATCAGATAAATTGAGACAAGCAACTGTGCCAAAACCGGCGTGCTCTCAACCCAAAATGGCGTACATTTTAAACAATTCATTAAAGCTGTCTATTTGTTACTTTAGATTCACTGATCAGATACCAGTCGACGAGGACTGTCTTTACCTCAACGTTTTTAAGCCGAAAACGCCGAGTCCAAAAGGTGAAGGCTATCCGGTTTTGGTGTTTGTTCACGGAGGAGCGTATCAAGTAACTTAAATATCTTTGATTTTATTTACATCGTGAATTTCCAGGTCGGATCTGCACATATGCACAGCATGGACGCGGTTGCAGAGAATTTTGCTGCCAGGGGAATTGTCTTCATTGCACCTCAATATCGATTGGGTCTTTTCGGTAAATTGATCGGCTTTTTAAACATTGATCATTGTTTTAAGGCTTTGCTTCAACTGGACCTAAAGAGTTTGCCGGTAATTATGGCTTGTGGGACTTGCGCCGCGCACTGTTATGGATCCGCAAAAACGCAAAAGCTCTTGACTTGAATTTGAAAAAGATCACAGTTGGCGGATATTCAGCAGGGTCGGCAGCCGTTGGAGCACTCACAGTCAGCGAGCACTCACGAGGTAATTAGTTTAAACGTGCTTTAAAGACTATTTCGATTTAGATCTTTTCACACAAGCAATCCAAATGAGTGGGTCCATTTTCGGAGATTGGGTGACTATTAAAAAGTCTATCCGTATTCAACTATTCTGTTTTAGGCGACTTCAAACAAGGCCATCACGCTGACCGAAAAACTAGCTACTGCTTTGAAGTGTGATTCACAAAGCTCGACGGAAGTCAAGAAATGTTTACGCAAGTTCAGCTTTGAAGAACTTTACAAAGCATTTGAAAAATCGGTGAGCTTTGTGAGTGTTTCTTCTCTCTTTAACTCATTTTAAGGCCTACGATCCAAACGACTTCAATTTGGCAGAATTTACGCCTCGTTTGGATGCCGAATTCTTTACATCCGATTTCCCCGAACTCATTCAGTCCGCACCTCCAAAACCAACTTTGGCCACAATTACCGAAAATGAAGGCATTCTGTTCAGTGAGTTTCTTTAGATCTTTAAGGAGCAGTTTTAGCAACACAACTATTTCCAGCGTTATTCGGCAAAAATGGCATCTTTGATAGACATGCTCTCGATAAAGCGGAATTTGAAAAGTTCGGCGAAGAGGAGTTCAAAAAGTTTGTGAGCGACAAAGTTGCCACGGAATCCATCTTCGGATCAAAAGCCAAAGAAGTGCAGAACAAAATCAACAAATTCTATTTGGGCAAGTCTCGCGGCAGCGATCCCAAATTCTACAAACTTCAATATGCAAAGGTAGATTATTAAAAGTAAACTCAATCAAAGACACATCTGTTTAGATTTTGGCTGACATGCTTTTCGTCACTCCGCAGTTGCGTGAAATGCGCTACAAAGCAGAAGCTGGATGGCCAGTTTTTATGGTCAAAAACACTCACCGAAAGCCTCTTAATTGGGGAAACGAACATCCCGGCATGTTTGAAGAAACTACTCACGGCCAAGAGTACGGCATTCTGTTCGGACTACCGGACTCTTACACAACTGACTACACAAAAGAAGACGACCAACACAGAGAAATCCTTTTGACCACCATAGTCGACTTCGTCAAAACTCGGCAAGTCGATCAAATTAATACCTATTTTTATCAATTTATTAATTTGCTGATTCAGGTCGCCAAAGACAGACAAAGCTCCTCACTTTGAAGCTCTGAGTCGCAAACATCCGCTCATCTACACCGAAATTTCAACAACAACTAAATTGAAAAGCCCTCTGTTTGGCGATGAGTTGAACTTCTGGAACGAGCTGACCAAAGACTACGATTTCGACCTTATTCGCGGCATTCACAAGAAGACTCTACGCTCGCGAACCGAACTTTGAGATCTTCACTTATTTTTATGCTTGTTTCGTTTAGATGACTAATAAACAGCTTAATATTAATGAGAATATCGTTCATGTTCTCACGTATGTAACTGAGACGAAGCGCCAATAATCAATGCGAAAACTTCGACTCACTATCACAAACTCCAATCTTCTACCAGCCGAACGCCTAAACTCTCTGCTTTTATCGCAAGCTGTTCCTTTTCACGTTTCATTGTTCAAAAATGTTTCCAATTCATTGCCTGATTTAAATGACCACTCTTGTAGTTGTTCTGTTCGGTTTTTTCAATTTAGTCGGTGTTCCAAGCGGTAATTAGCTGCAAACTGTTTATTCGGGCGCCTAATGGTAATCGCGTCGAATGCTGGCGGCTGTCTTTTTCTCGAAAGAGCACAAATTTCAACCTATTTGTTGTGTCGTTCGATTGCTTTCAGCGAATTTATTTGACTCAATTCTCTTCACGTGCATTTCACCCTTTTTGATCACGCATTTCACCCTTTTTGATCACGCATTTATTTTTAAGTTTAGGGTCCACTTCACACGCAAATCAGCTCCAAAAGATGGCTTTGGTCTCGAAGATCCTCGCCGCTACTTCGCGAACCGTCGCATTGAACTCAGCCCGAAACTCGAGTAGTGCTCCAAAGGTAAGTACACTATGATCAAATATGATGTGATAGGGTTTCGCAAGTGTTCGCAAAAAACGAACTTGAATAATCAAATTGTTTGCCGTTCGATCAGTCAAGGAAAAAAGAATTTCAAAAGTTTGTTTCAAATCTTATTTCTCGAAAGCACATTCTCGTTTTGTTAAGTTAATTTTCTTGAAATGCGTATTTTGCGAACACTTGCGGAATCCTATCCAAAGGTACCTTTTAAGTTTGTTAGAATAGATTATATCCAGTTGTTCAGGTTGCGTTGTTGGGCGCAAGCGGTGGTATTGGCCAGCCATTGGGTCTTCTCTTGAAAGCTAATCCGAATGTTGCTCGATTGGCCTTGTATGATGTTGTCAACACTCCTGGAGTTGCCGCTGATTTGTCGCACATCGATTCGAAAGCACAGGTTACTGCTCACACTGGACCAAATGAATTGGCTGCTGCTTTGGAGGTTTGATTTCTTGAGGTTAATTGTTTATATGTTCTTATTTAAGGGAGCTGATGTCATTGTTATTCCTGCCGGTGTTCCTCGCAAGCCGGGCATGACTCGTGATGATTTGTTCAATACTAACGCTGGAATTGTTCGCGATTTGGCTGAAGCTGCTGCCAAAGTTGCTCCTAAGGCTTTCATTGCCATCATTACTAATCCCGTCAACTCAACTGTTCCAATTGTTTCGGAAGTCTACAAAAACAACGAAGTCTACGATCCAAAGCGCATTTTTGGAGTTACTACTTTGGATGTTGTCCGCGCTCAAGCTTTTGTTGCTGAACTCAAGAAACTCGATGTCAGCAAAACTGTTGTTCCAGTCGTTGGTGGACATGCTGGAATCACAATCATTCCGCTCTTGTCACGAGTTGAGCCTTCTGTCAAATTCAGCGATGAAGAGATCAAGAAATTAACTCCACGAATTCAAGACGCTGGAACTGAGGTCGTCAACGCAAAGGCTGGCGCTGTGAGTTCTTTTTCGTCATTTGTTTTGATAATAACTGTTTGTTTTAGGGATCTGCTACATTGTCGATGGCTTATGCTGGAGCTCGTTTCACCAACTCTTTGATCAAAGCACTCAAGGGAGAGACTGTTGTTGAGTGTTCTTATGTCAAATCTGATGCCGTCAAGGGAGTTGAATACTTCTCCACACCGGTATGTTTTATTGCTTTCTTTGGATTTGCTAACTTTTGATATTCAGGTTGAGATTGGATCAAATGGCGTTCAAAAGATCTTGGGTCTTGGCAAATTGTCTAAATACGAACAAGAATTGGTTGATGCTTCAGTGCCTGAGTTGCAGAAGAACATCCAAAAAGGCGTGAAATTTATCAAAGGATAGATGATTGTAGTTAATTCGTGTTTAATAGGCATAAAGTTCAATTAGATAATTGTTAATTTTCGGATTATTTCGTGTGACGGTGATCTACTTGCACTTAACACTTGATTCTAGGGATTATGAACAATAAAGGTGTAACAAAAGACTGCTTGGTGTTTTAAAACGTTGTTATCGAACAAATTGTTATCTCTAATTGTTTTGTTTTGTTGTGACTTAAATTTATCTTCTGTTTTATAGATTCAAAATGGCTGATGCGGATCCATTCACTACTCCAGCACAAATCAGCGTAGCCGTCGAAGAGCCTTTGGATCTCATTCGTCTAAGTTTGAACGAGCGTGTTTATGTTAAAATGCGTACGGAACGTGAATTGGAAGGCCGTCTGCACGCCTTTGATCAGCATTTGAACATGATTCTTGCTGATGTCAAGGAAACCATCACAACAGTTGAGACAGACGAAGAAAGCTACGAGGAAATCTACAAGACCGTTGAACGCATTCTTCCTATGGTTTTTGTTCGTGGCGATTCGGTAACTTGGAGGCATCGAAGTTTAAGTAATCATCTATCTGTTTAGGTTATCTTGGTCTCACCGCCAGCAAGACACGTTGCTTAATAACTCCACTACATTCACATTTATGCGGCAAACTCTATGGTCTCTTGCACAGTTCAGGTCTTTTCTACTCAGTTTTGTTGATTAATGTACTTGTTGACTGTATGTTATAAGAATAAATTATTCATTTAATAAATTGGCTAAATTAAATATGTACACAAGAGACAATTCCATCATAGCAACTATTTGAACTTTATATAATAAACAGGCGGGAATGTTTTGTCAGGTCTATATCAACAAAACTACATAATTGAAGCATTGACAAAAGGATGTTAAAGCGATGCCAAAATGGAACACATATTAGGATGGGGCATTCAACAAACGTTCTTATTATTTCTTCCATCATCATGTCTACACACAAGTTAAACATATAAAACAATGTCCGATTGATTTTGGGTAATGCATAAAAGTTTTTGGTGTTGATTGGCGCGAAACTTGGACTGACAACAAGCTCGTTTATCCGAATCGCAATGGCCGTGGACCCAAACCGCGTTTGGCGGATCTAAAATTGAGTAAGTTTAAGAGTGCATTTGAAATTTGCGTGGTTTTTAAAAATTGTTGTCATTAACCGATTAACTCCACGGATGCAAACTGTTCTCCGAATAATTGCTAGGTATGAAAAACCTCAAGCAAAATTGCTTCCCAGAATGACGCCTCTTTTTGCTAGACCTCACACTAGACAATAAACGAGCGGAACTATAGCCGTTTGAGTGGACGGCACTGTTTGTTTGTAAAGGAAGCGTGTAATTGGTTTTGTGTACGATCCTTGGTTTCTTTAAATTTCTAACAGAAGCTCATTCAATGATTCAATGAGGATACTTGATAAATGACGCAAATTATTTGTCATCACTATACTTTTTTGAGCCGAGAAATGAATAAGCTTAATTAAATTGCAAGTGAATCGAAGTGAATTTAGAAGAATTCAAAAAGTCAACAACACTTGAAATCGTAATTTTGCGTAAATTGTTCGCTTTGTGTGTGGGATTCCGACTTTGCGTACAAGAGTAACAAAGCCGATAGAAATTGAATTCAAAATTGTCTTGTTCGTTTTTGGTCAGTTCGGATTTTATAGGTTTTCCGTGACGACTAAGTGTTTTATTTGCGCAGTTCCGTAACTGCATCAGATGGATTTTATTTGGCTTTGGGATTTCCGCTTTGGAACGAGCAGTTAAATTGGTTTGTTTTTTCGACAAACGAAATACGGTAGTTAAAAACGTTTACGCAAACACAACAAAAGCATACCTCATTTCATCGACAACATAGCCGTCAATGGCTTCAGGTTCGTATCGCTCCATGTAAGTTCGGACTGAAATGCATGAATAAGTACTGTTGTTATTGAGATTTGTTTTGAATAAACATTTAAACTGTTTCAACATCTTTTGAGTAAACAAGTCAATGATTACTTAGCCCACGTTGACACCCTCGTGCTTACTGTATTTAAAACAACTGGTAATAAGATAGTTTTGGATTCTTGTGCTAATGAGATTAAATATTTCGGTCGCTAGATTGTAAAAAACGATGAATTTGGCTTTCTGAGAGGAAATGGCCTTCCGTAAAACAATATTCATCGTTTTGACGCTCTGATGACAGATTAAAGTATAGATGTGCATCGAATTCCCCCACAACATTTCCGCAATCAGATCTTTGAATTTGGTTTCTAGTGTTCTGTTGTTTTATGTTGTGTGCTCTGGACATTTGAGAGTTAGTTCCCAAATTACGGCTTTGAGTAATTGAACGTTTTGAAAAGCGGAGTTCTCGTAAAATGTGGGAGTTAAATTTTTGGAACGGCCGTGGACCCAGACATTTTGAATAAGTTGCGATGTGCGCGCCAGTAACTGTCATAATGAATTGGTCCAAAAATGAGGGATCGGTTAGCGGAATTCCAAGAATCCTAACAAAAGCCCTTGTGAAGAAGCATCAAAGTTCTCAGTGGGGTGGAATTTTTAGAATATGCATGTATCTGGTCTGGTAAATTGCCAAGAAACCTACGCATTTTGAGCGCATTCTCATCGGTCATTCCAACTGGAGTTGCTTGCGCCGTGTATGAACTGGCAAGGGCCAAAATCAACAATCCAATCAAAGCAACAATGAAGTTCCGGTGCATTTCCGCGTAGTAAGGCTTGAGCCGTGAAGTGGGTTCCCTTAAAATATCTGGATTAACTCCGTACGTAATGATGATGTGCGAAACGAGGAATGCAGAAAACACGGTACAGACTTGCAGCAAATCAAAGCTCAACCCAATAACACTACCACAAGTTGGCATTCGCCAATTGGATTTGGGAGCCGAATCGTAGGATTTCAATTGAATTTCAAAAAACAGTACAGTTTTGGACATCCCGACAACAAATGATGTCAAGGGACGTAGTACACGAGGACAATTGTTAAAAACATCGTGAATAATATGTGCTGATTGACCAAAAGAGGAACGCCCAAATCGAATGCCAACAATGTAATTGAATTTCGGAGAGGAGTCGAGTAAATTGCTTATGAATATGTTTGACGGAAGTTGTGGCAATTCAATTACTTGCAAGGTATGTGTTTAGATCTCTGCACAAAAGTCCAACAGCAAGATCCGTCAACTGAGGTCAACTGACACAAGAAAGAAGAAAGCAATCACTGTTCAGAAACTCAAAAATGGTACAGTGAGTTGAGGCTTGCTGTCGGTAAATGAACCCGCAGTTTTTGCGTGGCATTCTTGGTTGGCCACGCCCTCCACCCAACTGTTTGCACTCGTCAACGCAATTGGACTTGAATTGATGTTGTGGAATCAATTAAAAATGCTAATGGCGAAAATTTATAGAAAGTAACATTTCGGCTCAAACACCAAAACTTGTTGGTGGCATTTGGAAACCAATAACTGGGTCACAAGCAATGATGTAGACATCAAAAGCACGTTAGTTTTTACGAGCCGTTAAGTGAGTCTAGTTTTAGATTGGTTTTGAAAGTTTTTGCAAGCTTTTAAAGTGTCCAAAACATTGTTGCCATTTCGAGTCAAAACAAAAGCAATAAATTTTGTCGACAATGTTGTTGAGCAATTGAAACCTTTTTGGAACGCAAAACAATAAATCAAATTCAACACACTTCAAAGTATCGCAATTTTAATGTCAGAGTTAAAATTCACAACTAAAACTCAACCAACTTAAAAGCGCTTTACTTAAACACCGTATCTCAAAGACCACACAAAAGAACACGTACTAAGTTGAGAGCCAAAAAAGAAAAGCTTGCAAGCGCGTTCTTTTGTTTTGACCACTTGACAAATGACTAATATGCGCTTGCAGCCAAGTGGGTTCGTAAAATTGGGTTGAGAAGCAATAGAAGAAGTTCAAACTCGAGCCGGCACCGCTCCTTGTTGCTGGTCTTTTCGGACTCCACTGGGCATTATATAATCGGCAAATTTTGGACGAGCCCGCTGACCCCGAAGCTCCTCCCCTTGGCCCAACAATTGGACGATCATCGCCTCGTTTCCGCGCACGTCTCACATCACTTCCATCCAAATTGGAGGGGGATTAAATTCACACGTATTTGCCTCCAATTAAACTGCGCATCTTTAAGCAAGAAGCCGATCAGATTACCAGAGCTGTTAAAAATAGCGTGAATAGTGTGATTTCGGCTTATGAAATTCAATCAGAAATATGTGGGCTTCAAAGTGCGTAGACATATGAATTTTAGTAAGCTCAACAGGAAGTAAGTGTTAGGCGTTTGTTTAATGGCAAGTTGAGAAAGCTTTGTGAAAACGTTTAGAAAGCATTGAGAACTCAACAATCAAAGTTTGACATTTTCAAATTTTATTGTTTTTCTGTGACTTGTTTTTTCAAATGACCTGATCTTTTTGATGTCATTTGAGTTCACAAACATCATGCATAGACGACGTAAATGCAAATTTGGTTTGATCCGGACAGTAATTCAATAGGCTTACATTGTGGAAAGTTTTACTGATGCTTGGCCGTCCAAAAGCAGCGGAAATGGTGGGTTCGTGAATTTCGAACAAAAACAATTGCAGCAAACAGGGAAGAATTGTTTTGAAGACGTTTTATTCGGAAATGGGGGCGCAGGTTCCAAAATTTGTGCTACGTTTGGTCCAATTGAATCACAAAATTCTGCCAGATCGTTTTATTGTTAAATGCTTTGGTTTTGTTTGCAGAGACAAACTGTTTGCTTTTAGCAACAATGTTAAACAAGAATGTTTCTGTAGTCATTTTAGTAGCAAAAACTCCTACACTTCTAAACTTATTAATTCCAGTCTCTGACCACTTTCTGCTTAAAAGTTTTAAAATGACAAATTTTTTGAGCAAAACGCACCGGCCAGACACGGTTACTTGCCGTGGGTTTCAAAGAACGCTTTGCTTGAAAAGAACGGTAATTGTGTGTGGCAGTGACTTCAACTGCAATTAAAAACGCGTAAACTTTTAGGCGTAGGGGGAAAGAAGATTCTGAACTCCGGCTTTAAATTTTGTAGTTTTAAAAAGTTGAATGTGATTAATTTAAACATACTGAGAAGTCGAATATTAGTGATGTTAAAAGTGTTCATATTGAAAAGTTAAATTGAACTTTTTTGATACTTGTCTAGCGGAGAGTATTAAAATGTTACAGTACTTCAAAAGATAGCGAAGTTTCGGAGATTAAACGCCAATAGTACTTTCTGGACTACGTAAAAACTTGTAAACAGGAACTGGTACAAAGATTCTAGTCTGCAACTGTACGCAACTGTTTGCGTTCGAACTTGCCGAATGTTCACTTAACTCATTTCCATGTTCTTTAGTCGTCTAAACTTAAATTTCCACATTGTTTGTTGAACACTCGTTCAACTCAATCTAAATTTAAATTTTGGGTCGAACCGAGCTATTTTTGCTAGCAAATCAAACCAAATTTAGACTCAAGATTGTTTTCGAGCACTTTTCACATCCGATTTGTCATTTCAGTATGTGCAAGTAGTTGCATCTCAGGTTTCCTGTTCGGGTGGATTTTTAATAATTTAGGCGCGAGAACAAAATCGAAACCTGTTAGCCGGACCTTTCGAATCTAGTGCAAAGATTCATATTGCATACTGTATTGTATTCTCTTTGTTTTGTAGTCGAATGACGCAGTCGCCAGTGTGACTTTTTGCAAAAACATCTCAAAACACTGCAAACTTATTTCAAACATCATCCGAACGACACAAATTCTCGACCACGTTTAACTTGTTTATAAAAACACCCTGTCCGACAAACTAAGCTAATTTGATTGTTGCATGCGATTTATCACTTCTTGATTCAGGAATTTAATTTCCAAATTGCATTTTCGTGATGCTTGCCAATTTAAAGCAACTTTGCTGCCAACAAACAATTCAATGTGATTAAACGTCATTCAAAAAGTGAATATTTGGACAATTGATACGATTGTGGGAGTCAAAAGTTAGTTAAACTAATTTTGATGGCAATAAATAGTCTTGAAAAACAACGCCTACTGTAAATTATCCAAAACATTCGTGTTCAATATTATTATCACGTGACAACAGTATCCTTTAACAATCAGGCTAAATTGGCAAACATCCCATTCAATGTACCGGTGCTTTTGAAGCAAAGAACTTGTTGACTCAATGCCAACAAGTACGCCATAATGAGCAAATCAGGTGTTCAGTGAGTAGGCAATGGGACTTGTGTAAAAAGTGAACTTTGGAGCTGCAACCTCTTCCTGTTTTTTGCGTCATTCTCATGCACAATTGACTATTTTCGGGAGCACAAATTGCGTGGTAATTTTTGAACGGCAATTCGGGCGATGAGCATTGAGTTTGGGCAGGGGAGCGAAGTGGCCAAATGCAAATCCATCTAGTTTGGAGTTTCAACTTTGGAATTTGGTGGGATGAACTTTTCTATATTTAATGGGTCGTAAAAACAAGAAGTTTCAATAATTGAGTACAGTATGAAGTTTGCACACAGACATTAACATTCTCGTGATTGAATTATAGCAGTAAAAACAGGAAGTCCGTCAACGGAGCGTTTGAATTATTAAATTTCAAGCATCACCGTCTAATTAAACGAGGGGTTAGGAAGCGGAGATCAAATGGCATCTAAGTAAACACAACCTTTCTAGTCGCTTAATTATGTATGACGAGTTCTCAGAAAACCCGAATCACGATGCCTTTTGTGGTGTAAACTTTGGATCCACAACAAACCGGGTCAAACTTATTTCGTAATTGTAGACAGTTCTTGAGCTACAATTTTTGAAGTTTTTTCAGACAATATTTGTGATTCAAATCATTATTTAAAAGTTGTTGCCATAATGTCTAAATCTTTGCGGTACAAAAACACAACAAAAATGACGTTTGTTTTGGCCGGAAAGAAGTTTGCTCGAGAGAAAAGCGCGTTTAAGTGTCTACATATTAAATTATTTAGTTGGTTTGTTCACCAAACGACTACTGTAAAGGATTTGCACCGAACACACAAATCATACGTTATAAATTAGGCGATGCGTCAACAAATCTGGCGTCAACACCAACGATGTTGTTGTGTAAGCAATAATTATGAGTTTATCCAAAAATAAGCAGTTGAAAAGTTGCATTTCCGCTACGGATCTTCACCTTAATCTTTAAATTTTGTGGACTTGTCTGATCTAAAAATTGCTTCCTGTTAACAACATTCAAAAAGCCTATCTACGTAAGCGCCAAAATTTAAACTAACAACGTAATGCTAGACATTTTTTGCACAGTAAGTTAATTTTAATCGTCAGAATGTACGTACCACACACAAACAGTGAATACAATTTTGGCTACTCGAGACTCTAAACACAATTATCCACAAAAACAACAAATACTGTAAGTTGCACATGCGCCAATAATTGAATTTCCGCCACAATCTTCAAATATGGCATCAACTTTGAGTTGTCTAAAAATTACGTATGTTCGTAATAGTGACTCAAGTTTATCTCGCAAAAATGTACAAATATTCAACGCCACTAAAGCTGTCATTTGCACCAAAATTCGCTCGTAATGCACACGAATGAAACAATTTGGGCCACCGTATACCGAGTTTTGAGTCAAATTCGAAGCCTTCTTCATTTAAAATTACGGCAGAACTGAAAAGAATGGGCTCGTTCCGCTTTCAAAAAGGCAACCCATTCATAACTGTTGGATTAACATCATTTTGAAACGAATGCGTAATGACAATTTGCGTAAGTTGATGTCCGACTAGGAACAATTTTGGACTGATGAATCGACTAAATGAATATTACTTTTTGATACCAAGTTCAACAATAAATAGAACTTTTATTCGCAATAATTACTGACGAACAACAATTTACTTAAGACCGTAGATTCGATGTGCATTCTCGGTAGTCGCTTTGGCCACTGCTTCAGCACTTTCTCCGACAAACGCAGCAATAAGTTCACAACTGGCAGCAAGTCCACACGGCTCATTACGCTTGAAATTGCAGAACTTGTGAAGACGTTTCGCCTAAAAAGCGCAATTGTTAAACGCCCCAAACAACAAAAACCAACCTCATCTCCAATCTTTTCTCGCATTTCGATCGGCACTTTCTTGTCATCAACCTTTGCAGAACATGTACGGTGCATCGGTCTCCAACAACATGCGATCCAATGGAATCATTTTGTTCTTCAATGCATGACGAACACCATCTTCTGATCGATCTTTCCATAAAAATCCAGTTAAACCAATGTTGAATCCCTTGTCGATGTAAGCCTTTGCTTGTTCCGCCGTTCCCGTGAAGCAATGAATAACAGCCGGAGGCAATCGGTCCTTGTATTTGTCCATAATTTGACACAAATCCTCAAACGCATCTCGCTCGTGAATAAACAAAGGCTTTTTCAAGTCACAAGCAATCTTGATCTAAAATTAATAACTAATTATCAAACTATTCAATGCAAAGTATTACCTGTTCCTCAAACACAACTTTTTGCTGATCTTGTGGTGAATAGTTTCGGTTGAAATCAAGTCCGCATTCACCAATTGCGACACAAGCAGGATCACTAGCAAGCTCGATAATTCCAGTACGCACTTCATCAGTCCACGTTTTCGCATCATGTGGATGGACACCGGATGTGTAGTAAAAATATCCAGGGGCTTTCTTGCAAAGCTCTTTTGCCTCTTTGGTCACCTCAAAACAAGTGCCGGTAATCATGATCTTTGAAAGACCCGCTTGCTTGGCACGCTCAACAACATCGTCGAAGTCTTTCTGGAAGTTTGGATGGCCCAAATTGCATCCAATATCAACTAACTGATAAGAAACCATTCTTCTGAAGATTAATTGAGCAATAGAAACTCTAGACAACGTTTTGCTCTAAACTCAAAAATTAACTTGGATTTCAAAAATCGAAATAAGCACGAAAAAGAGATTTGAAAAATCGCAGCAATCATTTATTTTCAATTCAAAACATTCGATATTTCTTGATCTGAATCAACACATAGCAACAACAAAACAACAAAAACTTGCAATAATATCATTTATTATTATAAACAATAACAAATTCCAGCATGAACAAGTGACGAGATTGAAGATAATTGAGGCATTTAGTCAATGAAGCGGTATTGTTCGTCCAGAATGTGGAATGCATTGTTTTCAGGCACGAGCACGAAGTTATGAGTGAAGCCATGAACTTGTCCACCAATCGTAACTGTTCCCATCGCGGTCACAATTGCCCAGCCTTCGCTTCCTGGCACGTCGATAGACTGTGGATTGACACATGTAATGCTAAAAGTTAAAGATAATAAGTACAATTGCTAACTGATAAAGTTACCTGTGCTCAGTCTTTGGCAACTGCTCAATAAAGGCGCGAATAGCTTCGATTCCGTCAACATGATGCCCATTCCAAGTTAGCGATGGAGTTTCATTTGATGTGTACAGAAAGCTGATCTTGTCTCTTCGTGAGTCCATTGCTTCGTAGTAGATGTAGTAGAACTTCTTGACCTGCAAATAACAACATTTATTTAACCAAAAGCGAATAGTTCTTACCTTGCTACAAAGTTCTTGATCTTTGACGGCAGTTCGAGTATCAGACATTTTTGTCAGAGCTAGGAATTTCTAAAAATGTGAATGAAATAAAAAGTCATGAAAAGCCACGGAATGAAATCTGAGATATTAATGACGGTGCGAACATTTCAAAAGGCTGGAAAACAATAAGCTAACAATTTTATTCAAAACAAGCCAACAACTATTTCAAAAAGAACGGAAGAGTCGGTCGCTGTTTGCTCTTTCGGCCTCTTAAATGTGACCGTTGCTTCATTGCATCACCAAACAACGTGTAAACTCTTTCATTGAGCACAAATTGAAAAGTAGTGCCCTCTTTTGGAATAACTAAAAGAGTCAGAAATTACGGAGAAATAGCAAATTTAGCTCACTTATGACGCGATCCTGCCGAGTAACTAGTTGAAATGTGTGTTTTGACTCATGAGCAACGATTCCATACAAGCCAATCTTAAAAGAAATATGTTTACAAAAATAATAATTATCAAAAACCTGCGAAGGATTTGTTGCGTGAGTAACTCTCAACAAGCATCCGTGATAATCAGCTTTGAGTATGCGAACATCCATTTTATCTTTAAACATGTCTGCGATTTCTTGAAAATAACCACACCACAACTTGTACAAATCAAGCAAATCCTTGTACCTTAAAAAGTATAATGTGAAATAGCAAATCAAGCGAAAATCACTCACTTCAACTCATTAAATGCGTTCTTTCCTCCGCCGGCATTTCGGATCACATTTAGCAGAGTAGCTTTTGGCTTTCCTCGACGTTTTCTGGGTACTTTGTCCAAATGAACGACATGCTTTTTCTGACTCGTCGACGGAACATCCATTATGAATAAAGCAGACCGTTTCAACAGAATTTGTGATTGAGAAATATGCAAACAAGCGAAACTAATTATTGATTTTTTATGAGAAAACAAAGTTTTTGCTGTTTTTGGACGATGTTTATAAACACTTGTTAATTATAACCGTTGGAATAAGTTATTGTGCTTAGCGGAGTTTTAAAAACACTTATTACATTTTAGAGTGCTTATGTGAATATTCAAAAACACTTAAACAGCACTTCATAAATGAGTCCGAAGTAATTGTGTAATTCAATACAACACTACTCAACGTTAACTTGCAGTGGATCCAGAAATTTCAATAAAAAACAAAAGTTGTCCATTCCAAGCACTCAATCAAATTTCAAGTGGCGCAGATTTGTCGGCTTCCTCCTACAATCGAAACAATAGGCTCTCGTGGACAATTGATTGACGTTGCGGTTTTGTGGTCATCAGCCGCTGTTGATCCCACTGCGGACTTTTGACGGATTGTCATTAAGGATCGAAAGGTGATTGGAAGGCGCGCTGATTTCAATTTGTACTTTGGAAGTTTTAAACCAGTTTAAAGATGCTCGAAGAATGCATTTAGCATGTTTGAACAACCCAATTATTTAAAGGCATTTTATTAGTTTTCTTCATTATCTCATTTTTTAGCCGCCTTGCTTTCACATCCGTCCATTTTTGTTTTGGTGTGGCTATCTGACAGTTCAATAACAAGAATAAACGTCTCCACTCTTCTGCCCAACAACATCAAATTATTCATTTTCCAATGCGCATAGTGGCCGGATTTTTAGGTTTTCTTTTCTCTTGTTCTTCCATTTTTTCATAGGATTTGACGCAAAGAATCGGCATTCCCTTATGAAAGAGTCGACAAGACAAATTGCCTGCTATGTTTTTGAGGCGATTTGTGCGATGAAATTAATAATTTTTGATTCGAGTAGCAAGATTAATGCTATTCAATTGTTCCGGTTCTGTTTGAGATGTGTTCTTGAGTTTCGAAATCCTTATTACTTTTTACTCATTTGTAATTTTACCCTCACCACATTTTTCTTGTGAAAGCTAAAAACTAATGGATGAGCGCTGCAAAAAATCCAAATTGGACATGACATTTCCGCTGCTTTGTCCAAGTTGAACAATTTTCTCTCGCAAATCACCACAAAACGTGGTGTTTTCGCGCCAAATAACCTGGCTCTCTTCACATTGCCCGAAGCAATTTTCTTTACAAATGAAATTAGCGTAGACGACCAAGTGGAATTAAGTCGAAGAAGAGTTGCCGGGTACGGTTGTCAGCTTTTTTAAATGACTCGGATGTAATTCGAAATAATAAAAGTTCTGCACTGACCACCCTAATAACACAAAAAGCCACCGAAAATGAATCCATAAACTGTTGTGTGGACAACAAACTCTTGCCATTGACTAATCCGAATCTTTGTGGCAGGAGAGCGCACGTTCAGTTGTGTTTGGCTTTTAAATAATCTATTGGCCGCAGAGTCGCCCTGCCACGTGATAGGTTGATTTTAGTTTGAGGTGTTTTTTGAAGGTGCAAGGTGGACATGCTTAAATTTGAGCAACCTTTTATTTCCAAAACTTGGACCCAGTAGGAGTCCTCTTTTTCATAAAACATCTTTTGAGTCTGGTTATTTTGAAAACGGTCGAAACAAACATTTAGAGACTCAAGCTTTTCATTGAATAGCCTGCTTCCGGTACACGTTCTTTCTTTTTCTAGTTCTACCTGTTTTATGCGACACATATTCTGCACATCATCGAAGAATAAATTATCTAGTTTTAAAAACTGCTTTTGATATTCTAAATCATCTCTGGTCATCTTTGATTGTTGCAAACTTTAAATGCGTTTTGTGAATTCGACTTTTTTGAGAAACAAAACGGAAATGGTCCATGCAAATCGTTTGTTTTTGTGTAATGGCCATTCGAGTTATTCAAACTTGTGTATGGCGCATTCATCCGCTCATCCGCGTGATTTTCCTGCTGTGCCTAAGAAATTGCTCGGTTCTGTTGAAAAACAGAATGTTTAAAGTCACTTAATTGCCTCAAAGCTTTGTTTTGATTAATTGTTTCTTTAGATTGATTATCCAGTTTTAAAAGCGCATCGAGTTGCGTTAAAACGTCAAATATCAAATTTGTGTCATGTTTTCAAATTAAATTTCCCTTTCGGATTCTAACTGCTTTCTTGTGGCCACTTCATCAACACCCAGCAAATTTTTATTCGGGTTGGACGGGATCTGTTCACAGATGGCCTTTTAATGGGTTTGTGAAGTTTTTGAGAAGTTGATTCTTAATTGACTACTGCTGGTCAGCTAAAAGTTTTGAGCTTTAAAACAACCTTGTTTAAAAGTTCTTATTCTAAAGTTGTTGTTTTAGAAACCAACTTGCCAAGGAATGCGGAGTTTTTTCCATTAAGCGCCTTGAGACAAAGATTGTTTGCTCTTTTATCCACCGTCGACGGATACTTCCACTTTAAGCGTCAGCTATCTTTCCTTTTGGCCTCAAATGCCAAAAGACAATTGAATTAAAAAGTTGGATTTCACTGAAGGCAATTTTCTACGCAAGCGCCGGACTTCAATTCCACTTGACACTTCCAATTGAAACGGTCACTCTTTTCGGTGCCCGTGCATTTTTAAGAATTGGTCATTGGAGTGGACTTACTTTTTAAGGCACTTTGAGTTTCAAATTAAAAGCATCAAAAAGTTCGATTGAGCGCCAAAACTTGAAAAGCTTGACCGGCCTTTTCGAAACAAAAACTGACCATTTGTTTTGTTTTTTCGCCGATCATTTTAATTCGCAGTGTCAATCGAAAGCACTTTGCGGATCAGTTGGCCGAGATTAATGACCATTGAAGTTTCGCATGTTTTGGGCGTGTTTCGGTGGCCGGCGACGTGCAAATGTGTTGTTTAACGATTAAACGACTTTTTAAAGAGGTTGTAAACAATAAAAGAGGTTTGTGTCGATGGCTTCACAAATTTGAATGTTCAGGTCCCAACATAAAACGCCTCAAACTTAACACTTTACAAGTTAGCCATTGTTTTTGTTTAGTTCACGCCTAGACATACAAGTTTTTCGATTAAATTTGTGTCGTTTCGATTCGCAGAATAGTGTCCTCATTCCGTTAGCTAATTTGCGCCTCATTTCTTTGGCTTTTTTTGTGACATGTTGATTTTAGTGTTGCATTCGAGCTAACCGAATGTGTCACCGCGCGCGTTTTATGGCCTTTGCTAATTTGATTCGTTGTTTCGTGTTTTGGTGATGTTTTGAGTTTTAAATATTCGGCCAGCCATTTGATTTTAAGCTTATTTCCTCTCTTCGACTCAAAAGACCGACTTTAAGCGCCTGAGAGCTTTCCATAATTGGATTTTGAACTGTTATTAGTTTACCTGCGAGCCTGGACTCCAAAAATCTCATTAGGCGCCACTAGTTTAATATTTGTTGCTATGTGAGATGTTAATGAAGTTATAGTACAATTTTCGAGAAAGTTCAGTCCAAAAGTTAACTCAAACAATTAAAGAACTTAATCAAATGTCGTTTATATCGTTTTAATTAATCTCGAAAGTCATCAAATGCTCCGTTTTCGGCCCAGTCACATTTGTATTCAAGTCTCGGCTTTTGTTTTGAACCTTCGTCGCAAAAATGCAACTCTTCTGTATCCGATTTCACGTAAAAGTGTACTTATGCGCAAAATTTCAAGTCCGTCTTCAAGTTGGCCACTTTAACGGCCAATAAAATCGGCTTTATTGAAACGTTTGTTTTAATTTGCGTGGTTCATAAATTTTATTATTCATTTTAAACCTGATAGCTTTAAACTGATTATTTTAAGCTGCCCACCAAGTCAATCCGTCTCAAAACACACAACATTTTCTACTATCAACTACAAATCCAGTGATGTTTTTTCAACACACAACACTTTAAAGATGCTGAAGTTGTTGAGTGCGTGTACCTTTGTGTTTTTTATTTATTTTCAACGGGTATCCGCCGATCTCTTCGAGAGTGTGCATGCCAATGAAGAATATCAAATCAGGAATCGACGAATCCGCTGGCAAGAACAACATCCACAAATACGCAACAAACACTTGCAATTAAACAACGGTTGGTTATTTTTGACTATTTAACGTTTCTGGTTTTAAAATTGTACTCATTCAATCTACTTACAAAATGTACTCATGTAATGTCCACGAAATCAAATATCTTCACTATTCCACTACCAACAAACCAAATCTGTGCAAACATAGCTGATTCCCGAAATAAACGGCCGCTCTTATGTGCGCTCCACAGAAATCGTATCATTTCATGAGCTTGCGCATTTCAAAACACTCGTTTTGTTTTGATCCAACTTGATTGCACATAAACCGAAGAAGTTAAAGCAAATATTTGCTTCCAACTTCTTCGAGACTCATTTTCTTTGTTGATTGTTGTGATTGATTTCAAAATCTGTTTTAAGTTTTGTACCTAAAATGAGTTTTCAAATTTCAACACACTTTTAAAGTGCCATTCAAGACTTGGCACTAGTGCAAGGTATTTATCGGGACTCGCACACAGCTGGGCATTTCCGGTCAACATTTTTAAAGTTCCGGCCTACAAGTGGGTGCAACTGACGCAGATTTCACTGTAAGCGCTTGTCGGGTGTTTTGAATTGTTTATTATTGTTTAGTTCATTTGGAAACAAATTAGCACAACTTCTTCTCACTTCATGACCTTTGGCCATTTGGAGACAGCGCTCACTAAAACTAGTTAATATTGGTTGCCGGCTTGCTTTTATGGTTCCAAGTTTTCTCCATGCAAAACACCCACCGACTTGAAGCGCGATACGGAACTTGAGGGCTTTTTTGGAAGCTCCAGCTGTTCATTTATCCGGTTGTGGACGGTGATAAACGCCTCGTTTATGGCGCGAATTGTAAACCGAATTTTGTTGAATTCCATCGGGAGCTGCTTAGTTTGTTTGCACGCTGTTACAAACGAATCTTAGCTGTTTTGCATTATGACAAAAAGCCGCCTAATCAGCTGGATGCAAGTTTTGCACGATATTTTTGGTCCGGAGAAATTATAATCAAGTTTGGCGATGATGATTTACGCTCTTATGACTTCAAAGATTGTGCGTGTAAATTTAGACTTCGACGTTTCTTTCGACTTGACTAGAATTTTGTTTATTGAAAAAGATCTAATCATTAAAGCTGTGAGCATTATTTCTGTTCCGTCTAAATTCCAGCAAATTCTTAAACTACTTGACTTTTGCGAGCTGCTCACTCGTATTCGAAGATTAGTTTTTATGATTGAATGTTGTTTGGATATTATTTGAGGATGTACTTGAGATTTGAGTCGGACGAACGCACTCGCATCAAATATTCATTAATGAAACGTAGAACGTATTTGAGGCAAAGTTTTCATAGAGCCGCACTTTGTTTTTTGAACTTTTAACGCATGTTTAAACGTTTTGTGTTTGACATGTTTTTGGACTTCAAACATGAAAACAAGTGTTAATCTTTGTTTAAAACTTAATCAACAAATTCTGTTCCAAGTAATCTCTTGCTTTCAGTGTTCATTCACTTCCTTGCATTTTAGCGTCTTATTTGATTTTATTCTTTTGCGACCAATTGCGGATTATCTCTGTTGTCTTTTTATTTGTCACATTTTTCGGTTAGACACTCGATTATTTCAGAAAAGCTACTGCCTACATTTGCAATAAATGTGTGGAGTTAGTTTCTTGCGTGGGGTTTTTGTTATTTTAAGAATGTTAGGTGTTTTTAAGTTATTCAACAGTTCAAACTTTTTGCACGCGCTTCATCCAAAATACACACTTCCCTTGTTTATAAAAAGACACGTTTTGTTCTTCGCGCCTAAAGTCTAACCTAATAATTAATAAGCATTTGTGTACACAATTACCTTTGTTGGCTATTTTGTAGATAAGCAAGTCTCCATAGCTACTATGAAAGTTTTTGGTCGGTTTGACCTCTAAATTTAAAAATGTTTTCAGCACTTCTTGAGCAAAAATTTCGTTTTGGGTTTTGTGAAAAATAATTTTTCATAGTCACGCAAGAATTTAGGTCCAATTGTGCGCGGATTTACGAGCTGCGCATTTGCATGAATTGATTTGTTGTCGAAGGTGCTTTTAGATTCGAAATTGAGTTTGGCAACCGTTTAGACTTTCAGTTAATATTGATGAATCTGAATATTGGAACGTTTTTTGGGAAAAACAGGAAACGCCGCACATTAGCTAGAATTAAATCCAATTCGACACATTAGTCCAAATTAAAAGCCAGATTTAGACACTCGTTAAGAGGAAATGGCCAAAAATTTTATGCAACTGATTTTGGCTAATTTTTAGCGCCATTGTTTACGGCCGAACAGGCACTACTTGTTGCGCGCCATCAAATTAATTTGTGGTGTTGGGGCGTTTGCATAGTTGACGGTGTATGAAAATGCCTCCGTTTGCGCATTTTGTGGACACTTTCATGAAAGTCATAACATGTTGTGCGTTTATAAACTTTTCATTCTTGAGTGCATAAACATTGTTTAAAGTAAGTTGCGCTATTTAGCTCCAAATTCTTTCATTCTAGCACTTTTTGCAACCGTACCCAACCGCTGCGCGCAAAGTCACTTACGGGAGTGTCTAAACGTGAAGGCCCATTTTGAATTCCAAATCTGATTAATGGGCCTTTTCAAGGCCACAATCCGGCTCGTTGGCTACAACAATTATTTTCGGGTAATTTCATGGCGTTTGCACCCGAAGCGCAATCTCGTTTGGATCGGGCGCAAATGTTTTTTGGCAGATAAATGCGCGAAAGATTTAATTTGCTGGCCAAGCGTTGGAGAGGCGATAATCCGCAGGGAACTATTTAGCAAGTGAGTGGGTTTTTGTCGAATTTCAATTTGGTTTAACTAGACTTATGGGATAAGTGTTAGAGTTTGCCCGCTGCTTTGTTGTTGTTTATCACTGCTATAAACAGAAACACTCAGCCAAAAATACCCAACTTTTTCAAACTGAACTCGTCTTGTTGACGAAAACATTTCTAACTCCGAAGTGGGTTGAAGGTGGTAAAGCCGATTCGTTAAGCGTGGCATGTCAACGGCGTGAAGATAAGTTGCAATTTTTGGGTTGACGTTTAGTTGTTTTACTTGTGAAATGGGCCGTTAAAAGTTTCAAGCGACGTGCGCTTTGTTTTGGCTTTTTGTACTGAGTTTTTGTGTATCGGTTAATGGAACAGCTAAGTTTATCTGGGATATTCAATTATGCATTTAAACAATCAAAAAGCATTTCATTTATGAGCTATCAAATAGCACGCTGTCTGCGCGCTCAACTTTCCACACATTACAAATCTAATTTCTTGCGGTTTTTGCTCCAAACATTTTTTACTCTTTTGTTTTTGCGGCACAAAAGCCAATGCAAACGTCGATAAAAGGAGCGGATTTTAAGTTGGCATGGAAAAGACTTCAATGTTTTATAGACGTTCCGTTAAGTTTAATAGGCTATTTTGTTTGTATCCAACCGAGCTTTATTGTTTTATTGAGACGTCAAGGTTAGCAATTTTGAAACAATTCGCCTGTTTCGTGTAGTTCTTGGCGTTTAAAAGCTTGAACTTTAATCATTATTATTTTGAGTTTTTAGAAAGTTTCTTTGTATGCAACTTGAATTTAACTTAGACTGCTGACGTTAATTAAGAATTCAACCCGTTTTTTGTTGTACTAACAGAAAACGCAAAAATCATGCAGTCGCTTTTGTTCTAAGACGCGAAATACTATAGACTCACTGAACCTGAAACATCGTTTCCTGGGCCGCTTTTTTGCGGAGGTAGTTTTTAAAAGTAAATTGCACAATATTTGCTTAAAATTGCAAATATTTGAGGTTTGCTGACTCGAAAATTGGTTTAGAGCGCCAACTTTATGAACTTCAAGCATTAGAATAATCTTCGATGCAGTAAGTGAGCGCCCATGGCCAGTCGAATACTTTGTGCGCAATTTCCGCCGCCAACAAATTGAACGATTAGGTTACGAGCGCGTTTCCTTTCAACAACAAACCATTTCGCATGCAAAGTCATACTTGTTAAGAAAGTTGATGGTGTTTGTCATTATTCCCAACTTTTATTAATCCATGGCGTGCTTTCGTGTTTGCCTTTACGTTCAACACTCATTAAATCAATTTTTGGCTGCTTTCAACGCCCATGCAACACTGCCACTTCCGCCAGTCACGTTGAAAACGATTGTCACAAGAGTAGCAAACAGGCGTCGCGAATCAGCGTCGCTTGCTGAAGATGTGTCGAAGGAAGCACAAAAATCTATCGAACCCTTTAAGCCAATCAGCTTTGCGGTCATCTACAAGGATCGCCTGGCCTTTGTTGGCAACCTCATCTATTTGCTCTTCTTTAATTGGGTATTTGTGTGTGCGGCAAGAATGACCACACAGTTTACAAAACTTTTCTCTTTTATCCTTGCAAACGTTGCCGATCCGCCAAGACAAGAATTTGAAGCAGGTAAGTAACTTATATAACGCTTTAAGTGCCATTTGTATACTTTTCGTTAAACTCACAAAACGTTGTCTTCGTCAAAGTTTCCAACAAAAATGCTCGATTTCGGTGTTGTCGTTTGAGACAAACAAAGAAGAGAAACAAAATTATTCCAAAGCTGCCAATCAAAACTTGAGCTTTCTTTCGTTTTTACTTGTTGTTTTGATAAGAATTTAAATGAAGAATTCTGTACAGTCGATATTTGTTGTCAAGAGCGTTGAGGCAACTTTTTATTGCTGTTCTTTTTATTCGTTCTAAGTTCCAATTTCCACACTTGCTTAATAAATAAACAACAACAAATTCGAACCGTTTTCCCAGACAGTTCTTTTCTACCAAAAATTACACGAATTCTTCACGCCACATCTTGGCGCGCTTTCCACAGCCATCTTGAGATTTCTTGAGCCGTACCGGCTGAAAACTTGGACAACGCTTCCGCCGCCCAACCACCGACCCGTTTGAAGATCTATACATCTTGACAGGAAAACAGGCCGAACAAGTTTTGTCGAGTGCCGCTTTCGGACACCTCCCGTCCAATTGTTTTGACGCTCTTATTACCGTGCTTGTAGAGATTCCTCCACAACAGAAATTGTTCATCTGTTTTAATTTAATAACTTACACACCTCATCCGACTTATTGATTCCAGCTATAAATTCTGTACTTACGCTCTTTAACACAACTTGCTCGACACAAAACTTGGGCACTTGTAAAACACTCATAGATTTTCGCGCTTTGATAATCAAAAGATGTGAAGAAACTTTGACCGTCTTCGATATTCTTTTCTAACCTTATTTGCATTACTTTTATTCTCCAATGCCATTCATTGAACTTTAAACTTTTGGGCAATGCAAGGGTATGGCAACCGACTTTTTGCAAGTTTTCTCTTATATTCTTGCAAATGTCAGCGATAAATTACCGACGAATGGTTTGTTTTTAATGACAACAACGCTAACAAACATATTCCAAAAACTTGCTTTATTCGAATGTTTAATTGATTGAGATAGCTTTCAACAATTTCACAACTGCAGTGTCTTTAAATTTGGTGCTGCAATAAAGCGGGCGCCGCATTTAAAAATTTAAATTGGCCTCTTAAAGTGCAATAAAATTTGCATTTCAAAGCGGACGTGAAGTCTCGGAGATTTTGCTTTTATTTAATTGATGAGTACAAACACTTCAAACTAACAAATCAAACACTCCTGCATATCCATATTTAAATGTTTAGCCTACCGGATGCAATGTCATAGTTGTATGAGTCCCTATCTCGAAGATCAATTTGTATACATTTCACATCTATATCGAAAGCCTCTCTCTTTCACAGGTACATTTAAAACAGTTTCATTTAAAGTGCTCGCTTTTAGACAAATGTGACAGACAGACCTTTGATTGGAAACACGTAAAACTTAAAAACTGCACAGACTTATGTGTAAGTATTCGCATGAACGACAAAATTGGAGGTAATCCAATCACTGCCTTTTGCTAGATGTAAATTCTCTTGTTTCAGGCAGAAGACGAAGCGGTTACATGAGAGGCTGCATGTCAGACATCAAATATTACAACCGTTCAGTGCTTTATTATGGCGACGTTATCCGCACAGGTCACAATCCACAGCACACCCGTTGTCAAATGGTTCGCCTTAGAGATCTGTTTGCAGCTCCAGATTGGTACGGCTTTGATTCAAACGATCATGTCGAATTGTGTACTTGTCATACGTGAGTTCTTCAAACTTTCAATTAACAAAACTAGATCAAAGAACAACAAAGAACGTAGATTACTGTGGAGAAATCATTTGCTGTTTTATACGTACTAAAATTAAAGCTTTAAACACTTAGTTGCACGTTTTATGAGGAATCAACTAGACAATGGGCACGATAGCTGATTTGTCTTTAGAAGCCGAGTTTTAAAATAGCACTGAAACAGCCAAAAACGCAAGAATCAAAAGTTAAGTTTCGCACTTCCATAAAATTCACGCCCTGGCCCGATTCATCTCTACATTGATACAAAATATGTAACTTTTTGTTCTTTGAGCTAGTTTTGTTTAATCGAAAACAGACGACACATTCTAATTTTAGACCTGTAAGTGCTTAAAGCTTGTTTCGCTTGACTAAATTGACTATTTTTAGATGTGCAACACAGCTTCAAACATAAAAATCGAATATCTACTTCTTTTACCTACATTCCTTCTGACCATCTCTGCGTTCAGTCAACTTTTTCCGACAAGACGAAAAACGTGAAAGTCTTGACAAACAATTGTGATAGTCTTTATTGATTTCTCTATTAGACTGATTAGTAATTTAAACTGTGAGTGTTTATTGTCTCAACTGTGTTTGTTTTTAACATGCCGATCTGATTTATATTTTACAATTTGCCAACGCAACAATCAACAAAACTGCCCAAATGTCTTCAAGAGTGTTAAAATAAAGAATTTGATTATTTGCAAGTTCATTGACTGGAAATTAAGATTTATTAGTGTTTAGTCGTCAAATGTTTTAACAAAGGTGGATAAATTGCGGAGTGAATCAAAGCTGGTCTATTTTGTACTTCTGATAAACATGTGAACTACCATAAAAATTAGTGCAACTAATCTGACTAATTCCGTTCTGAACATGTTTTGAGGTCAAGTTAATGAAAATAAATAAAAGCGTTGCTGTCGATCAATATAAGTAACAAATCCGAAATCCACATTTTGTCATACAGCAAGATGGTTGCACGCTGTTTTCACGGCCCAGGCAGTCTTGATCCGTTGTGCAAGCGTCGGCGTGCGCAAACAAGCAATTACTAAAAATCGTTCTTATTAAATTGGCAAATACGGTAAACTAGATCTCACATATTGGTGTTCGCGTCAGCCGGACAGAGCGGTGTGCCTTGAACACCTAAAGCAGTCTTAAATAATGTCAGTTTATTTAAAACCTTACCCAGATAACTGCACGTTGCTTGACAGCTTGAAAGCGACTGGAAATTGTTGCTATTTCCGCCACCTAAAATGTTCGACATGTATTAAATACTTAAATGTTTTAAAGGAAACTTACAACCAGAGAATTGGAAAGTTTTGCACTGTCCAGAAGCCGAGTCATAATAAAAGTAATAGTGTGATTTAAAATAGCAGAACTCGTTAACTTACGTAATATCTTGTCACTGGCGCTGTGCAAGAACCTACCGCCAACGGCAAGTTGCAGACGGAGCTGCCGAGTTTTTCTGAAATAACAAAGATGCAAACACCATTTTGCCGCAAATAAAAAAGTATAATTACTTGAAAGGCCCAATGGATCACGACAAATGCGAGTAGATTGACTACTCGAAGGATTTGGCTCAAGACAACACTTCTGAACACCGGGACAATTTGAGTCCAGCCAGCAACCGCTTTGGCTGTTATCTGGCGTTCCACTTATGCCGATTGGTTGGGGGCATTCTCCCGGTTTTGCGTTAATGTAGGAGACCGGAATGCCTAAAGCAGAATTAATCACAATTTACAACTGTTTTTTGGCTGCCACCAAGTTAGTTTGTGCAAAGACTATTTAAAGTTAGTTTTTACTTAATCAACCGTTCAGACACCGAGGTTATCTGTGCGGTGCCCCCTTGATTGAGATTAGACTCCCAATTAAATTGTTTGCAAACCCCTGTCGCCTAAAAGCAGAGTCAGTCGAATGTATCTAACCAACGATGAATTTTTATTGTTTTCCATATCACTTTGCCATTGTCTCACTGCAATGCGTTTGCAACTTTTAAATTTGTTTTGAGTTTAAAGTTAAATTTGTTCGGTATCAAACAATGTTTCAAACCTCTTAAAATATTCTGACAACACCGTGTTCTATCCGACAACGTGCACACTTGTCCGCTCTCTGGACATTCGTTTGCCAAATCTTTTGTGCAGATAATCATCGCAGCACTTCTAAACAACAAGTTGATGCGTTTTGATTGAAAAACAACTTACGATGAGCAGACATTCAGTTTATTTTTATTTCCATTAAAATTATTATTATTGCTAATTGGAATAGGCTCGTCGCGTGCCATCTTGTTTCTAATTTGAATCACTGGTGGTTCTTCTAAAACGAACACGGTATTATTTGAAGTGAAATACTGGTTACCTCCGCCTGGAATGATAGCACTATCATTGCAATTCACACCAGATAACCCCAATACTCTATTATACATGCACATGCTAACTTGTGCTTGCTTTCCAATTGCAAACTAAACAAGGAGTGTTTAAAAACATTAAAAGCACGATTTACATTGTCAGAGTGCATCCAAATTGCTAGCATAACCAAAAGCCAGAGCCTATTAATCATACTCCAGACCTTTCAAACATATGCGCCAGTCGAGCACTAAAACGGCATTAAACAATAGATATGAAGCACGCATAAATTTTGAAAGCACGTGATTACTCATTTTTGCATCAAAAACTTGTGAAGTTTTGTTATGCAAAAACTACTTGTGCGCAAGTGGACAACAGCGTTGCAACATTACACGCAAAACTAACAAAAGTTTTACTGCGAAAACAACAAAGAGTTTGCACGTGACCGAAACAATGGAGAAATCAAGCGAAAACTGAGCCAATCGAACGAAATCCAAGATTTGGAGCCATAAAGAATCCGGACTCACACGCTTTGTAAATAAATGGACACTGGTCATTCAAGAAGTATGTGCTTGCTTGAAAATGTTGTTATAGATGTTTGGTTGAAAGATAAGGATGGTAAAAGTGAAAGTTTAAAAAATGCAATAAAAAGCAAATCATCCAAATATTGTTTACATAGCGAATTTCAGTCAGACAATCCAGTAATCCAGTAATTAACCTTTCTCGAAACGTGTCCCCAAATTACACGTCAAATTGTAGCGCAAAATTTGCACACACACCATCTATCCGAACACGTTCAAAAAAAGCCCGACGTCCATTTTTGGTTGGACAAGACGCGCAAAACTGACACGCACAAAAGCACTCTAAAGGGAACCTGTACACCGATCAACGAAGCATTAAACGAAGGACTACCAAAAGAGTGTTAAAAAAGTCGGAAACCAAAACTTACAAATTCGCAAGCCCGAAAACTGCGCAGCTGAAATCCAACCTTGCGTTGTAAGTTCACCCACAAGTGTTTTTGTCGGTTGAAATAGCTTTTGTATGAAATGGACACTTGAGCTGTTTCGAGCGCATCGAACACCAATGAACCGGAATCCTCAAACTCTTCGACCCGAATTCTTTACAAATTCCAACTTTATTCTACACTCCAATCAGTCAAACAACACAACCCAACCAACTAACCAACCAATCAAAAAACAAAATAACAACAATTTACGTGAACATCAGTTTATTTGTTCGCTGCCCATGGCTACAAAAGCATCACAGAGAATTACTGATTCTTAGCGGCAAGCTGCGCTTCAATGCGACTGACTGCAGGGTCAACAACCTTAGCGTAGACAACCTGTGCTCCGCGAGTCTGAGGCAAACTCAAGTACAGCAAGAAGCCCTGAAACAAACAACATTAGTAACTAGAAACTCCATCAAATTCAACTTACGGTCTTGAGCAACAAGTAGATCGGGAACACACGCATGATGTTCTCGGTCCAGAAGTCCAAGATGCTGAAGAAGCCAAAGACGCTCCAGTAGGTCAACCACAAAGTGTCGTCGTCCTTGTTCTCGGTGCGAATTGCCTTGACCGAAGCATAAGCTGGATAAGCAAATCCGATCAAGTTGGCAACAAGCTCAGCAGCACTTCCAACAATCAAGTACAAGGCGAGGACGACCAAAGCGCCGTAGGCAACCTGAAAAAGCGATTGATTAGTAAACAGAGAACAACTCAAAACAACTTACGTGTTCGCGCTTAGCACCAGTCTTCTGCTCAATCTTCTCGAGCTGCGAGGAAACGCTCTGGTTCTCGTACAAGAACCTAAAATAGATTAGTAAAGAACAACAGCTCAAAATACTTACTGCTTGAAGGCAGCATCCAAGTCCTTCAACGACTTGACCTGAGTTTCTGCACCTGGAGCACCACCAGCGGATGACTTCGGCAAACCTGTGCGAGCAGAAGTCGGAGTAGTCGGGACTGCGGTTCGAACGCTCATAGTGGCTTGTGAGAGCAGAGAGGGCACCTAGTTGCAAAGCAGCTGAATAGGTATATTGAAGAAACAACAAACTATATATACTTCGAAGTAAGCGAGATTTATGCAAATTGTTGAAGTATGATTGTTTGAATCGATTGAGTTGTTGAAAGTGTTTGTTTGAATTGTTCAAATTGCTTGATTTGCTTTGTTTTATTGAGTTGTTTGATTGAATGTATTTTTAAAGAACAGACCATTTCAATCATTTGTTGAATAAACGATAAATTTACTACATTTAACAGAGTTAATTAAATGTTCTCTTCAATATCACATTTATCATATCAATTGATTTCACTGATTGTTCAAATAAGCAACCTTTTAAATTTGTAGTTTAACTTAAAGTTAGTCTAATTCAATCAATGTCTAGTTCTCAAAGCAGTATTTTTTTTAGCAAACAATAGACTACAACGCCGACATTAAGACACAGGATCAAACTCCAAAAACGGTGTTTGTTCTGAATGTGCGCTAATATTTTGGATGCTTTACACAAAACAGCTTTTTTTGACAACGTTGAGTTTATCCGTACTTTTTGTAGTTTGTAGCAGCATGCGCGCAGATATAAACGCCATGTTCTTAGTTGATAATTAATGTGTTGAAACAGCAATGCTTTTAAAGCGTCTTGCTTTAGAGACAAGTAAATACGGCTGTTCTTGTTCTCTTGAATCTGTAGAATAACTTGAACAAATGAAGCTGTTCTTGTTCTCTTGAATCTTTTTGAACTCGCTTTAAAGATCTGTACTCTACCTATCAAATACCTCAATCAATTTAAACCTATCAAATAAGCCCAATCAAAAAGCTCTTGTTCTTATTCAGCGTTCTTTTTATCAACTCCAATGCGTTTAAAACTTATCAAACAACTCAATCAACTGAATCTTTTTGAACTTATTAGCCTCGCTTTAAAAACCTGTATTCTACCTATCAAATAACTCAAACAAAAAAGACGGGCCCCTGCGTATCGTCAAATCCCAATCATTTAGCAATCAAACGTGTTGTTCTTACGGGCTTTCAAGCCTATCAAATAACTCAAACAAGCAAATTTAGACAATCAAGATGAAGCTGTTGTTGTTGTTCTTATTCAGCGTTCTTCCTATCAATGCTTTTCGAACTTTGATTCTATCATCCAATTTTTGCTTCAGTCATCTACAATATGACGGACGTTTGGCAGACATTTTAGTGCGTGCTGGACATGAAGTGGTATCTTTAAACCGTTTTAGAATGATTCTAAAAACAATTCAGGACTTTGTGATTGCCGTTCACAACCCATTGGAAACAAACAACGGGTCTCAACTAGCAAATGTTATTCGATATGAAAGCAAAAACATGATGCAAGTTGCAATGATTATGAAGCACATAAACGAAGAATACTTTAATTTGAACACTTATCACAGCGATATTGCTTCAGCTTCGGACGTTTTTAGTGCTGGAGCTCTGTTTTGTGATGCTTTACTTGCTGACGCCGAGTTTCTGGGCTTTTTGCGTTCAAGAAACTACACAGTTGGAATGTCTCAGTTTTTTGAAGGATGTTCTTTTGGCTTGTTTGAATTGTTAGGCATTAAAAGCACTCATCAATTAATGGCTATTCCAATTGACGATCAGTCTGCTTATTTGAATGGTCTGCCGTTGTTGCCAAGCTACATTAGATGTAATTTCGTCTTTAAAAAGTTGTAATCTAACTAGTAATAAAAGTGTTTAGCGCTCAACAACATTCAACAATTTGGTCCAATTCGATCGTTTGTTGAAAGGGTTCAAAACTTCTATTACGCAACTGCTTATTTTTTGTTTCACACAAACAACGTCTTCAGCGAACACACTCGAGTTTATCGTGAAAGAATTGCACCGGACTTTCCAAGCTATAATGAATTGCTGAGTCGTGCTAGTTATGTTTGGATCAATGTTCATCCGTTAGTTTATGAGACTCGTCCACTCAGTCCAAAATTCAAGTAATTACTTAAGCTAAGATTTGTTAATTCATTAATTCAGAATGGTTGGCGGAATTGCTGTTCAAGGACCGACTACTTTAGACCCGGTAATTAACAATTTATTTAATAAAAAGCTGTCTGTTTAGAAGACGTTGGAGATCTTTGAAAAAGCAAAGAAGGGCGTTGTTTTGCTTTCTTTCGGACATTTTGTAGACAAGAGCAGTTTAAAGCTGACAATGAAGCAATCAATAATTGATGCATTTGCTTGCTTTACCGACTATGAGTTTATTTGGAAACTAGATGGGAATTTAGACAACTTCAGTGTTGAGCACTCAAACATTCACACAGCTAATTGGGTCAATCAAGTTGGAATCTTAGGTAACTAAAATCTATTGTAACTAATCAATCACCTCTTTTCAGCGCATCCCAAAACAAAAGCATTCATTTCTCATCTAGGTCTCAACTCATTCAATGAAGCAACTCGACACGGCGTCCCAATGATTGCAGTTCCAGTCTACGCAGATCAACCAATGAATACTGCTGCCGCAGTTAATCGGGGAGTTGCTTACTTCTTGGACAGAAAAGAGTTCAATGCTGAAACACTATCAAAAGCTTTAGAAGAAGTGCTACTTAACGAAAAGTAAACAAATTGAATCACAACGAAAAGTATACAAATTGAATTACAAATTTCAGATATCAAACAAACTCTCAATTGTTGAAGAAGAAGATCGCTGCTTATCCTGTCAATTTCACTGAAGAATTTGTTAAAGCAGTTGAATTCGCCGAACAATTTGGAAGCTTGCATGAATTCAATTTGGAGTCCCGAAACTTGAACTTCTTCCAGTATTACTGTTTAGATGTAATCGGTGTTTCACTAATCTCACTGTTTGTCTTAATGTTCTTATGTACTCGATTCTTCAACATAATCTGCTCTCGACTAAATTTGTTGTTGTCAAAGAAACAAAAAGCTCTATAAACTGTTGATACATTTATTTCTAGTACAAACAATTAATTCTTGAGTTTTCTTGTCAACTGTGCTAGCTTTGATTTTTCCTCTTGATTAGGATGCACAGTCTCGATGAACTTTGTATTCTGAAAAACAAAAATGTGAAAGTGCTAAAAGCCAAGAAGGTAGTACCTGTCCTAATGTGTCCATTGTCTTCAAAAGAAGCGGTGTGTACTCGTGCAAAGACTGCTGTTCTGCGTAAAGGAAGAAATAGATTCGCAAAATATTCATGGTGATAACGCCAAGAAGAACACCAGCAATGAGAATCAGAATAGTCGGCCACACCTAAATTAAACTAGTAAACAGTAAAATCATCAAAACTTACAAGTGCGGGGATTCTATTAGAGTCTCCAATTGCAAAAACGCTCATGCTTTAAAGTCTCTAAAAACAATTTGTTTAAGTGGTTAGAAATCAAACATTAGAATATCCGGTTGATGAAATTCGACTCTCTTTTCTTTTGAACCAATAAACTTCTATCGACTATTCGAGGCAATTCGAAGCCAACCTCCGCTTTCAATTGAGAAGTTTAATGGCCTTTCTTGAAGTTGGACTTTTTAGTTCTTTGTTTGAAAACAAAACGTGCTTGTTATTTTGATCAATTTAAAGTCTGTTTTCAGCACTCAAATCGGCAACAATTGAGAACATAACTTTTCGCAACGACAGCGCCTTTTCCTGGCGTTCAACTCAACCGCCGACATACAGTAATGGGACAGATGATAAAATTAGACGTCTCGGCTTCGCCCTTCTCTTACTCTGGATCTTTGTTGTTTGCTATATCACTAAAGACTATTGGTAATATTTAAAAACTGTTCTATTAAACATTAAACTTCAGGTGTCCAGCACTCGTAAGACGCAGAGAAAAGAAACGACGACTTGAAGAGTTGAAAACAAAGACTGAACATCCTTCGTTTGAATTTAATATTCACAGTGTATAAAAGTTGTATTTCAAGAAACAAGAAATAAAGTGTTTCAACACTGAGTGTTTAAACAAAAAGCAATTCAAATTCAAACAATCAACAAAAGACATTTTATTCACAGATTTTGATTCTTCAATTGTTCAACATGCTTCGACGTTCCTTCAAAACTAAGCGAGTTCACGGAGTTGGAAACAGTGAAGATGTAAGTGTTGATTGTTTGAATTCTTCAAAAAGTCTTATTTGTAGACCGAAATTGTAATCGCAAATGAGCGCTTGCACGCCAGCGGAGTCTTCTCAAATGTCTATCAAGCTCAGATGTTGTTGCCAACTGCACAGAAAATTGCAATAAAGAAGGTTTGGTAAATAATCTTTGTAGGGTAATTAGGGATTGAACTTTAACTGTTTCAGGTTTTCAAAGACAACTGCCAAAGCAGCAGAACAGGAAATTGAATTGTTAAAGCAGTTGAATCATCCCAATGTGGTCAGCTTGCTTTATCACTTCGAGTTGAAGACTTCTGATGAGACTTGCGAATGCTTAGTTTTTGACTTTCTTCCGAGCGACTTAAGCAGACTTCGGCAAAAGCTAGCTGGTCGCCGATTTGATCCTCTGGATGCAAAGTTGTACGCATGGCAAATGTACGAAGGACTCAATTACGTTCATAGCTGTGGAATTACACATTGTGATTTGAAGCCCTCAAACTTGATAGTTGATGAAGAACATGGACTGCTAAAACTGGCTGACTTTGGAAATGCAAAGATCTTGAAGAAAGGCGATCCGCAGAACTCATATCAAGTGACACGTTATTATCGAGCACCCGAGTTGATTTTCGGAGCAACAGAGTTTACAATGTCAATAGGTATGCTGTTGAAGGTTTTGTTGTTGGAAGTTTAATTGGAGTGTTTTTAGACCGGTGGGCAGCTGCTTGTGTTCTTGCTGAGCTACATTTAGGAAGGCCATTTTTGTGCGGATCAGACAATACAGATCAGGGACGTTTAATTATTGATCTTCTGGGTTATCCGACGAGTGATCAGATCAAAGCAATGAACGTCAAAAAACCGAAATTCTCACGCAAAAAGGCACGCGGATTTGGACCTGTAAGTTTGTTGATGTTGTTTGTGCTACTTAGTTAAAGTGTTTTTAGTTGGTTGCAAACACGAACTTTCCGCCGTTAGCTTTGGATATTGTCAATCGCTCTCTCGTTTATGAACCAGATCTTAGAATGTCAATTGATAGCATTTTGGCTCACGCATTTTTCAATGAATTGAGAGAAAATCCTCGGCTTAAACGCGCAAATGGCACTTCAATTCCGCCTTTGAATTATTGGACTGAATAGGTAAGTCGATTTGTTGTTTAGATTTTATTCACTTGTTTTTTAGAAGACTCAATCGGTTCGCTCATTTCAAGCGACAAGAAACAGCAAAACTTGCATAGAAAAGTCAGACAGCATCACTGCTCAGCCAAAGCCGAGTACTAAGTCAAATTTATTCAAAAGATGGTGGAGCTGGTGGAAACTGTAACGATATTTAGCTAAATAAATTTCAAGTGAGAAGATTTATTGTAGTTGGTTTTATTTATTCGGGGTGACCAACTCCATTGTTTAGTTTGCACTTATTTTGAAACCGAATGGCCAACGCAAATAAAAGTGGCCATCGCTAAGTGAATCATTCGTTCTTTGACAAACAAGGAAACTATTTGAAACCAACTGAATCGCCTTTGAACTCAAGACTAAAGCTCCTCTCTTTACTATCGATAGCCTTTGTCTATAGCAAACATTGTGAGTTCAAAAATAGAAACTTGGCTTTCAACTTGTGGAGGGAAGTTAGTTGAAACTTTGTTGCGATTTTACTTCCAAAATGGCTTTCTACAAGTTTGCCTTTTTGTTGTTATTTTCTAAAGTTGTATTCGGTTACATTGAACTCCCGTTAATTCGACGCCAACAGTTGCAGGTAATTGTTGCGTATTTGGCGAAACTATTTTTATAATAGGGAACCATTGAAGTAGTAAGCGGTTTCAATCCCGGCCAATATGTTTCAAATAATGACACTGCGACTGGTTTATGTTTTTTAACTTTGGATTTAAAGAATTGCTCTGCACAGGATAATGTTGGAACTGTAATTGGAGTTGGAACGCCTCGTAAGTTTTTAAATTTAATGCAGAATTTAAATTTGCCGTTTCAGCTCAACTGTTTCACGTCCAAATTCAGTTTTTCTCTGATTACTTGTGGGTTTTTGATTGGAGTTGCAAATTGACCGGATGCGGAAATGAACTTCCAAAAAGTTTATTTGACCGAAGGTAATGGCTTAAATTTTAATCGTTAACAAAAAGAATTTTTAAGCATGTCGAAAACTTTCACAATTACAAACAATCAAATGAGCATTCATCATCAAAATCTTCGTCTAAGTGCGACACAAGTTACCGACATTGCGACAGTAATTATTTAAAAGCAATTTTTGGTTGAAACAATATCAATTTAGTTGGGCAATACAACCTGGCCACTATCTTTTGGTCTGGTGCAAAAAGCTCCTGTTACGTTAGACACAGACTATGATGGGGTCTTTGGCGTTAGACCAACGCAATCAAAACAAGGCCTTCTAAATGTGCTACTTGCTGACGAGCCTCAAAAAATTGTTACAATTTTTGTGCGGGACAAACCCAAACAACGAGGACAAGAAGACGGACGATTAACTATTGGAAAACTAGACAGTCGTCATTGTGTAGACAAATGGCAATACACGAATTTGAACAGCGACCGAACATGGAAAATCATTGCAAGAAAGTTTGCTTAATTTAAAGGTTTATTAATTAAAGATGGTTGCTTAGTATTCTGTTTGGCAACACTACAATTCTCGGAACGCGCCATGAAATCCGCTTAAATCCGGGGAGTTTAATTACTTTTGCGCCGAAATGGGTGGCCATTGATCTTTATGAACGGCTTGGTGCAAAGAAATATCCAAACAGCAATTTGTACGTTGTTAGAAGTTCAGATCTTGACAAACTCCCGCCTATAAAATTTGACTTTGGCAACTTAACTGTGACCATAAGTGCTGAATACTACACAGCTAAAGTAATATTTTAATTTACTTTTAAAAGAATGCCTTACTAAATAACTAATTATTTAAGCTGCCCGTTCTCAGCAACAACTTGCTTGTTATCACTATTTATGGATTTTACGAAACGCCAACTTGGCAGTTGGGCGACCAGTTCTTTCGGGGGCATTGTGCAGCAATCGATTTAGAAAACAACTTGGTTGGGTTTGCTCAACATCGAAAAAATCTACCTCCCGATGAGCCGTTGCTCTTAAAAGTCGAGAATGCAACCGACCGTAACTTAAAAATTGCACTTCTTATTTGGATGTCCGTCTTTTTCCTCAAGCTTATTATAACATCGATCCTAGAACTTTGAGTTCAAACAATATGCTTTTATCTATTGTGCATCGAATAAATTATTTTATTTCAATAAAAACAGTGCAATCAAATAAACAAAACATGCAAGCAACACATTAATTGACAAAACATTGCGTTCACTTGTTGCACGCATAAAACCAATTTTTGAATCAACTAGTGCGTATTCAAAAACAACACAATATGCTTGTAATAAACTGTCTCCGAAAATCCAATCTGCATTCAACCCCATGTAGTACTGTGTCTTCTTTTTGAACAAAATTCGTCTTCCATGTGAAGTCGTCTAATCGATTTTAAATCTTTTTAACTAACTCCGTTAAAGCAAACCTCCGACAAGTAATGTTCGGGCTTGAGTGTTATTCGAAAGCCGGCAACATAGAATTGCAAATCGGGCGGTTGAGGCCCGTTTTCGGCCATGTAAAACTCGTCTTTATTGGAATCTGGCTGATTTGCTTTTAAATAAGGCAAGCAATGCGTCAATATACACATCAGGACCGAGTGTAAATCGCTGCCCAAGTCGAATTGTCGCAGTATATTGCTGTTGACTTGGCGTAATAAAGTCGTACGCTGCTCTAAAACACAAATATGATTTTGCTTTTAATTGCAAGTTACGATTTCACTGTAAAGATCCACTGTTTGAACGGATAAGTCAACGACGTATAGTCATAATAACTATTTTGATCGCAACCACTGGGCACTCTGTCTCCAAATGAAATCATTCCAGTGTTTTGAATCGACAAGTTTCTTAAGAATAATTTGTTTTACTATTGAGAAAGATGCCTTACTGATTAGGAAACACGACAACTCCAACATGACTGTATTCAAAACGTTGCAATAGGTGGAAAATATAGGATTTTTTGAAATCATCAAAGTCTGGATTGATTCCCAATCCAATAACTCCATCACCTGTTGAATTGAATCTTGATTTTGTTATCAAGCCTATGTCATCTGGAAATGACAAGCCAGCAAACTAAAAAGCACACATACATGTGAAATGATTTAACATTTTCAATGCCTGAATAACATCGCGACCAATTATCCCATTTGGCCCTGGACGATTCAGCACGGACCCGTCAAAAAGTTTGTTTTCGGTGAAAGAATGTGGATGATCGACTAAATTCGTGAAAGGTTACGTGTCATTCTTAAAATAAAGACCTTTTCTGGAAATAAGCCAGGCTTTTATTTTGGTTGCATTCATTTGAATAAGCACACGATTCGTCGAAAACATAGGTAGAGTCGTCTTCAAAGCTCAAGTGCAGAAGCAAATCCTGTGGAGGCGTCCCGATTTTAGCTTTAACTAAGGAATTGCCTAAGAACAAATACACTTTACACAATAAGCGCTTTTAACCGTACCACCAAATCCGATAACTTGACGTTCAATTGGCGTAAAATTAGGCTTAGTAAGTTTTATTGGCATAAGCTGACCATAAGCATTTTGAAGAATTGCAAGAAAGACAGCAACTAGTTTATTTGAGAATTTCATTGAGCAGACTTAAAGTTAAAAGGGAAATAAAGTCGAGCTTTACTCGTGTTTGCACATTATCAAAACCATGAGTCAATTTGTTTGGCGCGGAAACGATTAAAACAGCTGACTCACAAAAAACGAGCAATCCCCAAATGGTCAAAAGATGCTCCATACTTCCGACAGCTCGATAAAATTTTGCAAGTTATTTTTGTGAAATAGCAAATCAAGACAGCCAACTAACTTCAAATAAAACACAAAAGTATAATTGAGAACTTTATTGCCAATAAGATTATCGTGGTTTCTGTGCAGTTCGTTCGGTTGAAACCGTGTACTGACGGTGAATTACTTTGCAGTTGTTGAGTAGCGGCAGCAGTTCCTGGTCGATCTGATTCGTGACGTTGTTGCCATTCGCGCAGCTTTCGCTTCATGTGGCGTAGATGGAACAAATGAGCAATAATCAGCAAAATGATGACAAAAACAGCAACTGAAAATGTACAATTAATAAAAGTCCAGCACAGTCAATTTACCTCCAGCAAAACAAGCCCACAAGACAATGTCGTTTTTGTAAGCGGATGCTACTGGCCCCTTTTCAATAACAAAGTTTACATCAACTTGCGAGGTAGAAGAATTTTCGAGAAATGACGCTGTATAGTGATGCTGCGCATATTGAGTTTTGACATCTAAAAATCAAAAGTTGAAAGTCGAATAAAAAGCATAACTTACCCAGCAAAATAAGTGACTTTTCATCCACGTCAACAGAAATTCTTTGCTCAACACATGACTTTGACCAATCATAAGGGTGAATCGGTTTTGTTCCCTTCTGCCATTTAACCTAAAATAAAATATCAAAATAACGCGAATTGGAGAAATCGACTTACATCTGTAATGTTTTCATAGATCTCTTCATCAAATCTCAAGCGATAGTTAAGGCCGATCTTCAAATTGAATGATTGTTTTTCCCGTGAAGCGATCATCAAATCCATGAAATCAACATATTTACAGCTATTGTTGAGTGGCTTCTCGGGTGGCGGCGCCAAGGTTGTGCTAATCGGAACGTTTTCGAGTTTGGTCATTTCTCGCTGTGATAGGTCTACTAACGTAAAATGCTCACGCAATTCTTCATCTTGCTCTTCATTTGGCGGCTCAATTGAATTATAGGTAAAGTTCTCTCTAAACGCAAAATTAATAATTGATTTAAACATAGCTGTTACCGTAGTTGTGAACATTGCGGACTAGCTGGATTTTTATTACAGAGATAGATTTGTTCACTTCGAGACAAAGCAAGCGAACTCGGCAAAGACAACACAAAGATCAAGAGCACAAAATTTCGATTCATTCTGCTGCACGCTCAAAATTAATTGACAAGTTGAGAAAATTCAACAATGCTTGATTGGTTTGTAGTGATTCGAAAAAGTTTGCATATCAACAACAGATTTTTGAAATAACGAATTTTTGTCATTCGGCTGCTTATTGAACGGTTGCTCTCTTTCTACTCAACAAAGATGTTTGGCTCAAACGCTCCGGTCGCCGTGGATGCTATGAATTCTGGAAAGTGCACCATGTTGAAGCCTACTCACCATTGCTTAATTGCTGATACGGTTCAAATTCTGTGGTATGTTCTTTTTAAGTTTGTGATAGTTTCTAATTCTATTATTTTAGCGAGCACAGCATTCCTTTCTTGATTTTGATGGGTTTTGGAGTTGGGTTGGCTCATTGCATCAGTAACGCGTAAGTTTCTATTTTATGATATTTTGAACTAATTCTGTTGTTTTAGTAACAGCATTCTCTCCGCAAAAGCATCCGAAAGTCCCGTCAGCACAAAGACTGCCAAGGCTAAAGAGTAACAGGCACTATTTCTTGAATCCGTTCATTGTTTGTGTCTGAACTGACGTACGAATAAATTGCAATTTAGTCGTTGTTATTTGTTTATTGCTTTTCAATCGAATATTTGACAATATTGACAATAGGTTTATTTTCTGGAGGAGTTGTCGTTTAATGAGAATACTGAGCAGCTACGTGACTGTATCATCTGATCGCGTGTTTGCGGGGGCGCGCCCACGCAGGCGGGAACTCCCAGTGCTATGCCGACTTTTGTATGTATTACATATTGCTGAGTTCGGATCTCTAGTTCTTCTTTGTTCAACCCATCTTGATTGTAAATTGCCGGGAACCAGCTAAAAATGTAAATGCTATTTCAATATGTTTTTATTGCTCACCATGGGCAAAAGTAGTCGCGGAGAACCCATAAGTTGAACGCGAACCACGACAGAAGACAGGTCAGCCCAAATCCATAGTAGATTTGATCTTTGTATTCAGCAAATGGAAATAACAGCTTGAACAATAGAGGAACTTTGCGCAAGAATAGAAAACAACGAATTGATGAAAGTTTCGTCTAAATTTGAGCGCAACACTGCCCGGCGGAAATGGAATTGTGCGTCGGCCAAACAGATTCTGCCTTATAGACTTTAAGCGCATCTCCACTTCCTAAATTCCGTTCCATTTTAAATGCCACGGCGGGATGGCAACACCTTTTAGGGTCGATTTTCTTTTGTGCAAACATTGCTTTGAATTTCTACTCGAGTGGGCCAATTCAACTTTATTTAACAGAACATTGAAAAGTAATTTTCTAATGGATTGCAGGTAGATTGCTTGCTATAGTGAGAGGAATAGAAACATTAAAAACCGGATGGCAATTAATTACAATTGTTTAATAAAATGCACGGTCGGGAGCGCAACTATGATTCACCAGAAGTTATTTAAACCGGAAATGCTTTAGGAGATGTTGGTTAAGGTGATGAGTTTTGTTAATTAGTTAAGAGTTTATTTGTTAATTAGTTAAGAGTTGATTTGTTAAGTTAGTTAATTGAGGGATATAATCTATTGATAATTAAAGAGTATGATCTATTAATTAAAACTATAACTACTGCATAATTCAGTTAGCAAGTTCAATATAAAAACATGATGGGTAACACAAATTTACATAAACATGTGAACTGGCTTCAAATTATACGATAAATGAGTTTAATTGAATGAGTGCAGAGTTCTGGATCAAGTTCTGTAAGTCTTTCTCAAATGATAATCCGATACAATGTTGTTGTTCAAGCCGTTGACCTAAAAGAATAAGTTTTTATTTGTTGAGCAGTTTGTAAATTTACGTCTTCAATGGACATCATAGAAAAGTTGTCATCTAAATGCAACAATTTTAATTTTGAAATGTTTGTCGTTTAAAATATTCGTTTAAAATAGTCATTTTAATCTAAACATACCTTGGATGGAAGCAGCTTTCTAAAAGCAATCGTGCTTATTTAAAATTAAATTTAAGATCTAACCTCAAATGACGGCAACAGAGTCAGAAGATCGCAAATTCGCATCGATGCCTTTTCAGGCGAACCGACGATTTCGGATACAATTTTAAACATAACAGTCATGTAATATGCGTGAGCTTCTCGGATGATTTCTCTGCCCTCGGGGCTCAAGCCGGGCACTGAATTCAGAGCTTTGAAAACATTGAATCTTTAACGACCACTTACCGCCACTCAACAAGCACAAAATTCTCAAAATGCACAACTCAGCATCCATTACCTTCATTCGACGAATCGGATCAACAATGTTGTCCCAAACAAAATGTGTCAATGTGTGCAGATATTTGACAATGCTGGAAGTTGAAACACTAAGGAGGGGAACAAATAAATAGTTTTATAGGGCTCCTAATCAACTATTCTACTCTTCTCTAATACTAGCCATAAGCAACACAACTTGTTGAACCGATAAACACAGTCGACAGAAGCTTTAAAAATGCTAACAAACTAAAGCGTTTCTTAAAAGTTAACACGAAGCACACAACTAATTTAGCTGGCAAACGTACACTTTGTCCATTTTAGATTCAATGCTTTCGTCGATTGGATAGAAAACGCCGCCCGACAATGCAATTCCTTTTTGGTTGCTTGAAAAGCTGACTGAACGCTGAGCAACCAAAGCCCAAATGCTACAATTAAAGGTGCTTAATGTTTAAAATAGCAAACAAATTTACCAAGCCATAGAGCGATTAGCCGTCAATTTCATTCGGTCTTCCAAAGATAGTTGTTTCAGTTCAGGAACGTGCGACATCCAATCCAAATAATACATGCCTACTCTCAACCAAATTCGATTAAGTGCTCCGTGGATTGGGAATGTTAACGACCAATCAATCTAAAACAATGCTTGAAAACACATTTTCGATCTTAAAATTTACTTTAGTCCGTCCCATAATTGAACGCGGTTCAATGAAAGCATGGTGCAGATCAATTTCACTGTTGACGGCAAACAAATGCTCCGGAGTGAAAATATGCGAGTGGTCGTGCTCGGAGAAACGATCCAACAACTCGTCTACAGACATGTAGTATTGAATGACGGAGTCATAATTAGACCTTTGAAAAAGAGGAATCCAGCTTTTGGTACCCAATGGCAATTTATCCGCATCAAACTACAAACATTTTAATGAAATGTAAGAAGGGAGTAGAAACTGAGGTTTAAACAAGAGATGCTAGCCGAAGCAGTCAACCCAAAAGACATTTTAAATAAGCATTTAAATCGAAGCAAGCAAATTGTTAAGTTCGACAACTTTAAAAACAAACCATTATCATCGATGAATTGAGGAATAAATTGGAGTCGCGTTGTGCTTGTGTGGCGTTGTAGTTGCGCAATGAGAACATAGCCAGATGATTGTTTTCGGTCGAGCATGGAACCACAGCATAATCGTCGTTTACTGGCGAGTTTTTGCAAGCTATCATGTTCGGGTTGCTGGACGAACAAGAAGTTGAATCGGCTGCCATAACGAATGTCGATGTTATGTTGGATGGAGAAAAATTCGGCAACTCAGGCGAATCGTGAGCGAAATACTGGCTGCTTTGGGATACATCACTGTTAGCAGCAACAAGCTAAATAGCAAGAATTCACCGATGTTCTGGGGAGCATTAAAATAAACAAGCAATTTGTATGAGATCAATTGTTTAAAGAAGTCAATAGAAATTCACGATTTGTATTAGTTGAATGCACGTTCTCATAACAAAAATGTCCGCACAACAATGGTGCTTTTTGATTAGCGTTTTCGCAATAGCGTTTGTTTTCTTCCCGACAAAAAAGCAGCATTTGATTAGAGGCGCATTGAATTGAATTTTTAGATTTCCAAATGTCTTCTACTCAGCAAATCACACGCTTTCGATGGGTTATTGACAAATTAACCAACAAGACGCTGAATGACTCGCCAGAACTGTACTTGAACAGCGAAGAGTTTTCGTTAATCAAGAGCCGTGTCAAATTCAATATGAAATTTGTGCCTAACTTCGCCGAGCTTGACGGAAATCGAAAATTTTGCTCTTTGTACATCAACCTTGTTGATTCGGATGAACATAACTCGCTGAAGATTACTTACAGTTTGTGGGTTGAGAATTTTGAAGGAACTGTTAAGGCCAAAACTCAGGGTAATTATTTAAACAGTTTATTGTAATATGTTCAACGTTTAGAAGCTGAAGCGATTTTGACCGAAGAAAACAATGAAGTTGGGTACGCAACAATGGTGTGTCATGATGTTTTGTGTACAAGTAAAAATTCCTCAATTCCTGGTCATCAAATCACGGCATGTTGTGAAATCCGAAGTGATGATTTATTTAATGAAATTAGCGGTCTCAAAACTGTTAATGAATTTCGACTCAAGGCATGGCAAGTTTATCAATCTGCTATTGACGATGGCTGCAAATTGAAGGTTGGAGAAAGCGAATTTAATGTAATAGTATTAGAAATTCGTATCTATATTAATCTTTGTTGTTTTAGGTTTCAAAGACGATTTTGATTGCACAGTCTCGCTTCTTTGAACAGATTTTCTTGCTTGATGAACATCGTAAGAATGAATATGAATTCACAAATACGCGCTTGGAGGTTATTCAAGCTTTGGTTAACTACATTTATTTGGGAAAATTGGCCGATTTTATGGATTTCATCGAAGAACTTTACATACTATCTATCGATTATAAGTTTCACCGTCTCCAGGTAATTCTTAAAATAGTTGTAAACTTAGTTAATAATTATATTTCAGTCTGAATGTGCGGATTTGATGGGAAGTCATATTGATGCAACAAATGCTGCAATTGTTTTGACTATGGGTTTTAAACATCAGGATAGCAAGCTGAAAAAGTATGCACTTGAATTTGCGAAGCGCGAGCCAGCGCATCACCATTTGAAGCCGATTTTGAAAAATGATACCTGGAAAAAATTTGTGGCAGATAACGACGAGCTTTCAAACACCGTTCTTGATTCTATTTTTGACAAGTCGTAAGTTTTTAAAACTATTACACTTTAAAGTTATTTTCAATTTCTAGATTTATAAGATCTGGAGCTGACAGTGTTTTACAATCTGTGACTCGTTTCAAGTGGACTGTTAAGGATTTTGTGAATGAAGCGTCATTTGCTAGACAAAACTTAACACTCTTGAGTGATACTTTTATGTTGAACAAACGCGATATTCGATTTCATTTGAAGTTCGAACCGACAAGTCGGGCTAGCTTTGGAACAAACTGCTATTCTTCTCTTTACATTCAATTCGAAGGAGTTAATTGTGATGAAAAATTGCACATTGGATATCGATTATGGGCAGAGAATTCAATCGGCGTTACATGTGGCGAGGTTGAAGGTTTGTTTGTGTCATTAATGCTTTAATAATTTGCATTTTTAGTAAGCAACTATGTTTTGACGAATTTGATAAGTTCTATTGGCCATCCAAAGTTTGTTCTGCAAGACAAGCTTTATTCTACAAATTTTATCAAGAACGGCTTGGTTCACTTTTGCTGCGAGATTTATGTAAATGATCCGTTGACCGACCCGTTGCCAGCTTTGCCATTTGACGAAAGAACTCGTAAAGTTATGTTTTCACTCCAGCAAGCACATGTTAATGATAATTGTACGTTGATTGTTGATGGACGTCCATTTAAGGTAATCTTTGGAGATTACGCTATATTTAACAACACTGTTTAGATTTCAAAGACTATTCTTGTGTCGCAGTCCGACTACTTCTACAACACTATTCAACTGAAGGGCCACAGTCGCAAACCCTTGAAATTAAAGATGCTACACCAGAAGCCATTGAGGAGCTGGTCAAGTATTTGTATTTGGAGGATGATAGTGATCTCAAGTTGCACGCAGACGAATTGTTTAAGTGGTCGGCAAAATTCGGCATGCATCACTTGCAGGTAATCTTTATGTTGTTCGATAGTTTCTTCAATGTTTTTAATTTCAGAATAAATGCATTTCGTTGATGAGAAAGACTATGGATGACTCAAATGTTACGTTGAGACTCATCTCGGCGTTTAAGCACAAGAATCCGCATTTGAAAAAGTATGCTATCGAATTTATTAAGCAAAAACCCTCGTCCAAGCACTTGAAAGCCGTTTTGACTTCACAAGAATGGAAGCAATTTGCAATCAAGTATGAGGCTTTGAGCAATGAAATATTGAATGAGATCCTCGACGAGAAAGACCGTTAATTATGTGGTTAATGTACTTGAGTTGTTGTTCATTTGAATAAACTTTACTTATGAATTTCGATGTTGTTTGTTGCTTTAAGACTAGTTCTAATTTAGCAAGAAGTCAAATGCATTTGTAAACAAGAAACATACTATGATAATTTGTGCTGTCAAACACTTACATTCTGTCGGTCCAATTGTTTTGTGGCTATTGAAGTTTTAGAACTTGACATGGCTCCGCGATCACTGTGAACGAGTTTCGGGTTCATGCCTGAAGTTATACTATTAAATGATGCACTTAAAGCACGCTTACCAACGGCTAAGCATTTCCTCATCCGGCACGACCGACAACAGTTTCTATATTCTAAAAACGTATTTTGTAAGCAGTTCGAATTGATCGATGATTTTTGGACTTGTTCTCACGTGACTATTCAAATGGCTTTACTGCAAAAATGAGTTGGCACGTGTTTGACTTTAAGAATGCAAAAGTAAAATGAACGCAACATTCGTAAGTTTTGTAGTTTTGAATCTTACAGTTGTTTTTTGTCGGTAAACACTGGACTTAGCTGTTTTTTGTATTTTTGCATGTTGAGAACATAAACGCTTTGGCACATCAATTAGACGCACATTGGAAATGCCATATTTTTAAGAACTCTTTTGCACATTAATTGAGTTTTGCGTCAAACCTTTAAGTGGCATTACCTTTCCTGATCAAGCAGTCGTTGTTGTACGAACAAATATAGAAACCTAAAAATTAGCACATGTCGTCTGTTTTCAATTGACAAAACTAGCTCAAAGAACAAAACTTTTCATTTTCGAGGTGAGTTTTACATTTCCTTTCTGAGCCCGGTTTGTTCTTTGATCTAGTTTTGTTAATTGAAAACTTGACGAACGTTTAGTACGAATTGATCTTCGAAAGAATCCTAAAAGTTTAATATTGCGTTCAATTATTTATCGAAAACACTGACCTTTGCATCCCGAGCAACAGAGACTTCCATAATGTCTACCAGCTCCTGGTTCTGCACAAACCAAACAAAACATTTCGTTACTGTGTGTCTGCATGGTTTTGTTATTTGAGCGACAAATCAGTCTTAAAAACAAACGTTTATAAACTTGAATCAAAATTTAAAATAATTAAGCTTGAACGCGTCGGGTCAAGAATTCACTCTGCTGTAAACAATTTGGAAGCACTTTCAACGAAACAGAAACGCAACATTCCGGCGCGCGTCAACCCCCAATTTAACTTGAATTGTTGCCGTAATAACGAGTGGAGAAAAAACCACTGCCAGCATGAATGGACAGAAAAAACTGATAAATTGCTATGAATTCGCAAGTTGATTGAGCGTCCAAAGTATGCCCGGGAAATTTAATGGAAACGTGCAAAACAGGTGGAATTTTTGAGCTGAATTTAATGCATAAATTGTCAGTCTAATTTATGCAAAGCTTACAGTATGCAATAAAACAGATTTGAAGGACTTAAATAGCTGTTGAATGGACACAAAACCTGCATTGTTCTAATCAACAATTCAATAATTGAGAGTCGCGCCGAACACCCATTTCAATGCAAAGTTTGTTAAAAGAAGTTGTTTTTAGAAATTTCTTAAACACGCAATCCCAGCTAAAGGCGGTTTGTTCCGCCCCAAACTTCTGGATTTGCGTGGCCATTAAGACCAAATGCCAATGTAAGAAAGCAACGGGACAGGTGGTCCATATGAAGTGTGGTTGCAAATTACTGACTTTTGTGAAATTATGCGCCAAACTGCGTGGGCAACAATCCGGACACCGTAATTAGCGCCTATGTTTAAAGATCTTCAGGAATATAGCATTTAGTGCCTACTTTAAACATTCGGCTACCTGAGCTTCGGCTTGACTGATTTAACTGATTTGGCCATTTTAAATAAAGTGTGCAAACGGTTCAGAAGTTAAAGCAGACAAATCAATTTCATAAACTAAACAGATGAACAATTTCAATTCACGAGTTTAGTAACTGATTGTTTTCTGATTCAAAGCACTTTACAAATTTTGTCTATTGAAAATTTAAAAATCGACTAAATATCACGATGACTTTTCAATTCAACAATGTGTTCAATTCCTAGAAGTACTTCAAAGAAGCGGTTTATACATTTAAAACACGCCAAAACTTTAAGAGCAATGTGGACCTAAATTCCTTGTTGTCGGGGCTCTACCCAAATAGTTTCGGTAGAAAATGGTTTCGGTGGAAAATAGTTTCGATTTCTAAATCTCGCGAGAAAATAGTTTCGGAAATTTTTTGCAACTTTTTCATTGCAATTTTTTAATTGATTTTTAGTATCGAGTGAGTATGGCTTTCAACGCTGAGATAGCACAAACTGAACGAAAAGTTCATCCGCTTTTGATCTATCGCTCAACTACAAATTTGGACTTGTGTTACAAATTTCAATTTTTGCGCCAAAACAATGATGGCTTTTCTTACAAATGCTTTGGCTGTTCGGAAGTTGCGAAAAGCACCAAAGTTATCGTCAATTCTTTGCGCGTAAACAAAAACTACACACGGTTTTTGTCTGATCCCGAAGAACTTAACCATGTTTGCCAAGCGGGAGGATTTATTTATCAATATTTGGATTCGACAGTTCGACAAATCTATCGGTGAGTTTTCAAACTTTAATTTAAATATGCTTTTTTTAGTAAAATCGGAGATGAAGCTAAGGAACAAGGATTGAAAGGTTCGGCTGCAAAGGCAAAGATGTGTGATACAATCAAAATTTTTTATCCAAACGACAGTGCAACGGCTATAATGACCCTTCCGTCACCAAAGGCTGTAACTAAGACTTTCTCAAACAAGCGTAAGCATTCACAAATCGACAATTTTGATCCGTTGGCTCCACCTCGAAAGATTTTTGTAAGTTAATAAGTTTTACTCGCTTATGCTTCGTACCTATAGTCAGGTGTCGCCTCCATTCATGTTTCTTAGCGATCGCACGAATCTTGAAGCGATTCACAAAGCGCCGACATTGATATTTGATGGAACGTTTGCCTACTGCCCAAGAGAATTCTATCGTCGTGATTACACAATTATTAATGATACAGGCAATGAGGAAATTCGTACAACAAGCGGACAAGTCTATACGATGCATGCGGTTTTCACTGATTTACCAGAATACCAGTCTTCGTTTTTATCGGGTAAATATTAGAAATGTTTTCTAAGTCTTCATTTTTAGGTATCGGATTTCTATCACACAAAAATGAACAAGAATATGATCAATTGTTTGCTGAGCTTCGCACTTCGTTAATTGAAGAATTTGGAGATGTTGGCGGTGCTAAAACGGTGATGTTTGATATGGAGCCGGCTGCACACAAAATGCTTAAACGACATTTTCCTGAATGGCATTTGCTTTCCTGTTACTTTCATTATTTTAAAAACATCAAAACGCAAGCAGAGAAGAAGGGATTGCATGGTGCGTTTAAAGGTGATGTGTTCTTGAAGTGGTTCAACGGTTTAATGGGTAAGTTATTTATAATAAGCTCTTTTAAAGTGAATGTTTAGGTTCTGTTTTTCTTGATCAAGCAACAGCTGTTAATGCATTCCGATATTTGATTGATAATCCACTGGAGATTTCTCAAAACACGACTTCGTTCATAAAGTATTTGAGAAAATTCTGGCTTCCGAAATTGGAAAAGGTTATTTGTTGGGACACTGATCAGCCACGTACAAACAACCCAGCAGAAGCTTACCATTCAACTCTTGCAACAGCGTTTAAAAAGTAGGGATTTCTTTTGTTTCTTTTCTTAAAAATTTAGTTTTAGCGATGAACACCCGTCTGTCGGATTTGCATTTAATGTTTTCGCTGGTCACTTGAACGACGGGGCTGTTAAATTCTTGAATGCAAAAACAGATTCTGACTCGCCAATGCTTCAACGTCGAACAAAGAAGGCCTGCAAATTTGACCAAAAACTCATGGCTGCCAAACGTAAAATTATCGATTTTGTGAATGAATTGTCATCGGATCAGTCAATGCCAATGGATTATTTGTTGCAGTAAGTTTTAATATTTATTGGATCTATATATATTTATTTAGCTATTGCCGACATATTCGTTTCTTAGCTGGTGGATTTACCTCAGGTGCGGCTCGTGAGAATTCAGATGCTATTCTCAAATTCAACCTACTACCAGTTACTACCTCACCAATGCCTGTTTTGCAACGACCCATGATTTTGCCGCGTGTTCTTGGAGTTAAGCAGTCAAACGTCGATTCACAGACCGACGCTCAAATTTTGACGCCGCGACTTATCAACAATCCTCGATCAACAAACTCTCAACGAACTCAATCTCAAAAAATTTCATCGAATGTTCAAGATAGCGATGAAGAAGTTGATGTTCTTGGTTGATGTTACTGTTAAGTGCGTTAAATAAATATAATTAATTGTTCTTACTCGATACTAAAAATCAATGAAAAAGTTTCAAAAAATTTCCGAAACTATTTTCTCGCGAGGTTTAGAGATCGAAACTATTTGGGTAGAGCCGTTGTCGGCACAAACAACGCCGTAAAAAGCTTATTTATTTACGAGAGCAATTGAGGTGTTCACCTGCAACGATAGTTTCCATGAATTAAAAATTTGTATTTCTAATTTGAGGTTGGACGCTATTGCTTGCCCACAATTCTGTCTGTAAGTGGTGGCATTAAAGCTACGCGAACATACAAATTAGTCTGTTAAATGAATTCGACCACCTAGTCCATGTTTTTGTTGTGATGGCCAATTCTTATGATACTTATGGTGTTTTTAACACAAAATTCGAAATACAGTCAGGAAAGCTAGTTAGAGGGCTTGAATGACGTAAAACATGAACTGCACACACAAGTGGGTCAAATCCACAAAGTGCTACGAAATGAACGAAATGCCTACACGCAACCCAAACTCATCAAAGACCGCAACATTTCTTGTTTGAAAAACGATTATCGAAGAGCACAAGTTACCATCACAATTTCATACCTGCCAAAGAACAAGAAATAAAACGCCGGATGCGCGATAAAATTGGCAATAAATTATTGGAAGGTATGTGAGCAGGTAGGCGTGAAGTTTGTGTTTTGTTGTGTCGGCATTTGAAACATTAACGCAAGCATTTATCAAAAAAGAACAATTAAACTTTCAATTAAAGTTGAACCGAAAACCTCAAAAACAAATTCAGGGAAACTTAAATGGCATTTGTTTTCAAACAATGGAATTCAATAGAGTAAATAAAGCTTTGAAAGGCATTGAAAGACTTTGGAAACACAAAAGGACACGGAAATTTTACCATATGCTGAATTAACGATACTTGAACAGTTTTTGGTCGGATTGCATGTCTTCTTTTGATGTTGCTCAAAAGGCAGCCTTTAGACCACAAAACTTTCTAACCTTTTTGGAGGATTTCCAAAGAATCTCTCGATTATTTTCCGGCACGCCAAAAAAACGCTACTGTAATTCGCAGGAAACTTCAAAACCGTTACAATGCACCTTTTCAGGTGACTTTTGTCTGGAAGAATAGCCTAAATTGTGAAACAACTTTTAGCTGTTTTGGGCAAAGTATAAGTGCACTATCACACATTCATTGCTTCGTAAAACAAAGCATTTGGTGGCAATTAATAAAGGTCAGTTTCGGAGTGGAAAATCGAATTCTAAAGTTTTGTTTTCTGATAAATTCGACGATCGATTTCTTACAAAAGTCACGTTTTATTTCTAGCATATGTTCGAACTGCAGATCTAGTGAAAAATGTACTAAAGTGTGTCTTTGACAAGCTAAAAACACGGCAAGTCGGCGTTTAACAAAATTGCACGAAAGTTTACAAGCTTGTACTGTAATGATAAGGCGCAACTAAAAGTGCATCTTTGCAAAAAGCAAGAACAAAATAGGCCTGTTGGAGAAATTTAGTCACGAGAGGGTGAATAATTTGTTTCAAGGGAAGCCATCGCCCAACTTTAAATAAAAAGTAAAAACGCTTCCCCATCGGCAAAATTACAAATTGGGCAGTGTTGTCAATGTAAATCGCGAAAACAATACAAATATGCTTTATTCCCTACAGTATCGTTGCAATAAAACAACAAACTTTAAACCCATCGCAAACACACAACTCCGACAAGCATTTATTCAGCAATCGGAAGTCTGCAAATGAGTTACATTGAATCAATCAGAATCACGCCGTTGCACTTATCGCTTCTACTATTTTTAGGCAAAGCCACCGACATTCTTTGGCTTGTTTTAAAAGCAAACTTTTATGTTGAACGAAGACGACCAGGACGCGGTGCTAAATGTACGCTCGGCTTTTGAGCCACCTTTTTGTTATTATGGACGATCAGCGTTGCGGCTCCACCAGTAACAATAACAAAAGTGCACTTTTGGCCATAATTTCAACGTGACTTTTATATTTTGTTTTCAAGAGCCGATCAAATTAAACTAAACTTTGTAGCGGATCTGCAAGACAACTGTTGATGCGTGCGAAATCATTGATTGGAACTCTAAATCAACAATAGTCTGAAATTTTAAAGAGCATTCAACAGCAATTTAATAAAAACTTAGAAAATCACGCACAATGAATAAGCGCTGAACGTAAAAGCAGTTCCTTTTTCAATTAGCGATCAGCACGTTCATCGTTGATTATCAAAATTAGGAAATCAGGAGCATAGAAAAAATTTACGAGCCACCTGAGCGCATAATTTGGGTTTTATAGTTCCGCACATCGCCCGAATATTGAATTTTACAGGAGGCTCGTAAAATTTAGAAAAAATCATGCCTGCGATAATATCAAAAAGCACAGAGAACAGACATCGGACAAATCGAAACAACGACCACGTAACGGCCATATAATGCACTTGAAGCTGACCATTAGCATTTTCAGAGAATTTTCGATTCCACTGGATTGAATAACGTGTCAGCTTTCAAAAACGTTATAGTCTCATAGAATTGATGAAAGATGATTCTAAACTCGTAAATCAAATTGTACAATTAACTTGCGTAGCATTTGATTGCAAAAAAGTTAAATTACATGCAAAAAGTCATTAAGCGCACCTATAATTTGGACTTTCGGTGACTTTTAATTGATTAGGACGGTAATTGTTAGTTGTTGTGAAATATTCTTTTTGTTGTAAAAGATTTCAATAAACTTGAACAAAAGCGCTTATGTAGAACATTCAGCAAAAAAGGTATTGAGTTTAGTCACGCAATTTTCATTGTTGAATCAGAATGCCTGTTATTTCAATTGTTTTCTATTCTCACGTTGAATATTTTCAAAGCTTTCTAAATAGGATAAGAATCGGAAGTTGTATGGCACGACATCAAATTACATAGTTTCTTGTTCTGCAAAAAAGTAGCAAACTGCCTTTGAATTGAATACTTGCTCAGTTCATCGTTTAAACTACTAATTAAATGCAACTCCAGTTAACTCGAAAACGCCAAATTGAAAGTCAAAAATTTATTGTGACAAGAAAAACAAGTAGTTAGACAATCATTTCTGCTCACCCTGTAATCTATTCAAGAAATTGCTGGCAATCGAGTTTCAAGTCGTGAAAAGAACTCAGCGTACGAATCCTCACGCACCCGGATAACTAAAAACAATTCTAAATAACTATCGGTGTTAGTCAAATGCATACCATTAGGGTTGATGCTTTCGTAAACAACATTCAACTTCTTATCCTGCGACAATTCATCAAAGAGACGCGGGAATGAATCTAAAAACGAAGTTACATATCAGTAAACAATAAAGATAGCTTACGACTTGCGATCAGGATCACTCATGATGTTACCCAAAGGCATTTCTCCAGCAACCAGGTAGTAATTTTCGTAGATCTGTGTTTGTTGACAATTTGAAACAAGAACTGCAACAAAAATGGGCTTCTTGAGACGGTGATTCGTTTTGTTCATCTAAACAGGTGAATGTAAACAAGTTAAATGCTTAAAAGCTTACCCCGTAAAACACTCGAAGAGCAAAGTAGACAAAAATATTCAAGCAGTGAGAAGATCGTAGATAGTCAATCTCGGAAGACTGTTGTTTGAGTGTCAAGCCAATCAATGAGGGAGTCTGGATAAAATGCTTTTGCAAGCAAGAATCGTAGACTAATTGGATCATCGAGGAAAGCGCACCTTTGTACTGTCGCAATGCGTCCATCATCGAGTTTGACGTTCCACCATCATGCTCAACAAAATTACGGAAGAAGTCCAATGCTTGTGAAAACAACTCGGCATGAGGCTTGTCAGGATCAGAGAACTGGAGCTTCAGACTAATGACGCGTGCAAAATCAGCCGCACTAAACCATCGAGCAAAACCTTTGTGTGAGAAAAACGTGCCAAAATTGCATTGCATTCGTGCATCCAAAGCGCTCTTGACCTCTTCACGTCGTTTAGTGTCCAATCGTTCAAAACTATTTGTACATTCGTTCAATGGAATTCTAAACAAGGCTTTGGTTTGAAAAACAATCTTAAGAATTACCCCAAATTAGCATAGACTCCCTTGATTCTGTCACGACCCTTCTGAGTCCATAAACGACAATGGCAAATGAAGTAAGGATCAAGTCGAATGCTGTCGTCCAATGTCCAGTGTCTATATAAAGGCAACGTCAAGCTAAAAGTACAATAAATTAATGTCTTCAGCTGTAAAAACTCACTCTCGTTCAAAAGTAATCTTCAATGTTGAGCTAATCTTGTTTCGATCACCATGACCATGTTGGCGCAAAAATTCTTTCATTCTTTCAGTGCAAATAGAGTTGTAGTTGTCTGATGAAATGCGATAATCAAGAACGTAAGATGACAAACCAACAGCAGCGGCCCAAGTAAGTGCAGCATTCATTTTGCTCATTGACTGCGCAATCTTCACCAAAAACACTGAGATCTGAACAATTCAAAAGGTAGTGCGAATTTTAGTTGAGTAAAGTGCTTACCGGCATAGAGATGTAAGATTTGTTGCTGTACTTCCACAAGATTTCCTCTCGACGTTGTCGCCAGGCTTGTATGCGTTTTTGCTTTATCATTCGTCTTTCCACACGTCTAGTTGCTGAAGCCATTCGATTTTCATCCTGCTCATCTTCTTCTTCATCACTTGAGGCATCACTGTCTTCGTCGTTGAAAATTTCGGATGGTTCGGGCAAATTCAGCTCAGTCATCTCCGATTCAAAGCACAACAAGCGCACTGTTTCCTCGTTGAAGACATTGTCCAAGTGAAAAGGTCGGCGCGAGTCAATGACAAAAATGCAAAGCTAAGTTGTGGAAGTAAATAAGTACAAATTAAAGTAATTAAGTTACATTTGATGGAAGATCCAATTCAACTAATGATCGAAAACCACCGCAGTTAAGAAGTATGAAGTGCGTCGCAGCTTGCTTGTACTCTTCGAAAACATTTTTCAATTGCTCCCAATTTGTGACAGATACCAAACTATACACGATCTCATCAGCATTGCACATAGTCTAAACAACAAAGATATTTTTTAATTCAATATAGAATTACCGTCAAAATAAAAGTTGCAGCGAGAGCGTCGACATCGTTGTATGAAACAATTACCACATTCTAAAAGTTCAAAGATGCATAAGCAGTTAGTTGTAAGAAATACCTGTGACTGTTGAATAACTTTATAAAAGCTATTCTTGAAGTCTGTGTAAATAATCATGTCTGCCGGTTCGCTATAAAAAGAAGTAAAAGTTTGAACAAAGTCAAAATTCAAAAAACGCGCATGAAGTAGAAGCAAAGACTTGGGTTCCAGTTGGAAAGCTTTCTATGTATTTTTGTGTCCAGCTAGCTGATCTTTGCTGAGGATTGAACAACTTTCAGACGTTTGAGGGCTTTTTCCGGCAACTTTTGCTTTTTAGAGATCATTTAATTCACAATTTAATTCATAAGATTAAAACAATTTATAAACGTGGTTCAAAAACTATGCTTGACGTGATTTTCACATTTACTTGTCGTTTTAAGAGCTTCTCTATTCACAAAACGATGTTTTCACACTCAAAGCAATCATTGTAAAACTGCTCGCGCTTCTTTCGTGTTCATGTTCAATTTCATTGAATCGTTTTGTTTTTTAGTTTCCACCGACTCATTATCCGCCAGCGCAATGGTTGTGGATAAATTGGTTTCGTTTGGACGTTCGACCGTGGAGATCGTATTCGGCGGCGCCAAAACCCTTGTTTCTCCTAATGAGCCGATTCCAGCTACTAAGTTGCATCCACGAATGCCGCCTCGTCCGTTTACCGGTGCTGAATGGGTAACGCAATGATTTAAGAACTGATTTATATTTGTATGTTTAGTTCCGCATGCTCTCATGGCGTTACATGTGGCGATACCAGCCAGTTTTGCGTTACTACGTCTTTTCGGTCTGCATTGTGCTCGGTGTTTTCAAATTCTTGGTTCCACGTAAGTCTAGCTTGTTGTCGAAGGTTGGTTAATATTTTGTTTTCAGTCAAACCTCGTCACAAGATCATGTACAACAAAGGCAAAGATGACAGTCATCACCACGAAATTGAACACTGGGCCGGATTCAGACAGAAGGAGCAGGACAAGCTTTACTTCAAGAAATACGCGCCAGCAGGAACTCCAGTTCTCGAGGGTCATCACTAAGCAGCTGGGGATGCGTTTATGCGCTCTGATCAAATTTAGTTTCATTCTGTGTCTGATTTCTAGGATTTGTTGAATAAAGAAATAGTAAGATGTGATTTAGTGGGATGTTTTGAGTTCTTGTGTAGTGTAAATTTTGAAGCATTCAAGTGTTTGACGGATTATTAACAGAAGAAAGGTTTTGACATTTGAAGGCATTTTACAACCAACGAGCAAATTGTTTGCGCAGACTTTCTTAATTGCAAATATTCGCAAACTCACCGAAGACTTCATGCCGTGTTATTAGCGCTTTTCACAACTGTTTTGTTACTTTATGTGGCCTTTACGGGCAATGCGAATAGGAGAAAATTGGCCTCTTGTTTGCAACATAAAGGTGCTTGCATTGTGCAACAGTGAACGATGAATCAAAATGAAAGAAATTTGTCGGCAATTTTAGTTGTGGCAGGAATTTTTCCAGAGGTTTTGTGTCTAATTCATTTAAATTAGTTTTTGGGTGATAGAATAAATGTGATTTACATAATTGATTCGTCTTGTTTACCGATTCAGAATATAATTTATATTTGCTTGTTAGACGCCTGGCACAATCTATTACAAGGCGCTGATTGCTTGAACGATAAAAAAAATCAATGGAAAATTCATTTTACATGCAAACAGATGCACTTTCTACTTGAGCCACTTTTAGTGATTGCAGTTAATCGTTTAAACGAACTATTTTCTTGTTGACACTTTTTATAAACGTCCCTATGCAAAACGAACGCAAACCGCCCGTTTGTTCAAGTGTTTAAGAGGAAGAGAGACAAACAAAAAGTGCCAATGGCGGCCGGTCCGATCATCTCCCTAATCAATCGGCGGTTTGTTCAAAACGAGACTGGAGTTTGAATGGCTAGTTGTGCGTCGATTGTGGAAGTGTCGGGGCCAAATGGATTAGAGCTTACGTGTGGAGGCGTCCTTTTTGTTGCAATCTATAGCGAGATAATTGAGCTTTTGCGCACTCATCTACTGAGTTTTGTCTATTTGTAATTTTAAGTTTGAGCCAGTCTTTTGTGAACTTAGTAAACTTTATTCGTCGCCACACTTACTCATACTTACTCATAAAGTGCTTTCTACTCCCGCGCCATATTAAAGGTGATTGATTCGCAAAACCCAATGGCCTCGTTTGTGGTTTGATTTACGATGAGCGGCAATCGAGGAAGTGTGGATGTTTTCTTTAAATTGCTGGCAATTGATTGCAGATTTTTAAACGTTATGTTAAATCGAAAGTTTACATCTTGAATTGAACACAACATTGTGCTTTTCGCTCTGAATTGTGCTAAATGTCAATAGTTTGTCATCAACCTACTCCGAACTCCAAAACACGACGAGACATGCTCAACTAACACTCGCAAAAACATTTGTCTTTTCAAACCGGATTTTTGTGTAAAACACACCAATTTGAGATAAATTGTTGATTTTTATTGGTCCGGCTCTTCTTGGCCTGCAGCGGTCGGCAGCACATCGGACACATATGCTCTTTGCGATCGGGCCACAACTTTGAGTTGGAATTTCCGCTCGGTGTGGACGAAAGAAGCGTTGTGGCCGGCGAATCCTTATTGTTTTCTTTTTGTTACGCTGAAAATTATGATTTTCCGCTTCGAGCAAAATGGTCAGTCTTTGAATGGAAATTGAGTTCCCCCTTTATTATTGCTGGCCTTTGAGTTTTTTGAAATCTAAAATTCGTTACTAGCGTGTTCATGCTGTTTTGTTTAATCGGCGCTTACTTGATTTATTGCTAATTTTGAAAGTTTAAGTTTAATTGAACCAACATCTGGTCAACGCTTATTCAAAATGGAGACAAGTGTCGAGAGACCTTCAACAACCACAATTTCAACAATCGCTGTTCGTGCAGAACCGCACACAACCATCGTTATTGCCATGTTAAAAGTGAATACATATTGCTTAAGTTGAGTCTAAAATTCTATTTGCAGAGTCTTGGCGATATTGAATTGCGAATTGATGAAATGAAACCGCGCTTGCTGGAGATTGGCTCAAAGTTGTCCGAAACAGAGCATTTATTGAACTCTCATAACGATTTGACAACTCGTTTGGCTGTAAGTTTCTAAAACTTGCTATGCTATTTAAACTCCATTTTTAGAGCAAACAACAGCAAGTAGAAGAATTGTGAGTTTTGTGTCTTTATAGATTTCATACGTTAAACATTCAGGTTGACGCGCGCTGATCAACTTGTTACCGAACAAAAAGATAGCGAAATCTTTGTTTACGAAGGTAGAACTTCATTTTTGTTAATTGTCAGGCTAATCAACCAAATTTAAGCTATGGCGGAAAGTCTGGGATTTGCGTGGAAAGGTTAGTTAAAATTGAAACTTACTTATAAAACCTCCCATTCTAGATTTGAACAGGCAGTTGGAGTTGCGTGGTTATATTCTTGAAGACACTCAACGTTTCTACCGACTAGCTAATGAACATGAAAAGGTATATTGGATAGCTTTTTAAATTGAAACAAGTTTGCAGTAAATTTCAAAAAGTTTACTTGATGATATTGCAAAAGTTTGAATGAATTTTGAACATTTACGTTGTTTGATTGTTTTTTGTGCTTTTTTGCGGAAGACTTGTCATAAAAGAAACAAACGGCCTCGGACATTTATTTTTCTTGTTTTTTTGTTATGTTCTTGTTTCTCGTGATCGCGTCAATGTTTCTTACTGCATTTAATTCAATTAATGCAATTCATATGTTTTAGTAAAAATGAGCTTGTCCGAGAACTTAGACGATGTCTTTGAAATGATCAAGCGAAAAGACCAGACAATTACGCTGCAAGCCTTTGATATTTTCCGCCACTTCCCTCACGACTTCCTCAATGACTTTTTGCGGCGCGACAACTTTGGAAATGCCAAGGCGATCATTGATGTGATTTCTTCAATTAGCATGATAAATGAAGGTCTTCTCGAATCGATTATTATTCTGGCTTCGAATGAACCGTGTGCACGTCTGGTGGCAGAAAATGAGAAAAGTGATGCAGCGACTTTATTCTTTGGCTAAAGCTGGAGACCCGGTCAAATTTATTCTTCCGCTTACACAGGTTTGTTATTTAACATTTATTCTTATGTATTTGAAAATGTTTAGATATCTAGAATGGCACCCGAAGAAACGCACAAAACGCTGTTCAAACTTCACGGAAATTATCTCAAACTTTTGACAGAAACATTCAGTACCTGCGAAGGTGGAACAAGCCAGTCAGATCGGCTTATCAATGTTGCGTACATCTTTTTGAACGTCTCTCAATTGAAGCAAGCATGTGTGGACTTGTTTGGAACTCTGGAAGGGATTTCAAGTTTGAGCTCATTCATTATCAATCCAACTGCAATCACGTCGTTCAAATGCATTGTTGCCAAAATTCTTCTCAACATTTCATATCATTTGGGTACATAAAGTTTGATAGCACATTTCACTTTACAAATTTAGATATGCACTCGTTTCTACTTAATGATCAATTTATTGCCGATATTGTTGATCCGTTTGCCGATGAGAGTGATGAGATTAGCACAGAAGAAATGGATAAATTACCGATGCAGTTGCAGTATGTTGATCACAAGCGTTCTCAATCAGTTACACTACTCGAAACATTGGTTGAAGTGTTGGCAAGAGTAAGGAAATAATTTTGAATATAATTTATCTTTCTATTTTTAGTTGTGCATCTCAAAAGACGGACGAGAACATCTGCGTAGTTCGGGAATTTATGTCATTTTGCGCGAATTTGACAAAGCTAGACGAGGAAGTGGAGAACAATTAGTCGATGACAAGTTCATGTCTTTGGACGGAACACCTGAATGGAATCTTCTAATGCACACGCTACTTTTTGACGATCATGAAATCCAAGCAGAAGGCGATCTTGAACATCAATTACCGCAAGGAATAACCGAGTTTAACTTAGACGAACTGGCGGCTGAACTTGATTTGATTGAAAGCGAGACTCGAACAGCGAGTGAAGAGAAGGTAAAAGAATAGATCATATTAATTCCACCGGTTAATTGTTACTTGTTGTTGTTGATCGATAATAAAAGTTTTAAAGGTGTATGTAGCGTTTTGAATGGAGATTATAAACATCGAATTAAAGTTGACTGAATAATTGCATCAAAATTTCAGCTCGTCGGCAAAACGCACCACTTTCTCAAAGAGCTCATTTCAAAACATGAACAGAAGAATACCGTCCAGAAAATTAAAGAATCGGTTGACGAATTGATTGATACTACGGCCAACGCAGTTGACCTTGGCTCAAGCATCATAACACAACTGAGAACGCTTGGTGCTCTTGCGGACAATCAACAACGTCCTGCCGAAGTTCTTGAATCATGCTTGCTTATTGAAAACGTCATGTTGAAGTGAGTCTAACAATTAAAATTAATTAACAAAACTAATTCTAGCATGGGAACTGAATGGGAGATTGTTGAGTCATTGTGGTATGAAGAGAAAGAAAAACTTCAAGATGCCTCTCCACAAGTTGCTCCTCGTTCCGACAAACAGCTTAACAACAAATTAGGAACCCAGCTCAATTATTTGGATACGTTTTTGCAGTCAGTACGTAAACGGGTTCAAAAAGATCCAAATGTAGCGCCGAACATCCTTGCCGAAGCAAAGGTAAGCTCTTAAAATTATATAAACAAGAGTGTTACAGTTATATCTTTAGACGCAACGAGAAAATCTATACAAGTTAAGCGCCGAGATTCGCTTAAATTCTGCTCAATCGCCATTGGACATTAAAGCTCAACAACTTGAGCAAGCATTCAATCAATTCATTTCTCAATTAGAAGCCGGAGATCAAACAGCGTCACGTTTAGATCAATTCCTCCAAAATGCAGATTCGGTAGACGAATAGTTGAGATAAATGAGATAATCCAAACATTTAGATCCTCAATCAACTGGAGCAGATGAAACGAGAGTTGCAGAATGCAAGTCCAGCAGTTGCCGGTGAATTAGGTCCATTGGCAAGACAAAAAGCATCGTACGTTTTTTAAATTATTTGAATTCTATTTAAACTGTCTTTTAATTTCAGGAGCGTCATTTCAGACGGTGAACAATTGCTGCAACACGGACAAACGCCTGAAAACCAACAGAAAGTTACGGAAAAGCTGGAGAAGTTAAATAAATTGGTTAATGAAGTTCAGCAGTTGGCTCGTCAAAGAATTGAAGGCAACTCGCGATTGTTTGAACAAGTTCAACAACTGGCTGTTTGGTTGCGTGAGCATGCCGAGCCATTCCTTGCTAACAATGGCAATTTGGGTGCAGATAGCACGACAGCTCAAGAGTTTGCTCAGGCTCACTGGACATTTGCTACCGACTTGATTAACAAGGAATTTGCCGTGAATTCCATCTTGACTCAAGCACACGAGTTGAGCGATGAAGGACGTGAAAACGCTAAATTTATGTACAGTTCGTACGAAAGTGTCAAACAAGTTCTGGAAACTCGTATCAAATTGGCAAACACGTTCAAAAATGTACGTTAATGATATGGCGTTTGCATTGAACAAACCTGCTTTTTAGGCTTACAAGTTCGGAACTGACTTGGACAAGTCTCTATATACAATTTCCACACTTCTCGACCAAAATGCACAAAATTTTGGAGATGAGACAGTAGCTAAACAAATGAACAACCTGTTTTATGCAATTCAAAGCACGTTGGCACAAGAGAAACATCAAGGTTGGCAATTCGAACTTTGAAAAATCTTATATACAATTTAGCCGAAAAGTTCCTGGAAACTGCCAAAGAATCCGCCCAAAATGATTTGCACTTGAACAGTGACCAGGCAATTGACACTATTGTTGCAACTTTGGAAGCTCACGAGAAAAAGTTTGAAGAGCTAAAGAACAGATTTCAAGAATATCAAGACCGACGTCAATTGTTTCAACGATCTTTTCAAACAATCGAAGAAGTCCAAATGTGGCAGGTAAAAGTTGTACCCGAGTTGCTGTATTTAAAGTAAAACTTTGCAGGTTGACACCAGCGAATTAATTAGTCGTCTTGAACAAAAAACTCATCAGACAAATTCAGATCAAACACGCGACGAAGTTAGTCGAGCAATTAAAACTTTGCTTTTGCGAGAACAGTCAGAAAAGCTCAACGAGGCTTTTAAAGTGTTTCAACAAGGACAACAAAGTAAGTGCTTTACAGCATTATTCTAAAATCTAAAGTTTAGACGAACAAACTGCCAAACGGTTTGCCGACGTCAAACAACAACAAGAGCAGCTGGAACGTCGCATTCAAAACATTCTTCAACAACAATACAGCGAACAAACACGTGAACAGATCACAACAATCAGGTTTGTGTAAAACACCTTTTAATAGCAATATCCTTTTTAGTCAACAAGAACAACAACCTTTGGAGTCAAAGCAAACCGTTCGTCACGAAATTCATATCCAATCAACATCTCCACCGGATGCACGACCACCTAGTTTGATCTCACCGCTAGACGATGCTCAAGTAGAAGAAGGCCAACGATTTGAATTTAAAGTAAAAGTTGACGGAAATCCGGAACCAAGAATTGATTGGATAAAAGAAGGACAAGAAATTCGCGGAAGTAGCGACTACCGGTGTTCATTTTTGAACGGTGTTGCTACTCTGACAATTGAAGAAACTTTCATTGAAGACACTGTAAGCTTTTAAAAGAACTTGCTAACTTTATTGCCGAACGTTTTAGGGTGTTTTTATTTTCAAAGCAACGAATCCGCTGGGCGTTGTGGAAAAATCGGCCAAACTAACTGTCAATTCTAAAAATCGGCCCAATCAAACAACTGAAAACACCGCAGAAAAGCCTCGATTTGTTCGACAGTTGCAAAACGTTGTTGTTGATGAAGGAAGTTCAGCCCAACCTGGAATGTGTAATTCAAGCAAAACCGGAGCCTCAGGTAAGAACTTGTTTAAACTTTCTTACCAACCTATTATTTAAAGGTTGTTTGGTATCATGAAACAGACGTTATTAGGGAGTCTGAACGTATTCGGCTAGGTTCGTTTAGAAAGCATCTTTAAATCGACTCCAATAAACTTGTTTAGAATACACTGGCGATCGATGTTTGTTAAATATTCTGGATGCTCGTCCAGAAGACAGCGGACTTTACAAGGTTTGTAATTTGATTGTTTTTGAATCAGTTGAAGTTAACCTACTAAATTTGTTCAAAACAAGACTAACGTTTTGGAGTGTTTTCACAACTAGCACAACTAATTGTAGCCACAGAGTGCACGTAACTCTTCCCCTCAAAGACCAACACCTTTGCCCCGAACAAAATCTTTGAATGTGAGTTTGGTTGATGTTTTCAAACTAACAACGAACTAATAAAAGTTTTCCATTTCAACAACGATTTGCATGTTAAGGTGAAAGCTCAAAACACTTACGGTGAAACGACCAACTTTTGTCGCTTGAATGTGAATCCACGCGGCGGATCTCAATTTCAACCTCCGGGAGCAGCTTTTGGCCAGCACAAACCGCCAAACTTTCAACCGTCTTTGGTGAATCAAGTTGTACGTGAAGGCGAGCCAGCAACAGTTCAAGTCCGAGTTAGTGGCGAACCAAAGCCTCGAATTAATTGGACGCTGGATGATAAGCCAATTCAAGAGTCGGAGAATGTTCGTGTTACATTTGAACCCGATGGATGGACTCGTGTTCAAATTAATCGGTAGCTTTTTACTGTTTAAAGCATTAAAAGACACTTTTCAGCGTTGGCCCAGAAAACATCGGTCTTTACATGATTACTGCTTCAAATGAAAGTGGAGAAGCCCGTACAGGTGCAACACTCAACGCAATTCCAGCACATGTGCTTCAAGCCGGCACAAATACACAACAACACCATATCAACAGAGGTTCAACGACGTAAGAAACAAATAAATATGCAAACTTACACTCTCATGAGTTTAGCACAACTACTCGCGAGCACACTGTTCAAATTCAACAACAACAAGAGCCTCGTCAAATCCCTGCCGTTTACAATCAACAAGCTCAAACGCAAGCAGACAAACAACGAATGCTTCAACATCAAATTATTCAAGTACACTTGTTTAGTTTTTAAAGTTTAAGTTGTTCTTTATAGCAAGCGGCGTCTACTCGTTTTCCTGTCAGTGACGAGATTTCTGACTTCGGATTCAGCAGTTTGGGTAAACTTTTTAGTTTAATCACAGCTCTGGGCAATGTTTATATCGTTTCAAATTCCGAATTGGCTGCTTTATTGCCGAGAACTGCGATTAAACTAAAAATTTTAGCTAACGGTCCACAATTCATTCGGCCATTTGCTCCGGAATATACTATCAATGAAGGCGAAAAGGCCAGCATAGACTGTTTGATGGTCGCAAATCCACGTCCAAAGATTCAATGGTTTTTCAATGATGCTCCAATAAAATCGAATTGGCAGTTTGCTGAGGTGAGTTTTGATGAACATTTAAGATTGTGATGTCGAAATGTTTAGTTTAAAAACATCGGAGACAGTTACTCGATTGAACTTTCGCCGGCCAAACTTGAAAATGCAGGCTTTTATCGAATGGTAGCTGAAAACATCAAAGGAAAAACCGAGTCTATTGCATTAATTCATGTTCGTCCACGTTCAATGATCCCGCAACCAACGCCGACTCGTCGAGTAAGTTGCAGTAACCTTGTTTATTAGAGTTTCTTAATGTTTTTAGACACCTCAACATCGAATTGTGCAGGACTTTGGCGGCACTGATTATGGAATCAAGCTTTACGGTCAAAGCACTCCACCGCCACAAAAACGTTACGCATCCAATGTTCAACAACAACAACAAATGAGCGTTTCGGCCTATCAACCACGTGGAGAAGTTTACCAGAACGTTGAACTTCCACGCCAAAATACAGGCCAACCGCCTCATTTCATTTCAACCCTTAGTTCTTGCGTTGCAATTACTGGCGATTTGTCACGTTTTGAAGCAGTCGTGACTGGATTGCCAGCACCTGAAATTGAATGGTTTGCTTTATCGATTAGAAGCAATTACTAGCTTAATCTTTAGGTTCAAAGACAGCGAACCTATTTCACCAGCAACACACCTCTGAAATTGAGTTTTCAAATCAAGGAGGACGTGTTTCATTGACTTTCCGAAACGCTCAACCGTCTCACTGTGGAAAATATATGTGCACAGCAACTAACCCATCAGGAGTTGCAACAAGTAGCGCTCAACTTGTTGTTCGTCCGAAAACAACAGCTCCAGACTTCGCACAACGCTTAATTTCCGAAGAATTGGCCGAAGGTGACGAATTGCGCTGGACTGTAAGAGTCAGTGGCGAGCCAGATGTGAGTTATAGTTTTAAAGCTTTAATTACATATTTGCTTTCAGCCAAAAGTGACTTGGCTTCGCAATGGTCAAGCAATTCCAAATTGTGATGAAGTGCGTTTAATAAGCGACGGAAACGGTACTCATACATTGTTTATTGCAAGAGTCGAAGGTGTAGACGGAGGCCAATTTACATGTGTGGCAGAGAATCTAGGTAAATTTAATAGCAACAATAGTTTAAGTAGAAATGATAGTTCTTAACAATAAAATCAATTTTAGCTGGTGAAGCTAGATCGACTGCCGATTTGGTTGTTCGTCCCTCCGGCGCAGAGCCTGGAAACTATTTCCATGTTACAAAAGTAACACAAGAGAAACAAGTTCGTGGAAACGAAGCTGTCCGAAATGAAACGTTGAGCATTGAAAGTCCACGCAACACTCCCGCTCGTTAAAGATCTTTTGTTGTTTTAAGTAGTTTTCTAATCATTTCCGTGCATTATTCTAATTATTCTCGAAGACAAACTTTTACATTCAATTGTTGTCTTTCACCAATTTAATCATCAAACGATTTGTGCCATCAACTTTGAAATTCTACTGCCATTCTCCCAAATTATAGATTTTTGTCTACTTGACGAATAAACGTTGTTCTTAACACTCAACCTGAATATCGAACTCTCAAAAGCAGATTGTTATTTGCTTTAAATTTAAAAATAGACTGAATCTCATTTCTAAGCATCCGAGCAGGAATTTCCACGAAACAAGCAAAATTGATTTTTGCTACTCTGTCTATTTTCAATCATGTGGGCTTGCGGAGAGTCGATTGTTGTTTGTTTATACAACTGTATGTGGCCGAATTGAAACGACGGATTTGCTAGAGGAAGCGATTTGTGTATTTGAACATACTTCCACGACTAGTCTCCAAATTGGCTTTAAATTCGAAGGTTTCTGGTTGAAGTTCCCATACAAAAGTGTGTGAAGGTCCAATGTAACAATCAATAAACTGTGTTTGTGCGACGCAAAAACGGTAGGTTAAGCTTTATAGAATTTTCTTAGACCTTTAAATCGGACTTTTCAAAGCTGTGATCAAAGGCACTAACAAGCTTCAAGTCAAAGCGCCAGACTTTCCACTTAAATAAGCACAATCGTCTAACTTTTTAGTCTTCAAGTCGTTCGCCTTTTCAAATGCTTTGCTAACAAAGAGCGCCACTTGTGATGCAACCAATTTTGGCGGAAAGAGATCGGGTGCACAATCTCCACTAGCCCTGAACTGAACTGTTTGGCGCCATTTTTCAATGTTCAAAAACATCTCTTTTGATTCGTTTTTGTCAAGTGTGCACAATTGTTTATTTAAATTTCAAAGTGCGTCTTTGTTCTTTGTTTAGAAATGACTCTAACATTCGAATGTAATTTGATTGCTAAGTTTACTTTAATTTCAATACATATTCACCTTTTTGCTTAACTTTAACGTAAACATTAAAATCCAAAATACTTCATCATAATCATTAGTTTAGTCATATCCACAGTCAAAAACTGCATTTTTTCACGTTTGATCTGAAATTGTTGCATTATTTGATTGTCAAAGCTACTTCTGTCCCATTATAGAGTTTGCCTAGTCGTTAAATAAATCGTTGTTTAGTTATCGATTATTGATTTTTCAAATAAACATTTTAGAGAAGCGTTCGGGTTTGTCATCTCCGCTAGCATTCAATGAGTTTAATTAAATAATGGCAAAAGACGACGAATATGTTCCACGCCACATTTCTAGACGTCACCATCGATCCTCCGCCATAAAAGGACAGGCGACCATTGAGGTATGCAGACCGTATAAGTTGTTGCGATTTCCCGTCGCTTTTAGATGTTTTTCAAGTCTCCATCGCCAAAGAAGACTGAAGAAAATAGGAATATTCCCGAACAGAACCACCGATTCAGCTTCGAGCATTTTCAATGTTACTTCGCCGACACGCTCCAATAGTCTAAGCAGGAAAAGCTTAACGGTTAGTTTCATATGCAGTTTTAGTTATTTAAAGTTGAATAATGTTGATGTGTTAATTTTATTCTATTATAGCCACCCAAAGCTTCGATTAGAATTAAAGTTGAAGAAGAAGATAAGTAGTATATATGTACTGATTCGAGTACACTGCCCTTGAACACAAAATTGTTAGAAAGGAACAATATGTGATACGCCCGATAAAGAACTTTTAATCGTTTGTGCTCTAAGATTTTTGAAGGAGAAAGCAGTGTTCTCGAATTAGCACATATGTTTTACTTGATGAAAATTGCCCACCCGGAACAAGCCGTCAAAATTCCAAATTCCAAGACAGCAGATTGGAAGGCAGTGTAAAATCGGCATCAAGTCACGCTTCAAGCACATCAACGACGTCAGAGACTGAAGCTGGAAGTTGGAGAAAGGTAAACTGTGGTAACAAATGTCAGTTTAAACACATTTTTTAGGACGAATGGTGTATAAACTGCTTTAGATTCGGGAAGCTTCTAAAACCATATCGATTGTGCAGGTATTTTAACTCTTATCTAATTATTTAAAAGTTCCCAATCCAAATTTCCAGCCAGTCTGAGGCTCTTCTTCGCCTCCAAGCCGAAAGCAGGTCTTGCTCAAAAAGTCCTGCTGCAATCCAAAGAACTTTTAATTTTCTTTATGCCGAACTCGAGAAGCGTGCAGACGACCTATCAAATGAACTATCTAAAATTCCCGTAATGCAGGACATTGATGAAAAGTAAGTGATCAAATTATCTCAACATTATTACCTTTTGTTATTTAAGTTCGTGGAAACCTCCAGAAATGTATTATTATTGTTCATGGTGTGGAAGGAAGGGTCCTCGAAAGGATTCGTTTTGCAAGTAAGCTTTAAACGAGTGTTAGTTTCATTTGATTAAACAATTTCAGACAGTGCAAAAAAGTCATTTTTGCTCCGTTATGACCACACTCTGCAGTTATTTGGTAGTTTGAACTTCATTACTTAAAATGTTACATATCTTTCAACATTTCGAATTTGCATAATTTGATCTCATTGTGTTTTTGTTGTTTTGAATAAATTCTTTGTTTTTCATTGCTGCTTATCGAAATGGACAGTTGCAAAGAATGTGGAGAAATTATCGAAGAAGGTCGTGCCGTGAGCGTTGATGGTTGGATTTATCATCGTAGTCATTTCCGATGCTTCTTTTGTGGGTTGCAAATTCAGAATTATTACTACTGGGTAAATCATTTTTAATTTTTTGAATGATGTTAACTTTTGTTATAAGTTTAGGACAATCAAAAAGGCAAAAAAATTCCAATTTGTTACAACTGCAAATGCGAAAGAAATCATGACAAGTGCACAAGTAAGTTACGGCTTCAAAGTAACTAATCTTTTCTGTTTTTAGAGTGCAAGAAAACGCTCGATGAAACCTACATTACTGCGCAAGATAGGCCGTATCATTTGAATTGCTTCTTGTGCGATCGTTGTGGACAGACTTTTAATAACAAATCAATCAATATGTAATTTATGTTTAGGACGAGGAAGATACTTCAAAACGGATCACTCGATCTGCAAACAAGTCCACTCTTAATAAGAATTCCGAAGATTCGTCTCTCGATAAGGTAAATTTAGTCTTTTAGTTCAAAATGTATTGGCATCCATAATTTAGGCAACAATTGATCATGATCAACAAGAACAAAGCACGCCAACAAGAAGAGTTCAACGCGCTGCTGCCGTAAAAGCGAAATTCATCAATCAGGTATGCTGTTTGGAGATTAAAAACATTGTTTTGTGCTTTATTTAGGAGGCAATTCAATACTACTCAAAACCATCGAAAACCGTCGCAGTTCAATCTCCGCCTAAGCCACCACCAAGCTCAGAAATTATGAAACGCCGCAGACTTGTTTCTTCGTCTTCAGAGTTGGACGATAATGAAGGTATACTTCAAAGGTGTTTTTCCTTTCATGCAATCTATTTTTTAGAAGAAACTGATCAGGCGACTTCAACACGCGACAGCATTGGACAGCCTCCCAAAAAATTGACGAAAGGTTCATTAAACTTTTAGAATTTTAATTATTTTATTGATTTAGAAGAAACGCCTAAAAAGCCTCCAAAAAGAAAGTAAATAGACGACGAAAGCGAGTACGAGCCGAGTGATGAAGAAGAAAGTGATGACGAGCCGAGTGGTGACGAAAGTGACTACAAGCAGGAGAGTGACCAAGAAACAGAACAAAAGCCGAAACCGAGTTGTCGAACAACAAATGCCAGTTCAAGAAAAGAGACGGCTTCAAATGTGATTGTTCAGGATAATGATAGCGATATTGAAATTATCGGCGAGACGATTTCTGTCCGTAGACCAATTCGGCCTTCATGCTCAAACAACAAGATCAGCACGACGCTAGACAATGACAAGACTGAGATCAAGTACATTTACGGCAAGTTCGATCATAAAAACAAAACCTGCATTCATTGTGACAAGAAGTGCTACATTGTAAACAAAAGCCACATTTGTAAAGATTGTCATGAATTGGGTAAACAATATGCAGATGACAACTTCCAGCCGAATAAGAAGCGCTATCTCGGTTTGTTATTTAAAACTACTCACACATGGCAACTAATGCATAAAATATTTCAGAACTTTACAAAGAATTTTTGGGCATTGCGATTGCACAAACATAGCGGCGCACAACTTTACATGTAATCTCCATTTCATTCACTCACTTGTTACTTGACTATTTAATATTCAATGTTTATCTCACTTTTTGACACCTTTTGACACCTTTTGAGAACAGCAGCGAGTCTGCTTGTTTAAGCTTTAAAATCTCATTCCACTCCACTTACTTGCAATTACGTGTGCCATTCAACTTTGTAAAACAGGTTCTAATAGTAGGTGCTAAAAATATACGGATTTTCTATAAAACGTTTATTTACTTGAATAAATTGATTGACTGTACATGTTTGTTATTAAACACTATCTATTTGGTTATTAGAAATGAGTGTCCGGGACTTGAATCATAAACTCCTATCTCTGCAACAATCAAAAACGCTATTTGTATGGCCCGTTTAAAAAATGAGTTTTTCTAATCAGAACAATTAAACTTATTACGCAGATAAAGAAAACTAACTATACAGATAAAGAAAACTTTGTACAATAAAACTCTTTATGAAAACTCTCTGATTAGTTTCTAGTCCATGTGTTGGCAGCACTTGGCTGTGTGGGCAGGAAGGCGTTTGCTTGTCCAGGCAGTGGAGTTGTTGGAGGATTTGTAAATAAAGCATTTGCTGTACGTCCAAGTGGCGTTGGAGCGGCACACTTGCAGTCATGGAGGAACACCTAATTAAAATGTTGCAATTGTTTAACAACTTAAAATACTTACATTGCCCAAATCCGTGCACTGCGAACACCACCCAAGTCCGAAAACATCCTTGCATGTTTGCGTAAGTAAATCGAATCCACAGCCCAGTTGTTCTAAAGTTGCACTCGCATCAGTCGGACGAACATGCCGTTCCAATGGTGCTTGCTGGATAGTTTGTTGTTGTGGCTGATTCAACTGGGCGGCTATAAATGGTGATGGAAACCCTAAAGTGTTGAAGTGCATCAAGGTTTAGATAAATACTATTTACCTGCACCTAGTGTTCCATTCGCAAGTGTTGGGAGATTTTGAAATCCGATTGGTTGTTCGGGTAATGTTGGAAATAGAGTTGGCAACGTGAAAACCGGTGAATTGGTTGTAGTCGGCAGAGGAGTTGAAAACGTTCTTGACTAAAATTGACCGTTTAAAAAGTAGCTCAATGAAATCAACAACCTTTCCAATGTTCGGTCGCTCGGTGTAAGTTTCAGTTTTGATAGTTGTTCTTTGGAGACTTTTTTGCAAAGCAAAGTCAGATTTGACTTCAAGTTCACTGAGTGGTTGCAACGAGAAGGTCTTTCGCTTTTCATTTTCGTCATCTGTTATTATTGGAATTGGAATAACTAAATAATTAAGCTATGCATGCGTTTGTGTTAGTAAAGCAATTGCTTTGGTAGAACCTACCGTCGCTTTTTGGCAAAACTGGACGGATTTTGACGGGAGTTGTACTGGGCTCAGTTGTACTTTCTGTATTCGGTTGAAAGGCTGTTGTTGTTGAAATATTTGGAGAACTTTTTGTAGTGGACGCCGGTGTATTGGTAGGTTGTTCTGTTGTTTGAGCAACAAATCTCCTTGTTGCGACTATTCTAGTTCGGTTCTCGACTGGTTCGGCTTCGTTGTCAAAAAGACGTTTTGCTTCATTAATTGGAGACAAACGACGAGAGCTTGGATCACTAGATTCACTTGAAAGATTTGGAATTGTAAGTGCTGCTTCCGAGGTGTGAATTTTGCCTGAACTGGTAGCGTTACTATTTACCTTTCAAGTGTTTTGACAAACCTCCGCCAGCACGCATTCTTCTTCGAACTTCAAAATGTAAATATTAGGTTTCAAACAACTTTTAACATTCAACAAAACATCTTTTTACACTTCTAACATTTACAGCTAACAACTTTTAACAAACCTTCTTGCAAATAACTTCCGCCAGTAAATGAGCTTTTTGGATAGCTTTGAATGGGTTCGTCGTTTTGCTGCATTGAATTAAAAGACGTTGCCTAAAATAGACGTCAAAACTAATATTGCAAAAATTCAAACTTGGTGTTGAGGCATGTTGTGAGCGTGCGGTGCTACAAGTCTTTCAGCTTCATCCGGAGTTGCTACATGTTTAGGCGGCACAAATTGACGTTCATAATTAACCAATCGGATCCTCAGCGGTCTGGCAGTAAATGGTGAATGAAATGGGTCGGCCGCTTTAGATGCAACAAACAGTTGAATAAAAATAATTAATATCTTCGGGTGATCAGAAAAGAGTAGCATTTTAGATGCAAACAAAGTGATTTAAACCCTAAATGTTGCAAATTGAAATCATTAAAGTTTAAAAGTTCAATTACAAAATTCACGACTAAACAGCACAAAATCCAATCAATTTGAAATGAATGACCGGTCCGAACAAAGCCGAGCGAAAACAGTCGGAAGGCGCGTGTGATGGCACAAAGAAAGAAAGGGATTGAGGTCAGCAAGTTTTTTGAGCACCACTTCAGTTAGCATGCGTCGCCGGACATTTAATTGTCAAAAATTAGCGTTGCAATTGGATTCATTTACTAATCGTTTAAATATTTATCGAAAACAAAAATGAACCTTTAAACCGCCAAATTAAATAAGTAATGTTTGTCAGTCATTGTAAAAAACCATTAAAATCCACGCAAACGCATCTACTGCTATCCATAAACTACGACTAAAGTCACCTTTTCCTCTCATCTCTTTCCTCAAGCAAATCTCGTTTAATCAGCCGAGGCAACAATAGTAGCTATTCTTTTAGGTTGGGCGCGGACGCGCACATAATCTCGTTATGCCTTCTTATGCGTACTCAAATCAAATAAGAATACAAATTGCTGTTCGGATGTTTCAGCATACTTTTGTGATTTTAATTAATGTCAGCGACGACTAAAATGATCTTACTAGATTTTAATTTGTTGAACACTTAAAATAAAGTGTTGCCGCAACTTCGCCGTTCAAGTCACAAAAGCAGCAACAAGCGTCAAGAACAATCCAAGGAAACACCAGAATCGCCACAATACAGACAAACAATTGATTCCCGATCGTCTATTCAAATCAGCTGTTCTGTGGATTAAATGAAAAGAAGTGAGCGCAATTCCACGCTTAATCATTAAAAGCCGACGGCGCTTCTATCCGCCGGTGTTCGACAAAAAGCAGACTATCAAAGAAATCCAACGCTTATCAGTTTTCAGACTTGCGCAATCCACCAACTCGATACATATTTTGCATCAACAGCCAACAAAACCTTTACACTCACTTCTTATTTGACGAGTTATATTGTAAGCAGTTTATTCAATGAACGGAACATATTGTACACGCAACTAGTTCTAATAACCGTATTTGTAATATTAAATGCAACAATCATAGAGATTACATGTGCGGTTAATTTTAACCGAATCAATGAAGGAGATTTAACAAGAAATGAGCAATTTGTATTTGTTTTGCTACAAATCAATTGCATTGAACACGCACTTAATTTACAGCAGTAGTAGACTACTTACATGAACTAGGCAAATATTTTGTACATTACGCTTCACTACACGTTGAAAACCGAGGAGAATTGCTTGGAGTGTAGTTCTCAGGTGGAGGAGCAGGCATTGAATGAGTTGTGAGTTTGCGAACCAACTGTTTGAATTGCTTTCGTTTACTGGATGGCGTTGATTTTTTGAGAGTGACAATATCGTCTTGAGTTTCGGGCGTTTTCATTGAAGGCAAACTGCTGTAACATCCTTCTTCGGCTTGTAGTTCATATATTCTTCTCGGATATAAAACGTGTCTCGGGCTCTCTTGAACTGAAAATAGTTTTATGAGTTTTTTGAAGCGATTAATTTTTTGTTTTTGCATTCATTCTAATTTACTTTGTCGTAATTGTTTCAAAACAAGACTACAGGGAAATGCGGTAATATGAGATTAATGTCGGGAAATGTTTCCCGAGAACGTCATAAAAACAAAACTTAATCTCCGCAACACTAGCGCCTGCCCTTTTGCACCCGTCGGATACTTCCTTTTCAGTACTGGAAACCTTTGTGTACTTATAGGCAATTAAATCGAAGAAGATTTAAAGTCTTAACGGTTTATTCTTGGACGGCTTGCGTGCTTTTTGTCTACTAATCTGACAATGCCCGTTGAATATGTTTAAAACAGCTGAGGATTCTAGACATTAAATATTTCATGGCAACTATAGATCAAATTCTCGACCCAAACAACGCCAACTCAATGCGATCACTGTCCAATTCCAAAAACATGACCTCATTTACACATTTGTTGAGCTCACCAAAAATTCATTGTCTATTTCCGACCCGGCTTGTCACTCAAACCCGCCATTATCTTCTTTCATTTCGGGTGTCTAGTCTGTAGAGAACGGCATAGAATCCGTACCCAGGAATCTACACCTTCCAAATGATCTACTTTTGTGCGGATATTCTGTCCAATTAGGACTCAAATTACGTAGCACAATAGTCTAAACAGATAATCGACGCAGTGCTCTTTTGAATGCGCCTTCGTTGGAATCCCCGTAAAATGGAGCGGGTGTTAAATGGCTAATCTCCGAGTTTTTAACCGGACAACTGGACGTCAGTTTATGCTCAAGACAATCGATTTGGAATTTTGCCTAGTCGGGTAGCTTAAAAGACTTTTAAAGATTAAACTGTTACGTAGTTACATTGCTAGCATAACTTTTTGTTAGCAAGTTATGTTGAGAAGAATTTCGTGAGAAAAATGCAACAAACAATCCGCTACAGCTTTTAACTCTATTTCCCATCGGATAATGTCCGTTTCATAAATAAGAGATAGCGGAAATGATTGGGCACAAAGTGTGTAACTCTAAATGTCGCGAGAAAACGAATGGGTGGCATTTCAGTCATAGGGTATTAAATCCGAAGTTTATTGTATTAATCGGGCACAAGCTCCGCTGATTGTTTCGTAGAAAAAACAATCCGGTGCTTTGTTTTGAAAAAATTGATGCACGAACCTCCACTTGCAAGCTTTCTTGTTGTCATGGGTCTTTTTAGTGTGCGACCGGCCTAAAATGTTTAACGTTGTTGAAATAGTTCAAAAATAGATTACTTACAGATTCACTGTGCGGATCTTTTAAGTCATCTTCATTGGCAGGCGAACAAACTTTTGCCAAAAAGTAGAACAAAAGAAACACGAGCAAAATTCCGGACAAAGCAAATGCAAACACTAAAAGCACTTGTAAGAATTGAATCGTCTTTTAAAACTTACCTATCACACTTGCCGTTGAAGTGCCTTTTTGTTGGTGATTCGAGGGATGGCCTGTACCGCCTGCATATAATCTTGGCGAATCCAACGTTCCAGGAGAATCAGCAGCTCGGACAAAAAACAACTCATCGCTGGCTGTAAAATCTGATGCCGAAGGAACGCGATCTTGGTGGTGAGTTTTCTGTCGACGATGGGAGATCGGCCCTGAAAAGGATTTTTAAACAAAGAACATAAAGACAATTCTTACCTCTTGCATCGTGATTTGTTGCCGTTCCATAGCTCGTAGATGGCTGATTGCGCGGATCTCGTGTATGACGATCCCAGCGCATTTCGGCGGATTTTTTAATCCAATACACTGCTGACCGGCTCCAGAGGTAACGGACAAAAAACAACTAATATAGTTACAAAAACTTGTAGGACTTCTTGTGTCTAGAAGATGACACTTGGAAAGCTGAAATGTAAGGGAGTTTAAGGAAGAAACCTTAATTTCGAGCATAAATCTGTGGTTTGCGATCAAACCCCATAAACATCAGTTATTAAACATTTCTTATTGAATCAAACACGCAAAACGATCGGCTAAATGTTTTGAACAAAGTAAGTAAAAGGGAACGGAACTAAAATACTGTAGATGCACAAACAAACAAGGATGATACAAAAGCACAAATTTTCACTGTGTAGTTGATAAAGCAAACATCACATTTAAGTGTGCACGCAAATTGGCACCGAGTTAAGCCAAATCCGCCTTAAAAACTTGCTTTCTTTATCCTTTCAATTTAGTTCCATAAGTGAATATTCGCCAGAAATTAGTGCATGAATAATTTTGAAGCGCTCTCAAGAATTTAGCGGCCAAACAACGCGACCGGAAAGGGAAACGACTGGGTAATTTTGAGTAGACACGGGAAGGACAAATTCTTGGCCTTAATGATTAATCGTATTTGGTGCCAGGGAGAACTCAAACAAGCAGTTCTTGCTTTGATTTGTATTACTTAAAAGTGCTATTTAAAAGTGCTATTAAAACTGTTTTTGGAGCTACAATTGCTACTGGCAAGCTCGTGACAAAAAACGTGCAAATTAAAAAAGACCACCTGAAAACAGGATGACATAAAAACAAAAAGTTGTAGAAATTCACGCAACTAATCCTGATGGCACTCAAAGTGACAGCGTTTAAGCAAAAAACACGACTTACTCGCAAAATACGGAAATTTGCAAGCCAATTGCTGCACTCAACTCTGTTCTGTGTGTCTTTTCTGGCCAAAGATAATCTCTCAACTTGCAAACGACAATATTCGGCTTTTTGCCGGAATTCATAATCATCCCAAGCGATAAATTCGACTTGAAATGGAGCCAAAAATAGTTCCTTGTAAACGACCAATTAACTGTAAATTAACTGCAAGTGTTCAACAATCATCAAGATTTTAAATGAACGTTAGTTACGCAACGTTCCAAAAAGACAACACATAACGTCAATTTACGGCGACTAAATGACAGCATAACTAATTAATTTGTGATAAGGAAACAATTGTGAAACAAAAACGTCTTTAAGTTTTGAGTAGAACTTCTAAAACATGTGACGGGAATTGATTATCAAAGTTTAGCAGAGAGGAAAGCAGTTTACAAAACGAACAACTCAAACGAGCCTGCGACGAACTCAAATCAAATTCAAACGTAAGCATCCGGGTCGACATTTTATTGGCCAGTAAAAGGGATGTGTAAAGAGCAAGCAAGCCAGATGCGAAATGCGTGAATAATGAGGTTTGAAGAGGTTTGTTTGATCAAAACACACATTTGCAACTTTGTGTGACTTTTGAAACAAAGTTAGATACTTGCAAAAAACAGTAAACTCAAAAGTGCACTCCAAAAATAAGTAGCACAATAAACAGCGCAATTAAACTTTCCAAATGGTTTTCATCAACGGCTAGACCTCACGAACAGAAGACAAACGAGCAGGAAGATCATAAAATGAGCGGTTCGCGAGTTTTCTGGCCACACGGATGCCTAACTCCACCCCATTGTCGAAAGGAACGAGCCGCTGTGGGGATTAAGTCGACAATTCACTAGTTCGTTTAAATTTACGCCAAATAAACACACCGACGGGTTGGCCAAAGTTTCGGCGGAAATTGACCACCAAGTTTGGAACCAAACGTCTTAAAGGATTAAAGTTTAAAGCCTACCAGGTCAAGCACGACGGCTTGAGTTTTGGACTAAATATTTTAACACTTCTCAAAACACCCATACTGTAGTCTAACTATACTCAATAACAACTCAATTGAATAACAGCTAGCTAGCAAATCCGCAACAAACAATCGGCTAATATTTACGCATAAATGTCAACAACTCAATTTAATTCAATATAATTGATGATAGTAATTAATCATCTTTGAATCTCTAAATCCTCTAATCAGAATTGTTTCCTTTTTGATTCCGAAAACACATGGCGTCTTTCAATTTGCGACCAAGAGTACATTACTTTCGGGGATACAAACCGTTGGAGAAGAAGGGCAGATTCCCTCGAATTCATAGTTGTCCAAGCCGGACCCCACCTGTAAAGGGTTAATCTTTAGCCTTTGCATTCGAGAAACGATTAACAAATCTGCCAAGGAATCATTTATAATTAACTTTCCGTTTGTTTGTTCAGTTAGCGAGTGGGTTTGCCTAAGAAAATGCAAAATGATGATAGCAAGGAGATTTAATGCGGCGTGGACATTTGCTACAGTGTTTTTCTACGTTGAGGATTTTCAGAATGGAGGCTGCGGAAATATCATTAAAAACACTTTCTGCCACTCTAATACAAAACTAAATGCTAATAAAATGAACTCGACATTCAAAGCATGTTAAAATTGCCTATACATCAAATGTGAATTTGAATGGTTGACAAAATTCTAGCGAATCTATCATCGACATTTAAATGGGTCTATTTACGCAAAATGTTATTGACATCCGCTTGCAATTTAGCGGGCAATCCACAACAAAATCCCCCGTCCATTTCGAGAAAAACAAATAAAGTTTAATTGAAAGTGGCTCTCGCGCATCCATCACTTTTATTCCAGAGACCAACAAACAAACACATTGAATGCGCGGTGTGGGAATGTCTAATGAAGGAGCCGGTATTGCGCGCAGTCAAATGTCATTCTGTTTCTCCGGAGTTCAAAACACGGGCCAATAAATTTCTGAATGGAGAGTTCAACAACACAAGCACTTGTGAGCATGGCCGTTTGACGTTCTATAAAGGCTGTAAGTGTCAACGGTTTATGTTTGTGGCCACTGTTGATCCGCGTGAAAAACAAATAAAACCGAAAAGCAGTGTGAACGACTACAATTCAATAAATGGAATGGACTTAACTTTTGTTGGTAGTGGCAACCAATTTCTACAAATGTTGCGTTCAACTGCTTCCGAATGTTAATCTAATAATGTGAGAGCTACAAAAACAAAAAAGCTCTAAACAATCTGTTCTCACTTAATTGCATTTATACAGTTCAATAAGTTTAATCAAATTTACAGTACTGTCGACTAAACAACCAAAGCTTCTTGGCTATAATTCGCCAACACAAAGCTACAATCACAGAAACTAAAGCATTCATGCGGCCTTTTTTCAATATTGGATTTGCACCAACGCGGAAAAATCCAATCATTCTGATGTTTCATTTTAATGTATAAGCAGACGAAATAACAAGAAATGGTTTTCAAATTGCATTTCTTCCTTGGCTATTAGGCGTAAAGCAACGAGCGTGATGAACGCTAATGTGGTTTGCCGGTCCCGTTGGGGTTCAAATAATATGTGCCAAATTTTAAAGGAATGCCACAGCGATGCGTGTACAATTTAAAGATCAAACGTCGGCATCAAGAGCAACTAACACACGAAATTGATGATGTAAAAATAGAAACCACACAGCCAAAAACTACGTAAGCAAATTGCACAAGGCTTATTTTATTTTGTGCGTTTCATTCACTTCAACCAAACCGAACGGAACTTTATTCTTAACTCATCTCTCCAACAACTTGAAAACAACAAAAAATTCAACAACTAAGATACCCGCAATTATTTAATAACGTTGAAAACAACAACAAGTTCGAGTAACAACAATACGAATGTGCTATTCTTGCATCTGCACATCTTCATCGCCAGCTCCAGGTGTTGTCCACCAGTCAACGCATCCAAGACCTGATTCAGCCATTGATGCAGTCAACTCAAAAACGCGTACATCCTTCACGCCTGGCTCAACGCTTCGATACTTGAAGTCAACAACCCGAAATCTAAACGGAACAAGTAGCTAAATTCATCAAAGTGTTGCCTACCGAACTGTCTTTTTCGGCTCCATGTAAAACTTTGTAACTGTAGGCTCTTCGCCCTCTTCGCCTTCTGCTGTAAATTCCCAATACCATAATTGTTCGTTTTCATCACTGAACATTCAGAATTAGTAAACAATTAAAGAGATCAACTTACAATTTTGAGACAGTTGGCAGCTTGTCGGGAGGAACGAAGATGTCACGAAAGAACTGAATGTTGATCCAAATTCCGTCTGATCCACAGCTTGCTATTGTACCTTGAATGATTTCACCGCGGAATGGCTGGAGAACGATGTATCGGAATTCAACGGGCGTGTAACTGTTTGCATCTCCGGTCATAAAGAAAGAGTCGCCAATCTTTTCAAAATCATAGAAAGTGATGCATAAGCCTACGTCGATGATAACCTAAAACAAGCATTAAAAGTTGAAAAACTCGAAAGTTGCTTACATAGTTGGCAAAATCGGCATTTATTCGATCGATCAGCGTTTGCACAAAGTCCTTACCAAAGTCGGCCGCCGGAATTTTGGCCGTGTATTTGAATTTAGCAAGAACAAACATGACAAAATCAGCAACTTATTGCATCAAATTGAACTACTAAAAATGAAAAATGCTACGTTTCGCCAAGTGGAAGAAGTTTTCTTGTCAGTTTTTTGTTCTTGGAACGCTTTTGTGTTTTTAATTTGAACATGAAGCTACAAGTGTTATGAATGATTTTGAGTTACAAAAGGCTTTGACGCATTTTAAAGTTGTGTTCTAAACTTAAACACACATTGAATATCATTACAAACAATCAACAACAAGTGTATTCAACGGAATGTTATTACTTTGCACAAATCCGCAGATTTTACCGTCCTTTGTTGTACCGGACACAACAACTATTTTTGGCTCTTGATTGAACGCAAGTCGCGTGAAGATTTATTGATCAGCAAGTGTTGTTGACTTGCGGTTTCGGCGGAGACGCTCATTGATGGAAGGTTCCACAATCATCCGCTGTTGTAATAGTTTTTCGTAAATGTCTTCAGCAAGTTGTGGAGAAAGCATGGGGTGTCTAACTGGAATGCGCATTTCTTCATTCAGTTTGTGGACACGTGAATTGTTGGTGATTCTTTGAGCGTAAGCGTTTAAGTTCTAAATATTTGCGCAAATCATTTATGAGCTCTGATCCGTTTTTGAGATTTATAGGGCAAAGAAGACTCTTGTAACTATTAGTTGTTTTCTAGTCGAGTTTAGAGGGTTTTGACAGCTTTTCCTCGACCACACGTGTATTTCACTTATTCACATGAATTGCATTATGAGTCGCCAATAGCCGTTGTTTACCGTCAAGTCCACAGCAAAAAATGCCCCCAACATGCTTTGCGGTTTTCAAAATTCAAGTGGCTACTTTTATCCGATTACAGAACTTTGGCGTAAACAGCGGAAATGTTTATCTGTTTTTGTAAATTCAGGAGCGTGCAAACCTGGAGCAACTTGCGTAAAAGATTGATGAATTCAATGATCATGATCGGTTCTTGGAATAAACATAGTAGACTTTCGGCAATTGGTCTTTTTGCGTGTGATTAGTTTTCTTATTTTTGCAGTTTAATTGTTGTGATGTCTGGCAACTTTGTGAGCAAAGATTTGAACGTCGAATTAGATTATATGCGTTCAAAGTATCGGCAGAATCTAGTTAACTAACTTTAAATTTGTTGTTTTGATTTTGTCTATTTTGAAATAAGAACTGTGTCGGAGAACCGTGTCGAAGAAATCAGTGGCGTTCTTCAATTTAAAAGTCTGATTTTTGAGCTATTTGATTCGGTCGCCGAACAAATAATTAACGTCGACTTTATTTCGATTCAACGTGAATACAGTAGATTTGATAACTTACAAACATTGTTTTCGGTTTCTTTTGGGGCGTGTGGACTCCGTGCAAGTATTTTTGGTGCGATGGGCGTGCACAGTTTGATGTTTTTAATCGGGAAAGTTTTAGTGTTTTCGTCTGCGACATATATTTTCATTCACACTGCTCAATTTGAGTAAACCGACAAAATGTCAAGTCGATATATTGCTGTTTTGGCGCTTTTGTGCTTCTTGGTCGTCTCTACAGATGCAAAGATTTATAATATCTTACGCTGTGACGTTAGAGTAAGGAGCTTGTAACTTCACCCGTTTTACAATTGTTTAATTTCAGGGGACTACAATTTATGAATGCGATGGAACAACGACGCCGCTAACGCCAATGCATGAGAAGATCTTAAACGATTACATGGACAGTTTGGCAGCATATTACAGAGTTCTTTACTCTGTGGGTGCAACAGCTCAAACCAACAACAATCACATAAACGCGGATCCTACGCAGGCACTTAAAGAACCCGAATATCCGCAGTTATGCAAAGTCTGCCCAGACGAGTAACCATCTTGATTATTGCATGTTTTCATGTTGTTTAACGTTTTCTCATTTGACGATAATTCTTCCAATTTACATTTACTGTTCTCGATACTGGTTGAAATTTGACTTTTTCAATTATTAATGCTCTATGAGTTTTACTGATTCTTTCCTGTTTACAAGTTGACTCCAATTTTCATGTGCTTTATTGGACAAAACTTCCCATTTATTTTTGGACAAGCCGCTATTGATGCTCGATGTTTTTGCAATTTTTAAAGCGTTTGCCGATTGAAACGGCAAGCATCTTATTACAACCGGTCTTATGTTCTTCGTAAAACAAATAAATAGATTTGTTTTGGTTGGATTGTGAAATGGCGATCAAGTGTTTAACTGTAAAGAATGCTGCAAAGAATGCGTGTAAGATTTAAAGTGTTTATTGAGTTAAGGAAACAAAGTTAATCACAGACTTTACACAACTGTGGATACGTAGGTTGAGTTCTTGGCGGATCGTCTTGTTGAGCGTCTGTTGTTGGATACTAAACACACTGTCTGTCAGAGCTTTTGTAAAGTATTTAAATTACCTGTTGTCTGTAATAAGCGGCTAGGTCTTCCATGTAGTCATTTAAAATCTTTTCATGTTCAGCATTTATTGTTGTTTTACTGCCATCGCATTCAAATATCACGCCATCCTAAATTAGTTTGCTATTTTCGAAAATACTTTAAAGATCTTACTCTAACGTCACATCCTAAAATGTTGTATATCTTCGCATAAATAAAAGTAAGGTAAAATGCAACCAAAAGCAACGACTTCCAAATGCGCATGTTCAAAATGTTTATCTGAAAACGAATTAGTAAGTGGCGCATTTAACTGTGGAATAATAACAGAACTTTTAAAAACTGCACGCTTCTCCGCACACATTTTGGTCCCACAAAAATCTTGCGAGTCAATTTGGACAACCAAGAGATTTTTGCTCACTTATATTACAAAAGAGATTCTTTCAAAACAAACAACTCGCGCAACCTCAAAAGTGTTTATTTGCAACGACAACAAGATGACTAACTTAATTAAACAGTTTCCACTAAGTTAAATAAAATATGCTTTTCACTGACTCGGACGGATAAACAACAAATGAAATGTGTCATTAGAGCTCCGAATTTAATCAGCACACAAATCACTTCAACAGATGACATTATACGCACACACGAGTCAACTCAAACAAATAAACTCTAAGCAGTGAGTTTTTTGAAAGGAAAGCGAGTTGAGTCGAAAAAAGACTAAACGGCTTAAACTTTGATCTCGACGTTGTAGGTGACGAATTTTAAGGAAGAAGACACTTTAAAATCAGCAATTTATTTATACACAAACACAATTGAGTTAATTGTCATACGACATAAATTAAATAAGTTAACCCTTACAATTTCACAATAGATGAGCAATCTGTTTTTTGATGAGATACGCGTAAAATTAAACAACAATTAAGAGAGCTTTTGGCAGAAAATGAGTCCTTTAATACAACTATTTCAAGTCTAAACTTTTTGATTTTTTTGAGATTTTTTCTTGTTCTGAAGGGTCTAATTGAATAAATAGTTAATGGGGTTGTTTGTCTAGTTTTGACTAAAAAAGTCTAAATAAGCTGACCATTTAAAGGAGGTTAGTCAAAACTAGAACAAAAACAGTTATAAAAACAACATTGAATAAAGAATATGTTCTAAAAGCAACTAAAGATCATTTTAGTCAGGATGTGATTAGTTGTGAACGGCAAACAAGAACTTGGCAACTTTGCGCGGTGGCTGGTTGAACTGTTTGAGCGGAGAAGCTGGAAGCAACTTTCTTGGGCTTTGCCATGTTTTCTTCTTCGTCATTTGAGCCGGAGGAGTCGTCAGTTTGATACTAGACATGTTTGTTTTTATCAATTGTTAATCTTGACCAAACAACTCACCGAGTATTTGCCTTTCTCCAACGATTTGAGCACAATGCGTGGTTGTGTAAATTTCATGTGTGCTGGGCGTTCTGGAGAAATTGGCAACGCTTGTGTCGGATAGTTCTCCTTGTTCCAATTTTCGAGTTTGCTGTCAACTGGCATTTTTGGTTGTAACGATCTGAAATGAATGATCAATTATTTGAATGAAGAATGCGGTTGCGCAATAAGCACGATCTAATCAAATTGATGATAAACAAACGCAATATTAATATTAGGTTGTAAATTAAAGACAATGAGAGTGTTTGGAGTGAAAAGTAAGTTAAATCAAGTTAGTTTATTTAACTAAAGTTTTCAACCACGCAAAAAGACGGAAACCGTTTTGGCCACCGTCTCTCACGATGACTAATCACGAAAAATAGAGACTATAGTCAATGAGCGCAATTTATACACGGAAGGGGCAAAACTTGTGCTGCCAAATGGCCTTTTGAAACATATAGTCGATGAGCGAAACAGCCACTATTTAACGTGTCAACATCAATAGGCGTTGGAGGCCGATTAAACGTCTAATCTAATAACAGGTCTGTGTTCGGTGGCGACAAATCATTGATCAAGATCTTGCGGAACGTTTTAAGATTAGATCTACATGTTTCGGTGACAGTCGAAAATCACAAATATTACCACGAAAACGCATCTAACAACTATTACAAGAATCAGCTAAAGCGCCAAATAAACAAACATTTTCTGCCCTCTCGCTTCTAAGTCAAACAAGAGTGATCTGCCAAGGAAGGCAAAGGCCATCAAGCTGTCTGTTGCGCCACTACCGCACAAAAGGCACTGGCATTTGCAATCAGCGAAAAGTGAGGAAAGACGCGCCAGCTAGAAAACAACGCGCCAAATTGAAAAACGGAGGACGATGCCGAATGGCTATGCAGAAGGTTGAAATGAGTGAGCACAACTTAACAACTCGAATTTATACGTTTATTGACAACTTGAAATCTATTGAAACAACTAAACCTTTAACCCATATCCCGAGTCTTATAGAATTCATGTAGGGTAAAATTAGCATATTCTTCTGCACAAAAGATTCCCTCACACTCTTGCCAATACTAGCAACAAATGCGTTGCGGGAGATCGAAGTCTAACTGGTCGCGCATATCATTAGTCTAGTTATTTGACTCAGGTTTTAGCACTCCAATTTACGGCCACCTATACAGCCAAGATGATCGATTGAAAAGAAACAAGTAGTCATAAAAATGGAGGTTGGCAGTGAATGTTTGCAAAACGTTTGCAGACTGTCTTTAATTTCTCAATCCAATAAGAGATAGTTGGCGGCAACAATTTGCACATTAAAAGGCATGCAGGTGCGCCATAATCCAATCGTCTTTGCCTCTTTTATTCACCGTCTTGCGTTGAAGGCCAACTCGAAGAAACCGATCGGGCTATCAATGCACCTTTCCTTTTGAACCTTTCAATCAAATGCCAAAAAGAGAAAGCACGCGGTAAATGCTAGAAGAAAATGCATACTTGCTATCTCAAAGTTCTTGAACTCTTTTTTGTTCAAATACAATCAACATAAGTTGTCAAAAGAGAGCGCAAGATTGTAAACAAAAAGACTTGTAAATCTTTCGCAGTATTCAATTACAAAAAGCGATGTCCATAAAACTCATATGGCTATTAAAAGTGACAGAACCTTTCAGCCAGGTCTCGACGCAAATCCGACAAGTTTTATCTGCGAATCCAAAGCTTAACCATTTCCGCTGCCCAACCCAAAAATGATGAACGGTGTTCGTCGGTAAGCGCGTTGTTTTTTGCATCTAAATTTGAAAGGTTTGGAACCGCCAAGAACGCGCGCAATTTCAAGGTCGTTCCAAAGCGCTTAAAATTGGACTTTTGTTATCTAGTGTTTAAAAGAGCCTTTATTAAAAGCAATCAACTCAACGCTGACAACACTTGAAGACCAATCAAATAAACGTGTTTAAATGGACATTCCCTCTTAAATTTCACGGTCATTTTCGATTTTATCAGCAGACTACGTACATGGCGCCTTTTGCCGCAACTATTTGCTCATTGTACAAGGCTCCGGAGCAGACTGTTTAAAAATAGGCGCCAAAAACGTATGCAAAACAAATTGAGACAACCTGATTGTAAACCGTTCAATTCATGTGCCTTTTTTGACAAACAAATTCAAAAACGACACTTCTTATCACCCTTTGGATAAGTATTGCCAATTATGTACTTTCAAGTTACAGGCAAACCAAAATGACAAAAACTGGCGAACAAAAAAGACGCGCCAAAATCATCTGACTGAATTGTGCGCATTGACCACTATCCAAATGACCCGAATGGACTAGAAAAATCGCCAGCCAGATGTTCCGTAAACATCAAGATTGGCTGCATAGTTATTGGTTTCGGTGATTTCGAAATGTGTATGCGTAGACTTTCTAAACAAACGAATTTGACACATTCTGAACTGCAATTGATGTTACAAAAAATGAGTCGTATGCAGTGATTGTGCTTTTGCAATAAGAATGCCTAAGCACCACATGTGCGTAAGGGCAAATGTTTATATGCTTGGCACTATAGTGCATTTCAAGCACACGCATACAATTTAAATAAAAGCAATCACTTCTCCGAACTGAGATTGCCCACAGTCATTTTCTATGCGAACTAAGCGATTTATCACACATATCTGTGTTTCATTTCAAATGTTCATTACGACGCCGCTGATGCGTTGCTTATTTGCCTTTCTGCATACAATGCATTGTGCATAAATCAGAGTTGTTTCGTTCAAAGTGTTTGTGAGCTGCGCGGCAGTTGACTCGAGTTCTTTGTAGATGCGCGCCAAAATTGTTTGAAGCTTTCGAATTTTCGTTTGATTGCAATAATTTCTTAATTCTGTAAAGTTAAACGACAATAATGAATATTATTGTTCCGTCTAAATTTAAATCTACCCAATGGATGCTGAAACTAGGGCGCGACTCGTGTTTATCATTTTTTATATGTAAAATCTATTTGTGATAGAACAGTTTTTAGTTTTCATTGCCTTTGGACAAGATGGGTAGAAAGTCTAAAAAGTCGGAAGAGAAGGAACAGAGCTGGGAAGTTGAGAAGATTCTTGGTACGTTATAATTATTTACTAAACCTGGAACTAACTAATAACTTTAGATCGGCGTTATCTTAAAGGAAAGCCAGAGTACTTATTGAAGTGGAAAGACTGGGACGGTGAGCGATTTAAAATATTCAATCTTTAAATGAATAAGTTAACTATGTTTACAGGCGAACCAACATGGCAAGCTCTAAATAAAGGCGATTGTCCCGAGTTATTGAAAGCTTTTGAAAAAGAGTGTCGCGAGAAGGAAAGTCGAGGAAGTTCGACAATACATGCAAGAACGCCGTAAGTTTTGCAAGCTAGAAATGCTTAAATTTTAAACGTGTTTAGGAAGAACAAGCAATCATCGGGAAAGGTCGCGTGTAATTATCGATGAAAGCGAAGATTCTGAGCAAGAGCCATCAACATCGACTAGTGCTGCAAAAGGCAAATCTAAAAGATCCACAACGCCGTCTACCGCCAAGAAGCAGCCGGCAAAGAAAGCAACCAGGTATTCAACGTTTTAAGTCACTAAAATATACTTTTATTCAGGTCTAAACGCAAAACAAGCTCACCGAACAGTTCTTCCACTCGATCCAGAAGCACTTCGCACATGCAACTGGTATTTCTATTTTAACTGATCGTTTTATATGTGACTTTTTGTTTAAGGATGAAACGGATCAGAACAACTTTCCTAGTTTATCTAGTTCAGAAGACGAGTTGATTGAAAAAAGTAAGAAAAACACGCAAAAGGAAAAACCAAAGCCAATACGTGCATCGAAGCGCTTGAGCAGCAACAAAAATGGAGTTTGTTATTTAGATTAAATATCAATTAGTTTGGTTTCCGTTCAGGTAGCAGCTAAGCAGGCCAGACGTGATTCAGTTGAAACAGTCACGCTCGATGATGATGAAGACGATGAGCCTCCGGATCCAAAGCCAACGGAAGTCCAACGTCGTGAGCCATCTCCAGCTCGTTCCATCAAATCAACTAATGATCAAGCTCGTGAACCATCGCCAGCTCGTTCCATTGCTTCAGACAACAGCGAAAATGGCAATCTTGTAATCGATGAACAAGCTGCACAAGTCGACGATTCAATGGACACAGATGAGAATGTTGAGCAAGCTTCTACCGCAAACAATCGCACTTCGGTTGAAATCGAAAATTTCTTTGAGAACATCGACACGAGTTTCTTGCAACTAAGTCCCGCCAAAATTTCTTCGCAAACGCCCGAATCAACCACTCAAAAGCCTGCTGAAAATGCAACAGAACAAACGTCATCCGAGTCCGAAGTTGCGAATTCTTCACACAATTTTCAACAAATCCTTAATGCGTTATTGGTTTTCAGCCAAGCAGGGCAAATTAATGACGTCACTGAATCAAATGAGGCTGCAAAAGAGCAAATTGATGATGTCACTAACTCAAATGAAGCTGCAAAAGAGCAAATTGATGAGTCGAACGTCAACGAGCCTACTTCTGAGAACAATTTGAATGAAACGGATAGAACTCAGCAATTGGAAACTTCTATCGAGACAGTTAATGATCAACCGTTTTCGTCTTTCCAGACAAGTACAAGCCTTGATAAAACTGAGCAAGCAACTTTGGTTATTGACGAAGAGCAGAATGTTTCAACAAAGACAGCAGTGGAGCTTGAAATTCGAATGGAGACAGTTGAAGTTGGAGAAGATCAGACAAGCACCAATGAAGTATAATCGAATAATGACGTTGTAATGGAAGAAACCGAACAATCGTCAGCTGTTTCATTATTAGAAGAATCTTTGCCGCCAAATGACACCAATGTGCGTGAAGCAAACAATGAGACAAGCAGTAAAGATGTTACGCTTTTGGATGAGTCGAATGTGTTGAATAAAAGCTTTGACGGCTCAAGTATTCAGGTTTGTTTTGTGAAAATAATATGGATAATAATTTTTGAATTCCAGCCAACTGGTCCAAAGCAACCTTTCCGATTGCCAACCGATCCAGAAGATGAGTTGATTGAAATCGACAAAGTGTTTGCAACAACAGATGATGCGACAACTTCTTCTTCTGCAACTCCAGTGCCAAACGAGCAGGAAATCCCAGTTGATGTATCTACATCCGACGAAGCAATAAATGATTCGCCTACAACACAACATACGGATGAGCAACAAATTCCAGTCGTTAAGCAAGTTGATGAACAAATCGTTGAGAAAGCCACTGAAAAAACTGTCGAACAAATCGCTGAGAAAGTCACTGAAAAAACGGTTGAAGAAGTTGAGGAGCAAGAAGCGTCAGTTGAATTTACGAGCCCTTCTCCGCCGTTGAATAAAACCACAACTCGTCGTTTTAAACCTCATGGGCCGTGGAGGACAACCATCTCAAGTCAAAGTGAACAACAAGCCGCAAGTACTTCGAGCTCAAGACCTATTCTGCCAAACGTAAACATATTATTTAAAAAGTCAATAATGTTTTTAATTTAGCGTCATGCAAAGAAAAATTGCTGGAGTGGAAACGACTTCACAAATGTACAGCAAATTATGAATGAAGTAAATTGAAACTCTAATTTTGTTAAAACGCTTGTACTTTAGGCACTCAGTAGCTACCAGAAGCGATGTGAATTGGAACGAATTATGGCCAGAGTTGAAGATCCGGAGAAATACCAGAATCCATTTGAAAAGCACAACGAGCGTGTTGAAAAGTTTGGAGCGATTTTCACAGTTCTTGGCGTAAACTACGTTATTTGCAAGTTTTCAAAGACTCCCGGTCAATGGCCGGCAAAGATTTCCGATGTGCGCAAAAGCAATCAATTCTACGTGAGTATTTTCAAAAGATTGAGTGCAGTATATACTTGATACGAGACAAATTATTCCAGTTCAGCAAGCCACTTATAACTTAATTTGTTTCAGGAACTCAGCCAGCATCTACTTCGCATCAAAAATCAAAAGAGTCGTGTAATTTTCTATAACTAACAACACATTTGTATGTTAGAGATCTCGTTAGGGCTTTTCTTTTGTATCGTTAAAACTCTCGTTGTTATTGTAAAAGTGCCATCAATTTAATGAAAATAAATTTATTATCTCAAATCGTTCAAGAAAAGCTTAGACTCCAGTCCATCAATCGTAACAGCTTCACTCGCATTCTCATCATAGTCTGCAAATGTGTCGGACAAATCAATCTTCGTAAAAACAGCATTGCTCAATGTACTTCCACATTTCCATTCTCCTGTCGGCTCAAATTCTACAGGCTCTGTTCCACGGCATTCAAAACGTACGATCACTTGAAATTCTTCATTTTCGGTGTATGGCTTGAAAGAGTCGGTCAGAATGACTAAGAAGTGATGAGTAGAGTTAAAACTTGAAATACATACCTATGTTGTTTTGCTAAATAAAATAAGTTAATTAAAAACTTCATTAATACTTACCTTTGAACAGAATCCACATTTCTCGACATAATTGGCTTGACCTCGACTGTTAGGCAAATCAACAATTTCCTAAACAGCAAATTCAGTAAGTATGTCACAATTAGTAAAAACAAACATCAGCTGAAATATAACGGAATTTGTCACTCGTCTCGCGGCAGCCAGTGCATTTTAACTAAAACTTATTGTAAGTTAAAACACAGCCTAGAAAGTAACTTGCCTTAACGGACCACTGATGAGAAGTGAAATCCATCGGCTGCAAATCACTGACATTTTCCATGTTTGCCTTAATTGACAACGCAATTATCGGCTAAATAAGTGCTTATTTGAATCGGATTCGTTGAATACTTACCATTCTGACAGAAAGTCCAATAACAATCTAGAAGAAACAACAAATGTATATGAAAAATCTTTTTTCAGTGCATAAAATTCATAAAAGCGGAGTTCCACAAATGCAATTTCGTGTTGTGACGTAGTTTCCCATGCTCACCATGCGACTACTACATTTGCTTGGCGTCGCCTTCAATACGCTTCTAAGTTTGATTGATTGTTGGCCTTTATGCATAAAGATGCGTGTACTTTATCGGATTAAAATCTAGTTATTTATTTGTAATAAGCGATCAATAAAATCAGACTTTAATAGGCAAGATCGAGCATTAATCGAGAGCTTTTTAATTTGGATCGAATTCGGCGCTAAAATGAAATGAATGTTTTTTGTTACATTAACCGAAGAGTTGTTGATTATAATGTCGAATAATAATAATAGAATTTGTTAGTACAAAAAACGCGGCCTCTTCATTGATGTTTTCCAATAATTCTTTCTGATTTTCATTCAAACTTAATCTTTGCCGTATTTGATAAGCACTGTCACGAGCGTTGAAGTCTTCGAGAGTTTTCAAATCGTTTGCGCTTATTTGCAACCTTTATAATTCGTTATGTACTCGGGTTAATAATGCTTTCCGTTTCAGCTATGTTTTTATAACTTTTATGGGATTTTTCTTATTCGCCATTTTGCGCATTTTCTTCAATTTTTTGTTCATTGAGTGAACTTGAATGGCTAACAATCCAAACACAAATGGAGGTGCCGGAGGTCAATACTATAGAAGGCAGATTTACGCTCAAAGCACGGCCACAACGCCTGTGCCGCCTGGAAATTTGCCTCCAGCATCTGAACTGCTGTCACAATCTCCGACTTTGCCCTATCCAAACAAAGTTCGGCATCCCATGCACTCGGTTGCTTCACCAAATCTAGGCCCACCTTCACCTTATTTGAGCACTGGACACAACAGCTACCAAGGCGTTGACGGAACCAGGAACGCCAGCTTTTTTACCAGCATCTGTCGATCCGGTTAGTTTATAAATGCAGAACACTTTTAACTGTAGTCTAGTTTAAGACGCCCTCTCCGAGTTATGAGTCAATCGCGTCACCTGCTAGCAACAATCATGTAAACCAGTCGGCCGGATCTACCAAACCTTCAACTCCAATGGCTGAATGCAGAGGAAGTCCAATACCAAATGGAATCTACAATGCTCCAAATCAACATTACACAGCGCCTCCGCATTATTATCCAGTTAGTTGCACTTATTCAATTCTTAAATATGCTTCTTGTTTAGCAGCCCCACCAGCAGTATCAAAGACTTCCATCCGTTGACACTTTGCCATCTCCGTCTAGCTTTTATCCAAATAGTTCAAGCCAAATGCCCCCGCCAAATCAGCCGACTGCTCACCACTCAAACGTTTATATTAGACCTTTACCGCATCCAGCAAATCCCAATGCTTATATGCCGCCAACAACTCCAAATTCTGACATGTATCCAGGCGGAGAAGAAATTAATGGAATTCAGGCACTTTTTGCTTAATCGACTGCGTTTTACTTTTATTTTTAGGACTATTATCCCGATCCGTATGCTCAGCCACCTCCAAATGATTCGAATCCAAATTATATGGGCCAAATGATGCCCGCAGCAACAATATGCGCGAGTTTATCCACCAACAGTTGTCATGAAGCAGCCCGGATCACAACCGCTTCAAAGAACGCCTAGTCTTCAACGGCAAATTGTCTATCAACAACCGCAATATCCAGGCGCTCCTCCTCATCAAGTCAACATCTATGATGGAACTGTAGTTGAACAGAGACCAACACCCGTTCCATATGTGCCTTCACAAATGGGACTGGTTTCAAATGGAACAAATGTTCATCCACAGCAGAAAGTATAACTTTGTTTGTAAATACAATTTTTAAAAAAGTAACTTTTAGGTCATGTCCGACGGCACTGTGATAAACGCTACTCAATCACCTATAATGTCAACTCCTCCAATCAACATTCAGCCAGCAGACGAGACAAAGCAGGAGAAGCCTAAAAAGCCACCTCCAAAAAGAAACCGCAAAACGGCCGCTCAATTGAAAGCCGAAGCTGCAGCAAAAGCCGCTGCAGAACAACAACAAACGACTTCTGAACAAGACTGAAGAGTTTCAACAACCTGTGCTTGGCCAAAAAAGCTAACGGAGACTCCGATACCAGCATGATGCCTCCGCCGAAAGTGGACAAAGCGCCGTCAGTTATTGCAGCAGCCAAAGCTATGCACAATGCAGTGACTTCAAGCAACAATACAACTCCGCAAAAGTCGGAACAGAAGCCAAGCCCTCAACAACTGTAACTTTTAAAAACTTCAACATATTTTTGAAATTTGATTTTAGTGCCCAATCACCAGTAGCCACTTACGAATCAACTCAATTGGGAGCAACCGTGAATGATTTTGCCAACACAACAAACACCGCAACAAGCAACTGGTCCGCCAAAACGCCAACGAACGGCCAGTCAACGTGCACAACAACAGAAAGCAAGAATACAGAAGCAAAAAGAATTGGAAGCGTTGAAGTTGCGCGAAGAACGCGAATACATGGTTAAATTTGCACAACTGAGACGAACAGTTCGAGCACTTGTTTTCGTAAGTCTTTCTTCGAATGCAACAAGCAACTAACTTTTGATTTGATTTGTTTAGAAGAACGGAGCACTAGCCGACGAAGTTGCGCGTCTCAAAATGCAGATCGATGTTTGTCGAGAAGAGAGAAAGTAAGACTCTTTCTCCAAGAATGTTATTAAAAATGAATGTTTCAGGATGGTAGCCAAACGTGTTCAGCACTATGAACGTAACCGAATCAGGCGTCTTCAAACACACGAACGCAAAGCGCAAGCTAAAGCAGCGGCTGCTCAATTGCAAGCCGAGCAGAAATCAACAGAAACAACTGAAGAAGATGAGAACAGCAAAAGTATTGATGTTGTGCTTCCGTTGAATGACGTTCGATCCGCTCAATTAAAGCAAATGCCGACTAACTTTCAATCTATGCAAGAACCGGGTTTTTTTCCAAATGCTGCTGAAAGTGCGCCGCCAAAGTCCAGGTAATTGTATAACAAATAATATTCAAGGTTTAATTATGCACTTCAGAACTCCGACACAAACTCCACGCAAACGTTCACGTTCTTCGAAAGAGCCTGGAGAGCAAGCGCCAGCTAAACGACGCAAATCTAACGGTACTGCAAGCACGACTCCAATGGAAACAAGTCCTAGTCCAAGTCAAAAGCAACCGACGCCTGTGCAGCAACCAGTTGTAAGTGAGATGACTCCTCCAATGCCAGCCGAAAAAAGCCACAGTCCTTCACCTACAGCCAAATTAGTTAAACGACCAGTTGGACGTCTAGAAAAGAGGGTAACATTTGAATTTTGAATATTACAGCACTTACTGCTTTCAGACACCTCCTATCACAAGCACTGCCGCCGAAGATGCGTTATTGTTGAGAACTCGGACTGTTTCAACTTCATTGCCAGCGGCAACAAATACCCCAACAACACCATCACGTCCGGAGTTTACACGTTTTCCAACTAATTTTCTGGAACGTGCTGAAACTCCAGCAGACAAGCTGGAAGAGCCACGAGAAAGTGAGTACGATCGCATGTCGATTGAGCATCAAACTCCTGCATCCAAACTCTCGAACGATCGTCATCTAAGATCAAATAGCTCAACAGCGGATGGTGGTGTAAGCACAGAAATTAGACAACGTGCAAATTCTAGAACTTCACGCCGTCCTCCTCGTCATTCGCTAACTCCTTCTTCGATGGCAGACTCCTCTGACATGCCTTCAAATTCGGCGTCACCTGTTCCAACAAGCACTGAAGGTAATATTTAAGAGTTCAATTGTTTTCAAAATAATAACATTTCAGGTACTCCAACAAACACTCCGACAGTTGTGACACGACGCAGAGCGGCCGAAATAGCTGAAATAGCTACGTCTTCTACAACACCTCCAATGAAAACGCGTTCGAAAACCAAACATAGCTCCTGAATCAGCTTTCATTTACGTTCTCAATGGCATCTTTATTCAAGCAAAACGGGATTGAAGCGACAACAACTGCATTGATTGCCGCTCATTAATTGTGTCTAAACAACAATTGCTCTCATTTAACAATGTTTTGGTCCAAATGTAACGCCAAATTATTATTTCTTGCATTTGCTTTTTTGTCGTTGAGATTACTTTTGTGCGAAATTTACTAGTCTCTTGAATAATTTATTCGCTAATGAGTTGTGCAGCAAAATCGACTTAAATAAATGTATTAAACTCTAATGTTTATTGAATCGTTGGATTTTGCTGAATATCAAATTACAGCTATAACGTTTATTTAATGGAACTTCAATTGTTCGTGCCTTCTGGTGCCAACTAGACAAATGTGTTTATCGAGCAGACACACTTTTATAGTTTTATAACTTACTTTGAACTTTCATTGTTTTAATGATTATGTAAATTGATTGCAGATGAGCGCTAGTTTTTTGATACTTGTTTTTTGTGTGTTCGTTGAAGCTGAACGCACTTACTTGGATCCAAATCGTGAATTTTATTGGCAAAATGAAGACATCAATCATCGCAGACCGTATTACGGCCAACCTGAGCAAGTTTTGTTATCCTTCGGAGGCTCTGTCGACAAAATGTTTGTTACTTGGGTAACATTTGACGATACAAATACGTCGACTGTTCAATATGGTCTTCAAATGCCAATGGACAAGAGTGTTGTGGCCAAAGTCAGTTTGTTTGTGGTAAGTAGATGAGATGCTTAAAACTTTATAGTTTTTAACTTAGGATGGAGGAAAGGCAAAGACTAAACGTTACATTCATCGGGTAACAATCAGCGGAATCAAGCCGGGCAAACGTTATTGTAATTAGATTTTCTAATATTTACTTTAAACAACAATATTTTAAATTATCGAGTTGGGTCAGCTTTTGGATGGAGCGCAATTTACAATTTTATTGGATTGAAAGAACGCCGAGAGGGAGGTTACAAATTTGCAATCTACGGCGATCTTGGCAACATTAACGCACGAGCTCTTCCAAAGTTACAACGCATGGCGCAAGACAACGAACTAGATATGATCATCCATAACGGGGACCTTGCTTACAACTTGGAAATGGACAATGGAAAAATCGGGGACGAGTTCCTCCGCCAAATTGAAACAGCAGGAAAGAATTAATTGGTTTGCCAATCAAACTCTGTTTCTTTAGGTGCATATGTTCCATATTTAACTAGCGTAGGCAATCATGAGCAAATTTACAACTTCTCCCATTATGTCAACCGATTTACTGCTCCTGGTAGCGACCACGGACTATTTTACAGTTTCGATTTGGGAGCTGCTCACTTTATTGCTTTATCTTCGGAGTTCTATTATTATTTGCAATACGGCACCGAACAGTTGAAAACTCAATACAACTGGCTTCTAAATGATTTAAAAGAAGCTAATGCGAACCGCAAGAACGTTCCCTGGATTGTTGTGTATGGTCATCGCGCCATGTACTGCACAAACAAACTTGGAATTGAGTGCAAACTCAACATTGACATATTTAGAGACGGCTTTGTGCCTAATGGTTCTTTTGGAATCGAGAAGCTTTTATATGATTACGGAGTTGACATGTATATTGGAGCAGTAAGTATTTGAATGTATTGATTGAATTTTGTGTTTACTCTTTAGCACCAACACGTTTACGAGCGATTTTGGCCAATTTACAACAAGACAGTTTATAACGGAACAGACTCACCGTACACGAATCCAAAGGCGCCGGTTCAGTTAATTGTTGGATCAGCGGGCTGCATTGAAGTTTCTCAAGGATTCCCAAAGACTGCGGATCCTATTTCTGCTTTTCGCTCTAGTGATTTCGGTTTCGGTCAATTTCAAGTTTTCAATCACACCCATCTTTACTATCAACAAATTCTAGCGGCCGAAGACAGAGTGCAGGATAGCTTCTGGCTTATTAAAGACAAACACGAGCCTTATCCGAAACTCGATTGGCTGGGCATTGTTCAATCAAGTTTATCGTCCGAACAACATTATTAAAGTTTTAATTTCATCTGTGCAACGATAATCAATTGAATAAACTCTTAAGCACCGGTTTATCAGTGGTCAAGCACTCACAAGCACTCAAGAGACTTTTGTACTGAACGGGACAAAAAGTTAACCTTTCTGTCAAGGCCACGCTGGTTCGGTGCGAAGAAACACTTTTTTGTTTCTCGAAAAAGACTCGCTCAGCTGATAAGATTGATAAAGACGCACTCTTGTAAAATCATTTGATTAATTAGTTTGACTTTGCACAAAACTTACTACTTTTTAAATCTAAGTCGTTTCGATTCGTTTAAACTTGTTAAAATTGATTTGATGCAATTCGTTCTGCTTTTAATTTGTTGCTTTTGTGTTGCAAGTGCAGAGCGTGAATATTTGGAAGAAAACCGGCACATACATTGGCAAAATGGTGACAGCAATCACGGTCCATATTTTGGACAGCCAGAGCAAATTCATTTAGCGTATGACGGCAAGTTACTTCCTGTCTTTTAAAATAACATAGCCAAGATTTAGGCTCTCCAAGCAAATTAACAATAACTTGGCTCACTTACGACGACACTCAACAATCTTTTGTACAGTATGGACGCAATGGACAGCTTAATAAACAAGTAACTGCTAAAATTAGTCGTTTTGTTGATGGCGGCAGAAAACGACTTGTTCGGTACATTCATCGTGCTTGGATTGCAGACATACAAGCGGGCGAGCGTTATTGTAACTTAGATCTTCGAAGATACACACTTAAGAATGTTTTTAGTTTATCGAGTTGGTTCGGACTTTGGATGGAGTGCAATTTATAATTTTGTTGGATTGAAAGAACGGCCGAATGGCGGCTATAGGTTTGCAATTTACGGAGATATGGGCAACATTAATGCACGTTCATTGGGCAAAGTCCAGAGATTGGCACAGGATGGGAATTTTGACTTGGTCTTTCATAACGGAGATCTCGGTAAACAAACTGTTCATCCCACAAACTTTTCATCCCAAAATTTTTCATCCCACTTTGTTGAGTGACAAAATGTTTGTCTTTCTTGTTGAAATTGCAAGTACAGAGTTTTGTGTAATTTGATAAGATAAATCTGGGAGTAACATTTTTTAAAATTTGACCTGAACATTCCGAGGCCTTCGGCCTCTCCATTGTCCAGAAAGTCAGTTCAACAACGTAGAGCGGAAACTGATATCCAGCAGGCCGGGAGGTCGAGCTCCGGTTTCGGGAATTTTAGGTTTGTTTAATTGGAGTTTCGAGAGTGATGACGCGTCTTTTCGTCGAACTAATTTTTGGAAGGTAAGTACCCTCCGGACGAACTCCTTATTTATTTCTCAGTTTCCAGACTGTTTATTGATTTTGGTTGCGTGTAGTCTTTTGACGAAAGCTTATTTGTAATTGATTGCCTTTGATTAATTTTGTTACTCAACAAAGTGGGATAAACAATTTGTGGGATGAACAATTTGTGGGATGAATAATTTTGGGATGAACAGTTTGTTTACCGAGATCTAGCCTATGACCTGAACGACAAAGATGGTAAGTTTGGGGACGAGTTCCTGAGGCAAATAGAGCCTGTTGCGGCTTATGTGCCTTATATGATAAGTGTTGGAAATCATGATAGAGCTTACAATTACTCGCACATCACCAACCGCTTTACAATGCCAGGATCTGAACATAGCCTTTTCTACAGGTAAACTAGCTTTTAACAAACGACATGTTTATTGTAGATTTCAGCTTCGATCTTGGATACACTCACATGATTTCATTGAACACTGAATTCTACTACTGGACTGAATGGGTAAGTTTTAAACTGGATATTGAGAACATTCGTAATGTCTATAGGGAACAAAACAAATTGAAAATCAGTGGAATTGGCTTTACGATGATTTAGACAGAGCTAACAAGAATCGCAAGAGCATTCCATGGATTATAGTGTTCATGCACAGAACAATTTATTGCACAGACGTCGAAGGTCGCTGTGACGAGAATGAACGTCGTCTTCGCGAAGGAATAAACAAGAAAGGATCCTATGCTTTGGAAAAACTGTTTTATTCTATGGGAGTCGACTTGATTATTGGAGCCCACGAGCACAATTACGGTCTGCAAAACTCTTACTTAACTTCTACGGTCAATTTATTTTAGAAAGATTTTGGCCAATGTACAATTATACTGTCTATAACGGAACAAATTCGCCTTATGTTGATCCTCCAGCTCCTGTATTAATAGTCAGTGGCAGTGCCGGGTGTCAGGTAACTTGAATTAAATACATGTAAATATCCTTTTAGGAACAAACAAACCACTTCCCAAGGAATCCAGCTCCCTGGAGCAGTTTTCGCTCTTCAAACTACGGTTTTGGTCGAATGCAGGTGTTCAATAAAACTCACCTATATTTTGAGCAAGTGATGGCAGCTAGTGAGAAGATTGAGGACTCGTTTTGGTTGATTAAAAACCGCCATGCACGCTTCACACAAAGCGATCTAGATCGTTTAAGAACATTCGGCACAAATGTCAAGCCTTCTAATATTTGAACATAACTTGCAAAATCGTTTGTTTAATCAATGCAATAAAGTATTACAACACACAACACTTTTTATTTTTCTGAAAAAAGACATTTTCAGTGGTTTGAAATGTGGACAGCAGAAGGCGTAGCATTCGGTCAGCTTAAAGACAAGCTTAAAGTCTACAAGCCAGTTAATGACATTAACGCATTTGGCGCGTTGGACAAACAACGAACTGCAAAGAGAGGTTTGATTTAAATTTGCTTTAATTCATATTTACATTGCATATTAGATGCATTGGCCAATCCTCGAATGCGCATAGATGAGAAATTTCAGAAAGCAAGAAATTTACAACCAAAAAGCACAAATAAAGCAAGGTTCAGCTTACAAACGCATCACCGAAAGCGCACGCAACAAAGTCAAAGTTGATGGTCCAGATGATTTCATTGAGTTGCCGTCGATGGAGACGTTCTTTGATGGCTGCTTTTACTTTTCAATTGAGAATGCATTGCAAGAATTGTCATACGATGAGCCAACCGTCATCCAATCAGTTGTTATACCGTACTTCTTTGAAACAACAAATGAGTATGTGTTAATTGATTAACATTGATGCATTTTGCTGTTTTAGTCTTCTCATTCAGTCGCAAACTGGCAGTGGTAAGACTTGTGCATACTTGCTTCCGCTCATTCAACAGACAATTGATTTGAAACGCAAACTTGGCAGTGATTGCTCACGCAAATATCATTCTCCAATTGCAGTTGTTTTGACTACAAGTCGTGAATTGGCCGCTCAGATTTACAGTGAAGCAATGAAGTTGTCTAAGGGTTGGTTTGAAAGTATATATTAACTTAATTTATTTACTTGTTTAGGATCAAATTTGCGTGTTTTGCTTGCTGTTGGAGAGACGTACATCAAAGATGATCTGAAAATTTTGAAACAAGGCTGCGACATTTTGATTGGAACGCAAGGACGTATCAATCACTACTTCTATGGTATGAATGAACAAGGAGACAACGTAAGCATTTAAAAATAATGCTTAGTAGTGACGCTTTGTTTAGAAACATTTGGACTTTCACCGTACGCATTTTTTGGTTCTTGATGAAGTTGATCGCCAACTTCGTGATGAGCATTTCTTCATTATGCTCAACCAACTATCCGAAGGATTGGTAACTTTATATTCAAAGATATTTTAAATAAGTACTTTTAGGAAAATTCTGGCAATGACTACCGCGTTTCTATGTTCAGCGCTACTATTGATCAAAAGGATGTTAAAAAGTTTTTGAGAGACAGCGTTATTCAAATTACAATTGGTGACTCCGATCTTCCGGCCCTTTCGATTTTGCAGACATTTGTGTGCGTGGTTCGTTTTTAAGTTTAACAATTTTTAATATCTTGTTGTTGCTTAGGAGGCTGATTTAAAGATTGACTACTTGCGGGTTTTGTTGAAACGTCTCTCTAAAAAGTGCAAGCGTTCAAGACCTGATTTTTTGCCGAAGAATGCTCGACCGTTGCCCAAGACGATCATTTATGTTAACTCGAAACGCCAGGCGGTTTTGCTTTCTATTTTGTTGTTGCGTGATGGTTAGTTTGTTGTTTTAACTTGTTATAATTAGCTTTTAGGTTATTTGACCTATTCTATTGAAAGTAGTATGGCTATGCATTTGCGTATGGGCGCTATTAGAAAGTTGCGTGAGGATAAAATTGATGTTTTGATTTCGACTGATGTTGGATCGCGTGGCCTGAATGTGGCAGTAGATGTTGTCATAAACTTTGATTTGCCTATTGCAAATAATTTCAGTGAATATGTAAGTTTGCCTTTTTGGAAACATCTGAGCATGCATTTTTAGACTCATCGTGTTGGACGCACTGGAAGAATGGGCAATTTTGGCCGTGCAATTTCTTTCTTTGATCCGGTTTCTGATGCTGATATTGCATGGGGTTTGGTCGGAGGTATTCATTTAAGTTGATTTATTCAGTTAATGTTTATTTCTAGATTCTCAAATCTGTTGGCCAAGAAGTGCCTGAGTTTTTGAACGTCAAGGGAATGCGTTCAAACAGAACCAAAAAAGTTGTGCGTTTTGCTTAATTAATACTAGTGATAGGCTATACTAGTTGTTTGTCATATGTTATAGAGATTGTTTGGTGAAACATTATGGTTTCTTTGAAAGAGCAATAAATATTTTGTTTAATTTTGTATTCGTTTTGGCTCTTTCTTTTCTGACCAGCAAATTCAATTGGTTTAGTCTGCGAGGCACTGGTCTCAACAAATGGACATTGGGAATTCATTCGCTCGGCGAGTTCAAATTAACAGCAATTTCTTTTGTTGGCTTTTTTCCAATTTTAAGACGTTTTTGCTTGCACTGCCCGCGTCTTGCCTTATATACAAGCAATTGTTGAACGCGGACAATAAGGTCTGAAATTTGCATAAATCAGCGCGCACTTTTGTGCTTGTTGACATTTGCCTCCAAGTTGACCTTCTGCCATTTTGGACACTCAAAACCGTTGTTGTCTATTCAAAGCGCTAGAAAGTCGATTTAGCACAAATCACCGCACGACGACTCCTTTTGGCTTTGCCGAAATAAATCTTCGAAAACGAGCCTTTGTTTCTCGTCCGCCATATTTCAGCAAAGAGGGCAATCATCGGCGCTGACGAGTAAACATCCGTCCAAAGAGTTGCAGTAAATTGCGTTAGATTTTAGACTTAATCATTTTGTTTGGTGTTTCTTATTGGCTGCAGATTATTCGAAACATACGTCTCGAGTGCTTTTAAAATAAATTGCATTTTAACGGGAAAGCTTTCAAACTTTTATCTCAACTTAAAGATGAGCATTAAACTTGCCGCACTCGTTTGTGTTTTATGGGTTTAGACGGCTCTTTAGCGTTTGCAATGATCGGCTTTGGATCGAGTGTTTTCTTTAGCCAGATTGCCCTTATTTTATGGCACTGATTTGACATTTGAGTTATTTTTGTGACTACTTAAATTGGCGGCTATCTTTTGAGAATTTATGATTTGATGTGTTTATTTGTTGGTTGAATTTTATTAGTTTTAGAGTTGATAAGTCGCTTGCTCATTTCAAAAAGACGGTTTGAATAAAGGCCGTCGGAGGTGTGATTAATTTGTCTTTGGTGTGTTCGCAAATGAACGAAATCTGATAAGCGCGCACTTTCTTCTTTACCGGCAACAATTTGTCTCATTGCTTCTCGTTTATTATTTTAAACCAACACATCAGATCAAGGTTGTTTTTCGAGTAGCTGTTTTTTCTCAATCAAAAAGAATCTGCATTTACTTTGTTTTTTGCACATCAACAAATGCTTATTTTCACGACACCCTCATCGGCCAGATGTTTTTGTTAGGCGCCGCAAAAACCCTGATCAATTCTACTTTTTATGCGTGTGCGCACTTTGATTTCCCCGTCTATGCTGTCATATAGGCATATCTAATTCTTTCGGGAGCGCCATTCAGTGATTTGTGAATTTACAATTGGCGGCCATATTGTTCTTTTTGGTTTGCGTGGTCGGCTTTTGATTATAGAAACTTTGTGCGCGTTGTGACAGTTTTAGGGCTTTAATTAATCAACTTTGCTGTTTCAGATGTTTAACATGAACGAACTTGTTGGCGCTGTTTGAATTTAAAAATGATAATCAAGTAGCACAAAGAACTAGACAAAAATGCACATCTTTTTGTTGTGGCTTTTTTGGTGTGGACATGTTGGTGAGTTTAATAGTGGAACTTAAATATCTCCTTAATCTGTTTAGTTCTACCACGAGCACAAACACTTCAAGTTGTTGGTCGCCGTCAACAGATATTGGCACAATTTGTAATTGACATACAAAAGAAGAGCATGCATAAAACACAAACATTGCTTAATAGATTCGACGAAAACAACCGTGTCTTGTTGGACGTTGATGCGCAAACGGTTTGTTAAATATCAAATTACAAACATTGATTGCCTTTTAGCAAACAATTGCTTATGTTGAAAGTCTGTCAAAGTTGTATCACGACCAAGTTCATTTGATTTCCACAAATCACTTAACAAAAGCCTCAAGCACACTTCAGCGAAATAACAACATGCAACGTAAGCTTTTTACTTGATTTATACAATGAATAAGTTAGACACTTTTCAGCCGACGAGCTAATTACTGCTTTATCGGTAGATTGGATAACTAAAAAAGTCTATTTGTCAACCGAACGGCCAAACACTAGACAATCAGCTCGAATCGAAGCTTGTAATTTCAATAAATGGATACATTCAGAGAGCTCTAAAGGTGCGGATTGTGTCATTATTATTCATCGTGAATTGGACAGTTTGCATTCGTTGGTTGTCGATCCGGTGGATGGGTAAGTTATTTAAAACATCTAAGATCATTGAAGTTCATTTGCCATATTTAGTTACATGTACTGGTTGAACCGTCTACAAAAACGGAATTGAGCGTGCGTGGATGAACGGCCAGCATTTGGACAAGAATCCATTTAATGAGCAGCTTTCCAACGACCAAGTTTCGTTGTCTGGTTCTTTGACTTTGGATCCTCATCAGCGGTCGTTATTTTACATCCGGAGGTGTGTTTTAAATAAACACAGCGTTTCTAAAAATCAAAGATTTAGAATGTTTGATAAGACTGAAACTGACATTGTTACTTGCACTCTACATCAAAGATCTTCTTGTCGTCTGCTTCTCCAAAACACACATGCAACTCAATTGGCTGTTTTTCAAGTAGGTTTCTTTGTTGGTTATCTTTTTCAAAACATGTTTTCAGAAGTTTTTGTTTTGGAGCTCGTTGGAATTATCTAAAAATAACTTGCAATATTGTCAACATGCAAAATGCAATCAAACAATAAGCAAAATTCAAAATTCAGACGTTCTTGAGGCATTTAAAATTGCGGACATGAGCGTTCAGCCAAACAGTGAGTGCTTTTATCTTACACATTTAATTTCTAAAATTTTAGGAACTAATCCAAATCCATGTAGCGAAAACAACGGAAATTGCTCTCATTTTTGTTTATTAACGCCTGGAGCTCCGTGGAGAGCGTAAGGTTTTAACTTAACTTAAGCTGTTATTGTTAATGTTTAGTTGCGCGTGTCCTATTGGCATTCGTTTACTGAACGATCAATTGACATGCGATCCATGTGGTCTTCAGCGCATTCTATTGGTTGGATCTACCGACGGTCTTTACTTTGTGAGTTTGGACACTCAAGATTTCTTGCCTCAGCGAATTCCCTATCAAAACTGGACTGACAACAAACAAAGTCAAAAAATTGTTGACGTTGATTATGACCCGATTGAGTCTTTAATTTATTGGATCGATCAAGAAGCACAAAAAATTAGACGTTGCAAATTAGACGGCACCGAACTAATGGTATAACATGTGACATGTCTCCAATTAAAGAATACGTTTAGGACTTGCCAATTTCAAAAGAAGAAGCAAGTGAAGCATCTCAACTTGCAATTGATCCAGTCGGTCGCAACTTGATTTGGTTGAACTCCAAAAACGGACGGATTGAACTAATGAGCTTGCAGTAACTTTAACGTTGTGGATAAACTGTGACATTTAAAGCATTTTAGGTCTAATTTGTGGTCACGGAAAGCTCTCATTTCAACTCAACTTCAATATTCGCAAAAATTAGTTGTTGACACACAAACGAATCGTCTCTATTTTTCTTCTATTCAAAATGGCGTTTCAGTAATTGAAAGGTCAAACTTGGACGGCTCTCAAAGAGAATCTGTTATGCAATTCCATGGCCCCGAGTGGATTTCTTCGTTATTAATTGATGGATCTCGTTTATTCTGGACAGATCGTGAATCCAGCTCGCTTTTAAGTGTGGATTTAAACGGAGATCTCACAAACGTTCAAATGCTGGCTCAACATTTAAATAATCCGAACTCAATTGCAAAATCTGGTACCTTTGAATGGGAATGCCTCTTTAATGTTTATTTTAGGTCAAACTATGTTTTATATCTCGTTAGGCGGTCGCTCCTTACACACAATTAATTTGTCTCCTTCATCCTTTGCATTCACAAGTTCAACAAGATCAAGAACTTACAGACTCTCTCATTTACGGTCAAGTGAGCATGAAAGCGGCTAACTTAAAGCAACAACTGTTATCCGAATCAGCTTGTCTGCGTTCAAATGGAGGTTGTGAACATATTTGCGTGCCAATATTAAATGGAAATCATCGGTGTTTATGTGCTTCTGGATATGAACTTCATGCAAACAACAGAAGCTGTGTGCTTCCTCCGGATTTTCTAGTTTATTCGAGCCTAGACTCCCCGAATGATTTGTTGCGTTTGTCTACGCAAGGACCAATTGCTTCTACACAAAATGAACGTCAAATGAATGTTCCAAACGTTAGTTCGACACCCATTGCGTTGGCTTTAAATCCGGTTAGCTTTTTAGTCTATGCAATTTCAATTATATTTTTAGTTGACCAAACAAATAATTTTTTGCACAAACACCGACGGTCAATATTCATCAAATGCTCGCTTGATTCTAACAAACTTTAATGGAACAAAAGGAGACACTTTGTTGGAGGATCGAGCTCTGAAATCTTTGAAAGGACTGGACGTCGACTGGGCGAGTGGAAATATCTACTGGTTTGTTTCACTTCATAACCTTTACAAATTCATTTCACGAAGCTTCAGGTCAAATGGACAACTAAAACGGATACAGGTACTTCAAATCAATGAACGCAAACAAAAAACTATTGCGTGGGAAAGAATCGATCCCAGACAAATTGCAGTGGATACTTTAAATGAGCGTTTCTTCTTTGTTGACTGTTACAATCAAGAACAAAATGGACACTGTTCAATTAAAGTTAGTTAAAACATCTCTTTAAACAAAAGAAGTTTAATTTTATAGAAGTGTCCGTTGGCTAGTTGCCTAAATGGAGGTGAAGTGTTTGTTCCACGAGTTCAAGTTCAGTCAATGACATTAGACTCAAATGCCGGGCTTCTTTTTTGGTCTAATGGACGCCAAATTTGGTCTGTCGAGCTGGAGAGTCAATTTCAACGATCACACCTAGCCGACGAGCAATCCCCAATTGATTCGTTAGCTGCGCACTCCGGCTACTTATTTTTTGCAAACAAAACTGATGGAACAATCAGACGCATTCGGCAATTAACGTGAATCAAACAAGTACTGCAATAATATGAACTGTTGTTTTTAGTCCATTAACTTCAACTGACACTTTGCACAAAAATGTTGGTAATGTTCAAACAATGTTGATTGCTCATTCAAGTACAAAAAAGTTGTCGTCACATGTGCAAATTTCTTTGCGTGAATGCCAATTAAAGTCGACTAAAAGTGGATGTTTGTGTATACCGAGGCAGAAAGTTTACACGTGTGAATGTCCCGACCAAGAAGAAATAAACGTAAAGAATGGAAAGTGCACACGTAAGTTGCTTTAAGGACTTGATATGTTTTAACATTAACTACATTTTAGCTCCAACGAAGTTTGCTTTAATGGCCTTGCGTGATCAGTTTGTTCGTTTCACGAACTCATTTGAAAACGTTTATGCAAAGGTTTGATATTTATATGTTATTAAAGACAGCCTGAACTTAGGAGCCTTATCAAATCTTGCCAATAAACAACGTCGGAGCACCCATTTCAATTGCATTTGATTTGTTGTCGCTGAAGAGATATGTTTATTGGATCGACGCATTTGATAGAGACGGAGCAGATGTGAAACGTGCTGCAAGTGATATTCAAAGGTTAGTTTGGGAAGAAACATTTGTCTTAAAAGGTGCTTTAGCAACGTTGAATATCTTAATTTGGCTCAAAACACGCATTGTTCACAATTTTACGACATAGTTATTGATTCTTTTGGTCATCAGTTGTTTGCTTCTTGTTCAAAAAGCCAAAATGAGCCGAATGCTTTTGTGCATGTTTGGAGAATTAATGTAAGTGTAGAAACGTTAATTGATGGTTGTAATTTGTTTGTTTCAGCCAGATGACAAACTTCATTATCTGGGCTTTGTTGTTGACGGCAACCAAAAATCAACTGTCACTCGGACATATCCATCGCCTCGTCGTTTAGCCGTGTTTAATCAACTAAAAGCTCTGTTTTATGTCGACGAAAATCCATCATTAGATTCGCCGGTGATTGTTCGCTGCACGCTGGAAGGACGACATTGTAATCCATTAATCTCGAACGGCTTGAACTTCCACCAAGTTCGTTTGGCTGCGGATTTGGCTACACATCGATTAATTTATTCCGCAGCAGATGGAATTTATTCTAAAGATGTTTTTGTTGAAACGGATATAAGACATCCTTTGAGTGTTGATTCCTTTTTCTGGCTTGTTAAACAAGCAAAATCAAGGTAATAACTGTTAAGTTTCAAAATAACAATTTGTTTTTAGAACAAAGCAACAATTATGCTCAAATTCATAACATTGCACCTGTAGACGACAAATCAATTTTGTTTACGGCAACAAATCAAGCTGGCGAAGAACTGCTTTATCTTCTGGCGAACAACGAGTCTGTTTATCGAATAAACAACTTAAAACCACTTCAGTGGGCCAACAGCGAAATGTTGCGACGACGTTCCGAGTTAATTGTTGTTGGAACATGGAGTTCTTTTGGACATTTACCGCCGAACCGGTCAAACTTCGCTTGTTTGAATGCAACTTGTTCTCATTTATGTGTCGCATCGCATATGGCACAGTCACGCCAGTTTGAATGTTTGTGTCCAAGTGGCTACAGTCGATCAGTTTCCGAGTAAGTTTGTATTTCAATCAAACATCACAGCATTGAATTTAGTGAAACGCGTTGTCAGCTCAACATTCAGTGCCAACCATGGCAGTTTGCTTGTCAGAACGGTTTTGAGTGCATTAACGCGGCGTTGAAATGTGACAAAATAGCGGACTGTTTTGATGACAGTGATGAAAATCCTTTACGGTGCAATTTAATTGATCCGTCAAAAGAAGAAAAGCACAGTAAACTAGAAACAACAAGCTGGGTTTGTGATGATCGTCTAATGCTGATCCCGAAACATCAAGTAATTCTTTTGCATTACACGTTATTCAAATGTCTGTTTTTAGTTATGCGATGGAAGAATTGACTGTGGTGATGCCAGTGACGAGTCTCATTGTCGATGTCCAGATCCGGAACTAAATTTTGACTGCAATGCATGGGATCACATTCGACGTTCTCCAGACAATGATGAATCAAACACACAATCACAATGCATTTTGCGGTCCTTGCTTTGTGACGGCCGAGCCCAGTGTTTGAATGTAGCCGACGAATTGCCTCAAATCTGCAAGCATCATCCAAACGAGAAAAGAATCTTTTGGTCCGAAAGTCACTGGCTCTTTCCTTCTGTGCGCAATTGGTGCACTGCTTGTTACATTTCTGTGTGCAAGTTTGTTGTTGTGCTTGTCTTGCTTACCGACGGAGTCATCAGAAGGGACGATACAGGCGATGCCGACGCAACTCCGAAAACTCTGCCGAGCTTTCTCTACACTTCCGACGCTTTCGACCTTCACAAACAATTGCTGTCTCATCAAACGCCGCTTATCCTCAAAGCTCATTTATTCCAAATCAGTATTTTGACAATTCAACGAGTGTGGTCGAAGTTGCTTTGCAGTCGTTTCCCGCACAACAATTCATACAATGAAATGTGTCCTATTTACGAATCAGCCACTTTGCCTCATAAACGACCACCTCTGCACTCTTACAACTCTCTTCCATGGACTCACAATCAATTGAATTACTGGCAGAATCCAAGCTGTTCCGCATTCTGGCTATTCATACAGTCGACAACCAGCTCCAGATGAGATGCTATTTTACGAAGAAGGAGCTGGCGAAGCAATGGCAACACCTTCAAATGCCCCATCAAGTTCGTTTGCCTTGCCGTTACCACATCACATGCATAATCAACGATTTCACGCACCTCCTCCTTCGGCAGCTTCAATTTCGACGTACGGCATCGCAAAACCAGGTAAATAAAAGTTGACTTTTACTGAACACAAGATTGTTTAGTTGGAATTCGTTACACCTTTTCTCGACCAAGCAACCAACGAACTTCGACAACTAGTTCGTCTTCTTCCGAAAACTCTGCAATAAGGAAGCAAAGACGGCTGAAGAGAAGACGAAAGCGCCAACGTCAAGCAGTTGACCAACCTCAAAATGCACCAAGAAGTCACACCGAGAATTCAAGCGAACCGTTGCCTCCACCACCGCCTTACACAACAAATGACTTATAACCGGATATAGCTTTAATTTATTTAATATACGGGTATTTAAATAAACATTTTACGATAACAATAAGTGGAAATACTGGCATCCACGCAACAGATCGAAAGAAGTTAGCGACCAAATCTCTTTTGTTCAAAACATTAAGTACAACAGTTATGCAAATAACGAACAGAATAGAAACAGATCAATTGTTGAAATAAGAGATTGAATGAATGAAGATGAGTGAAGAAGTTTAGTTGCGTTGCTGCTGCTGAATTTCCCAAAAGCGTCCTTTCTTCATAACATCGAACTGCTTTTTGAGGTTTTTGCGCCTGAGACGTCGGCGTTGAGCGGTTGTCAATTCTTTCACATCTATTTTGCCCAACTTTTCTAAGTCAATTGGGCTGTTGTCGCCATTTTCTTCCTCATCCTCGATATCTTGAGATTCGTCGACGTAGGGACTTGACGTTTCGGAGATGTTTTGCTTCTGAGGAGTGCCGCGATTCTGCTGCTGGAAGTTCTGGAATGAAATTGAAGTAGCTGACATGTTGTTTGAAGTTATGGAATTCATTGTGAATTGTGTAAATTCTTGCTTCGGAGAACCGTGATTGCCGTTTGCTGGTTCGGACTGCATCTTTTTGATTGTCTAAACGTTTCCGGTTAATCTCTTATGTTCAAAAAGCATACTAACCTTAACCAACGACTGGATTTCTTGCATCGTGTGTGGATCAAAGCTCTCATCAGCAATTTCTTTTTGACGTCTTCTCTTACGCCTTCTTTCACGCTCAGTCAGATCATTTTCTTCTTCATCACTTGCTGCCGTGCGATTGCTAAACATCGAACATTTTAATGAATAGTGTGATGTTCAAAACTCACTTTCGGAATTTGCCGGCACGATAAAGAGCTTGAACAAGTGCGCCGCGTTCAATGTTGTAACCACGAGAAGTTTCAAAAGCTAAACATTTGCTTTTGGGTTTACTGTTTGATTTAAAGTACTAACCATTCAACGCATCATTTATGCTCATTCCTAGTCTGTCAATCATGTAACGACAGATCAGATATCCGGCTCGATTTACTCCATCTGTGCAATGAACACCAATCAATAAATTGTTATCGTTGTTGCGTTCCAGAAACTCGTCCACAGTCTTGATAAATGATTTGACCAGATTCTCGCATTCAACAAAGCTTCGTCCGGACGCAGGAAGCTTTTGATACTCGATTGAAAGGTCGCTGATCTCGCGTGAGTCATAATAGCGTTCGGTGTTTGTTGCATTGATCACTAGTCCAAGGGGCATATTTCGGAAGAGAAGCTAAACAAAAGAGTTTGAAATAACAATGTGTTTAATTCCAACCTCTCGATACAAATCTGGGACTGTAAATCTCGCTTCAGGTAAATATCTTCGGACCAACTCATGCCTAAGTGGCGTTTTGAAGGCAAACAGCCTGGTTTTTGCAACAATATTTCCGATTGCTTCATACTTGGCCCACCTAAATGTCGGAGTTTGAATAAATCAAATAGAAGGTGATAGATCGATTTTTCAACTGAATGCGAACAAACCAATCGAAAAATCGCTCTTTATTTATGGACAACACAAGTATAAATAGTTAGCCGGCAAAAGTCACGAAAACGCCGAAACGATTATGCTTTAAGTTTATGAGCGGATACAAGACTTGTTTGAATCGTAGCGAAACGGCTCATCAAACGTCGTGAGTTAAAGATGATATACCCACAAAAATATAAACACAAGGTGCCGGCGACTGTTGTTTTTAAAGAAACAAAGCCAGTCGTGTAAAGCCGTTGGCACGCCTAACTTACCCACAAAATAGAAAATATTCAAAACAAACACATACTCTTTGGGCAATTTGCGATTCGTTCGAACCATTCTCTCTATCGGAGAAGAAGTAGAAGTTGTTGTTGGATGCGGAAAAGCTGGAGTGTGATGTTAAAACAGTTTTGAGAGCAGACAAAAAGCACACCCTTCTCTTAGCGCGAAAGTCAGGGAAAGTCGCACAAAGGCGCTAAATGATCAAACTTGAATGTTATTTCGATTTTCTTTAATTTTTATTTGCTTATTCGCTTAACCGCCAACAATCTTTAAAAATGGAAATGGAAGTTGACACTCCAGCAAGCGCTGATAGACAGTCAAACTTGCCTTGGTTTGTTTTGGCAATCGATTGAAATTGAATTAATTTTCACGATTCAGGCTTGAGAAATACCGCCCAAGAGTTTTGAGCGATGTTGTTGGTAACACGGATACAATCAAACGTTTCAAGTACTTTGCCACTGTTGGAAACATTCCTCACATGATTTTGGCTGTAAGTTATTTGCTGGATTTTGCATTTAATCGATGTTATGATTAGGGTCCACCTGGTTGCGGCAAAACAACGACCATTCATGCAATGGCACACGAAATGTTGGGTAATGCGTTCAGCAAGGCTGTTTTGGAGTTGAATGCTTCTGATGATCGTGGAATTGATGTTGTTCGTAACCGAATTCGCCAGTTTGCTGAAACTCGATGCACTTTGCCGCCGTCAAGACACAAAATCGTCGTTTTGGACGAGGTTGACAACATGACTGAAGGTGCTCAACAAGCTCTTCGACGCATTATGGAAAAGTATGCTGGAACTACTCGTTTTGTTTTGGCTTGCAATCAATCTGACAAAGTTATCGGTAAAATTGCCTAGTTGCTTTTTAAAATAATCTCTGTATTTAGAACCAATTCAATCACGCTGTGCTATTGTCAAATACACTCGATTGGCGGATACGGACGTTCGAAAGCGTATCATTCAAGTTTGCGAATATGAGAATGTGGAGTATGTTGACGAAGGCATCAATGCTGTTGTAAATACGGCTCAAGGAGACATGCGTCAGGTATCGAGCACATCTCAATTCATCAAATACTCTTTTGTTTAGGCTTTGAACAATTTGCAATGTACTGCTGCTGGCTATGGTGCTATAACCGCTGAGAATGTTTACAAAGTTTGTGACGAGCCACATCCGGACGAGATTTTGGATTTCTTTGAGAAGTGCATGCACGGCGAATTTCACAATGCTTTTGCGTATCTTGACTTGCAACGACACAATGGCCATGCCTTCACTGATATGCTGACTGTATTACATCGCAATCTTGTTACCGCGGACGTGCCTGAAGTTCTCAAGGCAAGAATTTAACTGATGTAGACATCTAAATTTGTTGTTTTTAGTACGAATTCATCAAGGTATGTTTGGCTTTGTTTAAGAAAACTGTTTATTTACGCCTTTTTTGTTGGATTTTATTCGCTGTAAATAGAATAATATCTGGAATGAAAAGGCAAGAGAAAAAGGTCGATCTCAGGTGTGCTGCTTTTTGTTTGACAGTCTCATCAGATACTCGTCCGACAATCAACTCTATGAAATGGCTTTTAATTTGATTCTTATCTTTACTAATTCGCTTTTTTAGATTCTTGGTCAAACTCACATGAGTGCTCTACAGGGTCACGACGGCCGTTTACAGCTCGCTGCGTTGGTCGCTAAATTGTCAAATGCTCAGAAGCGCATATCCGAATGAATCAAAACGGGAAACATTATTGATACTCTTGTCATATATATTACTTGTTCATAAAGTTAATTGATCACTTGGAATTGTTTTATTTGCAATAACGGCAGTTTTGTGTAAAGCATTAGTTGTGGAAACAATGTGGAACAAAATGAGATTCATTGATTGGTGAATATTGTGATTAGTCGATGTTAGAATAATCTAAAGGCATCAAACCAGTCACCGTGAACGATATTAAACAGTTGTGGTTGCTCGTTTATCAAAAGAACTAAAGTAGTTTGGTCATCATCCACCATTTTCCGTCTGAACAGCATTTCAACAACCTTCCAATGCTAAAAGTTGAGTTTGATTGTGAAATGAATTCAAAAAGCGTACATAAGCAGAATAAAATCTAGCGACTGCTTTTCTTGATCCGCCCAAAAATCCACCAGAAATAACAGCTTCATCGCGTCGGTATAGGACTTTTGTTGTGTAGCGTGCAAGCTTGTCATAAGACGGAGTTAACTAAAAATGTTTCTAGTAACCTTATGCTTATTATTTAATTGTCTTTTACCTTAATCAAAGAAATTTTATGCTCTGGAAAGATTGGGTACCATTGAAAGTCAGCCGGAAAATAGCCAGAGTCTCCTTGTGCATATCCACTAAATGAAATACGTGTAGATGTTTAAGCCGTTTAATAAACAACTTACGCGTCAATCCAAGCAAAATTCTCAGTTTGAAACGGATTGTCTCTCTTAAATCAATTGATTCAGCAACTTAAAACAACATTAATTTACCGATGAGTTAAACAAGAAATGAGCTTTCGAGTTTACAAGAATATCATAGTCTGCTGAACGAGCTTCTGGATGACTTTTCATTGCTGTGTCCCAATCATCCTGCCACCCGCCTCTATTCAATTCATAATCGATGATCGAACGAAACAGTCGATGATGTTTATATAGAGGCAAATCTTGCATGGTTATGTTCCAGATCTGCAAAAAGGTACTTTAATGCAATTTATTATGAAAGATTCTACCTTTGTGTGCTCTAATAAGCCCAAATCGTCGCGAACTTGTTGCACGAAATCTAACGAGTGCGCGTCTGTAAAGATGACCATCGGGACGCGCAGTGACAACACATTTTTCATAGCATAGTGATATCTACTCAATGGCCGGCTGTACGAAGGCCATCTTCCACGACCGATATCTAACAACGCAGTTACTAGAGTGACTGTTTGCTTTCTTTTTGGAAGTCCTCGTTCAGTTGTAGATTGTGGTGCCTTTCGTTGAAAAATCGCCTGCAAGCAAACGCCGTAATTGTTCGTTTGTCACTCGTATTCTAGTCGTTGTAAATGGAGTTGTAGGTGTGGTTGAACCTTCTTCTTGTGCATGATGAGCTTTCCAGCCAACTTTGTGCTTGTAAAAACCGGTTGTAGAGTGTTTGGAGTGTGAGTCGTTTCTAGTTGGTTGAATATAAACTGAAATTCGATTGTTAATTTTGAGTTTTGACTTTGCGGTATTTCTAGTGAAAACAATTAGCGTTTCACTTTTGTTTTTCATTCGGCGGAAACCTCCAGCTTAATTGGACAAAATCCAATTGAAGGCGCCATCTGTACCCCCGATTGGCTTTGTTGTTTGGAGGACGAGAAATGCAAATTTTTTATGCAGGCGAATTAGTCTTTTTTGCCGCATACAACATTCAACCAGCGCTAATGAGTTTCGAGTGTTTTCTAGCAAATTTGATTTTGCAAAAATGTTTTTGATACCTTTGATTTTGTTTATCAGTTCAGGATCAGAATGTGTGGGCCTTAGCTGGTCCCAATACCAAAAAACTGTGACAATCAACCCTATTAGCGATCCAATAAGCAGGAGAAAGGCAAGAATGGCTATTAAATAGAGTAGACGAGTGCATGCAGTCGCGTCTATAAATAGAGTAAACGATTGCAATTAAAATCCACTGAAATTATTGACTTTAAACTGAAGCGTTAAATCTCGTTTTGAATACCAGCCGCACTAGTTTAAAGTCAATAATTCCAGTGGATTTTAATTGCAAACGTATTCTCACCTCCGCCGCCATTCTATAATAAACATATTGGTTAGTGGCAATGTAATTGCAAACTTACTTGACGTCGCCGCTTCTTCTGAAGCTTACTTGGAAACTCGTTGACCGTTGTGGGCGCAATTTTGACGGCTTGGTTGGGCAGTTAAGCAAAAATCTTCTCAGGTAAAATCATCAAAATAATTGGAGCCGTTACTTAAGTGAACAATTTGACGAGTGAAAGATTATGTGGGTAGTCGGAATTGAAAATCTCTACGGATTGTTAAGCGGTCATTGTTGGCAAGAAGTGTAATCAGAAATCTAAAATCACTGTTGAGCATTAAATTTAGAAACACGCAAACACTCGCTAAGACATGAAATTCAACGAAATGCCCATAAATTTTGGAGCCAAGAAACGACGAGCCCGAAGATGATAATCCAATAAACGCAAATTTCAAGCCGACAAAGACGTTCATAAGCTATTAAATTTTAGGATTTAATTCGATTGATACGCCGAGACCCTCGAAACACGGACAAGTAAACTGCTTTTAATGCCGCCTCAAGTGCACCAACAAAGATAGTTTTTGAGTAAGTTTTATGGACAAAACAACTGCAACTCCCGCAAACTTTTGCATGCAAGTCGAGTTAAAACGAGTTCATAAAACTTTATGGCGCGTCTTTCCGTTGCCAGTTTACCTGAAACGCTGGATTTAATTGTTCGAGAAACTTGAAAGAAAACGGAAAAGTTGAGTTTGAAGCTGTAATGCAATTGTTTTAATAATTGCGTTTTGCAAAAGATCTTTGTTGTAAAAATCAATTAAAGTGGAATCGAAACAGAAGTGCGTCTTTAAAGAAGAGAATTCTTATAATTTAACTTGACTATCTAACTTTTGCCGTCTAAAATGGCCAAGAAAGTAAAAAACATCTGGAAGTTTAAGAGACAGGCCTTCTGGTAAGCCGCTTGCTTTATAAAAAACTGGCAGGAATTTATGAGTAGACAAACAAATGAAAATAATCTAGCCGAAAAAGAAAACAAATTTGTCAGTCTCGGGGCAACACTCAAAACGTGGGGCCAATTCCGCTTTGTTTAAACGTGAAATGACCAAACACCTGCATGGCCAATCACTCATTTTTATTAGACAGAATGCAACAATCAACTAAAGTTTGTTTAAGAAAACAATGCTTGAATTTGATCAAGTTTAAAAATAGACAACATTCAAACAAAACATTGAAACGTAAAAGGCATACTCAAAACCAAAAAGCCGTGCATTGCGGCCGGGATTTCCAGTTGATTTGGCGCAAACAATTAACGAATGCAAAACGGCAGATCCGCCCACCCACATAAATTATTAGCGTAAAGATGTTGTAGTCCACGACAATTAAACACGAAATCAAGGAAAGCCCTTTTACCGAATCCAAAAGATTAATCATAAAAACTTGCAAGCAAATTAATCAAAGTCTTCAGGGCATAGCAAAAAACACTCATCAAATTGATTGATTGGATGTTGGACGCGGAGGTTTGAGGAAATTCTCTACTCAACACGGAAATTTGCCAACTCAAAAGAAACGCATAAAATTAATAACGTGAGTTAGAAAGTCTGCAAAATTATCAAAAAATGACTCTTTGCGTTCAGACAGAAATAATCTCAACATTAAACAAAAAATGCGAAGCGTCACGATATTCACTTGAGTGTGGATTAAAAATTCAAGTTTTAATTATTTCTGACGCCAATTCAAGAACTGCACTGACGGACAGCAAACAATAATACGAAACCTGCCACAAATGTCCTTTCAATTTACAAAAGATCATCAATACAGCAAGCTCATTGTTTTGAAGTGTTGGCAAAACTCGACTCTAATGTTAACGTTTAAGTGTTTAGTTGTGCAAAACGTGTATCGTAATTTGCAACCACTCTAACAAATGTTAACGCCTAATCAAACGCTAAAGGTTTGTTCAGCTTGAACATGCGCAGAACTTGAAGGTACAGGCTTTTCAATTGTGACTCACACGAAGCAAACAATACAGGCCGCTACGTTCGCGCATCTACAAAACCAATTACAATAAAACTTGATGCGCAAAAAACGGCTGAATTAGAACTATTAGTTTTGAGCGTGGGAATGCGCAGAACTCGAGTGTTCGCAACGTCAAAGCAATTTATCCAGAAATCTAATGTCGCAAACCTCAAAAACACAACAATACAATGGCATCATCCAGGAAAACAAGTTTTGATTAAATTCGCATAAATTTGCGGACAAATAAAATGCCAAAAACATTCATTATTGGATTGGATTTGAGAACATGTAGAAAAGCCAATAAAATTGGCCTTCTTTTGTTGTGCAGACCAAAAAACGAGTAGAATTAATGCGCCTGCTGGAGCTAAATTTGCTTAGAAACGCCTGCTTGCAAAGTTCCCAACCGTTCCAAATAGGGATTAAATATTCTAGACTTTAGTTTACAAAAAACACTTGTCGAAGAAAGTGTGAGAACGCGCTTAAAAGCTTTTCGAAAAGAACTATAGTTTTACTAACAGTTCTCGGTACACCGTTTCGATAATGACCGCGCACGGTCATAAAAACAATAAGAAGCAATAAAATCCGTCTTTAAGTATTGAACGGTGATTGGCGTGAAAGCGCCTAATTGCTTTTACGTCAATTTGCACATTCCGTTGCTTCTAACCACGAGGACCCGAAAATCGAGTCTGGCCAAAAAAACATCCAACCCGAAACCCACGCGAATAACAATCGGATCTATTTAACCGGCTCAACCACTTAATGGGCTGGACAACTTAAATTCGCTGCACAAAAAGAGCCGGCTAGTTTAAACCGAGCGTCGGAAATCCGCAAGTACTCAATCGCCTGCGAAAATAGCTCTAATAAATTGTGCACACGCATGTGCTAAAAATTGACACAAACAATAAAAAAGTGTTTTATAGAACCGATTGTAGTCACTTCTATAAATTGCAATCGAACAAGTTGCTTGCAACAAAAATTTGCAAATCTCATTACCAATCTCCAAAAATTTGCGAAACCCGTTTGCAGTAATCCAAAGTTGGACCGCATTCTGCGTAGTTCAAAAAGAAAGGTCGTAAAAATAGTCGCTGCACGTTTAAACTCGCCTCTTTGTTCAAATCATTGCCAATGGTCAGTTTTTCGGCGGTTGAGAAAAAACGAAAGCCGTTATGCAATTATAAGTGTTGGAGCCGGTTGGCCAAAGTTGCGCCGTTTTGTACAATTCTTCCAAGATCTAAAGTCTATTTTAAGACTTAAACTGCATATCCAAAAGTGCACAATTGCTGGCAAAAAACGCCTAAAGCCAATCAAATTGATTGGATCTCGGGATTGATCAAATAAAAAAGTTCAATCAAGAACAACAACATAAAACATGCCAAAATGAAGCAGATAAATCAAATCCGGAGACAGTGAACAAAAAATATGAACATTTGTTTCGCAGTGTTTTGTGGATTCTCCGTGAGCTTGGCGTGTGGTTCGTAAATTTCGCCCAAGAACTTTCAGCTGTTTCGCTTGATTTATTCGTTTTTTGCGTGCCATGTGAATGCGTCTGATTTTGGATAGTGTCAAGTTGGAAATTAATTTGGGCGGAAATTGAAAGACGACTTTAACTGCAACTTGAATTCTAAAGATCTAAAGGTGACCAAACAAATTAAACACTGCTTGGATGTTCAGAACATCACACTTGGCAATGAACAAAACAAGCCCCTTGAGAATTTAGTTGGCTATGTTTAGTGACGCGTTGTTGCGCTTAGATCATTGAGATATTTGAAAGAATTCAAACAATGGACACGAGAAAAGACTAAAAGCATAAATCTTTGAGCTCTTTCACGTTAGGCGGAATATGCAAATTGGGTGCGCGAAAAATTGATGGCTACACAAACGGTTTGGGATTTGATAAAGCACATGGGGCTATTGTTTAAGCTGTAAATAGGGTGGACAGTCTACTTAAAAGACAAGTTTAAATATTGAATGCACAAAGAATCGATACGCTAAATCTAATTATCTAGACTATACGTTTGCGCAAATTATTCAAATAACCTGCGATCCGATTATGCCACAACGTTTGATCGTAAATATCCGCTTCTCGTCGAAACAAGCCAATTAATTATGCAGACGGAAGTGACCTTCTCGGAGTTTTCAAAAATCCAATCACGCAACAAAACGACCAATAAAGCACACTTACATGGTTGATAGTTTGACAGGTTTTTGGCAATTAAACCTGTCTCAGTGGATGTCTTAAACCTCAAACAATTGAGGCTAATTGCAATAGCCTTCGAGTTTGATTGTAAAGAGTCATAAACGTTTGAACAAAAAAGTTTATAAAACAAATGCTTTTGCATTTTAATATCGCCAAGACAAGTTTATAAATCAATTTCGGCAACCTTCCTGTCATTTCTGGCATGCGCTTAATTTAGTGTGTAAAATCTGCATTCTCCGATCGGCTGAATTCAACAGCTCCGTTTTATGTGTTTGAAACAATTCAAGCGGCAAGTTCAAAAAAGCTTTGCGCGTATACTTCAACTCATAAAAACAGCAACAAACCGCAATATAATTTATCTAATTCAAATTTGGTTCTTTTTGTTAGTTAAAGTTGATGTGTGGTGTTGAATGTAACCTTCTAAACATCAAATTATCTTTAGAATGTGCACAAGCTTCTGATCACTTCGGCAATTTCTTGTTTGATAAACAAATTAATTTTTGTATTGATCAATTTTTTGTTGTCGAGCTGATAAGCATTTGAAATATAAACTCGCTATTTGAACCATCAATTAGTTTGTTTCCAAAGATGCTCACCGGGATGCTTGTAAATCATTCATTATTTTTGATCCTTTTTTGCACTTGTGTCGTGTTGGCTGCAGTTCAAATACCCTTAACAGCGCATCAAGTCAATCGTCTTAACTTGGACTCAACAAAGACTCAAATAAATGCATCTTATCGTTTGTTTTATGAGAGATTTCGATCAGCGTTTAAGTTTGTGTTTAGTTAGTGTTTACACAATTAGCCTAAAACTTGGATCGCCAGAACAAGAAGTTGTTGTTCAATTAGACAGTTTGATTGGAGACTTTTGGGTGGCTGGAAAGGATTGTTGGAGCTCTGCTTGTCGAACAGAGTTTGACAGCTACAAAAAGCACTTATATGACTGGACGTGAGATGATTCTGTTATGTTATGCAATAAAAACTTTTATTAGAAAAGTCTTCGACTTACACCGAAGATGGCCGACCATTTGAAGTTGAGTTTGCTTCGGGAAAATATGCCAAGGACTATGTAACGGTAATTTGCAGTAAACAACAATAGATTTTAAGCAGTTTTAAGATTGGAGAGTTTGTTGTAAAGTCGCAAGTCTTCGGTGTCGCCAATTTAGTTGCAAATGCGATGTTTGAGCCAATTGATGGCGTGTTGGGCATTGGCTGGAATGCAGACGATTCCGTGCCAAACATTCTGCAAGGACTTGATTCAACAGGACTTTTAAGCAAGTCACAACTTACGCTTTGGCTTGACAAGTATAATTTAAATGCACGTTTTAACCAAACAAAATGCAATTTTAGACAGCCGAGACTATATCCTTTGCCCAATAATGGATTACTTACCATAGGCGAGATTGACAATAAAAACTGCAAAGATTGGAATGTTCAACCACTCAATTCTGACTTCTATTGGCAATTTAATACAGACGCGTAAGGTTTAATTAAAAGTTTAATCATTAAATCAATTTCTAGCTTTAAAGTTGGAAAGTACAGCGAGAAAATTCAACGAACTGCAATTGTTTCAATCTCTGAATTGTTTATTTTGTTAGGCGACGCCGAGTTGAATTATGTTATCAGCGAAACGGGAGCAATTTTTGACGATTTTTACGGAGCTTATGTAGTGCCATGTAAAAAGATTCCCACTCTTCCGGATTTAATCTTTACAATCAACAGCGTCGATTACACTGTAACTGCGTATGATTATGTCGGATTGGTTAGTTTTCTTAACTTTCGAGCAGTCTATAATCACTTTAGATTGCTTTGCCTGGCGAAGATTTATGTCAATTGTTGGTTAACGAATCTGATGATGAATTCTTTTTTGACACTGTTGTTTTTGGTCAGCCTTTTCTTCGACCATATTGCCACTCATTTAACTGGAAAGATCATACAATCGGATTAGCAACAGCACTTCGCAATTAATTAGTTTTAGCAACATTTTGTGCAATAAACTTTATTTAACAAGCTTTTTTGTTTATTGTGACGGTTTCAATCCGTTTTACATTCAAATTGTAACAGTTTAAAACTATTTTAGGCTATTGAATTTTCAGCAAAATGCTTAAAAACAATTTGACATCGTTATGTTTAATGCTATTTCTTGCCAGTTTGTATGCTTCTCAATTTGAAGTGGTCGAAATAGACGATTACCTGGGTATTATTCAAAGGCAATTGTGACTTAACTCTTCGATTTAGACAACTATTACGCAATTAATTTGACTATTGGGAATCCCCCTCAGGTTTTTACAGTTAAACTGGACACTGCTTTTTCTCAATTGTTGCTTGAACAAGTTGGATGTGCTGTTGATCCGCCTTTCGATCCAACATCGACTTACGGTCCAACTACAAAACGCCAGTTTGATCCAGCGTAATTTAACAATACAAGAATGATCACTTTTCAACAATGCTTTTAGGAAATCGTCGACGATCACTGAAACAGAAGACTATTGCAGTTTGAATGACTACGGAGAAGTTAAGTTTTAAAACAAATTAAGGTGATCAAACTTAAAAGACACATCAAATTTTAGGTGATGGATATGATGCGCTAGATGTAATTAAAGTAAACCTTTAAAGAATAAATAAGCTTTAAATGATGCTTTTAGATAGGAAATTTAACAGTGACGTCCGGATCTTTTTGTTTGTTGCACGACATCTCCTACAACGAGCATTATGAAAAATACGACGGCATCCTTGGCTTGAATTTCATGGACGACAACGAAGATCAAGCGATTATGCCAGAGATAATGAAGCAACTGGACAACAAGATATTTACAATTTGGTTAAATGACCGCAAAGAAAACCGACAACCTGAAAGTTTTGGCGGGTTATTGACATTTGGCGGATTGGATTTGCAAAATTGTGATCCCAATTTTGATTTCGTGCCGGTAACCAAAAACATGGATTGGCCATATGACTGGCGTGTCGATTTCAGCAGGTACGTTGAAGAGTTTAAAAAGTCGACATCGTGCATTTAAAGGTTTTCCATTGGCAAATACACAAGTGTTGACAACAGACAAGCACGTATATATTCGGGAGAGAAATATCTGTTCATTGCAGCTGCTGATTATCATATGGTTATAACAACTATTGGCGCTCAATTCAATTACTTGCTCAAAGAATATGTCGTAGAATGCGATCGTCGTGATTCACTGCCGAAAATGACTTTTCAAATTGGTGGAAAAGACTTCAACATAAGCGCCTACGAATACCTATACAAAGTAAGTAAAAACATTTAAGTCAACGCACTTACAAGATTTAGACTGACCTTGATGGCCTTTGCATTGTTGGCGTCTACTCGTCTAACGAGTTAGAAGCGCCGGATATTTGGTCTCTGGGTGAAGCTTTTTTGCGTGCTCATTGCATATCATTTGACTATGAAAACACTTCACAAATAGGATTCTCCAAATCATTAAAGAATCGTAGAAATTAAATAACTAGCGAAAATAAACTCTTTGTAGCAATTGTATTGTATTCAAATTTAGAAGATCAAAAGATTGTTTTGTTCTTTAAATTTTGTGCTATACTTTGAGCTTTTTTGTGGCGAATCGAAATGAACCCCGAATCTTCCATAACGAAGTGAGTTTTATTTACTAGGTATTTAATTTTGGATGTTTAGTCAATTAGAAATTGGTCCCGGCTCTGTTATAAGCTCCAAAAGAAGAAACTACGTTTTGATCAATTTGCTGGGCGAAGGAGGTTTTGGCGCTGTTTTCAAGGTCCGTCCTCAAGATGGTCAGAAATCAGAAGAGTACGCCATGAAGATTGAAAAGAAGAAGGAGACTCGATTACATTCAAAGCTGAAGATGGAAGTAAGTTTTGTCATTTTCTACTGTTATATCAATATTTTAGATTGCCATTCTAAAGTTGGTCGGTTCATTGGCGCAAAGAAAAGTCTCATTTCACCAAGATTGTTGACAGAGGTAATTTTTTATTCCCGATACTTTTTACTTATCAATTTCAGGCAAGAAACCAACTTACTTTTTCATAGTAATGCAATTAGTTGGAAAATCTTTGGCAGATCTTCTTGAAGAAAGACCGAAGAAGGTTTTTTCAATTGCTACTGGTTTGGGCGCTGCATATCAATGTTTGGAAGCAATTGAAGATTTACACGCACAAGGATTTATACATCGTGATATCAAACCGGACAATTACGCAATTGGACTTGGAGACAAGAAGCGACTTATCTACTTATTGGACTTTGGCATTGCAAGAAAAATCCTAAAAGAAGACGATGAGTTGAAGACACCGAGAGTCTCAGCTAACTTTAAAGGCACCGTATCCTACGCCGCTATTGATTCTCACAAAAATAAAGAGTTAAGCAAAAAAGATGATTGTGAATCGTGGGTCAATCGAATTTTGATAAGTTCTGATTTTTGAAATTTAGCTGGTTCTATATGCTAGTCGAGCTGATTTCTGCTACAGGTTTACCATGGAAAGATTTATCCAACAAAACGGTTGTGCTTGATCTCAAAGTCAAAAGTCGACAAAAAGGTACCAAGGAATACAATCTGCTTTATGAGGAATTGAAGCGTTGCAAGCGAGATTTCATTGAGATTATAACCTACATTGACAAGCTTCAATATGCAGATAGTAAGTTTTTGATTCAATATTATCTATTTTTAAATTTTAGCTCCGGACTATGAGTTCATCTACGAAATTCTTAAAGAGGCGGCTAACAATTGCAAGGTGAAACTGGACGTAAGTTATTTGTTCGCATTTTCTTATTCATTTTTGTTTAGAGTCCATTTGATTGGGAAGACGAGCCAATGGTAACTCAAAAGTCAAAGTCGAAGTCATACGCAAAAGAAGACAGCATAGTTATAGCACCAATTCGGCGTTGATGTTGTTCAAACTGAAATAAAGAATTCATGCATTTTTATTTTGGCTGTTATTTTTGGTTGGTCACTCCGAATAAATAAAACTACAATAAATCTTCTCACTTGAAATTTATTCAGCTAAATATCGTTACAGTTTCCACCAGCTCCACCATCTTTTGAATAAATTTGACTTAGTACTCGGCTTTGGCTGAGCAGTGATGCTGTCTGACTTTTCTATGCAAGTTTTGCTGTTTCTTGTCGCTTGAAATGAGCGAACCGATTGAGTCTTCTAAAAAACAAGTGAATAAATTTAAAAAGCAACAAATCGACTACTTGTTCAGTCCAATAATTCAAAGACGGAATTGAAGTGCCATTTGCGCGTTTAAGCCGAGGATTTTCTCTCAATTCATTGAAAAATGCGTGAGCCAAAATGCTATCAATTGACATTCTAAGATCTGGTTCATAGACAAGAGAGCGATCGACAATATCCAAAGCTAACGGCGGAAAATTCGTGTTTGCAACCAACTAAAAACACTTTAACTAAATAGCACAAACAACGTCAGCAAACTTACAGGTCCAAATCCGCGTGCCTTTTTGCGTGAGAATTTCGGTTTTTTGACGTTCATTGCTTTGATCTGATCACTCGTCGGATAACCCAGAAGATCAATAATCAAACGTCCCTGATCTGTATTGTCTGATCCGCACAAAAATGGCCTTCCCAGATGTAGCTCAGCAAGAACACAAGCAGCTGCCCACCGGTCTAAAAACACTCCAATTAAACCTCCAACAACAAAAGACTGTTTATCTACCTATTGACATTGTAAACTCTGTTGCTCCAAAAATCAACTCGGGTGCTCGATAATAACGTGTCACTTGATACGAATTCTGCGGATCGCCTTTCTTCAAGATCTTTGCATTTCCAAAGTCAGCCAGTTTTAGCAGTCCATGTTCTTCATCAACTATCAAGTTTGAGGGCTTCAAATCACAATGTGTAATTCCACAGCTATGAACGTAATTGAGTCCTTCGTACATTTGCCATGCGTACAACTTTGCATCCAGAGGATCAAATCGGCGACCAGCTAGCTTTTGTCGGAGTCTGCTTAAGTCGCTTGGAAGAAAGTCAAAAACTAGGCATTCGCAAGTCTCATCAGAAGTCTTCAACTCGAAGTGATAAAGCAAGCTGACCACATTGGGATGATTCAACTGCTTTAACAATTCAATTTCCTGTTCTGCTGCTTTGGCAGTTGTCTTTGAAAACCTGAAACAGTTAAAGTTCAATCCCTAATTACCCTACAAAGATTATTTACCAAACCTTCTTTATTGCAATTTTCTGTGCAGTTGGCAACAACATCTGAGCTTGATAGACATTTGAGAAAACTCCACTGGCGTGCAAGCGCTCATTTGTGATTACAATTTCGGTCTACAAATAGGACTTTTTGGAGAATTGAGTAATCAACACTTACATCTTCACTGTTTCCAACTCCGTGAACTCGCTTAGTTTTGAAGGAACGTCGAAGCATGTTGAACAATTGAAGAATCAAAATCTGTGAATAAAATTGTCTTCTGTTGATTGTTTGAATTTGAATTGCTTTTTGTTTAAACACTTTATTTCTTGTTTATTGAAATACAACTTTTATACACTGTGAATATTGAACTCAAACGAAGGATGTTCAGTCTTTGTTTTCAACTCTTCAAGTCGTCGTTTCTTTTCTCTGCGTCTTACGAGTGCTGGACACCTGAAGTTTAATGTTTAAGCAACGCAGTTTTTAAATATTACCAATAGTCTTTAGTGATATAGCAAACAACAAAGATCCAGAGTAAGAGAAGGGCGAAGCCGAGACGTCTAATTTTATCATCTGTCCCATTACTGTATGTCGGCGGTTGAGTTGAACGCCACGAAAAGGCGCTGTCGTTGCGAAAAGTTATGTTCTCAATTGTTGCCGATTTGAGTGCTGAAAACAGACTTTAAATTGATCAAAACAACAAGCACGTTTTGTTTTCAAACAAAGAACTAAAAAGTCCAACTCAAGAAAGGCCATTAAACTTCTCAATTGAAAGCGGAGGTTGGCTTCGAATTGCCTCGATAGTCGATAGAAGTTTATTGGTTCAAAAGAAAAGAGAGTCGAATTTCATCAACCGGATATTCTAATGTTTGATTTTTGGCCACTTAAACAAATTGTTTTCAGAGACTTTAAAGCATGAGCGTTTTTGCAATTGGAGACTCTAATAGAATCCCCGCACTTGTAAGTTTTGATGATTTTGCTGTTTACTAATTTAGTTTAGGTGTGGCCGACTATTCTGATTCTCATCGCTGGTGTTCTTCTTGGCGTCATCACCGTGAATATTTTGCGAATCTATTTCTTCCTTTACGCAGAACAGCAGTCTTTGCACGAGTACACACCGCTTCTTTTGAAGACAATGGACACATTAGGACAGGTACTACCTTCTTGGCTTTCGGAGCACTTCCACATTTTGTTTTTCAGGATACAAAGTTCATCGAGACTGTGCATCCTGATCAAGAGGAAAAATCAAAGCTAGCACAGTTGACAAAAAAACTCAAGAATTAATTGTTTGTTCTAACAGCAATAAATGTGTTTATAGAGCTTTTTGTTTCTTTGACAACAACAAATTTAGTCGAGAGTAGATTATGTTGAAGAGTCGAATACATAAGAACATTAACACAAAAAGTGAGATTAGTAGAATGCCGATTACATCTAAACAGTAATACTGGAAGAAGTTCAAGTTTCGGGACTCCAAATTGAATTCATGCAAGTTTCCAAATTGTTCGGCGAATTCAACTGCTTTAACAAATTCTTCAGTGAAATTGACAGGATAAGCAGCGATCTTCTTCTTCAACAATTGAGCGTTTGTTTGATATCTGAAATTTGTAATTGAGTTTTAAATTCAAGTTGTTTCAATTTGTTTACTTTTCGTTAAGTAGCACTTCTTCTAGAGCTTTTGATAGTGTTTCAGCATTGAACTCTTTTCTGTCCAAGAAGTAAGCAACTTCTCGATTAACTGCGGCAGCAGTATTCATTGGTTGATCTGCGTAGACTGGAACTGCAATCATTGGGACGCCGTGTCGAGTTGCTTCATTGAATGAGTTGAGACCTAGATGAGAAATGAATGCTTGTTTTGGGATGTGCTGAAAAGGCGATTGATTAGTTACAATAGATTTTAATCACCTAAGATTCCAACTTGATTGACCCAATTAGCCGTGTGAATGTTTGAGTGTTCAACACTGAAGTTGTCTAAATTCCCATCTAGTTTCCAAATAAACTCATAGTCGGTAAAGCAAGCAAATGCATCAATTATTGATTGCTTCATTGTCAGCTTTAAACTGCTCTTGTCTACAAAGTGTCCAAAAGAAAGCAAAACAACGCCCTTCTTTGCCCTTTCAAAGATCTCCAACGTTTTCTAAACAGACACTTTTTATTGAATAAATTGTTAATTACCTGGTCTAAAGTAGTCGGTTCTTGAACAGCAATTCCGCCAACCATTCTGAATTAACGAATTAACAAACTTTGACTTAAGTAATTACTTGAATTTTGGACTGAGTGGACGAGTCTCGTAAACTAACGGATGAACATTGATCCAGACATAACTAGAACGACTCAGCAATTCATTATAGCTTGGAAAATCAGATGCAATTCTTTCACGATAAACTCGAGTGTGTTCGCTGAAGACCTTGTTTGTGTGAAACAAAAAATAAGCAGTTGCGTAATAGAAGTTTTGAACTCTTTCAACAAACGATCGAATTGGACCAAATTGTTGAATGTTGTTGAGCGCTAAACACGTTCATTACTTCTATTACAACCTTCTAAAGACGAAATTACATCTAATGTAGCTTGGCAACAACGGCAGACCATTCAAATAAGCAGACTGATCGTCAATTGGAATAGCCATTAGTTGATGAGTGCTTTTAATGCCCAACAATTCAAATAGGCCAAAAGAACAGCCTTCAAAAAACTGAGACATTCCAACTGTGTAGTTTCTTGAGCGCAGAAAGCTCAAAAACTCGGCGTCAGCAAGTAAAGCATCACAGAACAGAGCTCCGGCACGAAAAACATCCGAGGCTGAAGCAATATCGTTGTGATAAGTGTTCAAATTAAAGTATTCTTCGTTTATGTGCTTCATAATCATTGCAACTTGCATCATGTTTTTGCTTTCATATCGAATAACATTTGCTAGTTGAGATCCGTTGTTTGTTTCCAGTGGGTTGTGAACGGCAATCACAAAGTCCTTAATTGTTTTTAGAATGATTCTAAAACGGTTTAAGGATACCACTTCATGTCTAGCACACACTAAAATGTCTGCCAAACGTCCGTCATATTGTAGATGACTGAAGCAAAAATTGGATGATAGAATCAAAGTTCGAAAAGCATTGATAGGAAGAACGCTGAATAAGAATAGCAACAACAGCTTCATCTTGATTGTCTAAAATTTGCTTGTTTGAGTTATTTGATAGGCTTGAAAAGACACCGAATAAGAATAACACGTTTGATTATCTAAATTGATTGATCTTTGAACTAGGACGTTAAGTATAAAGATGTTTTTAAACGAGTTCAAGAAAATTCGAAAAGATTCAGTTGATTGATTTATTCTACACATTCAAGCAAGTTCAAAAAGATTTAATTGTTTGAAGTGTCTAAATTGAATGGACTTATTTGACAGGTTTAAACGAATTCAAAACAAGAATCAGCTTAGTTCTAAAGCAAGACGCTTTAAAAGCATTGCTGTTTCAACACGTTAATTATCAACTAAAAATGGCGTTTATATCTGCGCGCATTCTGCTACAAACTACAAAAAGTACGGATAAACTCAACGTTGTCAAAAAAGCTGTTTTGTGTAAAGCATCCAAAATATTAGCGCACATTCAGAACAAACACCGTTTTTGGAGTTTGATCCTGTGTCTTAATGTCGGCGTTGTAGTCTATTGTTTGCTAAAAGATACTGCTTTGAGAACTAGACATTGATTGAATTAGACTAACTTTAAGTTAAACTTCATCAATAAAAACAAACACTTTCAACAACTCAATAAAGCAAAACAAATCAATCGATTCAAACAACTCAATAAAACAAAACTTCGATTCAAACAACTCAAACAATTTGAACAACTCAATCAAACAAACACTTTCGACAACTCAAGCAATTCAAACAAATCAAGCAATTTGAACAACTCAATTCAAACAAACACTTTCAACAAATCAATCGATTCAAACAAACACTTTCAACAAATCAATCGATTCAAACAAACACTTTCAACAAATCAATTTGCATAAATCTCGCTTACTTCGAAGTATATATAGTTTGTTGTTTCTTCAATATACCTATTCAGCTGCTTTGCAACTAGGTGCCCTCTCTGCTCTCTCACAAGCTACTATGAGCGTTCGAACCGCAGTCCCGACTACTCCGACTTCTGCTCGCACAGGTTTGCCGAAGTCATCCGTTGGTGGTGCTCCAGGTGCAGAAACTCAGGTCAAGTCGTTGAAGGACTTGGATGCTGCCTTCAAGCAGTAAGTATTTTGAGCTGTTGTTCTTTACTAATCTATTTTAGGTTCTTGTACGAGAACCAGAGCGTTTCCTCGCAGCTCGAGAAGATTGAGCAGAAGACTGGTGCTAAGCGCGAACATGTAAGTTGTTTTGAGTTCTTCGTTTACTAATCAATCGCTTTTTCAGGTTGCCTACGGCGCTTTGGTCGTCCTCGCCTTGTACTTGATTGTTGGAAGTGCTGCTGAGCTTGTTGCCAACTTGATCGGATTTGCTTACCCAGCTTATGCTTCGGTCAAGGCAATTCGCACCGAGAACAAGGACGACGACACTTTGTGGTTGACCTACTGGAGCGTCTTTGGCTTCTTCAGCATCTTGGACTTCTGGACCGAGAACATCATGCGTGTGTTCCCGGTCTACTTGTTGCTCAAGACCGTAAGTTGAATTTGATGGAGTTTCTAGTTACTAATGTTGTTTGTTTCAGGGCTTCTTGCTCCACTTGAGTTTGCCGCAGACTCGCGGAGCACAGGTTGTCTACGCTAAGGTTGTTGACCCTGCAGTCAGTCGCATTGAAGCGCAGCTTGCCGCTAAGAATCAGTAATTCTCTGTGATGCTTTTGTAGCCATGGGCAGCGAACAAATAAACTGATGTTCACGTAAATTGTTGTTATTTTGTTTTTTGATTGGTTGGTTAGTTGGTTGGATTGTTTGATTGAGTAGTTATGTAGTTTTCAATCGAGGGCTTGCAAGTTTGTAAACAACTTAAATAATCGTTACATGTTTATTTGCTAGTTGTTTGCTGGTTGTTTGCGTCGTACTTTTAAGCTAACAAGTCATTATCATCTATTTATTTTGTCGGATATCACTGTAAATAAACAGAGTTTTCTTGACACATGCTTTATCCGTTTGCGTGTGAACAGCGTGCAAATTACGCAATTCATAGCACAGTCCAAATCCCGTTTCCTGTTCTGTTCACGATTCAGGGGGTTTTCGTTGCGCGAAAACTGGTTACCTTTTTTGGTCCCAATACACTAACAGAAAGCTTCCGCTATTTTCCGTGCGTCCCTACGCGCAAAACAAATTGCTAAGTTTGCGCATTTTCCGAATCACCGTGAAAATTCACGAGATTTGACCTGAATTGTCTTTTGAATTGAACGATGTTTGCTTTTGATTGACGAAGGCCGGGTTGATTTCTGAACACGTACACAAGCACTGCATATGATTTTTGGTTGTTTTGCATGGAATTGTTGTGCAATTGTTTTAAAAGTTAAAAATGTCTTGATTTCCAAAAGACTTGTTATTTTGGGTTCAAACGTTGATCACGACTTCCAACTATGTTCCAATCGGTTATTCGCCTATTTTGAGCTATTGGAGCATAAGGATTAGCGTCTTATCGGCCGAGTCAAGTGCTCGCTGGTCTTTTTTAGATGACACACTCCACGCACATGTCCAATTAATCGAAGAACACGGCGCAGGCGATTAATTAATCTCCCGCGCTGATACAAATCACGAACCACTTGAGGTAAATTCCAATCAATGGTGTTTTCCTGCAGAGTTCTTTGAATTTTAAATCGTGTTTGTTGAATTTAATACTCAAACTGTTCGTTTAAACTTTTTGTTTAGACTTTTTAAAGATCAATCAAATTAGAAAAGCGTGAGTGTACTTTGTGACTGCCCATTTTGCAGCAGTTTTTGCTGAAGCACGCCCTTTGTTAGCCGAAGAAACGCGTGCCAAGCGGATTAGCAAACTTCAACACGGTTCTGATTGTTTAATTTAAGTGCGCGCGCAACATGGTTTCTTAGTCTTGAGTTATTCCGATTACCACTTGATGAGAGTTCGAGCATTTTAATTCGGTTTGATTGCACGTTTTAGCACTTGTTAGCGCCACCTCCCATTTCTTCTATATACTTTTAATCCGATTTGAACTGGTCATTACAATGTTGAACTTTGTCGTTTAGTTTGTTTAAACGGGCTTCTAGTTTTAAATCCAGTTGATCGAACTTCTTTTAATCTAAACAGATAAAGTTTATTGTTTAGAACTCTCAATAGTTAATAACTTTTTGATCCACCAAATTGGAATTATCAAGTTGGAATTTCTTAATTTAAATCGTGACTTTCTCCGCCTTTATTGGCTTCTGGCCATTTAATTGCGACTTCTCAAATTTCAGTCGGCGAATTTGATTGGAGGTCAAATGAATAGCCGGCTGAGGCGCGAATAAACTTGATTCAGCTCGATTTCTTTTGACTGGAGCAGTAGGCTAGCTATTTTTAGCGGCCAAGCTTCCGTCAATTTATTTTGCAAAAATTTCAAGTCGTATAGCTTTTGAGATCACCTGCTTAATGCGTGATTGTTGTTTATGCCTTTATTGCAAACGCTCAAGTTTATAACTTCACACTTTTAGTCGACTACGAAACAGACTGGCCTGGTTTTCTCAGTTTATCAATTGTCGTCTCGGGGACGACGCTCCAGAATTGAGAACGTGTAAAAATGCATGCACGTGCCATATTCCTTTTACTGTTTTTGTTCGGCTATGCGAGAATATTGCTAGCATTGAGTGTCGGCCAGCAAAGTGAGTTTTTACATCAAACAGAAGATTTTAACCAGTGGAGAACGTTTAAATGCTTGATTATTTAAGGACGAGTTGGAAACAGTGTTGCAAGAGCAATAGAGATGACTAAAAGAAGACAAGCGTTTGATAATGCCGCATCGACCAGTGCCGATACCTCAGCAGCCGTTTCATCTTCTCCGTCAACAACGAATCGCCAGAAGTCGAATCCCAGGCCCGTTCGAACAGAGTATTTAGATGCAGGAAAGCTCAATCTACTTCTGAAATCGATCGACAAAACTTGGGTCCTGCCTCGAATCGGCGCACGCGAACCAATTGGCAGCAATTTTCAATACAAGAAAACCTGTGCAAGCATTTACAAAGGACGATCGGGAGCTTGTCAACAAATCGGATTTGGTGTAATGTGTTTTAACTATTGCTATGAAAAGAGTAAGTGAATGTGCTGCGCATCTCTAAAATCTACACGTGTTTTAGGCGAAGAGTTAGTTTTTAAATGTCAAGACATAAGCGAGCCAAGTTATTGTCGATCAAACGCCAACTATGAGAACTTCTTCACTAAACATCGGAAAGACGCTTACAAAGTCAAAGCTTTCGTTCATCAAGTGAGTTGTTAAAAGTTGAATGCCTTTAAAATGACTATTTTCAGATGATCAGCCGCTGTTATGCAACAGCGATTTGCAACAATCAAGCAATTTTGAACACCACTCAATTCGGCAAACTTTCGGGCGGCGAGCCAAAGCTGCCGAAAGACTTACCAACTTCAATCCTCCAAGGTCGACAGCAGTCAAAAATAAAGACAAATGTAATCAAAAACAGCATTGACTTGAATAACCAAGTTTAAATGTTTTCAGGCCAATAGTGGAATGCATCAGCGGACAAGCAAGCAGTCAATTTGGGACCGATATGCAGTATCATCGCGTCAGGAAACTCAACCGCCTCCACCTTCGTCAAATTCCGGAGTTATTGGTTAGTGGCATTACAAATGAAGATTTGAACACTCTCCATCTAAGGTTCTAAATTAACACTCATTTTAGGGCCGCCAACTCCAGAAAGTGAATTTGAAGGAGCTCAGCCAAAATACGTTCCGTTTTGGCAGCGTTTATTGAAACGAAAAAACTCGACGACAATCACAAAACGACCAACAAATCAAAAAACAACGACTGAAAAGCCTCCGAAGATCGAAGACTTGTCAATGGAAGAAGAAGAAGCAAGCATTAAAGACAAGGCCGAAGAAGTGATGCCAGGTGAGTTTATTCATAGAGTTAAACGCTTAAACAGATAGATAGCAGCTACTTATTAAATGCAGTTTTGTTTAAACAATCGCTTGCTTTTCAATTTGCAAATGAAATGCTTGTAGAAGAGTATCCGGACAACACTGATAATAATGAAAACGTCGGTAACTTACCAGCCGAAAATGAAGAAGACGACGAGGACATCTTGGTTGCTGTTGCAACTACACTCTTCAACCAACCACGACAACAAAGAGAACTGTCAAAAGACGGCGCTTAAGACCAGTAAGGCCAATCGAAAAAAGCTCGACCAGCTCAACAACTACGACTACTACACAAACTCCATACGACTTGGTTGATGAGGAAGACGAGATTACAACTGAAAGGTACGTTTCAACTGCTTTGCGAGTTCAAGCTTATTTTATGTTTGCTTTGAAACACTCGTTTACAAAAAACTTTTTCGAGAACTCAATTTAAAGATATCACTTTCGTTTTAGCCAAACAAAACGCTACACTTGGAAGCCTCTGGAAATAAAAACCACGTCAACAACTTCAAATCCGTGTGGTTTTCAAGGCCGTTCCGCTGTCAAAAGTGATGCTCCACAAGAGTCGACTCCTGAAGGTTTTTGGACGAAATTCCAGCCTGGTCGATGGTTCCAATCACTTCATTACATGACAAACACTGGCTAATGTTTCCGTTATCTAATTCCATTTCATTCATACACATGCTCAATTTCTATCCTTGATTGTCAGCAATTTTTGCCATAGAACTTTTGTATGGTGAACAGACTAATTATTTACTGTTTCATGCGGGTAGTTTTGTTCCAGCGTTTTATTTAAACACAAATTGTGGTCTTTTTATCTTAATGTTGTGTAATAAATGCACATGATTAAAAACTTCTTGTTTGATGCTTGAATCAACTTTATTCACTCACTAAAATACTCAAACATATTTGACTAAACCAATCGTCGGTAAGCCGATTCTGCTTCGTAGTTGTTTGTCTGAGGCTGAGTGTATGCAGCTGGTGCGTATCCTTGTGTAGGCGCCGGAGCATAACCTTGAGTTGGAGCTGGTTGTTCGTAGCCGGAAGATGGTTTGTCAACACCGGAATTTCTGTTAGGGCAAGGACAATAACTCGCGTCGTCACCTAATTCAAAAAACAATTATTAACCGACTTGTCAGTGATTTGACAGTCAAGCAATTTTTCTTGGTTGTAAAATTGACACTTACCGGGTTCACCAGCGGCTCCCTAAGCGATAAATTTAGTTCTTGTTAACAGACCAGTGTTCGAAACACATCAAAAATAATGTAAAATATGCTCACCTGAACTCCTGGCTGACCTTCTTGACCGATTGGTCCGATTTCTCCAGCTAGAAAAAGGCGAATTAAATGTTGTTTGAATATTCGAACTTACGTGGGCCAGATGGACCAGCACTTCCGTCATTTCCACGCTCTAAATCGATATTTTTGATGTTGATGATTAACTTTTTAAAAAGACTCACGTCCGTCCGCTCCGGCGAATCCCTCAGGGCCTTGCTGACCAACAGCGCCGACGTCTCCTTTAGGTCCAGGCAAGCCTAAACTCAGTTCATTAATCTCCAAATGTAAACTTATATGCATTTAAAACTCGCCTTTCTGTCCTTTAGTTCCGTCCTTTCCTAAACACTCGATTGTAAAAGCAATCATTGCATTGAATGGCACTGTTTTCAATTAAAACAAAATTGAAACTTGCCTGCCTCGCCGGGATACCCGGTTTCTAAAATTAGTAATTAGAGTGTATTAAAAAATATAGTCATACTTCCAGTTTTTCCTGGCTCTCCAGGTCTAAAAATACGATTATCTTATTCAAATTAAACTCGCTTACAGCCCCGGATTTCCTGGGTAACCTAAAATTGTAAGTTTAATTCAAGTTCAACTAAAGCGCTCATATTTGATCCTTAAACAAAGGAGTTTTGATTCTATTGTCATTTTAATTGAATCTAAATACTTTCCTGGACGTCCATCTTCTCCTTTTTTGCCTCCTGTTCCAATTAGTCCATCCTGCCCGGGAGATCCTAAATATTTGCTTATAAACGTCCAACTTATTTTCAAGCAATTAATTAAAGCATTCCAAAGCATATATAAATATCATTAAACGTTAAAACTTGCCCTGCTCTCCAGGCGGACCAGCTAAAAACTTAAGTTTAGCCATATTTTTTAACAAAACTTACGCGGTCCTCGAGGTCCATGTGGGCAAACACGACAGTTCATGTTACTATCAATGGTAACCGGTGGAGCATTTCCAGGCAAGCCAGGCGCACCAGGAGCTCCTCTGCAATTAATATTGTAACAATTAATAAAACAGTGGGAATACTCACCTCGATCCTGGCAATCCATCTTCGCCTTAAAATGATCGTGTTTAACTCTCAATCCATCAAAAACTTACCTGGTTTTCCTTGCGGTCCTAAATTTGTTTAAGTTTTAAAAGTGTGCATAGTTTAAAGATAATAGAGAATCAACGCATTTAACATATTTTGTTAAGATCTAAACAAAAGAAACGCACCAGGTTGGCCAGCGGGGCAATTGTTTTGAGAGTTGCAAGCTAAAAACATGGGTGAGGTGTACTTTAAATTCAAAGATCTTACAGCAAGTTGGGCCGCTAGCATAAGTCTCTGACTTGCTGTTGTAACCACCGCCTCCTCTACTTTCGCTACCATATCCCTTGTTGACACCTTCGTAAGCTTGACGTCGAGGTCTCAACTGCGCTCTGTTGATTTTACGCGAACGAAGCATTTCCGACCAAGCCTCGTCGGCCATAGTTTTGAATTCATTAGAATCGACTTCCAACTGATAGTTAATTTCTCCAATTTTCACAATCAAGGCCGGCACATACAATGATAACATAAATAGTGCCGCAAAAGACGCGCCTATAGCGGTCAAAGCTGCACATCTGGCCGAAATCATCTGGAAACACAGAAATTAAAGTGTGCAAATCAAATTCCCAACACGAATCAACAAAAACAAGTCTTCCGCCCAAAAACAAAAGAGCACTCCATCCCATTTATATGCAAATGAATCCGGCTTTTAATAAAGCTAGTTATTGTTCGTCGCCGACGAAGACGCAATTCACCTTCGGTTCCGTTCGTTTGCTTGCATTCCATCACTTCTTGGATAACCGGCTCTGAGTCTCCGGCGCTCAAATTGGATCCACGCCGCCGTAATTGTTTTGTACGCTTTTGTGTGGAATATGTACTTGGCGCATGTGCTCTTCCTTCGATCCTCCAAAGCCCTCAAATGGTGGTGTTATATAATCGAGGATTGCCTTCAATTAGTGTTCACGAAGCAACGATTGTGTAATGTTTGCGCGATGACGCCAGTTGTTGAAATTAAGCATTTGAAGAAAACGTGTAAAACTTGTGTCATTCAATGCATCTGAATGTTTTCAAAGTTACAAACAAAACATTATCAAAGCAATGCAAAATCAAACAAACACAAAACATTCGAGACTCTCTTTTCACTTTTTGAATCGCTGTTTCTGCTTTTTGGCTCTCATCAAAACTATGTTGGACGGATTTACTAGTACAACTCTGCTTGCTTACGCTGCCGGAATTTTTCATTCAGCCTTAATCCTAGTCGCCATTGTATTGATCAAATTTTTGCTTACGGACATCAGAAAGAAGGTAGGCTTTTGTGCAGGCAATTCTTTTACTAATTATTTTAGGCCGTGGGTGAATTGAACAAAATGTCAGCCATTTTATCGACCACCACAGAAAGTCTGAATTTTGCAGAAACTCCAGTCGCAGCGATTTGCTTAATTGCAAATTACATGAAAATTCCAGTTGAAGAAGTGGCAGGTATGTTTTTGTGCGTTTATTTTATTCTCAACTAACGCATTTTTTAGCCGAGTACGCCGCCGAAGCCAACAACCGAAAAGCAATTGTGACACAGACATTCAGGAAAGATGCTGTAACAGATGGATTCCTTTCTAAATACAATTCGAAGTTTGTCAGTCAAGGCTACTTAGGTGAAGAGTTGTTGCGTCCAACTTAAGTGTTCATTGCAATAAATATCTAGAATTGTATTCATGGGTTGCGTGTCAATATTTTGAGTTAATTGTTCGTGGTGGGTGCGTTTTCGAAATATAGCATTCGCGCTTTTCGGTTGCTTAGCTACGATTGCTCGGCATGATTCGTTCACGATTCAAACTCGTTTACTAATTTTGTTCACTACGGAATGGTTGTAGATATTTTTGAGGTTGGTATTGAGCGCTTGAAAAAAGAGCAAGCAGAAAGTGAGACAAATGATCGTGAGTTATTCACAAACTCTTTACATTTTAAAAATAACTGCGTTTTAGCTGAATCAAGTCATCAACATTCAGAATTTAAACGCACTCTTGATGTCTTAGTTTGTGGAAGTCCAAAATCGGTAAAAATAAAATAGCACGTTTTAGTGAATTGATTTTAAGGGCAAGTCTACGTTCATAAATCGATTTTTGGAGAGAACTCAAAATCCTGATCCGACATTCGGACTTTTTTACAAATTTGCAACAAGAACCAGAGTCAATGTGAGAAATAAATTTGTGTAAACAGAGATATAAGCACTTTTCAGACAAAAGAGTTGGCAAATTTGTGGGAGCTTGGAAATGGAGGGTTGATGGCCCAACTAATTACAAACTGTATAAATGAGAAAAACTGCAGGTCAGTTTGACATTTAAAGGCAACACACTGATTCGAATTTTAGTAATGTCTCCGTGATTCTATTTTTGAACTTGAATGAGCCTCAAACTTTTGAGTCGATTATTCGACCGCTTATGGATGCAATTAAAAAACAAATCAGTGCGGCAAAGGTTAAAACTCCTGGTTCATCTTCGCAACACAACAACGTAAAAAAGAGTTTCTATGTTGGCTAACTCTGAATTTAGGTGCCAGACGGGTGTTTTCCAATTGGCATACAGATGGCAGTTGTTGGATCACGTTATGACGAATTTCAAGTAAGTGCAAATTTAATAAACCACTAATGCACTATTCAGAATATGGACACCGAAAAGAAAAGAGCAATTGTTCGACTTCTACGTTTTCTCGCGCACATTTGTGGTGCCTCATTCCAAGTGAGCTAAACTAAACAAACCAAATACAAAGAATCAATTTGTTTATTGAACCGACACAAGAAGTACAACAGTAACGTTTAAAAATCCAAATATGAAACAACTAAGCCGCTAGACCTCAATATCAGTGTTCTCGGCTTTCGTATTGTCATAAGAAAATTTGAAGCCAGTAGAAAAAATGACGCCGTCGTCTCGAACCAAGTTTATCGGCACATCAGCTCGATCGGTTGCAGTAAAATAGGAGCGGAAACTCTCATCACTTGAAATGATCTTGAACGAAGGAACGAGGAACCCAATCTTCTCAAGTCCACTAAATAAAAATTATTGTTATGTTAAATGCAATGCAAAGCTTACCAGAAGAAGGTCTTGCACTTCAAAGATCCCACCCAAACACTCAAATCGTCAGTGAAGTTCTTGCCAGAAATGTAATTCTTCAAATTGGTCATTGGAGTGTCAGAATTCACATTGTACTTGTCAAGCGCAATACCATAGCAGATCGGAGCCGGTAAAACATCGTACATTGTAGGGCCCATTGCTTCGTAAAAATTGTACTCAAGCTGTTCGGTGCAGTAAATAGTAAATAGTGCAGTCTCATGCATTTTCATTTCTTTGGCTTTCGGATCCTTGCGCTTAATCTAAACAAATTATTAAAAATTGAACAACTCGATAAATTCTTACCGTGTTGATACTAATGCCATTCTCACCCAATTGAAGATAAGAGAAATCTTCCTGGTCGGCCATTTGAAGCACCACCTTTTGCATTTGATTCAAAACTTCGCCTTCTGATCCCTTCTTCTCAGACGGGAAAACCACTTTGTCTTTGTTGACTTTGCAAATGCGCTAAAACAATAAAATTAACAAACGAACATAGCTCTTAAAATCTTACAATTGGCGGCAACGACATTCCAGTATCCTTACTGACCAAACGCACAACATCGCCATAATGAATCGGTCCTTCTTTTCTGCGGAAATGGGCGCCTCTGTGCGAGTCATCTGTCGTGTAAACTAGAAACATATCAATTATAATGAATACACTAGATGTTGTTACTTACTCGCATTAATTTTCAACGGAGACCAAGTAGTTGTGGAATAGGAAAATTTTTTGTCTTCACCAATAATGAAACGAGTGACTGGCGGTGCTTTTGGACGATTTGACAAGCAGATCTAAAATATTAAATTAATATTGTAATCAAAAGCGATATAAACTCGCCTCTTGTCCGCTGCTGACAGACAAGTATTTGAAGTCAATATTCGCGGTAGAATTTTTTGCCTTTGACGCCTTGGAAATAACCTTGACACGGTTAGTCAAAAACACACCCAATCGACATCCGTTATTGTATTTCATTTCAATAGCCATTTGAAGATAGTTGCGATTCTCAGTGTGGCGAATGTAAAGCGATTTTGCCAAGAAACTTCTCTAAAAGGTTAAATAAATACTTCACAGCAAGATTTTAAAGCCCACCACTTTATCGTTAAGATCGAAACTGAGAACCGGATGCGCTGCAACCTCATGAACAGTAATTGCGCCTTCGATGTATGGAACGGGAACACGGTTAATGTCAATTTTCTTCAGCAATGCTTCTCTCTCGTTGAAAAGCTGCAACTGCTTAATTTTGTTGACCCATCCATTACCCTCCAACGAAATGATCGGCGCCGGAACAAAGAAACTGAAATCAACAACGTCAAAATAAATTTGGAATTTAAAGTACTTACCGTTTCTCAACACCATATGACTTTTGAACAATTGTCGTATAGCGAATTCGCACAGTACAGCTGAGTTGCTTGGGGTCACGTAAATAATCAAGCATGCGTTCACGAGTAAGCTCCATCTTGGCTGAGAAAAAGGAAGAATAAATAAAATAAGAAGTGCACAAAAACAATCAACTTAGTTCTCGAAAATCTATGCGAGCGCAATCTATGAGAATAACATGCTTGCCTTTATAGCTTGAGAGTTTGATCTGAATGTATGGGAACTTTAAATTAGTGGTGCGAAAATACTCAGGTCCAATTTAGCTAAAATTTAGATGTACAGCATTCACCAAGAACCTTTGGTTTCTCGAGGAAAAACTCTGTTGAGTCAATTTGGCTTTGACTCAGCGCCAAACAAAAATGCCTCGTTGGATATTCATAAACCAGTATTTGTGCCAGCTTGTGTTGATTCCTTGGACGTATGTTTTAAAGATGTTTGAGTAAGAAAGAATAATAACTTACTGTAGGAAATTGGTCCGCTGATTGACAGCCGTTCCAAACCAGTGGTCGGCTCTTATGAAGAAGGAATGGGTCAGTTTTATAGCGCTTTGAATGAACTGTTTAAACAAGAGGTTGGGTTTAACTATTTCATGAATGTTAACTCGCACTTTAGCCAGACAATCAAAAAGCAGCACTCAACAACGAAGAGGAATCAAAACAATTTGCAGAGCCAGTCATTGACACCGCAATTCAAGAACGCTACCGAGTATGATTGTTAAACGTTTTAAATCAAAACAACTCTGTTTATTTAGGAACTTGAGTTCATGATTAGGGAGAATCGAAACCGCTCACAATTACCACAATGATTTCATATCTATTAATACAATTCTTTATTTGTCTACAATAAAGTAATCAATCGGTGGTTGCACTCAAATCTTGTCGTTTTATCAAATAGTAGTAACGGCCTCGTTGTGCTAACAACTGAGTGTGAGTTCCTTGTTCACGTATCTTTCCGTGCTCCATTACCACAATTAGATCAGAATTTGTAATGGAAGAAAGTCTATGGGCAATAGTAATGCAAGTGCGGCCAACTTTAGCTTTGTCCAATGCTTCTTGGACAGCTTTCTCTGCTGTTGAGTCCAAAGCCGATGTTGCTTCGTCGAGTAAAAGTATTTTCGGTTGGCGGATTATGGCGCGAGCAATACAGATTCTTTGTTTCTAAAGATGTTTACGTTGTAGATAGTGGTTGTTGCTGCTTAACTTACTTGGCCGCCCGACAGTTGAGTTCCTTTTTCACCAACTAAAACAATTATCTCCAATTAGTTTTTAAACGTAGCACACTACCTGTGGTTTCGTAGCCAGACGGCAAATTTTTAATGAAGTCGTCGGCATTACTAATCTGTGCCGCTTGAACAATTCTTTCCATTGAAATCTCATTTGCATCCAAGCCGTAACAGATGTTTTCTCTAATTGTACCACTGAAAAGCCTTGGTTGTTGTTCAACTAACGCCATTTGTTCGCGCAAGCGATGTAAGTTTATGCAACGCAAGTCCATTCCATCGATTTTCTTAACGGTTTCGTTAGTTATGTAAACTGACTTCAAACATACAATTACGCCGGCACTGGTGTCGTAGTATCTTTCAAGGAGTTGTATAAGTGTCGATTTGCCGCTACCGCTGCTGCCAATCAAAGCAATTGTTTTTCCACTTGACGCTTGCAAGCTGATTCCTTTGAGAACTGCAGTCTTTGATGTGTGCGGATAAGAAAAATAAACTTGATCAAGCTCTATGTTTCCGTCGATTGTCTAAAAGTAAGCTTGAAATAAACGCTCTTCAGTGATAAAAGTTACAAATTTCTCTCCGGCATTCGGGTCGCCAGTTCTTGGTTTTTGGTTGATTATGTTGAACATTAATGCAGCTGCAAGTCGGGACTTCACAAATTCTGGGAAATAAACGGACGCTTGAAGAACTCCCATTGATCCAAAATACAGTGTTTGAACAACTTGAAAAACCGCAACTTTGGTGGAGAATCCAGCCATCACAAAGAAAAAGCCACATGAGTAGCAGAACGCCTAAAAGTTAGTTGTGCTTAGTGGCCTTTTAATAAAGTTAACCTGTGTAAATTGCTGGAGACCGTGTGTAGAAGCAAAGTTTAACGCATTGAATGGCGATGTCAGTAAGTCCATTCTTAGTTGTTGTTTTGAAACTTCATTAAAACGACTGAATATGGTGTCTTCACATGCTAACAACTGTATCGTTCTGACGTTCTCAATAGCTTCAACCGCATAACGTCCGGCCTCGTCTGTTTGTGCTTTTTTCACATAATTTCTGTGGACCTTTCTTGCCAAGAAGAACTGAAGAAGTCCTTGCAGAATGAACAAGATTGAGCAGACAAGCGTTAGAGGCAAATCGATAAACATGGAGAAAATGATAGCAGTAAATAACGCCAAAATGCCTTGGCAAACTTGACTTAAACGCATGTCCATGGCTGCTTTGACATTTGGGGCATCGGTTGCCAAACGAGCAATTAATTTGCCCGGAGTGTGTTGAGGATCATCAAAATAGGCGCTATCTTGCTCAAGGATATTTTGAAATGAACGTATTCGCAGATGCATTGTTAGTTTTTCGCCGATTCGATTGAACAAATAGGTCTGAAAGCAGTTTTAATTAGTTGTTAACAGCATTCTTCTTACCGTTGTGAACGCTGCGACGCCAGCAATTACTCCAATCACAATGAAGAAGACAAAGAAACGCATTGCATCGTAGATAGCGTCGGTGCGTCCATTTTCAAACATAGCAAAGGCTTGTCCGTAAATGATAGCCGTAACCGGCATCGAAAGCGCATTAAAGAAGCAAATTGCCAACGCAATTCCTAACGATATCCATAATCCTCTGGCTTCCAAGAACAGTTGTGCTAGAGAAAATCTAGTGCCGCCTTCTTTTTCCAATTCAATCTGAAGAGCTTCGGTTTCTGCATCTCCCAAGTGCTCGCTTGTCATGAAGTCACGTTTAAATGATTGTCTAACACTTTCGCGCACTTCATTCTCACTCAAATGAGCGCTTTGCCGATCATCTTCGTCGCTTTCACTGCTGCTGGTAGTGTTTGAAAGCTGTTCATCTGGTTCTGCTGTGTCGACTTGTTGAGTTCTTACTAAACGCGCGTAAGCACCTCTTCGTTCCAACAATTCGTTGTGAGTTCCAGCTTCAACAAATCGGCCATTTTGCATGACAATGATTCGGTCTGCATGTCTTATTGTGGAGAGTCGATGCGCAATTACTAAAGTTTGATAAAAACAGTGCTTTGCTGTTGTTTAGTTTAAAGTAATTCAACAGAAAAACTTTTAAACTTTTTTGTATCGGAGGCTACTGCACAAGATAGCGTGACTTACTAATTGTTGTTCGTCCTTTGCATGCATTATTAAGTGCATCTTGTACGATCCGTTCAGAATCTGTGTCCAACGCTGAAGTGGCTTCGTCCAAAATAAGGATTTTTGGGTCTTGCGCCAATGTCCTCGCAATTGCCAAACGTTGACGCTGGCCTCCGGATAACTGAACACCGCCCTCACCAATTCGAGTTTGATATCCTTGTGGAAGAGCTTCAATAAAGTCATGTGCATTTGCAAGTTGGCACGCCGTAACCATTTGTTTCTCGGTTAAAGTAGCACATCCCATTCGAAGATTTTCTTCAACTGTTGCATTGAAAACAACAGATTCTTGTTGAACGGTTCCAATGACAGAACGTAACCACTTCACATTCAGCTACAAATGAATGTGATTAAAATAGAGATACAACCAAGCCGGGCGCTCAGAACGGTATTGAGTATTGGATCATTTGAAAAGTATCGCGGCAACACTAGCCAGAGTTCTATTTTGCAATTTTGACAAGGGAAAGGCGCGGCTTCACTGGTCATGAGTAAATTTTATTTACTCGACTTGGTTTAAACGCCCACTAGATTGGAGCCGCAAGGTTTAACACATTTAAACTAGTTTTTACCTCTCTCACGTCGTGTCCATCAATTGCTACGGTTCCAGATTCGAATTCATACAACCGGTTCAAAATTCCAACAACGGTTGATTTTCCAGACCCGGAATGACCTACCAGGGCAAGAGTTTGGCCGGGCTGGATAGTGAATGAAAAGTTCTTTAAAACTTTGCAGTCACGTCTGGACGGATATCGAAAAGTGACATTTCTGAAAACAATTAAATTACAAGAACAATCGAAGTTTAAAGAAGTTTATATAACTTGAAACGTACTTGAAGACAATTTTACCGTGCATGTCATATATTTTCCGACCTTCTTGTGAATAAGGATCGATTGACGGAATGCGGTCAATTGTTTTGTAGACAGTCGCAGCAGACACATGTAAAGACAAAGTTAAGAATTTACGTTGAGACTTTTAAGAGCGAAACTCTTTTTTAAATCGATTTTCGTTGCTTTTTAGATTTGTTATTACTTTTTTGTTTTAAGGACATCAAAGAAACTTTGAAACTGCTTACCCTGGCTGTTCTGTAAAAGAGTGCAATCGTTGTGATATTTTAAAACAAGCTTACAACATAACCATTAAATGAGGAGATGCCATTCCCAGATGATAGGCTCCGGACATGATTGCAAGTAGAACGACAAAGATATCTCCGGGAGTTTTGATGACATTGATTGAGTAGAGATAGGTGCCGTACAAGATTGCCGATCCCATAAAGACCATAACTGTGCAGAGTAGAAATCCGGATAGAATTCCACTATGAAAGCCTTTGCGTAGTCCGCTCTTCATTCCCTTGTCCAATGCACTTTGATAACGTTTTACTTCAATTGATTGACCATTGAATGCGGCAACGGTTCGGTAGCCTGTAAGTGCTTCTTCGGCAATCTCTCCAGCTTCGGCATAAATTCCCATTTCTTTGCGGGAAGCGTCGCTTATCCACTAAAATTGCTTGGTAATTGGGGATTACACTGAGGAACAAACCCTCGCTGATATAGACATCGCACAGGCTATGATTGGAGACAATATGCACAACGGAGCAGCCATTTGCCACGACCAAGCAAAAGCAACACACAATCCGGTTATGTATTGAACTCCATTTCTAATGAGCAAGCCAAGCTTGTCTCCAATGCCTTCGTGAATGCGTTCAATGTTGCTGAAGTGTGTTTAATTGTTCAATAAATATTATTGAACTCACTCGTTTAAGCGCGTATTTAATGCACCGCTGTGATTTAATTCAAACCAAGCTGTAAACATATTTTTGTTTAAATGCCATAAGTGCAACAAACAACCTGCATTTTGACGAAGAATAGACCGCAAGTAATTCACTCGAATACGTCGAATTATTCGAAGACAAGCAACGTTGAAACAACAAAACTAAAAGCATATGTTTAGTTGTTTTTAGATCAACTTAAACAAGCAACCTGCAAGAAAGCAGCGATGCATAAAAAGGTTCCAACCGCCACAAACATCATGATAGCTTTGAATCCTTCGGAGTAGAAACGTGGATCTGTTGTGTCTAGCAACAGTAACGTGTTAGCCAGATCTCCAGAAACAATTGCAAACAAGGGCTGACAAAATCCGCAGCAAGAAGCCATAATAATTCCAATCTTAAATGTGCTTGTTTTTAAATGAACATGATAAACATAAAGCCTACCACAACTAACAAACTGTCCATCCGACTTCCATATTTGAACTTAAAAATTGGGATTTTATTGCATCAAGCTTAAATCTTTGTACCAACTGTTTAATCGAGATCGGTTTCTCGGTTAATTTCTTCTCCGCAAGGTCTTTTCGACAGAGGATAAAGTTTAAAAACTTCTCCGTCTTGCTCTTTTCAAACTCTTGTGGCTTTTCCAGATCTGCGTCTTCGTTCCCAAAAATCTTTCCAACATGTTCGTCGTCACTGTCCTAAACACAATTCTTTGACAGCTTCAACTAATTGTAGCTTCTGTAAATGTTGTTCGTTTTGTATGCTGCTTGTGTGGTCTGATTATGCAAAAATTGATTCGAAGAAATTCGAGATGTCAGACCACACGTCAATCGGTTTTATAATCTGCAAAGATTGCGAAACTCACATCCATAAAAGCGTTCCTTTTTCAATTCAACTTCTTTCATGTTCTCGAACGATATTTTTTGCGTTTGACGTCGATTCTTCTTTACACTTCTAACAGGCTCAATAAACGCAACTCTTGCACCGGCGCTGGTTTTATGAGGTGACTTGTTTGGCGAGCGCAAGGCTGTCGGCGGAGCATCAACTGGACGCTCTGAGCGACTACTTTCTGTACCAGCATCATTTTGTTCTTCATCAAATGGATTCTGCTCTTTCTGTAGTTCTTTTTGTGGAACATCGTTGATTTCAGTAGTACTTTCTGTTACTGCAATCGGCAGTTCACTCAAAATTTCTTTCACCTTTTCAAGATCTTCTGTGACGCTCGATTTGGACTCTTTCCGTTCTTTGACTTTTTGTTGATTTAACGGACTCGGAGGTGGAGATGTAGGAGCTTCAACGCCAAGTTTGGGGTCTGATTTGCGTTCATTTAATGAGAATTTACGTCCTGAATGGCGTTTCTTCATTTGTCTGAAACTTGAGCGCAAGTTTTTTGTTTTATCGATGTCGGATGTTGTTGAAGCAAGCGATTCTAAAACATACAATCAAATTTGTAACAGAAATGTGCTAAATGCATACCTTCTGTATTGTCCACAGATGCTTGAGTAACAACAATGCCAGAATTTGTTGGATGAGACTGGGCACCTTCTGTGTTAGCACATTCTTTCTCGACGTCTTCAGTCGGAGAATTGGAAGCCATCCACACTAAAATTAAGAGCCATGTTATAAACAGCAAATAACTAATTGTAATTAGATAAACTCGCGCCACTCTATTTATATGGACCACACAGAAGATTTGTTCAAAAAATTGCTGGGGCGGTACAAACGAATAAACTGAACTATCAGTCTAATTTAAACGAATACAAATTAGAAGCATCAAAAACATCTAAAATTTGCGCTTCTGTCTCCCCGGACAACCTAAAGCACTAAATGACGGTTTTTATGATTCGTGGAGGTTGATTTTTGTTCGCCAATTGATTTAATCCGGCGGTCGATTGACGAAGATTTGCATAAATTTGCTGTCGCACTCAATTGCGCGTGCAGCTTCTCAACTCGATCATCATAATTTAAACACAATGCAAATGAAAATCATCGGTTTTTAACGTAGTTTAGTAATTTGAACAAGCTGAAGTCAAATCACAATGTAACCGAATTGATTACAAATGCAGTTGAATGTTTAATGTTTTATCATATGCAATTAAAATATTGTTTTAAGCAACTCTAACAAAGATTGACAAGTGGTGTCAAGAATGCAAAGTAGTTTTGGCGTGAACTCTTTGGTCGAATCGGCACTTACAGTAGTCCTGTGTTTTGGCGCGTTTTTACGTTTGAAAAACTGGCTGCTCAATTAGCGCGAACCTTTTCTGTTGCTTGGTCGGTATTTGGCTTCGATCAACTTGTAGCTTTCCACAGGCCTAATCAATTTTCTTACAATGGCTAGTCCAAGAAAGCAGCGGAAGTTGGACGATGGAACGCCGGCTACTCCACAAAAGGTACTTTATATTCAACTCAATGTTCACTTTTAACTCTTCTTTTCAGTCGGATGAGAAGTCTTCTACTTCAAAGTTAGTATTCACTCCGATTCAATCGTTTGACTGGGCCGAATTATCTGCAAAGGAACACGAGTTGCGCGTTTCTGGCACACCAACTAAAGCAGAAGAAGATGAGATTGATGCTGAAGAAGATGGAGAATTTCCACCACTGAATTCGTCACAAAACTCGAAATGTCCTGATTCTGGTGGGCCCGCAAACCGTACTCGATCACGCAAAAAGCCTACACCAAAACGAGCTGACACCACAAACAAGTAAATCCACATCTGTGTGCTTAAACAACTCGATTGTTTAGATTTGAAAAGAACTTGGACTTGACAGCAGCTTTGAAGTTTGCTCGCAGTGAACGAGTCAAGAAATTGGAAGCAGACAAGCGCCGAATCGAAAGTGGCAGCACTCCAACGCGTCATTCACTCGATGATGGCCAGCGTAAACGTCGACGAAGCCCTTCTGTCTCAACTGTTGCAAGCATAACTCCGGGAAGACGACCTCAGCCAAAGAAAGTTCAGCGAATGGACAGCAGCGTGTCTTCTGGATCAACACCGTCTCGGCGTTCGCAGAAATCGTAAGCTTTCAACTTTAAGAAGTGCTTACATCTTTCTTATTGTCTAGAATGACACCAAATGACACAATGAGTCCTCGGCCGGCAGAACATTATGTTGAACCAAAAGTTGGTTGGTGTCAAGACGAAGTTATTATAAGGCGACGAGCAGTTGTAAGTCCACTTTAAACAATCAATTAATATCCTGTTCATTCTATCTTTTTCAGCAAATCGAGCAAATTAAAGCACGCGACATCTACAAGCGCTATCAAAACGAAGTTAACAAGCCAAATCGTCTGCCGACTGATCCTCGCACTCCAAACAAGTAGGCATTTTTATGAGGTTCACAAATAAAAACTATGCCTTTTAGATACCTTAAACATTCAAGTCGAGGTTGGGATGGCCAGTACCGAAAATGGAAGAAATCTCTGTATGTTTGGGCAGGTGAAGAATACACTCCGTCGGAAGTCAGTTCCAGAGCAGCTTCACGTGCCGAAAGTCGTGCTTCCGAAAGCGACAATCTCTTGGACTTCAACGAAAATGATGAAGGAGAAAGAAAAGGCAAATTAAAGCCGAAGACCTTGCAATTTAGCTTGGAAAACCCGGACAATGTTGCCTCCTTAATGGGCCATTTTGACTTAAACACTCGACAAGCAACACTTCTGAATGACGAGTCTACACTGAAAGCCAACGAGAATCGTGGATCCAACGCACCAACTGATTTTAGTCAATTACATTCTTAAACGCGTTTAATCATAAGTGTTGCAAGTTTTAAATCTCAACTTTTTGAATTGCAACTCTTGGCCAAACAAACCGATCAACTTTGCTTTCATTAACATTCCCCATCTTTCTTCTCACAATAATTACATAATTCGCAAGTGAGCGAGAGTAGAACCACATAAGGTCTTGCCGTTGCCAGACTGTAACAACTGCCTTGTACTAATAACATTTGATAGCTCTTTTCGTTTCTTTTTAATAAAGCGTTTAACTTTGAATGCAATTCGTTTATTTGCAACAAGACTGAAAAATGTGGAGCAATTAGAAGTAAAGTCAAGAAGAGTGGCAGCTTATGTATGACTATAGACGTATAACTATAGGTTTTCGGCGAGTACACGCAATATTTAAGGTTGCGGTGCCCACCAAATATCTGTTCATTCGTAATAAATTCTAATAGGCAGTAAAAGCGTGGGAAGAATGAGTACAAAGATGTTGGCAATTTATTAATGGCCTAAAGACATGCAATTTGCGTGAAGTTAGTCGGATTGAAAGATTCTAATTTACAAACAAACCCTAGTTGTTTAGTACAGTTACGTGCTTAACGCAATTAAAACTTTAGTTAAGAGATCAAACACTTGTTGTTGTAAAAATTACACGCGTTGGCGCAAAAACCTTTAAAGTGCATTATTACGATGTGTTTAAAAATAAATATTACAGAAAGAACTTTACTACTTACGCCACCGTGTAATTGTTATCTTGTAATTACTATCATCTAATAAAAATCTGGACTTAGCTTTAAAAACAATAAAATAAATTAACTTCCAATTAGTTGACTCATTTACTTTGCCTCCTCGTTAATAACGCTGATGTTACCAGAACCGTCCACCGAGCATCTCCACTGCAGACTTTCTAGTTTGTGGCCGTAATCCGCGTGCGAATCGGTGTTTTCGTAAAATTTCGTTTGAATGTTTGTTCGTAGTGTTCCGGAAGGGCCCTTAAACATGCTTTAATCATGCGATCTTTGGATTTTAAATACGGCAGTTTAAATGCGGCATTTGAGATTCAATCAGCATGCAATTAGTGTGACGTACAGATTTCGAAGCCTTTTTATTTACACGCTAATCTTTTTTAGGTGACTCAAAAGTTTTGGTCTAATAACCGGCTACAGTAGTTTCTACTTTATCATTGGATTAAAGATCTGTAAACGTTTACGGTCGAATGCACTTATAGAAAACGAGTGGAAGAAGTTTCTAGTCGAAGAGTTTTGAAGAATAGAAAGCTTGTTGAAAGTTTAAAGTTGGAACTTTGCCAAAACCATTCAACTAAAGAACTCACTGTCAACACAAACAACAAATCTTGTCGAGCTCCACGTTTGCTGGGATCAATTCCTGTTGTGTTCCAAATTGCACTATACTCGCCTAGAAATAGTTATTTTTAATGAAGAGTTAAAAGCTTGGTCTTACCGGAATTTGGAGGTCCGCCAATCAGTTCCAAGTCACTCCCGCCAAAATGTAAATTGCTAAAACGCCTCCGATAAAAGATGCAAATGAAGTTGAAACTTACTGGAAATCAGCCGCCGGCTGCGATGTAAGCAAAATCTTGTATTTGGCATTTGAGCAAAATTTTAGTGTTCTTTCTGATGTTTCAAATCGTTTGCCGTCTTGTTTGAACGCAACAGGCTGATTAGTGTCGATGTTACTGAAACAAACGTTGTTAAAAGTGGCTGACTTGTTGGGTAGTTTACCTTATTCTAATGTTGAGCTGAAAGCCGCTCTGCGCCATTTCTTCGAACCAAGTTGAGGCTATTTGCTAAAATGGGTTTTTTAAGTGCTTTGTGGCGGAAAGCTGCATAAATTTTCTCTTTAACTCTACTAAATCCACAGAACTCAATCAGCACGTCACGCAACCTGCCATACACTCAGAATGAACTTGACTGTCTGCCGAAACAATTGCTCGAAAAATCCAAAGCGAGGAGGAAACTGAAGGACATGGCAACCGCATTGACAAAGCAAGCACGGCGATAATGGCTAGCAAAGTAGCGTTTTGTCGGACTTTTGCGTCCAATGGAATTTTACACCATTTTGTGGTGAAGTGAGTAGTTTAGGCCGACTTAGCCATCGGGCACTACTCGGACTATGCGTACATACACGTGAGTTTTGACTTGCGACGCCAACGTCACCCTTAATGATAGAGCATATGTCGGAGATTGGCTAAAACCAACAATTAATTGGACTAAATGCTGGCAGCGCATCTATTTCGGGCCATGAAATTTGAAGCCACTTAACAGGCTAGCGACGAGTCCGGATTTTACAATGTTTGAAACAAATGCGTCAGATGCTATAAAATTAAAAATGCAGTGAATAGAATCAAGAATCTGGCCGACACTGCGCCAGTGTTTAAACATTCGGGACGACCAAATTGTGTGGAAAATTCTCAGCTGTTTGCTTCGGCGCGAATAATTTTCGGCAACTCGCAAAACAAATACAATTTGGTAAGTGGGAAAATGTGCCAAATTTTCATTCAAATGATCATGACGTCACTCGAAGTTTTTGGTCACCAAGATCTCACGCAAACTTCTAATTAATGAACTACTTCTTTTACTGCTTTATTGTACCAAAAAAAACCAAAAAACTAGCGCAATTTACTTTTTGAACTGTCTGCATGACACATAACATTAAATTAAATTCGAATAAACAAATCGGAAAATAAACAAAGTTCTCACATGCACGCAATTTCAAAAACACACACAAAATTCGCTTCATAAAAAGTGTTTTGGACATTAGAAGTCGATTAAAGTGTTGGGAGCGGAAGTGTCCAAAAGTGATGGATTCGCTGCGGCCTAAACTTCCTTTCCATCTCAACTAACTGTGATCCTACTCAACCAAAAATGGAGACGGCCGCATGGAGCGAAAGTGAAACGAGGATTTTCAGTGCCTCATTGTTTTTGGCTATCTTCCCCGTTTTGCACACAAAACAAGACGAAATCTTTTCGCAAACATAGAACCGACGTGCCGCCGAAATTCTCCAACAACCTTTCGTCCACATTTGCTCGGATTTTTCGCTTACATCGTCTTTTGAACGCGTGTTTTAATATACTTTTAATGGGCCTTTTAATTTAGTTGCACAATTTGTAACGAAAACGAAAGATGTTTGTTCTAAAAACTGCACAAGTCAATTAAGCTTTGTAGAGTTAATTAAACTTTGTAGAAATTAGAATTACTCAATTTAACGACGAGCAGTCATAAAACAAAGCATAATAGACACATAAACGCAAAAACAGAAAGTGGCGGTTAAAAAATGCGAAAAAGTTGCGCTCCCATTCAACATGCTCTGCACTTGTTTCAAAAGACCCGAAATTCGGAATGGCCAGCGGCGAATGTCCACACAAGCGTGTTTCTACGGCAAACCAAGTGCTGAAAACAAGTGGTCATTTGTCTCCACCCTCACGCACTCATGGCCAAATGACGGAAACGGTTCAAGGAATGAAGTGACAGTTGTTGTGTAACAAGTTGTTAGATAACAGATTAGTTTAATTCGTTTTAAAGCATTGTTTTGGTTCTTCAGCTCAACAAATACATGGAAGTCATTGGGGCACATAAAAGAGGCAAAATTTCCGGAATCCAGACAAATAGCTCAAGTAAATTGCGACCCCGAAACCTAATTTAAGAAGCTTGGAAGCAATTCAGTCGCGACTCAAAATCCCCGATAAACGAGATCGAGCGCGTTTTGGGCCATTTGAGTCTCGGCCAAATAGTTTTTCTATTCCCTAGCCATTCAAGACAATTTCAATTGAGCAACGGAACCTATAGTTTTAAACTTATCATCAATTTTTACTTACAACACAAAATTGTCTTTATATCAGCTGTAAAGTGTTCAATCAAAAATTAAATTTGTTTTGAAGAAACAAAAGATTGACTTATCAATATGTTGAAGAGTTAAAAAACACTTAAAAATAGTTGATGAAGTTGCAAGCAGTTTTGCATTTTAGTGTTGAATTGTTTAAACAAACAACTTAACTACTTTTAAAATAATTAATTAAAAACAAACCTCTTTCATGGCTCGCGTTGACAATTCAATAACGTTGCCTTCCAACTAATTTTAACTTATTCATTTGCTGTTGCAATGTGCTTATTTTGTTCGAAAAGAAGAAACGCGAATGAGTAAGCTTTTGAAATGAAAATTGCCGATTCGATGCAATCACTTTTGTCGAATGACTTTGTGAACGAAACAATGAATGTTTGAGAGCTCAATAAAACTTTATTTACAGCGTTCAGGAATGTTAGAATTTTGAATCATTTTCGGACGTATGTACATTTCCGGATCACAGTCATTTAATAAACGGGCGATATGTCAACGTAAATGGAAGGAATCACAATGAAGTTTGCGTAGATCGAACAAATAAACACGTAAACTGGTCATTAATTTCTCAGGCAAAACTACTGGCACGTAAAATAGAAATCTCAAACTATGGAAAGTGAAAGTACAATGAACATTTAAGTAACTGTATGGTGAATTTCGTGCTTCTCCGTTTCGACATCAAACCATTCGTTTGTTGACGTTGGATGTGATTCGTCGGAGTGAACGTGAAAGAGCTTGGCTTTTGGCAAGTCTAAGCTGATTGAGTGGTCAACTGAACTTGCCGATTCTCTACTTGGTCTATGTTGATCGGATAGGCAATTGCGTGGGTAGATTTGCATCTGAAATGTTTTTAATTAGCAACTTGTTAAACACAATGTTAAACATACCAAATGTTTGACTAGTTTATTGTCCAGATCCAAGCCCCAAAGACGTTGTTCGAAAGCATCAACGGAAATGGCACGCAAGTAGATAGGCATTGGTTTCCAGTAAAGACCGGCTGGATTTGCCATCGATAACGAACGTAAACGATAGACTTGATTGTTTTCCATAGCCAGGCCATAGACAGCATTATCAGCAACTGCAAGTTCGGACATTCGGACATCGTTGCAAGTCTGAAATAGTTGTTGTTCATTTTTAAGTTGGCTTTGTGAAAAAGCAAACTGACCTCCGACCACAATAATCCACTGCGTCCAGCTTCGCTTACGTCGCATCTAGCCCACATTCGGTAAGCAGCCGATGAAATAACCCAAACAAACTTGCCGGATGGAGAGCATCGAATCTGCAAAATGAACGCTTGCTATAACAAGTACCTGTAATCAAAACTTACTTGATCCAACTTCTCTCCACGAGCCATATTCATTGGGGTGTCTACAAAACGCCACGATGTTTCAGCTGGATTTGACTTCAAATCCGAATGCCACACACATCCGTCACTTGTAAGAGCCCATAAAGATTGAGAAGATGCGGCAAACGAAATTATTGTTGATGCTAAAAGACTGTTTACATTTAAAGTGCTTTTTAAGAAACTTACACAAATCGTTACAGTTCAACAGATGCCAGTTTTTTCCACGAGGAGTCAAGCCGTGAATTCAAATTGTCTCTGACATGAAGTATTCCACAAGAATCAAGAACATATAGGCAGTCTTTTGCAGCACTTAACGCTACTATCGAACAGCGAGAATCAAATGAAGGCAGTGAAGTTAGGTTTCTGTTTTGAGTTGAGAATGCATAAATTTCGCCGTTCGGCTGACAAACATAGATTTGATCTGTAAGTATAACTCTTCAGTCACATAGCGCAATAACTAAAAATTACCATTAGTTTCTCCAACGAATCCGCTTGCACTCAAAAGTCCGAAATTATCATTTAATGTTATCCGTTTCGGTATAACCCAGTGTGTCGAGTGCGCAGTTAGTGGTTGTCGAGCGCTTAAGATGAACTTTCCAACATTTATAAACACACCAGCTGCACAGACTTTCAAACGCCAATTTTGAATGCGTTCGAACTTCTTCATATGTTGAGTCAAAACTGCATTGGTAGGCGAGCAAACCTAAACTTTTCTTGTTATGTTATGAGTTCTAAAATCTGACCTGATACCAAACGCCGCTTCCAAACGGTCTGTTTTCGTCGACACCATTACAAATCCACAACTTTCCCTTCAGTGTCCAGCCCAAAGCCCGTTTGTTCGTATAAAGCAATGCTGACCAGTGGATGTGGTCCGATAATGCTTCCTTCCACCCAATCTGTGCCCATTGGACAATGCTTTATTCCAACTCGTACGACAAGAGATCCAGTATCGGCTTTAAGTCCCCACACTGCGTGATCAGTTGCCGTTATTTGATTTAGTTGATACGGACATTCGGCTCGGTAAAATATTCCCATTTCTGGCAACTTCATTTGAACACACACCTGAAACAAAACATCTGTAATCAAAACTGCTCTCAAAAGCTTACCCCGTAAGTTGTTAAATACCAAGCAGTTGATGATGTCAGCACAACCGATTCAACTTTTCCTTCGTTTGCTTGCTCAAGCCAATGCGTTGAAAACGGAGACATAGGGTCTAGTTTACAAGGAGCAAAAGCAACTCCGCTTTCAACGCGCCACAACAAATTTCCAGCATCTAGAATGACAATTAGTGTTTCAAATAAGCTCTTCGAAAAAGCTCACCGCTAACGGCCACCAAACTTCCAGGATATTTAAGTTGAGTCCAGTCACCGCCCAAAATTCCATTGTCTACCGACTCAAAGAGTCTATATTGCGGCCTCTCTCGACGTTTGTTTGAACAGATCACCATATAGTTAGCACACGCATCAAACCAAGTAGCTTTGTAAGGCAATTGAATCTAAAATTAACTGATTAGTGAAAATCAGCACAAAAGACTTACTCTATTCCAAACATCTGTTCTCTGGTTTGCTTGTTTTGCAACCAAACTGTACTCGGCATTCGATGTTCCAAGTGATTGTTGACGATCACTAACTGAAGACTCGCTTGTTGGAATGAAAGCTTGACGACGTGCTGGCAACTTCATCTTCAATTGCTTGTTTGTTAATTGCATGCTCAATTGACTGGATGCTTTCAGAGTCGTCTAACACTCCCTCGTCATTTGTTTCGTTGTCAGAAATGTCGGTTGGAGTGTGCAGAGACTCTTGATCCACTTCAATCTTTGTTTCAATCTTTGGCTCTTCGATAGTCATTCCAATTTGTGTCATTTCGTCATTAATGAAAGATGTCGATTGTTCTTGCTGATTTGACGTATCAAGTAATTCGAATTGCCCTACTCCCAAGACTAAAATCACACAAATTACAAAGATTGTTTTTAAAACAAACCTCCTAACAGCTTGTCCAAATTTTCAACACAAACAGTTTCTGTTTCCGCTTCTTTTGGCATCGTTTCTTGGCTTTCAGGTGCGGCTTGTTCTCTTTGCGCCTCAGTGGTTTGACTACTTGTTGACTTGTCCATCCTTCTATAGCGACTCCGGTGCTTTACTTGGACCGTTGGCTCCAAAACAACTTCGTTTGTGCTTTCGTCCAATGCAGTTTGTGAAAAAGACGAGTGAGTAGACTGTTCTTGGTCGCTTGATTCGTGCACTTCTTGTGTGGAATCTGGCTGGTTGTTAAACGATTGCTGCTTGAAGTTTTCAAACAGATTAGTGAAGTTGCTGGCCAGCTTTTGACTGAAGTTGAAAATGAATTAACGTGGTCTTTCTTGAAAGCAAACCTGTATTCTCCGACAACAGCTGAGCTTTCGGCCAAACTTAGATTTTGTGGCAGTTGAATGGGCGCTTGAAATTGTTCGAATTCGCCTGCCGCTGTAAACTTTTGGAACCATTTCTTTGAAGAACTTTGAGCAGCCGACGAAAGCGATGAAAGAAGTGATGATTTGCCGTCTAAAATGAGATCTTGATTATTTAAAACTACTGTTTCTATCACTTTGATATACAATCATGTCCACTGGCGGAGGATCTGCAGCAAGGCGAATGAGCTTTTGAGTTGAAGTCAGAACAAAGATCTCTTCAGTTTGCTCGTCGTAAACACTTTCTAATATCTAAACAATCGCTCAGTTTGATAGTAAACTTAGATGAACGTACTGTTAAATCCTCAGAGTTCTTCAGTTGACATCTCAAATCAACAAGCAGTATTTGACCGAATGAGCCTAGTTTTTCTTCTCCGAGTTTTTCCAGTAAATAGAGTTTGTCAATTGAGTGCAAAAGCAGCTTTGAGGTGTAAAAGTGAGCAGATCCGTTTGCAAAGTCATCCATTGTCCAAACGGTGCGACTAAAGTCAAAAATATCATGGGAGTATTTTTAGAATTCTACCTTGGCTCGCGCTGAACGCCTCCAACGATAACTTCGGGCAGTGTTTGAGGCTTCAAGATCGATTCACTCAAATCACAAATCACTTCCAACTCGCTTTTTCCAATTGAAAACCGAAGCAACCTAGCATCTTGCAACAAGAATATCAATTCTATGTTTGAACTCCAAAGCCCAATTGGTCGTTGTGGCAATTCTGCGTGCACAAGGACGTTGTGTTGACTGCCATTTGGATTTTCTTCGCTGTCGCTTATGTCAAATATTGTAAACGAGTGAGTGAAACACGCGACAAGGTAATTGGAAGTCGATTGCATGAAGCGAATAGGTTCTTGGCCGTCATAAACAAACTCGGTTGTGTAAATTTCCTAAAAACAGCAGTGCTTTAAATGCTGAAATAATTAAAGAGCTTACCTCATTAAAGTCTGCTTTTACACAAAGAATAAGACCTGTAACATCGCCACTGTAAATAACTTGGCCGTTTGGACTCCATTGGATGCAAACGATTTCGTGTTCTTTGTGCAAGTTCTCATGAATTGATTGCTTTAACTAAAAATTGACATTGTTTAGGCGTTAACTTCACGAACACACCTTTCTGTTTGCGCCAGGTTTTCCGGAAGGCAAACAAATAAGAATTAAAGTGCCGGATTTGTGCCCAATTGCCAAAAAGTTGTGTTCTTCTCGGCAAAACCATCCTTGGCACGTGCAAACTTCGTTGTAAGTTGTTCTCAGTCTAAACAACAAAGATTAAAAACAATTCTGCATCTAAACAAACACTTACGCTTTTAAAGCTCTTCCGTATTCTCGATTGAACAAAAACAATGCTCCACATCGACTGCCCAATGAGATAAAGTTCGGCGAGATGTTTAGAGAAGAAAGCTTTACTTTTAGTGTTCCAAAATCAAAATACTCCGGCACCTAAACGTACAAAGTCAAGTAATCAATTTGTTTGTTGAAACAACCTCCTGCAAAATTCCGACACAGTTATCAAGATAAAGCCGCTTGCTGTCACATGATTCATTTGAGGACGATCGTTGTTCTTCTTCTTTTTCATCCATCTGCTCTGGCCATAACAATTAAAGAATAAATGGAAAAGAAGTAAATTCTATCACATCACATAAACCGGAATGAATAAACAAAATTTGAAGTTTGTCAAAAATGCTTTGAAAATGAGCGGTTGAAGAGGACGCAATTCCCGCACAGATTATGTGTTTATGGTCGGTGGAAAAACGAACTGTTTGAATTGGGTGAACGTTGGCGGGTTCCTTATGCGGATCAATCAGTTTGATAGGTTAATTAGTTGTTAGAACCATTTGGCAGTTTGACTAAGTTATTCTTTGATTTGATCTGTTTTTGACTGCTTAGAATTTGTTGAGTTTTGTGTTACAGTAATCTTTCAAGTGCTTGAACGCTATTTATTGTTTATGCCAAAGTTTAATATTGGTAGTTGATATTGATTTCCTGGAAACTAGGAAACGCTCAAGATTAATCAAACAGTTTATAAGTTGAGCATTTGTTTGAGTGTTTGAGTGCTTTCGCATGCAATAAATTCTCACATCACGGCAACCGGAGTCCAATCGATTGGAAAAGAGTTTGTCCATTGCTTCGTGTGTTTTTTGTTTTCCTGCACACCCCTTAGTTGCCATTCGAGTGCTGTTAGTCATTTTTGAGAAAAGTCGCCAAAAACAGGCGCTTCGTCGTAATGCCGTTTCCTTGTCGATTGCTTGATGAGTGGACACTCTTTGGACGAGCATGTGTTTTGGAATTTGCAACACCTTTAGTAATTTTTATTAACTTTACTATTTCCTGATCTTTAAACGCTTAGAGTTGAGTTGGAATTGATTGTTCGGAAGCTGTTTGTTGAAGCTGTTTGTTGGAATTAACTTCGAGGCGCTCTTCTTTTCGCGGGAAGGTTACGAGCGCGCGTAATTTTCAAACCAAGAGCTCCCATCCGTGCTGACCACGCAAAACCTGTGTGCTGACGTGAAGATAAAAGTTTGTTTAAACATGCTTTAAATGTTCTTTAAACATGCTTTGATTTCTTACAGTTTATGTGATTGTTTAAAGCATTCAACTTTCGAATACTTCGAGGATTTGTGAGTTCTTCGCACAACTGCATGCGAATACTTAGGAGTGCTTAGCAGCTTAGCAGTGCTTAGCCAGGCAATCAATTATCACACATCTGCAAACACATCCCGCCCTGACCAAAGTCTTGTTTGCGCGCTGACCTTTCCTTCTCCTAATCTCTGACCACTCTCTGCGTTGCTTGTGTTTTTTGGCGAAAAAACGCACGCACATAAGCAGATCGGCGCACCAGTGCTCACTTCTTCCTCAGTTCGTTCTTGGTTGCCAGCGTTCGGCTCTTCGTTTGTTCGCTTGCGGTGGTGATGGACAAAGCTTTTGGCTTGTGTTCCACATTGGACTCTCTTGCTACCGCCCTTCTCCTAATTGCCCTGATTTCTGCCTAGCCCGATCACCGTCACTCTCTTGTTAAATGCACAGGCCTACTCGGACCACCGTCAACAACAAGTCTTTGATCAGTGTCGGACAATAGCAGCAGCGAATCATGATGGCCACTAAACGACTCAACAATCTCGTTCCTGCTGCATAATTTGCTTCTGTTTCACCGCATCTGTTGTTTTGCTTGATTGAATCATTTAAAGTGTTTGAATGTTTGAGAATGGTTATGAATTAGTTAAGTTGTTTAAACATTCAGTTAGTTAGCACACAAATTAGTACAGCGCTAAGGTTCTCATACTCACACAGTTAGATTGCACATTCGCATGCTTCAGTCCTTTTTATTGATTCTCGATGTTAGCGCTCCCGCATTTCCTTTTATGCAAACGTTTAAATTTCCAACGTCCAGCGAGCAAGCGAGTTCGTCCCAAAACGAATGTCCGCATTTTTAACATTGCCGCGCTCTTGAATACCGTAGATTGCAAGAGGCCGTTTTCGCCGTTTGTTAAGCTTTCTACTATTGATATTCTGTGACTTTAGCGATCTTTTCACAGATTAACTACTTCTGGTGTCAAATGATTTTGTGAGCTTCGAGCGCCTTGGTTAATTTATGCGTGAATTAGATGGCGGTTTCTTTTCGTTTTAAATTTTGGCGCGCTTTCCTCCGCTCACCGAAACCACTAATTATTCTCATTTCAGGGTTCTCTCTAAGTAAAGTTTCTCTAGTAAAATTTTTTTAAGTTTTTTTAAAAAAATTTTTGTAAGCCGTCACCTTTTCGAGTAGTACAGCAAAATGAGCGGAGAAAACGCAACCAACAATGGAGACAGTCAGAGCCAAAAAGGCGCCGAAGATCGGTAAGCATTAAATCGACTGGCCCGTATTTATTCGACTCCGTTTCAGCAAGATTTTCGTCGGCGGAATTGGTGCCGAAGTGACTAACGAGGACCTCCAGCAGCACTTCTCACAATTCGGTGAGGTCAGTCAGGCTCAGGTTAAAATTGACCGTGCCACCGGACGCTCTCGCGGATTTGCTTTTGTTGAGTTTGGAACTTCGGATGCATGCCGCAAAGCACTCGACGAACGTGAACAGATCATCAAAGGCAAAACTTGTGAAATCAAGCCTGCCAAGTCGCGCGAAAACAAGAAGGTCTTCGTTGGCGGCATTCCAGCTGATCATCCAGGTATTCATTAAATTCTATTCTGCTGTTCTAAAAACTATGTTGTTTAGAGGAAGAATTGCGCAAGTATTTCGAGCAGTTCGGAAAGGTTGACGACGTTGAGTGGCCGTAAGTTCTAACTAACTTATCACTTTTATCAATCAGCATGTTGTTTAGATTCGACAAGCAGACCAAGACTCGTCGTAACTTCGCCTTCATTGTCTTTGAAGAAGAAGAAGCCACTGAAAGAGCTGTTGCTCAACCGAAGCACACCTTCAGTGATCGCGAAGTAAGCACATAAAGCTTCTTGCAAAACTTATTCCCTGTTTAGTGTGATGTCAAGAAGGCCGTTCCTCAGAGCCGTCGCTTCAACAACTTCCGTGGACAGATGGGTGGCGGCCCACGAGGATATGGGGCTGGAATGCCTCGTCAAATGCCAATGCACAATGCTGCTCCGTGGTACAACGGATGGAACCAAGTAAGCACTTTGTCTCCTTGACAGATGCAATAAACTTAAACTTGTTATAGATGAGCAACATGTACGGCGGCCAGTCTGGACAGCACAGCTCTGGAGGTTGGGGCGAATGGAATCCGTCGTCTTACGGCTACTTCCAAGGCGGACAACAAGGCAATTACGGATACGGAAGTAAGTTGCACTCTATGTTTGTTAAACTCTTGTCTTATTAACCACATAAATCAGCCTGTTTAACATTTAAAACTCAATAATACCTAGAATCTTCAGCCGCCGGATCTTACGACTACTCGCAGAATGGTGTCAACTCCAACCGCGGTGGCCAGAGCCAGAACGGATCCGTCTCTCAGCGTCAGGCTTACCAGTCTCAGTACTAAGGACGTCTCCAGCAATCCACATTAAGCACGAAGATCGTGCAGCCGAGTTCTCCCATCGTTTTGCTTCTCTAAAATTGCCTTTTGTAAGCACCCTCACACACACAACTCTCCAACCCTCTAACTTCATCTCTTCCCTTTATAGTTTACCATAAACAACCGTACAAAAATTGTTGACGGCTATTTTGTTTCTTTTATGTTGTTCAAACGATGCCGATAAACTTTTTTCGTAGCCATTCTCACTCTCTATCTAATTCGACTCGTTCGGTTGAGAAACAGCATCTTTTTCAAAGATCCTCTTTCACAATCCAAGCATGCTGCTTTCAGCACTTCGTCTGTTCGCGGTTTTTCTGTTCAAGAGAAGATGAGCACTTTTCGAATTTGTAGATACTGCTCTCTCTCTTCTAGCGTAGTCTTCGGACTTTCTTATGCAAGCCGACACCGTTTGCTTGTTCGTTATTGTTTTGAGTACTTTTCATCGAGTTTTTAAGCGGAAGACTTCTCTAAATCATTTTACAAAGGAACATCCGAAAACACCTAAGGAACTTAATTGTTGGGTTGGCGCGTTGATTTCGACTTGTCAGCTCAATCACATCAATGCAATAGTTGTTTTTCTTGTTTCGACGGACTCCGACGTCTTTAACTGGTCCAAATTCAAACCCACCGAAAACCTCATTCTCCCAAACAAAACCATGCCACTGTCTTCTTCGTCGACGATTCTCCTCCGAATCTTCTGTGCGCGCCCTCCAACTTGTTGTTTGTTTGTTGTTGTTTTTGCGTTGGAATCTGGACTTCTTGCCTCTTGAGCGCGCACTTGTTTATTCATTGGCCGACTCCACCAAGACGAATGGCTGGCTTGTTAGATCTGAATCGACGCGCAATTTTGTTTCAAACATAGGTTGCGCTAAGGTGTTCGATCCAAACGCTGCAGCTCATTTGTCGTCCAATTCTGTCCATCCAACCAACACTTCCACGATTTTGTCTGCGTTTTTAGAGGGCCGAACTGTAAAGTTGTCCATCATCTTTGCCCACACACAACTGCATCCTATAATGACCACTTGTTGTTTTGGTAAACATCCGCTTGTCTTATGTTTCTTCTCCTCCTCTCATCAATATTTTTACCCCGTCTCCTTAACGAATATTTTGCGACTCGGCAACTAAAATAAAGATAATCGTGTGAAATCGTTTATTCAAGCACTCGTTAAAGCTGCTGACAAGTGAAATGGCATTGAAATGTTTGATGAGCGAAAAAAGAATGGAATGTTAAATGTTCGACTAGAGACCAGTAATTAAATACTTAGAATAACTGAAATGCTTTTTAGATCTACTTAGATGCCTTTTAGTCTACTTAAATGCCTTTTGTTTATATCTGCTTTGTTTTGAATGGCAGATCGTTGCGTTCGTAAGCTGTTTCGGCAACAACGAATTTGGCCATTAAAAATGGAGTCGGCACAGTTGCCAGGTGAAATAGAGAGTGAGCATCGATTGTCCAAAATATCGGTGGAAAGTCGTATATCTCGAACAAAGCTGAACCAAGACCGATAGCAATTATTTGGAGCAGACTTTTGAGTGATGGCCGATAAGTGCCTGACAACCTAAAACTGCGTTTCAATATTTTAAGTCTTTACTTGGTTCCGTACCACTCTTTTAGTATCCACAAAACATAGACTGCTGCTGTCAAGACGGAAAGCCCGACACAGCAGCGCATATTGTGGCCATAATCAAATGAAGCTCGGCTAAATAGATAATGCACATGTCGCGAGTACAGCAACGCGATAACTGTAAAGATTATTTTTGATATCGTTTGATTTTGATGTAAGAAAGGCATAGTAAGCATTAAGCTTGCATAAAATGCGTAGAATATGAGAGCAGCGGCGCCAAAATAGTCCAGATATTCTGTAAGCCAAAAGTCTCTCGAATGAAATACCATGGAAAAGATCCAGCAAACAATTCCAACGAGCGCGTAGCCGATCCAAACATTTCGCATCCGTGATTTCTTTGGCACTTTTAACCAAATTTCATTTAAAAGCCAAAAGCAGGCGCATAGATTGAATAGCGAAAAGAGTGTGGAAGCTGGTTCTTGAATCAGAATTACAAACGGGCCGATTTGACTAGATATTGAAGCGAATGGCCATTTACCGAAAAACTGAGGGACATTGGAGTATTTTTTGAAGAACTCAACAGTTTTCCACATGCAGCTGTAACGACAACTAAACTTAACTCGTTTATTTACGTTGAAAAGCGTTCAACCTACTCAAAACACGATTTTTGGGTCCACTTGTAATAATCTGGCCGAATTGGACAATCTAGTCGAGCCATACAGTCTGCCGTGCATAATTGAAAGTCCTGATTTAAGTCTCCGGACGAACCAAACGCATCTTCTATTATGCTGAAAAGAAACGCTCCCGCGAAAACATCGCACAACCGCATCAGATGCACTTGCTTCAACTAAACTTGAAACATGTTTTTGTTTTAAGAGGTTTTAAAAGTAGATCGAATGCCGATTCAGTTAACAGTTTATTCCAGCCAGCTAGTCGATTAAACAAATCTATTTATTAGAGCAAAAGACAAAATTTGGCCACACAAGAGGAGGTAAAGTCTTAGCTTACGCACACACATAACTCGGTATAATTTAAAAAATTTACGTGGACTTTAAAAGTGTAGGATTGAGATCAGCTCCACAGCTACTACAAATTGGAAATCTAAAAGACAATTTGACAAACCGCATCAAAATTCCCAAAACCCGTACGGCGAAATAATCAGCAAAATTGCAGTAATAGAAATCCCGATAACTGTTCAACTAAATACACATTGAGTACCCATTTGGAGAGCTTTGAAGAAACGAATTTCAGAAGAAAGACACGAAATGGCTGCAATTCGACTTTCAAAAGATGTCATCTGCGGTTACGAGTCGGCTTAGGTTCGGTTAGACGTATTGTCATTATGTAGAAGAGGACTGGAGATGGCAGAATAAGAGCAAATATGAGCCAAGATGTCCAATCAGTTAGGTCGGGTGGCGGTGTAAAGTACATTGCGAACATTCCGTATCCAAAAGAGCAGCAAGTGAACTACGACTAGCATCAAAGTCTCCGCACTTGTTGCAATATGCTTCACCATTTCGAGCACGCTTTTTCGACCTTCCAGTGCGAGATGAATGGAATTTGAGAACAAGGCCGTGAAAACTGTCAAATTTGAGAACATCTGATAGATGAAACCGCCCTGGAATTGAAATGTTGGTTAAACTTAGAACTTTAAACTCACCAAAATCGCATGGATCAAACTCATAACCGGAATTGTCCACAAAGCTGCATAGTAGGGTGCAGGCGGAAGTTTCGTGCCCAATTGATTAGAAATAATGTACAACGACGATCGCAAAGTAATCAAAGCTCCCAGCGAAAAGCCATAAACAACGAAAGGCAACGAATAGAGTGGGATAAACCACTTCATAGGTGCATCGAAGTGTATGCGTGTAGTTGATTACTGGATTTTGAAACAGTGAGTACCACTCGCCAAACTTCCCTTTGCGACAACCGTAGACTTCGAATGAGCCAATAGGACTAAAAACGAGCATTGCGGCAAGCAAGCCAGTTGTTGATTCAGCAGCTGCACATATTAATTGAATAATCATCCATTTTGTAGGTCTAAATGTTACTCATGCACGTTGGGCCTTTAGAATAAAAATTACTTACATGTTTTTATGTCTATTTCTCTGGTCAGATTTTGAATGAACTTTGATGTATATCCCGTTAACGAAGAGAGGAAGGATGGCATGAAATATAAAGAAGGTGTAGTCGTAAGTACGAAGCGGTTGTGTACAAGGTTCACACTTGAAGCTATCCACGTTGCGATAACCTAAATTTGAGTTTTAAATAGATCTAGATTTAAAATTAGACTCACCCCTAAAACTCGTTTGTTTCCGGGCGTCAAACTTATCAAATTATTGATTTAATAATTTTGACTACTTTTGCTGATTTAATCAAAGGAAAATTAGATCTCTTAAGAAGCTAAAAACGAATGAACAAACCATGGACAAGGCCCGCATTTGCTATACAAGTTCAACTGATCACTTCCATTTACGGGAACACGCCCACAAAATCCAGGGCAATAATCTGAGTCCATCCAATAGCTAAATTCACATACTACTTGGTGGAGCGTCCAGCTTCTTAGCATTGGACTTTAAATTATAAATACCCGTCGACGTCTTTCGCTAAATGTACGCTAATTTATATTGCAAACAGCCAAAACTCCAAATATTCACTCGAACAAAACGAGCTACACAAACAAATAAAGCCAACAATTAAGATGCATGTTCTTTATTCTTGATAGAAATCTGAGTCTCTCGAGCTTTTTGATAAGACTGAATACCTTGACTTGTCCAATAGACGGTGAAAAGACTTAATAAGATTGTAAAAGAAATCCCTGATAGAATGACGTAAGTGATAACCGGAAAATTATTGATTAAGTAGGACGACAATCCAACATTGGCACGGATATGTAAGTGACGCTGAAGATACCTAAAAGTTTAAAACATAAAAACAACCAATAAATCGCAATTAACCTGTATGAATCTGTTCTGAACTTGTACTACGACAAACTTGGCTGGTCTTGAAAAAGTCTCTCGGAAATCGGACGGAAAATCAACAATAACTTTGTTCACGCCACCATCGCCAAGAAGCCCAACAAGGTAAAGAGGTAAGAATGCCCAGTTGCGAAGCTAAATCAAGCATTATTGGAATAATGTAAAAATACTTACCCAAATGTACCAGCCATAAAAACCCGCACTAGTAACTCGAACTGTTTTCTTGATAACTGCTAGTGTTTCTGCTTTATCATCTCTAACTTCTACTTGAGCCAAAAACAAGCCAGTTGCTCGCAAAATTTCGACGTCTATTATGTCCATACTTAATGCAAATCTGTATCGGTAACCTCCATCAAACGCAATGTTTCTCTAAAGCAAAAAATCATCAAATAACTACAAGCAATTTTACCTCGTCGAAGATGATTTCAGCTTCGGGAAATGAACAAACTCCATGAAGCTGATCAGTGCAAGTATGAAAAGTGAATTCTAGCGGTTCATTTAGCTCAACAAAAGGCACAGCAAGTAAGTATCGAATGAATAGAGGCAGAAGTAATGAAGCAAAGAAAAGAGCAGCAAGCTGAACGATCAAAATAAATATTTTGCCCGGCGTTACATTGGCTTGATTGCGAACGAGACGGAACGTTGAAGGAATTTCTTGTATTGGTACCATATAGTGGCAATCAACTTAGCATCTGGATTCTAAAATTAAGTAAACATTAGCGTCAATTAAAGATGTTGCCAAAACACGAGTTGCAAGCCAATAAACCAAAACACGGTTTGCATCAGTACGTAAAATTCCCTTCGAATGTCAGTTTTTAGTCTGGGAATGTGGTCATGGAATGTCAAAGTTGTGTTAAACGTATTCGTGTGCTTTTAGATTAACTGTTAGATTTGCAAATGTTAAGTGACAAAAAAATCCTTGTTAACATTAATCTTTTTGAACAATAAGAATATTGATTGCAATCGATTAAGAACTGCTGATTAATTGTTTTGCAACAAGCACTTTTTTGCGCTTACAAGATGACAATTTTGTTTTGCCAAAGCGGCAGAGAGGATGTGCGTTATCACGGTCAGCCAAAAAGACTGTTAATTGAATAATAAACTATTGGAAGGGCAGGCTTGTGCACGGATTACCGGCAGCAATCTTAGCTTTAATTGGTGAGAACATCTTTCTTCGCAATAAATGCCGTTCTGTGCGTGCGTATTTTGCATTCTTGCGTTGCATTTACATCACAAGATCTTTAAGTTTTTGCGCATTTCAATGTGATGTAAAATTCACTCGAGGAGTTACGTTTCAAAACTGCTCGTATTACGTCTACTGCGTGTTAGTTGCGTGTTGATGACGAGTGATTTACTGCGCTTGCGAGTTATTGCCGTGAAATCTTGAATATTCTGACATCCAAAGCATCAGCTTTAGTTCCGAAATGTCCGCTTTTGTTCCGGCCACAAACAGCACAAATGGAGGGCATCAAAGCCAAGTTCCTCCGAACAGCTTTAATTATCCACAATTGCCTTATTTTGCGCCGATGTTCAATCAGTATTTTCCAAATGGTTATCAACTCAATCCAGCTGGAAGTATTCCGAACGCCTTTCCAAATATGCAACATAATCCGGCTGCCCCTATGAATCCCATGAATACTCTTCACCATCAATCCCAGATTTCACAATTGCCCGTTGACTCGAACACGTTTCGATTTTTACAAAACAGCCAAATTTCGCTCTGCAACAACAACTTGAAGACCGATTTCATTGAGGTTAGTTTCAAGTGCTAAATGAGCTCACGTATTTGAATAATTTTAGCCAACTTCCATCAGTTCAATTCAAAACAACATGCTAGCCAACGATTTGAAGTCCAATTCAACAAACGATTCTTTGGGAAGCGGAGATTCCTCTCCACCTGTGGACGAAAATCGCACACCATCGCGCGCCATCAAGCCTAGTACAAAACTTAAAAAGGAGTTCAAGTCACCAGAAGAGGAGAATGCCTACCGAAATCGACGACAAAAGAACAACGAAGCTGCTCGTCAATCGCGAATCAGACGTATGGAATCTTTAAACCAAATTCGATATTTAAATCTAAGCATTTTAGGCCAACTTCGTGAACGTCAGTTGCAAGAAGAAAACGATCAGTTGAGGCAAGAAATCGATCAATGGAAACACAAATACAACAATCTTTTGCTCGCCCACAAACAACGAGACGAACAAGTGTTGTCTGAACTTCAAAATCTACAATAATAATTTTATTCAGTTGAACGGTGATATTTGTTATGTATGAAATTGTTATTTGTTAAGTTTTACGAGCTAATAAATTCCTCACTCCAACAACACGTTATCTTCACAGTGTCCGAATAGCCGTTTAAAGTTGGCAGATTCGAATAAAGCATGTTGAAATTTTGAACACGAAGTTTTCGCGCTTAACGAAACAAAAGACTTCTCGTTTACTAGATTTTGAAAATTCTTTATTTGATTTGCTAATTCGCACTGTTTAAGCATGCCTTTTAACTTTGTTAATTCCAGATGATCAAAAGAACCTTTGGCCGTCTTTTAGCAAGCAGAATCTTTTATAATGCACGCTTTCAACAATGCTCAACAAGTGCTAAGTCAATTGAAGAAATGGAACAAGAGTTTACGAATTTAAAGCTTCAATCTGGTATTCGTGACTTTTCAAAACAGCCGGAAAACGTTCTTATCGTGCATCCTAAAATTAGATGGGGTTCAAATGCAGATCCACGTGAAAATCTTGGCTTGAAACTGGAAGAAGCATGTGCTTTGTTGCAAACATTGCCTGGATTTTCAATAGCTAGGTAAACTTTACGCTTTCATCAGTTTTCAATCTATATTTTCAGCACAATGATCATCGGAACAGACTATAGTGTGCGGAAAAAGTTGATTTGGGGCCAAGGGCGATTAGATGCGTTAAAGGAACAGCAAGTTGAGATGCAATGCGACAGCTGTGATGATAAATATAGATATTCTATCGCCATATCAGCAGGTAACTGAATAAGCATTTTCATTAATATCCTATTGTTTTAGATTGCATTAAATGAGTGCTTGAATGTGCCAGTTTTTGATCGATACAATTTGGTTTTATGGATATTCAAACATTATGCACGAACTAAAGAGGCTCAATTACAGGTTGCATTGGCAGAAATTCCTTATGTCAAGTTTGTTTTTAAAGTATATTTTGCCTTTTACGTTTTATGTTTAGAGCAAGACTGAAGCATTCTGAGGCTTATGGATCTCCGACAGAGAATTTGCAAATTGGTGAATCTCATGCAGCACTTATATCTGGAAAAACTGACTGTTTTGAAGTTCTTCGGATTGCGTGAACACTCGTTGAGGAAGAAATTACGAGCTGTGGTGGAATCAAAAGCAGATGATTTTGAGCAAAAACGTCAACTGGCACAACGAAGAGCTCAGCGAACATTACTTGTTGCAGTTATTGGTTACACAGATGCGGGCAAAACAACATTGATCAAAAAGTTTGTTTTTTAGGTGTTGATGGATTTTTAAATTTTATTTTCAGTTTAACCGGCGCAACAGAAATATTCGGTGAAAATCGCTTGTTTGCTACATTAGACACGTCTCTTCACAATGCAGTTTTACCATCGAAGTGTTTGATATTTTTGGCCGACACTATTGGCTTTATTTCCGACTTGCCGATGAACTTGATTGCGTCTTTTGAAGCCACTCTTCGCCATGTCATTAATGCAGATTTGCTAAGTTCACATTGAAGACTTATCTCATCCAAATTTGAAAGCTCAGCGTGAAAATGTGTATCAAACGTTACGTGATTTGAAAGTTCGCGACGAGCTCATCAATTCTATGATTCATGTGAGCAACAAGATAGATCAGTTGTCACCAGAAAAGTTTGAAAAATTGCGCTTGTCTTCGAGTGAGAATATTTTCATCTCATGCCGAACTGGATCTGGTCTTCCAAGATTGGTTGATCATTTGGATAAGGTTGGTTTCGATGTGTTTTGTAGTATTAACTTGATAATTTTAGACTGTGCAAACAATTTCTGGTACAAAGAAGCGAATATTCCGTCTGAAGCCTGAGTCAAAGTTGATTTCTTATCTCTACAGCGAACGGTTGGTTTCAAAGGAGCCCGAAGTGCTCGAAGAACATTTGGAGTTCGAAGTATCGATGACAGATGAGCAATTCCATCGAATGAATGCGTACATGGCTTCTATAGGAAAGAAAGTTTCCAAAAGATAGTTCTTGTTAATAGTTGTTGTTGTTGATTTTTACAAATTTTTATAAATAGTTTATTTATACAAATGTTGGCAATTTTAGTTGATTGACTCAAAGCAAGAGATTTTAAAAGCGACAGAAAGCATTAGGCAATCAAAAATTGACTAGATATGAACAAAAATAGGCTGAATAGCAATGGCTGTGAGTAGGTTGGACAAGAAGCTGATTCTGTCGATCCAGCAGGCAAGCGAAGTGTTTGTGATTTCATAAGTTGCTTTTTGGTTCCGTTAAGAGAATAGAGATCGCCGTCTGGCTCTGTGTAGTTTGACATTCCATTGGTTTCTAAAAGTTGAGATTGAACATTTAAAACAATGCTTTAAAATATTGCCCATGTTGCTGTTTGCACTTGAAGATTTCCTTGCACCTGATTGGTGCTTTCGCAAGCCATCTATCCATTCGAGTCTAATTGTTTTAAGTTAAATAAGTGCTAATTGCCACTTAATAAAACTTACTTGCCGCTGGACAGAGGTTCAACATTCTTGCCGAACTTTCGCATATTCTTGTTTGGAAGAGGAATAGCACAAGTTGCACCGCCCCATTCTGAACAGAGTTTGCAAAAGTTTACTCGTTTTTGAAAAATTCCCAATTTTAACACTCATATCTCAATCTTCAAAGAAGTGCCCAAAGCTTTTTATAGAAGAGTTTATCAACTCGATCACAACAGACTTTTTTAGTCCTTTTCAATTTTTCAAAACGAGTAATTTTTCTTTGGAGTAAACTTTACAAACCTTGTTCAGAATTGCATTCACAGAAAAACGGAGGTGTGCCTTTTGTAGTTCGACAGGTTCCGTTGTTGTTGCAAGGATTAGGATCACAAGGTTCTAAGCAATTTTAAATATACGTTTTTAAAGATAAAACCTACTTTCGTCACAAGTAACTCCTCCAAATCCGGACATGCAAAAACAATCAAATGTAACCGAAAGTTTGTCTTTGCTTGGCTTATTTGTGCAAGGTCGCCTCCATTTTTGCACGGATGTTTGGCGCAAGGATCACGATCTAAATATAAGTGTCATTTAATATCACAGAGGTTTGGTGAGCTTTGTAATTGTTGGCATGCAACAAAATCTCAACTCAATAAACTTAAAAGTGTGAAAAGTGTACCGTTAAAATCAGTGCAGTTTCGGCCAATAAACCCATCAACACATTCACAACGGTAAGTCTTCTTCAACTTGTCGTACACGCATGTAGAGTTGTTTTGACAAGGACTCGACTCTTCGCAGATGTTTTCACTTGGCAACCGTGGTGCTTTTGATTTTACTAAAAGTGCAAAACACACGTGATAAACATAGCTTGTTAGAAGTTACCTGTTCCGTTTTGATTGTTACTTTCCACTTTTCCCTCGTAGATTTTGGCGTTCGGACGATCCAAGAATTTGGGTGAGTATGTAACAGGTTGTCGATCTTTAGTTGGACGTTGAATGTGGTGACGGTGTGGATGTTGGGTGTGAGGTTGAGTCGGAGCATGTGTAAACGGATGATATTTTTCGGCTTGAGTCAGGGCTTCAATTTCTACACAAATCAAAATTTAAAACACAAATTAGAATGTAAATGAAACGAATTAAACAGTTAAACGAAATAGAACTATTCAAAAACAGAAACTTAATTACACACCTTCTACTGGCGCTTCACATGTTTGTAGGCAAGAACTGTAGTCCGGAAAAAGATTGGCTGATATTCCAACACAACCGTCGTACCAAAACGCAACACACCGCATTTTTTGCTTGTCAAAGTAGTAATTTTGTCGCCAAAGTCCTCCATTACATTCGTCTCGATAGTGTTCATCAAATGCTTCCAAACAAGCCCGAGTCTTGTACCGGGGTTCTTCTTCGCAGAGCCACTGACATGTTAGCAAATCCTCAAACACGTTCCGAGACGATGTTTTGCACCCATCAAACCAAAAGAGCTGACAACTAAAAGGGATACAGTTAAGTTGTTTAATAAACTAAGTCCATAAAACTCACGTCATGGACGAGTGATCAAAGAAGTAGCGTTGTTCCCAATTTCCTCTGGAGCACGAATTTCTAAGCGCCGGGTCAAATTTGTCCCAACATCGATCTGCACAATTAACAAGTAGTGGAATTAGAGCGAATAAAAAAGAATCGAGAACTTTAAACATTTTAAACTTTTGAAAACTTCGAGTCACCCGATTTCATCCGTCATTTGAATCACACAAGCTACTAAATGCGAATTAAGTTATTGTCCAGCTGTAAAAGCGCGCAACATTCACGTTTTTTCTATTTTTGGAAAACACTTCAAGAACTCATAGGCATGCTTTTTGGCCAAAAAGAAGCGCTACCAACAATTTAAGTGTTTCAAAAGAGCTTGAACAACGCCGCAGGTGTCCGCGCCCAACTCCTTACACAACGGATAATCCATCTACAATTTGCCAGGCACCGCCAAACGGGTTAGAATTTCTGGCCGCAAGCCAAAGTGAACAATCAAATGCCGCGCAGTGGTCGTTTTGTCTTATAATGTTTGTTAGTTCAAAGCATGAAGTTCAACTTAAAAGATTAAATAGACCTAACTTGCACTATCATCAAAACAATGTCCATCTCGCGCATTTACAATTTAAATTTTCAGCTCCGGACATTTAGCCGTTTATGGAAATTGATTCTTGGGCACTTTGTGCGCGCTAACGCAATTCTCATCAATTCGGCACTCGGAGACATTGAAGACAAGTAATTGACAATGAATTTAATTGTGTTAATGTTGTACGGAGTAGTTTTAATTCTAAATTCTTGTTAGCAAAAGGAAACGCGCAATACACAAATATTTGCCTACTCAAATTTGGGTCCAATAAAATGCCGTTCGGGACAAGAAGCCAAAAGCGTTTTATTACCGTTTCGCACACATCTGCTCCCAAAATCTGCTTTCCATAAAACAACTTTAGAGATTTGGCGCAAAACTAAACCACAATGCTCAATTAACACGCTCGTAATTCTTTCTGCAAAATTAATTTGCTTAAAAGTATGAAAAGTCTTTTTGTGAATAAGCGCTTTAGGTAAGAAGTTAAAAAACGCGTACAATTAAGAACCGCTTCATTTGAGTTCGTTCAAGTGCAAAAACGTTTACAAAAAGTAAAAACATTCGTAATGTTTAGTGCCAAAATGAGCAGTGAATGTGACTAATGTAATTCGACCCGAATGTTTACAGTTTTGAAACTGAGAAGGCGTAATTATAAAATGTCTTGTCAACTTTAAATAAACTCGTTCAAACGTGACAAAAGATGAATTCCAGTCAAAATCTTATCAAAGCATTCAGGAAGTCGGCGAATTTCAACACAATTCAAAACACATAAACGTCTAAAATCCTTGCTTAAATCGTCCGTCTCTTTGATAAGTGACAAATTTGGTATCCGTCGTTTATGTGCCACAAAGACGGTCCCGCGCCTCCTAATTTTTCATCTAGCCACTATTGGCGATCCCTCGAGAATTGAATAAGGAGACCAAACGAATCAAGCCAAAAAACACACAAATCAAAAGCAAGTGGAAGAGATGAAAAATTGACTGTGCGATTTGTGTTTTTGGCCAAATTTGCTTGTTTTCGGAGACATTTGCAAACCGGATGAATCGCGCATAATTTGTGTTAAAAGTTAAAATAATGTTGAATTACCGGATTTTGCCAATACGTTTGTTTTGACACACATCTCGTCACAAGTGTAACTGAAAGTGAGCAGTCTTTTTGATGATTGATTTGAACTTACAGTTGAGAAAATATGTTCATGGAACTCGACTCGGTTATGCAACCGTCATACCAAAACATTGAGCACTTCTTGCTTGAATGATCCAGATAGTAATGCACATGCCATTCTTGTCCTTTCATGCACGGTTCTTTATACTTTTCGTCAAACCGATCGAGACAGCTCACTTAAAAGCTAGAATGTGCCTTTAGACCTTTCTTTTAAACTAACTCGGAGAAGTTGAACACTTTCTTCCATTGCCCGCAAATCCAGGCAAACATTCACAATAAAATGACCCAGGAGTGTTAATGCATTGAGAATTTGTGTCACACGGCCAATTAGCGGATGCGCACTCGTCGATATTTAAAAGCAAACATGAAATTGAAGTCAACTTAAAAAGACTTATCTGTGCAGTTCAAGCCATTTCCTTCAAATCCAACTCTACATTGACAACCATCACTTAAACAAACTGCGTTTTCGCTACAGTCACTGCAAGAAGGAGTCAGACTTGCTAGAAAAGCTTTGATATTGATAATCAGCATCTTTTAAAAACACACTCGGACCAACGTATTTGCATTCTGTCTTTCCATCACCGATGTAATTCTCTCCGCATTCACAACGATATGAACCAATTGTGTTTACACATCTAGCCTTTTCATGGCATTCCGCTTGCATTAAATCACATTCGTCCATGTCTATGCACTCACCTTGTTCTGTTTTCAAATAGCCTTTACGGCACTCACAAACATAAGAGTATTTAGAAATGGCTGTGCAAATTGATGTTCGGATGTCACAACGTTCGCATGCTAAAGTTTTGTTGTTATGAACTGCAAAGAAGTTACTTATACCAATTTGCGGGTCAAAACGTTCTCCACAAACTTGCTTGCATTGGTAGAGACTGTAAAACCTATTTTGATTGCCAGCAGCACATCCGTAATACAAAAAGTGTTCACACATCCCAGTAGCCGAGTTAAAGAAGTACCAAATTTGCCCACTTGACTCTTTGCCTGAGCACATTCCAGTATTCGGCTCCATTAAGCAAATTTCTTTAAAAAGAGGGCACAGTAAATTGCTTTTAATTTCAGTTCTTTACCTGGCATTTTGGTTTGATCTTTGAGTTTGTAAATGCACTCGTTTGTGCATCGCTGCTCGCTTGTGAATCTGTTTTGATTGCCCAAACATCCTAAATCATAATGTTTAATTGTTTGTAAGCAAAAGTAAAGTACCTCCATAATTGAAAGGCAAACACTGATTTTTAGAGCGATCGAAGTAAAATCGGCGTTGATAAAACTGGCATGGACCTCAAAACTCAATTTATATATACGTAAAGAATCTCTCAACTCTACCAGGATCAAGCGGCTGAGTGCATTGATCAAAATCTAAATAAATAGCGTTTGTTGTAGCGGCAACAAATAAAGCTTTTTGATACCTGCCAAAACACTCAACAAACAGTTGCCAAAAAGTGCAAAGAACACAAAAATCAACTCGACAGTCATTTTTGTTTATTCAAAGACATTTCAAGACAAACTTTTCGCTCAAACAAAACAAATGTCAAACGAAGACTTTAAGAGCATTCCGCCTTGTCTAAATTAAAAATGCATGTGTTGCGGATCATAACCATTTGTGACTTCTTTCCGACAAATAAACTTTTATGCGGGTGGGTGAAATTAACGTCTAATGATCAGTTGTGTTTGTTTCGAGGAATAGAGAAAAAAAATTGCTTTATAATTTATTGAATTCACTTGCAGTGTTTATTGTTTATTCAAACATGTAAAGCATTCAAGCAAATAAACAAACGTTTGAAATGCTCAAAACTTTTGTTAGGTTGAATTGTGTAAGTAAACTTAATTGTTTGCAATTGATTTAATTGAATGTAATTTGACCGTATTTACTGTATTCATTTGACTGAAAAGCTTTTTAAATGGTCAGATTTTTAGTGTTCAATGTTTTTTTATAAATTTAAGGTTGATTTACAAATTAATTCAATTTGCTTGCATTTAAACACTCAGCAATTACTTGAAAACAAACTTCCGAATCGATCCGAATTGTGCATGTGACGATTCAATGCACCAACTCTCAGCACGAAAACGCGCCTAGCATGCCAAAAGCAGGAGTGTATTTGTGCGAACAAAAAACTCGGCACTTCATGTCTTGGGATTTTTTGTAGTTTTTGCGTGCAAACCTCATAACTTGTTTGCCAACTTCACACGAATTTCTAGATGAAACATGGCAACGCACTACCGATTATTTGAATTGTGACGTCAAGCAGGACTTGCGCGCTAGTTGACCGAATCCAACCAAAGGTCGTGTTTGCCAACCCGGACCGATCGTTTCGTGCGCCTTCTGATTTTTCTTGTAATTATGGACACACGTTCTTCCAAACGAACCAGCAGTAACAGGAAGCATAATCAGACGCACATCTCGGTGACAAAACCAATTGTAAGTGTTTTTCGATTTTTGAAGCTTTGCGATTTGCAAACATCATTTCCAGTAATTGTTTCTAGTGATTGCTTTCTTTTGAAGTTTAAAATTATGCAGATGTGCATTTTCATTCCATTTTTGACAAAAATTGATTTGACGCTTTTTCTAAACTTGTTCCCACCTAATCAGCAAAAAGTGTTATCTCGAACGCAAAAGCCCGATCGATCTCGAGATTTTACATCTTGATAATTAGAAGCGGCCTTCTAGTGTCTATTTTTGGAGAACAATCAGCTGTGTGTTTTATCATCGCGTTGGGAGGCCGTTTGCTTGCCCGGCTTTCTGCTTAATTGGCACTTGTTTACAACAAAGCGAACGTAAACAAGTCAACTGTTTGTTTGGCACTCGGCCGCTTCAAACAATCTAAACACTAATTTGAATGATTTGAATGAACTCATTTTGTTTAGACGAAACGGACAAAGGCAAAACGTACCACAAAACACGAATCAAGTCCAACGGGAAGTTCAACAGGAATGGATGCGCTGGATTCAAGGTATTCGATGTTTGTTCAATTTCTATGAAATCGTTGTTTAGGATCCAAACGCGAAGTCAATCCAAACTTGCTAAAAATACCTCACCAACTTCATCAAAATGGCTTAAAGAGTTTCAAGGCATGACGAAATTTGAGCAAATGTCTGCGCTCGAATCTTTAGTTGGCGCCTGTTTACCGACACAACTGCGTCATTTGCAATGTCTAGTCGAACCACTACTTCAAAAAGTATGTCTTTTTCTCAACTCTGTTTGTTCAACGTTTAAATCCATTCAAACTTTATTTGTTTTAATTTGTATTTTTTAGGACTTCATTAGCTTGTTGCCCAGAGAAGTGAGCTTTTAATTGTGGTTATTTATTTAAGGTGCATATGTTTAGATCTCCACATACATTATATCGCTTCTGTCCCCGAATGACATGGTGAGTGCCGCAAAAACATGTCGATATTGGAGAGCTTTGTGTGAAGATAACTTCTTGTGGAAGCAGAAATGCAACGAGGCGGGAATAAAACAAGGAATGACTCCAAAGTGAGTTCTTTAAAGCTTTTACACAGCATCCAAAGCACTTTTTCAGCTTGGCACGCCGACATTATTGGGAACAAATTACACGTCAAAACGAGGATCCAGACATGCCTACTTATGAATCAAGCAAACCAACCGAAGTTCAACTGTTTGACTCTAAGAACAACAACTGCTTTGAACGCGCACGCTGGAAAGCCATTTATTTGAGGTGATTAAACTAGTCAAGCATCCAAAGTTGTTACATTCGTTGTTTTAGACATCAAAGGATCCGCCAGAATTGGTTTAGCAATAACCCAACATCTCAAGTTAATTTGCCGCACGGAGCTCAACCCCACGACGAACATGTTATCACTGGTCTGCAAATAAACGGAGACATTATTGCTACAGCTTCGGACGATCAAACAGTGCGCATTTGGTCAGCCACAACTGCGCGTTGTCTTCATTCATTGCATGGCCACTCCGGCGGAGTTTGGACTTTGTTGTTATCTGAAGATGGTTCAAGGGCTATTAGTGGCAGCACGGATCGCACAATTCGGATTTGGGACACAAAAGACGGCAAATTGATACACACTTTACAAGGACACACAAGCACAGTTCGCTGTCTTTCAATTCACGGAGACATGTAAGTTTTGCAGTCTAGATATTAGAAGTTGACAATTGAAATAAAACGCAAGTTTAGATTGGTATCTGGCTCTCGAGATTGCACTCTTAGAATCTGGAACATTCAAACAGGTCTTCTTCTTCAAGTTCTTTATGCTCACTTAGCAGCAGTGAGATGTGTCCAATTTGACGGAAAACGTATTGTTTCGGGCAGCTACGACTTCAAAATTGCTGTCTTTGATGCAAACACCTATGTGCGAAAACATTTGTTGGCTGGCCACACTGATCGCGTCTATTCATTACTGGCAAGCTTTCAAACTTCATATGCAGTTTTCAAATTGCTGTTTAGCTTGACGGCTCTCGAGATTTGATTATCAGCGGCTCTTTGGATACTACCATACGCATTTGGAATTGTGAGACGGGATTGCTTATACATAAGCTTTTGGGACACCAATCCTTAACTTCGGGAATGCAACTCCGCGGAAACACTCTAGGCAAGTTCAAAACTTTATTTAAAGTGCTTAGAACAAAAAAATAAAAAGAACTGATTTGTTTGAGTGTCTTGTGTTTTTAGTTTCTGCTAACGCCGATTCAACAATTAAGGCAAGTTTTAAAAGCTTTGTTTCGATAATCAATTTGTGTTTAGATATGGAATATCACTGAAGGAACTTGCGTTCATACACTCTCTGGACCAAATCGTCACCTTTCTGCGGTTACAAGCCTTCAGTTTATTTATGACGACTTGGTTGCTACAAGCAGTGACGATGGAACTGTAAAGTTGTGGGATGTCAAGAATGGTAACTCGATTTTGACTTTCAATATTTCACTTTCCACCTTTAGGAGCATTTGTTTGTAACCTGGTTAAATTGTCCCATGATCAAAGGGCAGGCGGATGTATTTGGCGGCTGAAAGCGACTGGAACAATGTTGGTCTGTGCGGTCGGTTCAAGAAACGGGATTGAAGACACCAAATTGGTTCTACTGGACTTCGACAGTTCCTATCCTTAATTCTCTATATAGATGTATATTCAAATTTCTTCTTTCTGCACTTGCACGCTGGGTCTGTGCATTCAGCTACAGTTCTTTCCACCCCGTTCACATATTTGTAATTATTATGGGAATTTGGTTGTTTATTACTTGTACTTTCTAACTGTTTGTGTACAAACTCTTTCTTTCCAGTCAATTCGATTGCCATTGATTTTGATTCGTTTCACCCGTTTCTTTTCAAAGTCCTATTTCCTAATTTGACATTTGCATCCCGTTTGTTCGCTCGTTCTTTTATACAGGTTTAACGGTTAACTTCAGCTAAGCACGTTCAATTTGTGTGATTTCCAATTCTTTGTTTGATTCCATTCTCCGATGCTTTAAATAATTGTCCACGAAGAGTTGTGATAAATACTTTTTATTTCGATGTTATTTGACGGTTGAACTTTTAAATTTTGTGGGCCAAACAAATGAATTTCATTGAAAGCTAACAACAAAACGGCCACAAAGAAGAAGCGCCGAAAAGTTCACTTATTAAATGAAATGCATTCACATCAATTGAATCGTTGACATGCAAGCAAAATGTCTTTAAAGTTCGCATAACTCGTTGATTGAATTTGAGCAATTTAAAAGCAAGAAAAATCAATTTTGTTAATTTAACAAAAATGCATTTGCTGTCTGTTTTGGCGTTGTTGTTTGTTAGCCAAACGGCGTCTTCGTTGTACCGTAGAGCTTTCGACACAAGAGAAGATGTAAGCGGAGCTATTCAGTGTCTGTCCACTGGATACAATGTTGGCATATTTCGAGTAATTAAAAATGGAACTTTTGATCAAGTTGGATGGAAGAACTACCAAGCAGCAAGAAGTATAATTTATGGTAAGATTTACTCTCAAACTATGTTTTAAGATATACTTTAAAATATTAAATTTAGACTGCTACCTTGAACTCATAGTTGAGCTGGACGGAAAGGGATCCGCTGATGATCAATTTAACACGTTTTGGAACAAAGTTGGCCAGAGTGTTCAATGTACGTTTTAGATGTTTGAAATGTATAAAGTATCTTTCAGGGCCTAGTCTCTGGATTGACTTAACTGGCCCGAAAACAAATTGGAACACTAATATAACTAAAAACTACGAGCTTGTCGAAACTTTCCTTGGAAAGGCGACCAAAGTTTGTTTAAAATTGCAAATAAGTTGATTAAATCGAATTGTTTAGAAAGGAGCTGCTGTTGGAGTTTTTGTGAATAGCAAGACCACGCGTATTGTTGGAAATCAAACTCTTGAACCATATATTCGCGTCTGGTATCAAGGAAATGAGAAGATGGACATGGGTGATTACTTTCAATTCGGCGGCCAACCACGAGCAAGTCTTAAACAGTACAGTTCAAACACCACAGACTGTGGCGTACAGATAAACAAAAACATCTACGATGCTCCATACAAGAAGGCAGTTGAGTTCAACCAGTGCTTCGCCAAAAAATTGACTGGTCGCAAAAACAATCATCATTAACGTCCGACATTGTTATCAAAACAGTTTATCGTAAAAATGTCAACATCCCACTTACACAATTGTATTAACTTCCCGAATAAATAAATCACGCTGCGAGACTGATTAATAATTAGCGCGCAATGAGTGCGGACATGACTCAGCTCCAATACTTCAATCCATCAACAAATCCCTTCATAACTTTGAGCCATTGAGTTTGTTCTTCTTTTGAGCGTGCAGCCAGGAGCAATCTAAAAATTGATTTGAAGAGTATTGAAGAACTTGTTCAAAACATACTTTTCTTTGTTTCCGTCTTCAGATTCATAACCGATGCAAAGTGCATGTGGATAGCAAGCCGAATCAGCCACTTCGGTAACGTTCAAACAGCGACGCAAGTTGGTGCTTCGGATTGCAGGCTTGCCTTCGAGTTTGTCACGATGTGTTGCGTATCTAGAAGAATATAAATAAGTACTGCGATCAAAGTTTAAAGAAAACTTACGAGTCAAGGAACCAACTGCTAAATGTCGTGTACTCCATCGCCCAGTTGCCAACTCCAGCCACAGTCTCGAAACGGCGCAAATAACCTTCCAAGTGATGTGTACTTTCCATTACGTGCTGATCAAAATTGACATCGAAACGTGGAGCAAGTGGCTCGATTGTTCGAGCTTGAATATGTCGGAGACGCATGTTTTCGTGACTGATTGTTGCAATGCCGATTCGTTGAAATTGAGAGTCCGTAAAGCGCAGATCAAGTGTACGTTGCTTCTCACCACGCAACAAAGTCCCGACTGTGTCCACAAAAGTGTGTTTCTTTTCGGTCGCCTTTGGAATCTAAAAAGCTCAACTTTAAAAGCAGTTAGCGTTTAAAAACATTACTTTCAACATGTAGACTTCAACGTAGATCTCAAATCCAGGCTCAACGTTGTCGATTGTGCAATAAAAGTCGTCAAGCGTTATTCGGCATTTGTTGTTGACGTGATAGGAAATTGGCGCGCTGGATCGAGTATTTTCGTTATGACCAATGACGACAACAAAGTAGCAAGACGATCCTTCTGAAAGCAGTTGTAAGTTTTAAACGTCAAGCATAAGAACTACCTGAACAAATGTCATGCAAAAACTCCGGATTCAACTCAAATGTGACGGACTTGAAAGTAAAGGTGGCTTTCATTTCGGGCATCTTTTTTGCAGTCTTGCGGTCCAAGTTTTTGCGCATTCGAAGAGCGGCTTCAAGAACAACGCGATGAGTTAGTAGAATGTGATTGGCAGCGACCTAAACAAACAAGTATTTGAGGTGTTTAATAAGAACGTACCTAATTCTTCTTCGTTTCTTTCTGCCTTGTTCATGATTAAGGACAACGCCTTTTTGGCCTGATCATGCTGTGCAGTGCATATTTCAACAAACTCGTCAAGTTGGCGAATTCTATCAGCATTGCGTTTTGGAGCATTGCTGTCAGTCGAGTCAAAAACTTGCGCCGGTGCATAATTCAACTTTTCAATAGCATCACTGCTGCTCGAAGTTGCGGCCAATCGTTCCAAAGTCTCTTGTCGGTACTCTTTCAAAGAAACCATTGTCGAGTCATCTTCGTCTTCCTCAAAATTGATTGTACGGGACGGGCGGCGAGGCAAAGAATTAGAGTGCTTTTGAAAGTCTTCGTTGATTTCGTCCATCAACCGAGCACCTAAAACGCTGTGTTACACATTCAAGTTTAAATGGTCCTTACGTCGTGGAGTAATAGGCTCCATTGTCTGGCGTAAGCGATTGCCAAAAAGAGTTGCGGGCGACGGTGGAACTTCAACAGCCAACGGCTCTTCTTTTTCACTAAGTTCATCTTCTTCAACGACTTTAGATGGAGTATTTTGTTGTGGAAGTTGTTCTTGAATTGACTCGTTGTTTTGAACCAAACTATCCGGCATGTCTTGGGATTGAGATACATTGTGTGAGATGTTATGTGAGACGTTGTGAGAAATGTTATGTGAGACGTTGTGTTTGGCTGGAGATGCAGTAGCTTTTGGTGACTTCGGGGTGACATCAACATGATGCGGAATACTTGAACGAATAGGCGAAGAGATGCTGACTCTTGGAGATTTTGCCGGATTTGGGCCGCGAGACGGAAAGACAGCAGGTGAATCGTGCTCGAAACGACGCTTCATCTCTTTTACACTGATTGCTTTATACTCTTCTTTTTGTTCAGCAATCTTGCTTCCACTAGCCATTCGTTCAAACTTGCTGATGTTCTCCTTCACGCTTTGGTCAGTCTAAATAAAAAAGACAAGTTGGCTAAAACAAGGAAAGATCCAACCTGTTTTGTTGGTGTCTTCCATTCTTTGACTGGGATTTTTACAACCGGCTTGCTTTCTGCTGGCAACTTCTCAACCAGATTCTCTTTGGCAACAGGAGTTGAACTTTGGAGGATGGCGTTGCGTTCTTTGAACTTGGCTTGCGCTTTCTCCATAAAGTCTGCGTAATCGTCGTTAGTCGCCATTTTGAGCAATGTTAAATGCTAAAAGTTTGAATAAGTTTAAACTTGGTTGAAACAAATTGACGCAACGAATTAAACGTATAAAAGAACTGATTATCCGGAAAAATCACCCAAAACACTATGCGGATGTCGTTAAAGGAACCTCGTTCAAAAGAACGCTGCCCCGCCCAAAAAGTCGTTGAGGGATATGGATGCTCAGTGCAACTCCGCGTTGCTCTTTTCAAATACATAGTTGAACGCAATGTTTATTGTTTGGTTTATTTGCAAGAAAAGCCTAATTTACAAAGTTCACGTGTGATGAATAAAAATCTGTGCAAGAAGTCCGGTAAGGCGGTTAGTTTGGAACATAAACACGAGAAGAAATACCCATTTCACAAATAGATAACACTTGAGAAATATTGCTAATTTACACATTGAGAGAAACTGTAAAGGACGGACATTCAAAACAATAAAGTTTAATCAAAGTTATTCGGCCAACAGTGATCAAAGTTACTCGGCCAGTAACGAAAGCTGAGCAAATCCTACTAGACTCCGTTCATCTGGAGCTTCATTTGGCGACAGTCCCGAGTTGAGAGCAAATGTGATTGAGCGTTTTTGACCTCCTTTCTGTGCCAAGTCGATGAGCTTTTGCAGATTTGCTGCCACAACAACCAAATCATGCCCGTCAATGAGTTCGGCCGTAACCAGTTCATGTGCAATTCCATCAACAGTATCGACATTGGGGGTGTACTAAATTCTATTTAGAAACAAACAATACTGCAAACAACTTACGTCAAACTTGATGTCGTTTAGCTCTCGGAGTTGATTGCGCACACGTAAAACCAAGTTCAAAGTTGCTGTGTCGGCTTTTGGCTGAGCGGCTGCTGAAATAGTAGGCTTGTCTGATCGTTGAATAGTGTTTTCAGGCTCGGAATCTCCACTTTCCGGTGTATCATATTCGAACTCCCAATTGCCGTCCTTGTCTTTTTTGAGCTTTCCACTTGCAACCTAACAAGTAAGAATTGTTTAGTTTAAAGGCAATCAAGAGTTCATACCTTTTTAGGTGCTGAAACACTTGGCTGTGGATTGCCCAAATTCTCAATCAAAGAATGAACAAGCCAGGCCTTGTCTTTTGCTTTTCGGAAGAACGAGTACTTGAGAAGTTCGGCAGCAGTTGGGCGTTTTGTTGGGTCTTTTTGGAGGCAGTCTTTGATAACGTGTCTGAAGCTTTTTCCATAAGCCTTAAAGTTTGATTGAAGTTAGACTCATAAAGTAGTAAATATACTTTGTATTGATCTTTGCGCTCGGCACTTGTTTCCAGCGATGGAGGATCGTTTTGCAATGTCATCATAAGAACTTTCATGGGCGGATATCGATGGTAAGGAGCAGTTCCAGTGGCCAGTTCGATGCACAAAATTCCAAACGACCAAATATCAGCTTTGAAGTCGTAGCCTTGAACTTGCTCCATAACTACAAACAGGATACGTTTTGTTTTCCCCCTGGCTTTTACAGACAAGAATAGCGCCATTCAACGCGACGTCTACTTAAAAAGTCTACTTTCTGAAGTTAAACGATAGTTTTACTTGATAAACAAGGATACATACTGTTAAAACGTTAAAACAAAAAAGCCGATCAAAAGTTTCAAACATAAAAAAGCCAATCAAAAGTTTCAAACACAAACAATTTTTTGTGTTAACGTTTTTTTTGTCCACTCTGTAAATAACACATCTGCGTTGACTGTTACTATCTTTGTATGTAAAAGCGTAGAGGGAATAGTGATTTGATTTAACCTTCTGGCGCCATCCAACAGGGTGTCTAAAACAAACAGTAACTACTTTAATTTGAATATTCACTTACGCCAACAAAAGTGTGCCTGACCTTCTGTCTTGACAGATCACCACCACTTGCCGCCAACCAACCACTGACACCGAAATCCGCAACTTGAACTGTTCCGTCACTTGCCAATAGAATGTTTCCAGCTTTGATATCTCGATGGATTTGGCCACTCGAGTGGAAGTATTCGAGTCCGCGCAGAACTTCTTTTAAAACTGTTGCAATTGTGCTTTCGTCCAAAACGCCATAAGCTGCTTGTTCTTTTCCCATTGCCTAAAGAGTTCTCTGTGTTAGGGATCTTACAAGACTAAACAAACCTTGATTTTGCGCTTCAAAATGTCTAACATGCTGCCACAGTTCAACAAGCGCATAACAACCCACAACTCTTCTCCAACAACAAACGACGTGTAGTAGTTGACGACATTAGGGTGCGAACACAAGGACATCGCTTGTATTTCATGGGATAATTCATCGACGGAAGTTTGGCATTTCTCCAAGTTGATGCATTTGATGGCACAATATTCGTTTCCTAAAACGTTCAAGTAAAGAAGCTTTTGTTGAAGTTCAACAACTTACGTGGAATACACATCGCTTTGTAAACAGTTGCAGTGGCTCCTACTCCGATTGGATCTGTCAACTCGTAGTCCGCTTTCTTGTTGGGCCACGAGCCTGTAGGTGGCAACGCAGTTCCAGGAATATTGGACTAAACAGTGGGCATTTTAGTTTACAGAGTGGGCAAAAAACGTTAACACAAAAATTGTTTGTGTTTGAAACTCTTTGATTGATTTTTTGACAAAAGACTTTTTGATTGACTTTTTTGACAAATACTTTCTTTTGTGTTAACGTTTTCTGGTCCACTCAGTATTTTACTTGTTGACTAACCGTTGAATGTCCAGCACTGGTTTGATGTGGTGCATTTGACGAAGACGCAGTTGAGTCGTTTGTTTCGCCAGCCATTTTATAACTAAATTGAAAGTTGTTTACAAGAAGTGCACAGACTGCTTACAAGTTTGAGCAAACCCGTGAAGGGCGGTTAGTTAGGCAATGCCTTTTGAAGTTCGACCCGTTTGTAAAGCCAATAAATTGGCAATTCAAGCTTGACTCAAATCGAAATCAAGCAACGGTGCAGTAGATGGCGAAGTTCAAAGTTGAGCCCTGAAATCTCCAATTTATAGATGCGCGTCTCTCGATCAAAGCACAGAAATGTCGAGCGGTAAGCAGGAATTGCGCAACAGGAACCGATGATTAAAACTGTGTCCTCGGTTGACCAAAGCTCGCAATAATTGAGGTAAAAGGGAGTTTTGTGTGCCTCTGAAACTGAAAATCACATGCCACAACGGCAGACTCTGAAAAGTTTCAAAAGCTTGATTGTTGTGAATACCAGGCGACTCCCAGGACTTGCGCACAAACCTCCATGAACCAATTACGTCAGCAAGTGAATTCACGCTAAATAAGGCCGTTCAACTTTCAACTCTTGCCCCAATCGTCTACATTACACCGGAGGGGAGTGCGCGCAAACAAAAATAGGTGCAGCCGCCGATCGTTGCCCTCTTTAATGCCCATTCGTCAATAAATTTCCACTTTTAGATCTCATAAAAACTAGGTGACGTAAAATGAGTTAAACTCTGTGGAACTTCTGCAAATGATCCCAACCCAAACAAGACTAACAAAAGAACTGATAAGAAACACAATCGCATGCAAAAGGCGCATGATCAACCTTTTGATTGGAATTTGCTGAGGAATGCACGAAGAAAATAGTCAAAGCTGGCCCGAAACCAGTGTTGTTCAAGCGGCAACGAGCCCATTAAAAATCTTTATTCAATCTTTACAAATAAATATCAACGGTCGGAATAAATTATGACAGTATCCGTATCGACGAAAACACAAAAGAAGGCGATTACTGGCAATTACAGAATTGAAATGCTTGGTCATCGGGGGAATAGAAACAAAAAGTTGAACACTCATAAATATTGAATACCATGGAGTCACATCACGACAAACATTTCTATTGTTTAGAGGCACTTTTGGACTTAAGCGTCGAAACCTATCACACGGAGCATTGAGCGCGCCATTTAAGCCCGCTGCTTAACAATCACATTGAAGCTATTCATAGACGCTGAAAGATTTTACAATTGGAAACTGGTGATTTTCATAAATTTTCGACGAAGCACCCACTAAATTTTAATCCGATTACGAATGCGCTGAAAACTATCGGGACACGAAAACGCTGGAGTCCCAACTGACCAAACAATTTCAGCCCGGTGATACTTGCTTGAATTAAGGCGCAACTTTGTTTAAAAGAATATGATATTTGAGAGAAAGAATAATAAATTACGATAACAAGAAATAAGTTATGTTTTTGTAAATTAAGCAGTTTGAGGATTGCCTTCTTCTTTCAACGAAGCAATGACGGACTGGAGAAGTGCAAGTTTGCTCTGAAAAGTTTAAAGTTTAGTCATTTGTATCAAACGTTGAACCTTCGAGTGTTTGATTTGCAAGTCGACAAGATCATCGAGGTTTCGTTTGAAGGACTCAACACGGCGCTTCTTCAAGTCCTGCAATTCGCTTTTGGCCAACACGCTGATGTCATCGAACTTTTTGCAGATCTGAGCCTGATCAGATTCAGCCTAAAGGAATTGACTGGTGTTAAGAAGAGCCTTGTTATTGAAAACCTTTTGAATGTCGCGGTTTTTGCCACGAGCGCGCTCCAGATTCTTGTTGGCGGACTCGTAATCAGACAAGCATTTGAAGCGACGGTACAGAAGATTCTTGCCTGCATGAGACTCTCTAGCGAAATAGCTCAAAGTGTCAGCCTCTTTCAACTCTTCGTCTGTTCCAACACGTGCCTCCAGTTTTCTCAAACGTTCCAAAACATCAGTAATTTTGGAAAGGAAACGGCCGAAATTGCTGTCGCCGTTGGCGGCTTCCAAGCTTCCGCACTTCTCCAAGTTGGACGCAATTCGAGCGTACGTGTCGGCCACATCTAAATTGCAAGCAATGATTAATTAAATTAGAGAGATAAACTACTTCGTCGCAAGCGGCAGACTCTTTCGGCGCGACCGGTAGCTTCCTGTAAATAATAAATTGTGTTTTTAAGATTGCTGACTTAAAATCACCTTGACATGGTTGTGATACTCTATTAAATAGTTCTTCTCGTTTTCAAAAAAGGTGTCAACATCTTTCTAAACAACCGGTAGTTAATTTCATACCAATTAAGTTCAAAACCTGGCCAGACAACAAAATCTCTTCGGCAGATTGACTAAAACGACTGAAGAAGCTTTTCATCAGCTCCTTCTTGTTACGGCCACGAACAGACAACTAAATGGAACATGAACTTTTCCGACAACCTAATAACTCACATCGCTTTCATATTCCAAGAAAATTTTGAAGTTTTGATCTTTGGAGAAAGTTGGATGAGCGGCCAAACGGCACAAAAAGACTTCGTGCATTGCAACAGTTTTCTTGAAAGACGCCAAGTATTCTCTAAACCAAGAAACAATAACATCGGTTTGTTACACAGAAAACGTACTGTTCGAGTTCTTGCTTGATTTTTCCAAACTCTTCTTTGGTCATAGTGGCTTCACCTTCGCCCAATTTTTGGAGTTTTTCGCGTGAAGAATCAAAATCCGGCCGAGGCGGAACTGGTGGAATCTAAATGTCGGACATTTAAGAGGGGAACGTTGAAGTCTAATTACAATAAAGCCCGCATATTCTTCGTTATCCTCCAAACTAGTGTGCAACCAGACAAACTCCTCATGTTCACGCACGACTGACATTTCATCTTTAGCAAAATCAGGCATTGTTGTCCGAGTATGCACGGTGTATTTCACCTGAAATTGAGCCTTTGAATAAATTTTAGAATCAGGAAAGTTGCCTTGTCGCGCTCGGACAATGCATCGGAAATGTCGACTTGAATCATTGCAACAGTTTGATGATGGACCGACTCTAAACAGAAAATAAAGTGCAAAATTTGTAATCAAGCATGTAGATCGCGTATACGTCACCGCGATACAAACATTCAAAACAAAAATTCCTTGATTTTAAAACAAAAATGAACAAAGAGACTGACGTTTAACTGCTGAAACTTCAAAAACGAGTTGCTCTGTAAACTATTGAACGTTTTCGACGAGAATTGAGAAATTACAGCAACAAAAGCCCGGGATGATGCATAGAAAATCCACTCTTTGAGCGATTTGTTTATAAGCGGTTTGTCAGAGTGTGGCATACTTTGTTTTTCGTGGTAGGATTTTTAAGTCTTTGTAGCAAACAGTTGACAAACTTTTAAGTGATTGGATGGGAGTTTTAAATAAAAAATCGAATTGACAGTTAGGCGCAAGCAACTTTTTAATATAAGTTGCATTTTAAAAATTGGCACGTTTTAAAAAAGTTCAACAACAAATCCCCAATAAAGTTAAACTCTAACTGTTAAAAATAGCTTAATTTCAATAGTTAAGCATTAATCATAAAGTAATACTAGAGTAGCAATATCTTGGCGAAATAATTACTCAAATTTTCGGCCAAAACGGTTTCTCAATGGACTTCCGGCGTTCAAAACATGCGGCGTCCAGTAAAATTGCTCCGTTAAGCCTAAAATTAGCAGCAATTCTGCCATCTGAGTCCAGTTTTACTCTTTTGGTTCAACCGACTTTAGACAGAGTTTAAATGCATAATATTGAAATTACTGGCACATTCTTAATGTTTTTACTCAAAGTGTGTCTTTATTTCTCATAAAGGTTGAGTAAGCCAAAATATAAGTGTTTGCGCTGTGCATTCAAGTTGCGCAATTTTCTCAATTGGTCTAATCCTCTTTAAGCCGGAGATTTGGCACCTTCTTGGCGAGTTCCGGTTCTGTTTGTCGAACGTTTAATTTGGAGTGGTAATTATCTGCGCAGTTATTTTTTGTTTGTTCACCTGAGTTGATTATCTCTTCAGTTGCTTGAAAGGAGTTCTGTTAATTATATGTCTTCTTCAATTGTTATGCAACTGCTAAGTGTTCTTTATAGTGCTGTTCTAGGTTGCTTCCAAAATTGATTAAAACGTTGACTTACTTGTAAACAATTACAGCATTTAAAAACGTGCCAATTTAATTAGCACCTTTGTCTTTTGAATGCGCCGTTAAATAGAACGCTTGCTCATTGTTTTTGGCCACTTGCTTGTTGAATTGACATAGCTAATTACCGATTTGTCCGCAAAGGTGTTCGGCGCATGAATTATTCAAATGTTTACCTATTTGAACCACGAATTGTAAAAACAATTTGTTTTACAACTTGTTTTGAAGTCAACTGGATATTTGGAGTTTTAATTAAATTGGCGCTTGTTTACGCGTTTCGTCAAATTACGGAGTTTTGAAGAAATTGAGCTTCAAGGCGCAAACGCGCGGCTCTAGCATTTTAATAATCTTGTTGTGTGGCACTAATCTCAATTCAAAGTTGTGCTGACCATTTCATGCATAAGGCTTGAGCGCAATTTTCGGGTTTTAAACGAAGTTAGGTTGTTCAGCAGTACAAGTTTGACGTTTAGATTATGCGGATTTGTAGTTGCGATCGATCATGGGAAAGCCAATTAGATTAACTAGAGTTTGTACAAACAACCAAAGCGTTTGTTTATTTGTTTTAACTCGTTTGTAAGTTTGTTGCAATTAGAAACTAGAGAGCAAACAAGAACGCTCAACGCCTTTTGACATTCCCGCTTACAATAGTCACTTCCGCGCACAGTCACAAATTGCAAGACATGTGAGATTGTGGCACACCAACTCATAGCTGTTCTACCCCTCTCAAATGATTAATTTTGGTCGCTTATTGGTGAGTCAAATCGGTTGGGAATTATTTGAAGATGCTTTTGTTCAACAAGTACAGAAACTGTTTACTTTTAAGAAGCTCACAAAAGTTTGATGACCGGAAGTAACTTGTTTTTGTTTTGATTATTTGAATGTCAAGCGAGCTATTCAAGTTTTGAGAAGGTTGTTTGATTACTTGCGGCTATATCATTATGAGCACTTTTGTTTGCTCTGTATTCACTCGATTCAACCGTTCCAAACTCATTCTCAGGCCATCATGTGCTAATTTTAATGGATTAGTAACGGAAGCGCCCATCCGATTCAGCGCGAAAATCTGTCAATTATCTACGAATATGCACATTTGTTGTGGCCAATTGTGGGATAAACGCTGAGTAAGTGTGGCCAGCCACATTGTGCAATCGATGCGATTGAAAACTATTTAGTTTGACTGCTTTTATGAGCTTTTTGTTTTCGTTCCTCGGGACTCGTTCAAAATTCAAGCGCTCGAAGGCACAACCAAATCGCTGTTGTAAACCGACACCTTGTCGAGAAGCCAATGCAATTTCCATTCATTGTATTGTTTCTTTGGCGAAAGTATTGTACATGTTCAGTGGTCCGGCGACTCTTGGATTTCGAGTGCGCGAGTGGACATTCGGTATTTAGGAGATTTTCTTTTTAAATTCGTTTCCTGCTTAAATCCAACAGCGCGTGTTTTTTACGGTTTTCAACTGGAGTCACAATTTGTCGGCGTTCTTTAAAAAATGGTTCTTTGTTTTTTGGCACTGACAAATTGGCCGGACTTTGGAGTGGTTTATTTTGCAATTGATTTTTGGATCTTTTGAGACCTAACGCGTGTTTTTGACCACAATCTCAAACAAAGTTCTTTAAAGTTATGCTTGACGTCCTTGGAAGTAGACAAACTGGCACGGGAGTATTTTCAACAATGCTTATGAGCTCATCGCCAATGATTTTCGCGCAATTGACTCCGAACACTTGTTTTTGGGATAGATTTTTGAGTCTTTTTAATAAAATGCCCGGTCAACCAAGGGTTTTTTGCAATATGAACTCGGCAAACTGTAGACATAGGCCTAATTATTCGCGCGTCCAGATCATTCCCGGTTAATTAGGTCATGCGTATTCTGTTCGAGCAAACATGATCTGTTCCGAGGAGAAAAATGCGGCGTATCGAGTTTCGAAAAAATATTTGTCTAATTAGCAAGGCGTCTTTTGTATGCCAGCTGCTTTGATGCCTACGCTTTAGTGCTTTGTGAGATATTCAATTTTTGATCCAATATTGTACCGACTAGAACTTAAAACCAACTTGGCCGTGAACCCGAACGACTGTGTAAAGTAGTTCACAATGGGATGCAGGTGGTTAAGGCTTTGTTGCCGCGCAGTTAGCGCTGCAATTATTACATTGTGAATGGCCGGAGCTTTGATTTGCCGCCTGATGGGAATGCGCTGGCGGAAACAACTAAGAAAAAGATGGATTGGAGTTTGGCGCAATAGTAAGTTGTAGTGTTTTTAAATCTTTGAAGATCTCGACTCAACAATTATATAGCTTGCCGTTTTTGGCACGAGAGCACCGGGCACTCAATCACTCGGCTTTTCTTGACCCATTCTCATCGACAATGATCGATAGCAAGATTTATTTGCGGCACGCACATTGATCATAATAATTTTGCGCACCCATTGGCTAAGCAATAAAAACTGTTTTTACGTGTTAATTGAGTAAGCAACATTTAATCACTTTTATCAAGTTTGTGATTTAAAGAACAAAAATGAGATCGTAAAAGTTTAGATAATTGTTATTCACACTCAAAAGTCTTTTCAAATTCAAAGCGTATTCGTTAAATTAACTGCTAAATCACAGCAATCAAACAACATCGAAATAAATTTTTAAAATTTGTAATTAGCAACTTAAATCCAATTTGGACGCCAGCCACTAAAATCCATTTGTCACATACTCGGTGAACGGGCCGAAGATTAATGCTCAGCTCGAATACGATAAGAAAGCTCGGGAGGCGGCACGAGCGCTTCGATTTATGATGATAGAATTTGATTTGTGCCGTTCACTTGCTTGCATGTTTGTTTTTGGTGGTCGTAAATTGCGTGAGTGCTTCCTAATTGCTTGTTTCGGGACGCTTTATTAAATTGCCCCACTTTTGAACCCCTTGTCAAACAATATTCATATCGGTCACAGGTGTGCATCGAGATTCCAAATTTTCACACTCATTTGCATTTTTATCCAATTGTCGCTGCTAATCGGTTATGTTTGCGGAAATGCTTGTGTTTTGAATTTGTGTTTATGTAGGAATTGCGTGATTAATTCAATTTGTTTATTTCTGCTCGCTTGACTCCAAATTTAAGGATTGTTTTTATTTAAAAACGACTATAAGCAGTCAACCTCAAAATAGTAAACCCGGCTGCGTTGCTCTATGAATCAAAGTTTATTTTGTGAGTATTGTTAGCAGATCATCGCAAAGTTATTTCAAACAAATGGATTCTCATGAAATCCAACCAAACCGATGGTCAGTTTGGGGCCACGCTGTTTAGGCTCTTTTGTAAACATTTGCGCGCCATGAAACTTTCTCATAGTGTATAAACCGGCCTATAATGAGTTGGTCTGTTAGTATGATTCAATTTAGTGTTGTCACAAAAAATTGAGAACTGTTATTCTAAACAACTTTTAAGCTATTCGATTTTGTTCCAAACAGTTAAACCGCTTGACTTGTTTTCCCAATCACACCTGTTTCCATCCGCCATTGAACAGCTGTATTTGTCATGAACGTATTGCGCATCATCCGCAAAATAAGCGCTAATCTTCTCAAACCCGAAAATTCAAACTCGGGAGTGTTCGGCCATCAATCAAGTTGCTTTTGTTTGTTTCGATCTAGCAAGTTTGATCAATTAAAATTATCTATAATTATTGCATTGTTGAATTAATCTGGCGTTTGCGTGATTGCTGTTTTAATTGTTGCACATGGCGCCAAAAGCGAATCATAAACACTTGCCGAATTGAGCCGACAATCGCCAAACAACAATAAACAAATGCGCAAGTCAAACAAAGTCGATTTTAATGGAGGCACGGCTTGCTCGGCTTGAAGCCGCGATGCCCATTCAAAGCAATTTGTTGCGCTTGAACACTCCAATTTGAACTGGTCACGGAGGTTAATTGGTTAAAGTTTAGAATACTCTTTTTACTTTTAAATCAAGCAATTTGATTTGTCCTGAAATGCAACGCTTTCACGCTCTTATTGCAAAACTAGCAATACTTAAGCGGCGAACCTTAATTAAAGGTTAGTTATGCGCGTCGAGTCGGCGTGTCGGCATGGCCAATTGATGGTTATGCGAAGATTGTTGCGCACATTTGAAACCTGTTGTGCCAATCATTCGGATTTTGCTGCCAAATGGAATAGTTTTTGTTTCCAGATATTGTGACAAAAAATATGCGCCAAATAAGTCAGACCAATGATCCCCAAAGACAATTAACGTTTGCCAATTAATGCACGCGCTTAATTATTTTTGACTTTTGGCCTTTGTCGGTCGCTTCTGCATTGATTCTGTGTGCGTTGATTTCTTTTGAACAACGCGACAAATTTGGCACCATTATGCTCTGGAAACCGTATTGTTTGACTTTCGCGCTTGTTCCTATTGTTTTTTGTGTACGCGCACTTTCTGTTTTGCTCTTGTTCAATTAATTAGTTCGAGATTGATTTGTGTTGTCAAATGTTTAGCAGTTAAATGTTTAGGTTGGGTGTTTTTTGGCCACACAGATGAGATTCCAATTTCCATGGTTTTTGTTTGCTTTAACGGCGATGGTCACCCTCGGTCATATTTGCACTTATTATTATTTAATATGTGCAGTTTATGGACACTTGCGGTCCAATAAAAATGCCGCCTTTTGGTAGATGAGTAGAGCCGACGATTGGCTCTTGAATCAGCAGTTCCATGTGCGCGGTGGAAGTGAATCATTTAGGTGGGAAATTTATTGGGTTTTGAGTAAATGTGAGCTTTGTTCACAATATCCAGTTGTAACAAAATCCGCTCGATCACAAGCCAATCTTGACCCTCAAAACAGTCGGTATCTTGTAAAACTATGTCGGCATTTGCCAAATTTTATGCGCGATTCGCACTCATGCTTGCCGAGAGTGGACATTACGCACTGCCCGAACACCTTAATTAACCGCGTCCGCCAAGCGGCTCCTCCTTTGAGCGTTTTATGGCGACGAGACTTACCAGGTTTTATGGACGTGTGAAGGTTGAGTCCACTTTAGATGTTTTAACGGAAATGTTGCAAGTTTTGTTTGTGTGATCCCACTCGTTTAGTCTGTCTTGAATAACTTGCTTCTTCGTTCAATCCAAAAAGCTTCCAATTCCGCGGCGTATGTTTTTAACAAAAACTGCCTGGTAACATTTGCATTTGGACTTTGCGTTGACAATAGGCCGTTTGCGATGCGAAACTTTTTGTGTGAAAATAGCTGAGATTTGTTGAGCAGAAAACAATTGGCATTTACGGCTGAACGTGTGTTGCTGACGGACCATTGTTTCAAACACTTGCAATAGTTTAAACATCTCTAATGTTTGAAGTTCTATTTAGACATTTAGAATGTCTTTCAAACTCTTTCAAACTCGATTATTGTTGTGGCTGAAGGTCAATTGCCACGCAATTAGTTGATCTTGCGCGTCCGGATTTATTCGAAACCCACTTGCGTGCGTTCGGGAATCTTGAGTACTTCAACATTGCTTTTATGGACTTTTCAAGTTGTTTACTCGTTGCTTGTTTATTTGTTTTTAGTGAGTTTTCAGAACTTCTAACTTGCGAAAGTGACCCTGAAAAAACACTCAGCACCATACAAAACTTTTAATTAAGCTTACCGGCTTACTTGGCCTTTCGGCTTCCTTTTACCGCCTATTCGTCATCCACTCAACGGCGATGATCCACTCGAGAAGTTGTGATGGAGCGGTCGACCAAAAAACAAAGATTTGGCGCCGGTCAGTCAGTAAGATTAACAACAATTGGTCGGAACTTGTGGTCATCTTGAAACTTGGTCACGATCCATAACATTCTTTATGCTTTTGCTATTTGTGTTTTCACGTTCAACTACAATTTTTTGTACTCAACTATTTATCGCCCAAAATGCATCCAAAAATTCATTCCGTGCTCTTCACTCTTAATGGGACTTCCAGCAGAGACTACAAAAGCAATTGGCAAACGGGCTCATAAACCCTAAATTTCTGCAATTGTCTTCGGACTTAAAAGTTTTTGTGAACTGCGAATTTAACTGCAAGTTGGTGATGGGTTGCGTGCGCGCCAAAACTTTTATGGCCAAGAGTCGTTTAGAAGAGCAATTTGTTTCGAGTGATGTGCTGCAAATTACTCTGCGCAATACCCCGAGCAATGCATTCGAAAATGTTGCCAAAACTTTTATTGCTCGCCGAAGTTATGAATTTTTAAATAGTAAAGTTGCGAAAGAAAATGATTTAAATGTCTTCTTATCACGACTTGTTTAGTTCGTAATTTGTGTTTGCTTTGACGCTTACTCATTTCGTTCAAATCAGCCGTGAAATGCGTTTTGTCCATTCAAAAAAGTTTTAATCCGCCACAGAGTTTTAAGGCGTGATACTCATAACAGAGTTAATGACTTCGCAAAAATGTGTTTAGCTGAATGGACATTTCATGTTTGCTTTGTGGCTGCCAAAAAGAAGCCGCATTATTATGGTCGTTAAAGTTTCTTCGTTCGCTTTAGAGCGAGATTTTTGACACATTTGGCTTTTTTGGTGATAAACTTGCTTCGGGTGTTAATTATATTTGCTGTTTGAGTTTGCGGATCTTTTCAAGTCGAGATGATTGATTTCAAGTTTTAACACTTGTTTTCCGCATTGTTGTTGCGAATTCTTCTCTTTCAGCTGAGGTTTGCCGCCAAATTTATGTTCACTTTTACATTCGAACAACTTGTTCAGTTCGGCGGCATTGGCAAAAGCGCAAATCCGGCACATAAATTTCTCGAGTAAGAAGAGAACAGGTGTGATGTGTTCTTCGATGATTAGTTTCGTCTTGTCTTTAAATCTTAAATTTGCGGTAATTCTTTACATTCTAAATGAAGCATGTTATTACACTACCAAAAAACTCACCCAAACGGAATAGACTGTAGTCGGGAACATTTAATATGTCCTCGTTTGTTATGCCTATTTTCAAAAGATAGTTGCCATTCCGTTTGTAGTTTTGAAATATTAATGTTGCCTAAATTTAAGGTGACATCCTTAAACTATTACAACTTACAGAATCATATCCCGGATATTCTCCACAAACTTTAATGTTTTTGATCAAGCTATGATTGCCGGTCTTTGCGTCAATTCGAAACAAATTACTCCATTCAGTCAATATGTCGGTAAGTTTGTCCACCCTTTGAGTTAATTGTATTTGAACATGTAAAGATGTGTGTCTTTTGTAATCAAGCTACGTCGTCGAATTTAGAACAGTGCTCAATAAAATGGCAAACATTTGGATTTGTTAACCAAAACAGTCATGACAACTTTAACTATAATTCTTAAAAGAGCTCCATGTTTCTAATTGACTTTCTTGAGATATTTGGAATGTTTTTAACTCAGTTCTTGTTGATTAGCTTGAAACCGATTTCCGGCGACAAAGCAAATCCAAGTCAAACATTCAACGCTCGATCAGTCTAAATCCCCGTCGCGCTTTTGATCACTTGCAAATGCCGAATGCGGCCACTTTGTTTGGTCGCTAAAGCGGATTTGCGCCTTTCATTTTCCGTTGATTTGGGCCGTTTTGATTGACTTGTCTCTGATTGAAACACGCGCAATTAACATGAGTTCTGACATTGTGGTTACTGTCTTCCAAAACTTGCCTAATAATTTCAATACATAGAACTTCTCCGCTTAATCGATGCTTTATGACTATAATTTTTAAACAGCAGTGTATTAATTTCTATCAACCAACTGGACTCATAAATTTGTGGCTAGAAAGAGGTGCCGGGCAATTAAAAGTTGGCCAATTGTTCTGACTCGTTTTGAAGATTCCGCTACGAGGTAATTTTTCACTTTTTGTGTGATTTTCGGACAAATTGGTCATCATCTTTGCTCTTTTTTGGCGCCTCCACTCTAACTTTGTTGAATGCCTTTTAACTTCACTTGTAAAAAGCGCAAAACTTTTCAAACACGTGTCAAATTAATGCCATTCGATGGTGATTTAGTGGCCCTTGCTTGCTGCGCTAATCGCCGTCAATTTTATTTGATTAGATGACCGTACGCTTTTTAATTGCTGCTCGTTTTGGGCGATCGAACGGATATGGAGAGAAGGGAAATTGCCTTGAGAACTTTTGTTTTGGAGGGACTTAAATTTTAAACATTGTTTGTTTATTTGCATCGTTTTGCAACATCCCAAAAACATTCCAAAAATATTGGCCATTTGTTTAAACATGGAAATGTTCACTAGAATTTCTCAGGATCGGTGTAAAAAAAGAGCTTACATAAAAGTCCAGCTTTTTGAGCGGAATCACTTTCCGCGCTTTGTCCACAAACGGTGTCTTTTTTAATCGTGTAGAAAATGGCTAGGCGGCTTTCCACAAAAGACTTTATGTGCAAAATATTGCGTGTCCGATTTTGTGAGCTTTCGCAGCAGATTGTGCAACTAAAGTGAATCATTCCGGTTTGAATAGTCGTCGAATTTCGCATTCTCGAACTAACTTTTCTCAGACTTACAGAAAAATCAACAAGTATTGAAGTTTGCACATTTTCTTATAGCGATTATCACTTTTGAATGTGGCATCTGGTTACAAAACTATTAGACTTTTTAAGTGTGGTCTCGAAAATCACATATGCGCTCTGGAATCGAGGCTTCTCGCTTGCCGCCAATCAAATTCCAATTTTAGCCGATTTATGGCAAAGTTGCGCGTCTACTTACTTGTTTCTGTCCAACTCTCTAATAATCAATGTCTCAAAAATGCCGACCAACAACGCTCTTTGTGTAAGATAAGTCAAAGAACTTGTATAAGTTTTGCAAAAAAGTCGCCGCTAATCGCCACGAAATTTGATAGTCTTTGAGTCGGGAGCAAAAATTGTGGACATTGGCAACTTGTTTCTCAAAGGTTGTAGATGGATTTGCCGACTTTTTATGCCGAATCAGCAAAGAAAATTGTTTTTCTTAATCGTTTACGTGTGCCGAGACGCGTCTTTCCAATTACTCAATCTAGCGTGTCAAAGTATAAGAAGCTGATAATCAATTTCAGGTTGTGGACATGCTTTTTTGATTTACGACCCGTTGGCATGTTCAATTGAGGAGTTTGTTCGGAAGTGGCACTCTAACTTCTGGCCGCCTTTCCCATCAAACTTAATCGATCAATCAGCAATGGCCCAACCGGTGCGCATTACCCTCGGCGTGATCGATCGATTTAGCTAACTCAAGAACTTCAAGAACTTAATTGATCCGGTCAAGTGATCGACAGCGCTCCAATCATAACCGCACTTTATTAATTGCACCCTCGCTGGCTATTTCTTAACACTAAAGATGCTATTAAATCTATAGCGGAATGAAGAATTACAGTAGTAATTGAGCCGCAAGTCATTTGTCCTTTTTGAACATATCTCAAAAAAACATACGCAATTTTTCGGATTCACACTTGCTTTCCGGCCACATTTTTGTGACTAGCACACACGCTTTACTCCAGGTAATTCCATATTGCGATTATTTTAATGGAGTGCGTGGATGTTTGTTGCAAGTTCAGTTTTGAATGTTTTTCAAGCAAGCGCTGTGATTAGATTTATATCATTGGCAGTTTATCGAGATCTTCAAAGCCTGTAATTAGCGTTTTCGTGATGACAATCTTGTCGTAAAATCTTTCCTGTTTGGAGGTTTCTGATCAGCCTTTTGCGTAACAACTCAAAGCGCGCACTTATTAGTCAATTCATCAAAGTTTCAATGCCGCAACCAATGTTAACTGGAAGTCCGGCTCATTAATCTCTATAATGATTGCGCTGTTTTCGCGCCTTGCACACCGCAACATGATTGATAAACAACATAGAAGTTAGCGCCTTAAAGCTTTTGCGGCTACTCCTTTGAATTACGTTAAAAAAACTTCTTTTCAAATATTTTTTGACTGCACTTTAAATGTTTTGTGATTTGTTTTTTAATTCAATTTCCAAGAAGTTCAGCGCAAGTTTAACACGCTTGATTAACAAATTATGTCAAAGGTTTGTGCTGATCACTCGCTTCTGGCGATTTCAAAGGTCGTCAGGTTGTTTTGATGCGCGTGTTTGTCACAAATTAGTAGAGTTTTCGTGGATTTTAAATTGCAAGCTTTAAGGTTTCAAAGTTGTTTGGAAATGCGCAAAAGTTGTAACCGAAATGTGTCCATGAGCGCATTGCGTCTCAACGAGCAATATGAGTTTGCAAATTTAGCTGTCTACTTGTGCGCCAATTGTCCAACGCACTTGTTCGGCTTGTTTTGATGTTCGGGGATTTATTAGAAATGTTGCGCGAATGTCTGGACTTGGACACACTTATTCCGGCATGTTTTCGTCTTTAGAATTGATTTTAAAGTCCTGCCATTCTTTAAACCGTTTTGCATTAACTTTGAGTTTCGATCACTCACAATGGGTTTCGTGATGCGGCTCACTTCACTTGCTGCGCAACTAAATCCCTTCGGGACTGACATTTGTGCAACAATCACTTGGCGCCGACACTTCACCGAAACAAATTGCGTGTTTGACGAAAGGTGCCGCCGACGAATCCAATTTTGAGTATTGAACAAAGCCGCGCAGCACCAAGTTCAAATCAAAGTTATTAGTTGGAGGCGCGGCACACCCAATTAATCCTATTCTTCTGCATGCCACTTGCATGTTGTGAAACGTGAAAGTTGATTGATTTCATTTTACTTTTAAGTTTGTTTCATTTTGTCGGTTCTGTAATGTTTGCTGGAAGTTAAAATCACATAACTCGACGTCCTTGAAATTTCGCGTATGCACATCCATGTTTTTTGCGTTAATAAGTCCACTTGAATCTTCGACGGCGATTGGATTAGCTGCTGTGATTTTGAGGAAAATGGCGTGGTTAATTATACCTGCGTTTTATTGGGGTTTGCTGGAGACGATGCCTTGGTTCCACACGTACTTTGTGGATTCCGAAATGACTTGTAGCAACGCATCGGGGTTAATTGGTTTGAGGAGTTTGTTGAGGAAATTGATAGTGTCACTAAAATGCTTTTTGTTGTTCCAAACAATTCATGAGATTGTTTGCAGCTCGTTATTGACTCCATCTGTTGAACACAAACATCTGTTTTGTTCGCAACCGTAACCGCAGGTTTACGAGCTTTGCGCCACAACTTGCTTGCTGACGAATAGCCGGTAATTTGGGCAATCATGGAGTCGTAAACCGGATGCAAGCCTTCAAGCCCGAGACCCACTCGTCTTCACGTCCTTGAAACCAGCAGTTTTTTATTGACTCTTTGCGGTCGACTGTTCGGGTGAACTCGGCCTCCGAAAATCGATTATCTTTGCCGATGATCTTCCCGATCATAGGCAATCAACTGTTTTTTGTTTATTTATTGAGTGCCTGCCTATCCAATTGACTTTATTGGAATTTAAGTGCGCGAAAGTTTTCGGTACTTAGATCTTCTAAGTTTTAATTCCTCTCCAAGTATCATCTCCAAATACAATCTTCGAGTCCATCAAGTATTTATAAATGAGCTGAACAGGTGTGTGCCACTTTTGACGCCTTATTAGGCTCGCACGAACAACAATAACAATGAATAATAGATAATCTCAATCGTGTGCGCGCTAAATTCCAGCTTCAGTGTCCACGAAAAGCGGAGGCGTATTGAAAGATGTGTCAATTGGCTTGAATGGACATAAGTGACCGTTGTGCGGCCAATGAGGACACGCCCATTTAGATTCATCGACACGAACAGTTTTGTGTCGGTCGAAGCGTAACTAATGAGCACAAGTAATTTCGGCCAATTTAATAACTTGTTTGAATCGAGCGTTCTTTTTAGTCAGAAGTTTCTCGTAATGTTTAAACCAACTAATTATTCGCTTTTCCGAATTAACCGCCCAATTCTGCCAACCACTTTATAATGAAGTGCCCAGTGTCCACTCAACGGCCATAAAAACAGTTGCAAACGGGTGGCACTTCAAAAAACTTGTCAAGCCGCATTTGCAAATTTGCGACCAAAATGCCATAATTTCATTAGTGCCTTGCGCAACCGGTTTTGTCCTAAATTTTATCTCTACCCAGTGGCCATCTGCGCACCGATTTGTGAATGTTGCTAATTCCGGACGTGCTTCCACACTCTAAGTTTTACACTTCAAATCTTTTGTTTTTTCGTAAAATCGTCAACCGGCGAGTTTTTTGATATTTTTGTCACATCAAACAATCCGGCAGGGCTGTCTATCCGTCCAAACCAAAACTTGCCTTCAATGCGCATCCTTCTTTCCTTGCAAAGGCCAAGTTTTCAATTCATTCGCTTCGGAATTTTATCCGCTGGCCGAAAAAAGAGCTCGGCGCAATTGATTTCGGCAATTTTTTGACGAAGAAAAAGTGTCAAAGAAGTGTCGCCAACTTAGTTTACTTGTGTTTTAAAGAGTGTTTGTAGATTGTTGTATGTTAGAATGGACCAAAGCGTTTCCAATGTCCAGTGATTGTCCGAGCGCAAAAATTCTTCCGCTCAAATCTTGTTAGCGTTGTGCCAAGAAAGTGTTTAAATCCCGAATTAGTCCGGTCCAACTTTAAGTTAGCGCCATTTTGGTCGGCTCCGGAAAACCCGTTATTCAATCAACGATGCGGGCCTTGGTTGCGTGCTTTGCTTTCTTCATCTTCAATTGTGTCCCGATGTTTTGACTTTTGCGTGCATTGTGTTGAAACGTGATTTCTATTTGTTTGATTGCGCGAAACTATTCAATCTCTTATAACCGTCACTTTGCAGATGAAAAACCGTTTCAACAACTACAATATAGGTTAATACTTCAACATGGGCTGCAACTGTTTGCCGCCACCTCCAGAGTTTGATTTGCCGCAACCTCCGGATCCATCTTTAATTTGGGAGCTTTTAACGGATTCTGGCGAGTCGCTTGTTCACTACCAAAAGGTTTGTTTTGTTAGAATGTATGCAATAACTTTATTGAATGCTATTCAACTCGAAAGCCCGCATTGGCCAAACTTTTAGCGCACAATAAATCATTTGAATTCAAGGTCATTCACGCGTTTCCAAAAGTCTATAGGGACTTGTTCAAATTGATTTTTCTGTCATTTTTTGTTGGACCACGCGCGCACAGAAATCCGCGCAATTGGATTAGCTAGCCGAATTTATGCAAATTTGCGTTAAAAGCTGCTCAGTTGATGAGCAAAGATTGATTTGTGGACACAATTGACACAATGCACGAATTAATAAGCAAATTGTTATTCACTGTAAAAGTCAACACTTTTAGGCAAGACTTCAAACATGTGCATACAATCCGTTGTTTGGTTTTTTGGACGGCGACGACATCTATCTACCGGCACTACTGAGTGTTTGCTTTGTTGTTGTAGCAATTGGATGCTTGGCTAGTGCGTGTGTCTACAGGAAGCGAAGAAGGTAGATTTTTACACAATCATTCGAAAAAACAACTGTTTCGAAAACAATTCCTAACGTAGTGATCATTCACTGTCGTCTTTACTTGCGGAGTGACGAGACCCAAAAAATGACCGATTGTTTTGCGGTTGCGCAAACCTTTGCCGTATAGTCTTGCCAATCCATCAAAGCAAAAAACACTTGTGTCCCACTTTTCTACTTTTTGATATCGATTGTTGCAATCAGAGAGACTTTGGTCAAACATGTTCCACTTGATTTTTAGCAAATAACAGATGCAGACAAATCCGCCCAATTAAGGCACTGAACTATTGCCTCGAGTATCTGTAATTTTGAGGAAATTGGTTGCGCGTCAAGAACGGTTGTTATTGTCGAGCATAATTTTTGCAATTACGAACATTCTTTTCACATCAAAAACAACCAACAAAGCATTTGGTAGACTTTACAACCACAATAACCAACAATATTGTTTGCAAATGTTGACTTATTTGGCTGCTGGATTTGGCTCGATTGGATCGCTGCTAATAAATCATTTCCATAAGCGTAAATGTCAAGTGCGCAATCCAAATCCAGACAGTTTGATTGAGGCGCGCTCAAGCCTTTCTTGGACATGCAGTGATGGGGAGTTTTTAATTTGTTTGCAAATCAAAAACAATCAAAAACAACCTCAAAGCATTTTAATTGTTCTTAAATTTAAAAAATTTTGCCGTCAATGTTCATCAGCACTCATAATCAAATTCGAGCGCGCTGACCGAAAATTTGCATGAAGTGCAAAATTAGCAATCCCTTGGGTCCTTTGACATTCTCAGCAAACAACAAATTTGACGGCAGCATTGCGTGCCGGAATTGCCACTCCATCCTCTTTCTTTCTAATTATGCAATAAAGAAGCGGTTTGAAACGGGACTAGCAAATTGAGAAACAATAAAAGTCATTTGAAACTTAAAAACACACATTTTAGACAAGAACGCAAAAAGTGCTTGACGTCTTCGGTGAACACCTCAAAAACAGGATCCGGTGCATCGGATGAAACAAGTGGAGGAGGAACACATTGGTCACCAACCTACAACAGTGCAATGAACTTGGCGATGCCTTCAGTTGAATATTCAAACAGTGGGCCTTTGGGACAAAGCAAGTTAATTGCGAGATTGTACGGCAGTTCAAGTTCCAACAATCTCTTCCATGCACAACCAATTTTGGCTACTGCCAATACAAAACAAGGCGCTTTGATTAGAACACTTCCGAAACGAATGCTTCCACATCAAATTAGCACTCAAAATGCGCCAATTCGTCTGCATCTTCAACAACAATTTCCGTCTCAGTACTGCGTTCATCATCAACCTGCAACTTATTCAGAACACCCGGCTAGTTATTGCACTTTGAACAACCAACATCAGCCTCAATACGAGGAAATTGGCTCAATTTGCCAGCAATATGGAACTCACTATTCAGCCAATCCGATATGTTTTGAAACAATTGGACATCCAGTTCTGCAGAGACACGACTCAGGGACAATCTTTGAGGATTTAAGTGAAAATATAAGACGTCAAGAACGGAGACCGCCGCCTAATACACGCCCGCCTGCACCTCCAACTTCAAAATATCAGCAAGTTAGCCAGAAACCAACTCCACACAGTCGTCAATCAAACTCCGATTCGAGCATAACTGACGAATTAGGATCTGCATCTGACGTTGAATTGGAACATTTGGCACAATTGGGTGTTCCTTTAGAAGTTCTTCACGCAAGGCAACAATCAGCAAACGACTTGCTGCATGGCCGTGAAAGTGGATATGGAACTGGATCAAAAGCTCGCGTCAACAAACAATGGCATAGTCCTCCACAGATGTTACGGACCGGAAGGTAATCAAACCTTACAAACTAACTTATTTTTAAACTGTTTCAGCAGTGTTCGATCACCTTTGCAAAGTTCAAGTGGTCATTCATCACAACACAACTCTCCGCCATCCGCCGTTCCAACACCTCCAGTTCGTTTACTCAAAACGCACACGAACAACAACAATTCGGACATAAATTCTGCATCAGAACATGACCTATGTCTAAATGCCCTCAAAAATCTTTGCTCATTCGGGTTATTCAATTGCATCAATTTCTAAGCATTTGTGATTTTCATTTCTTTTTGCCAACTTCAAATACGAGTACTTACCGGTAATTTATTGTAAACAATACTTTGAATTGTTTCGTACATTTGAAATAAATGTTATGATTAACTATTGGTGTTTTAACAATACAGAGTGGACCAAAAAAACGTTAACACAAAAAATTGTTTGCGTTTGAAACTTTTTGACTTTTTTGTGCTTGAAACTTTTTGATTGACTTTTTTGTGTTAGTGTTTTAACAATGTTTATGTATCAGCTCTGTTAAATAAATAGAAATTGTTTGTCAGGAAAACAAGTCTCAAAAGAGTCAACTTTATCACATTTTATCAAAAAAATTATCAAATGTTTTCGGTTGAATGATGTTGAGCGTTCAGAAATATGGCGCTGTTTTGTGTGACATTGAAGGAACAACAACTTCCATTGCTTTTGTTAAGGTTGATTTTAAAACAATTTGCTTAAAACTCCAATACATTTCAGGACGTTTTGTTTCCATATTGCGCCAAAAATGTGGAAGAATATTTGAAACAGAACATCCGCGAGCCGAGTTTTCAACCAGTCGTTCAAGCTTTGATTGAAGATTCCAAAAAAGCCAATCAACAAGACTCACAAGTAAAGCTTATCAACGATTCAAATGACTACAAAACATTGGCGGAAAACGTTCGACATTTCATCCAAAAGGATCTAAAAGTACATTTCAACGGCCTTCCTTTTCTATTTTTATATCTTCTCGTTTAGTTGACTTCTTTGAAAGATCTTCAAGGACAAATGTGGATTGACGGCTACAAAACAGGCGCCTACAAATCACAGTAAATCACTTTCAAACAGTTAAAGTGCAAAGATTCGTTGTTTAGTGTTTACGAGGACACTGTTCGTCTGTTTGAACAATGCCGAACAAACAAAATTCCGTTGTTTATTTATTCGTCAGGTAGTGTGCTCGCACAAAAGGTAACTTTTAACTGCTTTGATGACGGGTATCTTTTAATTTTAAGCTTCTGTTCCAATACACGGAGCGTGGAGATCTTTCAAAAGTTTGTTTAGCATTCGAGGTTTTAAATATAGCAGATGTTTTCAGTTCATCTCCGACTACTACGACACAAACTTTGGCGCAAAAACCGACCAGAAAAGTTATAGCAAAATTGCCAATCACATCCGCACAGCACCCGAAAAGATTCTATTCCTCACGGACGTTGACAAAGGTCTGTTTTGCTAGTTTATTGACTAATCCAAACTGAACGGACTTCTTAATAATCTGTCCTCGACGTCAACGTTTTAATTGAAAAATGAGAAACAGATTAGTGAAGTTTTGCGGATTTGAGTGAGATCCGCGAAGATTATTACTTCCGTTTATTGTTTTCGTAGATTTTAAAGTATTATCCAGCTTGGAAGTCCACGGACATTAATTTTTGTTGTTTTCAGAGGCACATGCAGCAAAATCAGCCGGTCTTAATGTCACGATTCTAATCCGTGAAGGAAATGTCCCTTTAAGCGAGGAGTGCAAAAAAGAATTCCAGACAGTTGGATCATTTGACGAGCTCAAATTCTGAACAGTTTCACTTACTGATAGGTCTCTCATACAAGTTAATTGCAATAAAATGTCGGGTATTTTGTGTAAACTGCAAACGTTTCCAGAATTTAATATGTACACGATATTTGTAGGAGAGGATTATCGCCTGTGCTTGCAGAAGTTATTTTGGTCGTTGATTAAGATGAAAGGTGGTAGAGTACTTCCGCATGGATTCAACTTTAATTAAAATACATTTTGTGTGGTCTAATTCTGTTCGTTAATAATGACAACGCATCCAAACAGATGCGCATATACACTGTCGAAAGTAAAAACTGTATAGTCAACCTATTTTTGCGGAATGCTCACTACAATCCACATTTTCCGGTCATTCCACAAACGGCTAACAATGGCAGGACTTGCTTATTTCATGCGCATCGATGGGTTGAAAAATCAACACAGTTACGCAATCAAACATTTTTTGTTTTGTTCTTTTTTTAACAACCTAATAATTGTTTTGACAGACTTTGAAATCAAAAGACCAGCCAAATTCTGTTATGCCAGGTGTTAATTTAAAAGTTTAATTATCACGTTTTTAGACATGTTGCGTGCGTGTTTTTTGCTTTCCGTGCTGACCGACAGACAACAATAGAATTTCAAAATGTCTAACATTGCTGATGAATTTTTAATTGGTTAGTCAACTCGAGATGAACTGGAACGCTGACACGAAATGGTATATCGCGTTTTGAGTATCTTTCGTTAAGTTTTGAACAAAACAAAGTGACGATTTGTCATCGTTAAAAGTCGCATCACTAATAAGTTTGATTTTTCTAGAAACGCATTTGAAGATTCGCAAAAATTGACCAAAATAACTTATTGAATCAAAGCGGATTTTGCATTAAGATTTCCAAACCGCAATTCTCAAGATCGTCAGTAGTTAATCGGGTCAACACACTAATGAGAATGTTGCCGGAAATGTTTTGAGCTTTCAGAAGCAGCTAAGCTGAATACAGATTTCAGCAAATGTAGTGACTTGATCAAGTTCAAACTTTAAACACCTGAACTTTAGTTTGTAACATGTTCCAACCATTCAAAGTTTGTTTGTTTTTGTGCAAAGATTTGTTTACTAAACTTTAACAGTTCTGTAATGTTTCTTTAATTGATTTCTAACGCAACTTCAAGTTCACTTGCACAAAATCACCGCTGCACATCAAGATGAAAGTGACGAGCAATTTAGACTGCAATTTAGACTACATTTAAATGTGTGTTTGCATACAAATTCCGGTGAGTGTTTGCAGGCGCGCAAGAAAATCAACTTCGGTTCGCTTTCATTGTCCATCAATTGTTTGCTTTGCGTGGATTTTAAAGACAGTTTAAAGGCGTTCAGACGTTTTTTCACAAGTTGTCACATTTTCGCTCCAGTGAGTAGGTGTTTCCGTCAACAGATCCTCTAATCTGCCAATTCGACCCCTCTTCTCTTGTTTGGGTGTTTTTGGGATTGAGCAAAAAGTGGGCGTGCTCCGAGGGACAACGACTTAAGGCGTTAATCCAAGGTGATACACCTTCTCTTCTGCTTTACAACCCTTTGTTTTTGGGAGGCGTTCTCTTTCGAGGTTATGTTCTGGATTTGTTAATCCCTCTAAGAAATGGTATAAAAGCTCGCGATTTTCCAGTTATCTTCATTGAGTCCAAATTTGAATATATTTATTTAGTCGTTTTCGAGAAAGCTTCAGTTGTTGTATCAGCTTTAAGTGCTTGACTGTTTAGGTTCGCAATGGCCAACACTTTGGGTTCAATCTTAACCGTTTCGGCACTGCTTGTCATCGGCTCACAAGCGCAATTCAATCCGCGCTTCCAACCTGCGTTCGCTCCTCCGCCGTTCTCTCAACAACGGAACCCAGGTTCATTCTCTGAATTCAATTCCATCGGAATGCCTCAGATGCCAGTGTTTGGACCACCCTGGCCGCATGGGTATGGGTCCTTCGCCTCCGTATGGATCACCTCTTTTCAACTCGAACTCGATGAATGAGCTGGCTTTCTTGGAACAACAACAAATGCTCGGACCAATGGCTCAGATGGCTCCATCTGCTGCTTTCCACCGACGTCCATCTTTTGCTAAGTTTGGTGCCAATCCATCAATGTTTCCCCCGTCAAAGCCCAATGATGATGCGCCAACCTGTTGAGTTTGGATCTCTCCCACCGGCATTTCAAAGTTTGCCACAATCCATGGGCGGAATGGGAGCTTTGAACAGTCCGGTGGCAGGAAGACCACCTTTTCCAACGCACCGCAGGAATTGAAATGGGCAACAACTTGACTCCCTCCAGCATTCAGCGGCTTGGAGCCTTTCCAGCAACTTCCGAACAGCAGTGAAGTAACCGAAACGAAACAAAAAAGATCAACTGACTAAGCAATTGCATTTGCTACGAACAAACTCAACCGGTAAACAATTACTTAATTAAACTCACTTAACTCCGCTGGTTTCAGACAACTTTCCTTACCCCCTCATATGCCGTTTATTATTTCGACCGATGAATACGCCACGCAACATGTTATTATTCGTACCGCATTTGGTTTGCTACCAAAACGCCCCATGTTTTCAAAACATTCATATCACCCTTATCCGAATCGTAAGGCCGACGAAAAGGCTTATCACAACATCCATCGTGTTATATGTGAATATTGTGCGTCTGAATAAATCCGTAGGAGTGTTAATACTTGTTTATTCATTTCAAATGTCATTTAAAAGTTTAACCCATCCCGAGTAACACTAAGTAACCAAATGGAACGCACCGGCAGTCATGGGTAATAACGTCGTTGGAAAAGTCTCGACAAGCTCCTTTGCACAGGTTAAGACCATCAACACATCTATTGCGGAGGCCATCGAACCCACAACCTTGCGGTTGAAAGTTATCTTTATCCATAACACTTGCTACGGCAACTGAATCTGGCCCATATTGCATGGGGGAAGGCATCGGAGGAGGTCCACCTAAATTTAAAGTTAAAGCATGTTTACTTTATGTTTAATAGCTTTTTGTTACCCATTGACATCATGCGATTCGGCAAAAACGGTCCCATTGAAGGTGGCCCCATATCATAGTCATCAACGAATCCACCTCCTGGCATAATTGGCTGGCCTCTTCTACCGAAACCGCCCGCTCCAAACAAAGAAGAAAACGTTGAAATGGACGGATCACGCATAGAATTTACTGCATAAGGAGGTGGAGGTTGTGCCAAACAACGATCAATTAGCAAAACGCTTGCCAACAAAACATACAAAAACGCCATTGTTCGCTGTTTTTGAAGATATTTTGAGTAAGTTTACTTGAAAGACAAATTACGCCTGGAGGCAATCAAAAATCCAATGAACTTAACCAAAAAGTTAAATTGAGCGCGACATCCGATTCAAGCGGCTCTTCAACCTGAAGTGTCATTCTGAATTTGAAGGCCCGTTCAAGTTGGCGCGCTAAATCTTCTTCCACCGCGCAAAGCCGTTCACTCCAAAAAAGAACTTCCGTTTACAAAGAAACTCAAAGCCGCTTTCACGAAAGATTAAAATCAAGTTTTCAAATAAAACTTCCAAATCCGAAAATAGCTTTATTCACAACTTGTGTTATTGAGCTTGAGATCTGGAGTCTTGGAAATACTTTAGAACATTTGGCAATGAATAGTCCTCATGTAGCATCTGTAAAAGATCATTGGCACGCGTACCTACACTCTGACCGTTGATTTTAAAGCAGTCAATGAAAAGATCAACAATGATGCCGATAATTCGGTCAAAATACATTCCCTTTTCATCTGACTCCTCAAACAACTTGTCGTGTGCTTTTAAAATGGCTTTAAGCTCGTTGTTTAAATAAGGCAGTTCACCAAATGCTGCTTCTAGTTCCTAAAACATTGATTTTTAGAATGGTTTGACGTGTTTATATTGTTTCTGTGCTTACTTTGAGTCCATTTGCTAACTCCAGTTTTCGAGCCAATTGAAATTGGAAGTCCATTTTTGGGTGTATTAGTCGCAAAACGTGCTCTACTGTGGCATCATTAAAGTCTGAAATTAGATTGTTAGTCACACAGCTAATTACTGAAATGCTTACCGCATGAAATTTGAACTTTGAGTTGTTTTGCTGTCTGCAAAATGTAATAGATGTAATTAATGTGTGGACCAAAAAAACGTTAACATAAAAGAAAGTCTTTTGTCAAAAAAGTCAATCAAAAAGCTTCAAACACAAAAAAGTCTTTTGTCAAAAAGTCAATCAAAGAGTTTCAAACACAAACAATTTTTTGTGTTAACGTTTTTTTGGTCCACCCTGTAATGTTTGTGATTGAAAAACTTACAGTTACTTTACTTATAACGTCTCGAAGAATAATTATTGTTGATAGATTGTCACTTTTATATGTGGCGTTTCCCTTTCTAAACATCAAAATAGTACGTTTTAAATGTGAAAACGAACGTGTAAGTTGCTTGCAGCATTGTTCCACCATTGAATGTGGATTGAAAAGTGTATGTGACTACGTCGTCTTGCGGACAACGTTCAGGCAATTCAGATACACAAATGACTAACCACGAATGTGCTTCTGTAATTGTAAAGTTGCCTGTGAACGTGAGAGTGTTGACCGGTCGAGTTGTATCGAAATGATGAACTCGTTCATGCAAAGCTAACGGTTTAATTGAATACATCCGCACCTAATTAAAAAATTTGAATCTATTGTTTCTTTTTAAGAACCTGGCAAGTTTTCATTTGAAGACGAGGAACTATGTACGCTCTGAGTGTTCCGAATTGTCCTTCAATGCTGCGGATCCGCATTTCCTTTAAAATTGGCAGTTTTGAGGATCTAAAAGTATGCACTCACCATGCGTGTTATGTCAGCTTGGCAGCGATAGACGGCCAATAATTGATTTTCACTCTAGAAACATTTTAAATATCACATAACAATACATTTAAGTGCAAACCTGAGAGTCTGGCGGTGTCAACGAGATAACTGCAGAGTTTTTCTCAACGTCCATTAACTCAACATTAACGTCGCTCTACAGCTATTATATGAACTTAAAATTGAGCTTTAAAATCCAAACCTGCAGAAAAACGTATTCAATTGGAATTACTAGTTCCTAAACTCAAGGTGTAGCAAGCCAATTCTTTGTTCAAAACAAAGCGATCGTTCACGTTGAATGTGATAGAACTGAACTCAAGTGCTGGCAATTGTGGAGACTTCTCGCCGTTGTTCATTTCTTCTTGAGCATGTTGCAGAATTTCTTGGTAACGCTCTCTTTCTTCTTTGACTTTTTGCTCCAACTCTTCCAACTCGCTTCTGAACTTGTTGTTAGAAATTGGCTTCAAATTTAAAAACTAACTGCATTTGCTGGACTTTGACTTTGAGTTGAGGAGCTGCAATTTCACGTTGACCCGTTGCACTGTTTTTGGCATTCAACGATTCTGTGCTCAGCCCAAAAACCCAACCGGTGTAAGTACAAACAACAATTTCGTCGTACTGCTCTTCCGCAACATGAACGCATTCTAACGATGTAATTGACTCGTCGCAGTTCTTAAACGATTTGAGTTTTAAAGCGATGTTCAAAACTTACATAACTTTGACGATAACTTGCATTGTCGAGTTCGTCAATTGAAAAGATCTCAATTAGACCATCTTCTTTGCCAATCAACAAGTCGGGCGCCGTGTTGTTTGTAATCGAGTGGCAAAAAATAGCACTGATTGCGGCCGAACTTGTTGACCCGAGTTCCCAGAGGATTGTGCCGAAATTCTGCTTCAAATCAACCAAGCCTATTCGTCCATTTTTGGTTCCGTAGAGCACTTTCTGTCTAGTAAATCCTGAAATTAAATGTAAATATTAACTGATTGAAAAAGACCTCCATCATTCATAAACAAATGCAAGATGCTTGGAATGTCGCCGAGCAGGATTTCATAAGCAAGTTTATTTTCTTGCAACACCTAAAGTTCAACTTTACAAGCAACAACAAAAGTGTTTATTTACTTTGATGGTCTTGTCTTCGCAAGTAATCACTAAACATAACGCTTAATTGATTTTAACTGCTTTTACAGAGTTACCAGGTGTTATTCCGCGACCAACCCAGCCGCCTTCAATGACGGGCAAGCAAATAACGTCGGTTATTTGGTCACTGCACATGTAAGTCTAAACAGTCGACAAATTAAACTAACTGAGAAATTTTTACAGTTTTCTCAACACAGTCGTGAAAGTGATACAGCGTATTGCGTCCAACCAAAAACATATCAACTCCGTAAATGAACATGGCAGAGATTGTCTCTGTCATATTGCTTTCGAAGGATAGAAACTGTTTGCCTTTGCGAGAGAACCCTTTAACTTGTGCGCCGCTAGCCACGAATGTTTTGTCTTGTATTGTATGCAAAGCGCCTCCAAGTCGAACAAAATCTAAGCTTTTAGCAATAAGTTTTAAAACTGAAGTGGAACACTTACTTATTGGCGGACCTGGTGGATTTTTAAAAACAATCTAAGCAACGCATCATTCTTTTAAACAAAATTTCATCAACTTACTTTTGTCTCGTCAGCTTTTCTCTCTAAACATAGCAGAATTCCGTTGTTTCCGCCAACAACTACCTGAAAGCAAATTTGTTGACTGTAGTTCAAAACTAGCAACTAACTCGATACTTTGAGCGCTTTTCAGCTACATTCTTTTTTCCCGATTTCGGCGTCCCAATTTGATCTTTGTCGGTGCGTATTAAACGCATACAGCCACGATTGGTTGGTCCAACTTGCGCATAGTCAATGCGATGAAACTTCACGTTCACCAACATGTTTAATTAAAAGTGTGTTAACGTGCAAATGAAATTAAGGCAAAGCCAGCAACATAGAAGTAATTTTGGATGAAATAAAGAAATTTGAGTAAAAAGCATTTTTGAATGCGTTCTTGAATGTTGTTGCTCGGCAACCGATCTCTGCGCTAGCTTCCCTCATTATAAATGGGAAATTAACATTTATTAGCGCTTATTTCGTATTCAAATATCCTAACAGTTAAAATCAGTTGTATAAATTGGCTTGACCGAGCGGCTTGGTAGGCTGCGTTATGTTCAGCGGTTCTTGCGTTTCTCGTAAAGTTGGCGCTTCCAACAAGATCAAAAATGTGCCGAAGTTCAGAAAAGAGAAAATAATCAAAAACAATCGATCGAGAATCATGGCGACAAACTGAAAAGCATGATTAAAATGTAATTGTTACTCCAAGCACATAATTCGAACTCACCTCCCAGTCATCGGATATCTAAATTGAAAGATTAGTATTTGATCAATTTAAAACAACTTGCTTCTAATTCCTCTTCTTGTCGTCGGAAGAACTCAGCTATCAAACGAACTTGCTGGACCAGTTTTGCCAATATCAAATCGTTTATTCGCTCTTTTGTTCCTTTCAGTGCTTCTTCCTTCGACTTCTTGTGTTGATTGTGGTGGTGCGAGAAAGGCAGTGAATTTGAGGCATGAGCGCTTGACGGGTAACTTGCTCCCAAATCCTTTAAAATTTTAAGTGTAAAACAAGATTTTAGAGACTCACAGTAATTCCAATTGTTTCTCGTCTGTTTGGCAAGTGCAATGAAGTGTAGAGCGGCATTGGATCGCCAAACTCGCTCATTTGCATGCCGAAAGAATGCTTATTGTTTGATAGTGGGTAAGATGGAAGCCGTTCGCGCTCTAGTTGAAATCGATTTTTGGTTTTGAATTTGGCAAAGCGCTCGCGTTTGTTCGGCGCCTGAATTTCAAATTAAAATTAAATCGTAACAAAACAGATTACATCTATTCGAGTGTTTGGCATCGAAGAATAAGAGTTGAACGTTTGCATGGGCTCTGTGAACATTTGCGGTGATGATTGTTGATTTTCACGCATTTGAGTCGGCGCCAGACTTTGTCTCCGTCTTTTCAATTGCTCGTTCTTTTCTGGACGTTCCATGAATAGGATTCTATTTTTAATGGCGTTTAATCAATAATTACACATATTACTTACTTGGGCAAGCATTTCAAAAAGATCAGCCTTATCCAAGGAGACATTTTGTGAGCAGCTCCACTCCTGAACCTGAAGTTAACAGTGACAACTGAGACCTGAAAGATGGAATTTTAAACAAATAAATGCAATAAAGACTTACAACTGTCGACAAGGAGACCAAGATCATAGTTGTAATCAAATAACGTCCAAACATGGGAATGACAAGACTTGTTGGCGGGATTATGTCAATTAGGACCAAGAAAAAGACAGTAAGTGTAACCAATATGGAAATAGAAAATGTAATTTTGTGATGTGACAAGTAGAAGACGAATGTAGTGAGAAACGAGATCAAAAAACACGGAATGATCAAATTGGAGGTGTAAAAAAGCGTCTTCCGTCGCAATTTGAAATAGTATGTAATGTCAACCTGAAACTTCTGCTCTAAACTTATAGAATTACTGATGCATACATATTTCTCGGGTCCACAACAGCTTGCCTAAAACAAACGCTTTAAATAACAAAATTCATTATTGAATAAAACTCACATATAAAACTGAATGTCGAGCACTTCGCAACTGTAAAAGATCCCACTCCGCCGATCTACAATGTTTCTGATAAATATTCAAAAACATTAAACACGCACCTGTAAAAGAAACTCAAATCCATTCCGTTCTCCAACGTTTCGGATGGCTCTTTAGTGACACTGTCAATTTGACGTAAATCCACGTAAAAACCCGTGTACGACTAAAAATGCCGTGAGTTTGAAGTAAATTTAATGGTTGAACTTGCCCAGGCTCCAAATTTCATATCACACTGAATTCGTAATTTACGCGAAAACTGCATAAAACAAAAATACCTCTTGCTGATCAAATGGAAACCAAGAGATGTCAATAGCGCCTAAATAGTTTGACATGTTTATGAAAACATTGAATGTAACGTACAGAATGATTTGTAAATTGATGGTGGAGACCAAAAAACACGGCCGTCATAGGACACTAGCGCGTCGGTGAAAATAGTAATGTCTGGATCGCCCGCCGCGTTGTTGTAAAGTACCAGATCCTAAACCATTAAATTTTAAAAATAACAAACTCAACAATTACCGGAGTCCAGATTAAATCACTTGGAATGTGCAATACTTTAATTTCGCCATACTTTTTGGGGTCCCAACGCAGTTTTGAGTCAATCCATTTCATCTCGAGCCAAAGCATAAGAGTAAGTATTTGGTTTTTCTCATCTACATCAATTATTCTGATTAAAGATGCCCCAACATCGACCATTAAAATTTCACTGCTGTTCTTCACTGGCCTCGGGATTTTGTTATAATCATAAAGTAGATCTTCATATAGTTGAGCTTCCACCGCTTTATGGGAACAGACAAATGAAAATAAACATGTGAAAAGAATTAGAACATAAAGCACAAGTTGAGGCATCTTTTAATAGACGTAGATCAAACAGGTAGCATGTTGGTGCAAATTTTAATATCCGGCCTGCAAGGCTGACAATCGACGAATGAATTCCAAACAACAAAGACACAGAAGCACTTGGACGCCGGAAAAGAACAATAGAGATGCGCACCGAACAAATGCCTAACACTTTTGGAGCCGCAACTGTTTATTTCTTTGGCTAATGTCCCCAGCGGCTTCTTCACAAAACTGACAACTAAGGGCTTAACCGCGAGCCAAAACAAATTCAACCTACTTCAATAGTTGAGTTTTTGAAATGAATTAAAAGCTTGCAGTAACTTCTGTAAATTGTGCTTTCTTGTAAGACATTAATTAAATCCTGACAAAGATTGAGCCAAGTAACAGAAGTGTTTGTAAAACATGCATATTTATTTTATTACCAATAACTTTAAAACGCATTTATTGATTTGTTTATCGGTGCTAATAATGACAAGCTTCCGCTTTTAAATCTCCAATCAATCTATCAATGTTTGAAACAGCTGTTGTCTTGGCTCTTTAAAAAACAAAACTTGACTTGACCCGTGAAAGACTTGACAACTTTCAGGCCCACAAAATTTTCTCTAGCTTTTTTGGCTTATTCATCTCAATTTTGTATCTCGTTTCTTAAAGATGGCGTCGATCTCAGGTAAGCGTTTATTTGTTTATGAGCGCTTGGCCATATAATGTATTTAACAATACAACGAAGTTGCTAAGTAAAAACTTCTGAAAACTTAAAAAGTGATTACATTTAAAGTCTGCTCCAGTGATTTTAACGACATGAAATAATTACGAGTTTTCAGTTTTGAACCCTAAAGCCGAATTGGCGCGCAATGCCGCAGCTCTGGAAATGAACATCAGTGGAGCTCGCGGTCTTCAGGAAGTGATGAAAACTAACTTGGGCCCGAAAGGCACCTTGAAAATGTAAGCAGTTTTTAGCACCTTCGCCTATTTATCGCTTGATTTTAGGCTTGTTTCTGGTGGCGGCGAATTGAAATTGACTAAAGACGGAAATGTTCTTTTGCACGAAATGCAAATTCAGCATCCAACCGCTTCAATGATTGCTAAGGCTTGTACTGCTCAAAATGAGTAGGTTTTTAAAGTGATAGTTCAAATAAACACCACGCTTTTAGTTCGACTGGCGATGGAACAACTTCGACTGTTTTGCTTATTGGTGAGATGTTGAATCAAGCGCAGAGTAACTTGAACAAGGTAGCTTTGCCTTTATAAGTTGCATTTAATCGTTTATGTCTAGGGCGTTCATCCACGTTTGGTCACTGAAGGTTTCAAATTGGCTCATGAACGTACCATGAAATTCATCAACTCTTTCAAAGTCACTAAGCCTATTGACCGTTCTTTGTTAATCGAAGTTGCTCAAACAGCTTTGCGAACTAAGTTGGACCAGAAGTTGGCTGATCACATTACTGAATGTGTTGTCGATGCGGTAATAACATATTTTTGCGATTGAAATAATTTTTACTTTAGGTTTTGTGCATCCGAAAGACCGACACTGACAATGAACCTGATTTGCACATGGTTGAAGTTCAGCAAATGGAACATGAGAGTGAAATGGACACCAAATTTATTCGTGGGTTGGTTTTGGATCACGGTGGTCGCCACCCAGATATGCCCAAGCATGTTGAGAATGCTTTTGTTTTGACCTGCAACGTTTCTTTGGAGTTCGAGAAGACCGAAGTCAACTCTGGTCTTTTCTACAAGACTGCCGCTGAACGTGAGAAATTGTTGGCTGCTGAGCGTGAATTCATCACTCGTCGTGTCATGAAAATCATTGAATTGAAAAAGCAAGTTTGCGTTGAGAAGGACGGAAAGACACCTGGATTTGTTATCATCAACCAGAAGGTTTGCATTTAATAGTTTACACTTGCTAATTAAGGCGTTTAGGGTATTGATCCGCCGTCTCTTGATTTGTTTGCTCAAAATGGAATTTTGGCTTTGCGCCGAGCTAAACGTCGAAACATGGAGCGTTTGCAATTAGCTTGCGGTGGTGAGGCGTTGAATTCAGTTGATGATTTGAAGCCAGAAGATTTGGGTTTTGCTGGATCGGTTTATGAGCACGTTTTGGGCGAAGACAAATACACATTTGTCGAGGAATGCAAAGATCCTAAGTCGGTCACTATTCTTATCAAGGGACCCTAACCGTCACTCGATTTTCCAAACCAAGGATGCTATTTACGATGGTCTTCGTGCCGTTCTTAATGTTCTTCGTGATGGTATGACAAAGCTCATTTGTTGTCTTATAACTTCCACCTTTAGGTAGCGTGATTCCGGGAGCTGGCAGCTTTGAAGTTGCTGCTTTTAATCATTTGGAGAACTACGCAAAAGAAGTCAAAGGTCGTGCTAAACTTGGTGTTTTGGCTTATGCAAATGCGCTTTTGGTTATTCCTGAGACTTTGGCTATCAACGCTGGATATGATGCAAGTGAGAAAATTGTTAATTTGATTGAGGAAGCTCGTGAAGTTGGTGATGCCGGCGTTTTGGGATTGAACTTGGACAGCGGCGATGTGGAGGCCATCAATGTAAGCTTTTAGTGGTCCTAGGTGTGATTTTAATTTCTCGTCTTTAGGGCATTTGGGACAACGTTTGCGTCAAGCGAAGCAGTTTGAATGCGGCTTACAACATTGCATCGAACTTGCTTGAAGTCGACGAAGTTATGCGTGCCGGAATGACCAATCTCAAGACTCCACAAGCTGAATAATCTCATGCTTTTCGCCGCTTCTACGTTCTGTTGTTATAATAATGATAAAGGATTCCTTGTTTAATGCTTGTTTCTGTTGACGAATAAAGCTTTTCAATCTTATGCGTACTATTTAGCGGAAGTTGTGTGAATGTTTGAAAAAGAGCAAAGGATTGTCAGAAATTAAAAGAATTAGTACTGGCGATCTCGACAGGAATGATTTTTGTTTATTGCGGAACTTATTTTTATTGCTTGCGGAATCGGTTGCCTTGGAATTGTTTATTAAAATGGCGTATCCGAAGAAGAATTCGTTCATCGATATGCGATCTAAAATCAAACCGGCTATTTCAAAGACTAAGAGTATTTTGCTTGAGTTGGACAAATTGGTGGCCGATTCTAATGTGATCGTAAGTAATTTGTTTTTGTTTGTTGTTTATAAGATTTGATTATAGCCGAGACGCCGCCATTCGTTGTTTGCCAATCGCATTGCAATCAGTACACCTACTAGAAACCGAAATTTGCTTAACCGCAGTTCTTTGGCCTCACCATCTACGAGCTTCACGCCATACAGACGTCAAACGTGAGTTGAAAATTAAACAACTCAAGTATATTATTTTTTTAGAATTCAACCCATGTGGACAAAAATTCATGAGACTCCTAAATTGGCAACCGAAAGCAGCAAATCTCTAAATTCTGGCAATTCGCCAAACGAATCATTCACAAGTTCGCGCGGTTTGAACACACCTTCAACCGACGATTTTATTAACTTTGAATCGCAACCAACTCATTCGTTTGGCTTATTAAATGGTTCGAGTGTTGACTTTTCTTTCGTTGAGCCTCCAACAAACGGTTTCGTCAAAGAGGTAATTTTAACCCTTAAAATCATTTAAATGTGTTATTGCTTAATTTTTAGTTGGAGAATGTTCAGCCATTTGTTTTCGACAAACCACTCATGCCCGGCTTTATCGAAAACGAATTGCAAAATGGATTCGAGTTTGCATTGCCCGAGAATCGAGGTCCTCGATTGAGTGGAAACAAATTTGATAATTTGCCGAACGACAAAGATTCTGAGGTTTGTGCTTATCTTTGTTGATTCAAAATGACACTGCTCTTGTTTAGTTGATTTTGAATGAATTGCATCCCGACTCTCCCATTTTGCTCATTGAAGAATAGGCGCTATTACCTTTTGTTCTTACATATCTTCCAGAGTATTATTATGTTGATCAATGATCTCGCAATCGTTTCTTACACTTCGATTTTGTAGGAATTTTTAATTTAAAACGAACTAATTTATATCATGTTTATTGAACCGGTGAATAAATCTATTTAAAATACAATGATCTGTTCTTTGCTAAAGCCCAGATTTGCTAAATTTGGAAGAACCGCGTTGTTTTTCATAGCTTTTGGACCGCAAAGCAAGACTCCCAGATCGTTGCTTTGTTTGGGCAGATATACTGAGAGCATTTCTTCGTTGATGTAACCGGTAGAGTAATTCCATGGCGAATTTCCAGGCTTGTTGACTGTGTACCAAACATGAAATCTGGTCGGATGAGCAGCAGCCATTCTGTCAAGATCGTCTCTGAAGTTAACAACTGAACTCAGTTAATTAATTTAATTGCTTACTTGAGTAAAATGTCGTCAGGAGTTTGATTTGCAAACAAAAGCCACATTTCAGTATGATCATTGGGATCTTTAATAACCGCATTAATGACTTGGAATAATGGGGTAAGGCCAGACCCGCCTAAATGTGCATGTTTCAGTTTAAAAATAAGCATTATTAGATTACCTGCAACCATAGCCAAACGCTTGAATTTGACTTCACGTTCTTCTTGAGATCCTTTTTCGCGAACACGGAAGTTGCCATTTCCAAAGTAGGTTATTCTTCCGACAGGACCGCTGAAGTTTAAGTTGTCATCTAAAAATAACAAAATTAGCTATTGAGGCAGCTTGATAAAACAACTCACTGAGTTTCAGATTATCTAAATGTGGTGTAAAAATTCCTCCATCTGGATATTCTGGATGCACGTTTGGGTGATAGATCTTCACCAAAAAGTCAACATAGCCAATCAAGTCATCTATAAAGACCTTTAAACTCTATAGACGTTCAAACTCTTACCGTCACTTGTATGCGTGTACTTGCGGCTGACTTCTTTTCCATTTACGATGTAATGCATTTTTATGTGCTAAAAATGCCTAAGAATATTACAAACAATTTGAAGTACTATTACCTGGCCAGGCCTTAAACCAACAACATGATTCTCTGAAGGAAGACGAAATCGGAAGATATGAGTGTTCGGAGAGATCTGGGTCTTCTTAACAAGTGGCAGTGAGATAATTTGATCCGCATTATGGAATGTTATAACAGGAGTGCTGGGAATCTTGACCTGTAAGTGAATAAGTGATCGGAATAGTTTTTGAAACTAAAACTCTGTTCAATAACTATAATCAATTGTTAAAAATCACTACTTTACAAGTTTTGACTAAACATTAACAACTACTTACTTCTTGACTGGCGCCCATTTTTTGGATAAGTTTCCAATTTGAGAAGATATAGCAAATTAAAGCGACAAAAACCAGACGAACGCCTTTGCCACACAAGGAATCTACTAAGCATGTGCGTATGCTTTTATAGTCCTGAAATTGAGCGTGGAAGTTCTCAATGTACGTGCATTCCAGCTGGTTCAAAAACTGGCGCGATAATTTGTGATGACAAAGACGGATTCCGATTGGCGTTTCTGTTTGAATTTGAAGGACAGAGATCACTTTTAATGGGGGATTTCGTAACGCACAAATGATTCAAACATTTTCTGCAAAAAATCGGCCCTTCTGCGAGTTTCTTGCAAAAAGGCACGTTGAAAGTACTCGGTGATGTGTTTTCTGTTCAAAGATCAGCGCCGAGTGGTCGCAAACCCTTGAAAGCGGCTTCCTTCTGTTCAAAGATCTGGGTCAATTTTAAAATGACGAACTCTCGATTTTAAATCATTCACAACATTAATAACATATCCAAACAAATAATATCATAAACATTTATTGCTCAGCATTCAAAAGTCTAATATCTGTTCTTTTGTGAAGCCAATGTTCAAAAGATTCGGAATTACGGCCTTTTTGTTTCAATCCAGGCGGTCCACACAATAGGATTCCTACATCACTGCTTGGCGGCGGCAAATGCTTGGCCAACATTTCTTGATTTACATGACCAGTTGAGTGCTTCCAATCACCGTCTGGCGTGCTAACAGTGTACCAAATAGTAAATCGGCCTTTGTATTTGACTTGCAACTCATCCAATTTCTCTCTAAAAAAGAAGAATGTACAAATGTTATATATAAATTGCTTACTTGAGTAAAACGTCTTGCGGAGTATTGTTTGCAAATAGCATCCAAATTTGAGTTTTATCGTTCGGATTTTGCAAAACTACTTCAACAATCCTAAGCATCGGCGTCAATCCAGTACCACCAACCACAATTCCAAGTTTGTTGAAATGCTTGCTTTCTACTGTCTTTGTGCCTAGTTTTCGTACCAAGAAATCTCCATTGCCTTCATAAGTAATTCGCGTAACTGGTCCAGAAAAAGTAATAGTGTCTCCTAAACATTTTAAACAGTTAGATAATCAATCGAATAAATAATTGCTTAAAAATCAAAATGTTACCAATTTCTAGTCGTTCAAGATGCTGTGAGAAAACGCCTCCCTTTGGAAAATTTGGATGTATATTTGCTGGATAAATCTTAATAACCAATTCAACATAGCCTTTAAGATCATCCGCTGAAACCGGTGTGTATTTGCGTTCAACTGTCTTGCCATCTACAGTCGCGCTCAATAAAATGTGTTCGCCAGGCTAAAATTAATAATTGCTAAATTTATATCAAAATCTGATGAAACTTACTTTCAGTCCAGGAACATGATCATCGGAAAGTAACTTGAAACGGAACAATCTCGTGTTTGGGGAAATAATTGTTTTGTGGACCAATTTCAACTCATGCTTATCTTCCAGCGATTGAAATGTGACGATTCCGTGAGCGTTCCTCTAAAATCAAAAAATTAATGAATGCAAATAACACCAAGCTAACTTTAATTATAGGCTTCGGCCTTTTTGCCATCTATAAAAACACCAAATTCCTAGACCTGCAGCTGCGACTGTGGCTACGCTAACTATCAGAAAACGAGTACTCACCATTACTTCGATCCTTAAAGTTGACATATTTAGTTAATTAGTTGTAGATGTGGACAAGTGACAGTAGACAAACACAGGACAGTTGACAAGGAAATTAAAGTAACAGCGTTCTAAACACAAAATTTTTCGAACAAATGAAGTGAACACAAAAAGCATGCTCGTTAATTTCGGCTATTTATGCGCGTTCTGCTACAATTTTGATGAATGATGCAAACGTGCAGTTTTTACACATTGATTCACAATTCGGCGTAATTACAGTCACCGATTGCGACGATTCAATTGTCATCGCATGCAGGTTTGTCATCAAACGCAAAAAGTTTATGGCTAAAGAACAGAAAATGAGCTGCACAAATTCCTAATCAACAAATAAACGCCCTTCCAACGAGCAATCATCAAGTGCCGCGAGCACAACCCAACTAACCTGGTGCACGTTTTTTGCGGTCCAGTCGAGACGACAGGAAAGTAAAAGTTCCTGGTCCGACGCTCATCTCACATCACATCGAGTGTTCTAGCACCATAGAAACAGAAAGAGTTCAGGTCTAAGCGCAAACGGACTACAAACATTGATTTGCCACTTTTTTAATTGAGTGCTCGACACTCTATTGAAACAGTTTTTTGTACACTCGATTTGGCGGTTGATCAGTTTTTTGTGCTCTTGCGCATCGTTACGTTTTTGGTCTTGAGAGCACAGAATTGTTGAAATGTTTTTGGGTTAGTGAAATACTGCTTTGTTCCAAAACTTACACATATAATTTATTCTTCAAATACACAAACAACCACACAAAACACATCAACGCACAATAAATAGTAGGAAAGAGCAGATAATGAGTCATAAAACTTTAATGGAAATGTTTCACACACAGATGGCAATTTTTTAGAGAGTCAACACGCTCAAAATGATCAAGTTTAATCACTCGAAAGAGCGTGCTGATAAAAATGTAAACTACAAGCTTTGATAATCGGAGTTCGACGGCTCGTATTTTGGATACTTAAGATCGGTCGGCGTAGTAGTTGCATTGATTCCAAACGGATATTGGGTGTTTTCATTTTGTTGAACACTCAGCGCTTGACTGTTTAATGCTGAATTTGCTGTAACAGAGCTCAGCGGATCGGGATTAAAGAATTTAAAGTACTGTGAAGTGACTGGCTGATAAACGTTTGGTGCTGAGTAGGTCGGAGTGCTCGCAGTATAAGGATACATTCCAAGCGGGTAATACATCTGAGCTGCTGCCGCCGAAAAGCCGTTCACTACAGCCGGATTTGTGCTTGAAGACCAGTAGTTTTCAAAGTGAGGTGCAATATTGAAGTTGTTGTAGAAACTGGGCGTTGTAGCAGTAGCCGTCGATGCATTTAGTTGAGTCAAGTCGGAAAGACATGAGCCGACCGGAGAAATTCCGGTTAATGCCGTAGAAGTAGTTGGCTGAAGGGGCTGGTGTGCTGGAAGTTGGGTGTTCATCAAATTGAACGAATGGATATTTGCAGCCATGTTTGAAATTGGATGGTCATCTTCTTCGCTTATTGGGTTGGAGCCTCGAGAACCCGAATTGCCAGACCTGCCAGAGTCTTCACGTTCACTTTCAATGTAGTCGTCTGAGATGCTGTTTGAGTAAGCTTTGGCACAGCGTTCTCTGCAACGAATATGCAATTGTGGAAGCTTTGAAAACAAGTTACTTACCTTTTATGCTGCCTTGCCCGCTGTCGTTGATTTTTGAACCAATTTGACACTTGCGTTACATTCAACTCAGTTTTTTGTGACAGAGCCTGCTTTTCTTGCTGCGTCGGCATTGGATTGCGTTCATAAGCTTCTTTGAGAATTTTCCGATCACGTTTCTAAACAAAACTTTAAGCGTTCTTGTAACGTTTTCAATCAATAAAATGACAAAAACACAAACCTTGAAGCAGTATGAAGTTCCTAAAGAACACAAATTAGTTGTTTTAAACTTTTAGAAACTAAAGTTACCTTCACCGTCCCAAATCGTTCTTGGAAATGTGTTTTTACGTCTAACGCGATACCTGGTAACAGGATCTAGATTTCTGCCGCCACGTTGAGATTCGGCCTGGAAGTGCATTTGTTAATTGAACTCATATCAAAAGTCAAACCTCTTTGTAATGCGCGTCGTTCCAAAGACCTTGCAATTCCAGATGATATTCACGAGCAAAAGGATGCGTTTCAATTATGTTATAGAGCACATTGAATTGCAATTGATCAAACAAAATTTTGCACTTGAGTTTTAAAACTGGATCGGTTTGACTGTGACAACGCGTTGATTCGAGCTTGTTTAGAAATTTCAACTGAACATTTTGCATTTTAACAATTTAATAGACGTCGTTAATTTTAACTTACACGTTCCTCCAAATTGCCATGCTTTTCAATGACAGCACACATTTGCTTTATTTGTTGATTTGGCCGCTCGTCAAGAGTGTATGTGCTAAATTTGTGCATTTAAAAGAACTGTTTAATTGTTTAATATGTTTTCTATGCTTTTCAACAACTAAGCAACACCGATTGTGGATTACGATCCAAGTGCGTTGTTATTTTTGGTCAGAGGTTGAAGTGGATTATTGTCCGTCTGTTTATTTTGTTTGCGCGCAACTTTTGTTTGACGAGCATGAGCTGGTGGAATTGTGGACATTACAGTAACTTTTTGAATTGCAATTTAAATTCATGCCATTTAAATAAATTGTTTTGTTGTGATTAGTGCTGAACCGGAACGGATTATTCGCTCATCACCACTTGTCCTCAGCTGATCAGCCAATGAGGTCCGGTCAAAGTTTGTTTGGCATTTGCCCCCGAGAGTTTCGTCGCGGAGATTATCTGATTGGCAGCAGCAGGTAAACAGAGGGATGCAAGAAATGCAGATTGCGTAAGCGTCCAAACGCTTAGGCTTCAAGTGCTCGCGAACGGCTCAGATTTCCAACGAGCAAATGGTCACTATAGTGGATTTGAACTGTTCCGGTCAAACTGGCCAGCTCCAAACCTGTTTTGGCAACAATTTGTTTGAAAGTTTCGCAGCTGTCAGTAACAAATAAGATTTTGCAAATGACATTTGCCCTCTTTACCTTTCTGCCATTTTAATGAGAAAACAATGCGAGCTGCCCGAACCGCGCAAACACAAAAGCCACTTGGCATTTGTTGATTCAACAAACTTCTTCTCGCCCAGTAGGAAACTTGACGGTCTCGACACGAAACTTGTTGGACAATGGCTAGCAAATGAGTGGCGACTGCAGATTTGCACCTGCACAATGTAAAACAACTAACGGGTCAAGTATCATTTCTATTTGCTATCCAAGCGGGTGACTATTTTAAACAACACTATGCAAAACTTTAAACTTCCAACATTAGAGTTGCAATATTCAATTATGGTCAAGTTGCATTCGTTTTCTAATCACTCGGCTTACAGTATAAGCAAACATGCCAAAAACATGCGGCAACTCCCGAGACTAGATTAACTCGAATATACTTGCCGACCAACATCTGCCAAAGCAAACGGAAGCCTGGGGTTCATGCCTGTATGTTTGATCAGCTGATGTTTTTGAGGTCGGTAGATGGCACTTGCCGTTCAGCGTTTGCATTCAGCGTTTGGTTGTCATCTTTGTAAATTTGAATTCACTCAACTTTAAAAGCAGCGCTAACAAAAATGCAATTTTAATAATAAAAACTCACTCCAGCGTTTTAGTTTCGGTCAAAAGCATCTGCTCATTTAAGAAGTTCAAGCTCTCGTTGTTGGGAAGCAGTCCATCGGCTGGCAAAACAATAGGTGGCTGGAACTGAGCTGCCGCCGCAATTGGGTAGAAGTAATTGTTGGACGCGTACATCAATACTTTGACCCAATCTGAAAGCACTGAAATTTAAGTTGCTGGACGTCGAAATCAATACTCGCGGATTTACAATCAAGTGGAAATGCGCGAAACATTATCAAAACAAATCAGCTCAAATTCCTTTCGAGCCGTTGGTACAAAAGCCGTGGACAGTGAGGCATGAAATTTGAGTTGAAAGGGGATAGGATGGATCGGCAACTCTCTACTCAGGGTTCAGGTATCAGCAAGTGGAACGCTGAGGCCGTGAGAATTGCCATGAACGATTGAAATTCAATCGCAAAAAACACGATAATCTGTGAGTTAAAGCGCAACTCCGCTAATTAATCAACAAAAGCGTCAATCAAGAAGAGCTTGTTATATTCAGTAGCAATAACGAAAATCACAAAGCTTTCGAAACAGAATGAATCAACGCAGTTGGCCATAAACAATAAAGATTAGTCAGCAAATTGACTAAATTGCCCACGACCAACAATATCGATAAATTAGATAAATTGACAAAATGAAAAACTGCGACGGCGGCCAAGCCTCCATTTCAAGACTACGGTATCCGGTCTCACGACCAAGATGCTGAATTGCGCTCGAATCCCAATCAAAGCGGCGAGAAAAGGCTGCCTGTTAAGATAATGGGCTGAAGCTGTGTGGAAGCCGGTTGGACTGAACAAAGGCTCCACTAGGCTTGCTCCTCCCGATTGGCGCCCGGTAATTCGATATGTAGAGGAGGAAAACGACAGCACTCGGCCCTACAGAACCTTGTGGCCTTCGAAATGAGGAGGCATGCAGTGGTGGTCCAGACGGCAACCATCATGCTGTCATCCAGCGGCAGTCGGCACTCGACCAATTGAAATTACTCGAAATTGGCATTTTTCGATTTGTTTGCTCGCGACAGTATACTTTTAGATGGCCAATTTTGTTTAATGTCATTAAAACGCAGTGACGTTTTGAGTTGTTTTGAGGAGTTAGAGCTTTCATATTCCAAAACTCGACAGTGAGCGCTAATTTAATTATCTCAGTGAGTTTGCTGTAAAGCGCAAGTCGGTCCATTCAAAAAGCGTTTAATTCCTTTGATCGGGTGCCATTGAATCGCCGCCGAAAATGATAGTAAGCCAGGATATCGAGTAGGACTATAGAATTACGAAGGCGGCTCACTTGGAAGAGTACGGATTACACGTTCGGTCTACTGGGATTACCTGCTCACGGCCAGTCAAATTGATATTCAAAAGGAACACTTTTGGATCGGGTTTCTTTATAAGTGAGCGCGAAATTGAATCGAAAATGACGACACAACAATTGAATGCATTTTAAAAATTGAGATGACGAATTGGTTTTGAGGTCAAAGCATTTAGTCAAAAATGTTTAGTGAAAATGTTTAGCAGAAAATTAGCCAATGAGCATGCGGCACTTGGTCGCTTGGAAATGTCTAGATTGTCGGGACTGTCGAAAATGACGAAGACGTGTTTTGAATAAAAGATACAAGTTTGATTTAAAACAACTTCCACAAACAGCATAAACTATCAAAAGCCAATTTACTGTAATCAATCGATTTAGTGGGTGGATCTAAGTTGACCCAGTGGTCTTTCCGGTAACAATAAGGTTGCGCAACGGCCGCGTCTGTTTGTCACTTGACAAAACGCGGATCAGCGCATAAAGTGTGCCACAAACACAAACAAATCGGAAGTCGATATTTAAAACTTGCAAGCAGTCTCATTTGCTTTACGTAAAACAAAGATTAAAGTTAGAACCAATTCCAGTGGCGAAAAAGATTGCGTGTTTGGCAATGTTGACGTGGAATCAATTCAAAGCAATTGTGTCAATTGTGCAATTTCAAAACTCCAACAAACCAATTAATTCAAAGCCAGTGCTGTCAATCCATCGTAAAGGCTTGCGACAAAGTTTATTTTGTGGCGGTGATTTGTTTATTCGGCGGTCTCCATAAACAGATAATTTGCGGTTGATAGGTTGGTGATTTGCGGACTTGACGTTCTGGATGAAGAAAAAACAAATGGGCGTTTAAGTTGAGCCATTTTTTGTTTCAAATCGAAAGAAGCGTTTGGTTGTCGGAAGTAAGCAGTGCTTTTAAGATCGTTGAGGTTTTGGAATAACAAGTGCTCAAACTTATACACTAGATTTGAAATAAATTCAAGACATCGGTCGGCTTCCGCCAAAATTCAAAGTCATTCCCAAAAATTATTTGCCATCCATGCTTTTTAGCTAGGCCGCGCCGTATGCCTCGGCAAACATTCGACGGCACGGACTACTTCAAAATAGGCCCCATGGCAGAGCAAATAAGAAGACTCCATTTGCTAATGGCCGTTTGCGCACCAAACCGCCTTGATTGCTTGGTCATTCAAGAGAATAAAAATACACCGTAATCAACAACTTTATTCAAACAAATCAAGTCAACAAACTTTATTCAAACAAATCAATCAGCAAACTTTTCTTTTTTCAATATTTCTTTCAAATCGATCTATCTAGTTTGTTAATCTCGAAGTTGGAAAATGCCTCCCAAAAAGCAGCAACCTAAGCCGTCCAATGATGGCGATTCGGCAAAGATCAACGAGTGTCTTAAGCGTATGGACCGAGGTTTGAATCTAAAATCTAATTATCACTTAAATCTTGATGTTTAGAGATTGCTGCGCTCAATGCTTCTATCAAATCAAAGGGAACTGAAATTCAGGCGTCGAAGACCAAGTACTTAAAATGTAGATTTTTAACAGCAAACTCTCTTGTGTATTTATGTGTTTAGTGAACGAGGAGTATGTGTCCGTCAACGGCAAAATTGAGAAGCTTCGAAGTGACTACAGCTTCAATTTGAAGCTTTTGCAGCAACCGAAGCCCAAGAACATGACGTAAGTTTATTCAGAGAAGTTATAAAATATCTTTTGAATTTAGTCCGTTGTATGATGGCCATTTGAACGCTGTGTCGGCATTCTTTGATGAGCAGAATCAAATCTCAACCGGTTTGGTGGATCAGCTTGAAGAAGTCTTGAACGAGTTCAATCTTTCGCAGTTTGTAAGTCTTGCTTTTTGAAGTCTTTTATAATCATTGACTTTTAAGCGCTTCCTCAACGTTCAAACAAGTCTTCAAGATCTTGTTCAACAAAAGGCCAAATGCTTGCGAGAGTGTAAGTTGGCAAAGAATTTATAAGTTTTTTAATTAACTTATTTCCAGACAACGCGTGCAATGAGAAGATTCTCCAGGTTGAAAAAGAGTACGAGGAGCGTTGTGATCAGCTTGCTCGTATGCAAGATCTTGGCGAGATTCCGTTGGATTTGCGCATTGGCGCTTTGTAAGTTTTAATATTTAACATATTGAGTTAATCAATTGACTTTTAGGGAATTGTTCAGGCAGCGCATGGCCAAGCTTCGCAAGATCTATCAGCCTACTTACTTGAAGAACGTTCAATTGGTTGCAAACAATAGCCAGACCTCGTTCGGTGATGTTTGAGCAAATGTTTATTATTGTTTTGTTGTTAAGGATACTAGTTCTAGGATAATAGAATATCTTCTTTATTTGTTGTATTTATTTTTGATGAAGTGACCGTTGAGTGAAAGTTGCCTAGCAATCCACTGCACGGCAATTTTTTTGCGGCTCGGTTACGATGTTGGCGCCACTGACCACTACGGGAACACAAAACAGACTTTTTTGTTCACATCCACCTCTCTGACCCCCATTCAACAAAGTATTTTTGTTTCTCGGCAGTTCATGTGGAGTTTCGGAGGTAAGCCGGCGAAGGCTTAGTTTCGCGCACACGCTGACGCACTGGTGCTGAGCAGGGTAGCCAGTCCAAGTGGAAGAAATCTGCGCACGTCGGCGTAGGGTGCAAATTGTTTGCACGCGATGAAAATAAAGAGAAGAATTAGTTTCCGTTGAACTTTTTGAGGAACAGTGTTGCATTTTTTAAATTAATTGCAGGTTTCTGGCATCTCTATGCAATTCTACATTTTTCATTCACTTGCGCGAATTTTGGACCAACATGTTTATCAGATTTGTTGCATTTAAGGCTTGACGAACTAAGATGTCAATCAAATTGCACAGTTGGACATGCATTTGACAATTTGGTTGGCACCGTTTTATGCTTTTCATGCCTTTCGGATACTAACCCAAGTCCGTAAGAAGTTTATCTAAACTATTGTCGGTCGGGATGGTCACACTCTTTTTTTCAAGACTGATCATCATTCCTTTCAAGTGGCCCTTGCTCGCCTCAATCCATTTTGCGATTCTCCTTTTTGAGGAACTTGCTCGCTTTGACGAAACCCTTCGATGAATCACTTGCTGCGTCTTTTGCCCTTAATCAACGAGCCATTTCCAAATAAAGCCGCCGGAATGTGCATATTATTAAATGTGTGCGTATTTTATGAGTTTCGATCGTTTCCCGTCACTTAAATTTTGCAATTGATTCGAATTTAATAATTTTGCCACATTTGTCATCTTGGTATTGGGCAAGCGCGTCTACGTATTCACACGCTATATTGTTTGCAATTGTGTTGGCTTTATTGTGTATTGAATTACCGGGAGCCAACCCCAACGGTTTATGTTTGTTTGAGAGGTTCGTCGGTGTTTATCGTTTCTGGAAGTGATTGTTTATTGAGTAATTGGGATTTTTCTGTTTGTTCACCGCAAGTTAACTTGTCGATATGCACTAATTAGTTGATATGACGTTTCTTTGATTATTCAAAGGCACAAAGTTATTGAATTTTTGATTAGAACATGCTTTTTATTAATCTTGCGCTCTTTGAACCACAATTAATCACATTTGCATACACTGTTCGGAAAACTTATTCTGCGTCTAATTGAATGAAAACAAGCGTCTTTTGATCGGCGAACGTTGTTTCTCAACAAAAATAAGCGCGTGCTTTTCAATTATTTTCGAATAATTTTTATGGCGTTTGTTCAAATAGAAACGATGAATTGGTAAGCTGACGAGAGCAATCACACCTATTCGCCTTGCTATCAACTGTTTTTTGCATGTTATCAGGAGAAGTGGAATAGCGAAACCTTTGCGTTTCGACCCAAGAAAATATTGTTGGATCAGTTTGTCTGATAAACTAGTAAACATTTTCATTCAATCTACTCCCGCTGAAAAGGCAACTTTTGAACTGAATTTGAATGACTGCTTTACTAATTTAATGATTTACTTTATATGATTTGTTTGGTCAATCTTCCACATTCAAGCGTCGTGATTAGATCACCAACAAGAAGCTTTGTGATTTTATTGGATTGTGATTGAGGGAGCCGGTTTGATTTGAAAACCTGCTGTTCTAAGTGTTATGGCGTAACTGATTATTGCTTTGTTGATTGATTAGGAGGTTTTAAAACTTTGAATCTTCAAAAAGAGTGTTTGCATAATTCCTAAAATGTTGTAAACTTCGATTAATGTCAAACTAAACAAAGCGTTAAAAAGCCACTTGACAACTCTGATTGTTTTTCAATTCACACAATGGATTTGGCGCTCACACTCTCCATAGAAATTACAACAATCGTTTGACGGATGTTTGTCCGCTATAATGCAATAAATGCACAGGCTCTTGGAAGATGAATGAGATTAGGCATAATCAACTCTTTCCGCATACGTGTGTGTTTTGACGAACAGTATTGAAAATTTTACGTTCGTCTATTAACTTTGAATTGGCTTCGATGCGCGATCCGATTATAGGCCCATTTAAGCGCGCACTTAGTACTGCGCAAATCATAGCTCATAAATTTTTACGTTTATATTGTTGTTTGTTTGAACAATGCGTGGATTTTAATTTTGCACTTCACAATTCAATGAGTTAGCGAGTAAATCCGGTGCGTTCAAATTGAAATTCCTAATCCACGCGCATGTTTCTTCATTTTTGCAGTTCATTGGGCACATTAGTAAAAACATTGCTTCTTCCGTCGCCATTAATTTTTTCGCAATTTCAATGTCACAAATTACGCGGGTGGTCAGCGCATTCGGTTTTTGAGCTAGGCGCGCTAGGTTTTACTTCCAAATGTGTTATTTAACCTTTTAGCCGATCTGAAAAGGCGCCACCGGAAAGCAGTTTTGTAACATTCCAGTGCACTTTAAATTCTTCACATTCCGTGTTGTCAATAAGTTATATTAAATTCAAATGCATATTTGTCGTTTCTTTTGCGTTTCATACGAAGTAAACACTCGTTGTTTGAACTCAGCATTTTAGCCATAAATGGGCCTTTCAATTTACTGAATGGGCGCATAGAGTCAACGTCGGACTAGTCATAAACTGAGAAGAGTCACCATTCAAGCGTTCTTTCATTCCGTGGCCACTTTTGATCAAAAATGGCATCAACGGCTCAACAACTGCAACGTGCTCTCGAGGAGCGAGCGAAAGAAATCGAGCAACTTCAAAACAAAGTTCAACGAGCGGAACTTGACAGGTTGGTTTTGACAGCATTTGTCCTCAAAATCTTTTCAAAACATGTCGCCCGCCATAATCCGCCTTTGGCCGAAAATCTTTTGGGATTTAACCCCCTTTTCGCTTTGCAAGCATAAAGTTAAAAGAAACGTGTTGAATGCTCGGGTATTGGCGGTAGGCGCAAATGTTCTTTGTACGTTTATATACGTTTATTTAATTTCAGGCAAAAATGGGAGCAACAGAGGAGGGTTCTGGAGTCAAAACAGCCACAAGATATTCAGCAATTGATCCGACAAAAACGAGAGCTCCAGGAACAATTGCAACGAGAAGAATCAGAAAAACAAGAGTTGTTCACGGAGGTTTGTCACAAAACTGCCAATAAATTCAAATACTCTTCTGTTTAGATCAACAAACTGATCGGTGAAGTTGCCGAATTGCAAACCAAAGCCGAAAACAACGACCTCAGCGACACAAATCAACGACTTGAAAGTCAAGTTCAACAACTTAAACACGAAAATGGACAACTGAAGTCGCAATTTGAATCCAAGAATCAAAAGTTCCAAGTCGACTTAAATGAACAAAAACAAGAAGTTGGTCGTCTACAAAAATCGCATGAACATGAATTGAACAAGTAAGTGCTTGATTCCTTATAACCCTTAACAAACATGTTTAGACTAAATGGCGATTTGCGCAAGCTTCAAAAAGAACTGGAAGTCAAAGATGCGGCTTTTCAATCTCTAAAACTGGCCAAGCCTGTGAGTTCTTATAATCAGTTTGTGACCATTATGCGTACATATTTAGTCGTCAAAAGAAGATTCACTTGAACGAGAGCTTGAAAAGCTGAAGTCTGAAGTCGTTCAAAAAACACAAGAAAATGCACAGCTTTTGACTCAAAAGAAAGAACTTGAACAGTTTAAAAATCAGTTGACCAGCGAACTCAATCAAATCAAACACCAACTTGAAGAGCAGCAAGAACGGCAACAAAAAACTGACAAACATCAAGAAGAGCTTTTGGGGGTTTTTGAAGTAGCTGCTGTGCCATCAACCAGTGGAATGACAACCTTAAAGCGCAAGATTCTATCAATGAAAAACGATACAGACGAAGAGATTACAAGAAGGTGAGTCAAAGCTGTTTTTAGAAGTACTATAATTCCAATTCATATTCCAGAAAGAAACTAGAAACCGAATGTGATCAACTCCGCCAAACACTCAATTCTTCAAATTCGGCGCGACAAGAACTTGCAAGGTACAAATGAATTTTAAGAAATGTTTTTAATTAACTGATTTCAGACGAATGGACGAACTCAGAGACGAAAACGACAGGCTGCTGGAAAAGGCTTCAGTTGAAGAAGAAATCCATAATTTGATGTTGTCACTAAAAGAAGCTAAAGTAGAAGTGGCAAACAAGGAGGCTGAGTCAACAAGTTGGCATCAAAAAGCAATGAAGTTAGAAGAGCAATGCGATCAACTACATTCCGATCTTGCTCACAAACAATCTGCTTTACAGAAAGCAGAGCACGAGCTGCATGAATTGCGTTCAACGGCGGTCGACACTGAAATTTTGGCTAAATTAGAATCGGAATTGCACGAAGTCCGTCATGAAACAGAAGATCAGCGACAAAAGCTTAGGAGAAGCAATAGCCAGCAAAGAACGCTTCGAACTCGAGTCAACAAAGGCACAGACTGAATTGTCCGATTTGAAAGACCAACTTGCCTCTATCAACGTGAAACTTGAGGAATCCGAATTGAAGCGCCAACAACAGGAGCAGAAACGAACAGAAGAGGTAAAGCGATTGCGTGAAGAGCACAGATTTGAAATTGATCGAATGCGACGTGAGCATCTGGACGAAAAAGAAAAGATCCAAGAAAAAGTTGAATTGGCCGAAAAAGATGCAGCAAGAGCACAAGAAAATGCCACATCAACAAGACATTCAGTCGATGAAGCTCAAAAACGACTAGCTCATGTCTTAAACTGTCCTGCTAACTTCGATCTAATTCTTGCAACGGTGTCGGAAAACGAGCAAAAACTCCGTCAACTGCAGCAACAAGTTGAAAGCGGTAATACGGTGCGGCGTGAACAAGATGCAAGATTGGAGGAAGAAGTAAACAGGTAATTAGACTTTAAATAAAGTTATACAAATAACAACTTATTTTAGACTAAAAGATCGAGAAGCCACACTTGAATTGTCCTTGTCAACATCTAAAGCCAATGAAGACAGTCTTAAATCACAAATTAGACAGTTGGAGCAAAAAGAATCAAGTGCAAATGCAAGCACCGAAGATCGGTTGAAATTGATGGAATCAGATATCGAGGAGTTGAACAAAATGAATGCGGAGTTACGAGAAACCGCAATCGAAGAACAAAGGCAGCATGACATCGAAATTAAAAATGCAAGTTTTTAAAAGTATTATTCTGGAGGGTGTGTTGACGTTTAATTGCGCGTAAAAAGACTCTCATCATTTAATAACCCTGAAAGTGGCGCAGCATAATAACTGTTTCACTGTGGGAGTATTTAAGAATGAACGTTTGCGATGAGTGAATAAGTAAAGCGACATTTTCAATTTAGCAGTTTGTTCTATCATAAGTTACGCAACTTGTTACGCTTATTCGAAGCAATTTGTAGGTTAATTTCTTGCGCGCCCCGGTTCCATTAATACAAAGCCAATAAGCGGGAATAATTAGTTTCACTATGGGAAATGAATCGAGCTTTCCGTTGAATTGTTTCCATGTTGTTTGCTCAGTTTGTAGCTTTTAACAAATGCACGATATTCCCTTGATAGACTATAATGTTAAATTTGTCAATTGGCGAAAGGTTAATTCATTTCAACTTAACTGATCTTGATTTGCCTAATTATAAAATCTAAAGTTGATTGTTTTTAGGTGACCGCTGAGGTGAGTATAATCAACTTGATAAATTTGAATTGTTAAAAATTGAAAGTATTGCTATATTTTTAGATGGTTGAAAACATTAAAAGATTGTCCGATCTCCTCGAGTCTGAGACAAAACGACTTCAACAAGCAAATAATGAGAAAGATCGATGGATCCAAGAAGCGCAAAATCGAGAACAAGAGTGCACTGAATTGCGAAAACAACTTGACTCAAAGCCCACACCAACACTCAACGGCACCGATTCAGATCTTAAAGCAAAGGTTGCCGAGTTACTGGATGAAAACGCTAAACTGGCCGGAGACTTATTGAAGATGGAATCAGCTAGTGGCAACTCGGCTTTAGAAGATGAACTAAGACATGCTCAGCGTCGTTTCAATGAAGAGCAAAACAACTGGAGAAGAGAGAAATTGGAGTTAGAAGCACAAATCAGCGAATTGAAGCAAAAACAAAATCAAAACGGTCAGCTTACAAATGGAGTCAACGGGTAAACAATTAAAACAGATTTTCTATTCACCTCCCAAGTTTTAGATTAAATCCAACACCAAAGCCTCGAACAATCAATGGCAACGGTCTGGTATCGCCAAAACATCTTTCCAATCTCAGCGAGTCTTCATCTGCCGACGAAGCAACAACAAACGGAGCAGATCCATTCAAAAGTGAATAACGAGTTGGAAAAGTAAGCGTTTATAAACACTATAATACTTATGACATTCAATTTTAGGCAGAAACGGTCAGTGATCTTTAAGTTTGCATTTCAATAACAAAATATCAATTACGCTATTTAAATTTAAACTATCTTTTAAGGCTGATCACTGTTCTTCGCAAAAAGCTCCAACATCAACAAATTGAACGGGTAAGTGTCGATCTCTATAAACTTAATTCGTTCATAACATATCGCTCATTTCAGGTCCGACAAGCGCGGAGTTTTTGTACACATTAGACAAATTAAAGCACAAAGAGTTTTATTCACTTGCTGTACAGACAATAAAGATCAAAATTGAACGTTAATTGGAATGTAGTACCTAATCCAAACATTGTACAAAGCGAGGTATTCGAATGAAAAGCATCAATAAAGCTGATCCGGCAAAATGAACGCTGACTTGGCGGCCCTAAACAAGAATGATTATTCAAAATAGATGCAATTACGTTAGTAAAACTTTAATCAAAATCATGAAACACAATGTGATTACAAAGATACGTACCCTTCACTGATTTTCTTTCGCAGAACCTGATTGTTATCTATGCTGTTCTGTAACGCCTTTTTCAATCGTCCTTTCAAATGCGCGAGCTGAAGATCCTTCTCGTGAGTCTCTTGTTGAATTTGATGTGTGAGGATTTCAATAAGCTGTTTACGATTTTGCAATTCACTCAAGCATTCTTCCTCTCGATTCTAAACAATGTGCATAACTTTTTGGGCAATAAAACTTGAAATTACCTTGCCGTCCTCAACTCGTAATTCTAATGCAGTAACCAATTCCTGTAACTCATTGAAATCGGCTCGAAGTTTCTGACATTCGTTATCCAAATCATTTTTCTCATTTCGCAGTCCAGCAATAAGATTGTCCTTTTGACCCAGCATCAATTCAAGACTCTAAAATACAAATTGGTCTTGAAGCTGATATGCAAAGCATTACCGGGGATGCACGACGATTCTCATCAGCCTCATCATTTCCTGATGCGTTTGGACTACGGCGCTCAAATGATCGATACAACTCAGCCAATTCTGCACCAATTTCTAAAAATGCTACAGCTTACAAAATATAAATTTGAAAGACTTACGTCTCGTGTCTTCCAACACTTTTTTCGACAAGTTCTTTGAGTCTTGCATATTCAAATTGATTTCATTGATCTTGCGCATGATTATTTGAATTTGTGGATCATTTTCATAACCAAGACGCTTCAAAATGTCAACAAAGAAGTGAGCTGTACTCTTCATCTGATCATACAAAGCCCGAACATTAGAACGATAGTTGCGCAAAACATTGATGTACTCGCCAAGGTGTTCTGCACCCGGATTCGCTGGCTGTTGAACATGACCACTAGCTGGATGGTGTGAATCAGTAAGCTAAAATGCCGAATTTAATAATTGAAATGACATAACAGTAATATTACCGTAAAATTGGCTTCAACGTTAACTTCATGACGTGGATTTTGAACATTTGATTGGGATGCAACACTTGAAATTTCCGAATTCTCTTCATCCATTCTATTATAAAGATTGCGCACATGAGAATCTTTTGATGCTTGCTGATCAATTTGGAAGTTAATTCGACGATCATGATTTCGCTCCTGTCCCAAAGTATTGTTGTTGGCTTCCGGTATTTTTTCAGCATTCGACAAATTGAGTTGAGTAAATGGAAGTTCAGGTCGACCTTCTTTATCCTCGTTAATTTGTTGCTGATAAAACATTGATTCCTCGTTGCTCAACTCGCGCTCATATTCTTGACATTTTCGTTTGTAACGATCGCGTTCTTCATGACTTTGCTCAAGTTCACGCCTCAATTCTTCAATTGTATGGTCTTTTTGCTGCAATTCTTCACGTCTCGATAATTGTAAGCCTTCGATTTCTTGTTGCAAGCGATCTCTTTCATCACGCAAATCAGCACATTCTACAGCCATAGTTCGAAACTAAAACTTCAAATGAAAATCATAACACTCGCAAAAAATTACCGTTTGACTGGGGTTGTCTGGATTCGTATTCTCGAGAAAAGGCATCATACGTCGGAGCTGATAAACTTCACTTTGAGCATCTTGAAGCTGTGTTTCCAATCGAACTTTCTCGCTTTCTTAACATTGCAAATTAGTCATTGAAAAAAGAACTATGACTCACTAAAAAGATCATCCGTAAAACGACTTGAGCTTGTCAAGCTTCGACTTGTTTCGTCGTCCATTTAAACTGAGTTTATGAGAGAAAGCTAAAAAGCCTTGATAAAAAAGCGAATGCATGCGCAAATTATTCGAACAGAAAAAGGACGCCGTGTTTGGCGTTGTGGCATTGTGTGCAGAAATTGCAAGTGTTTTACAAGTATGAATGTTATGCTTAAACGCTTTGAAGTACTTTTAGACAAACAAAATAATTCACACGTTTAAACTTCTTTCACGTTGTCAATGTTTGACTTTCAAATAGTTTTAACTTTCAAAGTTGTGCACAATTAGTGTAAAGCGAAAAAATAATGCATCTTTTGAATGAAATTGTCGACTTTTGAATAAGTCAAATTTATAATTTGAATGGCAATTAGTGCATTTACAGTTTAGTGCATTTTTGAGTCCCCAGGTTTTTGAACAAAGCTTCTTCGGTAAAACTTCTTCGTCCCATTATTACTCACAAGTGTTCATTGTGCGCAGGTTGTTTGCACTTAGGATCAAGTCTTTCAATGAATGGCCAACCTGGCGAGTACTTTCGGCCTTTTCCGGTCTTCCGATCGGGCGTTGGGGTTTAGAACTTGCTTGTAAATGTCGTATAGCACATGCGGTTTTTAACTTCAATTCAACTTGTAAACACCAAAAACTCATCCAAGTTTACTAGCTTTGCCGACTCGAAAAACAATACAATTAGCCACGCTCAAGTATTTCCGCTTTTGCTGCTTTTCGGCATTCTCAACTCAAGTACCTAATCGGCTTTTGCAATAGAGAGCCATTGACTTCGGCGCTTGTTGATTTTTGTCAGCGGGAGCTAACGAACTCTGGCGCTTTCGAACAGTACAATTTTGAATAAATTTATTTTCTTCAATAAACAACTGACAACCATGTTCGGAAAGAGAAACAGTCGAAATGGAACGAGGATTATGACTCAGAAAGAGACTTCTTGTAATCTAACTATTCACATTCATCAACAACGAATTAGAAAATACTTTGGCAAATAGAGGAAGACTATTAATATGAACAGAACCTTATTTAATTGATTACTAGTATGATTATTTGGTCTTGCGAATAAACAACCTGGAGACCAAAATAGAAAATGCTTCGATGAACTACTGACCAATATGTACACTTTAATTGGACTGAGACCCGGGGGCTTCGAATACTAGCGGGACTTTTTAGATGAGTATGTTTTGGGGGTTTCTCAAATGAAATGCATCAAATATCTGATCAAGCATTAGAACAAAGTAAAATACAGGCATCACACAACGAAGGCACTTAGAAATGGAAGTCGCTAATTACAGTGTTTGACTCCAGTTAATTGCACGAGTGGCGTTAACAAAAGGAATGTTTGGTGGAGATTACAATCAAAATCGTATAATGAATTTTTGGATTATGTACGAATTGGCATTTTTCTCAAAGATCATGGAACAATCATGTTTAGAGGTCGGCTGCATTCGAATGCGGATTACTCGGACTAAAAATTCGAGTTTAAGTTCCATTTCTATCGACTAAAAGGGGAAGCAATCTGTTGCAAACTCAATAAACAGCAAACAGGACAATTGGACAGTCAAAGAGGTTGGAATAAAATTGCAAAAAGAATAAAACTAGAAACAGAAGGGAAAAGAAGTAACTGTCTGTCTAATCAAAGTTGAACAGGACAAACAGCTGCTGGATAAAGCGCACACTACAAGCAAAATGATTACCTATAAATAGTAGTTGGCTGATAAGATGGATAATCGGCAGGTAGCGGATTTTGTGCTTGGGGTTGATAGAAATTTTGGATGTAGTACTGGTTGAGTTTGCTCGAATTTTCTACCAAACTATTCAACTGAGTGTTGATGTTGAACTCGGCAGTTGGCAATCCAGACAACTGAGTAGAAAACTCGTTTGCTGCACTGATGGACGGATATGGAGCAAAGCCGCCATAGTAAGGATTTACTTGGAACTGAAATAAACGCAATGTTATAACTAAGTTAAAGTGTTTGATTACCTGTCCAACAGATGAGATTACGGAAGCGGCCGTTTGCTGTTGGTCGGCCAAGCTTGTTTGAATTCCGTTTGGAGATCCGTTCAATTCAAATTGTTGCCCATCGATTTGTCCATTTTGATTTGGCGACGTGTTTGCACTTGAAGTGGAAACCAGTGGATTGGCAACAAGCATGACAGTTGCTTGTTCGGTTTGCTCAATTCTTGGACTTCCATTCAACTCGTCGCTTTTGTTGGAAGACAAGCGTGCCAACTCAATTGGATCAATGTTGGGACTATTTTCACTGTTGACGTGAATGCTGGACTTGAATTCCTGCTTGATCAGTGCGTTTTCGTCATAGACAATCGGATGTTGTTGGCGTTCTTGTTTAACAGTTCGATCCTTAAAACATTGTTTGCCAGTGTTTAAAAGCCACATTAAAATTACCTTTTTGCGACGGCTGCTTGACGACTCTTTGTGTGGCAACTTGAAGCGCTTTTGACGACGCAAAAAGCATCCGTTCTCGAACATGTCTCCGCAAAGCTCGTGAAGTGTCCAAAACGATCCTTTTCCTGGCTTGTCACTAAACATTTAATTTAAAGTTTAAACAACTAGCAAACAAAACTAACGGAGATCGAGGAACTTTCAGCTGAAAATTGTGAACATTACGTTTAATCGAGTAACTAAAACTTACAAAGCAGTCGTTGAAGCTGAGTGAGTGACGAATTGAGTTCTGCCAAGCTACATTTCTGATGATGATTACGATAATAGGGGAAGATTTCCATGATGAAGTTGTAGATCTCGTTCAAAGTCAGACGTTTATGTTCCGATCGTTGGATGGCCATTGAAATCAACGAAATGTAAGAATACGGTGGTTTCGAACTGCCGTAATTGCCTCCAGGATTGCGTTGAATTTTTTGCTAAAAACAACCGGGTTATTCGCAATTTGGAGCTTTGTTTTTATTGTCCTCAGAAGCATTTGTTTACATTTAAAGTTTGTTTGTGTCCAGCACGTGTGAACTTTCAACGCTGCGCTCAAGTTATCAGCGCAAACAAGCCAAAAACAAACAATTACAATTTGTTTTGGCGTCAACTGTTTGTCGAGAAGAAACACCGGCCGCAGGAGAAGAAGAGTCAGTTGCGCGTTAGAAAACAAACAATTTAATTTTAAGCAAATATTAGTTTTCTCTGTTGTTTTTTGTGTTTGAAAGCATCTCTAATTAACTTACCAATTCGGCCTCTGTGAGTGTCACTTGATTGTCTTGGCCGGAGTTTCTGTAACGTTTGCCACTTGATTGGTTGGATGGTGTCTGAGATAATGGATCCATTTGAAGTGTTGGCTTCGTCAAGAAGGTCGGCAGCTACAAGCGGAGGTGTAGCATTCGATGAAAGTTGAGCAGCAACGACAGCTGCGGCGGAACTTGCCTAAAACGAGACGAGTTTACAAGTCTTTTTAGACAAAAAGCTTACCGGGTTGATACCCATTGAAAAGTTGTAAGCAGCTGTGACTGAATTGGCTGCCAAGTTGTTGTAAGTTTGATTGTAGGACGGAGCATACAAAGTAGATGTGAGAGCGTTGGCTGGGTAAGTATAAGCTGCTTGGTAAGCCAGTTGTCCAGAGTAGTTTGGCATCACGCCTGTAGCGTAGTCTTGCGCCGTTGCCGTGCTCATGCCTTGGAACTGAAATTGCATGTTGGTTACGGAGTTTGCTGGAAGTTAATAATGATAGCGATCGATTTCAAAAAGGGCTGTGTGAAGAAAGTCTGGAATGCTCCAGCCCTCAAAGTGCAGCAAGCCAATGAATAAGCGCCCAGCTTCCGATGACTCATGCCATCTATCTGTACAGTGTGGTTGAGCTGCCCAGGCAGCCACTCATAAAAGTCGCGAATGGAAGAGCCGAAGGGCCTGTCCGGAAAGTTCGCTTGCGTGAGAGGGATCGTCGTAGTTGCGCTCTCTGCACAAACTGGTGTACACACAAGACAGCCACAGTCGCAAACGGCCCGAATGCGCCATTAAACACCCACTAACAAAGAGCGAGAGAGATTTCGCCGATTGGTACCGTATGCTTTTTGCCTGGAGCAAACGCGTCAGCTCTAATGGTTTTCTGAGGTTGGACCGGTTGTGAACTTAACCGACGTCTACTGGTTTGCCCGCACTTGCAGTTCTTTTGAAAAGGATTTGTGACAACGACTTGCCACAATGGAAATGATCAAACACTTTCCGCTCAAACAATGCCAATCGTTATTATTCAATCTTTTTATGGCAATTGCAGAGGTCACGCCGGAATTGAGCGGTAATTTAGCAAATGCTTGGGTCTAATAAAAAACATGCGCACATGTTTATTGCCCTCGAATGCAATAATCGTTTCGGCGTTTGATCGATGCCGTAAACGGCCTAAACGCCAAGCGCGCATTCTTACTGTACTCATCTAATTGAGCTTTCAACAAAGCCGTTTCAATATAGTTCATACAAAGAGGTCACTCTTTTTGCATCGTTGCTTATCATCGACAAACAATAACAATTGCAAATATCATATAAATATCAACTGCAAACAATTTGTTGTTTTATTTGCTTTGTAGCGTTGTAAAATCCACGAACCTCCCCGACTTCTCGACAACGTGATAAGAATCTGTGGTTAATGTGGTTGAGAGCCAATTGTGTTTTGGGTGTGCGTGGACATAATTTAACTGTGCAATAGTGCACAACTTAAGTTGCGTAATTGAATAGACTAGTAAGGACTACTGTTTCAAAAGTGTTTTAATAAAACAAGTTAATGAATTGAGCTTGAAATAAGTGTAACTGTAATTTAAAGGTGGAAAGCAAAAATCAACTATTATAACGTCGTCAAACCACAAAGATGCCAGTTTCAAAACTGCAAGCGTCTAAAACAACGAATGAGCAATTTAGAGGCGAGGAAAAGGACGGACCTTCTCGGCGTCATCTTCGAAGTTATCAATTCAACTGGTGGTTTCCGCCCTACCAGCTTTACCGAACTAGAGTGTGGAGGACAGCGACCAGCACCAACTGATAAGATACCCACCAGTTTTGCTTGATGAGTCAAGTGATCGCGAGTGGCCGAAGAGAGTTGGCGGAAAGCTTGGTTATTTTGAACACAACTGTTTAGTTATAGTTTAAAAAAGAGTGTTTCAACAAAGCTTTAAAGACGCATTTCAAATTGACGCAATTTGAAGTAATCAATTTTGATATCACAATCTTTTTGCTCTTTTTTGTCTTCAGTGTCATTCGAAGCTGTTTATCAAGAACGATTGCATAATTAGTGTGTGAAGAGGAACTGGAGTGACCAGCAGCTCCTCTCAAAACAATTGAACTTTTTTGCAAATATTTACCAAGCCACGGCAAACAATTGTCCAGGCCGAAAGTGTAGCGATTACAAAACAAACAGCAAAGGCAAAGTTGTTGTTGCGCGCCAAGTGGCTCACGGAAGCGGAGGTAAACACGCAGCTTGGGCACATCCTCCGGCTCCTCTGTATGTTTGGCTATCGGCGCCAAAGACAATCCACACTGTTTGTTGAGTACATATTTACACAATCAACAACAAGTGTCCCTGCCGGGCAACAAATATTTACCAAGTTCCATCATTGGCTATTTGCCAAATTTCACCGCCTCCATCTTCAAAAGCATGGAAAGCCAACTCGCACACTTCCTCGTCAGTTGTTTTTGGTTGATTTAAATTCTCAACTTGGCTCATGATCTTCTTCCGCAGTGCAAACAAGCTCTGTTTATCCGAAGAAGTGTGTTGTTTAATGACAAACATTTGGTTTGCAAGTTAAATATTTGTTAGATAAATATTCTCGCGTGTCTGCAAGCGCGCTGACAAGCCATGCAAGTGGCCACAAATATTTGATTTGGATTCGGTGGCGATTTGTGGAACGCCCCAACATCTAAGCGTATATAAGGAGACCGGGAGATCGCATTCTTGTTTCATCTTGTTTTGTTTTGTGTTTACGTTTTTGTGCTTACGCTTTTTGATTAGCAAACACTTACCGAGTTTTGATACAGATTGGCAGCATCCAAGACGGAAGATGCGTTCGAGGTAGCGATTTGCATGTTAAGCAAAGGCAAAGTGGGCAATCCATTCAGCGAGGAGTTCATCGTGCACGCTGACTGCCAGAAGTTTGCAATTTTCAGTCTCCCAAGTTTGTTTTCGTGTCGAGCGTGATTGAGTTGGCTTTTGCAACACCTGAAATTTGTTGATTAGACTTGACTTGTTGTTGAAACGGTTAGTGAGAACGCAAGAAAAGCGATTATGAAATTCGAACGCGAAAATGATAAAATTGACTCACTCTTTCGTAACAGTTTGTTTTATCACGAAATTCTTTAAAGTCAATACCACACTCAAATCTAATTTGCACCGAAAAAGTAAACTACCAAGCAGCCAGTGAGTGCCGATAAACAAGCATAAGTTGAATACCGGTTTTTAACCTCGCTAAACTATATAAATCAGCTATTGATTGTGTGGAGAGAAGTCGGCGCGCCCCAAGCGGACGGGTTTTTATTGGTTGGCGTGAATGTAGTGAGCCGAATGGTTGGAGAAGCCCGAGCTGAAACCTGTGAGACGGCCAAATGCCTGTCTCCGTCTCTTGTCTCCAGCTCTACGTGTATTGTTCCATCGCTTCGGGATACACGCAGATGTAGACGTACGGGATATAAAGAGAGACTGAGTGCGTTGCTGCGTGTAATGGCTGCCAGCCGACCAATCGTCGCTCTCTTTCCTTTGTTCCCGGAGAATTGTGGCCTTACTGCACCTACCTCAACGACGTGAAGTCACTTCTTCAACTGCGCACAGGACACGCACTTTACGTGCAAGGGGATTCAGCGCGCACAATGACTTGAAGAAAATTATTGCGGTCCTTGGAGTGGAGAATGACAAAAAGGTCACGTGCTCGAAAAATGCAAATTAATTACAGTCTAGATAGATCTTATTTGCTAATTTATTTGTTAGTTTGTTAAAAATGCTTAAAAGTCGCCGACTCCAAAAAGCCAATTGGCGCGACAGTAATCGGACAGCAAAGTGCTTACTGGTTGGCTGTGGCACTCATTTGAAAAGCGGAGGCTTAACGGCGCCCAAATGAAGTGTCTTTGTGTGAGTGCATTTGCCGGCATAATTTGAATATCGTTCTTCAAACTCTGTTATTCAAATGTCGTTCTTTAAAAATTGCTTTTAAACAAGTAAAGCACTTGTTTATTGAAAACTCTAATTTAAACGGTTACTTGAACATTTTGATCCAATTTGCCGCTTTCGAAAAGCAAAGGTGTGTCGCAAGTCGGCACAAACGCTCCATTCTTTCTATTTGCTCAAGACATTCGATCGTCGGCGCCGCTTCGAGACAGGTTTTCAAACGTATATTGCGGTTTTCGGCTGGAGTGACCGAACACTATGCACAGACTGTCAACTCACCGCCAGATTTGGATAGTTCCGTGATGGCACACAGAATTTGACGGCCAAGCAGGTTGGGCAAAACGCATTTGATTTGCTGCCGACGGATTGACTCATCGTAGCTGTTTACTTCTCGACGCATAGGGCCAATCAGCAAAAGCCAATCAAATGAATCATTGCAGCAGGAAGTTTTTATTGATTGTGGATTGAAGTGGGACAGTTGAAAAAGTTGTTATGTTTGAAAGCATGCTCAAAACACACAACATCTAACATTTCTTCACCGAGTTCTTCACTAAATTCTGTAGAGAAACTGTAGAAAACTCTTTGTCAGTTGGCAATAAAAAGTATTATCCATCTGCGGGACATTAGTCTGATTCATTGGCGCTCCAGTTGTTGTTATCAACGAAGCTTGAAAGTCGATTGTGAAGAAAACCGGAAGTGTTGATTGTGCGTGCAAAAGTTATTGATCTTTTGTGCGAATCACCGGCGTTCGAAAATATTCACAGACGCTGCTAATTGGCTTCCAAAAGGGGAATTTAAAAGTGCACTATCTCAATTCTAACTGCAAGCATGCCAAATATTTACACACGCTCTTGTCCTCAATCGTCTGTTGTGTTAAATGTTGCGCAAACATCCAAATCAGCAATGACAACAACAAATATTTGCATCGAAAACATTGCAAAGTTTGCTTGTTCTGATGAGCTGGGAACGAGAGATTCGGGGAAGTCTTGTGGGAAAATTGATCGAAACAAAAAAGTGAAGAGACTTTCTTGAAAAGCAACTGCCTATCACCTGCAAGCTCTTGCACTATATTGATCTCGAACCTCTTAGACATGAGTAAGCAACCGCAACATGAATCACCGGCAAAATTGGTTTGAAATGGCTTTATAAAGCGCTTGCTATACAAAGAAAGATAAGCTAGAAATATTTGATTTAAAAGAGTGCAAGAACAAAACAAATAAGTGTTGAAAAGCAAACAAGACTGCCAAAGAACCGAACTCATTTTGCCTTTAAAAGCAAATGCTCAAAAAACTCCAATCAAATGATAAGATAGTAGTGAGAAAGAAAAGGTTGTTGCTGCGCACTTACTTGAATGCAGAGCTCTAAAGTTAATTAAACAAGTGAAATCAGTTAATTCCACTCGTTCTTAGTAAGTGCCGAAATCCGACTTCCGATTCATAAACAAACATGCAAATAATCACCTGTAACGCAAAAACAAATAAAACACGTAAACTTGAGCTTCACGAAGAACCGGCGAACTACTCCAAGCGCCGTCCACAACGGCCACTGTTTGCCATAACAAACAAAATGGTGGAGAGGCTACTTGCAGTCATAAACTGTGTGCTTTGAAGCAAAACAAAGGTGGATGAAAGTGAGTTTGGAGAGTTGCTGTCGGCAAGATACATCGGTAAAATCGATTAATTTAATCGAGATTGTGTGGGTAAGCTTGCGGGTCCTCTGTTCGGAATCTCTAGTTCTGTGTGCAAACGAGTGTTTGGCGAGGTGGAGGCCTACGTCTAAAGTGGGCGGCGGTTTTCTGCCCATTTTAGGGCAGTGGATGGATGTGCTTTCGGTGTCGCTCATTGGCTGTCGAGCAGCGCGCTCAATACGCAGGATATCGACCCGTCGATGTCCGGCTACTTGCTTCTAATTGATTTTGAGCTGCCACCTTGTATTGGAGATTCAAAGTTACAGTAAAGATTTGCGCTTTTAAAGTTGTGCTTTTTTGTAAAACTTTTTCGCTTTCTACTTTTTGATATGCAAACAAATTTTCGGCACATGCAAAATAGACGCTTGATCCGAGATTTAAAGAATGCGCCGACTCTTGAGAAACTTTCTCGTCGGCATGATTGCGCATTTAGCCACTTGGAGTCCATGATTGGCGCAACAAGATTAGTTTCGGCCTTTTTGATGAGTTTTTAGAGAATTAAGGAATGCATCTAATTAGATCCAGGCAGTCTCGTGTTGTTTTGGTTTAAATTGCAATTTTGAGTGGAGAGCTTGCAGTTTTTGTCGACTCAAACCCTTTTGACGAAATTTGCACGGAATATGTGGAGGCACCAAATGGCAATAAACGATTCGGTCGCAAATTCTCATAAACGCCGAAATTCATCCACGGATTGTTTGCTCAACTGTTGGTTGTGCTTGGTCGGGCCTTCTGAAAAGGAGCGCTTTCGTGGATTTTCAAAGCTTAAATTACGTCAACGGCCACCAACTAGGATAAAAGTTTGCGACTTGGCCTTCAAAGATTGGAGTGCAAGTAATTCTGTTCGTAGACTCGGAACATCAAACGTTTTTAATATGCAAGCGTTGTTAATGCAAATTCATACTTGCAACCTTACAGAATGCCTAGACTTTACAGCCATTTTCGACCTTCAAATCCGGCAAAAGTTGCGTCCATTAGTGGGCGAACAAAAACGTTGTGTTTGCATAGCAGCAATCAGTTTGAAAGAACGGGATTGGCTAATCTGCGCGGTGCAACGGCCTAAAATGGCAGTCAAGCTGTCGTGCAAACATCCAAACTTTTTGCCGAGATTGACTTCACTGAACAGTGTATGTGTTTTAAAGCAACTTCTAAGTAAAACATGACCTTATTAGTTTTTGGACAATGTGCTCACTGCACTTGACTTTCATTCTCTCCCACTGATCAGCATTGTTCAGCCGCGAAAGCACTTCAAACTTCCAGCAACTAATTTGCCAAATTCCCTTTTGCAGGCCAACCGCTGACATTTTGGCATCCGCACAAAGCTCACTTGAAAACACAACCAAAAGGATACTTCCGACAAGTTGCTGCTCAACAACTTGCCGCATACAATAAGGTTCATTCGTGGGTTTGCGTGCATGGACAGGGATAATGGCGCTCTTGATCCAATTTTGTAAGAAACAAGTGTTAATAACATTCAATGTGTAGTTTAAATGTTGCCAGTTAAAAACATAAAAACATAAAAACTATAAAGTCCATAAAGGCTATAAAGAAACTTATCAACGCATTACGAAACAACCTCGAACAAACCAAAAGTCAACGCACACTGGATACAATAAGTTTTGTTTGCATAACTCCGTCAACTCAATAATACCACGTGTGATGTCCACTCGTCTAATCAATTAATTGTATTCATTAAGTTGCAACTGCGAGTGTGGAGTTGCGCACAACGGGGTCAATGGGACATTTGTGTAGGTGTTGAGCGGAAGTTATGCGTCCCAAACGGGCATTACTCCGAGTCCTCTTCCACTAATGTTCTTGTTCCGAGTAAAAACAATGCGCGCGTCGAGCAGCAAACTACTGTAATGAATGCGTTAATGAACTTTGTGCAAACACAATCTAATGACCTTTTTGGAAGTGCAGTTACAGGTGTTTTCAGAATCTTTTGGTCAAGTAAGCATGAACTCGAAAACATCCAAACTATCATAAAAAGATTGGAACGCCGCCGGCATTGCGCAAAATCCTACGGCTCGAATGACACCAAATTGCATGCCAAAGCGGAAGCGTCTTCAGCACAAACGGGGACGTTTAAGTGCGGTTTTATTAATTCGAGAATTTAAGCACATCTCAAAGCATTCAAAAACTACAGTTGTGCTCATTAGGGATAGGAAAGGTTCTGCCGGCAGGTTTTTAGAAAAAATAAAAAGAATTAGTCAGCAGCCAACGATATGAGTAAAGGCGGCGTCATTGAATTGACTATCGTTATACGGACATGGTTGGCTGATTGCGCCAAAAATACCTGCGCTCTACAAGTCGAATTTGTAAAGCCTTCTTTGATTAGCTATATTGGATTAGTTAACGTAAATTTTAACACTCAACTGAAGTTACGCAATTGCATTCCTGAGAAACACCTTTGGGCATTTTGACTTCTTAAGTGAGGAACAATGCGCCAATTTTTCTGCTAATTAGGTGACTATAAGCAAGTGCTCATTCATTGAAAACTCTGAAGAGGCCCCGCAGACAAATTTGCTTGTTCCGGCTATAAGGCATTTGCTGAGTCAAAACAATGTAAGTGATTGGAGTAAACTTGTAATGAGGCCAGATTACAACTGAATTACAAGTGAAGCTTTATTTGCATTACAATTCCAGAATTTAGCCAATTACCAGCAAACTACTTAATGACCTTCACAGCAAGTTCGGCACTTTGCTTCCGGTCTCTCGAAAAAAGCTATCGGCGTGCTTTTTATGGAAACAAGTCGATCACTGATTTTCTCACCTCTTTCTGCTCACCGAATTAATTAAAAACAAACAGCCGATGAGAAGGTGTGAATTTTGACCGCTAATCTAATCGGTTATGTTTACATTTTTCCCTTTCCATTCTCAAGGCCACAATCTATATGGACAACAAGTGCTGCCTGTGCTCTCGTTCACGGGCATATCCATTGTTTGGCAAATAAAAATAATTGGTTAATGTGAGGCGCGAAGGAGAGGCGCCCGGAAATCAAATGCCTGCGCAATAAATGGACATTAGACGGAAGCTCAACAGTCTAAACATTCAATCTCGATAAACACTTGCATCAAACTTTGACGAATTTATTAATCTTTAAACGTTTATGTAATTCATTCAACTGTCTTAACTGAGCGCAAATGCAATTCAACGTTTCTTCTACAATAAGAAGTAAAAATTAACCAATGTTTAGCAGCTTTCGAACAAGTCTCAAAACTCTTTTGGCATTGCGTTGTCGTTTTTCTTTAGTTTCCCATTCAATCGTGTTGTCCGTTCAGTTACTTGCTTTTTGAATTACTTAACGTTATCGAATAATTCTTTGTTTTTAGTCGTCAAAATGTTCCGTCGAGCTGCAACCACTGCCGGCAAGCTTTTGATTGGCGCTGCCGGATCTTTTCAAATGGGAGCTGCGGCCGTTGCGTTGACTGACAAGCAATTGAGCAAGGTAACTTGAATGCACCAAATTTGTTCGAACCACTTTTACGCTTCTTTAGAAACCTGAGTGGTATCGTCACAATGTTTTGTCGTTGGAGGAGTCCCTCAAAAAGTTGTCCACCTACACTTGGATTGAAAGCGAAGAGGTTCTCAACGAGGCAGAAGAGAATTTGAAACAGTATGTTGATTCTAACAATCCGGAGGTATTTCTCAAAATAATTCGTTGTTTTCTCATTATTCTATTTTAAGATCTTGTGGCGTTTGGCTCGAACACTCACTGAAAAGGCTTCATTGATTAAGGATGAGCACAAGAAAGCCGAGCTCTTGCATCAAGCTGTTGATTACGCTGAAAAGGCTATTAAATATGGAGGGAAGTCGGCACATGCTTTCAAATGGTGTGTTTTAAACATTCAGGAGTTGATTTATTTTGCAAAATTCAGGTATGCCATTTCTGCTTGCTACTTGCGTGATGTTGACAAAAAGGCCAAGAAGTGCCCGAAGTTGCGTGAAAAGATAAACGATCATTTGAAGCGTGCCACCGAACTTGACAAACAGGTAATTTGAAGACTTATTGTAGGTTATTAATAGTTCTGTTCAGGATCCTTTCTCGTTGTCTTTGTTGGGAATCCACCAGTACCACGACAAAAACTACAAAGAAGCTTTGGAGAGTTTCAAAAAAGCCGAATCTATCAAGGTTCGCTGCTTTATTTGTACCTTTAATATGGAAGTTTTAGCCTGGATTTTCGTTGACCAACTTGTCTTATCTTGGACGAACTCAATATGCGTTGGGCCAGAAGAGCGAGGCTACTGAATCGTTGAAGAAAGCCTTCAATTTGCCGATCAAGAACAAGCACGATGGCAAAGCGAAATCAGAAACCAAGTCATTGTTGCTCAACAAATTGAAACAGAAACAAGAAGACTTCGAAATCATCGAAGCGTACTAGGTTAAAATACAGTCTGTATGGTTCGAGCTGTTGATTAGGCTACTAGCTGTTTGAATAAATGCGTTCTAATTCAACTTGTTTTGTTTATTTTGACATTTTAGCATCGCTCCAATCGTCATTTGACTCAACACTAGATGCTTTACACATTTTATTCATCAATACTGGCAATAATTACAAACTGATTAAATTTAATGAGATTTAAAGTACAACCAATCAAACAGAAATAACCAATCCGAAGTTTATTATAGATCCAACAAATTGCAGACAAATGGTAAGATGCTTGGAGTGTGCCATTTGTTCAAAGATAATTAACAATATAAAATGCAGCTGCTTCTGAATCCGTCCATGGAATTAAATATCCAAATCTAATTCCACCGCATGCGCAGCAAATTGCTTTGCTAAGCCCGAATTGGCAGCCGGCTTGGTAACAATGCTAGTCGACTGGAACTTCTTAACAAGCAAAACGCTTGACGGTGCAGGTGTACTGCTTGATGGGTCTCCTTGTGAATCCGATGACTTTGTACTGGTTGCAGGATCTAAATTACGTTTAAATTACTTTATTTCTAACTGAAAGCAAGCAGACCTTTTTCCGCTTCGGCGTCGTTTTTCTTTGCCAATCCAGAAACAACTCTTGTACGGTTGGATTTTCTCGTAAAAGGATCATCTTGTTTGACCGGATCATAAACAATTCTATTCGGGTCCAAGAAGTTTTGTTTCATTTCAATGCGTCGTTTCTGGTTAATAAGAGCGACACCCGAAAGTTTCTTGTTACGTTCATGCTCCTAAATTGAATTAAGTTAAGGATTAATGAATAAGTTTAACTTACAAGTCTGTCAGCTGTTGCGTCCAACTCATCAATTTCTTTTTGAACTTCTTTTGCTTTGGTATGGTTCGACTGAGCTTCAAAATCGGCCTGAAATTGTTAAGTTTATTGTTGAAGTTGTAAAGGCTGAGTTAATTTCAAATAACAACAATGGAGCAGGAGCAAATAAGTTGTAGTTATTGGTGAATAGAGCTGTGTTTTGGGCAAACAATCAGCTATATTTGCTTTGCCGGGAACGATTGCGCACGAGAGTGCGGACAAGTTTTTCCTGCAAGTCCCTCACAATTACAATTTTTGACAAGAAAGAACTCTTGAAGTTGGAGAACGGCGGGTTAGAGCACGCGCAAACATAAATCCGCAACGTGTTCAAGGAGTCAGCATACTTTTTGTTTTCGGATGCCTTGTGTTCTGATGATTTTCCAATTGTTTTGACAACATACTTCATGAATGAACGGATAAAAACACCGAATGATAACATCTATCCTCCTCACAAAATTTAAGGAATCCACTTGCTTCTAATTTGTTAAATACTTTTGTGCGTTTTTTATTGCATAACGGCTCATCGTCCGAATTATCTGAACAAATCTAAGCCTGCAAGCGCGCTCACTTCTCCGAAAACTGTTTTTCCCGAATTGCGTTTGTTGGCAGGTCAGCAGCAAAGCGCGGCATTCTTAAGATTCGTTTTTGTTTCTTTGTTGGATTTTCACAGTTTCGGGCGCGCCTTTTCTCTTTTGATCGCACAGACTTAATGCTAACATTCTGTCAAATTAATTATAACTTTTCACATCAAGGTTACTGCTACTAATTGTTTTCATAAGCTTTTGTGCACAAACGTTTTCAACGACCTTTTGTTTGAAAACTGTAAACTAGAATTGACGGCCTCACGCATTTTTCTTTCAAACTAGTTGAATAAGCTTATGAATCAATGCTTAAAGTTAGATGGGTCTTAAGTTCTTTTAGAGGTAAAGTTCGAATATTTTGTACTGCTAACCCCATTGATTGATTTATTGTGCTCAAATTTGTTTTCCGGAACTGTGTGAATTTTGATGCATTTTGACAGCGCGTCCTCTTTTGCAAAGCATAAAAATTGGGAAGTTTTTTCGACTCGATCCGACTATTTTCAATCATCGACTCATCACTTTTTACGCTATCCGGTAATTCGTTCTCCCAGCACAAAGCAACAACTACTTGGTTAGGTGAATTCAATTGTGCTTTTTGCGAAATTCACAGGTAAAAGCGCCTTGTGGAACAGTTGAACATACAACAAGTCCTTAGTTTGAGCTGATCCCACTTTTTGAGTATACGTTTTTATCCCCTCGTTTTTAGCCTCTCATTTTTAATACAAAGCACGTGCATGTTGGATATTAACAGCTGTACGACGTCAAGCTTTTGTAAAACTAGTTCTTGCGCAACAAAAATCAAAATTAACAATGTTGAATTTCTGTAAAGATTCCTAATCGATATCAATTACAAATTGAGTGGAAATTTTAAACGCGACTACATTTGCTTAATCATCCGTTGTAACCGAACATTTAGATTCAATTAAGTTGACCAATTGAACGCCGACAAACAAAAGTGAACGCTTTGGGCTTTAGTCAATTTTCTCACTAACTTCTCAAAATCGCAAGAAAACTGCCAAATTTGACTTTTGAACAAGTCTTCGACGACAAAGAGCAAACAATGATGGCGGACGAGAAAATCGAAAATGTGGACCTGGAATCCAACGTGCAGAAACAGACAGAATCCGTCCACGTAGAAGCGTAAGTTCTTTGACTCTTCATTCAAACACTGATCAGCTCATCGACTACTGGGGACTTTCGAATACTCCGGTTTGGTGCGCGTAAGCTACTATTAGCAACGAGCTTCGTACAGACGGGCGAGCGCGCGCAAATTTACAGGTTTGAGTAGCACAAAAAGTTCATCATGAAATGCAAAACTTGGAGCAACCCTCAATACTGCTGGTCAACCTACTGGTCCCCGGCGCGACAACAAATCCGATGTAAAGCGGAATTTGCGCTGTTTTTGCAGTACGAAAAGCTCAAGTGGGCATTGTTTTACGTTCGTCATCCGTTGCGTATAAACTTTAAATATTATATTACGCAAGTCGCTCCCGCGCAGCGTTCTCTTATTTGATTAACTGCTATTCATTATACTAATCTATCAGAATGCCTAAATTGCCTAGCTTTTTGGGAATACGACGTGGGCTCTCGTCGGGCAGTCAAAATGAGCCAAAAGATGAAAAACTAGATGGCGACGAAAACCTGAATGATCACGTTGAAATCGATTTTAGCGCATCAGCTCCGACTCAAGTCAACACTCAGCCAACCGAATCACAGACCGAAAATGGAAAGAAGCAGACCGCAACACCGGGTGCCAAGCCTCAAAGCAAGGTCTCTCCGTTCACCAACATGCACCACAAATTGAACTTCATTCCACACAGTCAACGCGACAAATTGAATGCTCAGTTTTTGGCCACTTTACCGGGGGTCTTAAAAATAGCCGAACTCGTGAGTTTTTAAAGCACTTCAAAAACGTTCGAAGCAATTTAAATAATCTTAGGTTCTCGGCTTTGTTGCATTCATTTTGGCAATTTGTGCTGATCGCAAAGCAACCAGTTCGGCCTGGGCTGAGCACATAACTTTTGAGACTACAATCGTTGTTGCTGCACTTCTGATTGGATATACTGTTTTCCCACATTTGACTTTACAAGATGACCGAACTCGAAACTCACTTGTTGTTTTGGTAATACTTCAATAAGTGACTTCATTTTAAATAAGCATAACTTTTAGGAACTAATGTTCTACGGATTCAACACTGTTGCCTACTTTATTGCTGTCTGGCTTATGGTGCACCTCTCTGCGTCTTGGACTGCGGGTATTCAATATACTTTAAAGCAAATGAATCTTTTAATTTAGAAGGACGCGGAGCAGCTGTTATGTGTGCGGTTAGTTTTAATTTATATGTTTTTGAGATCTCAAATGTTATTTAGATTCTCTGTGTGGCCCTAACAGTGCTGTACGGAATTGAAACTTTCGTCAAGTTCAAGTTATGGAAGGGAGAAGAAATGGGAAATGCCAAATCAAAGGTTCAAAAAGTTGGCCATGCAACGACAGTTCCAGGACAACAATACCCCTACCACGCACGAGCTAAACCGAGATGCCGAAGTTGTTTAAAGCGCCCAAAACTTACAACACTTATAGTCATAAATAAATTAACATGCCTGGGATATTTTACGTAGTTTAAAGCCAATAAACATTTGCAAAGACTCACCTTCATCTTCATAAGTCGGCTCTTCTCAATAGCAAAGTTTGTGGGCATAGTCATGAAGCGTTGCTTTTCTTTGACCATCTACAACAAAAATATTGAAACTGCATTAAGTAACACGATTTTACATAATCGATGTCGTTTGCGTCCAGGTTACGCGAAATAATATCTTTAATTTTCTTCTGCTTTTCGTTGACTTGTCTGACAGTCGGTAACGGCACATTCTAAACATTCCATTTTAGGTGTAAGAAGAACTAAACAAAGCAGTACCTTGTCACGCATTGCTTTCAACCACTGAGTCCATTCTTTTTCCTCGAATGCTTGGTTTGAAATGAACTCTAGACGATAGACTTTTTGATCCGCACCGTGTTTTAATCTAAGTCCTTTGTTTGTACGAGTTTTTTCCACTCCGTAAACTTTTGCCGTTTCAACCACATCAGTAATTTCAGCAATCTAAACACAAATTTAGTAAGGCGTTTTGCGTTGATTTCATTTAAAACTTACTCTGTAAACGGACCGCCCATTGTGTTGCCCAATTCCAACACGTACGTAACACCCAATAGCCAAATCATTGAAAAACGGTAAGTGAACAAAGCGAGCCAAATCGATTCTGGAGATTTTGCATTGCGAGAGTTGCTTTACGTCGTCAACCTGAACAGCCAAAAATTAAAAGATAAGTGAATTCGATGCACCTCTTGGTTCTTCTCCGACGACACTGAACGACTTCGATCGCTTGAAACCGAGGAAGAGCGTGAAGAGCGACTAGAGGATGAAGACATGTTTCCAAAACCGCCAAAGAGTTCATCAACGTCCAACACTGCGCGATTCTTCTCTTGTTGTTCTTTGCGCTTTTCGTCAGCTTCCTTCTTTTCACGGCGTTTCGACATCAGTTCATCCATAGCCTTCTTCTTGTTTTTCTTTGCATGAACTTCAGAGGGTCTGTGGTAGCCCATGTCTGGATCTTCGTCTTCCATTGACGCTGGTTTCTTGTTGCGCTTTGATTCACGGATTTCGCCTACATTAATCAGATAAAATAGGTACTGTGAAGAAACTTAAGTTACCTTCAGATTCCGAAGTTGAGTACTCGTCCTTGTCAAATTCGTCATTACTGCCTTTGTTTTTTCCGCGTTTTGACTTGTTCATTTGTTTTCGAATCTCTTCACGCCGCTTGTCAATTTCTGCTTTTTCCATTTGTTCAAATATAAGTTGTTCACGTTCCAATTCGTTTAATTGACCTGCTTTGTTTGTGTCAATTTTCTTCAAAAAATCTTCTGGCGACTAAATAGAAAATTGTCGTAATTGAATTGCTTTAAAAGCTTACAGTTGAACGTGGAGCTGATTTTCGCGGCTTCTTTGCCTTCATTTTTGCAATTTTTACAGCATTATCGTCACTTCCGGATGAATCTTAAAACATTAACATGTAAAACGTCTTGCAAACACGAATCGCTTACCGGTCTCAACAAATGACTGCTTCGGTGCACTACGTTTAGGGCGTTGTGAAGTCGAAGGCTTCGACGGACCGTCACTATCGCTTGCCTAAAACACGAATTGTTTAAAGTTTTAATATTTTAAGTTTAGACTGACCTGTCCTTCGTCCGAACTTGAGCTCATTTTGATAGTAAACGATGGTAAATCAAACCCTAAATAACGAATAAACTGATGCCGTGAAATTGCATATGTGAATATTCTCACGAACTAAATGATGTGAATTTAGACAAAACTATGTGACTGTCAAAAGTCATAAGAACAGAACAGTTAGCTTGTTCAATGCAGATATTTGCCATTAGTTGGAACGGAGCAAATCAATAGCGATTTTGAAATCATCACTTTCAAGCAAAAGCCTCACGAACAACAAAACTATGTAATTTCGCAAAGATCTGTGAACTTCACAAACAAACAAGCTAAAAACTTATGAAAGAACAAACAACTTATCGAAGAAGAAGTTAAATCCAGTCCAAGCTTCTTTCCATTGAAGCAAGAGTTGGCACGTCTGAAATAGCCAAAGGAGAAGTCTTGTCTCATTTTCGCGAATTTACCTCGTTTTTAAATCGGGCCTTCTTTCGACTGTTCTTTCGACATACGGGTTTAAAGCAGAACATTGCCTCTTTGATTTTCGATGACTGAACAACAAATATTCGGTGTTATTGTAGCGGGTAGAGCGGTAATTTCTAAATTGTTTTTCCATCATCATCCTGTGCTTTCAGCTGCAGACAAATTTTATCCAGGCTAGCGAGCGCGAATTCGTTATTGAACTGCCCCAATCTGATTCCATTAATCATCTTGTTGTTCTTTTGACTGGCGTTCAGCTGTTTCCGGATAACATCGGCGGCAGTATTTATATACAATGGCCAGGAGAGGGTGGCGCAAACTGGCATTATCTAGGTTTTATTTCAAATAGCAAACCATCTGCGATATTCAAAATTGCTCAGGTAGAATAATCATGCTAGTTACTTCTTGCTATAAGATCCTGTTTTAGTTGGCCAGTCACAAATCAGAACAGCCAGATTCGTTGTTTCAAAGCTCCTCGGTGGTTGCTATAGGAAACGTTATGCTTGGAATAATTGCCGAGCCGTTGAATGATATCGCCTCTAAAACTCCGGCTGTAACTGCAGCTTCAAACCAAGTTAGTTAATTAGGTCTTTTTGCTTCTAACTAGAATTATTTAGTCGACCGTTAGCCAATTTGCACAAAAGATGACCTCCAATTTAGTGGACTATCTAAGTTCATACATTGTGAATATTCCCGACCCGAGCGGACGAGTGACGGAGTTTATTCCCGTTAAAGCAGTTCAAAGTTGGTACCAGAACTTTGAAAGGCGACTGCAAACAAATCCCAACTTCTGGAAGCTTCTACAATAGGCGTTTTGTTGATCGTTGTTGTACATTCTGTAAATTGTTATAATAAAATGCTTCTCACTATCAAGGCGTTAGATCAATTAGTGGTTTCAACCGCTTCTTATCTTTTTCAAACATTGAGATCTTCTTGTTTCGTGCTTTTTTACGTTTTGCAAAATACGTTGTTTACTTATTTATTGATTTCAGATAGTATTCAGTTCTGAAGATGTCTGTTTTCTCCCGTGTCGCTGCACTGACTGGACGTTCGTTGTTCCGTGCCGGAAAATCTGCTTCCTATTTGGCCTTTGTAAAGCCACAATATCTTGCTTCCGCTCGTTACGCTTCTACTCAATCGGCAGTCAAGAGTGAGTTGATTGATGCACTTGAGAACGAAATTCGTGCAGAAGAAAATTTGGAGAACGACAACCTCGGAGGATCGAATCGACCAAGCATCACTGGTAAATAGAATTTTGTCTGCGACATTAATCATTTCTCAAATTTAGGTTTCCAAATCTCTACCAACCAAGCTGAAGTCCGTTTGACAAAGAACTTTGGAAGCGAGAAGATTTTGGTGGTCTTCAACGTCAACCATTCAGTCGATGTTGATGAAGACGAAGGAAATCCAGATTCGGGTAACTTAGCTTTGATCTTTAATAAAATTATTTGTCTGTTTAGCGCCGGTTCCGCTTTCACTACCTCCATTCAGCATTGAAATCACTAAGGGCAGTCAACGTTTGTGCTTCAACATGTCATTGGTGGGATCTGTGATAATTATATTTTTTAAATTCAAATTCTAGGTAGAGGCTGGTGATGAGGGTCAATTTGATTTCCGTGTTGAAGAATTCTACGTACGTACACATTATCCAATGCTTGATTTAAACTATTGTGTTTAGATTGCACCGTCAGCTAAGGGCGAGAGTGAAGATGTTCCGGACCAGGTTTACGCATCTTCAGGCCGTTACATCGATCCGGTACGTTTGAATTTTAGTCTGCTTGTCTAATATTTACCGTTTAGTCTTTGCATGACATCCTGTTCGTCAAATACTTGGAAGAGCGTGGAATTGATGAAGCTTTTTGCGGACAGCTTGTTGACTATGCCACGCACTACGGTGAGATTTTTGCTGAATAATTGATTTACATTGACTTTTAGAGCACTCGCAATATGTCAATCTTTTGGGAAGCATCAAGAGCTTCGTTTCCAAAGAGTGAACCGAGCAGCTGCAGGCAATATTTGTTGATTAGGTTTATTGGAAACTAATTAAGCGTTGTTGTTTGTCTCTGTTGACTAGTTGTTGTGTCGTTTAAGGCGGCGTTGTGTTAGTTTAATAAATGTTTCCATAATTTTGGCGTTTTGATTGTTGTAACAAGTTTTTAAATCTTTACAATATGTATAACGTTTGGAGTTTCAGTTCTTTAATTAATTGTAATTTTTGAGTGGTGATGCCTCGAACGGTAAACAAGTTATCGGCCAACGCAAGGAAAGCGATCTCAAATGAAGCGGACCGTGACCTTAGAAACCTGGGTATTGCAAGAGAAAGGGTGGAGATCTTCGGTGAACCGCCACAAAAACGCGTACGTAGACCTACCAACGAAAGAGATGGACCGTCAAGTTCTGATGACAGTGAAAGTGATACTGACGAACAGCCACGACCAAAAATGCCTCGTGTAGTCCAAAATGTAGCTGAAGATACCGAAGAAAATGATGTGGTCGTTGTTGGCGAGGTCAGTTTATGTTCAAGAAAAAATCTTAACAACTACTTTTCAGTTCGTGCCACTCGGAGAAGATTCAACTATTCAATTGAATTTGGCTAGTGATGAAATTTTAATTGACGATGAAGCTACTGAAAACAACACCTCAACAGAGAATGAACACAATTCACAAAATTCTATTGCTGGACACACCGCTCAAGACAATTTGCCCAATGCAATAACTTATGAAAATGATGAAGATAAATCACCCACTCCAACATGTGTAAGTTATTTCAAGCTTTACTTGTTAACTTCATTTAAGGTATTTTAGAGATCTGAGTTGGTCGACTTTTTATCTGAAGAGATCAAAGAAGAAAGCAGACAACGATTTAATCAAAGAGAGCCCAAAATTAACGGATTTGTCGTTATAAGCAAACATCAAGCTGAAGTTAAGTTGTCGAGGAAGGTTAACGATGAGCACATCCAAGTACTAGCTAACATTAACAATTCACTTTACCTGCCGTCGGAAGAAGGTTATGTTTTCGGTTAAATTTGCTAACTTTTTATTTGCTTTAGCTATTGCCCCGGTTTCCATTCCAAATTTCACTGTAGAACTTCTAAAAGACACTTCTCGGTTGTGCTTTAATGTGACGCTTGAAAAATCGGAAGATGACTTTTTTGAGATTCAAGTTGAATCCTTTTATCATCTTAATATTGACCGAAGTGAACCGAATCATGTTGCAAGTGGAGGCAGCTCATCAACTGTTTATCAAACCTTTAATAAGACTTTTCCCCAGGTTTGAATCTTTCCAGTTTTTGGGTCTAATTGTTAGAGCTTTTAGGGACTGCAAGACAAACTGCAAAGTTATCTTGAAGACCAGAGGCATTGACAAAAGCTTTTGCAGGGAGTTAATAAGTAGGTGTTTTAAACTTTATTTCAAACAATAAGTGCTGTTTAGATTATGCAACTTGGTTTGAACATGAAAACTATCTGGACCTTTTTAAGAAAGCCCGAGATTTCCTGAACACGCTTTAATTGAGATCGCTTGTGTTTATTTGTGTTTACTTTGTTGATAAATGTGCCAATTTTGAAAAACAGTTAGCATGTATGTTTTTATTGCCAAATGCAATTAACAACAAACAACAAAAAGAGATCTTTTGCAAAGTAAACCATAATGCGTTCTGAACAAATTGACTGATCACTCCATTTCTTCGTTCTCTTCAATTTGACTAGCGAGAAATGTTACTGCGTACCGTTGGATCGGATTTAATTCCGACACTTGCTGTGCAAACTCTTCGTTTGCAAAAATGGACGTAACCGGAGGCATTTCGAATTCATGCTCATCTGCAACAATTTCGGCTACCGCTTCTTTGGCATCCAATGCATCTTGCCTATCTTCAACCGACTCCATCGCCTGAACATTTAAACTGTAATTCGGCGTTTAAGCATTAAATACAAACCTTTTGGAAATCTTCGTCGTTAGCTTGAATTCGTATTGAGTCAAAAACTGGAGCATTCGCTTCATTATAAAATAAGTCACGAATGTTGTCTGTCTTTTTGAAGAACGCAGGTGTAAAGCCTAAAAGGACATTTGTTAAACCTTAACTGTTCTTTAATTTAATGGATATACCGGCTTCGTCAATGGTAAGTTCTCCCAAACGCCGCTTTTCTCTTGCTTTCTTCAAAATATTCTCTTCAATTGTGCTGCGACTTATAAGTCTGTAAATAGTAACGTCTCGTGTTTGGCCAATCTAAATGCTCATATCTTAAAGCTAAACATTGGTTTTAAATTACTCTGTGGCAACGATCTTGTGCCTGCGCATCCATTGTTGGATTCCAATCTAAAGTTATTCATTGCAACTTTAAAACTTATGCTACGCAAAATACCCGAATCATAAAATATGACTGTATCAGCACCGATCAAATTAACGCCTAAAATATGCAGTTTTAAAAGGTGTAAAGAAAGTTAAGTCTTACCGACTCCGCCAGCACGTGTAGACAAAATAAAGCAGAATATTGACGAATCCGAATTGAACCGCTCCATTAAAGACTGCCGACGTTCAATGTTCGTGCTTCCATCCAAACGGAAATAAGTGTACCGATGATGGGCCAAGAAGATTTGTAACGTGTCTAACATCTTCGACATTTGTGTAAAGATCAAGCAACGGTGTTTTTGAGCGTACAACTGACGAAGCACTTAAATGCAAAAAGTTTTAACTTATTCAAATCAATTTTAGATACTTACAGACGGCCAGCGTCTTCAGTTTTCCACAATCATATTCGATGAGTCTGATTTCCGGAAACAATTGCATTGAGTTTGTTAGCGCCTTTTCTTCCAAACTACTCCTTTGTTGATGTAACTGGCAAACATGCGCTTCATTTTTACGTTCCACGAATCCGTCATGCCAAGTTTCAAGTGCATCGTAGAATGGCGATTGCATTTTTGGATACAAAACATTCACAACATAAAGGCCAAATCTAAAATATCAGTTTTAGTGCTTACATTGAACGAAGAACTAGTACAAATAAACAGTACTGACCTGTCAAGAGAATTTTGTGTCCACCTCTTTGAATAGTGCAATTTTATTATTCACCCGATCAATTAACTCTTGCCGAAGTCCGTCCAAAATTTTGTCACCACTTCTATTTGCTGTTAAGTTTGAAGGCAGATTGCTGGGCTTTAGCGTTGAATCCAGACCGTTTAGGCGTAATAGGCATTTTTCAAATTCGTTATTCTTGTTGACAAACGATTGACGACAAAAACGACGGAACGGTTCCGCTTCAACACAAAACGGAGTTTGTACCTGTCGGGGCTCAAAAAGATTAGGATGGTTGCAGACTTTCCTTAACTGCATGACAATGTTCAAAACAGACACAATGCTGCCGGACTGCAGGTTTTCAACCGTACTCCTCAAACCCATGAACTCGTTGTACAAGAACCGTTGGCGTTTTGAAAGCTCGCAAAATATGACCTTTTCAGTCTTTTTAGGCAGTTGCTTCTCAACTTCGCATTTTAATCTTCGTAAAATGAAAGGACGCAAAACTTTATGTAGTCGTTGAACGATTGCCATATTGAAATCTCCATTATTTTCAATCATCTCAGTTCTAAATGTAGTTTGTAGTGTGCAACTTCATTCTTCAATAACTTACATGGGATTGTTGAACCAGTCTTTGAAATCGTCTCTAGAGGCAAATACTGTGGGCATCAAAAAGTGAAGTAAAGACCAGAGCTCCATTAAATTGTTTTGTAGCGGAGTGCCAGTTAACAGCAATCGACGTCTTGTGCGCAAGTTAATCAAACTTCTCCAACGTTGACTTTCGAAGTTTTTGATGTGTTGCGCCTCGTCCAATATTAAATACTGCCACTGTTTCTGTTTAAAACACCGAACATCTTGCGTGAACAGTTTGTAGGACGTGATGCAAACGTCAAAAAAGCCCTTCTTTTTCCAGCCCTAAAAGAAAAATGTTTAAAGTTGAAACAATTATGTAAATTACTTTTCGTTTGGCCATCCGCTCCTTTGCTGATCCGAAATAAGTAAGTATTTTCAAGCTTGGACACCATTTTTTGAACTCCATCTCCCAATTTAAAATAACCGATGTTGGCACAACAATAAGGTGAGGTCCCCAAATCGATTTCTCTACAGCCAAGTGCGCAAGCAATCCGATAGTTTGAATTGTTTTGCCTAAAAAGATATTCTTTTAAAAGCAGCCTTATAAAACTCACCAAGGCCCATTTCGTCAGCCAAAATCCCGTTCATCTCTTTTTCATAAAGAGCACAAAGCCAGTTTAAACCGATAAGTTGATATTCACGCAATTGTCCCTCAAGCAATACTGGATGTTTGATTTGAATCTAAAGAATTTGTTGTACAGATGCTGCAAGTAGATGAATGACTTACATCAGTTGTCTCTAGTGTGTTTCCTAAAATAGAGTTGTTATTAAACTTGAAAAGGAAATAAAGCGTGAATGACTTGCCTGTAGGCTTAAAATTTTGTGCTTGTTCGGCAAACTTCTCCATTTCTGTTGCTGAAGATGGTTTGGATTCGGTACTCATAAAGCCGTTCGGTTTTCCGTTGCGTTTCGGCGACTCGGCTTCGTCGTGACTTGAGTCATTTGCATTTACACTTTTGCCTAATTTGTCAGCTTCTTCTACCAGCATCGATAGTTGTTTGTCAAGATCGGCTCGTTTCTTGGCTTCTATCATTTCCTTAAAAATCAATGACTAGTTTATCTGCACAAAATAATGTTTACTTGTTGGCCAAGTTCAACCAATGTTTTTGCGTCTTTCCAGAAGTCTCGGATCTAAAGCAACGTTATTTAGAATGCAATTTGATTTAAAAGTCAACAAAACTAACCATTCGTGAAACAGACGCGCACGTTTTCCTTGCTTCTTTCTCCAAGTTCTTGTCCGATTCATGTTTCGCCGCTTCTGCCGCCTTCGTTGAATGATATTTTGTGACCCAACCACTGATCTTTTTGGTGTAGAAGCGCCGAGCAAGTCGTTCATTTTTGCTTATCTTGTGAACCCATGCCAACTCTTCAAGCAAATAGTCCCAATGTGTTTTTGGTCTTGGCGGAGGCTCAACAGGCGTCAGTGTTGCTGTCGACCACTTTCCTTCGCGTCTCAGCTGTTTGATCTTTTCAATTATTTCAAATTGTTTCTAAAAACGATGTAGTTGGCTAAAAACTTGAAACAACTCACTTCGCCAATCTCATTGTATCTGGATGCTCTAAACATTAATAGTTAGAATTATTTCAAACAACGAATACTTACGGAACGACAACCTTGTTCTCGTCCAGCAAATCTTCTTGGATCAACTTCCGCACCAGCAAAGCTTCACATATAGAGTAACGTGCTTCATTGCTCATTTGTACTGCGAGTAGAAATAAGCAGGTTTAAATCCTACAAATTACTGCTTTCTTAATGAGAGACGATTTACCCGAATAAAATGATTGAAACACGCAAAATCCAAGTTTTGATAGACCGCGTAAATTTAAAGGAGCGAAAATGTACATGTTGACTCAATTCAACTATTGACTGGCGGTCGCATTTATGGAATTGTTTATTTTCACAGACGTTTGCTATTAAGCATGCAATTTCACACATATCGTAACTAATAAATTTATTTAATCAAGTGCAGAATTCAATATGTCAATATGTTCGTTAAAATGGCCTGGAACAATCGTAACATTACATAAAATTTAATATTCAGCTTGCCTGCTCTAAAACTCTATAGATTTTATTCCACAAATGCACGGTATCTTCGTTCAAATGCCCGAGTACGTCAATCAACATTGTTGTGAGGCCTAAATGGACAGTTAAATGTGTTATCTCAAACTTCTACACAAAGACCTTGCATAAAGGCACGCCGAACAAGTGAAGGACAAACATCTAACACTATGCAGTTGTGCACAAAGTTCTTCAGCACATGTGGCAATTCAGTGAATCCGCAATCTGTCGTGTAGAAGTCAATGGTAGTCTCTAACGCCTTTATGACTTCAAAAGCAAACTTTGAAAAGATCTCGCCGTGCTCGTCAATGTTTACAGACAAATTGATTTTGTATCGAATGATTTGTTCGTTGTAAGTCTGGAAGCATTTAACTGTCAGTACATAGAACAAAACTTACTTTTAATGCTGTTCCGGTAACAATATTACCGCACTTTTCAATGCCAAACTGTTTGACTTGCTTCCATATACTGCGAACTTGTTGCATTTCTAAAACAACAATGTTTATAAAACGTCCAATGCAAAGTATCCGAAGAACCTGTTGGCGTCACGCATTGCAGCAAGTAAATACGGCGTTGGTTGGCTATGCCTCGGCCAATATTAGTTTTTACTATGTCCCATAAGTGGTTCCAAGATCTACACAGAGTGCTGTCTGGATATTCATTTGAATTTTCCAGAAGTTGGCGCATTGCTTGCATAAAGCCTTCGTGCATTAACTGTTAAATTCAAGTTAAGCATTAGTTTATAACTCAAAGGTTAATTACCTCAAAGTGTGGCTCGTAGGCATCGTAAAAGAAATGATGCGTCCCAATTTCCATTAACAGTTTTGCCATTCCTTGTTTGTCGTCCATATTGTCCATTACCATCTTAAATTGTGTCCACGTTCTTCTTTCTGTTTTAAAACTTACAGTTAAGGCGGCCTGAATACTGGAACAATGGTGTCTGAACTGAATGTTTTTTGCCAGTTCGACTGGCCAATCAATATCTCCAATGTCCAATTTACGAGAGAACTGCCAGATAGGTCGTGTCTGTGGGTGATCTTTAAATGTAAACAGATTTTGCATATTTGTAATTAAATGAAGCACCTCGGAGCATATTGATGAACATTTGCTGCACAATTTGATTTTGAACGTTGACTTTGTATAACTGTATCCAATGACTTCTGGCTTTGTTTAATCCGATATCCAACTCATCTTCTCCGCCTGACTCAGACTTCACACGTTCTGTCGACTCACTAGTTTTTGTGCCACTTTTCGTTGTTCCATTTTGTTGGCGAGGAATCTGAACGATGGTTTCATCGCTGCTACTCGATGTGTCAGTTTGGGCATTTAATTCGTGTATGTCAATTGAATCGTCTCTCGAAGTCGCCTAAACTTTATAATAAAGCACTGCTATCATAAGTTTTATTAAGAACAAAAATAAGCTACCTGAGATGATCGCATTTTCACCTACCTTTAGCCTATACGCCAAATACATAGGCTTTTCTTTGTGCCGCCGTTGCATTCTTGTTGTGGGATGGGCGATTGTGTGCCGACTAAAGCATCCGGATTTAGAATTCCAGCAAAAGCAGCAAAAGATTTGATGGATTAGGCGCAAGACTAATTTAGCCATCAGGCCTTATGAATAATGCGAGCGTGTTTTACAAATTACATTCGTCTAGAAATCCGAATAATCCGTGTAAACGTTTTTCCGGTTAGTTAAACAGTTTTTGAAGTAATCAAACTTTTAAAGAAATTGTTGAAAACATAGACAAAACTAGCAGGTAAACAGCTCCAATTAACACCCTCATTTAACACATAAGCGTTGTCCGTGGATTAATAAGAGGTAATCCGTATTTAAGGCGGAAACAATTGGTAGTCGAAACTGGCTTTTTACTCAAAATATTCATGTCTGACTTGCTTCTTCAATTGCTAGAATTTAGAACAGCAAGGAAAACGACTGTTTGACATTTCATTGGATTGCGTGTTTACTTTCGGCATTTAAGCGATTTTTCGTCAACAAGTCTCCGAGGAATACCAACAAAGTGCCTAATGAACCTGACGCAAACTTTCACGCCCAAAACTTCCAACCATCAATGAGCTCAATTACATTTTCGGAGTTCAGCTGCCCTAAACAAAACACACGTTTTAACGTGACGGCAAATTAGACAAGTTCAAAGAATTTAGCTAAAATAACCATATTAGTCCGCAAACGATAAATTGAAACTTTTTTGTGACATTCGAGACAATCAGATTTCAATTGAGATGATTGATGCGCAAATTTGGTTATTTCAGACTTTCAAGCCGAGACGACGAAACATTTATGTGCAACAAAAAAGAATAGAACGGCACTTATCTTTTGTTCTCGTCAATTCAAAGGCGTTCTTTTGGCCGGAGGCCCTCAAAGTTTTCTACAATATAAACGGCACATCATCATTTATGGTTATTGCAATGCTTTTCAAGTTTCTTCTTCTACTCGTTATTCTTGTTTGTCAATTCTTTCACATTCAAGCATTGCTTTGCTATTCAGGTAGCCTTCTCATTCAAATTAATTGGTCAGAATTAAACAAGTTTAGGCGAACAATCGCATGGAAAATGGCTGCGTAATTTAACAACTGTTAGTTGTCGAAAGTCGAGTTTCTGGTGCATCATGAAACGTGATTTGGATCCAGACGTTGGAATTGATCGTTGGGTCTAGTGAGTTACTTAACCATTTAAAGGTACTGCCTATTGTTTCAGTGGCTGCACAACGCAATCACTATGCGAGTCTGGGATCAACAAAAATGTTCGTCGCAAGAACGCGAAAGGAATGAGCTTGATGCAGACAAATCCACAACTATCTGAGTTCGACATTTGTTGCCAATCAGATCTGTGTAACAAAAATTCAGCTGCACGTACACTTGCTTTGAATTCAATGCCACTTGTTCTCCTGTTGTTTAAAAGTTTATTCATAAATTATTAATTGCATAAAAGTCTAATTTCTTTGATTATATTTTAATCGACGAGATGGTTGTTTTGAGGTTTTGAATGAGTGCCGCATTTTTGGTTGTCATGAGAGTTAATGCACGGTCTGTGAAAGAGATGTCGGAGTCTGATGTGCCAATAGATGTGCGAATGACGACTGACCAGTTTAGGTCGCAAATTGAGCGTGCCTTTTGAACTAGGTTTGCAAACTCTGCTGGCTGGTGTTTCCGGTAGTTCTTCATGTCTATTGAAAGTATTGTGTTGAGAACGAAAGGAGTTGCAATTGGAATAGATGGAGCGTGAGAAGTTGCCTCGGTCAATAAAAATCTTATAAGCTCCTGTCCTTGCATATGATCCACAGTTTTTGTGGTTGTCAGTGCACAAATTTGGATAAGCAATTTGAAGCGTGCCTGTTCTTCGTTTAGCCATTGAGCTGACTGTTCTGCTGGTCCGTTGCTGATGCTCAAAACTTGTCTGAGACTAAAAAGTATTTGTAATTAAACTGGCAAGTAGATACTAAAATGCTCACCACTGATTTGTGTCAAGTCGCGGGAAGGATACATTTGTGAAGAACCAATGAAACGAACACAGTAAACAATTGAGGTTCATTTTTCATCAAAACAATAAATAAAGTTGCAACAAACATAATGCAAGAATCTTGACCGACCACTCGTTTCTAAACATTTAAAACGTTTAAAGGATGCCAAACAAATTGTTACCAAGTAGCGGTCGCAAATGCACATCAACATAAACAGTTTGCCTTCTTTTATCAACGGAAGAGGTTGATCGCCTTTCTTTGCCGCTCCAGTTTTGAAGAGATCTTGGAAGAATATCAGCGCCGCCGAAATGCTTTTGATATCATTTGGATCTTCTGAGGTGTGAATGTCGATTACTTCTTGAACTGCCATGCGGACTCGGTTGCAAATAGGCAAGATGGCATGGTTGCTTCTGAACTCCCTCAACCTGTGCATGTTCTCTTCATAGATGGCCAGATGTGTTCTGACCCAGTGTGAGAACTTTGAAGTCTCGGGTGCTAAACAAGCAGGTTGAATAAAAGTTATTTGTTTAATTGGTTACTTTCAGATTTCGATGGACGTCGTTGTCTGCTGGGTCCTGGTTGTTCTTCTTTAAAAGCAGCTGTAGCAATTATTGGCTTGGGAGACGATGTTGAAGACGTTGACGGTAAATTGCTTGGAGGAGCTGTGACGGGTGGTTTCATTGACATTACTGGAGTTGCTTGTTTGCGTGGCAAGTTATCTGGCAATTTGGATGTTATGTTTGTTGCCACACCAATGGGTGCGGATTTTGGTGAGAAACTACTCGAAAGTTGTGAAGAATTTGATGTCGTGCCGCTGGAAAAGCTTGCAGATGAATTACTTGACGTATTGGCAGACGAGTTTGAGGCACTTGATGAACTGCTGAGATTCAAGCTCTCAAACGAAGTCTAAAAATAGGAAACAGTTATTGCCTATGCAACTTTTAAAAGTTACTCTTTCAGCCGGCCGTTGAATTGCTTGCTTTCTTTGTACAGGAGCAACATTTTGAACAAAAGCTGGAGGTTGTTGAAGCGGAGTACTGAACTGAGGAAAGACTGTATTTGTTGGTTTTGGCTGAGCAATGGGACTAGCTTGTGGTGGAGAAACTGGCGTTCCAACGGCATTAAATGCTCCAACTGAAGCGATGGGTTTTTGTTGAGGCGTAAATAACACTTGATTTGAAGGCTGAGAGTTGATTAAAAACGGCGATATTTGTGCCTTATTTGGTAAATGTTGTACATTCGTCTCTGCTTTTTGAACATTGTTTGTGTTATTGGACGGAGAAATCTAAACAGTTCGTTCAAATTAGCTTTAAAAGAGTAATAAAGTACCTGTTGTTTTGGTTGAATTTGAGAGAATGTCACTTTTGATTTTGTCTCTTTCACGGTTGCAGGCGATTTTAAAATTGACTGCGTAGGAGTGGTAGGAGATTTAATTATTGCAGTTTTCTGTTGCTGAACATTAGATGGAGAGATAGAAATATTGACCGATCCATTTGAAGAAGTGTTCTGAATAACTTGGCATTGAAAGTCAATTGCATTTTATAACAACTTACCGTTTTATTAGCTGAAAGACGAGAACGTACACTATTAACAGTGTTCTGTTCAATTTCACGAAGCTCCAGTTGACTTAAATGATGTTCTAACTCCTGCTCATTAGAGATTCTTCTAGGCAAGAACTGCGTTTCATTGCTTAGACGCTTTTTTCTTATCTGGTCTTCGTAATAGCATCTAAACAGGGTGAATTAATAAGCAAAAGATCTTTGACGAAACCAACTTTATGGATGCGCGGAAGTTATGTTCTTCTTGTGGACTTGGATTCTTTTTTCGTCCAAGCATCTTTCCGGCAAATCCACCAAAATACAAAAAACACTTTTGCCCAAAACATAATGCCACAAACAATTTTTCGGGTCGAATGCTTACTTCGGGTACAATTTTTGAATTTAATAACTAGCACACAACGCAATTCCAAATTAAACATTTATTAAGGCTTACACAATTTACAAGACAATCCACAATATTGTTTCTTGAGCTTTTCCGTAAAGAAGTTAGAATCACAAAAGCCGTTGGCCTTCCTAAATATTTGAGTTAAAACGCTATGCTTGCACTCAAAGTTCTACCAGTCTTTACACTCCTTTTTCTCTCCACATTCTGGCGCTTCAGGTTCATCTAATTCCGGTTCAATGTTTCTAATTGGAGTTACTGGCGTCTCGACTGTTGATGAACATCGCTCACATGTTTTGGCACAATTGCTGCTCATCAATTTATAGTAACGCTGGTGAGAGCACAAATGTACAAGGTTTTCGCAATTTTTCTGCTTGTCTTCACAAGCCTCTTGCGGCTCTCCGACTAAAACGCTTCAATGTTTACAATTTAGATTCTACATAATTACCTGCTCTAAACTTTAACTTGAAGCCAAAAGAACGGAACGAAGAATACGCATAGACAATTGCCATATTTGATTCGCTTTCCAGCCAGCCCATATTAGCTTAAACTTTAAACTAGCGTTGAAACAATTAAAGTCTTACCCAAATCGGATTTGCAACAAATTCGAGCACCTAAAATGCAAGTAACTGAATGTTGACAAATGAATACAACCTGTCATTATAAAGTTTCCAATCTTTATCTCCAGGCCCGAATAAAAACAACCAGTCGAGCAGGCGCCGTAAACTTGCAAAATTTTCATTTGGACTCGCTGACCTTTTGGCGCTTTGATATGCCAGTAGCAAGCTACAAGTAAATTGCTTTGCGTAAATTGATTTGTTGTTATTGATAAATGTACCTGCATGCCGATCTGCTAAATTTTTGCCCGGAATTGCTTCAACTCGATTACTTAATGTTTGATAGGCGGTAGTTGCCTAAATTCAGTTGTGCAATTTAAATAAGGCCTTTAAAGTGCTTACTTGTATTATCTGTCCACAATTTTGATCGGCGCCAAACTCTCCTTGTTGAAGTTGTGTACATGAATCGCCACCGAATCCGGCAGGACAAATACACCTACTACAGTTGCTTGGCGAATAAAAGCCACCGTTCATGCAAGTTATGCTACTTTTAGGACAACGTCTTACACAATTACTGAAAGACTCGATTAAATATTGTCAGAGTACTGGGTGGACCAAAAAAACGTTAACACAGAAAAGTCAATCAAAAAGTCTTTTGTCAAAAAAAGTCAATCAAAAGTTTCAAACACAAACAAATTTTTGTGTTAACGTTTTTTTGGTCCACTCTGTATTTCTATTACTAGTAAATGTTCATTTCAAGCAGGTCCGTGAATGAAGGCCCGACATTGTTGCCCATTGTGTGCTGATAAATGCGATTTTTGGCCAGTATTGTAACAACTCCTTAAGAATTCTTGAGTGGCATTAGATTACTTAATCAAACCTCTTGCCGGATCCGAATCTGCATAGTGCATGTTTGATCTGAAATTTAATAAATTGATTCGGCTTTTTAAAACTCAAACAAAGTGTCTTTTAACTTATCCATAATCGTAATCTATGTTGAAGTTGTTGTTTGTTTGCTTGGACTGTTTAATAAATTGACTGACAAGTTGTGGCGTCAAATTAGGATATATCACATTTATGTAAGAATCTCTGTCGTGGCGTGCTTGTCCGTGGAAGTACCCTAGCGTATGGGCGAGCTCGTGCGTAATTATGCCGAATTGCTCACAACCACGACCAATTGAAATGATTTGCTCATACGCACCGTAATCTCTTCCGACTTGGCTGTAACAACCACCTCCTTTAAAGAACTTGATTTTCGGTTGCGTCTGGCCGTTTTCTTGGAACTTTAAGCACGTATTTTCTTGCCAGTGTCTAATTGCGCTACGAATTAATCGCCTCGTATCGGGTGCTAAATGTAAAACTTATTAAGCAAATTAGTTTAAAGAAACCTATTGACGAGTCAAAGTAAAAAGAAATCGGAGATCCAGTTGGCCATTGATTGTGCGGAAAGCTCGGTCCAGTTTGTGCTTGTCGTTTTGAGCGCTTTTGAGTCGAATTGTCAGACAAGGATTCAACTTGCTTCAAGTCCAGCATCATGTCACTTTGGAACATGAGGTCACTAATTGGTTGGTTTATTGCATCAGCACCTTCAACTCCAAATTCCACGTGATTTTGATCTGTGCGGCGAACCATTTCAACTAATTTTGCATCCCTATTTGCCGGTTGTCCTGCCTCAACTATCTTTTGCAACAGTAGACGTTTTTGCCAGCGCTTCAGTCGTGCTTGGATGATCTTTAAGTCGCCAAGTTTGCTTTTGACTGTCTCCAAAAATATCCGGCGTGCCACTTGTGGACGATCCGTCAAGTTTTGGCCATGAAGTTGTTGAGTTAAAACAACTCCAAAGATTAGATAGATAGAACAAATCATTAAAGCTGACGGAGCCGGAAAATTAAATAAAATCAAAAAGACATCGCTTCCGTCTCATCAAAAACTGGACATTCCTTCAAACATTGACCACCGAACAGATGCGCAAACAAGATCCATTTTTGGCCGACACAAAGCATAGTCTTTGTTTGATTTGCTTGGTTATTGTTGTTTAAATTGAACAATTGCTTCTGTCAAATTTGTTTCAAAATTGAGTAGTTTGTTTACAACAAAATTGCTTCAAATCTTATAGCGATCAAATCAAACTGCACATGACTTAAAACGATTTTAAAATCGAATCGCATCCGCATTCAAATGTTTTCAATGTAAAGGAGACAAATGCAAGCATCTGTGAATGTGAAAAGATGATGAAAGAGCTCGCACTAACGGACAGATCGCCGTCAAATTTCCACCAGATTTGCTGTGACTTTAAACTGCTGAGCAGTGCTGAGCGAATGCTTGGCAAAATCATTCGGCGTTACACTCCTTGTTGTTTATGTTTGAATTGCGTGAAATTGACTTTTGCACGTTTGTTTAACAAAGTGTTTGCAGGCGCTCAAACTTCAACAAGTACTGCAAGTTAATCAGTAAGTATGTCTGAAGGCTCATCAAATCCAATGGCTACATGCTACAGAACTTTCGGCTCAGTCCATGTAAACGTAAGTTTTCGACAATCAATTTCAACAACACTTCGATTTACTTTTAGAAAGTGGTGTTTGGCTCTTCCGTGATTGGCCTCATCTTTTGTCTCATCGGCGGCCCCATTTGGCACTTCTTTTCGATCGGATTTTCATTCAACGTTTGGATGCTCTTTGACTATTTCGTGGTCATTGCCGCATTTCTTCTCGTTTTGTTGGGAAATCGTCGTCAACAACCTTATTACTATTTGCCTGTTTTGGCTTTGATGGTAAGCAATAATTTTAAAACTCGTCAAGTAGTTAACACTTTCAGTTCGTCTCTCTCATCTACACGTCTTCTATTGTTTACCGATCCTACTTGCAAGTCACAAAAGATGTCACGATGTTCAAAGTAACCAATTAATTAGTTCTGACACATTTTAAACACTCGCTTTTACGGCCCCCCCCCCCGCCCGCCCGGCCGCCCCCCCCGCCGCCCCCCCCCCCCCCCCCGGGCCCCCCCCCCGCCGCCCCGCCCCCCGCGGGCCCCCCGGCCCCGCCGCCCCCCGCCCCCCCCCCCCCGGCCCCCCCCGCCCCCCCCCCGGCCCCCCCGGCCCCCCCCCCCCCCCGCCCCCCCCCCCCGGCCCCCCCCCCCCCCGGGCGGCCCCCCCGCCGGCGGCCCCCGGGGCGCCGCCCCCCCGGCCCTGCCGGGCCGCCCCGGCGGGACTGCTCCCCTAGGAGACAATTCACTCATCTCCAAAACCGATTGTGAATCGCGAAGCTGCCAAATTGCGGTCGAATACTTCGAGTTGTCGTTGTCTGTTCATCTGGCCGTTGTCTCCGTTCCATTGATTCTTTACGCTATGAACATTTTGTTAACCGACTACTTCTTCTTAGTTGCCACGACATCCAAGCCCGTGCTTCCGTGGCTTTAAGTTTATTAACGGGATGATGAAACAGGTCTAGAATTTCAAGCACTCGCATGCATTCTATTCGAAAAGTTGTTTATTGTAAACTTCACTTATCATTTGTTTATTTTGTTTCGATCAGCAGTTATTTGCCACAAATGTTCATTTGATTTCTGTACACATAAACGGATATAATCAGCTTGTTCCTTCTGTTCAAGTTTTCAAATTGGTTTCAAGGGGTTTCAAAAGGCCGGAAGCGTCTGTGTTGGGTCCATTAAGTAAAAAGTGGTTTGCCACAAATTGAAATCTCTTCAACACTGGTCCAAATTACAGCACAGGATCTGCAGCGAGATCAATTAAGGTGGAATGCGGGAAAGCCCACGCCCGGCTTTGAACACCACTTTGAATTCTTTTACATTATCGTTCGTAAACGCTTTTGATCATTCCAGTTGCAAACATTCGCCGAGAATGGACGTTTCTTGTGAAGGTATGTTGTCAGCTTTGTGGGCTGAGTTGTTTAAGCTTGTTTGTAATTATTAGTAAGACTGTCAATTTCCAGAAGTGAAAATGGATGCACCCGAGCAGCCGCAAACGCAAACTCAAATAGAAATTCCGGACGAAGTGCAGAGCAAACGATGCGGACTTGGACGGTTGTGTAGCCTGCATGTGAGTTTGTTAACTTGTAAGTTTTGTTAAGCTGATCTTCGAATTTAGAATCAAGCTCGCGCAATCAGCGTTTTTCTGTTTTTGGTTTGCATCGCCATCACGGCAGCTTTTTGGGACCGACGACTGGCCTTGATGAGTTATCAGTTTTTGACTCTGTACGTGTCTCTTGGATGCACAGCCATTCTTTTGCTCGGCACATTCATCAGCATTCCAATCTTGTACCTTCCAGCCGTTTACATCATGGTGAATATCTTACAACCACTTGATTTAACAAATGAATTTAGCGCCTTGGAATGACCATAGTTTGCCTCCTCAACACTTTCCTTATTGTCGACTCCGTGAACAACGTTGACACATTTATTGTAGACAGTGTGTTGAGCCACAAGTCTTCCGCGGCAATCTACTTCAACAGAAACTTCTCCATCCTCAGTCGCTGTTTCAAACTTAGCGTTCAAGCATGGATCTGTTTCCTCATCTTCGGTTGCCTCCATGTAATTCAAAACGGCATAATTTAGTAATCAAGAACTTTTTCAGCTCGTTGCCAAAGATTACCACCGTTTGCGCGCCAAAACCAAGCAGCAATTTGCATTTGTTAACCGATGGGAACGCAATATGATGGATAAAATCCGCCGAATCAGTGAGCCCAAGCCGTCAACTCAAGCGCCAATTCAAGACACTTTTCAATTGGACGGAGCAGTTGTGAAAGTTACTTATCCAATGGTCACGGTTGAGAGCAATCAACCACATTTGTGTGAGCCTATCAGCAGCAATCAGGTTAGCAACACGTTTTCAAAACTTTTCAATGACCAAAAATGTTTCAGCAAGCCAATTCGAAGATCAAGCAAAACGGCCAGCCACCAATGAAGATTACTCACGAAAATCACCTGTCTGCGGAAACATCCGGCGACTCCGACCATCCTCATCAAGCATTCGGCTTCTGTCGTCTCTATCACTAATCCGGCTTCTTCAAGCGCTCTTTGAGACTCCACGTTGAGTCGATTTGTGAACTGCACCGTGTCTCCCTTAATTAATCTTTAGTTGTTAAAGCAACAATTTCCAAACTTCATTATCTTTAAAACGTTTACGCTTTCAAATAGTCAACATTTTTCCGACTTTAAAGTTTTGTATAGTACTTTTTGTAAAAGGAATGCGGTTAATAAATGTGTTTAACTTGAATTTCAATCTGAATAATGGCGTCAAATGATTTTGTTTATGAAACAACCTGCAGATGAAAAATGAACATCTGTTTTGCTTTGCGGATTTTTCACAAGCAAATGTGTTTATAACGAAATTGGCCGCTCAAATAAAAAATGTCTCTGCGCATTGCTTTTTTGCGTTCGAATTCTTTGAAGGCCGCTTTCGCAATGTTTTTCAATTTGACTTGTTTTTAATTTTTTGTCAAAGACAAGCGCACGAATTGAAAGGACACTTTCCCGTTGATTCATCATCGTTTTCTGTTACAACAAATGATGGCCGCAGATAATGAGAGGAAATGGTAGGCCCTGAACGGATGCTGATGTCTTTGACAGTTTGCCGGCTCTAATTCCCACCAATTCGCCGATCAAATTTGCATTTTACGGGAAGAGCGATTTGAACGCTGCTCATTTGTTAGAAATGTCAAAGAGACTTTGTCTAACTGTTTAATTGTATAAGCTGTTTTTAGACAATGAGATTGATCGGCAAGTGTTCATTGTATGCGCATTTAAAAGTCGCTATGTCTTCGTGTAAGAAGAAAATTCCCATCGTTTTATTGGAAAGTTTAAAATCTATTTCAATGAGTCAGCATCGTTAAATTCTGCACAACGACCTCATTTTCTCAGGGTCTGGACAGATTTATCATTCATGGCAATTAACAATAAATTGCATTTCGTGTGAGAAAGACCTCGAAAACAGCGCGACGCTTTTGCAAGTGTTTTAAAGTGAATTTGTCCAATAAGCGCTAACTTTAGTTGTACGATAAAAATATGCTGAATTCAATAGTTGATAGACTTTATGACTCTGATTAACAAGACTTTGCGCGTTTTAACACTTCATTTAAAAGCATATCACTTCAATTATTCAGATTCGACTTCAAAGCAAGCTCAATCATCATGAAATACCGACACGACTCGTTCAGCGATAATGTTTCGAGCACTTTTGTGTTTGGCAACTTGCATGTCCACGTAAGTTCTTTGAGAAGCAGTTTCTTTTAAAGCTAAAAATCATTTCAGACCGTCACACTCATTGCATCGATCATATCATCTCTGATCTTGGTTGCACTCATGGTTATGGAAGTAGTCAAAGTGGGTTTCTTGGCCGAGTAAGTCGTTCAACAAGCAATGCGCAAAGCTAACCTTTAAATTTTCAGCGAATCAAAACAAGCACCGATCGACATTTGGAAAATTTTCTATTGGCTCTCATATGTCGTTGCATTTGTTTGTATCGTTTTGTTGTTGATTGGAAACGTTTTCAAAAAGCCTGTTCTTTATTACCCGACAACATGCTTCTTGCGCATCTATTTGATAGTTCTCCTCTTTTTCTTCGCTTACTGCTTGATTGACAATTACGCCTACCTCCAACTCAACGGTGAAGACTTGTTGGAAGCAAAGAAAAAGGACCGAGTTGACAGATTTGTTACTTACACGAGCAAGGTCATTGAGCGTGACTTCTATATTGCTCAAGTCCTTATTTGCTCTATTGGAATTTACTTCATTAACATTGCATCTAAGGATTTTCTTTATGTGAGCAAGATTACTACTTCTGGCGTCTACCGCACGACTTCTCCGGTCCTTTCTGGTGACTGAGCGAAAAACACGGCAACTTCTTTCGGTTCACTGCTTCCTTCCATCAAACAATTGAGATTATTAAAGCAGTTATTCTTTTGTCAAAATCTCGTTTATTCTTTTTTGGCTAATGTCTTTTGTATGATTATTTAATTGAAAGGTTTTGAAACATGTACTTTGAGCCTATGTTATTTGAATAAAATCATGTGGATATCAACTGTTTGTTCCGTGGCTGCTGTGAACATGCATAAAGTGAGAAATCATTCAAAGATCTGTTCTCATGATAAATGTGTAATCTGCAACAGAAATGCTTACCACAAGCAGTGTTCAAGTTGATTCATCAAACTTGCCAGGAGTCTGCCGGAGCTTTTAGTCTATCATCTACATCAAGTGGGCCATTTTTGGTTAGCAAAATGAATGAAACGCCGAATAGTCAAATTCACAGTGCCATTCCACCGGGACCTAAGCGTCATTACTGTTTCGGCAATTTGCCACTTCATGTAAGTACATTTATTGATTCCTCAACAAGTTTTAAACCTACATTAAAAGTGATTTTAGACCACAAGCTTTATTCTTTCTCTGGTGTTAACCGTCCTTTGGTCCGGTGTCTTCATTAGTGAGTTGCGAAGTCATGGAGCCGGAATTGGGCAATTTTTGTTCTTTTCATTCATCTTGGGTTGCTTGCTGCTTTTGGTCTACGGCAATCGTTCAAATCGGATTGTTTATTATTATCCTGTGATCTACTTGCTTGTAAGTTTTAACTTTACGTTTGAATGATCTCTTGTGTGTTAGCGCCCCGTCCTCTTGGCAGTGGTTATTTATGGAGCTTACGAGTTGCACGAACTTAGTTTTAATGTTCATAGCACTCACCTCGGTGTTGGAATTTTGAATTTGTTAATGTGCTGTGGCGGCCTTTACATTTGCAACCTTTTTGCTGCAGATACTTTGTACATTGCCGAAGGTTTGTAGTTTTGAAGAGTTTTAAGCATCGACAGCAACTAATTTCAGCAGTCAATCAGCCAGCTCTCCCCTCGTTCTCAATTCATTTTGACAACTTGAAAAATCGTCTGACCAGCAACATTGCGCAGAACAATTAAATAAATGCAGTAGTATCTGAATTATGCTTTACTTCTGGAAATAAATAAATTTATTAAGAGATCCGTTGCATGAACAGAAATGAAGTGACAGTCAAAGCAATTATAATGCAAAGTTGAAATCATTTAATGTGTGAGCACTGGCGTTGTTAATAATCACTGTCTGAGTTGTCAGAAGTATGTCCTCGAATACCGCGCTGAACAATTGGTTTACGCAGCTTTGCTTCTGCTCGGACTTTTTCAATTGCGCCGGCTTCGTAGAGTTTCTTTTCGATCAACTTCTCCAAGTCTCCCACGCTTTGCTCAAGCTTGTCGGCTAGACGAATGTAGTCACGGATCTTTTCATTGGCAACAATTGCAATCACAGGAATACTTTTCAAGCGTAAACGTTCAACCAAAAATGGGCACTGAAGATTTACAAAGTAAACGAGTTATTGTTAGATTAAACTTACGCGGTCGGCGGAGATTTTTACAAATTTGGTGAAAAAGTTTGCAGCCGCCAAGTTTTCCAATGCTTTTTGAACAGCCTGGCACTTTTCAGTATTCAAATCGTAGAAGTGGCAAACCAGTTTTGGCGATTTTTTATTTGCATCGAAAAAGTCTTTCTCGTCGGCCAATTCCGTTAATTTTCCGTGACCATGAGCCATCAACTCCTTAATTGAAATCAATAAACCGTATTCTATAGGCAATCAGTTACCTGCTTTTTATCCTGAGCCTTGCGCATTTCAAGCATCCGTTTACGACGAATTTCCTCGAGATCATCGTCGCCCAAATTTTCCAATTTATTCAGCTCTTCGTCTAGCTTTTGCTCCACAGTCGCCGCTGCCTTAAGTAATTGTCCAGCCAGAAGAGCGTCCATGTTGAAAACAATGACAAATTGAAAGCAAATCTCCAAAATTTCCCCAAAAGCAGCAATGCCAAGCTAACTTTTGCGTTTTGAGAGGAATGCTAAAGTTGGCATGTTTTAGTGTAGACTTTTTGTGCTCAATTCATTTGTAAAACCAATACCATCAAAGCTTTAATAAAAGTTTATTTATTCAACTTTGCATAACAATAACAACGATTCAACAACAGGGTTTAATATTTTTCATAATGATTCAACCGGTAAAGTCGAATGCCACCGTTTGTGTTGCCAAATGCCGCAAAACCTGAATGCGGAGAAATATCAGTGCAGGTGAAGTAGTCTCGACTCAACATCTCTTGTTTTGGCGGAAAGTTCTTGAACACAGTTCCAGATTGAGTGTGAAGAAAACGATAAGCCATTGCCTAAAATAGATTAATTAATCAATGAGGCACTCAAAGTTTGAATTTACCTTGTCTGCTGAACCAAACGCAAGCATTTCGCTGTTATGATTGAAATGAAGAAAATCAACGGATGTAGTCAAATTCTCGAGAGTATAAAGTGGCTTTGGCTCCTGACTCAAATGAACATTCGTCGTTTCGTACACGTTTACAATGCCAGTGTTAGAACTAAATAAATGTGTGAGTTAGAAATCATCTTTCAAAGTACTCACCCGCATGCCAAAAATTGCTCACTTGAGCTGACACTCAAAACAGTCCCGTGAAACGAACCATCATCTTGAAAAACCTTTTGCTCTTGAATTTCACGTAAATCCCAAAGATGGCAACATCCAGTAACTAAATTAGTAAATAAAATACTGCAAAAGTGACTATCGTCTACCTGTCAAAGCGTACAACTTCTTTTGATCTGTTGGAGAAAAACACATGTCGACGATATCACTGCTGGCCATAAATGTGTGAATTTGGTCCATAGTTTTAAACTCGTAAACATAGACCTCAATTGACTTGCTGACAATTGCTATCAATTTACCATCGGCGGACAAACGTACCAAATGACCCTGACCTTTCTTTTGGCCTGTGCCCACATCTAAATTAAAAGTATTTAAATGTTCAAGAATAGAAATAACTACTTTTTGGATAAATGTTCTGAGCAACTTGACCGTTCATCATGTTGTAAGTGTAATAAGTGTTCTAAAGCAACATTTTAAAACAACCTTTTAAGAAACCTTACCAATTTTTGTGAAGTAGCGACAATCGAAGATGCGTCATCATAGAACTCAATATAGTCAATTGGGAAGTTATTGAAAGCAACGTTCTGCAAAAATGCGTCGTTTCGTGTCTGCTGTAAATCGTCAACTGCTTTGCACGCCTAAAAGTAAATGAGTAAAAATATTAACGCATCAATTCTAACCTGAAACAGAGAAACACCCTTTTTGGAAGCAAGCACCAAAACCGGTTGCGTAGGATGGAAATTTGATAGAACCCAAACGACTCTAAAAGAAGTATGGATTACAAAGCCATTTTATAAAAGATTACATCGTGTGAATGAGCTTTTGTGACATCCTTAACACGGCTAGCCTTTAAGTACATTCGAGGCAAAAACTTGGATTTGGTCAAATATTTGGCTGCAGTTCGAGACATTCCATACAGCGCTTTCACAGCATCTTCATCATCCGAGTCTTCTGGCACATCACTGTCTGATTTTGCTTCTTTTTCCTCTTAATATGAAAATTAGAATCGTAAATAACCGTAAAGCAAACCTTCGAACTTTTGAAGCCATTGTGGTGTTCGGTCAGTACGTCGACCCTTGAATTCTTCGTCATCTTCGTCCTCCCAAGCTCTTTTAACGCCTTTGCTCATTGCCGAGGTGCACGAATTAATCTGAATCAAGCCAAATTAGGCAATATAACAAAAATTATTCGAGTGAGTGATGACTTAAAGAAAGAGATGACACGCCACAATTTTTGAGTAAATTTACGAAGCTTGTACATTTTGAGATCTTTATGGAAGATTTGATTGATGTTTTTAAGAGGGAAACTAAAATAGAGCAATCCCTAAATATATTAAGCAACTGACCTCGATTGAAATTAAAACTTCCTGATTAGTAGTTAATTCTCCACACATTCAAATCTTAACAACACAGTGATTTTATAATTTTTATTTTCAACGCAACTGATACATTTACTCATCAAATAGTAGATACAAATATAAATAGACCTGCGACAAACGTAATTAACAACGAATATGGAGGAGATTTTTAGTGATTTTCCGAAAACAGAAAGAGATATTGACGACAACAATGAATAAGTGCAAAGAATTTAGATACAACCATCACGTTTATCGAGTTTGCGAATATTAACAACAACCAACAATAACTACTTGTTATTCGATGACGGGCTATAGGAAGGGCTGCTTGGTGAATAGATCGGCGAACCTAAGCAGAAGGTAATTAAAGTTTGAAAACAATAACTAAAACTCACTTGGAGAGTACGCAACAGGCGAACTTGGACGAGTAGGCTGAAATTGATTGATTTGTATGTCTAAATTAAAAATTCATTTACCAGGACTGCTCGGGCTATATTGGGGGCTTGATGGCGAGTACTGCGGGGAGCTAGGGCTATATTGCGGTGAGCTCGGTGAGTATGCTGGCGAGCCTAAAAAGTGATTAAAATTTGAAAACAATAACTAAAACTCACTCGGCGAATAGCTTGGAGAGGTTGGTGAGTATGCTAAATGGTTGGATTAGTCTGGAACTTAAAATTAATGATACCAGGACTACTCGGGCTATATTGCGGACTACTCGGGGAATAAATCGGTGATGTCGGCGAGTATGCTAAATGGTTGGATTAGTCTGGAACTTAAAATTAATAGGTCATGTAAAAAGTTTCGAGACTTTTGTTACGTTGGACATACTTTTTTCAATGTTACTGCATGTTTTTGGGATTATTTAAAAGCTCTTTGCGATTCTGCACATTTGGATATGTGATTTGTCTTATGTCCGTTAATCGAATACAGTGTAACGTTTAAGCTTTAAGAAAAGTTGACTAAAGTGCTTAAGTCGTGTGATTAACCTTCCGGTCTGAATTACTGCATATTTTACAGTCCATTCAATAACCTAACACATAAAATAAGAAGCATAATGCAAAAAGAATTAGAAAAATTTACTCATTTGGTGAAGAACTATGACTATCAAAGTTGATTAACTCAAGTGTGCTTCGTTGAATCAAAAAAGCTGCTTGATCAAAGTTAGTAGTGCAACTTTAATCAGGCATTGACATCCAGTTTCGGACTTTTTCTGTACCATGTTTACCGCGTTTCGGACGTTCATGTGAATTATTAAATAAACAACAATATAGTTTGAAACAGCATCAACGGATACAAGAATTCGTTATTGAAGAAAGTGCTTTGTCTTATTCTACATGTTTAGTTAGCTATTGCAATTTAGGCTTATGTATTCTTGATACCGTTAGATGCGCAGGGAATAGGGCTCCAAAACGATCCCAAAAACATGTAACAAACTTTTAAAACATGAGTGATCCATATCAAAAGATAAAATTTTCAGAACTTTTTACATGACCTATTAGAAAATTCATACCTGGACTCGTTGGGCTATAACTTGGACTCGTCGGGCGTAACTAGGTCGGACTCGTGGGACTACTAGGACGGTGTTGGCGGAGTATAGGACGGGCTTGTAGGCGAGTAACTTGGACTGGTCGGGCTTAAAATTGCAATTAAAGAAGTGATTTATGATGAAAATGAGGTTCTTTGCATCATTTAAGATTATTTGAACGAACTAATTTTGTTGTTCATTAACTGCTCAATGTGTTTAATAGAAGTAAAACTGAAGATCTTAAAAATCGTTTAGGACACAATCACTTATTAGCAAACCAGTTAATTAATAGCTTATTGAAAGACAAATTAAACATTGACTTTGGTTGTTGAACTTCTAAGTTTTGATTAGTTATAAATGCTTTTTAACTTTTACATTTCACACATAAAGGCTGTCAATTTAATATGATAGACTAAATTGATATCTTTTGTTGATTTAAAGCTTAGCCGATATCGATATCGAACAATTTTGCGATTAAAAGTTACCTGTATGAGCTTGCCCCATAATTTGGAGAAGTCGGTGAATAGCTCGGGCTACTCGGGCTATATCTGGGCGATGCAGCACTTGGACTGGTCGGACTGTATCCACCCGAATAAGCTGGCGACATCGCATATGCAGGTGACGAAATGTCTCGAGGACTATAACCTCCTCCAGGCGAAAAAGCGCCACCGGGAGATGCACCTCCTCGAGGGCTGAATGCGTCGTTGTAGCTTGGAGAAAATCCAGAATCACTTCCAGGTCCTGTAAGTAGCGTTTTTATAGCCGAAACATTCGCTTTTAACTGTTTTTAAATAAGTATTTTGAAATAAATAGGATCGAGCAAGAAGACAATTTTAAAAATCGAAAGAATTTTCTGACCTGCAGGTGAAAAAGCGCCTCCTGGCGTCATTCCTGCTCCAATTGGTGACCACGTTCCGCCCGCATACGCAGGAGTCGATCCAATATAGCCAGGTGTACGAGTTGGACTTCGACCAGCACTTGAAGGCGAAGAAAATCCGTCGGGAACCAACAAAGAATTCATCATTGCAACTGTGTTTGCCTGAATCTCCATTCCCAATTTGCACTTCTCTGAGTCCAAAACCAAATCAAAGCAGCCAGTTCCTGCTTTAGCCAACTGTCCAAGCATGATGTTTTCAGAAACACCTTTTACTGGGTCCTGCTCGGCGTGAACGGATGCTTCCATTAAAATGTCGACTGTTTCCTCAAACGAACAGCGCATCAAAGCTCCAACTTCTTGTCGGTTAATGCCATGTCGAGTGATCGCCATAAGATGCCCTTTTGCTGTCATAACGTCGCACAACAAGGCCAGGTGACGGTAGTTGACATAAGAGCCGTCGAATGAGATTACTTGATTCATCTCGCGCTCAATTGCTTTGCGAACCGCCTCGATTCCCAAAACTTCGAAGATTTCGCAGATGTCGTTTGTGGTTGTGCGGCGTGGATCGACATTCTCTTCAGCCAAGACTCTCAACAATGCTGTTCCGTCTGTTTCCAGCAACCACTCAGAAACCATTTGGTAGCCGCCGTCCGGCGTAATCACTGTCTTCTTTTTGTCTTCGGTTGTTGGCTTGTGCATGTAGACTTTGGCAATAGATTCAATGCCCTGCAGAGTCAAATCGCTGAGCATATTTGCTTCAATGCAACGCAAGAACACGTCGTCTTCCATTTTGTCCAGTTGCTCTTCAGTCTGCTTTTCTTGCGGGTTCTTGGTCAAACGAATGTGGAAGAGCAGTTTTTCGGCATTGTCGTCGGTGTAGATGACTTTCAAGTCCTCGCCAAAGCCTTCGACAATCTTTCGACTGATTCCCTCCATTGTCAACTTTTTGTCAGTCATTCTAAAGCAGTTGATTTTAAACACGACTGCAAAGCACAACACTTACCGCCGACGATCCATCTCAATTCGCAACAACCAAGGTCCGGCGTTTGTGGGATCAACGTCAGGCATTTCGTAGAACAACTCGACCCAGTCTTTGTCCTCTTCAATGCACGTGTCGACAACTCCAGGGTCGTAGAAAATTGCTGTTTCCGCAGTCACTTTACGCAAAGTTGTATGCTCCAAACGACACAACACATCTTTTGCTTTCTCGGCATCTTTTGCAGCAGAGCCCTAAAAATTGATTCTTTTAAACATTGATTCTTTTAAAGAATGCTTACCAATAAATAGACAGTAAGTGAGGGCGTTTTTGGATGCTTGCTGACGTTGATGATTTCTTTCAAACGAGGCACACCCAATGTGACGTTTTTGGCTGAAACACCAGCATACTGAAAACAAAACGATTAATTAATTCAACGTGCAGTATAATTGCTTACATGGAAAGTGTTCAATGTCATTTGAGTGGCTGGTTCGCCCAAACTTTGTGCTGCCAGTGCACCGACCATTTCACCTGGCTGGACGATTGCCTGGTTGAAACGAGTTTCGATTTCTCCCAAGATCCATTCAAAAGCTTCGGCGTTCAGTTTGTGGCTTTTTGCCATTTGTTTTGTGCACAAAGTGGAACGAATGAGGATTTTCATCAGAAGAGTCGCGTTATATTGTGCTTGTTGACTAATTCGATCTTCTCCTAAAAAATTGTTTAAAATAGATGTTTTAACTTTAACAATTGTTTCCTACCTGACACGATCATCAGCCGTTCAGTCATGTCACGCACGCCCTCAATGACTTTCAACGGACTCAAGTCACATTTTTTGCGCTTGTCGACATGGAAGATTTTTTGAGCGTTCCAAATTAGACGATGAAGGTTGCAAGGCAAATGAATTTTTACGTTGGGAGAAGAGAAGATGCTTCGGAGTGAGCTCCGATCGGCTTGCAATTCTTGCCACTCTTGTTCAATTTTTGAGGCCAAATCCTGCGCAACACTCATCTCTTTAAGAACTTCGTCCGCATACAGCTCCTTAATTTCACGCTGGTTGCCCATGTCCAAATGAAAGTCTCGTTCGAAAAGCGCATTAGTTGGCTTCAATGTGCCCAGTGATTGAGCCTCAACCCACATGCCGTCTAAGCCGTCTTCTCCATAACGCAGTTGAACCAAGTGACCAACAGCATTTCGGACAGTGCCGTCGTAGTTAACCATAACAGATTCCATAGCTTTGATCAAACGACGCTGGATGTAACCGGTTTCTGCGGTTTTGACAGCCGTATCAATCAAACCTTCACGTCCACCCATCTAAATGAAATAGATCGGTTAAGAAAGTTCTAGAATGTTAGAGTTACCGCATGGAAGAAGAATTCTGCTGGAGTCAGGCCAGCCAAGTAAGAGTTCTCAACAAAACCGCGCGAGTCGGGACCGTTATCATCTTTAATGAAATGAGGCAGTGTTCGGTGACGGAAACCAAATGGAATTCGTTTGCCTTCGACGTTTTGTTGACCGACGCAAGCAATGACCTAAACAATTTTGTGTAAATTGAAAAGACAGTTAAACAAGTCTTACTTGAGAGATGTTAATCTTTGAGCCTTTAGATCCAGCAACGACCATAGCTTTGAAGTTGTTGAACTCCGACAAAGAACGTTGAGCAGCGCTACCGGTTCGATCACGAGCGTCGTTCAAGATGCGATTGACGTGGTTTTCGAATGTTTGGCGCAGAGTGTTGCCTGGAGTCGATTCAAGTTCATCGTTGTGAGCACGTTCGATGACTTCGACCACATCTTGTTTGGCACGTCGAATGGTTTCTTGGATGTCACGATAAGTTGCTTGATCTGCAATTGTGTCGCCAATGCCGATCGTGTGCCCTTCGGCCAAGAGCCATGCGTTGACCAGCAATTGAATGTGAGAGTAGAAGCGAGCCTGCGGTTTGATGGCCCAGCTCCAAAGTGATGACGTGCAACAAGTTTCCAGCACTCTTTCCAACAGTTTTCGAGCAAACGATTCCCGGACAGCAGTTGACTGTTCTCAATCAACACTTTTGTGTCTCCGGGCGAAATCCACTTGTACGGTCCGTTGTCTTCATCGTCCGGATGTGCTGAATATGTTCGCAAACAATTGACAGAGCCTGAAAACAGTTGTTTTGAATGTGTTTTGTGAATTAGATAAATAGAGTGTTTTGAGGTGTGTGTCATTTAAAACTACGGCATACTTGAGCAATTACGTTTAGCCGCCCTGAGTCAGACAAATTATTTTGCACGTTTTCTGATCACAAACATTTTAATTTTAATGTTCGTGGGAAAACAAACGTGCTAATTTAATTAAGTAGGCTTTTAAAGAAGAGTTATGCACCTGGAATAATCATTGAGAACAACTGCTTGCCAGTCCACAGAGGTTTTGGCTTCAAAATAGCTGGCGTCGGAATTTTGCCGTCCCAGTCAGGATAGTGCATGCAAAGATCCATAACACGTGGAAGTTCAATGAAGACGTCGCGTTTCGTCATCATCCGAACAGCAGTCAATGTATCCTGCACAATGCCCATGACAGGTTTGTTGGCTTGTGGAGTGATCAACTGGCGTGGCACCATTGCAATTTCCATAATCTCGGCCTTTGTTTCATAAGACTGCATCAAATGTAAATTCATTTCGTCGCCATCAAAATCGGCATTGTAAGGCGAAGCTAAAAGAGTAGTTTTAAGTGTGCTTGCCAAGTTGTGTCAATTCACTTACTGACTGACAAGTTCATTCGAAATGTTGACCAAGGCAAAACTTTGACTCGATGACCCATCATAGACATTTTGTGCAGCGTTGGCTGACGGTTGAAAACGATGATGTCACCGTCACGCATGTGGCGTTCAACTCGGTAGCCTGGCTGCAGATGCAAATCGGCAGCTCGTGGATGATAGCGCAAATCAACACGTGCTCCATTTTCTCGAATGATGTATTTGGCGCCTGGATATTGAGTGTCTCCTCGGTTGACCAGTTCTTGCAGTTTGTCAATGTTGAATGGAGTTACGATCTCCGGGAATGTCAAGTTTTGAGCAATTGTACGCGGAACACCAATTGTGTCGATTGGAAGGTTTGGATCTGGAGTGATGACTGTACGTGCCGAAAAGTCTACACGTTTTCCCATCAAGTTGCCACGAATTCGGCCTTCTTTTCCTTTCAAACGTTGACTGATCGACTTCAACGGCCTGCCTCCTTTTTGAGTTGCCTGAAATGTGAAAGAAACTTGTTAGTCAATTTGAATGTGAAAGAAGCTTACAGTTGGAATTCCGGGAATGCAATTGTTTGTCATTGTGGCGACATGGTATTGCAGCAACTTTACATCTTCGGCAATAACGTGAGCTGCTGCTCCGCCAGATTCGTTTCTAAACAATTTGCTTTTCGTTTTGTTGTTGTTTAAAGTACTCACGCTCTCAACTGATTGTTTGTTTTAACAATGTCAGACAGTTTGTGAGTCAAATCGTCTTGGATTGCGAGCTGAACCGAAAGTAACAACTGCTGGTCGAACTGCCAACGGTGGAACAGGCAAAACTTGGCAGATCATCCAGTCCGGTCGAGAAAACTTTGGACTCAAGCCCATTATTTCGCAATCGTCGTCGCTGACTCCTTTGAAAATCTCGAGTGCCTTTTCGGCAGTGAGAGGGATTTTTCGCTCCTAAACACGGAATATTAACAGATGTTGAATAGTCATAGTTTACTTGTGTGTCTTCGTTGATGTGCTTTTTCCATTCGGCAAAGATGTCGAGTCCGACACGTCGATACGATGGCTGGTAACGACCACATCCACCAGATTTGATCTCACGCTCTGCATCTTCCAGATTTTCGTGCTCAATGCCTTCCAAGTTGTCAGTTGCTTCACATACATTTTTTGCTTTGCACAGGTCGTAGATCAGGCCCATTCGCCGTCGAGGATTTCCACGAGTCTTTGCCAAAATATCCTTGACTTTCTCGCTGTCTTTGTCGATCAGCATTCGACTGCAATAATAGCAAACACAGCGCAACAACTAAATAATGTGCTTGTAAGGGACTTTAATTGTGGAAGCAAACCTTCAAGGTTTTAGTCAAAAAGCCAATGTAGAAAACCGGTTTAGCCAATTCGAGATGTGCAAAATGGCCAGGACAGTCAGTCAACGTTCCGGCGCAAGTGTTGCAACGAGCACGTTTATCAATAACTCCTTGTCGAGGATCCATCAATCCGCCGAGCTTTGGTTTACCGTTGTCGTAGACTTCGGAGTACATGATCTCGCCAACAGACATTTGCCTCTGGAATAATTAAGTGAATTTTGGAAGCTTTGTTTAAACTCTTACAATTTCGTCTGGACTGAGAACACCGAATTGGACCCGTTTGACGTCGCGCAACGGCGCTCGAAAATCCATTCCAACTAGAGCCATTGTTGCGGTCTGGAATAATTAGTATTCAAAATAAGTCAATTTCTACGGAGAGCGCTCAAAAGTGTGAATTGGCGCGCAAAGGTTCTATGTACAAACAACGATGTTTAAAGAATTGTCGAAAATCGAGAAACGATAACTCAATAGCAGACAATAACTACCTTTTTGTTTGATTTAATTGAGCGGTTTAAATGCGTTCAGCTGTTTCTTTGAGTATGCGAATGAGAAAAACTTCTAAACGGCTCGCTGCTTGCGAAATAAATGCTTTCGTCGCAGGACCCAATTGTGAGAACATCTAAAAAGCGGATTCAGTTTATGTGAAGATGGAATTGTAACTTTGAGTTCAACTAATTAATAAATAGAGTTGATCTATTTGATTGATTATCTTATTCGACTCAACATCACAAAAAGCCTTGTTACAAGCATCTTTACAGGTTTTTAAAATGTAATTTGATTGTCCAAATGTTGTTCAATTATTTGATGAAGTTAGAAACACTGTTAAACATTGTGAAGCATAAAGTTTTGTTTATTGATTTGTTTGAACAAAAAAGAAACTCAAAAAGCACAATAAAACCGTTCTGTAGCCAAATGAGTAAAAAAATTAAGGTCCGCCTCCTTCAACGCGTTAGGTGAAATGCAAAAAAGCGCGGTAGTCCGATCAGCCAGCTTAAGAGTGTGTGCCGATGCGAGCCTGTGCGGCGCTTTCGAGTGCCCGGGTTGAAGCTGATGAATAGATTGTAGTCTAAATGCTATGACTCTGCTCAGCCGTGTCGTAAATCAGTTCGAGCTTTGAGCTTCGGCTCGGTGGGAAGATCGCCATATTTCATGAGCCAGTCTAGTTTCGTTGAAGCAATGAAGGCATGGCTAAAACCATGGTGATTACAATTTTTTGCATCTTTTTGAGAACATCTTTTTGGGAAGTTTCTTTAACAAAGTACATTTCAGCGAATCTCTTAAACAATGCCATTGACGTGGAAGCAACGCCGAATTTCGTTGAAAAGAGCAGTCGGGCCTGTCCGATCAAATCAAATTGCGCAACGGATTTAAGACGGCAAAACCACAGAGCTCCTTTTACGTGTGCAATTTTTGATTTGTTCATCAGACTGTTGAATTCAGTTGCTTTAAAGCAAAGCACTTAAAACAGTATTTTTAGTTGTCTTGTTTGTCCACTCAAATGGTAGTTCCCGGTTTTGATTTAGTGGTTCGAAGGCCACTGATGGGGATAGACGAAGCAAGAAGCTTCCAAAGGGCAGCTCGGGGCTTATCAATCAAAGCGAAACGGCGGCGACGAAAAAGTGGACAATTTGGAGAGGTCTGTCCGAAGGCATTTGCGAGGCAGTTCGTTTCGGCTGCTCATAGTGTACAAACTTTAGACTTGCGGTTTAATTTGCCTTAAATTCATTTCTCAATCGGCCAAGTGTTCAGTTGCCCGCGGCTCTTGATTGGGCGTTGAAAGAGTTGGTAAAGCGGTGCCGGAAATGACCCATTTGCTGACCACTTGGTGTCGCTTCATAATCTCGCCAATGGTCCCAGCTGAATTGGTCGCCAAATCTGCTAAATTCAATTCTCACTTTCACGATCTTTGATTTACTTATTCTTGCGTGTTGAATTGTGTCTTTAAACAACAAGTTCGAAGTGTTTTGAATTTAATTACTAGGTTACCTCAAAAGAGGGCTCGCGGACGCTTGTTCGTGGGCATAAAAAGATCCGGCTCGCAAGTCAAAATGTCATTTGCTGAGGCCGTGGACAGCTGATTAGCTAGCCTGCACCCTCAACGGCGTTCTTGATTTACGGCCATGAGCAGTTCATTGTTTGTGTGCGTTTGAGCTGAGGTGCATCGTGGCGTTTAAATTGGCTTTTGGCTTGATGGTCAAGTCAGCAAGATGATATGACTAATTTTGCACCCAATGACGTCAACTGTCTTTATTTATTTAGCAGGAGCAGATTTAAATTGCGGTCTCACAGTTTGCTTTTAAAAATCAGAGCAATGATTATCAGCCAATCGGATCAGCGTCAACCACCATCGCTGTCTTTTATAAGCACCCGCTTGTTTAGAATTGCTTCCGGTCAATGCAGCACGTTTGGGATCTTCATCCGCATTTTGGCCAATTTGAGACATCGACTGTCTCGTTATTTCGTGGTCCGACATCTGGCCTTAAATCAAGCAAATTGTGCATGAAATGGCCATGCGTTGTTTGCAAATTGCCATTTCTGCTTTTACGAGGTCAAGAATCAATTTACGTGAATTCGTGTTTCTTTTCATAGCTTAGCAATTAAGTTGCTTTGAAAACAAACTTGTATGATTTTTGAAACTGAAAGTGCTAAAAACTGGCTGCCAAACAACGAGGACATGAGAAACTCCGAGGAATTAACCCTTCTGCTGATTCCAACCCAGCGCCGTTGAATGAATGGACGTTTTCTTGGGTGAGCAGCGAGAATGCATGTGTGTCTCGTAAACGTGCGCAGTATTTGTTCGCCGCCGGTGAGAAAGAAGGCTGCCAATCTTGTTCCATCACTGATGCTGCAATGCGATCGGGTTTGTTGTTCGCGACGTGCACGCAATCCAAACTTTGTGTTCCTCTCTTTTCCATCGTGCGTGAATGTCTCTTTAAACCTTCTAACACTTCTTTAATAACATAATTTGTTAACACCAATTAAATTCACTGATTGAGTTCTCCGAGCAAATCGAGTAAATCCAGTTTGTTTTATTGCTTTTTGATGCGCTCTGTTATTGTTATTATTAATGAAGCGGGTGATTTTAATTAGTTGTGTTTATTGGGGTCACTTAAACTTGTTAGAAGTTCCCGGTATTGAAATGGAATTTCGAATGGAATTTAAACATTGTCTTTACGCCCCGATTTCTGCGTTCCTTTGTTGTGTAATAATTGCGCTTTTTCGCTTTCTTCCCCTTCATGAATAAATATTCGGTCCGCCGTTAACCAACATGATGTTTTCGCACAATTGCTCGCGCCTGTTTCGAACAAAAGTGCAAGGGTCTTTAGAATTACCGACAATGTTTAAAAACATAGCTTTGATTTGATTAGTAGAATAAGTATTTGAGAGATTTTCAAACAATGTTGAGGATCTTTCATCACTATGAATCAGACGTTTTTTGCTTGCTTTGCGTGCACATAAACCGCGAATTATACAGTGCGGGTTGTTTTGATTTTTGGATTATTTGGTTCTTCTCTTTATCACTTGCTAGCTCTTTTACTTTTCTTTATCACTTGCTAGTTATTTGTTGTTTTGGAAGCTTTGGAGCGCAAATGCGCATTTCAACTGGCTCTTGTGTAATTTGAGGACAAATTAACTGCTGTTGAGAACACAAACACTGGAGGAATTTGAAACTTGTCCCTACCACTGAAAACCTGTTGCGTTGTCCAGTAGTTTTTCGGCCGGTTGAAAGTTTTACGGAAACATTATCCGCATCTCTTAAAGTCTACTAACCCTGTGCTTGATCTCTTAATTTTGTCATCGTTTGTTGGTGTATTCAATTTGGTTAATTCTAAAGTTAGCATGTTAGTTTACGATATTTAAACTAATTTAACGCCACAACTTGATTTTCCGTGTCGAAATCGAATCTCGAATAAAATTAGGGCTAGATTTTACGCTTCAACGAATTCGAAATTTCGCCAAACTGATATCTCTTTGTTGGGCGCGCCGAATCAGGTAGATTTTCGTGTTGCCGGTTTTGCGCTCTTCCCACACACTCGTTTACGCAATTTTCACCTTGCAGTGGTAGAAAAACTTTATGTTTGGAGATGCCAACTTTAGCGCAAAATTGATGAGTGTTTTGGTCCAAAGATCAACCACGCATTTCCAAGTAGTGCCAAATTAAAAACAATAAAATCGAGCGTAATGATCGTTTGATGTAGGCGTTTGTTTGCCAGAACGGATATTAAAGAGCCATTAATTTCCGCGCGTCTGTTTTTCATCGTCTCTTCAATTAATTCCATGTGTAGACACAGAAATAGTCTGAACTTTGACTTATGCCATTCTGCTCTGTTCTTCGGAACGTCATATTTTAATTGACCAAATTCTTTGCTGACCAAATTCCTCATTTAAAATAGCCAGTCAATTTCGCATAGCAGATGCTTGCTCGCCGAAAAGCCCTAATTATGAGAAAATCCGGAAAAGATGGCCTACGGAAGCTAAAAGATAGTCGGCTAGTTGACAACAAGTGTTCCGTTTCTTTCGCTCGCCGTTACATGCAAAACCAATCGATCATGTCCGTTGTGCGCAACAAGAAAGGAGCGCTTTCGCGGGGCCAATTGTTACTTGCGAGGTCAACTCTTTTGCCGTTGCGATCAACGCCACTGATCGAACGCTTGTTCCAAACGGTTTGATTTTTGATTGATTGTGGATGGCCAAAAACTTGGAGCAACACACCTCACTAGTCCACTTTTCGGCATGCTCCTAAAATCCAATCATAATTGAGGTGAATCTTGCCTTTCAAAATGTTCAGGTGTTTTCAAGTTTGAGTTATTCATTTTAACTAAAAGTTTGTCGGTTCTCGAATACTCAAACTTTAAACAAACGCAACAATGCGTCGGTGTGAATTCGTCAACTTGCTTGTCCGCCTTCCCTTGAGAATACGCCAAAAAGTCGAAAAGTGGACAACGTAAAACCAAAACTGTTTGATTTTCTTGGCCGATAAGCTTTTTGCTAGAACGTGAAACTTTGTTTGTGTTGTTCAACCTCTGAACTTGTTATTGACTTGAAAAGCCGGGTGTTTTTATATTAATTCTATTTTTTGAACGCAAACACTCACTTGTTGGAGCGTGAATCACTGGGTTTTGATCGGGGGCGCAAACGACGTGTTTCTTTATTGAACTTGATAATCATCCGTGTCGTGTTTTTACGTGCTTTAAAACGCAATTTTTAAAATTATTGATTGACAATTTAGTTAGAGAAACCGATGCGCACCTGAAAATGTTTGGCTATCAAGAAGACAAAAGACCCCCGGCTCCGCCATTAAGAACAACATCTTCTCATTCGAACTCTCCGATGCACAGTGTAGCACTCCATCGCGACGATGGGCACTTCAGTACGTTGAGTAACCTGCCTTCGGCGCCCACCAAAAAGAACAAGAAGACAACCTTCGGCAAAAAAGGTAACAAATTAATCCACTTACTTGTTGTTACTTGTTTGTTTTAGTTCTGGGCAAAAAGGACAAAGAAGCCAATAATGCAAAACCCGTAATTTCGCTTCCTTCCGACTTCCAACATACGGTAAGACAAGAAAGAGTCTCTTAAAGTTATTTGTTTGTTTTAAGGTCCATGTCGGTTATGATCCTCACACGGGAGAATTTACTGTAAGTTATTGAAGCAATTGATTGCTTTTGAAGCTTTTGATTGACTTTTTGACAAAAATTACAATATTGTTTAAAGGGAATGCCCGAACACTGGACTCGTCTTCTGCAACAATCTCAAATCAGCAAACAAGAACAACAGAAGAATCCACAAGCTGTCTTGAATGCCCTCAAATACTACACACGGAATGATCAACATCAGAAGTGGTTGCAGCCGAGTTTTGAATGTATGTTTTAAACAATTGTCTATTCTTACTTTCTCAATTTAGCGCCGATGTCTAACGCCTACGACCATCATTCATCTTCTCACCACTATCAGATGCAAAACAACGGATACTACTCGCCCCATTTACATAGTCACCATCAAGCCTATCCAAACTACACTCAACAACAATACTCTCAACACAAAGTGCAGCATCACGGCGTACCTAAAAATCATTTGGGTCCAAAGTCTTCTTCATACTCCACCGGATCTTTGCCATATTTCCATCAGTTAAAACAGCAGCAGCAACGACATCAATCACAAGATCGCAGCGATCCTCAACTGCCTCCGTCGTCTAACAGCTTTGGCGGCAAACAACAGAGCAAAAAGGATTCGGAAAATGAATGGCCGTACATGGATGCAGTTGAGAGTTTTAGTTATAACGGTTTGTTCTTTTCAAGTGTCTTCAGTTTTATTTCACAATTACAGGTGCTCAAAAAGCAAACGGTCGCTCTTCCGACGGCACAAGTTCCATATCTAAATCTTCGGATAGTCCCACTCCAAATAGTCTTCCTCAAAAGAAACATTCCACTCCCAGTCTTTCGGATCTTCCGTCCAACAACTCCATACCACCTGTAAGTTTATTATAATCTATACTTTTAGCACAGTTCTAACGTAGTTTAAAATCTTGTGTTTTTAGAGCTACGCCCCGCCAAAAGCGCCAGACGATGAAGAAGAAAACGAAGCATGTGAAGCGCCGCCAATACCTGAACGGCCAATGAAAACACTTTCAATTGTGAGCTCTTTCAAAATAACTCGGTTTAAGTTCGGATTTATAGTACACAAAGCCCAAAGAAACGCCTCAAATTGAGAACGCTTTGGAAAACGGAGCCTTCAGTCGAGATCCAAATTCACGACAAAGACGCCGTAAAATTACAGATGCGGAGGTGCTGAAACGATTGAAAACTGTTGTCACAATTGGCGATCCAGACAAGAGATATCAGAAGATTGAAAAAATTGGATCGGGAGGATCAGGAAGTGTCTATACTGCAATTGAGGTAACTTTATTAAACAGTATTTACTATAAAAAAAACAGTTACAAAAATGAACACACAAAAAATGCGCTTTCAAAGAAGTTTTGACTTGAACGAATAAACTTTTTTGTGTGTTCATTTTTGTAACCGTTTTTTTGGATCACATGGCAGTGTTTTGTTTATAGATCAGCACAGGAGCAGAGGTGGCTATTAAACAAATGAATTTGAGTCTCCAGCCCAAAAAAGGACTACTCGTCAATGGCAAGTTTAAATTTAAACAACTATCGTCATCATAGGCTATCTTGACATAAAGAAATTCACTTTGGTTACATGGGCGAAATCTATAAAGGGCGGGAAATCAAACAAAACCTGCCATAATCAAACTGCTATTTCTTTATGTTAAGATAGTCTTACGAGGATGATTTCTCGACTTTATGAAAAATGTTAATCTTCGATAGTTTACTTTTAATATTCAAAGATTCAATTTAGACATAAAGAAAATTAGCAACTACTGTTTAAAACTTCAAATTACTTTACAAACAATTCAAAAGCCCATGGGCAATTTTTTCAAAAATGTCAAACACTAGATTTTAACAACGATGAACAAAAATGTTTTTAGAGATCCTTGTCATGCGCGAGAACAAGCATCCTAACATTGTTAACTACCTGGATTCGTACCTGGTTGGAGAAGAATTGTGGGTCATCATGGAATTCCTAGCTGGTGGCTCTCTCACGGATGTCGTTACAGAATGTCAAATGGAAGAGGGAATGATTGCGGCGGTGTGTCGAGAAGTGTTGCAGGCGCTGGAGTTCTTACACAGCAGACGAGTCATTCACAGAGACATCAAAAGTGACAACATTCTGCTTGGCATGGACGGAAGCGTAAAACTTACCGATTTTGGCTTTTGTGCTCAACTTTCCGCCGAAAACAACAAGCGCGCAACATTGGTTGGAACTCCTTACTGGTAAGTGTTTTAATAGATTGAGAGTTTATTTAAACATTTTAATTACTTTTTTAAAGGATGGCACCCGAAGTTGTTTCACGCCAACAGTATGGCCCGAAAATTGATTGCTGGAGTTTGGGCATTATGGCAATTGAAATGGTTGAAGGTGAGATCTTACATGCCAGACAAAATGGCTCTTCTTTTACAATTTAAATTAGAGAAAGAGTGTAGTGTTATTTTGTCAAATGTGTCCCATCTAGCCACTCGCATTAAATAACTATTTTATCTTTAGGCGAACCACCTTATTTGAAGGAAAATCCGCTGAGAGTGAGTTGCATCCAATCAATTCACACTTAATCAATTCACGCTTAATCAATTCACTTTAAGGCTATCTACTTAATTGCAACAAATGGCCGACCCGATTTCCCAAGTAGAGATAACATTACTCCAATGTTCCGTGATTTCATTGAATCAGCACTTGAAGTTGACGTGGAACGACGCTTTTCGGTTTGTTTTCACGTTATCAACATCTTACTAATTACAATATTTGATTTCAGGCTTCGAAACTCCTCAAACATCCGTTCCTTAAATGCGCAAAACCGTTGTCGGGCTTGTACTATTTGATCCAGGCAGCCAAGAACAGTATTGCTAACTCCCAATGAACATCCAGATTGATTTTGTTTAGTCGTTTTCCAATTAATTGTATTTACTTTTTGTTTGCGTGCGCAAGCTATTTTATTGCCTTTGTTCAAAGTTGTTATTTAAACGAGTATGTTTTTAACACTAATGAATTTTATTCTATTGGACAAATACATGTGATGATTATAATCTCTGGTTTAATCTAAATGTAAAGACGTGGAATTCCAGCCGCGTCATTCTTCTCTTTTTTCTCCAAATCTGCTTTGCTTACAATCGATATGGACGGAGTTGATGAAGATTTAGTGACCGGCTTTTGACGATTTTTGATGTACACGTAGTCTCGGTAGATTATGTTTGAAACGTAGCCGAAAATGCAAAGACCGCCAATGACCAACTAAAAAGCGAAGTAAAAGTACTGTCAACTTGCTGAATGAAACAAAAAACGCTAACACAAACAATTTTTGTCAAAGGTTTCAAACATCGACAATTTTTGCTTTTCGTGTTAGCGTTTTTTTGTTTCACTTTGCAATTCATTTACTTGAAATAAGAAGATTTGTGCAAACTGTTTTTCAACACTTGGACTGTTATAACTGCGATAACCACGCACGACGTTGTTATTAACAGACAAAATAAGAGCAACAACTTGGAATGAAAAATAACAAAGCTCGAACGAGAAGAATGTGTGCTGAAAAAAACAAGTAATGTTTTAAAAGTTTGTTTCAACAACTCACAAGTGCAATCAACGATGGCAAATAGAATGCCGACCTTTGTCTAACTCTTCCATACATCAAAGCAATGCTGAATGCAAGGAACACCAAGCTCAAAAGCAAAAATATGAAGTTTCCGGCAGTCAAACAAACAACAGAACTAACTGACGAGAACGCAATTAGGAATGATTGCCAAAAAATAACTAACTGCCTAAAAGTTTGACAAGTTAATGAAATTAAGCATTGTTTAAAGTTACTCACATTCACGTGTAAGCTGAAAAATGTTCGGTAATAGTTTGGAGAGCTGGTAGACGGAGAAAAGATCCCAGTTACAAAACGACAAACCTGAATTAATTAAACTTAAACAACTCAATTAAACTTACAGTGCCGATGACCCAAGAACAAAACTTAAAAATTGCGTAAATTGCTCGAACGTCTTTTTTAGTCATTATTGTAGTACTCAAATAACTAACGAACGATTTTTGTTCCGCTGTGTTTTAAAAGGCTTTTAATGCTTGCTCAAATCATTCTCCAGATATGCATTAGACAAATAGGCCGTTTAATGTCGGCTAATGCACTTTGGTCTACGTTTGATTCTCCAACACTTGTTTACAGATAAATTTATTCTTCGATACCCATAGTTCAACAATTGACGAGAATAAAGCTTTGAAGCGAATAAGTGTGGTGCAATTAACTTTCGTGCAAATGTGAGTTATTAATGAGAAATATAACCATGTAGATACCTGTTTTACATAAAGCACAAAAGAGAGCTGCAAAACTTAAAACGCTACAAAGCAATGGAATTGTTTTAAAGATCTTTACAACTACGAGAAGGACTTATTCGCTAATGACAGAGTGGCTATCGGCAGACAACAAATACGGATCGATGCGAAGAGGCAAAACTTTGTTCTTCTTCTTTTGTTTTTGCTCCAAGTACAAAAATCCTTTGGAGAAGATACTCATGATGTGGCAGAAAACACGGACGGGAATGAGAAGCAAAAACTCCATGATAAGATTGGTCAATACTTGGACCCGTTCTTCGGTGGACAGCGGAGGGAAAGTACGGTCGATTTCAGAGCCAAAATACTTATGGAGAACCGGTTGGTTGAGCCAGCAAAGATCATAGGCGATTTTTCCCACCACTGCAAATGCCCAAACAATGATGCAAAATCCCAAAACGAGCATGACTGGAATGTACATCCATCGAACTTGCAGGATGTTGCCCAAAGCAGTCAAGACCAACAAAGCCAACAAGCCGAGCAACCAAGTCCAAACGTTGAGGTCCACCAAAATAAAGCAAGCTATGGCCGCGATCAATGTACCAATGCAGCCCAAAACACTCATGGTGCCGATTTTGTCCTAAAGGCACAAAATTAGTTGTTTATAGTTAGAATTGCATTCTTACGTGGACATGGTTGTATCCTTTGACTCCAAAGAAACATTCGGGAAATTCAACTGATTTGTTGTCGGCCGTCATTCTTCTAACTTTATCCACAAAGTTTTCTTTCATTTCACTTGACAGCTGCTGCCTGAAACAGTGATCGAATAACTGGAATTTACAGATTAAATGTCGACTAACGATATTGCACGCGCTAATAACTAAAAAGAGCACTCCGAGTCAATTATTAGATCGAGTGGCAATGTTGCGAAACGGTTATGCCAATCACAAAGAGCTCACACGGTCGTTGATTGATTTAAAGCCGCGGATGCTGGAATAAATGGCCTAAAGTTGACGCCCCTATAAATTACACCCACACTTTTCACTTTGTTCATCTTGTTCACTGTGTGCATTGAAAGGCCTGCTAAATTCACATCATGAGAATGGCCGTGACCGGAAGCCTAGCATCTGTGAACGGTTTGCGAGGAATTCGAGCAAATCCGGTGTAAAATCACATGCAATCGAGTTAAAAACAGCACTGAACAAAGTTTAGGATTACATTCACTTAATTTAATTGCATCAACACTGTTTTCAACAAATAAGTGTTTGAACTCATTTTGAAATTTCTAATTGACCTGTCCAAAAAACTTGGCACTCACTGCACCTTATCAGATTGTGCGTTTCAGAGGAGCACTTGTTTGAAATCAAAGGAGAGGATGAATCACTTCGCATTTGCAAGCTTAATGTGATCAGTTCGCGCTTCACTTTCTTCCCGCTTTCATTCGCGCGTTCTCACGACACTCGAAACTTTCCCGCTGTTTTAATCTTTTTCAAAACTTCTTTCAAAACATTGTTTGCTTACAACGTTTAACACGAGTTTTCAATATTCTGTTTCCAGTTAAAATGAGCAGCGATGAGTTTACATTTTTTGTGTGGCAATTAGCAGACTACACCAAACAGTTTGAAGCGGAAGAAAGCTGTCGAATAAAAAGTCCAGTTTTTGGTTTGACCCAAAACAAACGGTTAAAATTCACACTGCATTTCTATTCAAAATGTCCAGTCGACGGCTATGAAAACTTCACCGCTTTGGGACTAGGAATTGAGCGATTTGCTGGACAAAGATCAGTTAAACTCCATTTCTCAATTTGGATCGAAGCAGCCGATGAAGTGCTTAAACGAGGTACTTTTGTTGATAAACTTTCTCTACACCTTAATATATTTTAGGCTCAACTTACGTTTTTGATTCTGCTTGTTCACATAGAGCTCGTGTTTTACGTTCCTTTTGCCAGAGAAGATCACTCGATCCCAAAGGTAAATTTGTTCAAAGCAACACTCTAACAATATTTTGTCAAATACGCCGTGAAACGAATGAAATCGTAATTGAAAAGCCGATGTTCAACTTCAAACAAGTCTTTGATTCCGGAGCCTTTGCAGATTTTCAAATAAAAGTTTCCGAGCAAGTCTTTAAAGTAAGCTTTGTCAATCTTTCAAATGAAATGTGTTTTTAGACTCACAAACTCGTTCTTGCCGCCAATTCAGATGTATTTCAAGCCATGCTCAACAACAAAACAACCAAAGAAGCTCAAACAAACTGCCTGGAAGTTGAAGACACAAATCCCGACATTTTCTACACAATGCTTAAATACTTTTATACTGGCAAATTGGAGCAAGAAACAACAGAAAGTCTAGTCATTTTGTTCGTGTTGGCAGACAAGTATCGTGTTCTAAATTTAATGGTAAACTCCGAAGCTTTCAAACAACTAAATTCTATCTGGATTCGTTTAGGATGCATGCGTTGAACAACTTCTGGACAATTTAGATGTGGAATCAGCTACAAGTTGTTTGGCACTTGCTTTTCAACATGACAATGAAGACTTGAAGCAAGAAGCTATTGAGTTTACTATTGAAAACTACAAAAAGGTTCTGCAATCTGAATCGTGGAAACTGCTGAGAAGTGAAAATCCGGAATTGTCATCTCAAATCTTTGATACCATATTAGATGAAAGCCATGTTGAATGCTCAAAAACGGAATAAATTGAGTGCTTTAAAGAATAACAATTTATTTTAAACAATCGTGATTTTAATAGTTGAATGATAAATACAAACTGTAAGTTTCGATCGTATTGACCAAAGTAGTGCTAAACTTCAGATTCCTTTTCCACCTTAGGCAGTCCCAACTGTTCACGGCGCTCTAGCATGCAAACCTTTCCAATCAATTGTCGCACGACTTGTCTTACTTGGACGTGGTCAGGAAGAGGTCGCTTGTTTGCTAAACATGTTGTTTGATTAAATTGTCAATTTAAAGACTAACGTCGAATTTTGGGTGTCTTGCGAGTTGTTTGCTGATTGTTTGTTTTATTCAAAGACTTGTTGTTGTGATGTTGTCGTTGTGGCATTTTTTCACCAGTTCCATTAGCTTCTGTTTCTTTGTTGTTATTGCGATTTTGAAAACGGCGACGTCGATTTGGAGCATTTGACTGGTTTTGTAACTGGCTGGCCAGCATTCGCATCATTTGAATCATTTGGAGTCTAAATTAAACACTCAATCAAACGCTTAATCAAAGGTTGATTACCTTCTCGTTGTTTGATTGTCCGGCTTTGAATGGATTTGCTCTTCGAAAACGATTGCCCATTTGATGCGGAGTGCGTTTTTGAAATGGAATTGAGTCGCCCTGTAAAATAGACATTAGTGATGCTTTAAATAAGTTTGTTTGCTTTTTGATTGGTGCGAGTAACTCTAGAAAATACAGAGCGTTTTGGTGGTTGTCCAGTTTTTCGGGCTTGTTGAGTTCCCTAAAAAGTGTTAATGCTTATATTAAACAAATGTTTTGGCAACAAACCGATGGCTTTCGATTCTCATCCGGTGTCTTTTCTTTGTCCGCATTGGCTGGCTTCTCAACAAAACGATCATCGTGCTGAAATCCGGCCGCTGGTTTATTAGGGTTTGAATTCTGAGGCTTAGATCCATTGCGTCTATTTGTCGACGATGATGGAAGTTGCTTGGCACGACGGCGATCATTCATTTCAGGAACATTGGTTTTCCACTCTGCGGCACTAAATAGGTCAATTTCAGTTTAAGTTAATTGTTAGAATGAAACCCACGGAGATTTTCCTTTGTCCCATTCCCTTCCATTTTGTTGTTTCTTGCTAGCTGCTGCATTTGACAGATTTTTTGGCTTTTCAGTGCCGTTAGCTTTCGATTCCGTTTCATTTTCTTTAACTTTCACTTGCCGCACTGTTTTTGCTTCACCTTGAATGACCTAAATTTAATAAACTCAGCATTTTAAACAGGCATTTTGGTTCAATTACCCGTTGTTTCTCTTCACGTTCTTTGGATCTCAATTGAATTTCCCTGATCCGAGTATCCAGTGCCTTTTCTTTAGACGGCGATCGAACCTTGTTTGCGTTGTCGGCCATAACCTAAACCTTTTAATTAAACAGTACAGAACTTTTACAAAATAATCGAACGCAAAATGAACAAGCAATTAATCAACGAAGCCACTCATTTGCAATCAAATTGCCGACAAGACGGGTGTTCCGTTTTGCGCAAGCTTTGCACATAAATGCTCTCTTTTGAATTGGTCACTTTGTCGCAAAATTGAAGCGTTGACGTGGCGTAATTGGCGCTCCCGAATAGTTTAGAAGCAATTGAGTTGATAAGTCAACCGGAGCTTTTCCGAACACAAAATATGCAAAGCTGTCATAAGAACAGTTTTTGGTTCCAAAAGCTTTCACACTTGCATGTTCAACTCAATAAAATAAACAAATGTTAAAAATAACCCGCAGGAACTTTAAATAATCGCTGCTAATTCATTATCCGCCCAAGCCAAGACAATCATAACTTGGCCCGAAAAACAACAAAGCGTGAGCCAAAAAGACTGATTGACTGGAAAAAGAGAGTGGATGATTCAACCAAATGTTTATATTGGCCGCAAGAAACAATTGTCGACAGCATGTGCCATCAAAAACGTCTACTTACTGGCCGATCAAAGATTATTTGATTTTTCGCGAATTTTGAATCCAAACTACTTTAAAACACATTAAAAGCGCTGAAGTTTTTGCAAAGCAACGAATGAACAAAGAACTAGCCAACTCGTCCGAAAGGCCACCAACTTCATCACTAGCAAACAGCGCGAAACCCGATCTAAGTTTGCAACTGAAAAGTGACAAAATCCCTTGTTTACTCAACAAATGAATGCAAACTTAAGCTTAACACCTCAACACGTCGCCGCAAAACACAAGAACTTCAAACAACTTTAAATTAGAACTTTTATTACATTTTAGACTTTTAGTATAAGAATACACTAAACATATAAAACAACACAGTTCGAGTGCACAATACGGTGGAAGGCGAATTGCTCATTGTCCGTCATTTCTAGCATGCGTGGCCTCCAGCTTTCAACTGATTGTCTTTCTGACTTGAAAGGGATGAAGAATATGTAATTCTTGCCGCGGTTGTTTGTATTGTACCAGAATCCAATTTTGTAGATGTCAAAAACTCGTGGGCAGTTGCGGAAGGACCGAGAAATGAGCTAAAATTGGAAGCATTAGAATATATAAACGACACAATTAATGACTTACCACAAATTTCAGAAACTTAGATGAGTGCCCATTTGATTGATCGAGCAAGCGCAAGCACTGTTCTTGAATAGTACGCTTTGATTCTGGAGTGAGTTGGACCATATTGAGCGAATCGTAAAAATTACAATAAATATAATAAGTATTTACAGTTCTTAAAATTATGTGAACTTGAGTGTGTGAACATTTAAGTTCCGTGAGTACAAGTTATGTGAGTTTATAAGTTTTGTGAGTTTATAGGTTTTGTGGGAAAATTACATACATGTCTTGCCGTTATGAAAACAACTTGTTACGTGGGTCATTTTGCGTCTCGATAGATGAAGACTCTGTGAACGACCTCCATTGGCGTCCTCGAACAGCGACTATTGCATTCGGAGGCTCTTCTTCCTAATTTCTTGTTATTTTTGGCGGTAGCTCTTTGTTCCTTGCGCGCGGAGGATTTGTGAAGTGGACACGCGCATCCCTGTTTAGAGCCATCGAAGACGTTTTTGTAATATGCGCCGTGAGCGGACGGACAAGGCAAATTACATGACGACAAATTACAAAGTCCACTTGATTCTGGGAATCCGCTTGCGTAATGTTTCTTCCGTTCGATCCGTAATGTTTGTTTTTCCTTGAGTTTAGTGGACACTTGCCTAATTAGATTCTTAATTAAAACAACCGTGTATTTAATCTTCTCCACTGTATTTAATCTCCGTTACTTACTTCTTCATATTTTACTGTTCTCTCGTTTAAACGTCTCTTTTTCTGGATCAACAATTTGTGTGCATTTCGATGTCAATAAAGCGTAACCGAGTTTCAATTACCGACAATTGAGTCTTGATTGTCTGCAGCGATTTGCGCTGAATTTCTGGGTTCCACCTTCCGGGATATTAGTTTTAAAGCAAAACCAGGTGTTATTTCGGTCCGGATTTGCCGTCACTCTATATAGTGCCGGTTTGCTTCTCTTCTTTATTTTTTTGTCGACTAATTAATGAGAGAATCGGATTTTGCTCGAGTCAGTTGAAAGAGCAGAGGAATTCCGTGATTTTGAGTTGTTTTCAATGTTATTCAATGTTTAAAGAAAGTGTAATTAGTGCCCGGTTTGTTACATTCGTGAATGCACTTTGCACAACTTGAGTGCTTTTGATCGGTGTCGATGAGCCGAAATATCGACAAACCTCCCCACTTATACTTTGCCGCGCAAGTTTCTCGTCCGTTTGTTAGAGGAGGAAATAATTGCTTTGGGTGTTCGAAATTTCACTAAAGTCGTTTGAAACTTTCTTTTGCGATTACTGTTGTGTTTTTGCAGCATTTTATGAGTTAAACTTTAGTTTCTTTAGACAATGCGACTAAATCAATCTTCCATTCTCCAACTTCTCCTTCACTTTGCTTTGTTATTCTTGTGGACGGGTGCTCAAGACAGTGAACCGGCAGTGAGGGTTGTTCGATTTCGTGTAGATTATCCAAATGCGGACGTGACTCAAGTCTCGAGGCTACAAAACTGGCCAACTATCATGCGAAAAAGTGTTTTGGCATCTTTGAAGTTTGTTAAGTAAGTTTTGAAAGATTTGTTGATAAAATAACAATACTTTCAGTAAGCATTGGACGGTTTGTGGTCAGAGTGAACGATTGGAAAAGGCACTAGGGTCAGTTTGTTTTAAACACATATTCTTACACTCGAATCAAATTAACGCACACTCTCGGTTACTGTACCCAAAAATAAAGTGATTAGCTAAACACTCGTACTTTGTAGTTCTCAAAACGATTGCGGTAAGTTGCAAGTGACTGGAGAAGTTGTCAATGGCAACACCTATCGAATTAACGGAACTTTTATTGCAAACCGGTATTCATGCTTGCTTTAAAAACAACTCATAAAACTGCATTTAGCGATCCCATCAAAAATACAAAGGTCGACGCAACGTCGACCGGTAATCAAATACTTCAGATTCCAATCAACTTCTTAATCTTTTAGTGTTTGGAGTTGTTCAAATCGGTCTGCGTGGAGGCATTTTTCAATACACAAATGCCATGAAATCTCTCGGTAAACCGTCTCCGTCACTGGAATTTGAAGATGCATTCTTCTGCTATCCGGAATACGATCTAGTTAATGTTGATCAGTGCAAAAGACGGGCACTGCGACGAAACAAACGCAAAGTTGTGAAAAGAACAGACTTTGTGCGGTAATCTGGACACTAAATTAGAGCTTGCTTTATCCGAATCCAATTCCGTAAATTACACAAGCTGTCTGCACTTATATAGTTATTTCAGGAATTTGTCTAAATTAATTCTTGCGTTTGCATTGTTGTTGTAAATAAACGATATTAAGTGGTTGAAACAGCTCAATATGACTTTATTCAATATGACTTTATTGGAAAGCAAATAAGTAGTGTCTGAAGAGATCTCACGGGTTTGAGATTGCATTTGTAGTTGAGATTTGAGAGTCGCTGAGCATTTGAGAACTTATTGGGTTTGATTCTGGTCTTGTTGCTGGTAGGCTGCCGTGAACATCCGAGAAGCAAGACCTAAAATGTTACTTAGAACGTTTAAAGCATTGAAACACTACTTTTCTGGTACAAATCTTCTGCTGTATCTTGGAAGGACATCTGTGAGCTGTAAATAAAAACAAAGAGTTTAATGCCGTTAAATTGAATATTGTTTTCTTACTTAGAGACGATTTGACCAAATGACGGAGTTGACATGTTGTAAGCCATTGTTGTACTTGGATAGTTCATTTGACGAGGCACCTAAACAACTGCTGTTAAAATGTGCTTTGAATATGCTATTTACCTGGTAACTTCCGGGAGGACACCAATAGGTTTCAATGGCTGACCGAGGCGTAGACGTTGTCATTGTAGCTGTTGCAGGATACATTGGACGAGCAGCCGCTGCTGATTGTGAAGCGCCATTGGCAGTAAACATTGCAGGCGCCAACGCCTTTTGAATCTGTTTTTCCTGCTTACGGAACTTGGCTCGTCTGTTTTGGAACCACACATGAAAACAAAAGTTTGGAGCAGCAAAGAAGCTATTTATTGATCATTTGGATGGATTAGCTGGTGCAATTTCTTGGCTAATTACACTGGTCAACTTTCTATTCATGAACAGAGCGAGCAAGCTCGGATTACATTGGGTGCGCGGAGAGCTTGGCCGATGGCGACTTGTCGATAATTAGATTACCGTACTCAATAGTCTTCTTTTTAAAACTACTTATTTACAAACAAATGTTATTAAACAATTCAATGAATTCAAAGCATTTGTGCAAAACTTTATCCCCAATTTCATTGTTGATGCGCCGATTGGGAAGCAGATGCGCGAGATTCTAAGACCCAGTGTGATAATTACTGGTCGCTATTTAATTGGACAACAACAAATTGACTCTTGCCTCGTTTTCGGCTTTGTTGCGCACTCATCTGCGCTTTGTATGTGAAAACAAAAAGTTGCAAAAAGTCAATTTCAATTTGTTTAGCAGCTTTTAATAACTGCATTATTTATGTTAGAGGGGATTTGCGTTGAAAAAACAATGCAAATTTATGCGCTAAATAGTGGCCTCGAGTGGATTTGGCTCTCGTCGCAATGACCCAACCAAATAACAATGCTCAATGGACCTGAATGCTAATTAAGTCGTTTGTTCGCAAGCTCATAACGGCGACCCGAGTGGATGCGCAAACGAATAATTTCCTGGATTTGGCGCACTAACTTGAACGTCTGTTTGATTGCGTCAACTTACTTGAATTCGGGCTTCGTTCAACTTGGTAATTCGTGCCAGCTCTTCGCGTGCATCTAAAATAAGTGTGTTAAAGTTGTGTTGGTTGTGAATGGTACTTACAAATATCCGGATAGTGTGATGACTGGAAAGCTTTGTCTAGCTCGGCCAACTGCTCCTGAAATTAACGAAGTCTAGTTAAACTTAAAATAACGAAACATACTTGAGTGAATGTCGTTCGATGCCGTCGTCTTGCAGGTGCATTTTGGTGATGGGACATGGAAGAAGGAAAGACACTGGAACTGTTTGTAGAACTTCCATTTCGATTATTGCTTTCTGACTTGATTTTTTTGAAAGAAGCGTCGCTGATGCACTCTGGAATTGCTTGCTTTCAACCACTTACAAACACCAAGATTGACCGGTTTTATAATCGAGCTTTCAGCTGCACAGATTAATATTTGAAAGCAGATGCTCTCGCATTTAAACTTTTTCGTCAAAGCAAATTGTTTGAAGTTGCTTTAAAAAGTAACTTACCCGATAAAGCGTTGAGTCCAACTGGATCTGTGCTAACAATTGGCCGCAAAGAGTTTGTAAGGGCGGCTGTATCTGCTAACGACGGATAAGTGTAAGGAAACTCGCTGTGCAGAGACTGTTGGAATTGGAACTAAAACAGTTGAAATCACAATGAGGCAGGAGCGAGTGCATAAGTTTGTGCATTCTAATTGTATGCAACTTTAAAGGCCGGAATAATTAAATTAAGCATGTTTGCATTCCGGCGCTTGTCGCCCCGAAAGATCAGAGGCAATTCAATTTGGTGGTTTTCTTAATTCCATTATCAGAGTCGGTGGCGCTTGCTGCGTTGTGTGGATGGATCCGCTAATTTGTTTATGGCCGTCGAATTGGGCGGATGATGATGAGCCGGACCAAAAATGAAATTATCATCAACGGGGAGGAGTCGCTTGGCAGTCAGCAACCAATCCAAATTTCGGTTTTTTGCTGTCAGCATCCTCGACACGATGAGGCTTTTGTTTTTTGCTTGCATCGTTTTTGTTTGTTTTGAAGCGGTTCAAGTTTTAGCATTCCGGGCAATTTCCAAATTTTATTGAAAAATCATATTAGTGATTAGCTGCGCCGGACCGGACCGCGCCTGCTCAAGCGTGATGAAAATAAACCCAAAGACTCAAACTGCTCGTAAATATGATTTGGCTGGTCGCAATAGAATTTGCGTTGATTTTATTTCCACTTGCAGACTCTGTTCGTCTTCGGCGGCCGATTCAGTTTTGAGAATTGAGCAGTGCTTAGAAGTTGCTCAATATCTTTCCTCTTATTGTGTTTAAAGCTTCTTTAAAATAAATCACCTGGACGTTTGTCAGAGCTTCACTAACTGAGTCTGGCAGAACGGCGTGTAGAACTGCGGCCTGTGCCTGGACTTGAAGCCAATCCACTCAGATTGTTAACTGCCGAACTCAGGTCTGGCGAATCGCTGCCATTAACTGTGACATCGTTGTTAGTTCCATTTGGAGTGCTTTCCGAATTACTCATAACTTGTTCTGAAAAGCTTTCTGTTTCTTCTTTCAACGTTATTCAAAGAACGTGACATTTGTTTTCGAGAACGAACGTTTTTGTCGAGACTCGAAAGTGCTTAACTTTTAAGTCAACTTTCTGTTGAGAGCTTTGGCCAAAACTAATTACGAGTAGACCAAGCAGAAAAAGGAAGAAGAACCCAATTTTATTAGGCAAAACACGCAAAAAACAACGCGACAATTCTATAATCTGATAAATTATTGAAAGGGCGGAATGATTGATTAAATCACGGAGCAAATCCGATTTCGAGTCCATCCAAACTTGGCTTAGGGTTCCGGCCTTCAATCGGTCGGAAAATATAATTTATTAGGTGGAGATGCCTGGAGCAGATTCCCACGCCAATAATTAGATCATCTTCTTCTTCCACCGACAATGGCCGGAATGATTAGATTGGCCGAGATTATTAGATTCAACGGCTCGACGATGATCCTCTCTTCTGAGGACTAATCAAATCTCCATCTAATTGCTCAACAAGGCAATAGGATTCCAGGGCAATAGGCAGCAATTAATGGGATGCTCGCGCAAGCGTCCAATGAGTTCTAATGTGATTAGCGCTGAGTGATCTAATATTCCGCATTGAAAATCGAATAAACCACGCCGGCCAAATCTAATCGATTTAGACTCTCGTGTGGCCAACCTTCGAATCTAACCAAATTTGGCCGCTCCCGAGATCTAACCAATTTGGGTGGAGACTTCTGGCAAGGACCGTATGCCCGTTAGCAACACCTTCTGGCTGGACCCCCGCCTGCTTGGCGCATAATCTTATTTGGGCCCAACGGCCAAATCAATCTCCAACCACGTCTTCCTGCGCCTTCTATGGATTATTGCATTAGGCGTCCTGGAGAGCTCTGGAGACTGTAGCCGCCTAACCGGATAAAGTCGCTGTGCGGACTGGGCGTAACTCAATTATGATGGGCGAGTGCCACTTGCAAAGCGCTGAAGTTGCTTGTCGGGTGCGTCTTACACGAAGCGTACATTGGGCCCATGGAAGGAACCTGCTCAATTTGGCCTTCGTTGACGACTTTTCTCCACGTTGGTCATCTTGACGGGGATTGGCTGCCAGAGGAACAGAGAGCCGCCCATTTGCCAAATGCGCGGATTCGAGGAGTGTTTGGCGGATTTTAAGGCTATAAGGCTAATCTTGGCTTCAGATTCGCGCAAAAATATCTGGTAGCAGTTGGCAACTTCGAAGCTTTAATTGTTTGATTGCTTTTTCGTTGATTGTTTGAACAAATAAATTCGTTCGTTGTTATTAAAACATTCATGTTTGTGTTTGATTGCGCAATTGTTTCTTTTGTTGCGGACGGATTACAAGCAGCTGAACATTGCCTGCCCATTCAACACTAATCCCATGTAATTGAGACGATCGCGCTTGAACGGTTGCCGCCTCACTTGACCAAAAGGTCGTTATTATTGAATTATAAGAGGCAATTGACTTTGTCGGCCAACATTTACAGAAACATTCTTTAAACATTATTTAAGCATCTCAAAGCAAACAAATTTGTTGGAATCAAAAGTAAAAACTTGCAACTATGTAGATTGTTACGCTCGAATACACACCAAATCCACTCATCCAATAATTAAGCAATAAACCGTAAAACTACACCATAAAACTGCTCATTTGTGCTGCAAGTGTGAAAGCAAATTAATGTGTATATAAAAATCGCTTGATCAGCGCCTACAAGTCATTTTGTTACGTGAAACAACGCAATGCGACTCCTCATATTCCTTCTTTTTACGTCTTTTTGTGCCGGTTCAAGATCTCGTGAGTCTCGGGAATCTCGCGAAGAAAGCAGTGCCGAACACTCATCACCTGATTGGTATCCGATTCCAAGTCACTATCCAACTTCTAGACATCACCAGCATAGACGTCCACACTATAGACCACGTTTTTACTCGGGCGAAGAAGAGTATCCAAGTGGATATAGACAACAGCCTCCAAGACATGACCCTTATGGAGATCCATATGCTTACACCAAACATGTAATTTCTAAGATGCGATTTGAAGTACAAAGTAATCTTTAAAATTTCAGCTGTCTGAATGGGGCAAAAACTTTGGACATTCGGATGGCCACCGAAATAAGTGGAACTCGGCAGAAGATACTCAGAAAAGTGAAGAACATGAACGCAAAGCTCACAGCAAAGAATCGTCGAGCTCTTCGCATGAACACCGACACGATGAACGAGAACAAAAGCACAGATCAAACGAAGAAGACGAGAGTCACGAAGCACACAAAGTAGACGGTTTGTTACTACTTAAAATTGCTAAATCTGCTTTAAACCTGTTTTTAAGCTCACTCCAATAATGTTTAGATTCCGACGGATCTAGAAAGTTTTCACATTCTGTTGAAGGCAAAGATAACAATGGCTTTTACGCTAAAGGCTCTTTTGGAAATGACAGTATGTTTTTAACCTCTCAGATGTAACAAATATACTTTTAGACTTCAAACACGAAGCGACAAAAGCTGAAGCAGAAGCTGACTCGAATCAACAATCACAATCCAAAGTAAAAGAGCAATCGTCTGGTGAAAAAGAACAAGAAAAGTCGAACTCAAACTCCGGCAACCAATCTTACACTGCAGCTTCTGACACAAAATCAAGCAGCCAACAAGCGAAAAGCGAATGAGCAGCTTCATGAAAGCACAAACAATCAAGGTAGCCAAGGCAATCAAGGAAAGATTGCTGGACAAGTCTACCCATAGATATTTAAGTTGTGATTAATATTGCAATTAGCTCTTTTCTGCATAGTAAAGTAGTTTGTGTAAATGTTGTTTTAATAAACTTTATAAGTTCGACCCGATCAAAACACTTTATTCAACGTTGTTCACACACAGCAATTAAACAAAAAGCGTTCGCCGAATCTGCTTCTTCAAAATTCATGCGTCAAGCTTGAGTAAGCTCATTGATCATTAGTTGGAACGGATCAGCAAGTCACGCAAACGTTCCGGAAACGTTTGGCTATCAGCACACTGTGCGCGAGCTCAATCCTCAGACAGTTGTGCTGAATTTTCGACGGCCTATCCTTGACTCCGAAATCTCAAGGGATTCAATGCGCAAAACTGATATATGCAAGCGCCACCAAATGCCACTTTGGTTTCATAAAGCTCGGGACACGCAAGCCGGATGTTCTGTTCGGCGCCAAGAACAACAAACAAGTTGAAAGTGGCGTTTGCCATGGAATCGTTCCCTCCAAAGCCCCGAAGAGTTTCGTTTGATTTGTTTGCGAGAAGTTGTTCCGCAAGTTTCGCCTGTTTTATGAGTTTTTGTATGAGTCGTGCAGCTCCTCGTCATTTCACATGTTTATTTTCATCCTAACTAATTGTCAACTTCGCGTGTAATTCTTCGAACACTTTGCGCTTCCAACAATCAAGAAAAACAACAATCTTCTTTAAATATTTATTTATCTGTTTAAAACTTCTTTATCTAGCTCGTACATTAACTACAATTAGATTGTGATTTTTGTCGTATGAAGAGGCAGAAACCAGTGCCATTTATGTTCGCCAAAGATTGTTTCAGCATTCTCGTATCGTGAGCCAATATCGTATTTGCTTACGCCTCCTTGATTCTCTTCCATGTCTTCTAGTGTAGTCTGATTCTTGAATAGATCTGTCCAAAGCGACCATTGAAACCAAGTCAAAACAATGGGGAAGGCCTAAACATTTAGAATGTTCAATGTTAATTAAAATAAAGTTACTTACCAGTGATTGAAGACAGCCCATAATAGAAAGTGCAAATGGAATCGAAAAAGCGTCATGATGATTGCCTTGTCTTGGTGGATGCAGAGTGTAAAACTTTATGAAAACATTGATGAGAAGCGGCACCATGGAACAAAATGCGTAAATGCACAGAAGCGTTGCGTATGCCAAGAAGATCAAAAAGAACTTGTGGTTGCTTAATTGGACACATCTGCCAATTGCTGGACAATGATGATCCATACGCATTATGCATCTTCCACAACGACGACAATGGTGAACTCTATCAGGCTTGACGATATAACAAGTCGTACAAACATTCGGACATTCAATGATGCCTTCCTCAAAAGTAATTTGTCTAAATTTCTCAAAAGAATTAGTGCTGATGGACTGAGAAGCTCTTACGATGTTCGGACATTCAAACTTTCTGTCTTCTGCCATTTCTGCGACTTGCTTGTAGAAAAGTTCTTGTTTTTCTGCACTAGATTCGCAATCACTCATTGAATCGTAACTTAGATCTGTATCAGACCCGTGAAAGCATCTCTTGTCTTGCTTGTTCAACAAATTGAGAATTCTTTGTGGAACCAAGTAAGTGTGTGGAATCAACGGTGGACGTGTATACAGGCATTTGTAAAGCGAGCTGACTGATAAGAACCAAATCTAAAAAGTAGTGTTGAATTAATTAGCAATTTCAACGTTTACCACTACGAATGGAATAAATAATAAGACTAGCATATACCATGAGCAGCTGATAAGACCGAGAAACGTGGAACAATAGAGCTGATACCAACAGAAAAAGCATATTGTCCACATATAGGGCTGAGGCCAAAGGCTCGAAAACCAGTCACTCAAAGAGAACATTTTTGTTTCTTTGCAAAAGTGCTTTTCAGTTCTGATTGAATACTCTGCATTTTTTGTATGGAAAATGCAATTCAAATTTTGTTATACTTGTGCTCTTTTTAGTTAAACATATAGACTTTGCAAGCAGAATATTTACGTCGAAACCACTTGTTGAAATCACCATACAATCAAAGTTCTGTCCAATTTTCTGCACACAATTCAATCTAGCCTTTATTCCGCGAAACAGACGAGATCTTTGCCCAAGCAAGTGCTGCCTTTATTAAATGAGCGACGTTTTGAGCCGACCCAATCAAAAATTTCGCGTCGTTTCCTTCAAACAGTCCAATTCTTTGGAAAGTGGAGGATTCTAGAAAAGCGGAATATGCGCTAAAAGTTGGATTGTCACCATTGCGTGACGTTGTTTTGGACGTTGTTTTGGGAGTTCCGGAGTGTCAAAAAACAGACCAAGTTTTTGTTCAGCAATGTCTAAACGTTTTGATGATTTTAGTTCTTTTTATTTCAAATTGCAAGTGCGCAGAGATTCTAATACTTGTTATTGAAATTAATTGATCAAAGAGTTAAATTCGCATCTTTGATAATCTCGTTTTTGTGCTAAAACATCATTTGATTGTCAATTTTTGAACGTCATCAATAAGCGCAAAATGCCTTTGATGCAACTAAGCTTTTCTTTTTCGACACCCACATTCCACCTTCTTTGGCCTCAAAGCTCTGATCTTCAGTCCAGATAAGGGTCGAAAAACAAAAGACCGTGTTTTTGAGTGCACTGGAACGTTGAATATGCATACGTTATTCAAGTAGAGTAACTAGTGTTTGTTGCTTGTGTGCGGTCCGATTAGTTCTTGCCTTTAAATGATTTATTGTGCCAACATTTTAATTTCCGTCAAGGGATTTATTTGATTTTTGCTCACATTTTATCGTTTTATCGTTTTATGAAACTTTAAAAGAAAACATTTTGGCAACTAGATGCGATTTTTAAATTGTTTATACTTCTTATGCGTGTTCTGTCGTTGAGACATCTAGACTAATTCTCAGAATTTAGATTAGAATCCAAATCAAAAAAGACAAACACAATTGATTCATTCGCGGAGCCGCCATCCGTTGCAATCACGGTTCACATGGGCAATAGTGGTTCAGCAAACGGACAAGCACCGATATTTAAAACGAGAGGAATCATTTGGGCTCGTCGACGCCGAAATTGGCAAGGCACAGCGTTAATAACGGAGATGTAGGTTTAGACACTTGTTTTTCTGGAATCGGGTGACGTGCGTGCAACTTTAGAGCCAAACTACATTTAACTATCAGTTTTTCAAGCACGCCTGGTTTTCGTTCTCTTAAATTGCCGTTTTGTCTTTGAACCGTTGCCAATTCAAATTCAATTGGGCTGCAATTCAAGCGCGTGCTTTCACTGTTCGGCGTTGCGCCAAATTGATGCTGCTGACTTGAAATTGATAGCCTTTTGGGAAAAGATTGAAGCAAGTTGTCCTCTATCGAGCATTTCAAACCACAATTTGTAAAAGTGTTCAATTTGTCGTCGCATTTGTACGGTTGTTTAGTTTCTTACTTGCGGATTTTTAAAATTTTCACTCATTTTTATAAATCTACTTGCAAGTTTTAATTTTGTAAAAAGTTCTGAACGTTTCAAATTTCACTTTTCAAAACAAACAACAGTTTAATCTTATTTTGCGCATTGGGCTTTGGTTGACTTTGCTTGATTGCAATTAAAGGGTATTCATGAAAAGAATAGTGCACAAAAATCAAAAGAGCATGAAGCGAACGGATGTTTCGTACAAATGGACTTTTGTCTCGTGGTTTTTACTCATTCAAGTTTGTTGTTTTTCCCCACTGTCAAACAGACGCAATGTTTAAAACTTCTAAACTTTATTCAACAAATAAATTGTTTTGTTTTCAGATGGCAGCGAGGTCCGGAAGCTATTTTAGTGCTGACAGGGCTGTACATCCACATCGAACAGACTCTTTTCAACAACACAGCCAGACTCCAAGTCAGCAACGACACAACAGGTCTCAAAGCCTCGAACAAAGTGGAGCACATTCACCGTCAAGTAGTTCCTCGTCAAACTCTTACATGAGCAATGATCGCAACTGCTTAAGGCAATCAGCTCAGCCAAAGTTCCAGATAAGCGGCGACTTAAATCCTCAACAAATTCAACTTGTAAAACGAACGTGGAAACAGGTTAGCGTTGAATTCAAACTTATCAAACATTCGAAAAGCCCACAAAGAGCGTGTTTTGTGTCATCTAGGGACAAATCCATCAAAAATTGCCACTTTTAAGACCAAATGCCATTCAATTGTTTTGTGAACTTTGCTCCATTCATACATTGGCAATTAATTCGCAACTAACCAAATTATAGTAAATAAATAGTTTTAAAGTGATTTAATTTTAGGTAATGAAGTCAATTAACGACGATGAACAAGAAATATCCATTCGGCTGCTACTCCGCATTTTTCAATTAGAACCGAGGAACCTTGGTCTTTTCGACTTGCCTGATCTGCCACCCAACGAATTAAGACACAATTCCATATTTATAAGGCATGTAAAGGCATTTGAGCCAACGCTCATCCACGGTAAACATTTGTCAAAACATAGTTTTTACTTACCCAATTACAGTTATGAGTCACCCGAGCAATGCAACTTCCTTAAGCAAGTATTTGCAACAACTTGGTGGGAGACACGTGCAGAACACTGGCATTACTTACAAAAGTAACTACTGGAAAGTAAGCTTTGTTTTATGCGGAGTTAGATGCTTATTTGACAATTTCAGACATTTGTGCAAGCTCTCATAGAAGTTGTTGGTGCTGACAAAGCATCTGCAGACACTTACGACGCGTTCACAGTGTTAGGTGCCTTCTGTGTTGAACAAATGCGAATTGGATATAAAATTGAGTACAAGTTGCAACGGGAAGCGGAAAGGATTGCAAGAGTTCAAATTCAAAAACGATCCTCACAACATAGCAGAAAATAATAGCTAATCAATAGTCAGTTAAGTCAAACCGGTCAATTTTGAATAGTTTTGTTGTTTTTCATTCTTTTAAGCAATAATTTGATTTGTAAGAAGGTCAAACTTTTATTGTGTTCGGTTGACATTTTGTCGGCATTGTAATACCATGTATTTATTTTTGTCATGCAAATAAATCAATCGTCTTAACGTCGCATCAATTAATTATTAATTAAGCTCATCGAACATAGTTTCTAGCACTCGGCAGCAACACTAAAAGTATTGAAAATAAACTAATTCACAAAAGCCAACAAACATAAATCAAATAATTTATTGACGTACTCAACACCTAATATGAACACTCAAACAAGAACAGTCATTTCTTGTATTCTTCGATCATTCCCGAGTAAACATGATTGACTCAGAACTCAACGGCTTGAGAATGTAAAAGGAAGCACATTAGTGAGTCATCAACTAAACAAAAACAATTATTCAAATACAGACAAGTAAGTTCAACTTACGAGACATGACTCCTCCTGCGTTGTCGAATTCACTAAATACAGTAAGTAAATATACAACCAATACAAAACCCTTACCCGCAATAGTTTGGAGCTGAGAACACAGTGACAAGTCCGCGGTCAGCAAAGAACTGATAGCCATCCTCAACAACTTGGTGCGCACGACATATCAAATCGAGATTGTGCTCCTCTAAGAACTCCTTAACAACTCTAAACAATAGAAATTAAATGAACTCAGCCAGCAAAAGGCTTACTCAGCACCAAATGTGTAGCTAGCGCCGCGATCGTTTTCTCCCCATCCATCGACGTCGTTGTCGGGGTCAGACCACAATAGATCACAAATCAAGCCATAATCCGGAATGTCAACAGGACGCTTGATTCGACGAATTTGCTCCATGCTATGCAAATCTGGTGACAGGCCTCCATGACAACAGAAGATCTTTTCATCAATAAGCGCTGCAATAGGCAAGCAATCAAAACATTCTGAACACGTAAAATTAAACAAATATTTAAGTGCTAATCATACCAGTAAATGTCTTCCAAAGTTTAATTGAGAATCGGCGCTTGCATTCATCATAGAATCCATACACGCGACTGATATTGGCGCATTCGTGGTTTCCACGGAGCAAGAAGAAGTTCTCCGGATACTTGACCTTGTACGCCAACAACAAGCAAATGGTCTGAAAAGTGATGAAATATTAAATGCAGTTGATTATAAGAGACAAACCTCCAAGCTCTGTTTGCCTCGATCAACGTAGTCCCCAAGAAAAGATAGTTCGCTTCTGGAGGAAAGCCACTGTTCTCAAACAAGCGGAGCAAATCGCTGAACTGTCCATGAATATCACCTAAAGCAATTGAGGGTTCATACATAAGTTGTGAATGTTTAAAACTCACCACAAATTTTAATAGGAGCCTCAAGTTCAAGTAAGACTGACTGTGAAAGAAAGATTTCTCTGGATTTGTGACAAAGAGTGCGCATTTCTTCTTCGAACAGTTGCACTGATTTGTCTGGTCGTGATGTTCGTGCTTCCAACAGTCTGCTGATTAATTGATCAATGTCTGACTCCAAGACGACATTCTGTAGGTTCTGGCACCTCTTCACCAAGCGTAAATGTTGTTTCTTGTTCGTCTTCGTAATCAGATTGAATTAACTAAAACAAGAATATAAATAAAATCAATATCAAACTTACAGTAGGTGCACCTTGCAATTCTTCACCAAATCCAAATGGGTCGCTGTCGCCATCATCGGGCACTGATCTCTTACGCTTGCGATTTTTTCCCATCTAAAAGAGGACTTTAGAATGCATAAAATTCGTTAAAAGTTAAATGCGCAATTTAAAAAATGACATGAAAAATGAGTTGAAAACACAAAGTTCGAGGCATATTACGATTTATTGGCAGTCGAATAGCTTTAGTTAACGAAATAACAAACTTAATCAACTCTGCATCTTTATAACGCTAAACTGTCAAAACTTTTACTTAACATAGAAGTTCAATATTCCAGTTTCTTCTAATAAACTTGCAAAAGTTATAATTAAACATTTATTTGCCAGAAAAACATCGAAACCCAATAAATAACTCAGAAGTTGGACAAAATCTTGAGGCAGCAGAACAAAGAGCACTTAAGGCAGCGGCTCGGTAATGAATGGGCTCTTCAAGCTTTCACCACAAGTAATACGTTTTGAAGGGTCCATGTGAAGCATCGGATCAAGAAAATCACGGAACTGCACAAGACGTTTGTAAGCATCACGGTCCAACTCTTGGTCTCCAATCAAGTCCGTAATCAACTCACGCGACGGCTTCAACAATGTCAAAACAGAAACTTTGTCCTAAACAGTGAGAGTAATTAAAGCAAATTTACGAAAAAACTTACCAAATCGGTGACTTTGTCCACTTCGTGATAGAGAAAATTGTAGTTTTGATCAAAATGCTGATCCTTGAAGAAAGATTTTCGAATGGTTTTGTTTGGAAGCTTGCCACGCAAATCCATCATAAATTTCAGCATCTGGTTGTTAGATTTTCCCGGGAACATAATCTTGCCAGTGTAGATTTCGTAAAACGTGACAGCCACGGACCACAAATCAATTCCAAAATCGTAAGGCAAACCAAGCACTAAAAGAATAGATATACATCAGCAAAACATAAACAAGCTTACTAATTTCAGGTGCTCGGTAGAAACGTGAGACCAGATACGGAGCAGGCTCGGTTTCTCCAACGCTGCAAGCAGATCCGAAATCGCACAACTTGAGTGTCAATTTGTTCTCAGTAACCTAAAAACATTCAAATATAAAAGTCTTTACGATTGAATTGACCAGCATACAAACCAGTTTGGCTTGCTTCGAATGTCTTAAAATGCTAACAAAACAGAAGTCTAAATACAAGTCGTAGTCTGTAATTTAACTATTACAATGATTGGAGTTAGCTAATAATTTTTCTGCTTTAACATGTTTGAACAAACAAAATTTGTTGCATATTGACTATTCAAACAAGCAAAACAGTTTGCGCAACTAAATAGTTAAGAACACTTACCAAAATATTGTCCGGCTTGATATCTGCGTGTATTATGTTACATTTCTTGAGCAATTTCAATGCCGATAAAAGCTGTCGAGCGTAGTTTCGAACAGCATTCAAGTGCAAGCCAACGTTGTTGCCATACTTTTTCAAAAGCTCACGCAAGTTCATGCTAAAAACATAGAGATTACGCAAGCACAAAAAGAGCAAAGCTACCTCAAATTCTCGAATACCAAGCAAACATGATTGTGGTGATTGAAATTGCGATGCAACTGCAAACAGTGATACTTGTCTTGTCTGTCCGCCTCATTCAGCTTTCGCAATGTTTCCAACTCACGCATGCCAGTTTTCCGCCTAAAAATGCCAATGAATAATTTGCAATCTCTAGAATTACTTACATGACATCGTTGTTTCTGATGATTTTGATTGCAACGGTCTGGTCTTTTTTCTTTATGTCAGTTGCTCGCACGACATTGCCAAACACGCCAGAACCTGTGTAGCCAAAAACTCTGTAACGATTGTCCAAAACTTCGCCAATTCGCACTCCTAAATAAAGAAAGTTAGCTAACTTAATGACCAGCACGAAACTTACTGTAATAGCCTTCATCGTCGTCCCAGTTGTCTAAAAAATTGAAATATTTAAAGTTTAACTTTAAAAAGCAACCTTTCATCAAATTGTTGGTGGCGTCCATCGATTCAACAGTTGCAGCTTTGCTCAACACCTCATCTGGGATGTCTTCATCGGCAAACATGTCAATGCACGTAGCCTTTTGATTTGTAGCTGCGGACATCGTTTCTAAACAAGTTTGAAATTAAAAGCTTGACAAAAATAAAGTTGTGAATAAAATGATTGCGAGTGAAAGTTAATCAAAAGCACATTTTGTTTTAACTGTTATTACCTTTTTGTTTGTCGACTTCTTGTACTTTTGGAGCTGGGATATCGGGCTTTTTCTCGGCAACTGGCTCGGCAATTGGTTCAATAATTGTTTGCTCGCTGGAGGGCTTTGATGTGTTGCCGTTTTGAGGTGATTTCTTAACTTCAAAGTCCATTTGTTGTTCGTTTTTCGGAGAAGATGCTCCTGATTGACTAAATTTAAAAGTCTTAATGTTCAAGTTTTAAGTTTGCTTACCTGTTATCAGGTTTGTCGGCCAACTTCTCAACAAGTGCATTTCGGCGCTTGCGCATTTCTTCAATTGCATTTTGTTCCTGGTCATCGTCCGAAAAGAGTGTCAAATCGTCAACAGAGACTTTGTCGCCATCTTTGTGATGCTTATGCTTCTTGTGTTTCTTAGATTTTTTGTGCTCCTTCTTCTTGTCCTTTTTGTGCTCTTTGCCGGATTTGTGCTTGCGATCTTTTTCCTTGGAAGAACGACGTTCGGTATTTCTGTCTTTGGGTGAACGCCGATCCACATCTCTGTCTTTGGAACGACGGACTTCTCTTAGTGGAGATCGCCTTCTTTCACGTTCATCTCGACGTGGAGATCTTCTATCTCTGCGAGGCGACCGGCTACGTTCGATTCTTCGTGGAGAACGGCTTCTAATTCTTCGGCCTGGACTTCGATCTCTTGCCATTGTCTGAAACTTAAGATTTTAAAATAAATAATGAAGGGAATGTTATTCAATGTACATGGATTATGAGAATTTACAGAGCAATTGTGGTGCTCTCAAACAATACATGCGATCTTTAAAATCGCTTGAGAACACATTTGAAGCATTTAAATGTTACTTACATTTAACAAATACTTAACAGAACTAATAAAACAAATAACAAACTAAAAATCTTATATGTGGAATTAGCGCCATTTCATAAACTTTCTTCAAAGCAATGCCAGTTCGCAAAAGTAAGCGCGCCGAGACGCAGTTTAAAGCCACCAATGGCATAACTCTTATTTACCCTGTAACACAGTCTTTGAGTAAAACTTTTTGATCACAACTGAATCATGTTTTTATGAGTTTACAGTAGAAATTGATGAATCATTTTTGTGTAATGTGTTCAACTAAAATTTACGAAAAGGTTATGAGCCAGTTTGTTCTTAATTTAGTTGAAATTTAGCCAACGGCGAGTCGAGTACGCCGAACTATTTTCAAAAGATCAATCACGGGTAAGGAAGGGGCGTTGCGGGCGTCTTCATAAAATACATTTGTTCTCAATTAGTTATAGATCAGTTTAGGAGTTTGCAGTTGAAGTTGTTTGTATTAAACTGTTTTGTTGAATCAGCATGGTTCTCTTGTTTGTTCATTTGATACTCTTTTTAGTTCTATGTGAGATCACATCTAGCGTCATCTTAGTGCTCAATTTTATTGTTTTGCTTGTGTGTTGAAACTGAGCGCTTTGTAGTGCGCCGGTTGGATTTTCTCAGGCGGAATGAGTTTTCTTGATCGCCCACAAATGGCACTCAAAACACACGGAATTAACGTATTGTCATCGATCCTCAGTTTGTGTCTTTTGGTGAGTCGCAGAAATTCGTGCTGCGCAAAACAACGGAAGAAACCAGTTGACGTCGTTGGATGGTCAGTTTTGTGTAAGGCACAGACACAAAGTTCCGCGTTCAAGCGTTTTTTCTTTCAATTGTTTCAAAAAGTTGAACTTCGAGCAAAAAACACTTGTTTGATCAGACATCTCGACCGTCGGTTTTACGTTGAACTTTCAAAACTCAAGTTTATTTGATTGAACTCTGGCGCATCTTGTACCCGTTTCTACGCAATTTACAGAGCCGTTTAAATTTTGTAGAGAAATTAGGTGTTAATTGACTGTAAATTGGGCACGCTAATTGGGTGTAGCGTTGCTCCGAAGATCAATTTGATGCCATTGACGCCATTGACGTATTTTTAAACAGTTGGCTGACCAAAGACTTCCAAATTTCAAAACTTCAAACAACTTCAAATCTTTGTTGACTAACTTGCAAAATGTGATTTTTGTTGTGTTTGTTTTTTTCAATGATCAACTAACATTTTGTAACAATGATCAAAACGCACATTTTAAGTTAGCAAACAGTTCTCTAGATCAGTTTTTTAAGCCAATTGTCTCGTTTCTGTGTTATTTGAAATATTCAGACGAGTTTTTGAGTTTGTAACCCTTTGCTCACATTTACAACCAGCGGTTCGTGCACGTTGCCTTCTTGTACCGTTGGCGTTTTTCCGAACCAACACTTGCTTCCGTGATTTCGTTCACGAACCCAGTCTGTTTTTGAGCGGGCCGCTATTTGGCGAATTCGGAAGGTTTCCACTCAAGGCATCAACTTCAAGTTTGCCAACCATGTCTCTTCTGTAGTCGCCCAAAGTTGTTGCTCGAGGTGGAGTCCATCAACTGGAAGCATTTACGGACGTTTGTCAAAACAATATAAATATGTTGATTTTGTTCGATTTGCGCGGTTATCTGGACGGAAGTTTTTTTAAGTTGGTCACTGTGTCGTAATTTTTGATCGTTATTGTGCTGATTGTTTTCTGGAAGTGTTCAAATCAATATTGCGTGAAGTCAACACACATTATTAAACTCTTTGCAGAATGAACATCCAAAAATCTTTATTACTTTTGATTGCACTTCTTGTTGCTTTATTGTCCAATGTTGAAGCAAGACAGCGTGCAAACAAACACGAGGATTTGGGCATTAAGTAGGCAACTTTGTTTGAACTTTATTAATTAAGTTTAAACTTTAGAACCGGGCTGAGTCGATTAGACATGTTTGGCCGTGCTAAAAGATTGGCGCCTTTAAGAATGGACCTTGTGCAGGTTTGTTTTACGAAACATCTCATTTAATTTGACTCCTGAAATTTAGCGTACTGAAAACACCCGTTCAAAACGTGAACTTCGATCCGTTTGATGCCGAAATGGAAGAAGACAAACACCGAAGCTCAGGAATCATCTAAACATGCAATCCTATTTTATTATTTAACCCTATTTAATGACTTCAAAATGAGCAAAACATATAAACGGCACTAATTAATCCATTTTGTTCATTTTCAAGTCCTCCGATCTGCAAAAGCTTTATGTATAATAGAAACTTTGATTAGCACTTGTTATCCCATAAAAACTATGACAATAAATAAAGTATTCGAACATTGATTGTACAGTATGCCTTATTGAAGAATCAAGTGACCGTAGTTGAAAAACTCGTTAGCAAGTTGATTGCTCAAGTTCGCCAAATACTTTGCCATTCGGCAGGTTTTCCAGCATTTCGTGTATGAGAAAATTGACGTGACAAAGAAATCCCAAATCAAGCTGACAGATTTGCTCTTTACAGTAGTTTTTTGTAACTTTCTTCGAGTTTGTTTACTAAACGGCATTACAAAAATGTTGATAACTTGAACTGCTTTGCGTGGGATTTAAACTTATAAAGTTGGGCAAATTAGGCTATTTAGATGATGCATTGCCGCTTCAAAAACTGATCAAACATTTTAGCTGTTCGTTAAATTCTTCTTTTCAACTTTAAACCTTGAATTCGACAAAACTTAATCGCAGAACTTGATTACGAGTTGGACAAATTCAAGGGCAAACAACCGAGTACAAATGCACTTTTGAGTGCTCTGTTCTTGTTTTATGCGTGTGCCACTTGTGAGTGTTGAATAAATTCAGCGAACTTGATTTGACCGACATCCTGGAAGCTGCATATACTGTATTGTTGAATTGTGTTGTTGAATTGTGAAAGCACTTTTAAACTTGGCCAAAAATCGCTAATAATTCGCCAAACTCAAGTCCGAAATAGGTTTACAGTTGCTGACACAACAACCATTAAAAAACGAGTGCCATTGTAATAACCTGATTGACGCAAATAATGGACTCTATCGCGGGTGGATGATTGAATGCTTTCTTGTTGGGCTGCGATTTGTACTCTCAAACACTTTACAAAACTCTGATTAAAAACAATTTTGCAATGAAATTGATTTGAATTAAAAACGATTTGGACTTTTTTGTTTTTCGACAAACAACTTTTAAAAGACGATTTAATTGCTCGATTGGTCTCTCTGTTACACACAAACTGGGTCGGGAGTTTTACAACTAATTGACGAGAAATACGTGTTTGAAGGTTTGCAGACAGAATTTATTACATCTACCAACGCAGTAGTTTATTGCAATTTATTAGATTTACAGTTAATAGAACACAAGTGAGTAGTAGCAGTTGTGTAAGTTTATTTAAACGCCTTGTGCAAATTGAATTGGATGTCCTGCCTCGGCCAAGACATCAATGGCAATGTTTGCATTTGTGGCAGAGATGATTTCGCTGAAAATAAGCGATTCTTGCGTAGCCAACGGAATCGGCACAGTATGGTAGACAAACGGATGAAGTCGAATTCCGCGACCTATAATTGAAATATGTTGGTTTGTAGTTAAATTGTGATTTACCTCCGTGGAAAACGAATGTTTTAAGAGTAGAGTCATCTGGCTCGCCTTTATTGTTCTTGGCTAAAGCGAATGCCATTAAAAATGAAGCTTCGGTGGAGGCGGGCTTGAGAAAGAAAGTGCCATCTGGTCGCGTCAACAGCAACTAAAGTATTTCTCTGATTGTTTGGAATTGTAATTGAAACTTGCATTTGCTTTGTAAACTCCCAATTCGGGGTGGAATTCAACGCCTAAAATCAATAAATGTTTGAGAGTCTTGTAAATTAAAAATATACCTGGTTTTCCCTCATCTCCGGCGAAAGATCCCGAAAAGCCCTTGAATTGAATTTCAAGGTGACCGGCCTCGTTTTTGATCCATGACATCTGAAAATCTTGTTCCAGCGGTCCAGAATATCCATCTTGTGTAGTGACACCGGGCCAAGGAACTTCGTGGACTTGCTCAACATGATTTGGATCAGTTATTATTTGGCCATACTTCTCGAAGTTGTCCGCAGTTGGCTCCTCGACTGTCATGAGCTTTTTGGAGAAGCTTTTGCTCAACGAAAAGTGCTCGTTACTTGACGCCAATTGTCTTTGTGGAATTCGGCCGGCAGCAAACAAGTTAACTCTGTCAACTTTCATGAGATTAAAAATTGGAGGCTCAACACTGTCGGGCAAAAAGGCCTCAATTGCATTAGACGGACGATGATGCACAGTGTAATCTAGTCCAAATCGAGCCGGCAAAGGCATTGAATGTTTAACGAAGGGGTCAATAACTGCTGTTTGGTCAGGCCCGAATCTGATTGCGTTCAGTTTGTGATCAACATTCTCAACCAAGATATAGTAAAATTCAATGTTTTGATCTGACGGCTGGTAGGCGACTAAAACTCAGCAAAATTAAGCAATGCTTGCAAACAAACTCCCTACCTTGGCCATCTAGTTGCGCAATAAACATTCCTTGGTAGCGAATGACAGAATTTTGAGAGCGTTCAGCAAGTGCTTGAGGAACTTCCGAAACGGGAAAGATCAAACGGTCGTCTTGCCAAACAATTCGAAGATCTTCCGCTACATTTTCTACAAAATCTCCGCCCTGAGCTTTTCGACAACCTTTCTCTTGAGGCCAGGTAAGCTTTTTAAGAGTGGATGGATCAAATCTAAACAAAGATTAGACAACTTGTTTGAGCTTAAAGACTTACTTCGTCACTGCTGCAAATTGTTTCAAATTAGAAAGCTTTGAGTTAAAAAGTTCAAAGTGTTATAATTTGATTACAAACCGTTAACTCCATTTAAAACGAGGTCAGTTGAGAAGGGCGTAATTGCAATGTGCTTATGGCACGCGTTCGGCATCTTGATGCTAATTTTAAAGTCGATTAAAAGAGCAACAAAGCAAAAACGGTCTCGATTACACAAGAATGCCGAAAAGCGCTCTTTCCACGCCCGGAATGTTTCACGAATAAACAACGTTCACCAAACAACAACAAGAAGAAAAGGAAATCCCCTAACGGAAGCGAAGCAGCCGAAAACGCAGCATTTAAGCGACATTTGGTGCGAAGTGAAGAGTCTCATTCTGCCAAAGCACTCCAATCAAAAAGATTGAATCTCCAAAGTGGACGTCAAAATTGCATTAAACAAGCATTTAAACGATTGGACGTCCTCTTTTGGAAATTGCAGTTGAAAACAGCACTCAAGTGGTGACAAAAACATTTCCAGGGTGGAAAAAAACTCCTGCAAACTAGGTAACCGAGCAAAGTGTCCAAAACATAAAGGCGCATTCCGTTGCGCAACCACGAACAAACAAAACACAACTAGCCCGAAAACCGACCTTTTTGTTTAGCAAAACCCGGTGAATTTTACTGGAAACGCAATTTATGTGAATGTGCTTGAATCATTCATCCACAAAGCATTTGCTGTTCTCATGCAACGCGAAGTAGAAAGGCCATCCCTTGACTAATAGTAGTGTGAAAACGGTAGTGTTTTGAACAACAAACAAAAACAACGCTAATTTAGATCGAAAGACGACAACTTCTTTCTTGTTTGAATTAGTTCTCGAAATTAATTGGAACCAAACTGGTTTGCTAGCTTTGACAGCTTTGAGAAGCATTTTCCAACACCTGGCCTGATTTAGCGACGGTGACCTTCGGCTAAATGTATGGAATGCCCGCGGTTAATCATCGTCGACTACATTCACATCGAAGGCTCCCATGCACGGTTGTGGTCAATAACCGCTAGTTGGATTGGAAACAGCAATTGGCGCTAAACCGTTTCGATTTAGTGCTCGAGTGTTTAAAAAGTTCCGCGTACTAACCGGTCAACTTTGAATAAAGAAATGCATACGCTATTCAAAAAAGAAACAAATTAGTCGCGAATGTTCTCAAAAGTTCAAATTAAACGATGAGTAATCAAGGTAAGTGCAGTTAGGCGATTGAATCACAATCAAGTTTCAAACAGATCCGAACAGACGGAGTTGGAGTAGCAATTTTCAGCCCAACTGACAGTTCAGAACAAAAAGCGCTTCAATTTTAACGCTTCATATTTTATGTTTGTGAGCAAAAAAGAAATCAATTAGAGTGAAAAAGGTCAAAGATTTTTTAAATTACAATATGCATTTTGTTAGTTCTGAATAAATTTGTAGGCTTGTTGGACTGCTGAAAGGCTTTTGAAGATAATCCTGCAAATATTAAATGTATGCTTGTAGTTTCGAGTTAAGCATTTTAGATGTTGTGGTTTGATCCGAAATGGTTTGTTGAAAGATCAGAACTCAAATTAAATTGATTTATTTAAAAAACTGTAAAGTTAGTGCGATTTAACTTTTTACAAACTCCGACAAAACTTCCAAGCATCGTTCACAACAGTGATTCAGCTTTTTGTCAGTTTGAAACACACATCAAAACAACAAAAGCCAGACAAGTGCATCAAAACACCTTAAATGTGCCACAAAGGTGACATACAACTCAAAAAGCTTTAAAACTCGTGGCTTGAAAAGAGAAGTAACTCCGATGAAAGGTTTGCGTTCGGTACATTCCACAAACAATCGGGAGGACAACGCGCTACAAACATGAATGAGTGAGCTGTGGCTATTCATAACTTTGCTTACACAAATGAGACACAAAAGACAATCACAAGTTTGTAAGCACTTCTTCAGTTACAAACAATTTAGCGAGCTTGTTGTGTTCTTGATCTCTGAATTTGCTTTCATTTGCGCTTTCATTTAAAACTTTTAAAAGCTTCAATTTTGATCAAGTTCAACAAATCCAATCACTACCATATTAGCTTTCGGTAGCAACAACTGCTCCCGTCTGTCTTTTGGCTAACAATCGTCTGAGCACTATTTGGTCGATTATTGAACATTGCGACTGTAGCTGTAGATCCAATTTAGATGCCGGAACATGGGCGTTTTAGTTTCACACGCTGTTTATTGTCGAGATCGGGCTTAATTCGCCGAGCGTTTTTATCTTTAATCCTTTTGTGTCCATTGGGAGGACGTGCAAGTATCGAATGAATTCCGCATTCAGCGAATCCAATCTATTTGAACTGTTTTTGAAAGTTGGGTCGCGCGGTGTCTGGCTCTATTGATTTAATTTGTGTGGGATGTTGCAATGTTTTGAATTTTGTTAAATAAGTTGTTGAAGTCGTTAAAGTCATTTAAGTTGTTTCAAACAAAGAAGTTGTTAATTGCTGTTACGGAACTATTCTATTTTCGAGATTCGTCATTTGATGTGCTTGCGTTTCGCGATCGTCAACGACCAACAAAACACAGACTCATGATTTTAGCTGTTCAAGTGGACGCATAACCATCAGCCAAACTTGTCAGCTTGGGTTATTTGCGGAAACTGCCAAAATGCGTAGAATCGGCGTTATTCTTTTACTGTGCAGTTTTGTTTTGGCCAAACAGCGGCATCCCAATAAACGCAAGCAGAAACAAGAACCGTCGTTTCCAATTCAGGTTCCAATGTTCGATATGGGTAAATCAAATTGAGTTTGAGTGTATTTTTGAGCTTTTAAGATGGAAACATAAACGAAAACGCGTTTCCAATGTACAACCGGCCGGCAAAGATTCAAAGGCTTCCGAAACTGACCTTTGAGAACTTGCAACCGAAAGGTACACTTTGTTTTAAACTCAATAAATCCGTTAATTTAAGGACCGATGCGTGGCGGTGGTAAGTCAAATAATTTAAACACTTATCAACAAGACCTGAATAATAAAAGTCTCTTATCAGCTCCGCCTCCGGATGCAATGAGAAGGATACCGTTAATGAAAGTCATGAGCAGGCGGCAGAAACTTTTAAATGCAGGCAATTGGTGTGAATATCTTCGACTTAAAAATCAAATCAAGGCCAAAACAACGGGTTCAAGCAATACAACTTCGTTGGCCGCTTCCTATTTTCGCTTTTGATTCAAGTACAGGCAACAACTATGTACAAAGTGTGATTGACTACGACGATGTAGAGTATGTTGGAAATATAACAATTGGCACACCTCCGCAGTCGTTCCGGGTTGTGTTAGACACTGGAAGCAGGTAAGGTAGATTTAGTGTTTATAAGTTAATTTCATTTTTTAAGTAACTTGTGGGTTCCGGATCAGTCGTGTGGAGCAGAGAGCGATACAGTTTTCTGTGCAGACGAGTGTACGTACAATCGAGGCCTTTGTGAATATTTATGCGATGCTGTTTGCTGCAACGGCACTGTGGAGTCAAATGCTGCAAGCACGTTTCCGTTCTTAAACGACGCAGCGGAAGGACCGCCAGGAGTATTAAGAGATTCCTTTACAAAGTATTCAAACACACTTTTAGGCACCAGCTGGATATTTTAGAAGAAAACGTCAAGCAAGCACAACAAGTCCGTGCTCAACAAAAGCCAAATTTGACAGTTCTGCTTCTTCAACTTACGTGGAGAATGGCGCAAAGTTCTCGTTGTACTACGGAAGTGGATCGTCTAGTGGATACCTGGGGACAGATACTGTTACTTTTTTGAGCAGTAACGGCTCGACTTTAACAGTGCCGAACACAACGTTTGGTCAAGCTACAAACATTGCCCAAGTAAACTAGTTCTTTAATTGCAGGTTTAAACAATCAGTTTGCTTAGGTATTTGCATCTCAGCCTATTGACGGAATACTTGGACTCGGTTTCCAAGCTTTGGCGGCCAATGACGTGGTTCCTCCTTTGATCAATGCAATCAACCAAGATTTGTTGTAAGTTCAGATCAATACTTATTGTAACTTTTAATCATTTTAAGAGCTGAACCGTTGTTTACTGTCTGGCTCGCCGGCTCTTCGTCGAATTCCACAGAAGGCGGAGCATTTACCTACGGATCAATCGACACTGAACATTGCGACTCAAATATTTACTACCGAAACTTAACGTCCGCAACCTATTGGCAATTCAGATTAAGTGCCATTTCAATAGGCAACTTCACCAATAAAACCGGTTGGGAAGTGATTTCAGTTAAGTTTAAAACAACTTACCATATTCTCTCTAATTGAACAAGTGGTGAATGCTTACTTTTAGACACTGGAACAAGTTTTATTGGCGCGCCTCAAGCAATTGCCGACGGAATCGCTAAAGCTTCTGGCGCATCGTACAGCTCACAGTATGATGCTTATTTGATTGATTGCAATGCTGCTGTGCCCGATTTGGTTTTAAAAATCGGGACTCGCAACCTCACAATTGAAGGAAAAGAAATGATTGTTGGAAGTGGAGGCCTTTGTGAGCTTGCATTGTTTGCGTATCAAAGCAGTGGAAGTAATGGATCTCCAACGTGGATTCTGGGGTGTCCGTTCATAAGAGATTGGTGCCAAATACAGTAAGTTCTTCACATTTAAGAGTGCGAACTAACTCATTTAATTGTAGCGACATTGGAAACAAACGCATAGGATTTGCCAAATCGCTACTTTAACTTTGCTCGAAATTCACTACCGCAACTACGCAACGGAAAACCTCGCGCAAAACGTGTATTTCTTGTTGTATAAATAGAATAAATTCATGGAGTGCTTTCGTTTCAACTGCTCACTTCATTGTTCATTTAAATATTACGGTCCCCTACAAGTAGAGTGGTTTGTAAACGGCTCTTTGTTCAAAACCTTATCAAGTCGACAAATCTTTGCTGTCAAAACACAGAAATTTGCTTTGATGACCATCTGTTATGTAAAAGTGACGGTTTCCAAAACTTTTATGAGCTTTTCAACTGCATCTTCAAACTGCGTGTCTTCGAATTGTTCTTTTGCGAGGCAAGTCAAACTGCATATTTAAATTGTTTTAGCATTGGAAGATTTTGGACCAAAAGCAGTCTCTTTCGGAATTCAATTTAAATTGTCTACAGATAAACCAAATGCATCCGAAACAACACATGTTAGGTGGAGAAACAAATTTTAAAAGTTTGAACAAAACCGGCGCTTTCATGCAAATTAAAAAACGCTAGCGACAACCACTGTCCAAGACCTAATGCAGTTCTGGAAGTTCTCTCTTTGTCTGTCCAGCTAAGCTAGAGTGCCGGGAGCCATCCACAAGACTTGTGTTCCGCCACACCGTCTATGGCTTTTCGCTCAACCAAATGGACGTTTTGCGAGATGGATTTGGAAATTTGGCGGATTTGGCAAGTAACTTTTGCCCACTTTTGAATTAATCAACACTTTTCTGCGTTCCTTGTTTCTTCGAACAGTTTATAGACTTTTCAACAACCGCTTTCCACTTAAATTTTATTTAGCTTCTAAACCGCTAATTAAAAGCACTTTGCACGTGTCCGCCAACTCAAACTTTCTTAACGGTGCATTTGATCACGTTGCAATAAGATGATTCATGGTGGAATTCGCTGCGATCGATTTGTGTGTCGCCGGTCACATTGACTCGCCAGGCTAACTTATTTTGTGATTTTAATCAACTTTTTAATTGACCTTTTTGCTGCAATCAAAATGATCTCACATGCTTTGACACTTCGCCGAAAAAACTTACCCCAAATTCGTTGCGTTGGCCCATGAAAGTTTCAAAGAGCATGTGTTCAAATGCCACCCCATCAACAATGTCAAATTGATTTATTGTTTGGAGTATTTGCAGTTCTAAAATCTCCAGCTACTCCAAAAACAAGCGACTTCATGCGCTAATTGCTGAATTTGCATTCTTGACATGGCAGAGCGAAAATTATTTGCTAACGCTTTTCGGCAAGCTTCCCCACAAAGAACTTTGACCGGTCAACAATATTCAAAACGGCTTCCAATCTATATAGTTGAGAAGTCGCCAGTGGAAAGCAATTTAGGTAAACTTTATCAATTCAGTTTTTATTAACTGTTTCGTGTGTTGTTTGCATTTTGTTTTTTCTCGAATCGTGTGAATTACACTTGACGCTTTCAACCAACCCACGCACACACAAATATCAACAGAACTAAGAAGAGAATGCCAATATCGACCGCTAATTACACTTTTCCGGTCCAGAAACCGTCTAACATGGAAATTTCCTGGATTTTCGGCGTTCGTTTCATGCATTTTTGAACTGTTTGACGGATTTGAATGTTTATTAGCTTTACAAAGTTACTTTTTTTATTTCAACAGTTTGAATAATTCAAATGTATGCTGTGTTTTGAATTTGTTGAACTTTCGCGCTCCAAATAGTTAGTTATGTATTTGACCTTTAATGCTTTTTGTTTGTTGTTTGAGCGGAAATTTCCGTGGAGAACGGACAAGCGCTTTTGATTTGTGTTTACGCGCTCTACGTGATAAGAGTGGCTTGTCCACGCCGAATTAGACTTTGTAGTTGAAATTATTTAATTGCATGTTTTTGTTTCAAACATTTCAATTGAATGTTTTGTTTCAATTCACAAAAAGCAACTGCAAAGACAGTCTGAACTTTCAAAAGAGTCGCTATTTGCGCGCGCTTTTCGTTTTTTGCGGTCAGTGCATTTATGAACATGCTTTGTTAGAACTTGCAGACAAGCATTTATTAAGTTTATGTTTAACACTTTAAAAGTTTTGCACTATATTTGTTTGTTATCACGTGTATTTTCCAATTGAAAAATTTCCAAACACCCAAGGGCAAGTGTTTTTCAGGAAGGATTTTCGCGTAGCACGTGGGTCTTTTTTGTCTGCCTCATTTCTTCGTTCGCTTTTGAGATCGACAAGGGAAGTTGCTTTTTGTTTGCCGTCGAACGACTCGCGCCAAAATCATCAAAATTTGTTGTTTCAATTGGCTCGCCTTTCCGTTGAATTTTAATGAGTTGCCATTTCGGGTTTGCTGTCTCTCTTTCCAATGGCCCAATTGACGTTTGACAAGACGAGGGGCGAAAGATAATCAAAAACCTGCGTGGAATTGACGCCTGCCGACCATGTGCGTTTTATTGCCTGCTCGGGTGGTATGTCAATTCACCGTTGAACTGTCAGCTGATTCAGTGCAGCTTACGTCGAATTTAAACGCATTTAATGATCACCGTTCTCTCTTGCAAGCCCACTTTGTTATGCGTTTTGCATTTAAACAGGTGTTTTAATTTGGTTCCGTTTCGAACACATTGCTCGAATTTTTCAAACCATTTGAATTTTTAATGCTCTTTAAGTTCTTTTGAGTGCTAATTGCAAGCAAACACTAACACTTGTTTTACCGATCACTTGTTGTTCGGATGATCCCACACCGTTGACCACGGGTTTTTTGCCGTGGATTCTTTGAGTCCTGGGAGGACGTGTGCTCACTTCGTAAAAACTTGCAGTGGTCAATTGCGTTTCTCCGAGTTTAAAGCGGCTTTGCTCATTCGAGATGAGCAACAATTGGTCTGCTAGTTGTGATTTTTGGCATTGTTTGTTGCGAGCGTTGAAGGTGCTTGAAATTGTTATTCTTTAAATTGTTTACAACTCAAAAGTCTTGTGTGCCGAACGCCGAAAACAAGTCGTTTAATTTTGCGTTTTGAAACCGAACACCGAGGGCCATCAAGTTTGTGTGGGGGTTACGTTGAAGTGTGAATTCTTAAACTTGAATTTGCGGGTGTTGCTCTGAGCGCGTCTATTTGACTAACCTTTTTTGCATGCGTTTTTACGAATTAATCGAGTTTTTTAGTTGAGACCGACTTTAACGAAGAGCATTCGTTTTCATCAATCAGCAGCGTTGGTCAAAGAAAGCAATTCAAAAAAGCATTAACTGATTTGAACTCAACTGTTTACGGACTTTCGGCTAGCAGTCGTAGAAGAATGGACCAGTCAAACTTGCTTGATTTGGACAACGAAATGGATGACGGGGGACAGGTACTTATTAAAACATGTGTTTGTGTTCAAATTAAACTGTTTAAGAATTCCAACAATTTAAATACGTTGCCAGTGGAGAGAGTCAAAAACAACAGTGCACCGTCCGAATGTTCCCAAGACTCCGAAGCATCCAGCAACGATTTCGTCAAATTCGACGATCAAGAAATAGCTAACTTGCCTGGAGCCGACTTTTTATCTCAGTTTGGAAACAGGGTGGCGAGCGACGCTTTGGATTCAGCACTGGAAGACAGTCGAGTAAGTGGATGCTTTTAGATTTTACTCAATTTCGAACGTCTATTTCATGCCAAACCACAAAGTGTGTCGATCTTTAGTCTAGAACCGTTTGAACAAAACAGCTGCATAAACTTCATAAAGTGCCGAACTAGTTCTTACAATTTTCGAACTTTCGTGTCATTTTGTCTGTTTAATTGTGTTCGGTTGAACGTTGTTGGCAGCTCGTTTGGCGTTTCTCATAATTATAGGCTGAAACGAGCTGTTTATTTCAACGGCAGGAGAGGCAAAAATTAGCAAATGATTGGTTTTTTGTTCCGCTGCCTTGGGGAATTTGGACGACCAGACTTATCCTTAAAGTCAAGACGGCGCTTGTCGCTCATGCTCTTCCGTTTTCTTTCCAAAACCAAGCAAATAAAGCCAATTCGAGAAGCACATGAAGAGCTTGGTGGCCACGACTCCGTTAGTTGGCAGATTTCAAGGCGGGTGGAGTTCGGTTTCCGCCTCAGCGTTCCAAAGCAACTTCTTGCCCAGTGTTTCGAATGTTTCGGGCAATTTGTACTTGATTGGCAGAACTTTGTAATGGCTACTCCTCTTTCGTAGATGGCCAAACAAAACAATGTTTGCTTTGTGAGAATTCGAAGCCTCCAACGGAAAAGATTTAATCGCTTCAAATTCTGCCGCTTCCACCCAAGCGGACCACTGGCTTGAAACGGCCGAAAATGGCCTGGATGGACTGCATACAACGCCATGTATTTGAGTTGTTTTTTAAGGCCCTGTCGACTCGAACATCCGGCCTCCAACACAATCTGCGCCTTTAGTGCAACAACTCTTTAGTCAGTTTCAATTAGGCTTATTGGCTTTTTCGGTCGTACATTTTGTTTACAGCTGACATTTGAATTCGCAACACTTTCTAGAATGAGTCAACTCAGTTTTTGTTCATAAACGAACAATTTACAGCGCATTTCACAATAAAGTGATTCATTGTTTTGTTGTTTCGTCATTTAAAGCAACGTGTGCTCAACTTTTTTGCGCTCCCTTCCTTTTTGCAGCTGTTTTGTGGAAATCAATCAGTTGCATCTTGCCGAAAGTGAGCCGCTTTGACGTAGAGATTGTTTACATGTCGCGCTGAACGTCCCCCAGCTCGCGTGTTTTGTGGAAGAAAACAACTTATTGTTGTGGCAATGTTTACTTTCGACTCCCAGCGAACTATCAACACCCGCCGTTACGTTTGAGCATTTCATAACACAACTAAAAGTTATCTTGCGTGTTGTGTTCGAAAACAGCTGGATTATTTTCGTGATTTTATCGTTTTGGCCTGCACAATCGGTTTTGAGTATTGCAAGTCAAGCTGGGGCGTCCCAAGATTGGCTGCACTTTTTTGTCCTTTGGACGGTAAGTGCTCGAGGGTGCGTTTGCAAACAGTCAATTTTGCGTGCGGTTATGGATTTCGGCTGGGCTGAGATGTGGTTTCGCAATTTTATAAAGCTTACGTCTTCTTACTCGACAGAAAACTCCAAAGAACGCTTTTTCACAATAATTGAAGGTAAACAATTCTCACACTAATGCTCAGACCCAATTTTCATAATTTGTGTTCTCATTTCATGTTGCGCAATATGTTGACCACTGCGACTTGACCGAGTTTTTGCTCACGAATGAGTTGCTTTCCGGAGGGCGAAAGGAGGATTATATGCCTCTGGTCGGTTGAGCTAACTTGTGGTGGAGTATTGACGCGCACACTAATTATATACCACGGCTCGCAAGCCGTTGACCATTGCATGTTGTCCATGACAACTCTTTCTCCAGGCCTGCTCTAACGTCCATGCAAATTCCGGTTGGAAGAGCGTTGTGATGTTTTGCAACTTGTGTGCGCAATCCCGAACAATGAATATTTAATTTGGTGTATGTGGACTGCAAACAAGCTATCTGGGTCTTTATCTGCTATCATATGGTTTTAATTGAGTTCATTCGTGTGTAGGCTTAGTTTTGGCGTGAATTGCTTTTCAAATTCTGCCTTCAAATTCCGCTTTCAAGCTCTGCTTTCAAACTATATTCATTTTTTCACTTTTTTAGCCAAGGATGGATGAAAGAGACCTGTTTGTTCCCGAGGGTGCCGGAGATGCAGAAAGGCACTCTCAACCACGATCGCATGATTTGGACGAGTTTGATCCGCTTGCTTCTGTGCAACATCATGATTTGGAAACCGTTCCCGAGCAAAAACAAGCTGACTTCGGCTTTGACGATCAACCAACTCGTCAGCATGTAGACTTTGACGAAGGACAATTTATCTCAAAGCCCAAGCACGACGAAGTGAAGCCAAAAGAGCCCGAAACTCCTATCGACAACGCTAATGAGGAAGTAATTGAACGCAGTCATCATGTTCCACTTACAACCGACAACGAGCCTTCAAATTTTCAAGAAAAGATCGAGCAAGACTACAATGAAATCGGTAAACATTTATTGCTTTGTTGATTACAAAAATTGACTTTTAAAAGAATTTTCTGGAATCATCTCTTTGAATCACCACCAATGTCAAACATGAAATTCTATGAGTAATTTTAACAAAAATGACTAAAAAAGCATTTATTGCTTTGCTGATCACAAAAATTGACTTTAAAGCAAAGTGGCCACGTGAAAACAACACGAGTGTTTCGTTTTGATGATTTTTGTTAGCTGCTGTCTTTTGACTTCGTTTTGCTCTTGCAGCCGCTTTTAGTTGTTGAAAACAAAAACGCTGATCCCAGTTTCGCAATGGACAAGTTTTTTCGAATGGCACAAGTGTTTATGTGTTTTTTCGGGGTTGTCACCGCCTATTGATTAGTCCGCTGGACATTTGCTCCGGGCTAATAGACAATTCTCCAATTACACCTGCTTTTTGCAGCATTCTTTGCTGGTCAAAAAACTCAAAGATTTGACGACTAGTCTCAATTCCTTTTACTTACGTGCCGATCCTTGACCACTTTTTGAATAGCGTCAATTTTGTGCGCTTCTTGTCTTCTTGACAAAAAAACAATTGATAAAATTAGATTGCTCGCATGCTGTGACCTTCTCCGAGGCCTCGAGAACTCCGTGTTTTATGCATTTTTGAATGATCTTGTGATGAATTAGTGTTTGTGTGTAAAAAATAAATTGGCCAGAGCGGCACTCTCACCAAATAAGACTGGGTTTTTTGTTTCGGCTAACGAAAACTTAAGAGGAATTTTACGCGAAAACAAATTGTTTGCTGTCTTTGGATAGCAGTGGAGTGTCTGGACGCAAAACATCAATCCTTAAGCACAGCGTTTTACACGTCTTTCGACAACCGATTTCCTTATAGACAATTTGCGTGGACTAAATTTTAAAGATTCTAGCAGCAATTAATATTCTGTTTTCAGCCGAAGAGATCCGCGACGCAGTCAAAGACACTCAAGAAAAGGCCAGCAATTGGATCGAGGAGTTCCAGCAGCATCAAGCACCAAAGCAATCGAGTCCGGAGCCTCAGAACGAACAGTACTCTCCGGCTGACAGCGGTAAAGACGTTCTATCCGAATTGAAAAACTCGAACGACAACGGCTTGCCAGTATCTGAAAGTGTTTCGAGCGGAATGAGAGATCTTTCACCAGAACTGACTACCTTCGAACGAGGGCCATTGACAATTCCAACTGCTAACACTGCAAGTGCTCCACCAGCCGACGAGTTCGATGACTATCCTCAACAGTAAGTTGATTCCTGTCAAAAAACAAGTTTAAACTTGCACTTTCAGACAAGCCCGACCTCCAACTCCGCCAAAAGAGTTGAACGAACCGGGAGAGGTAAACCCTCAGAAGTTGGATTTGGGACCTCCGCCTTCAAGTCATCACTGTAAGCAAAGAGTTCGAATATTGTTTGTTAATCAAATCAATTTAAGTGTCTCATAGAACTTCTGAACACGGTCTTCATTCAATCCTTAAACATGACAGCGACAAGGCTTGGGTGGACTTTCGCTCAATTCCTGAGCCAGGTAATCAATTTAAATTAAACAACAGTTAAAAGACATTGCGATAACATTGCCTCAAACATGCAAATTGTCAAAAGCATTTGCGAAAAAGCATGTTTTCAATTCTCATTAAATGCAATTTTCTCGTTTCTTTGTTTCAAACACTGGTCTTAACGACCCGAAATAAAACGAAGAGTATTAGGCGACTAATGGCGGCCAACATTGCGCATAAATGATTATCTCCTTGAGGCAGTATTGAAGAATCGCTGTGTGTTGGCCAAGTGCCAGCGGCACTTTGTCCAAAAATGGATAGGGGATGTGCACATGAATGCTTGCCGCAGTGCGCTTGCTTCGGTGGAAGTGTGTCGAGTGGAATGGTCAGAGGATTTGGCTGGGATGGAATGGTCATGGTGGAAGTGCGTCTATTCCATGTGCACCAATACTAATGCATTTTGTGGTGGCCGCGTTGCCGAAACCAACGGCACTCATGCAAACTTTGGCCAAATGTTCCTTGTTGGAAGCATGCTGGCCACTGCGCGCTTTTTACCCCTCTTGGTCATCTGACTTTATTTACGTGTTGCCGAGCAGTGGAGAAGTTTCCTCTAAAAGGTAAACATTCGTGTGGCCATTCCGTGCTCACCAAGCAATTAGTAACTTGCCTTCGGCGCGTGCTTTATGAGTTGCAATTTTGTGCTTACTTTAATCTTCAATTCCGACAACTATTCCATCTGGCTTGGTCATTAATTGCACGCAGTCAAAACTGTAATTAAAAGGTGCTTTGGTCATTTCGAGTGAGTTCTGCGGCCAGCGGCACAGAAGTGCAACTAAGTGACCAGCGCATAGCTCACGCATTCCGGGTTTACTTTGTCGAAGGCTCTGCATTGGACGAAATGGTTTCCCGAGCAATGCGCACTCCAAGAAGCTAATTTCCAACAAACCCGACTTGGCCCACTTCCAATTTCGTGGACGACCCGAATTGTCTATTCTTTCTGCAAGAGGCTATTGGCTAATTTTGGAAATTGCATACTTGCATAGTGCTGCGTCTTCTCTCCAAATGATAAAACATGTTTTGTTCATGTTGCAAGCCGACTCAGAAATAGGCCTTTGTTTGTTTGTGATGCTCATGATTTTGATGTGGGCGTCTTGAAGTGCTTTGATCTTATTTGATTTTACGGCAAGCTTATTATTGTTTTGCGCAACTCCGATCACGCGGTTCAAAGAATGGTTGAAATTTTGAGTTTTCCGGACCTATGAGTACACTCTTCCATCCCGTGCGCAGCTCCATTAACGCGATCATGCCTCCTCGCTTGTAAATTTGGTTGGGATGGCTTTTCGAGTCTTACGCAAGCGCGCTGCTGTTGATTGGCATTGTTTCGAAACGTTGTCTTTTTACTCTTCGAAAGAGCTTTTTATCTCTCAATTGAGGTTGATTTGAGAGATAAGATTGCTCGAACAGTGCGTGCGCTTTGGTGATTATTTTCTTGTCAAAAACAACAGTTTTTAAAGCGACTTGTTTACGCTCCAAAAAGACGCTGAAGTACAGAGAATAAGCTGTTTGGCGCCCTTTCGTGTTAATTCTTCTTCTCCACTTGGTAGTTTCAACTGTTGGGGACAATGTAGTTAGTCATATTGGTGTTGGAACTGCGTGCATCCAGGATACGCGCCTTCCTCTCTATTTTCCGGGTGTTCCGAAACTCAGTGCGCGTTCTTTTTGGCGCCGAAAAGAAAATCACGTGCACACATAGTTGTTGTGGCAAAGGGCTTGCAACGAGCCTGCCGAAAACGGCCATGTTTCCATTTCGATCGTGTTGTTCGTTTTTTCACAAGTGTTAGCGAACATGGCTTGGGGATTATTGGCAAACGGCTTTCTTGCCGAACACGTCCGTTTTAATTCAACAGCATGTTTTTCGCTGTACATAAATGCTGTTGAAGCGTCGAATTTTGTTGAACACATTTTGTGATTCACTTATTTGCATCATCTTGTTTTTTGTTGAAATCGCGCCTTTGTTTTGCAAAACGACTGGGCAAAAAGTTCGTCACAAGTTATTGTTTGTTTGTGGAATAGGAAGCGAGTCCAGCGCAGACTTTGGCCTCCAAGCAATGGGATTTTCTTTTGAGTTGCACGCGCTCGATCCGAGACATTTCTTGTGATTTTTTTGCGCGCCATCCGAAATGCCTAGGATTTTCAACTTGCACCCAAACTCTGTTCCTGTGCGTTCTTTATGGAACTTTGGACCGACGCTATCGAGCTGATCAGCCGTTCTTCCCGTGCTTTCTTTCGCGCTACAACTCCTTACATGCCTTTTATCAGCGTTTACAAACTATTTTGCAATGCATTCGCGCAATTAGTTAACTCGCAGGCGTTTGTTGATTGAAATTGCGTTGTCATCTCCGATTTTTGTATGTTCGTTTTTTGCTCCGCGTTCCCATCAAAACTCATTCATTCTATTTAACAGCAATCAACTAACAGTCGTCGAACTCCGCAATCAGGATGAGTAAAGTTGGATTGTTGGGCCGAGCAATTGGCTCGCTGATCTCACTAATAACTCGCATAGTCTTTTGGGTCGTTCAAAACACCAGCCTTGCGATTAGCCTAGGCTTAACAGTCTTTACTGTTGGAGAATACACTCAACGGTTCATTGCCGACAAGCCAAGAGGTAATTATTTCTGTTGAAAATCTTAAATAAAAGTAACGTTTGGACAATACTTTTACGGGCAAGTATTGGAAGTTGTGGGCAAAAAGATTTGCGCCGGAACATCATCATCGGTCAAGGGCATGCCGATGATTTAAAGGCTCACGCAATAAATGCAACGCACGCAATGATAAAGTTAGTTTTGCGCTCAATTAATTGCAGCAATCAGACTTTAATTCTTTGAATAGAATGTTAATATGAGAGTTTCCGAGGTTTGGTTGAAACTTTGCTCCACATGTCTATTTTATTGCTTCTCTCGAATTGACAGGCGTTTTTTTAAAGAGTTTCAATCGAAGTAGACAGATAACGCAAACTGGAACAAACTGCAAACCCTAGGAATAAAAGCGCTGCAGTGGAGAGTTTTGTGGGATGCATTTGCGACTGTTTGCTTTTGCAGTCCAGAAACGAACTGACGTGAAACTGTTTAGGCCAGTCAGCCAGCTTCGTTTCAGTTGCAAAGTGATTTGTTTTTATTTCAAAAGCCGCTTTCGATTTTATTTATCAAATTTGCGAGTGTGTGAATAAGAGCAGACGTATTGTGGTGTTTTCGGCCTGCAAGCCCATTCCAAACATAAACATTCGGTTTTACGATAGAGCAGCACTTTACACGTATTTATGCGTTTTCCAACACAGAAGATTTGTTGCTTTCGTTGGCAGATGGACTTTTAAAACCTTCTGTCGCTTTAAGAAGAAAGAACTTTTTTAACTTCTCAGTCGATTAAAATAACAGGTCAAATTAAAAAATGCAGTGACCTTCATAATTCGGTGTAGGCCGCTGATTAGACAGAGAAAATCTTCGCTCTGTCGCAACCGCTCTGCCCACTGATCTCCCCTAAAAACACACTGTTTGCTTCAAGTCCGCGTGAGTGGACGAAGACTGGCGGAGGTCGAGGAGAGTTGCGCCGTCTAGTGCAAACTCTTTTGTACTTTTTCTTGCACCACGAACACCCGAACTCTGCGCATTTGTTGACGCAGATCAGTTTTGAGATTTTCGACTTTTCGAGACGTCGCTCTTTTTCACACCTCTTCACGTTTTATCCTCGTTAATTTCGCTTGTGTTCGCCTAATTTCCGCAAATTTCAAGAACAAGCGCAATGGGTAGAGCTGCTCGTCGTCAATATTCTAGGGACTACGTTCCCGCCGAAGACTTCTGGGGCAAATGTATGTAAAGTTGAGGCAGTGCTGTCAATGTTTTAAATTTTCTTTCAAATCAAACTTAAAGACGCAAGTTAATTGTTCTTTTCAGTCCAAGAAATCCTTCTCTGGAGAGATCCCAAGAACAGTGCTATTGCTTTGGCAGCAAGTTTGTTTGCTCTCATTTTGGTCGCCAAGTTCACGTTCATTTCGTTATTGGCATGGGGATCCTTGCTTGTTTTGGGCGGTACACTCGGCTTCCGTGTCTTCAAGTTGGTCGAAGCACAAATCAAGAAAACCGATGGATCCAACCCATTCAAACCATACATGGAGACAGAAATCAACGTCCCTCAAGAGAAAGTTCATGCCCAAGCTGACGTCCTTGTTCATCACGGACAGTCCTTGATCAACCAGTTGCGACGTTTGTTCTTGGTTGAAAACTTGTTTGATTCCGTTAAGGTGAGGATTAAACTTAAACTTGCATCCAAGTATTTACCTGTTTAGTTCGGCGTTTTGTTGTGGACATTGACATACATTGGTGCATGGTTCTCAGGCCTCACTTTGATCACCATCTGTAAGTTTAATTAAATGATCGCAACTAAATGGTTATGTTTTAGTTGTCCTCGGATTGTTCAGCGTTCCAAAAGTCTACGAGCTGTACAAAGAGCCTATTGACGAATACATCGGCTTGGCAAAGCAAAACGTGGACAAAGTCAATCAGATCGTGCAGGAGAAGTTGCCATTCTTGAAGCAAGCCGAGAAGGTCGAGAAGAAGGAATAAAGTCCAAGCATTGCAATGTCTTCAGCTAGTGTCGCCGTGTTGCTTCTCGTTGCTCGCTTTGTACTCTCAACTCTTTTGCCCCAACTAGCCTATCCGTCCTTTGTGCCGTCGGCATTAGTTGTAAGAACCTTAATTTAACAGTCCCATTGTTCCCAATTGTTTTAAAATAGTCCCTCTCTGATGAACACAGTTGTCTAATCAGTATAAAGTTTAACAATGAAACTCTCCGTATGCGGGTGCAAAATAGCAACCTTTTTCGTATTCATGCAGATTTAGCCACAGTTCTTGTAAATACTCGGATGTTTCTCTCCAAGTTCCAACAAAGCTTTTAACCGTAGACTTTTCGTTTAACCTGTGTGCGTTTCGTGGCTTTTCAAGTTCAATTGCAATCATACTCCCTGTTTGATGTATTTGAATAAATGTGTTGTGTCTTTGACTAAGTTGCATGTACACAAATATTTATTAGAGATGATTGAATAATATGCGTAAACATTAACCGAATAGAGACTGAATTACAGAGTATTGTCGATGCTTGGGCGTTCGAACACTAAAGCGTCGGGTTTGTTGCATACGGAGCAAATGGGATTAAAAGGCAAGCTAATGTCAAAATACAACACGTAGAGGCGCAAATGAGAACTGAATTGAGCCAACAACGCAGCTGTTACTTAGAGTTGCCGACTCAATTGCTTAATTACTAGAACAACTTAAAAGAGTGTTAAAAGAGTGATTAAAATGAAAGTTACAGAACAGTATTATAAAAATAGGTATACCGCGTATTTGTTGTTTTAAACAACGCTCGAACACGTATCGAAATGAAGAAGAAGTTTTGGTAGCTTTTGTCCGCAAGTCCGTGTTTGCGCCGGTCTGAGGTGCAGGACTTTTGGGACATGTCAAATGATCGGGGAAAAGCTGAATTGCAAAGGCACGTTTTGCAAAGCACGGTCGAAGGTATTTGGAGGGAGTAGACACGCATTAATGGAACGGGAATGCTTGAGGAGTGATCCAAAATGGAATAATGCCCGCTAATCGAATGAAAATAAAAGCACTATGGCAGCTACAAACTTGAAGACTTTCTTAAAACTTATTGCTTAACGGTAGTCGCAGCCGCCTTCTAAATAACAATCTTCAAAATAAATGGATATGTTAAACGAAGTAGAAAGAATAGCACAACTGAATTGGTCATAATTGAGTTACTCTCGGGATTGCACCTGTTTTGGAGAAGAAACATAAAAGTGTAGAACAAATACTGGCCTGTTAAAGACTAATCAAGAATTATTAAAGTGCGCGTAATAGGAATAGGCCAAGTGGTCGGAAGAAGCTATTAGATTTGAAGTTATTAACAACTCAGTAAGGAGGTGTGGACTGAAGAGCTGACTACTTAGGTGTTTAGAGAATTGGCTGGCCGATCTGCATGATGGAGTGTGCAAAGATGCAGTTTTGTCCGCGTTCGCAACCTCCGTTCAAAATGTACTGGCAGCACAGAGAGTTCTTGACTTGAGCGTCCGGCGATCCTTTGAAGTCCTTGCTGTTGTCAGTGTAGTCGAACAGTTTAGTGTAGTCTGGCAAGTCCTGCCGTTGCGAGTGCATCTCCGGCGAAGTCTGCCGTTGAAGCTAAATCAAAAGTTTAGATGATTGCGTCGAAGCTTTTGCTGTTAATTGAATTCTCGTTTGTATTTACCGAATGTGCATATTTTTGGCATTGCTTCCAAATACAGTTCCATTTCTAACCTACACCTTTGCCACTAATCCCGAGGAATACAATTTTGTGGGCCAAAATTAATCTCCGTAAAGTGTAGTCAGAGGCTAAATCCTTTTGGCTTTCGCATCAACGGCATTAAGGTGTTTACAAAAGATCTCCGCAATTCAGGGTTGTGGCCTTCCGAAAATTGCTAATCTGCAAAGAAAATGTGCCTCACTAATTCCATCCGACTAGCCAAAACAACGAAGCAGATTAATGAGTTAATGATTTGCTCTTATGCCTACGTCTATTATCTGTAGACTGCTGCTGCAACAAGGCGAGGCCTTGAATGGAGAGTTAAACGGAATGCAAAGCTTAAATGTCAAAAGAGAAACGAGACTGATTTAAAAATTTCAACAAACTACACAAAAACAAACCTGTGATGCAACGTTGAAGAACGTCTCGGTGTGATCTTCGGGAGACTGTGAGGCGGAAGACAAGCTTGAATAGTCGCTGGCAGTGTTTGGGCAGAATTTCCAGATGTCGTCAGTGCTGGCATACGGTTCGCCGATACCCTTCCACAACTGAGCAATCTGATTCTCCAAAGAATCTGGCTTGTTGTTCATCATGGCGCGAGGCATTTTGGAGCCGTACGATTGAAGCGGCTTCGAGTTGTTGATGCCGTTCAAAGAAGGAACACCTCCTTTCTGGGCATGCTTTTGGTGATAGGCTTGCATATAGTTCTCGCTGCCAAACATCATTTTTGCCGTGCCGATTCTCTGTAACGAAAACAGTCATAATAGAACAAAGCACGCCGAACAATAACAGTTCGCGCAATCCATTAAACAAAAAATTTGCAATAAAAAGCACATAAAGTGGGGAAAACGAAAGTACATTTGGCAACTGGTGTGAATGGGTGGATGTTTGAAAATGTACCCGTAGGTTTCGGAGGACTATTGAGTACAGCGAATGGCTCATGCAATTAATACCGGGCCTCCAAGCGCTGAATTTAAAATGCACGACAAATACAATCGAAAACAGCGGCGATGGGTGGTTGTGCGGTCGAAAGGAGCAAATTATGAACCGTGAGTGGAATTCCAGTGCGTGCAAATTGTAGTACGCACAAGCAAGGAAGAAGAGAGTCAGTGCAATCGGCGAAAGTTTTTGTGGTCGAACAGCATGCGGCGGCTGGCTTTATGCACGCAGTTTAAAGGAACTTCGAGCAAGCTAGGCACTACTTGTTGCCTTCACTGCTGCAAATCAGTGTGGGTCGAAACTGTAAACCGCATGTTTGCGCTTGCTTCGGTAACTCTCCGCCTCTGCTGTCGAACTTCTTTTTTTTAAAAGTTGCCGAGTTTTCGTGACCGGAAATACAAACCAAGTATCATTGGCTGCAAAGAAAGCACTAAATGAATTAAAGAAGCCAAATTCGATCAAGAGACGTAAACAGTTTTCTAGCAAAAAGCACCCGATTGAAATGACTAAACCTTCTCGTTAATAATGACAAACAAGGAGCCAGATCAAAAAGAATTGCTGCTGCACATTTGTTTATTCCGAATGAGACCGTCGCCGCAATAGATGCAATTTCAACACCAACTATCGGTTCATTTTCGATCAAGCGCCGGCTTGTTTCAAAACTCTACTCTTCGATTCGTTGATAAGGTGCATTCGGGAAGCGATGGCTCAAAAAGAGATTATGGAATTCCGGTTTTAAACGCTCCAAAGCAACAACAATACGAGACTTTAATGTAATAACTGAATGCATAAACAAACAGAATTGCTCTTCAACGACACCAAAACACTAAAACAACATTTACAGGGTGGGCCAAAAAACGTTAACTCAAAAAAGTCTTTTGTCAAAAAGCTTCAAACATAAAAAAGTTTTTTGCTTTTTGTGTTAATGTTTTTTGGCCCACCCTGTAAATGTTGAATAAGAAGTTTTGTTTCAATCAAATTCAATTGCAATTAAATGTTTGAATCAAAAAGATATTACTGTTAAGTGTTTGAATCAAAGTTTAAAGTTCCAATCTGTCTGTTCCTAAGAGTTCAGCTTCTAATTTAAATAGCAATTAAATATTTGGACAAAGGACACTAGATTGGCATAATTTATGTGTCTGAATTTAAATTCGAGTTTTGAAACTCGATTGCGGGTGGGTTGACTTCAAAATGTGAAATTTGCGTCGAGTCCCATGAGCGTCATTCATCTTCTGATCTTCTGGCGCGGTATTCCTCTGACCCGCCAACTGTTTACATCTGACTTCAAGAATTTCTATTTTTACGTCTCGATGCTTTTACTGTACGCTTTGATTGGCGTGTTTTTGACGGTGTTAAAACTTGACACGGAAGTCCAATCAAACACTGTTTGGCTGAAAAACGTCAGTTGATAGGGCCTTTGAAGACAAGTAACAAGTTGGGAATGTAGGGCAAAAAACTTTGAAGACAAAGGGGGGCAAACTTTTAGGGTTAATTTAATTTTTGGATATTTATGTAAAAGGGCTCGGACGAATGCGGAATCCCAAAGTTACTGGATCCAAAGAACACACCTAGCGTATAACTTGAGGAAACAGTGACAAGGCGTTTGTGGTTCAGCCCCCCCCCCCCCCCCCCCCCCCCCCGGGCCCCCCGCCCCCCGCCCCCCCCCCCCGCCCCCCGTAACGCGCCCAAGTATCGCTAGGTGTGTTCTTTTTTGGGGGGTCCGGGTTTTTTTTTGGTTTTCCCCCTTTTTTAAATCCCCCCCCTTTTTTTTTTTTTTTTTTAAAAATTTTTTTTTTTTTTTTTTCAACCAAGGCACCTGTATTATGAAGGCAAACGCGCAGTGTACGCATCAACAATGGGTGTGGAAGGCCGGAACTTCGGGACGACAGATGTGGCACATCCTTTCCCCGCATCTTGCGGCAACAACAAATTACCTCGAATTCTCCTTTGTTCGCGCGTGTCCTATGTAGAGCCCAAAAATAGTTGCTCATCTATGATGGCATGTTATGATTGAACGGCTGAAGTCATTTCCTTTTTGTTTCACTCGTCAATGTTGCCATATTTCGCCCACTTGTGGTGTTTCAATTGTTTGGAGCTTTTGCGCTGTTCTTTGCTATCAGAATTTTGCAATCATAATTAGACTCAAAGAAGAATGTTGAGTGTTAAAAACACGTATGTTTTTGTTTTCCAGTTTAAACCGAGGTTCAAGAGCTCAGACTCACAAAACTCCGCGCATCATAAAGCTGCTTTTGTGCTCAAGAATCTCGTGCATAAGTTCGGCAACACAACAATATATGCAATAAGGCATTTGTTTTGAAAACACGATTGCGTGCGGCAAGTTCTCATTTAATTAGACTTTTGTTAGAAAGTCGTTTTCTCAATTTTCAATTTTATCAAACTCTTTGCACACTTCATAAGCAAATGTTGCGTTTTGTTTTGAATCCAAAAGTTTCGTGGGTGCACTTCTCACAGGGGAATAATGATTTGTAGCGTTGTGTGACGTCGAGATTATTGATAGCCTTTGTATTTAAAAATATGCAAGGAGCTTTATTTGTTTAAAGCAAAAAGTGTACAACAACGAAGTTAATCGACTATTTTTTGTTCATTAATTATTATTTGAAGAGGAAGTGTGGCATGAGAAAATTCCACTTGTTTTTTAATGACTACATAGATTTTGAAGGAGGGCCAACGTAGTTTAAAGTTTCCCTATTTTATCTTTGACCATTTTTATCCGTTCGTAAACATTGTTTCAATCGTAACGACTTACAGGAATGGATCGGACGTTTTATCGTGGTTTTCTTCGAATTCTTAGCACGCAACTTTGCGCCTACTCCCAGCACATTAAATGTTGGCGTTTGCCTCGACGACTGTGTTTCCAAGAGTTTCTAAACTTTGTAATGCTTTCCTGGATTTTTTGAGTGTTAGTCAGCGTCAGAAGCTTTCAACAACACGCATTCTCACGCTCGCTGACATTTTCACGCAATTGGTTTTGTTATTCACACTAATTAATGGACTCATTAAGCGCTTCGAAAAGTTTGCTTTCAATTGAATTTTTCTGTTCTGATGTGGCAGCTCTGATGTTGTCAGCTCGCTTACGGTAGCAAACTTGCTTTAAATTTGCTTTAGTTTGTTTAAAGCATGTAAGAAGTTGTTGTAGTGAGAGTTTTTTGCTAAAAAAAACAGTTTTAAATCATCACATTCAATGGTCAACGGCACCTTTAAAACACTTACTTCGTGGGTCACGTTCAGCTTGTGTTAAGCGTGAGTTTTGCGATAACTCTTATGAATGAAGGGCGGCTCATTAGTCCGTTGGGATTTGGTTAGTGGCAAAAAACAACGGCCCAATCTGCATACAGTCCTGGAAACAAGTGTTTTTGCCCGCGTCGTGTCTTCATCCATCATACAGCTTGTTTATCATTTTGCTGGTTTGGTGTGGCCGATCCATTGAGGATCTTAGATGCCTCTCCTCGACACTTTTCACCTCTTTTGGCGCGTCTCGCTTATGTTTTCTCCATAATCTTTTGGCAGTACTCAAAGTTTTGGAATCAAAACAATTAAAGCAGCAAAACACAGCTGCAAATCAAAAAAAGACAGCCGGAAATGCAAACTTATCCCCGAATTGACCTGCTCTCACGTCATCAAACGGAATTTCCCAAAGGAGTGAATACTTTTGCTTGACTGGGTCGCTTAAGTTTATCGTATTTACATTCACGGCAAACCTCCACAGCTCACCTTACAACAAAGAACACCACCGGCGAGAATTTATCACCACCTTCAATTTGAATAGAAGAATTAACTGGCCGATTATCTCAAACGGCCGAACAATAAAGCCAATTCGAGGTTCTTTATTTTCAATACAAACTTATTTGATTTAGCGCTCTTGCAAAAACACCGCAAAACGACAAGCATCATTTCCGTCTGCGCGCATTTTTTGACAATCTTTGAATCTTTGAAGGCCTTATTTCTGACGATCTCTGGACAACAAAACTACTTTGACCAATTTCACTTTAAAACTTGAGTGTTCAGATAACAAATAAGCGTGAATCAATCGAATTAGCGCGAGTGCTTATTTTATTTCCAATTTCAGTCACTGATCAGTAAATTTGTTTGATGGAGGCCGCTTGTAATGGTTTGTGTTTATTTAAGTTGTTTAAATGAAGAAGTTGAGCATTTCAGGATTTCACGCCGCTCGTCAACGTTACAAGAAACGTAGAACGTCCAGAGCAGCCGCAACAAGCGCAGACGGGGCACAACGCTGGCGTATTTCATCAAAAATATCATCAAGAGTATGCAGAATTTGTTCACATTAAATGATCTTTTTGTTCAGGAACTCCCATTGAATGAGGAGCAATGTGAACAGCTTTCTGACGCCTTTATAAACATCCCTGATAAATACTACGCATTTGAACAAATGTTTCTACAACTCTTGGTGAGCAAATAAAGTTATAAACGGATGTCTTAACAAATCCTTTTCAGCAAGACGATCCACAAATTGCAATCGTCTTTGGATTCGATGGAATCAAGCCGGAAGAGTTGAGAAGAATGTCGCCGTTTCGGACACATATTTGCAAATTCCAACGCTTCATGACAACTGTCTTGGACATGCTGCCTAAAAGGAATCGTGAACAAGAACTAATTCAAATTCTCAGGCACGTTTCAACAGAGTTTTAAACATATTGCTAATTTTAATACTTTCAGAATGGTCGGAAGACAGCACTGCAACGTAAAACAGCTTAGTTTTACGGCGTCAAAATGGTTGTCTTTCAAAAATGCAATGCTCAAGACGTTAGCTGTGAACGGTGAACAGGTAAATAAAGTTCTTTGAATTCAAACACATTCTTTTTGTTCAGGACAAAAACTACAGTAGCTGGAATCTGCTGATCAGTTTCATGATTTACGAATTAAAAGATGCCTATCTTGCTCATATTCGTCAAATTCGCTCGAACTCGTTGCCACATGTGCTGGAAGCATACAAGCTCGAATTTCACAAAAATCCAGAAGCCACACCAGAAGCCGAACCAGATACAACGTCAACACAATCGGCACTTTGAGTTCACCGTTCACTTATTGTCCTTTCTACCTAATCATTTATTCATCGAGCAATACAGGTGCTTAAAAACACCTAAACACTTTGTACAAAATTCGTAAACAATAAAACGGTACAAAACTTGCGTAATTATTAGCATAAACAGTTCAACAATAGATACAAACAATTCGGTCTGAAATTTTGAATGGCAGCAAAGAAGTTGAAGTTATTAGTTAAAATGTCGAGTTAGAAAATTTGATGAATTTGATGGCGTGCTTGACCAAAACATAGTTGTTGACACTCTTGCTCAGTTTTAAAGTTGTTTTTGTTTCCAGAGCACCTGAAGAGAACAAATTGTTGTTGACTATTAAATAATGTAAATTCACCCCAAGAACCAAAACGGCAAACAACGACTTGTTTTTTGATCAAAATGGAAACGATGAGACCAAAGAGGCTTGCCACACCGATTGTGGCCCAAATTACGAGGCATATTACAGATTTGTGCTGATGAAAGGTCGGAAGATTCCAAGTTATCTTCGTTATTGTGAGATTTACCCGCTGAAATGGTTAGTTGTTAAGAGTCATTTTGATTGCTTTTTATGTAAAAGTGAATTGACACAATTTGACACAACTCAAAAACTAACAACTGCTGCAAAATGTTTGTGAAAACGGCTGCACTGTTTCCGTTCTTTCCAGTTTTTTGTGCACTACCAACATCTCTGATTGTGTTTGCAATGAAACGAATCAGATTGGGCGGCTGAGTAACGCCGTGACCGCTTCCAAGTTCACCGCCACCTATAAAACTCAAAATTAAACACAAGTTCGGAGAAACCAAAAAACTAAAAACCGACCATATTCGCTAGGTCTAATTCCGCCCGCACCGTTCGCTCCTCCTAAGGCACTTCCTGCCCATTCCATAAAACCTTTAAATTGATTGTTGTTGTTTCCCTGTCCATAGAAGTTTGGATTAGGATCCGTTCGACCGCCTCGATTGCCAACAAAGCTTTCAGGAGGAGCTACCGGAACTTGAGGATCTGGCCGATCAAAACGATTACCAGCCAAATTGTCTGTCGGGAACACAGGCAACTGAGGTTCTGGCAACTCTTCGCGGCCACTATTTCTATTTCGGCCATGCGGACGTGCTTAACAAAATAAACGTGCAAGTGAGTTTAATGCTTTCTATAAGTTTGCTTACCTAAACACGACTTTGTTGTTGCTTTGCACTCAGCATGTGAATCGAATAAATTGTCATTAGTATCTTCTGTTTTGCATCCAGGAAACCAGAACTAGCATAAGAAATTAAAATTACTTAAAATCAGTTTAAAACTTACTTGTTCACAATTGCCAGTTTCTTTATTGTATGTCCATTGCTGCCTAAATCCGCAGAATCTTCCATTTGGGATGCCTTGATCACAAACGGGAATTTTTTGTAGACGATTTGGACGGATTCTTGTACGTGGAGGCGGTCGTCTTGTTACGGCTAAACAGTTTAAATTAGCAAAAAAGAGTTGTTACAAAAACTTACACTGTGTTGTGCTTGTTTCTAACTCGCCTCCATCGTTGCCAGCTTCTTCAAAGTCTCCATCAATTTCTCCGTGCTCTGTAATTTCGCCTATCGACGATCCCAATATTCTTGTAGACGGTGGAGTGGGTGCAAAAGTTGAAGTTGGAGCTGATGGTTTTGAAATTGAATTCCCGCCGTTGGCAGCCGTTAAGCATGCATCCGGAATGCTTCTACATTGATTTGCTTTTTCTTCGTTGAGCAGGTGACTTGGTCTCATGCAAGCTTCAAATGGGAAATTGCAAGTGAAGGGTTTGCATTTTCGGGTTTCAACAACCAAAAATGCTTCGTTTGCCACAACAGACTCGCCTACAAACAACATTTATGTCAATTGTGACATTGCTTCTAAACTCACATTCAGATGTTTCAAAAAGCAGTTCAAGGAATGGATCCAGTTCGTCGGGAATTTCCGTCCGTTGTCCCAGCACAACTAGAAACAAGAGTGGGAAAAGCCATGGAGGTGCTAAGACCCTGAGGTTACGCCACAAATTCATAAAATCAGCCAAAACAAGGATTTGCACACGCAAGGTTGTTGATTTGAGTAAATATGAGCTGTTTTGGTTTCTAGCTCCTGGGCGGTGTGCAACGGGTTACCGGCGCTCTGGTCGCGAATGTGTGGAGACTTAAAGGCGCAACTTCGTCGAAACGAATAATGGACGTCGATGGAGGATACGCCGAGGAAAATCCAAACAATGGATCGATTGATCGTTTTTTCACCAAACGCCTCCGTAAACGGACGCCGAAAAGAAGCGCAGCTTGATTGACGTAAAAGTTCCAGGTTCAAGCGGATTAGCCAATTAGAGCTTATCTCTAAATAATGTTCAAAGATTTCAAACGGTTAGTTTAAAGCATTGAAAGTGAATAGACAGACATGCTGAATAACCCAAATCTTTTGTCTGCATCGTGTTTGCAGCATATCAATTGAAATTTTTCTTTCGTTTACGCAATTGACCGTGACTTGCGCCGAAGGTCACTTTGCTTTTTTAAGAATGACCACCGATTAAAATAGCAACATTTCTTGAATTGTTTTTGAATTGCTTGAAGTTTTTCGCATGCATTTGTGAGTTTTTGCAAAAATAAGATGACTCATGAGTTAATTTGTTTATCGCCGAACAAAAAGATCGTCTCACTTTTGATCCACAAGAGAATCGGTAGAAGAATGCGCAAAAATTTTGACGTATGAATCGGAGTCTTTGTTCTAATTAAGGGATAACAAAGACAGGAAATTGGAGGAACGTTTAAGAAGGTTTGATGTATTTGCTTTAATGTCTTTTGAGATCTTTGAACTTATTTTTCAATCAAACCGATTTAAAAGCATTTTTGAATTTCTGTGTACTTTTTAATTAACTAGTATTTGTTTGGTTTAAAAGCATCATCAAGCGCTACAAAATATTCAAATTAAAACTACAAAAAGTTGCATCGAAATTTGTTGTTCAATCTCCCGCTTCCAATTTTCGTTGCGAGACTTTGCTGTTTGAGTGGTTTTTGTGAAAAACGCATCGCAGTCAGGGGCGTGGAAATATCAGTCGTCTAGTTTTTAAGTTTATTCCACTATTCATGCCAATCATTGTGTTTTAACTCTAGTGTTGTTCCGTGTTTTAACATATTTTGATCGATTTGCGAATATTTGAGCCATTTCATTAATTGCTTATTAACTTACTTTATTTTAGCCAATCGACTTTCAAGAAATGGATCATCTTCAATCAATCGTGGAGCCAGGCAAGAAATTCGCCAAAGATTCAATCCGTTTGGTCAAGAAGTGCACAAAGCCCGACCGAAAAGGTTTGTTTTTGACATTTAGCTTCACGAATTCACACTGAAGACTTTATATCAAGTTGTTTTGCTAATTTTTCAATTTTAGAGTATCAGAAGATCGCGTTTGCAACGGCGGTTGGTTTTGCCATCATGGGCTTCATCGGCTTCTTCGTCAAATTGATCCACATTCCGAGTAAGTGTATTTTCGACTTTGACACGATAATCATTTCTATTTTTAGTCAACAATATCCTGATGTGAGCTCGCGCCTATTTATTGTCTCTGTGCGATTTTAATCTATTAATTGTTAAATAAAGGAAAATTATCTTCATTCTCTAGGAGGTTCAGAGTTTATTTGGTTGCATTGTGTTAAGATTTTATTTACTCGTAGAATTGCGGTTTAGTTCAACATAAATTATTTACGAAGTTTATCGGCAGAGTGCTCATTCATGTTGTTTTTACAATTTTCGGCTACTTTAGAATTGTTATGTAAAGGAAGTTTGAGGTTAACTTGGCAATTTTATAGAATGAATGAACAGCCTGTAGTTTTTTGTTTTTCGGGCAAACGCAAAAGTGGCAAGGACTTTATCTGTAGTCGTTTACAAGAACAGTTGAACTCTCGGGGCTTTCCAACAGTGATTCGTGGCATCAGTTACCCATTGAAAGAAGAGTATGCTCAATTAAACAAACTGGACGCCGAAAAGCTGAAATTTGATTATGAGTATAAAGAGTTGGTTCGAAAATCTATGGTTGAATTCGGAGAACAAATTAGAGCAAGAGACCCACATTACTTTTGCAGGTTTGCCCAAGATATGTTGCATATAGCTATGTTTAAATTTAGAAAAACCATGGAAAAAATCGAAGAACCAACTAACTTCAAGTTTGTACTGATAAGCGATTGCCGCCGCCCCACTGACTTGGAGTTCTTTCGCCAAAACTACAAAAACTGCCTATTGGTTCGAGTTGAATGTAAATATGAAGTGCGTGTTCAACGTGGTTTTGTTTTTACGGCGGGAATAGATGATCAAGAAACCGAATGTGCATTAGATTCGTTTGACAACTGGGAAAAATGCATTGAAAATAATGGTTGCTTAGATTTGCTGGACAAACAGCTAAACGAGCTTGTTACTGAATTTTGTTAGTTTAAATAGTTGATTCACTTGCCACTCATACATTTTAATTTCACTTTATGCTTTATCTTGCCAAATGCTTTAATTCTATCTTGCCTTACTTAAGAACCGGTATTTGAATAAACACTTATCTGAAAAAAGCTGACCACGAAACTACTTAATCAACAACTTTATTCCTCATAAATAAACAACAACAAGTGGTGATGAGATCAAATAAGTTCTTTAACAAGATTCCACACGGAGTTAATTACGCAATATCATAACTCTTTTGAGGTGTTCGAATAACTCGGAAGTATTGATCATATCAGGCGAGTCTCGCGATGCCTTTCGTTGTAAGTTCTCCATGAACGACTCCAATCGACTCATGACGCCAATACTGCCCAAGAATGGAGCTCCGCCACGACAAGTTCCAATTCGAATCAACAGAGTCTAAAAACAACAATAACATTAAATTGATCAATTCAACAAGCTCACCAAGAATGCTTTCAAAAACTTAAACGGTGATTTGTTGTCATGTGTGTTGTTCTCGAAGTCCAAGTTGACGTTCTTCTCAAGTGAATTAATAATCAAGTTTACAGCTCCAAGCTGACGAATTTGTTGCAAAATCTCGTTGTCAAACTGACGACCCTCACTCAACACGTCAGATAAGCAAGTCATTGCCAAAATCTTCTGCAAAGGCGGTGCATACTCAATGTCGGAAATGCATGTGTTGATAAGCACATTCGAGCTTTCACCGAGAATTCGAAGACCAGCTTTCGACAACAGTAGCGCGACGGCTCAACAATCCCTCCAAACTTTCTTCGCGTGAATGCAACAATGAATTGTAAAGTTGACCGCCTCTGAGTTGTTGTCCTTTGTATCCAGTTGAGTCTCCATTTTGTCGAGGCGCAACCATTCCAGTCTGAGTATAGTTGTCAATTGCTTTCATATTTTCTTCGGCAGTCTGTTCAGTGCATGCTTGAATAAGGCAAAGAATCGAGCCATAAATGTCCATCTTGAAATGTGTGTAGCGAATGTAGTCGGGCAATGTCAAGCAATGGATCAAAACATTCAAAATTGGGACCCAAAGCAATCTTGCGCTCATGCTCCAAAGTGGTCTTCAAACAAGTAATCTTAACAAGACGATGCACCAACTTGAATATGCAGTTAGACATTCCACCCAAAACTTCGTTGTTGATCGGAACAGCTTCCAAGTAGTCTTTCAAAACAATAAGTGCATCGTTGAAGATCTGCTCTTGAACTCCTAAAAGCACGTTATTATATCCAAGCAAAGTTTTAAGTTACTTACCCAAATCAACAAATGGCAACGGAGCAAAGAACACAACTCCATTGATAAAAGCAATCCATGCCGACAACACTTGTAAACACGATCCTTCAAGTCGTTTCTGAGCATTGTATTGAACGCAATAAAGAAGAATCTCATTCGCTTCCTAAAACAATCAATCAATTTTGAGTTTTTGCAAAATATCAAGCTTACTCGTTTGATGTCGTTTATGTCACAATTGGCAACAGAGCTGATTTCTTCATTCAACACAAAATGCACCATTTCAACGTCGTACTCTTGAACTCCAGAAAAGTCCGAACGCATACAGGATCTCAGCACATCGTCAACTCGGCTCATTTCAAAGTTTCGATATTCAGGCGTTTTAATCTCCAAACTGGCACTTATGCTGTTGTACATCAAAGACCAAAGAATTGCTTGAGATTGCTCTTCGTTGGTGCTCAACAAAACAGTCAAATAGTCTTCTGCTGTTCGAACATGACCCTCGTTCATTGCAACTGTGAAATCAATAGCAACCAATTGGAAAATAAGTCCTCGAATTTGTCTGTTGAATGTAGCCAAATGAACAGAAACTCTTTCTTCATATTGAGCAGTATCGTTAGCTGTTCGTTCGTCAACAAAGTCGTCATGAGCTGTTTGGAAGATTGGGCTTTGTGTGAGTTTGTAGATCAAGTTGTGCTGATTGCGCATGAGACGCAAAACTGGTTCACTAGACAAACTGCTGACATTGCAAAACTTCGCCTAAAAACATCAGTTGAATAGAGTTAAACAGATTTAATCAAGTTTGATTACCAGAAGACGCAAGGCTGGTTCAAACAAAGCAGAATATGACATGTTGTATGGGTCTTTTTCGTCACAGAGTTTTTCGATCAACACCATCAAACTGTGCATGCAATTCAATTCTTGAGCAGAAATGTCCAATCCGATAGTTTTTGTCAACTGAAATTCTTCCAGACTGAATCCAAACATAAGATAAGTCAAGTTCGGTTGTTTCGACGCTGCATCCATAACTTCAATGAACAATTCCAGAATTTCTCTTGCAATTTCACCACGCAATCGAGCCACTTTGACGCCTTCCAAATCAAACGGAATCATGTCTTGTTCAGAGATTTCAATTTGTCGAAGATGTTTGTTTTTTGGTGCATTATCAGCTATCTTCTTCTCTTTTAGTTCATCAACAATAACCGACATAAGACGTGCAAAGATCCATCGCATTGCCGAAGCGTTTGTTTCGAAGGTGCGCAACAAAACATTTTGAACTTCTGAATTTGAACTGGCGGCCAATCGACGCAGAGTTCGAATAATGTAGTAGGTGTGTGGTAATAAGATTTCTAAGAACAGTTTGTTTATACATACGTTTAAACAGTTATTTTACCTTGTTCATCCAAAAACGCTGTCAACATTTGAATGTAGCTTTGTTGATTTGCTGTTGATAAGGGTGTCAACAAAATAGCTTCTAGCGGTGCCAAGAAGATTGATGTGCTCTCGCTTGCTGTTCGCAAACTTGCTTTCAACGATGCATGCAGATTTATAGCATAGGAGAATAGACGTAAAGATGATTTTGCTGCTTGATTGCGTGCCAAAACAACTGGGTACTCATCAGTAAACTCAACACGACCCAAAGCTGCAAACATGCTCTCCAAATTGTTCGCACATTCAGTCAAAATTCGCACTAACTAAAACATATTGTCATTTTAAGCAAGTAATTAAAGTTAATGCTTACTGCTCGGCTTAAATCTGAATCACTCAACAACTGGGCCAAAACAAATACTTGAGGTGTGCGCTTCGAAACCGTAACAGATGAAATGTGAAAACGTCTGAGGAATTGGAATAGACTGTCCATTCCAACGTCTATCAATTCCCACAATTGTTGAACAGATGCATAGCTTCTCGAGTCACATTGGCAGATAATTGTCTTGGTAACAAAGAACACGTAAGGAACAACCATTTTTGCATCTGGCAAGTAGCGCTTTGAAAACAATGAGCGGACCAAATGCAAGAATCCTTGAGCAGAGTCATAAGTTCGATTTGCACATTCAATTTCATCAAATTCGACCTGAACAAACAATGTTAGCTACTTATGTTTTTTAAATGATTACTTGAATTCCAACCAACTTTCCAGGCGTTTCTCCAAAAACACAAACACAGTCTCGAATCAGCATGTTCCAAATAGGCGTCGCTGCATTTTCATCAGTGGCCAATACCGCCAAAAACTTGAACACTTCTCCTTTGAAAATAACCGGCATTGATGAAGTAACTGCTGATACCAACGTATCAACGGAATTGAAATGATTGCCAAAAACAAAGAAACGACGTGCTTCTGGATCCTAAAAGTGCGTATGTAAATACACTTAAGCTCAATCGATTAGTTCTTACCAACTTTGCAACTTTTGTAGCCAAACGAATCCAACTCAATGATGCAAGTAAATCTTGACGACTCATAGCTTGTGGAGGTTCAACTGCTGCCTGGAAACCGCTCTGATTTCCAGGTAAAGGTCGGCGAAACACATCAATATAACGACGCAATGAATTGAATAAACCAGCCCAATCATACAGAATCTCTGAAGCAATTCAATAATTACAAACTCATAAAAAGTGTTGTTAGATTTCTCACCTTGATGACTGTTGAAAAGACGATGCAAAAAGCTAGCACTGATTTGAGACTTGCACAATGCTTCCAACATCAAAATATAATCCACATAAAGTGCTGGTGCAGAAATTGCAATGGCTGAACGAATGAAGTTGCATAAATGTTCAAAATCGGACACAAAGAATTGACGAGCCAAAAGAATCAATTGTGGAGTTGACTCCTCGTAGAGTCGAGTGATCAAGTTGAGAAAGACTTTGAAATTCAACGAGTACTTGTCAGTCAAATCAACTTGAGCGTGATTTGCTTCAAGTTCTTCGATATGAGCCAACTCCTCTTCGCAAACATTAAAGATCTCGTGCAATCGATCTGGACAGTGAATAATGAAGTGCTTCATAAACGTGTCAATGAGTTCAACTGCTGCCACGTTTTCATGAAATCGGTGAATTTGAAGAATTTTGTTGTGAATGAAATGAAACGCTTTCATGTCAATTGCGTCGCTTAACGGGTCGTCTGATTCCAATTTGCCTCTACGTGCTAAACAAGTAATTAGTACTCACTTTATTGTAAGTAAATAAGGTGCTTACAACTTGCTCCAACCGTGCATTGTACAGAAATTGAGTAAAGTAGAAGAACGGAAGCACGTAACTCTCGATCAATCCATCTCTTCTTGAGATTTCCTTCAAATGTCGTAAAAATATCGTCGTTGCTTGAACCTATATAGAAGAAGTGAATGTTTAAATTGATGTTTGATGGACTTACTGCTAGTGTTCAATCGGTCCGGACACAACATATAGGCGAGTTCGGTCCAAACATCAAGCTCTTCCAATGACAAAAGTGGCTTCGGTTGTAGTTTTTCAAGAATCCCGGCCAATTTGTCGATCTTCTGTTTATCCGTTTCAATACTCATTTTGTTCGTCTGTAGAAAATGAACAAAAAAGATCAAAAAGTGAAATAACCGCTAAATTTCAAAAAACACTAGTTCTGCAGTTTGCTCCCTTGTGAATGCAGTTTTTGTTTGTTTACTTGAGTTGAGTTGAATACAAAGATTTAAAGCAGATTTCATAGACATGATTGAATACAAATATTTAAAGCAGATGTTCGCGCAATTTATTCAGCACAAATAGGTGCTTACGATCTCGTCCAACATTAATTGGCAATTGTACCTATTGTTTGCGCGCAAATGCCATTGTATGACCGGGTCGAATAACGCAAATTTGCATGTCAAATTAGAGGTTTTAGTTAGACTTAATTATGAATGTAGGAACATAAAACTCAGATTTCTTGTACGATTCTCCGAAAAAACTCCATCAGATACCGTACATTTAACAACCCACTTCAAGGTCTTGATCCAGAGACACGACACTTGATTTTGTACATGCTTATTATCTCCTACTCAACAACCAATTGCTCAAGAGCACACTGTCTTTGCACCCTCTTTTACTGTTACTCAATTGCAAAAGAGTTCTTAATTAAGTGTTCAGATTGTTGTTTGAGTGCAGTTGTTGAGTGGTTTGAAATTTTGATGCTGTTTACTTTTCAAGGCGCATTTTTGGTCAGATCAACAAATTGGTAGTTGTTATTCGACGGGTGTTGACAATTGACAGCTGTTGCCTCTCCTTACAGGACTATTGTAGCGGTCAACTCAAGCGGCTAACCACAAATCATTCGCATGACAATAGCATCTGCCTCGCTAATAATTCGATTCGAGAAGCCACAGGCGTCGATTGTCTTTGGCATGCGCGGATAAGCCGATTTAGCTCCCGACTTGAACATCTGCTTCTCCTCTTGGCACATGCAAAACAACGCCATTTTAGTTGAAATCAAAAGGCGCGGCACTTGTTGACTCGGCCACAAGGAACACCGGCGGCCACGAAAACAACAAATTTGCAAATGGACGCTGGAGTTGTTTACGCGTTACGCGCATGTCACTGCTTATTGCTTTGAGCGTTTTGGCCCATAAAAGCCAAGTCGATGCATCATTGTCGAACGTAAAAACAGCAATAATGCCGTTTAATTAACAGTAGCTTCAAAACAAAAGCTTAGTTTCCAACAAATTCAGAAACTTTAAACGCATTCCGTTGCAATTCACATTACGTATTCAAAAGGCCATTAATGTCGGGAAGTAGCCAGACCACCTAAGCTTCAACAACCTAACATGTCAGTTATCAATCAAAACTCTTGCGCTCACTTTAAATGTTCTTATCGTTTATTCACGAGCAAATTCCATCAGAATTCGAAAATGTATGCATTTGAGGCAAGTTTAAAAATAACATCGACTCTGTCAATAATTTTTGAGCATTCAAAACGCTCTTTTAAAGCTTTTTCGTACTTTTTTATTATTGTTCTTGAGGGGTTAAAACAGCAAGATCCGCGGCATCTTTAAAACGTGCCATTGCGTACTTGTGTTGCCTAAACTCACACGATTCCTTCCGGCTCCCTTAATGGCCATCTTGTTTTGCTCCGAACGCGCACCTGTCCTGGCCACGAATTGTTTTGAGGTGTTCAGAGCCAAATTTTAACGTGCTTGTGGCCCTAATAATTGCATGCCATGGAAGTTGTTTACGGCTGTGGACAGTTTGGATGAATGCGCGCATATGAAATTTTTCTGGCCTTTCTTTCACACGACAGACGGCTAATTATAAACAGTGTCCGGTCAGTCGAGATTTTTTGGCGCGCAAATCACAAACAAATAAACGCAGCCTTTCCGGTCAATCTTCAAGCTGTCTCCAATAAATCATATGCATCGCCATTAAAGAAACCGCAATTGCTTCTTGAGACATTTTCAAAGTTAAATTGAGTGCTTTGTCTCGTTCTTCGTCAAGTCAATAAATAAAATGATCTGCAAAAAATGCTCTCGATCCATCTGCGCAACTGAACTTGTTTATTTGCATAAGTGTGAGCGAAATTGATCGCGTTGGATATCAAATATCGTGCCATAATCTTGGCGCGGATCGAATGCTCTCCGGATGGCAAGGAATGCGCTAAAATCGAGTGTCTCATTATTCATGCTCCCATCTGCCACGCAATTCAACTGTTTTTGTTCAAGAGTCGAGTCGTGTACAATTATGCGCGCTGGACAATCAATGGACATTCGATGGACAATCGAGCGCAAGTGGCACTTCCACTCATAGAAATTTGTAGGACACCAATTTCGCAAAAAGACTAATTGTCTACTCATCCTGATGGCTAATCCAAAAAGGCATTCAAATGCAAATAACTACAGAATGCAAAGGAGTACAGAATGTAAGAAAGTACAGTAAACATTTTGTTCAAGATTATAAAAGCTAATCTCTTTAATTAATCACTAATGGCATATTTCATGTGCCGAGATTATTTGCTAAACAGTCCATTGACCTGTAGGACTTCTATTGAAAAGACTGGCCAGTTAATTGGTATTGCGCGACGACTCACCTGCTTTCATGCAAGTTTTTTCGAAAACTAATAAGGGTCAGCCGATCAACTAACATCTGCCACCGGAAATTCAACCCCTTGCATTAGCTTAGCCTCGAATGGCCGACCGGATTTTAGCGTACTTGTACAATGCTCATTTTGCACTTCATTGCGCGCCACTCCGGTAAAATCTACAAGAAACAAGGACCAGCTGCCGTTTCGGTGGAGATGCGTGAAGAAATGCGCCTTAAAAGTGGAAATTGCGGTTGATTTTATTGTTTCTGCGAAGACATTCAAATGTGACAAATTAGTACTGGACATTTGTCGTCTCAAGCAATTTAGACAATCAATCGAGGAGCTTGCGCAACCCAGTCGACGACGCGGAAAATTGCGTGCTTGTCCGTCGTAAATCAGTGGCAATAAATGGTAGGTCGAACAAATCCGGCAAATGTTTTGGAATGGCAAACACCTGCCTTCGAACGCGCATGGCCAATCAAAACATTGTGGATGCATGCTGAGAATGTTATGTAATCCCGGCAATTGGCCGTTCACACGCAGAGGCTAATCTCCAATCATTATGGCGTTGACCTGTAAGTGCCCGGTCAACTTATGCGCAATCGACCAATATTTGTCAACTTAAAATTTCCATTGGTTGAAGAAGATTAACAAACAACTTTCAACTATTCGTTTGATTTTTTTCTTTCAAACAACAAACAGACTCTTTCAAGCAACAAACAGACTCTTTCAAACAATTAATGACATTTTGAATCTTTTTAGTCAATTGAGGTTACGGTTGTTTGAAGAAGCCATTCGGGGTGTGATGAGATTATCGAAAGCTCTTAGAGTTCAAACCATAAACAGGATTAAATCATGTGTGTTCAAATCCCATTTAAAATTTCTCCACCAAACCGGAACTGTTAATTTCAGTTTAATTCACTTGAATCTTGTTTGTTAAAATTTCAATACTCCGTTTGTTGGAGCTTGCGCATATTTGTTTATTAAATTAAACCGTCCGCGTTCGGCACAAAACAAAGACGACGGTCAAGGCGAATTCTACAAAATTTGCATAATCCAGTGCACAAAAACTACTTTGACAGTTTGACAAAATTTGCCGAAAATCTCGACCATTTGATTAACGAGCCAATGCTTTGGGGACAGAAACCGCTTGCGCAGATGTTCCTTTTTGTGTCGGCAACCAGGCCAATTTTGGTTTTTTGGCCCATGCGTCCCGATTTTAGCGCTCTTCTGATCGGCGTATGGTTAATTAAAGCAAGCGGGACTGGATTTGGAAGCAATCGGGTCATGGCAACCGTGCTTTCTCAAGATTAGCAACGCTTTTTGGCGCCCTCCGTTGCCGCCTCAACAAATCGAAAAATTGAATCGAAAACTAATGAAGGAACCGAGTGGCTTACTCACTACGACGACTTCTTTTATGCGTTTTTGTGTTTGGATCAAAAAAGCGTCAGTTTTTATCACTCCCTCACATTCTCCGATGCATCATTTACGGTTATCCAAATTTTCGTTAAATTACTAAAACAATGATTTTGAAACAAACACTACAAAACATTACAAGAAACAACAATTATTGAAAACGGAAAACTCGTGACCCAACAACTTACAGTACAACTTTCAAAAACAACTTTGCAAGCCCACGCCATTATCAGTCAGTCGTAAGCGATGAAGCGGTGGAACGAGTGCTAAAAACTCCATAATTCGAGCTTATTAAAAATTGTTTCCAAAGATAAATGCATGGCTTTCGCTGTCGTTATCAAAGTACACGCTGTTCTCAAAACAAATGCTTGATCGTAAACAATAGCTGAAGGAGGCCTGAACCTTCGGCGATGATCAAATCCGTTGCTGATTAAATTTGGAATTATTTTCGTCCCTCCCTGCAATGAATATTTATCGACCTGTTCACGATAGCAGGCCGCTGGGCGGGGAACAGCCAATACCGAGGAGCGACCTTGCTTGATTGGGGGACCGTTGCAGTTAAATGGGACTAGTTGTGGAATGCAACTGTACCGGGAAACGCTCCTTCGTGTTTATCAACTTCTTGTGGAAAGTTCGGCTTGTTTGTAAGCATGCGGTGTTCGCCATAGTGTTTATTAATTGTGGCAAGAACTGTGCTTTTGCATTCGTTGGACTTTCTGTCGATTCCAACGGAAATTAAACAATAAGTTTGCTTAGAGAACGCCGTTTCGTCCGGTCTCGACCGGTCATTCAAAAAACCCAATGGCAGATGTCCCGCCAGTTTTTTGGCTCAAATCCCTCCTTCGCGCACGCAAACAGGAGCAGCGAACTGTATTCGATGCTGGCGTGAAAGGAGGCGGGATCTCACCCAAAACCGTTCAGTAAGAATGGGGACAGCTGAACGCCATTCTCGGCTAAACTCATTCGAAAACGCAGGTCTGGTCAACTCTTGTGCCAGTTACGGTATATTAAACGAGGGTACCCTCCAGAAACGTGTTCAAGCGCTTTTCAAATCAACTCACTCTTTTCAAATCAACTCACTTTTTGCAAGTTTTTAATTAACTGCTGCATATACTTCTTTTGTCGCTTGACAATAGAACAAAGTGAGGGTTGCGAATTAACACCTTCTCGTTTGTTGGCTCAACTGCCGCTGCAAATTTCACAACTGTTTTTTCATTGTTGATCCTCGGTGTGTATTGTTTGGATTTTGGTCTCGAATAGTGAATCGTCAATTTCAATCAATTTCTTTGTTTTATGCGCTTAACACTTTCCATTTATGGCGACTATTGTGTTCGAGCGGTTTAATTTACTCAACTGACTCATCGTTTATAAGGCGAGCAGCTTTGTTTTCAACACTCAAAGAGAGTTTGATTCGGAAAGTTGTGTGATCTGTGCTTTCACCTATGTTGTAACATATTTTGTGTGTACTGGAGCAACAACAGAATATGATTGAATTTGATTCCTTCGCGCCGAAACATTTCCGCAAATTGGTTGTGGATCAGCATTATTGGCCCCAATTTCGGTCATGGGAATTCTTTCAAGTGGCTCACAATCAACTTCTATTTTCGTGCTCGAAACACTGTTCTGAGCCAAAAATAACATGGTTTTGGCACACGTTTTGGAGTTCGTCGAAAAACGGAAATGCTGATCCACTGTCCCTGTATTGGAGGATGGGCTTCCGGCCCGTCGACCACGCTATTTTGAGACATTCCTCCAGTGAGGGCAGAAATTCGGTGTTTGAACAGACCTTGTCCCACACAATGTTTCGTTGATCACTAGCAAGCATCGGAAGCCCACCCCAAATATTCCGGAAAAGTGTGTTCTAGTTCAATTTTGTACATATTTGCTGTACGGTAAAGCTTTTGAGACTACATCACGTTGGTTGAGTGTTTAGGAATTTGTCCCAAAGCTCGCATTGTCTAGTTAAACAATTGATTTCGGCGCATCCTTGGCGACCTCGTTTTGTTCACATGAAATTCAACTTTTGTTTAAGCTGTGCACCTTTCGAGCAGTTTTTCGTGCAAGCGCTCCAGACTCGATTCTATTATTATTTGATGAGAAAGCACATTGGTTTTGGTGTTAACCATACAAAAATGGATGCCACCTTCTCCGTTCATTTGCATTCCATTGGGATGAATTTTGACACTTGGGGATTTCTATGGCAATCGTGTAGTTTGATCATTTTTCGCACTCGAGCCGCGACAGGTTTTTGATTCCAAGTTTGTCTTCTTTAGTTCGATTAAGTGAGTAATTTCCGAACATCTCGATTTCGAGCAATTGCGAAATCACGACAATTGTTGTTGGCCAAGGGGAGGTGCATGAAACTTCAGTGTCGAAATTGTGGTTTCAATTGTTTTCTCGCGACTTGCTTGCACATTAATACCGTAAGCCAATAAATCTCAAAGTTTAGTCTGGCATAGCTTTTTTCTTATGAAATCTACGCCGACTCACTCCGAACATCCACCCAACGGTTTTCCAACAAAAACAAGGGCATTAATTTGCACGCTCGAGAGTTGGCTAGCCAGAAAACCGGTCACCCTGATTTTGAAATTCGATTTTCTGCCCTCAATCCACCACACTTTCTTTCCGTGCCCCGAAGACTTGCGCCAAAAACCAGCTGAAATGTGTTTCGAAAGCGTGCGCCTGTGCTGCACTACAGTATGTTATTGAGAAAGACACCCGATGGAGGAGTGCTCTTTTTCGCTCTCCAGGACTCGCCGATGGAATTTTTGATAATCAGCCGGGCACTAAGAACGAAAACGATCGGCCACAAAAATAACAAACATTTCGATTAGTCTTTTTGCCACTCACTGTTCGACCTTTCTGTTCAAACTCAACTAGTCGTAAAATCTCTTTTGGTTCAAAGTTGGGACATAGATTGTGATGGAATTTGTTATTGACTAATCATTCGGAGTGTCAAGCTGATAATAAAAGACCCCGGGATGAGTAACCATTTCTGAAAGGTAGTCAACGAACAATCAACTCAAATACTCGAACCCCTCTCGCCACTAAAACAACTCGAGCCGTTCCACCAGGCTTATTATGAGTCATTTGGGCCGCCGCACGGTTGTCCATCCGCAAAAATTACACACTCATGAACTCAATGGAAACGACACAAGCGCTTACGTAAATTCGACAAATCTATCTGATCAAAAGTGTAAAAAAGTGTGGGAATTTTTGCACCAGTTTTTATGATCCGTCAGTCCTGATGAAATCGTTGTTTTGCGTAAATTGTATAGAGCAAAATAATTTTATTCGAAAATTTGCAATCCGATTTCATCGCTCTTTTGACGTTCAATCACTTCAGCGATCACCGCATGCGTCCCAAAAGTCGTCATTATGGGCCTATTCCAAAAATACCCAAGCATGTCGTCAATTGATAAACTTTTGTTTATGTTTTCGAAATGTACGCAACTATTACGTTGAGCGCCCTCTCCGGTCTGGCCGCTTGGTGATCGTTCCTTTGTTCGCCAATCCTTAGCGCTCCCAATTATCTCATTTGCAGTCGATTACAATAGTCGAGATAACAAGGCACGCGCATTTATGCGTAAATTCGAAAAAGCGCAGTGATTTTTGTTTTGGAATCAATGTGAGTAGTAGAGATAAGTCGCCGAATTGACGTCTTTGCAATTGTTGTCTTACGCTTATCATCGATGGGAAAGTGCGTAAAAATCAGCAATTTTTAACAGCTGCGGAAATCTCAACAAAAGCGACTCAACGGAAATTGAATGATCAACACGCGAATAGGCAAAAAACAGAAATTCTCACAAAAATTATACATTATAATTCCATCGCACGAAGAAATTTCACTGTTGAAGTTAATTTGATTTGTGATTGAAAGTGTTGCTTGTTTACTGTTTAACTAATTCTTTGATTGTATAGATCGATCTGCGCTTTGTCGTGTTTTTCAACATTCGAATTGCAGTTTAAACAGATTCGAATTTTCAGAAATGTTTGGCGGCGGCAACGACCTTCTCCTTCAAAGCTTTTTGTCCACACCCGCTAATGTGTCGATTCGACCGCAGCAATCTATGAACCCGTTCTTGTTGGGTTCACAGTCGCCAGTAATGGATTCTCAAAATCCGTTTTCCGTGTTGCAAGCAAACTTTCAACAACAGCTTTTGCTCAACACTCTTGCGCCCAGTCAACTCACTCCACAACAGCAACTTCTCAATCAACTTCAATTCCAATTGATGTGTCGCCAGCCAAGTTTTATTGAGATCTTGAGCCAATTGACCGGCGCTAAGGTATGCAATATGCTTTTTAAAGTTAACAAACTCCGTTTTAGTTGGGCGAAGTGCGTGAAGTTCGTGAAATGCCGGAGGAGCGCCATGAGAAAATGCACGAAAAAGTTACACCCGAACCTATCCCATCAGCACCAAGTAGCGTTGCTTCACGAAAACGAACTGCCTCATCATCGCCTGTGCATGGAGCACCCAAAAAGTCGAAAGCTTTGCGAAAACTCCACAATGCCGATACTGAGACGAAATCGCCAGTTTCCGGAATGCATATCAAGGTAACATCACATTTTAATTACTCAATTTAAACTATGAATGTTTAGGATGCGTCTGAAGTGTCTGCAGATGATATGTCAAAAGCTTGTGATTTGGACGAAACTGCTTCTTGTGTGAATGTGAGCAACGAGACACGCAGAAAGATTGCGGAGATTCCCAACGTAAGTCATTATTTGTCGTTTTTGCTGTTTTTAAACACTAACATGTTGATTTAGATCATTGGCGACTCTGCTTGTTGTTTGTGCAAGCGAAAATTCCCTGATGTTTTTGTGCTGGCAATGCATCGTTGTCCTCGTATAGTCCACGAAGAATACAAGTGTCCGGAATGCCAAAAGGTTTGCGGTTTAATTTCAATCACAAATGTTGGCCGTAGAAATCAAAATGTTTTGCGCCAAAAACAAGCGCCGCTTAAATCTGCTTTCCACTATAATTGAACAATCTTGTCGAGGACAATCGGCAATAATTGCGACGAGTACTCAGATTACAACAGCTCAATCCTTAGACAAATTGGAGCGGCGCAAATCAAAGCCAATCTTTGGCTCAAAATCGGATTGCTCGGCTTCCGATTTGGGATAATTGCTGCGGCGCGCCGTAAACACTTCACAGTAAAGAAAGTCCATGTTTGGCTTTGTGCGAAAAACAAGGTCATTTACGGACACAGATCAAGTGTATTTAAATTTAGCGTTTCGGCTGGCAGTCAAACAAAGTTCATGCTAGATTATATAGTCGGCTCTATCAAAGTCTTTCGAAGACAAAGCGCAAACACATTCCAAGAACTCATGCAAATCGGAAGGATTTGCATTTTGTTGACTTCTGCGCGCTTCTGTTTTCACCGCACTTGGGCGCCAACAATATGCAAATAAACGGAGTCTCAAAGACTGAGCCGGTATTTAAAAGGCTATGTCCGGGCGCGGCAGGTGTCCCGACACTTGAACGGCGCAAAAAACATTGTTTGTATACTGACAGATACGGTAATAAACTTTTTGACTTGCGCACCTTTGTATTCTTTAATGTTTAAGTTTAATGTTTAAGTTTAATGATTAAGCGGTAAAAAGAGATAAAGTGTATTTTGTAAAAAGCAGTATGAGAATTTCGAAGAAGATTCTGATGCTATTAGTTCAAATTAATTTCTAACAAGTAAACATTTGATTTGTTTGCCCATTCCACTTGGTGTTCGGCGGCCTGATCAAAGCCTTCGAAAAAGCCGGGGGCCTCATGTCGCGCGCACTTGACACGCTAGAAGAAGATTTACAACAAAGTTTGGCCCGACAATGACTTTTTGCGGCTTTTAGTGGCCCTAAACGGAAGGCGCCAAATCTCAAATAATTGTTATTGGCTGTTAATAAACACTAAACAAAAAGCATTGAAATAATAAACAATTAAAGCACTGTTTTCAGGTCTTTTCTTGCCCAGCAAATCTTGCATCTCACCGACGCTGGCATTTGCCTCGAAACTCACAAATTCCTTGCAATGGCTGCTCCAAGACCTTCGATACGAAGAAAGCGTTGCGTGAGCACAAGTGCCTGATTTCTTCTCGAAACAGTATTGCTTCTACAAACATGTCTAGTCCGACGACAAGCCTCACTGAATCTACAGACTTGCCAGCATCTGTTAGTCCGTCCGAGTTATTCGCTCACATGCATTCGCCACAACCGGCTCTCATTTCTTTGGGTTTAAACACCAAAAGCCTCCAATTCTCCGATCTTCATCCTCATTTCAAGTTTGAAACTGCCAATTAATCACTGTTTTGCTCATTTAACTCTGCTCACATTATCACGTTCGTTTTTGATTGAAGCACCGGTTTTCACCCAACAACAAAACTTTAATCATGTGCCAATTCAAGGAAAACAAATCGATTCCATTTGCTTTTGATACAAACTCGTGTTACTTATTTTTGATTTCCGTCCATTCCATTTGCTGAGTGTTCCGCAACTCTAGTCCGCGATGTAAATATAAGTTATTCTCCAATTGTTTGAAGATATTTTGATTGGCTCAATAAACATATTACCATTTAACGAAGGTCACCTCAAACAACAGCCGGTTGGCGTGCAACCTAAAGACTGTTCAAAATGCGCTAAAGTCCGCTTTGTAATTAACCATCTGTTGGCCTAAAATCAATTTGGACTCTCTTTCAAAAGACTTCCGCTAATTCTGTGCAATCAGCTACGTAAAAATAGTCATTCAAACAACGGAAATAATCTTCGACTGCATTATGACGTAAAATTCGATTTGATTTGTTATTTCTCATCAATGAAATTTGATAATGAGGCATTCATCAACTAGTCAACTAGCCGATTAACTAGCCAGAATAAACAAAAATGAAACATTCGATTAAACACATAATGATTTATTGAGACACTTCACAGCCAAAGATTACATAAGTCCAACATCCTTTTTCATTTTGTTCTTCTTTTTGACTTCGTCAAGATTGCGCTCCTTCCAGGTACTCTTACGGAGCTTGATAGGTCTGTTTCCCACATATCTACCGTTCATCTCTCTGCATGCGCGAACAAAGTCCTAAACATTTGAATAATTTATCAAAACTATATTCAAAAACTTACATCTTGATGCTTGAACGACACAAACCCATATCCTTTTGGCTTGTTGGTGCGTGAATCTCGAACAACCTTTGCTTTTTGAAATGATGGATATTTGCGAAAAGCTTTTGCAAGCAACTCATCAGACACCTCATTTCCCAAATCGCCACAGAAAATTCGAAAATCGTTAGGGTCCCATTCAGCAAGCGACGGATCTAAAAACGAAAGATTATTGATAGTTTAATAGAAAGCTTTACCTTCCCACTTTTGGCCACCGCCAGTACGAACAAAACGTTTCATCTTCTTCTCACCGCGCAAAACTTGTCCAAGATAAGAGTTTTCATGTGCTTTTGATGCCTGTCGACGCGCTTGCATTAACTCAACATCAGCCGGAAGAGCCTGAAATAAAAAAACTGTTGGAATTTGCACAATTTATAATTAAAAGCTTACCATCGGCTTGAAAGAGGGGGCCGGCGGGGCAGGGGCAGACAACAAAGGTCTAGAATTGTATTTAACGGGTGGCGCAGAATAATCAGCCATTTTTTCAAAAAACAAAAAATTAATTGAAAATAGAGTGGAGTTTTTCAAACTCTGCAAAAGCCGTGCGAAAGCCAAGAAGCCGAGTTGAAGCACCGGTGAGCTTCGCATGGAATTTAAGACTTCCAAAGTATTGAGTATTTTATGTTTTTAGATCAATCGAAAGCTCTGAATTTAAGCTACTTATTGGGCTTTACAGAATTTAAAACATTACGGGAATACATAGAGCTCGCGTAGTTTTATAAAATTCTTATACAAAGCACCGATAGCATGCGGACTCGGCTTTTTGCATAGTTTGAAAAATTCTACAAAAAATCATAAGAGTAGGGTTGATGTTTTTTGAAAAAATGGCTAGTTTTTCTGCCCCACCTTGTAGAAGATGAAGGAGCATTGGACGAAGAAGCGGCTGGCTTGCTAGAAGATGCTGACGCTTTATTGTACAAAACGGGAGCTGATTCAATAATTGATCCAAGCGAACCTAGTTGGAGGCTGTGGATAAGACATTGCTGAACAGCTTCGATTAGATATCGATGAACTAAAAATCAATTAAAGAAGAAGTCGATGAACGCCAATGTCTAGAAAAATCCTTTCGCAACGCTTTGTGCGTATGTTAACGAAACATTCATGCGAACTAAGTGTCAAAAGTCTTCCGCTAACGAACTGCATTGTTTCTTTTTATCCGCTTCATTCGGTACCAAGGATGGCAGATTCGGAAGATATTGAAGTTGAATACGTGTTCGAAGAGCCTAGCATCGATCCAAAGGATCCATCTTTTGGAGATTTTGCAAAAATCCTCGGCTCATTTCAGGTAGTTTTCAATTATATTCATTTCTTACAATCTCTTTTTAGGCAAAACCAGAAACTGGTCGTGTTAAAGATGATTATGAACACTACTACAAGAAAGAAACCAATGTGGACACGCTCAACAAAGCCGCCTATTTCAGAACGGATCTTGCAGGCATATATTTTTAAAACTTAAAAAGGAGTCTCAACTCAATAAAATCAAACAAAAACGTTCCGAAAAACAAAGCTAGAAAAATTCAAGGTTGATTAGAGTTGTTCAAACAGTTTTTGTTTGATTTTATGAATTGAAGCTCCTCTTTTAAAACTTAATAACTTGAATTCATTATCTTTGTTTAGGAAGAAATGGACGAACGAAAGGTATACTTGTTGCTCAATGTTGAAAAAACGACTTTATTTTAGAAAGAACAGGAAGAAGCCGGTGTTGCAAAGAAGTTGAGTCGTCGCAAACTTCGTCAGAGTATGCAACCTTCAATTGCTATTTTGAAAGCCGTAAGCGTTACTTGTTTGTTTCTTGAGTGATGTTTTAAATTTAGAACACTGTCCGACCTGATCTTGTTGAATGGGCTGATGTTACGGCCCGTGATCCACATTTACTTATTGAATTGAAAGCTTATCGTAACACCGTTGCTGTTCCTCGTCATTGGAATTCTAAACGAAAGTATTTGGCTGGCAAACGTGGATTTGAGAGAGCTCCATTTGAGTTGCCCGAGTTCATCAAGCGTACAGGAATCATGGAGATGCGTGATACAATGTGGGAAAAGGTAACATTTGATACAACTCAATAACGTTTAATCCTCTTATTTAGGAAGGCGATCAAAGCTTGAAGAGCAAGATGCGCGAACGTATGCGGCCTAAACTTGGAAAAATCGACATTGATTACCAGAAATTACATGACGCTTTCTTCAAATGGCAGACAAAACCTCCAATGACTAAAATGGGCGAGCTTTACTATGAAGGCAAAGAGTTGGAAGCACAAATGAAAGAAAAGAAACCAGGAATGCTGTCTGACGAACTTCGAATTGCTTTGGGAATGCCGGTTTGTGTTTTTCGATTTATGAGATTTCTATTCAATGTTTAGGTTGGTCCAAATGCACAAAAGTTTCCGCCGCCGTGGTTAATTGCGATGCAGCGTTACGGACCGCCACCTTCTTATCCAAATCTCAAGATTCCTGGTCTTAACTGTCCAATTCCAGAGGGCTGCTCGTGTAAGTAATTTGCTTTGATTTTTTGAATTAGAACAATGTGCATACAAGTTTCAACTAATTTTTCATGTTTTAGTTGGTTATCACGCAGGTGGATGGGGGTGAGTGAATTTTGGACTTTGAATTTATTAACATACATCTTTACAGAAAACCGCCGGTTGATGAAATTGGCAAGCCGCTTTATGGTGATGTTTTTGGATTGGAGGTAAGCGTACAAAAGTTGAATCGTTTAATTTTATTCTTTAGCTACCTCAAATCAATGAACCTGAAGATGAGTCACAAATTGAACGACGCCATTGGGGAGAACTTGGAAGCGAAGAAGAGGAAAGCGACCAAGAAAGCGATGTGGTTAGTAATTCTTCAAAATGAAGTTTGGGGTCTTATGTTTTGAGAAATTGCATAAATAAGTTAAGTTAGTTTTGTTTGATATTGAGTGTAGATTGACATAGTAGAATTCAATGGGACTTGGGAATAGTGAATTGTTAGTGCTTAAACTTTAAGTTTATTCGCAACTAGTCGCTGAACAGCCAATTAAATTTATTGACTTCAGGACAACGAATTGGAAGAAGACGATGGGTCTGGAGCTGTTGCATCGCAAGCTCATGCTGATAATGGCTATGCCACGCCTGCACCAACTGATGCCGGAACCATAACACCGAGTGGCGTTTCTACTTTCCCAGGAGCTGAAACTCCAGAAGTTATTGAGTTGCGTAAGAAAAGAGTTGAAGAAAGGTTTGTTATTTCGATCGTCTTATGCAATACAGACACATCTTTATCGAATTAAAAATTTAATAAAAACAGAATATTGTAAAACAAATTTAGCATCCCCGGCACTCCATCTGGTCCATTGTACACTGTTTTGCAAGAGAAGAAGATTGATCGCATCGGAAAAGATATTATGGGCTCAACACATGTCTACGATTTGTCCAAAAAGTCTCATCACAGTGATGCCGTTGAGGTGTCGTTGAATCCTGACGATTTGGACATGACCGATCAACGAGGACTTGAAGAAAAGTACGAAGAGCAGTTGCGCAAACAAACACGCTCTCGTGCTGTTGAGCCAGAAGACGAAGGTCTTTCAGACATGGTTGCTGAGCACGCGGCTAAACAAGGAGTAAGTGTTTTGTACTAACTAATTTAAACTCTCAAATTCTTCAGAAGAAACGCCGTGCTCAAGAACAAAAGAAGTCAAGTTCCGATCAAAAGAAGTACAAAGACTTCAAATTTTAAACTTATTTAATCGTACCCATTCACACTTATTTAATAATTATTTGGCGTAATAGTCTTGTTGATTACTTGAATAAACGATGTTGCAACTTAAGTGTTGATTTGTTTGTTGAAAATTATGTGTACGAACGTAACGTAGATTGAATCAATTAAGTGTGAAGCAATCTTTTGAACATTCTACTATCCTTTAGCGTCTTTGTGACACTCACATATTCACTTAAAAAAATATGCAAGCTCTTAAGGGACGCAGTCATTTGATTAACTTTTTGATATTCTTTCAAAAAAGTCAACCAAATAAAAAACGGTCTACAAAAAAATCGCAAGAAAGCTGTGCGAATGTAAAAATGCTTTCAACCGGTCATAAAAGTTCTCAAGAACTCAATGACATTACATTGACAAGGTCCATGTGCGTTTCCCACGACGAATTTTGAAATCTTGCGGCTATTGCTATTTATTCAATTTACTCTGGATTTCGGCGCTTGATCAAGAATGGCGAACCAAAAGTAAGTTTTTATTGCTTAAATATGTCTATTTCATCCATTTCAGCAACAAAGCAAATCCACAACAGTTCACTTACAAACGTCGAAATTATACAAATTCTATTCCGATTGCCCAGCTTGCATGTCCTGTAAAATTTTTGAATCTGCCTTTTCAAAACATTGAGCGTTATGCGAAATGTTCTATGACCAAGTTGCAAGATGACTACAAGTATGAAGTTTGGCCAGAAGAGATACTTAAGCATTGTCCGCCTCTTGTTGATTTGAACATCTTCAAACGTGATGAAAACGCAGTTGTAGGTTTTTTCCAAACATTTCATTAGTTTTAAAATTGCAATTATGCTTATACACTGTGTTTAGTTGAATGAAAAAGATGCATTGTTATTGGAAGACGACTTTGCAGTTCAAAACAATTCAAAAAGGTGTGTTCTTTTTAGAATTTCGAAATTTAAACCGTTTCATTTAGATCTCAACAACACAGCAAAATTGTTCCGTGGATGCGCAAAACAGGTAGCCTCTTTTAAATTCCGATTTGTGTTAAAATCTCTCCTTTAGAGTATATTAGTACTGAGTTTAATCGATATGGCGTTAATGCGGACAGATCAGAAAATAAAGTCGGCTACAACATGAAGAAGAAAATGGGCAATCAAGACAACTTGTTCAAGGATCAAGCATCACAAATCGAGGCTATTAAAAAGACTTTCACCGACGTAAACACTCAAATTTGCCTTTTAAAGTCACCTTCCAATTTTAGGCTGCCAAACCAGTCAAGCGTCACTACTCAAAGCCAGGCGTACATGCTGTCGAAGAGATTATGTTGTTGCCTGACGAGGAGCAGGCCAAGTTTTCGTATGCACAAGTTATTTTTGATGCCGATCCTTTACCTTCAACCAAAGAGTCCAACAAATTGCAAGAACGAGCCGTGCTCAAGTAAAAATAATTAGCGTGTTTAAAAGTTTAAATTAAAACTTTTAGGGGTATGAAAGATCAAGACGGAAACAACTTTGTCGTAAGTATTAAAAGTCACAGAGTCCATTAAATGAATAAATCTAACGATTCTAGGCCTACTTTGTTCCAACGGAAGAGACACTGACTCAGAAACTGACCGAAGAGGGAGACAATATCAACTACACGCCTGGCTACGAGTAAGCTAATCCGCTTTAATCAGTTAAAACATTAAATTTAACTTTAGATACAAATACGTGTGCGGCCGTGAATATAATTGGACAGTTCACACAAAACAATCGCATGGCCCGGATGTCGAGGCTTACTTCTTCACACAAAGAAACGGCATTGTATATTATTGCGAAGTTGACACTCGAGTCAAATTGAATCGTCGTGCCAAAATGTCCGTCACTTCTCGGCATTCAATGCTTCTGTTGAGCCATCGTGAGTACACCGAAGACGAACTCAAAGCAATGGTACGTAAATATCAACTTAAAAGTAAATTAACAATGTTTGTTTTAGGAGCGAAGAAAGAACAAGCTTTACGATCCTTATTCTACCGGCGAATACATTCCGTAAGTTTTTAAACGTGATTGCTTTAATTTTTCAATTGTTTAGATTGGAAAATGATGAAGAAGAGGAAGATCAAGAAAGCGAAATTGGTGATCAAGAAAGCGAGGTAGGCAATTAAATTTAAACAAACAGAGTTGCACCTCTTTCCTTTTAGACTGAAGAGCAAAAAACCGAGACGAAAGAAGAAACTGAGAAGCAGGAAGTTCAGTCCGAAAAATCCAGCGACTCATCTTCGTCAGACAGCGAAGATCAAGGCGAAACTGAAAAAGCTGCTAAAAACGATAACGATAATGGAAACCAGAGTGATTCTTCGTCGAGTCAAAGCAGCCAATCAAGTTAAATTATTTCTCATTGTTTTTGTTTCGAACTCAATAAACGTTACACAAATTAATCAATTCTTTGTTTACTTCCATTACTCATAACATCTTCCGAAATACGCCCAAACAGTCATCGAGTAATCACGATTTGATTTGTAACACTACAAAAACAATTTCGCGGTTCAACGGCTTAGTCACATTCTTTACCAACCGACGTAAACAAAAGTCAAAATATGACCAGTGTAATCAATTTGTTTTGTGATCATCGAATGCCCGCTTTTAACGCTTGCACCCAATATAACTGCGCAGTGAAGCACAAACCAAAACCATGCTTTGGCTCAATTTGCCAAAATCGACGAAAACGGCAAAAGTGACGTCCTACAAAGGCGGAAGTAGTGCGAAGGAGGCAGGTGTTAAGCGTTCGATTGATTGCCAACCGCAAACAGCAATGTACGCAGCACAGAACCTGGAGTGGCGCTCGAATAAACTCGAAACAATTGCGAAAAGAGCCTTTGGCGAATTCGACGGTGTGGCTGCTTACAGCGAACGTACACGATGCGCGGGAATCACCACCAAAAAGAGCGCAGCCAACAGCGTAAAATGAAGATATCAGCAAGTAGTCACGGGCAAACGGTGCGCTGTTTGACAAAGAAGAGTTTTGAAGTCGAACAATTAGAGGGGAGTTCAGCGAGCGCGTGCTGGAGCTGCGAATCAGGCGAACAATTGAAGGTGTTGAAAGAAAGCGAATGTCCAGTGTTGAAAGGGGTGGATCAGACGAAAAACAACGCTCGGTTATGACAACTCTTCATCAAACGTTCCATTTTGCACAATTTATTATTTGAGCGGTTGTTTTCCGCTCACTAATTGCACTCAAAGCGCTAAACTGCTTCTCGCTTCGGTGCTTCGTCGCCGTTATTTAATTTTATTTATTTTAACCGCATTGTTGATGTCATCAAAAAGACGAACTTTTGAGCAAGGATCATTTCTGCCGAACAAGAACACAAAACGCACGTTTCAACTGTGTTAAAAACTTTAATTTGTACTTTTCAGGACGTGGTTCGCATCGCATAATGAACGGTTCAACAATTGTACCAATAAATAGCGCTAGTGATGTGCTCGGCGTCGACCTTCCGCCTATACGGTAATTCTTGTCATTGTTATGCTTTGGCTGACTTAAATTTACATTTTAGACGTGGTCGATCTGCCGACAACTTAGAAAGAAGCATGAAAAGCAAACACGAAAAGTCTACACACAAACCAACTAACTGTTCAAAAGAAAATCATACGCCGTCTTGCTCTACATCTCAGAAAGTTGTAAATATTCCGGTAAATACAGAACAGCGCGTAGTACGCCAAGCTGCTCCAATCACTAGACAAAGGCCTGCAACATACCATGTTATGGCATCAAATCTCCATGTAAATATTTACAGTTGCCTTAAAGATATTTGTTGAATTGGAACAATGTTCATAATTTGCAGCGACAAATGCGCGAAAACTGTCAAAGGTGGTGCCAACGAGTTGTTCGAGACAAAGGCGTGGAAGGGTTGAAGAATGAATTCAGTTCTCTAAAGAAGTCGGTTGATCCAAATGCTGCAACGATGTTCATGCAGCAACCTCCGAACACTAAAAATCGCTATCGAGTGAGTGTTTGAAACTTACAATCAACACTAACTTCATTCTTTAGGATGTAATCTGCTTAGACAAGACACGAGTAGTTTTGAAGAACACCGAAGATGATTGTAAGTCTTCTGATATACCAGTGCAGTAATTACTTGTGTGTTTAGACATCCACGCAAATTATGTTTCAGCTCCGCAGAGCGAGAAACGCTTCATATGTACGCAAGCCCCGACGGATAATACATGTGGCGATTTTTGGAGAATGGTAGTCCAAGAGAAGAGCTCTGTCATAGTGTAATTGATTGTCTTTAAACTCTTAAATGTACTGTTTTTAGAATGCTGTGCAACTTTTACGAAAAGCAAATGAAAAAGTGCAGTGAGTACGTGCCCACAAAAATTGGAGAGTCACTTACATTTGACGGAAACATTACTGTTACGTGCCGGACTCAGAAAATTGTAAGTATTGGTTGTAGAGTATCAACTAGTTTTGTGTTTAGTTGGAGTTGCCCAAAGAATGCACTCAAAAAATTGTCATTCGAGTCAGTGGTCTTTCAATTGTCTTCGACAACAACACAAACAATCCTCACTTTTGCGATCATTATGGCTGGATCGACTGGCCAGATCGCGGCGTTCCAGGAACTGACTTGACAGCGATTAATGTTTTGAATGTAATTAGGCCCTGCAAGTAATTGCCTGTTCTACTTTGATTTTTACTATGCATTTGGTTTTTAGGTATCCGATCATCATTCACTGCTCTGCAGGTGTTGGTCGTACAGGAACTATTGTCATGATCGAGTACGTGCTGGAGTTGTTTCTCAGCGGAAAGCCGTTTGAGAAAAGCGACGAAATTTTGAACAAAATTAGAGAACAGCGCAGCATGAGCATTCAGGTAGTTGCTATTTACTTCTGCATTTTCATATTCAATTGTTTAGACGGCGGAACAATATCTTTACGTGCATCGCCTTCTCCTTGAGTATTTCTACAGATTGAACCTTCTTGAGCCCGAACAGTTGCCTCACATCAGAAAATTCGTCGAGGTATGTTGCTTCTTGAAGTTAATAGCTAACTTAATCTAATTGTTTAGGATTACAACAAAGCTACGCACACCTAAGGAATTAATCTCATCTATCTATTGTCTAGTCATATGCATAAACTGATCACTCATTTATTTTGGTTTTTTGTTTGAACAATAGCAGTGTGTACTGGGGGGCAAAAAAACGCTAACACAAAAAAAGTCAATTATCAAGTTTAAAACACAAACAATTTTTTGTGTTGACGTTTTTTGACCACTCTGTAGAAATAACATTACTATGTTTGTTGCAATGATTTAAAATGAACGTTTTTGTGATCAAACTCTAGAAAGCTTTGGAATCTTTCGTAACTGTGGACTTTAATTTCTTGCAACTCATATTGTGCGGGTTGATTACATTGAAATCAACACATTGTGAAACTACACTCGACTGAACACCGCGTCGCCCACAAGCAGCGTGATCTTTGCCTTTTTTGCTTGTGAACAAACTCCGCCGGTTTTAAAACGTATCAAGCCGACCAGCCTAATCGTGTGCTTTTTAGTCAATCCAATAAAGAGCGTCTCTTTGACACTCGTTTGTTGTTCTCGTGCCTTGCGTTCATGTGTCTATAATTTGTAATTTGCTAACTTTTTGGCTGTTCTTGTTAGATCGTGATGCTTGGCAAACGAGCGTTTCATTTATTCAATCGTCGATTGTGCAGTTCTGCTGCGGCCGCTAAACCTAAAACTGCCGAAGAAACTAATATTGAAAGAAGCCCGCTAACTGATAAATTCGGTCGATTTCACACTTATTTGCGTATTTCACTAACTGAACGTTGCAATTTAAGATGTAAGTTTTATTTTGTTAGTAATAAAGTATTGCCAGCTTGATAAGTTGAATTCATAACTTTCAGGTCAATATTGCATGCCAGAAGAAGGAGTTCCGCTTCAACCAAATGAAAAGCTGTTGACTGCAGATGAAATAATTCGGATTGCTCGACTATTTGCAATCAATGGTGTTGATAAAGTTCGTTTGACAGGGAGGCGAGCCTACAATTCGAAAAGACCTGATCGAAATTGTTTCTCGCTTAAGAGACTTGCCTGGAATTACTGAAATTGGAATGACTTCAAATGGAATTGCGTTGAGTCGCAAATTGGATGCTTTGCTTGATGCTGGTCTTAATCGTCTAAACATCAGTCTGGACACCCTAAATGAAGCCAAATACATGATGATTACGAGAAGAAACGGATTTAGTAAAGTTATTAAATTAATTGAGCAAGCAGAGCCGCGATTCGAACGCTTAAAGGTAATTTGCTTAAAACACTGTTTGAAGAAACTGTTTTTAGTTGAATTGCGTTGTGATTCGTGGCTTAAATGATGACGAACTTGTGGATTTTGTAAAACTCACCGAAAAACGCAACTTGGATATTCGCTTCATTGAGTACATGCCGTTTGGTGGAAACAATTTCAACACCAAGAAAATGGTTCCATTCAAAGAAATGCTCAGTCGAATTGGACAATCTTTTGACAATCAAATAATTAGACTTAACGACAAACCAAACGATACGAGCAAAGCTTACAAAGTTCAAGGCTTTGCTGGTCAATTTGGCTTTATTACTTCGATGTCCGAACATTTTTGTGGCACTTGCAATCGGTTGCGTATAACTGCCGACGGTAATTTAAAGGTAGACAGAACAAGTTGTGCTTAACTTTTAATTATATTTCAGGTGTGTCTTCACGGGAATGCGGAAGTTTCGTTGAGAGATCAAATTCGTTCCAACGCCAGCGACCAAGAATTGCTGGAAACAATTGGCCAAGCAGTGGGACGCAAAAAAGCTCGCCATGCCGGTGAGTTATATCTAATTTGGAAGGTTTTAAAAGATCTACTGTTTAGGCATGGAAATCTTGAGTCAAAGCAAAAACCGGCCAATGATTTTGATTGGCGGCTGAATTGCTTGACAAACATAAGCAAGCAATTGATCTCAAAACCTTACCGCGGTAACGTTTTTCAAACTGGAAAAATAAATTGTTAGAATTTAGCTTCAAATCTCAACTCTATCCGCTTCTATTCAACAATTAATGACTCTTCAAATCTGCTGTCACATACCGATCGTCGTGGAAAGATCTCAATGGTCGATGTTGGTCACAAATCGGAGTCGACTCGAATTGCACTGGCTACGAGTAATGTAAAGGTTTGAAATGTTTGTAGCGTTTTAAAATAAGTTTTTTGCTTGTTTAGGTGACCGAACAAGTTATTGACCAAATTCTGTCGAATACATTGAAAAAAGGCGATGTGGGAGCGGTTGCTCGAATCTCCGGTGTCTTGGCCTCAAAACAAACATCTTCTTTAATTCCACTTTGCCATAATATTGCGTTATCCAGTGTGCATGTCAAATTATTTGTGGACAAGGTAGCAATTACTAAGTGATGTCAGTTAAAATGATCATTTTTAGTCAAACAACCAAGTGCATATTTTTTGCCGGGCAAAAACAAAAGCCTTAACGGGAGTTGAAATGGAGGCATTGGTTGGTGTTTCGCTGGCTTCCTTGGCCCTCTATGATATGTGCAAATCCGTGAGTCATGAAATGGTCATTCAAGAAACGCGATTGCTTGGAAAACAAGGCGGCAAACGAGACTTTGGCGTTATTGAAATCGAGGAAGTTGTTCAAAATAAATGGATAGAGTTGTAGACTTTAATTGTTTGAATGATATAAAGCAGTATTTATTGATTGTTGATGTTTGGTTGGATTATTTAAAGTTCAGACAAGTTTTGTAAGAAAGCCGCTTAAGTTATCAATGCTAAAGCATTTTATGCTTTTTGATCAGTCTTTTTTGGAGTCACACAAACAAGTAAGAAATTTTCTTCAAAAATAATGCACCTCTGAGTAACTATAACTACAGTCTTTGCAAGTCTCTTGGACAAGCTCCAATTTTAGTTTTCTTCATTGGTAGCACCGAGTCGGTCATTTCCCGTAACTCTGCCACTGCACTATGCAGACAGAAAGCATTTGCTGTTAAGATTGAGTTTTGTATTGCTTGTTTAAAAGGCGCAATCAAAATTTCTTTCAACTTACAACGTTCTACTCCTTTTACTATTTCATCATCTTTTCACTTCAACGTCAAGGTTACGTAATACAGACGCAGATTGCACAAATCCAAACATTGATAAAAGTTGAAAGTTGATCTTTTTTGGCGATTCGCCGGACTTAACTAACTAGTTTGCTCTTCCGCCAGAAGCTGATCCACCTGTTCGGCGATTTTCCTCATCAACTAACACGATAAACATGGCTCCGACTTTCTCTTTTGGTCGCGGAGCATCTTTGCGCACAGCTGATAAAGCCGCCGTCGAACAGGTGCGACCATTTGAACTTGCGCGTCAATGAATCATTTGATGCTATCGTTGGTCGGCTTCACTTTGTTTTTGTTTTTGTTTGTTGCGAGCTTTGTTGAGGCACGTGTTAAGTCGCCAATGACCTTTCGGCGAGTATTTAAGTCAAAAAGTGGACATTCACGCTTTGTTTGAGTGAGTCATTTAGTTCTTCTATCATTTTAAATGTGTTTGAACTTTGTTTGTGATTAGTGTTCGACGTGTCTGTTTGTGAATAGTGCTGTCACAATTTGCTTTCAATTGGGTGATATTTGATTTTTGTCTTACTGCACTTTTAATCGGATAACAACGGAAACGACTCGATTTCAAACATCAAATGTTTCGGCAATCGAGTTCTTTCTGTTTAGTAGAATTAATTGATAGAAGAAATCTGATGCGTTCTTATTTTTAAAACGATCACTTCATTAAGTCGCATGTGTGGTTATCATTGAGGAACTACTTAGCGGGAATTAGACCACCATCGGCTTAGTTGATTGGAGTATTCAATTTCGTTCTGGACTCTCCGCTTGGTCTCTTTATTGCTTCCACAGTTGACTATTTTTGTCTGCAAGGTACTTTTTGCAAATATAGTGTTTTTGTTTTTCACGACACGTTGGCTTTCAAAATAGTCAGTGCCAACCACATGTGGTAATTAAATGCATGCTTCTCCTACAACTGATAAGCTCACTGTTTACGAGGACAAAGTCCAGCGGAGACATAAGGAAATGAGCGTAGCTTCCTTGATTTAATCCTATGTTTACGGCGACTTTGTCATCGAAATTTATTCAAATCAAAATTCAATGATCAAAAATTGAAGGGGCGCGTTGTTTTTTAAACAAATGTGCTGTGAAGCAGATTGACGTTTCGATACTTGAAAAGTACAAAGTTTAGGGCCTCAATACAATGTTGTTGTAAATTGTTTGGGGCCGTTTAAAACCAGAAAAAGTGGAATAAACTTAGAGCACTTTTGAATTTGATTTCTACTTTGACCATTCGATTAGTTAAAACGCGTTTTAAACAATCGGTATGAGTGCACTTTTGTAAAATTGCATCAACTGACGACAGTTACCAAAACCGCATCGATGATTAATTATTTTGTTTGTCTGCTTCCTAAGCATTTATAGCATGACCTTCTGTAATCAATATTGTTTTTGACGCATGTTTTAAACTGTTGCTTTCGCTCTTTTGCGAGACCAAAAACATTATTCGAGAATAACGAAATCTTTTACACACTTTTTGGTCAAATTGTTCAAAAGCATCCATGCTGCTGGAGCTACTTGCACAAATAGTATACTGTTTGGACCCACTCAAAGATCATTCGTGCAAAACTCAAAAATCGTATTCAATTACCGGCGAATGTGGCTCAAGGTTTGGAAAGGCTGCTCCGGATCAAAGTGTTTTTTGCTGACGTTCTCTCATCAGTTGACAAGTCAAGCGGTCACGAGCGTTCGTCCCTCCAGACCAAACTTAATCCTATTTTTCATTGGGGTGGCTTTTTCAAACATTTTACCGTTTGAACAGTTGCTCCTTCGGGTTTCAAAAATTCAATTAACACCTTTTTAATTGGCTGGCTTTCGAGTGCTTCTAGTTTAATTCAAATCAAATTAATTTGCACACTATGGAAAACCGGTGCGTTTATCTGCTTTTGGCGCCTCCAACTAATAAAGCATTATAGATTTTGACGAGAGTTTTATGTGTACAAGTTTTGAATAGTGTTTGAAAATCCTGGTTAAAGCGTTGAATTTTTTGTCGAACAAAAGTGGTCGCTGAACTTCCTCGCCGCTGAAGGACACTTTTGATTTTACACGGGTTTGCACAACAATTTGTTTATGCGCGCAACTCACGTCATTCCGAAGTTTGCTTTGACCATTCGATTGTACAAGATAATTGTTGGCTTAAAGCGTCTTTCCACAATATGGAATGCTTTAAAGTTTGAGTGTTGGCAAACATTTAAAATTATTGCCGAGTTTATTGCTTCATATGCAATTCAAAGCAGTTTAACGATCGTTCGCTGACTTTATAGGCTCAAAACAAACATCTTTAATGTCTTATGTTTGAGCTAAAACGCATCAGCTCACAAAAACTCGTTCTCTCTTCTCTGACTTTTTTGCAACAAGATTCACTGATCCAATCCACAGGCGGCTATTGTACTTATATCTGCGTGCGGCTTTGTCAACCGAAAACGCTTAAATCATAATGCAGTTGTGTGTGAGTGTCGGCGACGAACAATTAGCGCTATTACGGCATCGCGCCAACTGCGGTTTATGCAATTGAATCACTTTGCTTGTGTAATTGTTACTCATTTGCGTTAAAGACTCTTCTGCGTTAAATGACTCTTTTGTTGAAAAGCTGTTTAAATTTTAAAAATCAACAAATTTGCTCGCTTGATCTGTAGACCTAACTTGTACCGGAGAAGTCGAAACAATTCTCGCAGAGTCACACAACTACTAGGCGATGCGCATCAATTTCACTGGAAGAGGAAAACTGGTTTTCAATGTGCGACCAAAACACCTGGTCGGTAGGAATGCCCAACGGGTATGTCGCGGATTGGGGATCTGCTCCAGACTCTTCAGAGGCCACCCAACTGAGTCCGCTCCGCGCGAACAATCACCTCGCGGCTTAATTGGTACAATCGATCAACTCTACTTTCTGGAACCGTCTCATGCGGCTCTTAATTCGAAAATTAGTTCCTCAACTGATAATTTTGCAAATTCGAAAAACTCGACTGCTTACGAAATAACAAAGCGGCTTAGTTGCAAAAATGGCGATCGCATGAGTTTGTTCCGTAACTCCCTGCTTATCATTATTCGGCGTTTTGCACGATCTGTTTTGTTTTAGAGTGTATAGTTGGTATTCATGCAAAAGTGATTAGAATCTGAGTTTTTAAAATTTTATTGCCTATGGCCACAACTCTCGACTGCCGTTTTCACGCCAACGGATGAATTGTAGACACAGCTGTTGATTGCCTCCTGTCTCGGGATTTTCGGGATTTTCGAGTAAGGGCCCATTTGTTGTTGGGCAAATAGAGCTGAGAGGTTTGCGTGTTCGTGTGGAAGCCCGACAAAGTGATATCTGTCTTTTGAGTGTTTCGTGTCCGCTTGAACCCCAACAATCAAGTTGATGTTCGCACCACTTTAAACATATTTAGATTGATTTTGAGCGTTTTCGTTATTTTCGAGAAATTAGTGTTTGCACTCCAAATTGACTGTTGCTTACTTGTTGTTTAGTTGTTTGAATTTGAAATTTGAGACACCTTTTTGTTTTGTGATCAGACGCCAAGCTAATGTTTATCAACTTCCAAGTGGACAATGATCAAATTGCGTGTTGATTGGGTTCGGAAACGCGTAAACATCACCACGGGCGCATGCGTTTAGCAATTATTCGTTACAGTTTATCAGCTTTCGTGACTCTTCATTTGTCTAATCAAATCAACGGTCGTCGCATGCATGACTCGCACCACCTCCTCAAGTCCAAAGGTCTTTTCCTCGTGAGTTCCACGAAAATACGCGTCTGATCTGATAACACCACTTCCCTTTCTACAAGTGGGTTCAGACGTTCGAACTGAAGTGGAACTTTGAATTAAACGTCTAGTGGACAAACTGTTTAAAACGACGTGGACTTTCTTGTTTCGTAATTTCCTCATTCCAATCAACAAGTAACTTCCTTTATTGCATGTTTTGCCAAACAAACTAGCAACAGATTAGCAACAAATCGGCCACTGTTTTTGTTTGTGTGAGAAAAATGAGACGTACAGGGAGGAGAGACAAGCGACCAGCGGGAACTGATAAGCACTGGACTTTAAAAGGAGGGGAAACGCCGGTGGCAATCCAGAACGTTTCGGTGCGTTGTCTCTTGTCAAGGAATGTCCAAAATTTTGTGTGCTTTTTATGCGTTTGGCCAAGCTTTTCGGCAGTGTCCAGTCGTTTCCATGCGACTTTTGGCCCTCCTCTTTTCGGTCGCTGTCCGATAAACAGTTTATAATTTAGTACTGAAGCCCATTTAAGGTCACTTTCTATCGTGCGTTTCGTTTTTTACGCGCCAATTACATTTGACATTGACCTTGTACGATTTTTGGACGTGAGCGCTTAGGCGTTACTTTTCCAATTGCGCTTATAATTAAACACTTTTCAGATTGCTACAATAAAATGCGTTGGACAATAAGTCTTGAAGGCGGACCAAAAAGGTAAGAAAACACTTAGTTAACAAACGATATTGAGTTGTCAAAAATATCTCAATTTAACTAATTAAATTCGCTTTTAAGAGTCAACCATGCTGCTTGCGCCATAAAAGACAAAATCTACTCATTTGGAGGATATTGCTCCGGCGAGGTCCGTTCAAACACAGCTCCGGTTGATGTACATGTTTTAAACACGAGAACTTACCGGTGGACTAGAGTTTTCGGTGATCAGCCATTCAGTAAGTTTATGCTTTCTCGTGTTGTTTGGTTTAAATTAAACTATTTCAGGCAAAAAAACAAAAATGGACCGAGCTCAAGATTCTGCTGAAAACTCCTTCTCAAGTGGATTCGATTCTGACGCGGAAGCTGACGTTGAGTTCGAAATTGAAAACGAACTTATGGAGGATGAGCCAATGGACGACCAGGATGAAATTGACCAGCAATGGATCTACAATCCCCTTCATGGAGCTCAAGAAATGAACATGGAGATGTCGCCAGTCGAAGAGGAGCGCTTCAGAAATGTACCCTACATGCGTTACGGACACACTGTCGTTGCGTACAATAATAAGTGCTTCTTGTGGGGTGGTCGAAGTGACAGTCAAGGAGCCTCGCAAAGACTCTACGAATTTGATCCCGGTAAGTGTTTTTACTTGGCTTTAAAGTTTCGAAACGTTGTTAAACATTAGGCAACATTAACATCAATTAGTTATCAAAAGTTCACATAGACTTTGTCCTTTGGCTAGTTTAGCGCCACGTTACGGTTCCTCATCCAAATAATTAGATAAGCTACTGTTTTTTATGATGAGCCCGGCTTATCAACGCTTGATGGCTAATGGAACGTGGAGTATTTTTTATTGACTCGGCGCGTTTTGTTTATTCACCAGTAGTCACATGGATTTTTACCGATAAGCCCAAAAGGCAACTAGTAAAAACAATGTGCTTTGTTATTGGGGACAAAGTTCAAAAGTTGAATAAAAATGCTAATGTTGCGAAAATCGTGATCTCTGTTTTAACTCGACTGTTTTCAGAATCGAATACGTGGTCAAGCATTGAAGTTGAGGGATTTATTCCTCCAGCGAGGGATGGACACTCTGCAGTTGTATACGGTTCTTTGATGATCGTTTTTGGCGGCTTTGAAGAGGAGAATCAGCGATTCAGCCAAGAAACATATGCCTTCGACTTCTCTACTCACAAATGGACTGAATTGAAATGCAGCGGCACACTCCCTCAACATAGAGACTTTCACGCTGCAACGATGTTGGGTGACAAAATGTATGTGTTCGGTGGAAGATCAGGTATTTTACCTATTAGCAAAAACATGTTAATAAGCGATTCCTTTGTAGACGAACGTGGACAGTTTCATTCCTCAATTGATTATTACGACAATGCCATGCATGTCTTGGACTTAAAAACGTTAGCTTGGTCGACACCCAAAGTTACGAACTCTCCACTCGGTCGAAGATCAAACACTTTATGTAAGTGCTTTGTTTAACTTCATAATTTAACTTAAACTTTGCAGGGTCATTTACCGGGAAAGTCTACATGTTCGGCGGATTCGAAAGCCAAAACAACAAACATTTCGCTGATTTGCACTGTTTCAATCCACAAGACAACAGTTGGGTCCAACTCAAACCTGCTGGATCAACCTGCCCTGTTCCGCGCAGACGCCAATGCTCGGTTATGGTCGGCACGAAGCTGTTTCTTTTTGGAGGTACAAAGCCTCATGAAACAAAGCGAAATTCACTTGTGGATTTGGGAGATCTTCATATTCTGGATTACGAAAACACTCTATTTTCTATCTGCGTTGAGAGTGTAGTCAGGACAGGCCTCTACCGTCGCTTCAATGCACTCATCCCGGAATGCATTCAAGAAGACATAGAAAACAGCATAACTCCGAACATCCTGTCGCGTGTCTCGAGAACATCGAACTCATCCGGCTAATTGCGCTTCTGCCAACTTTCCAAGTTCAGGACATTGTACAAACATTTTCACTGATCTGCCAGCTTAAAGCCAATCGTTCTTCATTCATTGTATACAATTCACTTCCATCTCTTTTTCCACTCGACGGGTTTCTTGTTTGTACATAATAATTTGCTTTTGAATATTTGTCTTAAAACTATCTCTGATATTGCTGAATGTACATTTTCCGGGTTAAACAGCCCTTCAGTCATAATTCTGGTTATACAGACACAGGTTATAAATAGAAATAAACTCTTTCAATTGACGTCTTTGTTGATTGTTCAAAAATATGTAATTTCGCAAATATTTTTAAGTTGTTGCAAAAAGATTGTTGAAAGCATTATTTGAAAGTGTTTCTAATTTAGGCTTTTATGGGTTTCAACAATGTATTGGACTTATGCAGGAACGGTGATAGCAATTCCGATTTGTTATGTTTATTCACTTTACTCATTTGATCGTCACAACTATCACACTGACCATCCGTTGACAATCAAAAAGAGATTACTTGGCGTTACAGTGAGCACAACAGCTATATGCATTTGGACTTACTTCTTGCTCGGACAGAATAATGACAATCCAGCACGTTTAATGGGACTTTTTATTGACGAGAATGTTGTTTGGAATTCACTAAAGGCAGTTTCAATTACTTCAAGTGTTTATTTGGGAACGTTTTTGATGCATTACTTTGATGGATCTTTAAGCTCTTTGTTTTGTAAGTTTTTATGACTCTATTTGTTTTAATGAATATGTTTAGCCTATGATGCATGCACGATCTCATTTTTTGCTTGGTTACGCAATATGGTTGTTGTACGTTTTAGGAGACTTTTATAAATGTAGTAATCTCTAAAATTTAGGCACCTATCTCAGAAGAGCTAGTTTTTCGAAGTTGTTTGGCTGTCCTTTTACGTTTATGCACAAACGAATCAATTGCATTGTATGCTGGGCCACTGTTCTTCTCGATGTGCCATTATCACCACATAAAGTGAGGATTTTTAGTTCTCTACACTGTAATTATTTGTTTAGAAATGATGTCAATCACGGATCTACACTTTTTGATGCATTTTCTCAACGATGTAAGCTTTTATTATTGAAACATGTTTTGATATCACTTTTCAGCCGTGCAAGCTGCTTACACTTATGTATTTGGAATTTACGCAACTTACATATTCTTTGGTACTGGTAACGTGCTTCCGTCTATTTTTGCTCATGCGCTCTGTAATTATTTGGAATTGCCTAGAGTGTTTGATGTTGGATCGATACGTCCGAAAAGCGTGCAACCGTTAATTTACTTGACTCATATCTTGGGAGTTGGCTTGTTCGTGTATTCTTTATCATTGATCTGATTGACGAATCATGGAACTCATGCATTGTTTCTTTACTTATTAAATTGTTGACTTAATTTATTTGAGAGTTGATATCACTTATCATAATAGAATGTTGAAATAAAAATCTCACTTGTTATTTATTTACTTATTTTGTGTGACAAGATTGAATGAATTCTAAACCGCATGAACTTCAAATTGCGTTTAAAGATTGGAGTGATCAATCACATAAACGTTTCGTAGTCACGTCGCCTTGTAAACAATAAGTGGAAACGGCGTGAAAGTGTGTGAATTAGTGGCGCATGATAATCAATAGTTAGTGTGCCCCTGATTGCTGATAAAGCAGTAAGCAGTATTTGTTCTAACAAATTGCCAAGAAGTGTTTAGTTCGAGCGTTTTGAACAGTGATGATTCGGAAAAAGTTTATTAACAATGTGGATTCTGTTGTTGACGATTGTCTGAACGGCGTTGTTGTGGCAGATTCTTGTTTGACGTATCATCCGGTTAGTTCGAAAAATATAAGAAATGTAAATATATAAATTTAAAGAAAAATCCGCGCATCATTTTGCGACGTGACTTATCTCACATAACTCAAAGAGGTTGTGTCTCATTTGCTGTTGGAGGCGGATCAGGACATGAGCCGTTTAGTGCTAATTTAGTTGGGAAAAATGGATCATCTGCAGCTATTTGTGGTAACGTTTATGCATCTCCGCCCGCTTCACACGTTTTGGATGCATTGAGAGCAATTTAAGTTTTAACCTATAGTGCTGGATTTTAATGGTTTGATTGCAGTTATTCTCAAAATGGAACGTTGTTATTTTGTAACAATTACACAGGCGATCGACTTAATTTCGGGTGAGATTAAAACTTTCGTTTAAGTTGTGACAATTTCTTTTAGAATGGGACTTGAAAGATTGAAAGCAAAACTGGAAGAGCCAGAAGCGCGTGTTGGACTGGTTTATATTGACGACGATGTGTCATTAGAAGGCCAATTTAGTTCGACAACCGGTAGAAGAGGTTTGGCGGGAGGAATGCTCATTTTGCATATGGTTGGAGTGATGGCCGAAGTTAGTCATATGCAATTTGATGCAATTTACAACGAAAGTCAACGCATGATCCATGAGCTGGGCACATTTGGAATCTCACTTTACCCCTGTTCACTCCCAGGACGTGGCTATTTATTCGAAATGCCTGAAAACGAGTTAGAATTTGGACAAGGCATCCATGGCGAGCCGGGAATCGAACGCCGCAAAGTCGGATCGGCTCATGACATTGTTCATACTGTAATGGAACGTCTTGTGAATAGCAAACGTTTGGCTTTGAATAATGACACTAGCACTCCATTGGTTGTTCTTCTGAATAATATGGGCTCTACTAGTCAACTTGAACTGGGGAATTTTGCAAGGCAGAAATTCTGAATTGGCTCATTGCGCGCAAGTACATCGTTTTGCGCTTTTATTGCGGATCTGTCACTACTTCTTTGGACGCTCATGGCGTTAGTGTGAGCATTTTAAAAATCGTCGACAATCGCTGGCTAGAGTTGCTGGACACTCCTGGAAAAATTTCCGGACTTTGGCAAACATCTATTCCGTCTCGACACACTGTTGTCGCACCACAGGTTCAATTAAAACAAGTTCATGTCGCAATTGAAAATATCGGCGTGCAAGTCAGTCTTAGTATGTTCTTTAATTGCTAAAACGTCATTTAAATCTGCAACTTTTAAGCAACGGCAAATCACATAAAAACGGCTTTATTGGCTGCATGCAATGCTTTGATTCACAACTCAGATTTGTTGAACTCGTTAGATTCTGTTGTTGGCGACGGCGATTGCGGAGATTCTTTGAAGAATGCAGGAACCAGTATGTCTATAAGTTAACAGTGTTTTCATTAATAGAATGCTTTCAGCAATTATTAACTTTGCCAATTCTGGAAAGCTCAACTTTGCTCGGCCCAAAGCGTTGTGCTTAGAATTGTCTGATTTGTGTGAACAAGCTGTTGGTGGAACTTCGGGCGCACTCTATGCGTTGTTTTTTAGTGCTGCATCAAATGCCTTTGGTGAACGTTTTGATGAGAAGCAACTGCGTTTAGCAATCAAGTAAAATTAAGCAGTTCTTTTGAATACTGTTTATGAGTTTAGAAAAGGTCTTTGGTCAATTGAATACTTTGGCAGAGCACGCCCAGGTAACCGAACAATGGTTGACGCGTTGTGTGCTGCTTCACAAGCAAATCCAAACGATAAGTGGTCGGATATTGTTAAGGTAAAGATTAATTATTAATTGGACTTGAATGATTTTCAATGTTTTCAGTCGGTTGAACAAGGAGCCGAAAACACAGCCAGTATGCAAGCAAGTTCAGGACGTGCAAGCTACACAGCAAAGGCTCATCAACACTTGGCTGATCCGGGCGTACGTTTTTTTTGAATAAAAATGTTGTGACAACCCTGTAATTAACAACATTGATTTTAGGCCAAAGCGGTAGCAATTTGGTTCAGAGCAGCATACGAATCACTCGCCAATTATTTAGAAAAGTAATCAAACAATATTTATAGCAAGCAACATTTGTAGAGAATAAACTTTTATATATTGCTTGAATGAAACAAATTCATTTGTTTATTGGCTAAATAAACACATGGCTATAAACACATGACTATAAACAGGCATGAACGATCGTTAACAACCAGTAGCAATTAGTTTGATCGATTCTTTCCGTAAATTACAGACATTTATTATGTTCTTGTTAACCTTTTCGCATACAAAATAAATGAACATCTACGTTTCCCAGCAGTTTGTGTGCAACTAACGCTTTCGCATAGATGTGTGTATTTCGCTGTGTGAGTCAAAAATTCGGCTCTTTTTATGTTCTCATCTCCGTTTTTCAGCGCTTTCAGCCGACTCTTTATTGATCTCATTGTTTGTTAATTGCTTTAAAGGTATTTTAGCAATTTCCATACGGCTGTAACAAGTTTGTTTTAGAATGGTCAGCTTAGAAGGAACTGAATATTGGGAGCTCGAGCGTTTGAGAGACAAAGTCATTCTTTATAATCACATAAAACTGCGAAATCAAAACAATCCGCAGAGCAGGTAAACATTTAAAATCTCGTTCAAGTTAAACTTTAAAATCCAACGTTTAGAGATGTCTTGGAACAAGAGCTTAGTGATGTAACTTTGCCGGACGAGGAAGAATTCTTCAAAGACAGAACTCCTGATGGATATGCAGATCTAGTCACAGAAATCAAAAGTTTTGTTCTCGAGCGCTTCAAGAAGTCAGATAACTCAGCGAATACAATAAACAAAAACTTAATAGAGTTCTGTGACAAAAATCAACCCGTAATCTATTATTTTTCCGATTTTACTTATTCAACTTTGCTTTTTAGACTACTTCAACCCTTTCCGCACAACGTATTGTTTTTGACTTGTTACAAAAGGCCATAACCGAAGTTCACACGGATGCTCAACTCTTTAAATACGGCAGTGCTGCAAACGGACTTCGCTACCAATACATCTGATTTGGATCTAACTCTGATTTTCAAGACTCCGCAAACCTTCGATGAACTTGCATTTCTTGACAATTTAAGCGTGTCGTTGAAGTCAAAGATAACTCAATTGGAGTCAATTAAAACGATCAGTGGAAATGTAAGTTAATTTTGCTTTGTGATGTTTGTTAACTTCTTTCATTTTCAGCACCCAATTATTGTGATGAGCTTTAAAGTCGGCGAAATGACAGTTGCTGTCGATCTGTCTGTACAGAACCACAAAACGGTGTTGAATAGCTACATAATAAGGCAGTACACAAGGATTGACCGTCGATTTGTAGTTGTTTTCAACGTAATTAAGCGATGGGCGAAGACAAATCACATGTTCGGAGGATCGAATAATCGTTTTAACTCTTACGCTTTGGCTCTACTGGTCATACAATATCTCCAGTCAGGAATTAAGCCAGCAGTTCTTCCGTACTTGAATAAGGGCCATCCAGAACTCTTTGCGGAAAATGCATCCGTTAACGACATTCGTGTGGATCGTGACCTCAATGTTAACTTTAGTAAGTGCTTGTCTTTAAACTCAAGCAACAACTTAATTACATTTCAGAAAGCAAAAACAAAATGACAGTTCTGCAACTAGTTGCTGGATTCTTGCTTTTTTATAACGAGTTTGAATTCGAGAAGTACATGCCCTCGATTCTGGATCCGATTCATCAGAACAGGTATGAACTTTTAAATAAGCTTGTTTTTCATTTTTTACAGATTTAATCGCGGAAACTTCTATTGTCCAAATCCGATGATTATAATTGATCCGTGCTTTGGATGCAATCCTGCAAGAGAAGTGAACTTCATAACGTTTATTCAATTCAAACAGGCGATCGAAAACTTTATAGAACTCTGCAAGCGTCCAAACAACGAGAGCATGGCAACACATTTCAATATAATGTTTGGCATGGTCGATGACATTTTGGTCGAAGATCTCCCAGAGAACATGAACTTACGCATTGAGTCCAAGTTTGGCTTTTTACTTATATGGTGATGTTTATCAATAGCGCTTAAATAAATCTCTAGCTAAAACCCCAACATTGTAGCTATTTACTGCCCACTCTTTAAAACACCTGATTGCCTCAAGTCTTTCTTTTTGCTCACGGCTTATTGTGAATATATTTGTTTTTAATAAAGCATATTACTTCTGAGCGGATAATTGTTGTGGATTGCCAATTTGGTGGAGATCAGCTGTGCAAACAATCAAATTTGAAGCGTTTGGAACAACGGCCGAATTTCAATTGTTAGTTTTGGTCGTCTCATCAAAATACTCGTTCCCGTCTATTCCGATTATTCGACTAATCGGCAAATTAGTCAAGGTATTTTGAAATCACCTATTAACAATTAAGTAACTTTGTGTTGAAGATCGCTACGCATACCTTTTTGGAGTCGTGCCTAGAAGAATGACAGCTTCGTTTGACGAAAACAACCCAAAGTACTGGGTGTTCTTCAAGAAACTTCACATACGTGTAGCAGCAAGAGGCGTCTCAATTGCACTACTTCTTTTGGTGGCAATTGACTTGATTCAAGTAAATGATATCTTTAAACAACCGATTACTTGTCAATTTAGTCATTTCGTCACTCGACAGCGGTTATTCTGTATTCGTGGCTGGCCGCGTGTTTCGCCATTGGAATTTATGCAAGTTTGATGTACGGAGTTTTTAAAGGTAGTGATTGTTATGAATAGCTTTGAAACGATTAAACAAGTATTCTAAACTGATGTTGCAGAAAAGCGGTTGTTTGTGATGCCGTTTTTGATCTTTCAAGTACGTTTGAATTGAGATCAACTTTTAAATTAAAGTGCGTTTAGGCCGTAATGATAGCCTTTTTATCGATCACCTTGTTTATTTTCACAGCATCCGCGCTGTTCTCGCCATCGACTTTGAAAAAGGTTCGGAACAGAGCTGGGCAGTATTGATGAAAAGGCATCGGAAAGAGAACAAGCTAGTCGTATGTCATTGAACATTTTCAACTAGCCAAACAATTAAACTTTTATAGAATTGCGCGGATTTGTTGTTTACTTCTACATTATACTCGGATTTGCACTGGGACTACAACTCTGGTTCATGGAAATCATCTACCGTTTCTTTCACTTCCTGAAAGAAAGAGAAACATGCTTCAACTTTAATCTGGAGAACGAATTCCAGTTGCACGACTAACAATTTACCGATTTCAAACATTTGTGTTCAATTAAATATTTATTAGATTAACATCTGTCCATAAACAAGTAAAAGTTTGATGAATTAAGTGGGCAGTTTGTTTGATGAAAGACTTGCGGTTTGTGAATTCACAACTCAGAAGCGAAACAAAAACAGTTTAAACACAAACATTATTAGCTAGACGAGGTCTAATGGTCGGTCGAGTTTGCAAAAAACAGTGAGGTAGACGCGTATTTACAAATATGTAGGGAATTAAAAATCTCATTATTATGCAAGAGTGCGGGTTACAAGTTACTTAATTAAGAACTAAACGAATGAGCTGATTTGTATTAAAAACTAGAACGATTGTTAAGGAGTGCGTAGTTATTTGTCTAGCCGGATCGGTCGCCTACGTTGACCCAGCCTTGATTTGGTTGGTTTTGTTGATTCGGCTGATTCTGTTGATTGGGATTAAATTGAGGCGAGGCTTGTTGTTGACGGATGTCGCCACTTCCAAATGGTTGCTAAAGATTAGTCGTTTGATTGGGTCTTTAAATAAGCACTTACTTGTTGTTGAATTGGAGGCTGACCAACCAAGATCTGGCCGTTGTTATTCCAGCCAACATTTCCTAATCCGCTTGATGGCCATTGAGGCTGCCCGCTTGGAGTGTTGCCGAATTGTGTAACAGAAAGTGGAGGTTGGTTGGCGTTGTGCATTGTGCCAAGATAGTCTCCAGGACGCTGAATTGGCTGTCCGTTTTGGTTGTTGGTTGGCGAGTAGGGGAATGGCTGGTTTTGTTGATTTGGGTTAAAATTTTGATTGTTCTGCTGAGAGAATGGATTAATTTGATGTGGTTGTTGGACAGGCGGAACAACGGTCGGTTGATTGAAGATTTCGGTCGGAGTCAGTGGCCGATTCATGTTGTTTGGATTATTTTGATTGTTTTGACCGAAGACTTGTTGTCCCCATTGGTTGATTTGACCTCGGACATTTTGCAAAACTTCTTGTGAGCCGTTGAGAATTTGCTCTACAACATATTGTTTGTAAGTGTCTACAAATAGTTAAAGCTTACGTGGAATTTGTTTTACGTTGATCCACTTAGAATTCAGCTCATCGCCGATTTGTTGTACAGTTGGATTTTGGCCAATTTGTTGACCGAGTTGAGACAACCCGGATCCAATGTTTCCCATCATGTTGTTGGTATCCATTGGAGCTTGTCCAACGGGGAAGTTTGGCGGCAATTGCTGTTGATTTGGAGATTGGTAAGTGTAGCCACGCCATTCTGGAACATACATGTAGAAGCAGTTGCGTCTAACAATGTTGAGGTAAGTTTCAGAACGTATGTTGTCTGTTTGAATGCCCTAAATGTTTGAGTTAATTTAATAATCAGACATTTACTTACATATTCAGGCAAGCAGAAATCAAAACAGTCGGTGCATTTGTTGTTTTTCTGGTATGCGTTGATCATGTTTAGCTGGACCCATCTGGCTCCGCGACACTCTAAATAGGAGTATTAATTAAGACTTGCTTGCATTATTAAAAGTTACCAGCCACATCGGGTTTAAACATCTGACTTGCTTGATTGCTGTCGATAACTTGAGGAATAAAGTTCCACGATTCGTCCCATCCATTATTAAGTGAACGCTTTTTCTCCGAGTTGCCAGCAGCGCGTTGGAACTCTTCAATACTGCGAATGTTTGATCGGTCCAAATCCATTACAAAGCAAATCATGTCTAAAACAAACATTTTTATGACTCTTAAAACTAAGTTTAAAGAACTTACTTCTTCCGCCTGATTTCAATGCAGAATCCACAATTGCGACTCTGTTGGTTTTGAAGTCCAGAACGCTGACATAATTGCTCTTAAACGGCATGGTTCCATGCAGTTCCATTCTGATTTGCTGATCCGCAACGTCCATTTGGAGATTGTTCGGATTTGCATTGCCAAGTCGTTGACCTTCGGGCGCAAGCCATTGGAAGTTAAGATGCTAAAATTGGAAATTCATACATAAACAATCTTTATAACCTTTATAAACTCACTCTAGGCAGCGCGAAAACTTGTGTCAAAACGACCAAAACAACAATGAGGGCAATTAGGAGAATAAGAATGACTAGGCAACACATCTTACTCGAAGGCTTTGCCCAGCAGTTTCTCAAATCATTCATTCTATCTTTCTTCTTGGCCGGCGGGTCAATACTGGTAATGGTTGCAGCCGTTTGTGATCGAGAACCAGGCATTCCAGCTGGAATTTCACTCGAAGATCCTGCCGGCATTGGCGCCATCATGTAATTGGGTCGGTAAGCCATTGGTTTCGACTAAACAAACAAGTAAACGTTTTAACTTCATTTGAAGAACTTACAAATTCTGAGAAAACACTGTTTGCTGTAGAGTAACGAGGTGTGGGCTTTGATCCGATTGATGTACTGTAATTTGTTGTTGGGGATACTTTTTGCGGAAGAGACTGCGCACTGCACGTTGATGAGCTGATTTTAGGATATGTGTTTGTTTTCAGCTTTTGCAAGTTCTCATTAGCGTTTACGAGGTTGTCCCACGATCTGGAAAAGCTTTTGAGTGTTTGAAATCACAGTATTCCACTACCTTCGTTTGTTGCCTAAAGATCCGTTTGTGTTGTATGAGAACTCTGAAGAAAGGCCTGATCCACAATCTTCGTCATGTATCGAAGGAATCGACCGGTGATAAGGCGGAGGAGCAACTAAATCGAAAGCTGAGAATTAAAAGGCGACTAAGTGTACCTGGCAAGCTGTAAGACTTGTTCGTGCTGGAGGGCAGATAATGTGCACCCAAAATCATATGTCGTCTTTTAGGTTCGTGATCTAACTGAAAATTCTCGAATTTGTTTGGCAAACTCAAAAGTGTTTACGGGTGGAAAGAGCGCTTTAATCGACGGCGAGTCCGTTTCGGAGTTTCGCGTAAATATTTCACCTAGTTTCTGAAGCAGCGAATATAGAGACATTTTTGGCTGGGCCATGACGGTATAGCGATTGAGTGAGCGCCAAGAATAGAATGGAATTCAAAGTCAGGATTCAATTGCGGTTTGATTGGGGCGCTTATCTCGCGCACGCCACTCTCATCAATGATACGCACACAACAAACAAATGCCGACACTTCAGGAAACTTCTTCCAGTTGATATAGCTCTTTTTGCTGATGTTTGTTTGCGCGCTCGTGCTTTGATGAAAGTGAGCCTGGCGGCGGGATTTGCACTTTTTAGTTCCCCTACGGCGTCCCCAAATCACACCTGGAGTGAGCGAACGGGTTTCAATTAAGAAGGTGGTCTTTTCGGTGTGTAACAAATGAAAATGCTTTTGCCAACAAAAAACAAAAAAGTCGACAAGCGTTAACTTGGTAGTTTTGAGTCGAACAAACAAGAGAGCAATTGTGATACTTTTAACAGTGTTCAACAATGTTAAGTTAATAAATTTGGCAAATAAACGCCGCCGATTGGTGTTTATAAACATTGCGTGTAGCTGAATTGTGCAAATGCCGAAAGTCGTTTATTTTTAGACGTGAAGCTCCAAAAAACAATCACAGTTGATCGATAGCAGTATTTGGAAATGCTAACTTTGGTTTTTGGTGATTTCTCTTCTGAAACATTCTTTGCAGTTGGTGGTTTCTTGGAAAGCTCACTAGTTTAAAATGGTTTTGCAGCACAAACTGGTTTAGATACTCAACAACATCGGTGTCTTGTTGAACTGTTTATTATTGGACCGGGAAGGAGAATGCCATCTGAACAGTTGATTGAGATCAAAAACACTACTCGCCTAGTTTAAAAAGTGGCTCCTAGTGGACGTGAGACAATTAAAATTTGGGCGGAAATCGTGATCATTTTATACGTTATCATTGATGAGCGGATGTGATCGCGCCTACGTTAATCATCCACGAAACATTTTGTTTTTTACAACAAAGACTTCAAAGTTTGCGCGTGATGATCAAAACTGTAATCGAAGATGTGACTAAGATGTAGCAAAACATAAGAAGTTATTCTAACGCAGGTGTTTTTAAACAGTAAACGTGCCAATTCATGTGGAGCAAATTTGTGTAATTGGCGCCACTCAACATATTTCATACAATCAATTATATGTAACTACGACGGGCAAATAAATATTCGGCGAACAAATCACATGCAATAAAATTTACGTGTCGAATAAATTAATGAACCGTTTTAGATAGAAAACTTGTAATGCTTTCGAATGTTAAAGTGAATTAAGAATAGTACTAACATTAAAAGTCAACAAAGAAATTTCTTGACAATGCTTTGACAAAAAAGCTCGCAAAGTTGAAGCGAAAAGCTTTCCTCAAAACTCTTTTCTCTTCCGTTTCAATTTATGTAATTTTTTATAGAATTGCAAAATGTCCGGCGACAACTCAGTTCCAGAAAAGCGACCAAAACATGATGATGTTATTACACGAACAGGTAGTTTTTGAAAGTATAAACTATTAATTAACTTCGCAACTTTAGGTTATTTCGAGTTCCCAAGCGCTTCAATTGCTCAGATAGTTTATCACTCATTTGCTCACGATGAAGACGCGCCACGAGCCAAGGGAGAAAAGCAGTTGAATGTTGATGGAAATCGAATCAATTTGTAAGTTTTTTGAAAACATGTAGTAGATTAAACTTTTCTTATTTTAGCGTAATCTCAGCGAGCAATCAGAAAACGTTAAACAGAACATTTGAAAGCATAGAAGTCTGCGTCAAGTTGTCACAAGAAGTCATAAACACAGGAAGCACATTTGGCGGAAATTTGAGCGATGAGGAGAAGCAAGGGATTTCAAAGCCAATTACAGCAGTGTTTACTTGATTTGTACTTTACTATTGTTGAGTTTGAATAAATAACTTAAATTAGAACTAGTCGGCGTTTCAAACAAGAACTATGGATTTGATGAGAATCAGCGGCGCCAAAAACAAATTTGTCGAAAGCAGGTTGTAAAAATTATGAGCCGTTAAGTTGCAGCAGTTCCGATGTAAAACAATACAAAAATTAGGGGGAAGTCTCATAACGAATTCCATAATTTTTGTGCACAAAAGACACAAATCTTGACTGACGTAAAATGCGCATTGAAATTTATGAAACCGAAATCTTGTGCCGGACCTCCTGCTGTTCAACATACCAAGGAAATAAAAGAAATTAATCTTGCTGTTGGTTGTTTTAAAAGCACTTGTAGTTTGGAAAGAAATTAAATTTTGTGTATTGGTCAAATGATCAGCAAAACTCGCGAAACAATAAACGATCAAGTACAGTTCATTCGTTGAAGGACATTATAGTGTTCGGTTTGCAGGCGTTCAGTTCATCGGCGCGTCAGAAATTAGAAGTGGTCAATAAGCGAATGCGGTTAAGAGCGACGCGTTCGACTAAATTTCGGGCTTAAAATAACAGATGAGGCGTTTGTTGCACAATAGGCGATTGAAGAGCTGAATAATTGCGCAACAAACACGAATAAAATCAAATTTGAAATGCAAGCCGTCCAATTAATAACTATTTGTTCATTGGTGGCTTCGATTTGCAAGAGGTCAAGAAACCGAGCAGAAACTTCTTAGCTCAAGCACTTATAGTTGGCCTACTCGTTGACCAGCACACGTAACTCTGGCGGGCTAAGCGCAGAGTGCGTACGTAAGTTTCGAAGAATTTCTTGACAATTTGCCTCGCGCACAAATGAAGACCAGAGGGCCATATTACTCGATATTTGCCCGAATCGACCGGCGTTGTTTACCTTTCGGCCACTGGTCACTGCATTACTCTCCATCGGGTATTTGCGTTGCGCACTGTGTCTGCGATTTTTTGGTCGAAACCTGGCCGGCTTGGCGCCAGATTTTTTGACTTTGCGCATACGTGAACCAAAGTGGACAACACGCATAGCTGAGAATTCAATGGAACCGAAAGACCAAAGGTATATTATGCGGCGCGAGACAATCGTAAATGCCTCAACAGCGCAAACAAACAATATGAACGGATGTTTTGGCAATCGTTGTGGACATTTGTTTGCAAAGAGCCGTTTTGATCAAATCAGTTAAGAAAGTGCTAAACGCTGATTCGAGTCATGAAACAGAAATACAAAAGAATTCCCAAGCCGTTTTAGACTATTTAAATTGGCGGCGACTCAACAAGTTTGCAAGGTTTAAATGCAAGTGCTAATCGTTTGCGCGACCCCAATGGAATTTGGGCCAATGCGTGACCGAAACTCAACACCTTTTGTTGATTCAAACAAATGACCATGCTTGTTGATTCTTAAACGATTGTTTAAATGAATGCGTGAGCAATTGAGGAAAACTTAGTAGGACAAAGCCAAAATCAAATTTCATGCAACTCGAATAAACTTTTCAAGTCCGCAAAGAAACGCATTAAAGGTAAAATCAATTCAGAAACATTAAATGCACTAGCGACCGTAACCAAAACTCACCAACACGCGCACACAACTAATTTTGCATGAAGGCAAAACGTTTTCCGCTGGCAACTCGACTATGAGGTGCCCATATTATTAATTCGTGGGGTTGCGCACAGCTACCTTTGCGGCGGTCTCAACACCACATTCCACGGATTACAAAACGTTGGACGAAATTAGTCGTTAAATTGTGCTGAATTTTGGTGGCTAATGAGAGTCTCGCGCTTCATTTCCCTGGCAACAACCGCAAATCCGAGCGTGCGCGATCCCACTATTGGCACACGAATCGAGTTACACTTACTCGAGTGGTATTTAGCCAGGAGGCCGCGCAAACCTCAAATTTATGCCATGTGATAGAGGTGGACCGACAAAAGCATAGATTAGCGGTTACGCACGCCACAAATCCAGCCAATTTACTCTTTGAATGAACAGTATAATGACCAGTGCTGCTTTGCGCAGAAAAGTTGTACTAACCGAGACAGCAATTTGACAAAATAATTTATTAACAAATGCAAAAATACTCAAACGCTCGTTAAGTGAATCAATTAAAAGATATGTTGTTGTAGTTGTTGATGTGCAAACAGCGAGGTTAAAGTTCGGAGTGGCTGGTAACTTTATCTTCCAAATAAGCTTCAAGTTTTTTCAGCTTGCGTTGCAGTTTGTCTTGGTATTCACGCATCTTCAAAGAATCTTCATCTGCTCCGTCATGACCCATAGATTTTAAGTTGTGTTCGTGTTCAGTCAAGTGCTCATTGTGATAGTTCATTTTGTCCCAGTGTCGATCCAAATGTTTGAGTTCTGATTTGATGACATCCAATTCGTTGGGGATGAGACGTTTGCTTTGACGTGCCTAAAAGAGTATAGCTTTTATTGATTTGCAAACTTAATAAGTCTCACCTTGTCCCAAAGTTGCCGGACTTTCGAGTTTTTAAATGGATTTTCTTGGATTTCGTCAATGCGAGTTCGCAAACGCTCAAACGTGTCTTCAATTTCTTGATTCAATTCTTTAACTCGTACAGATGTATCTTCATGCTCGTCGTGTGAATGAACGTGGTTGTCACTAGTTTGTTTGTGATGTGCAAGCAATTCCGCATAGTCATGACAGCGATTGTCTTGTTGAATAAGTTGGCGATGAAGTGCTTCCAATTCTTCGTTGAGGATATCAGTTGAGTCTTTGATTGAGTCCCACAATGCAACAACGCGTTTGTCAGAAAACTGCGTGTCCAGTTTATTGTCTGAAGATTCTTGTTTGATCTCCACTTTCCCTTCATCTTTCTTGTACTTCTAAAATTGATAGCAGTAGTGTTGAAAAAGCTTTAAGGACCAACCATTTTGAACGCATGGATAGTTTCTTCAAGATCGTAGCGTTTGAGCATAGTTTCCAACTTTCTGTCAATTTCGGCCAAATTTTTAGCTTGTTTGTGATGTTCTCCGTCTTGCTTCACAGTTAAGTAAAGAATATCGAAGTTTGCTAAGTCTTTCTGTAACTTCGTAATAACGTTTTGATCTTTGATGTGATGTACCGCTTTGGACCAAACTAAAAACAATTTGAGAAATATTTAGAAGATGACTAATAAAGAATTACCGAAGTTGACCTTTTCCATTCTAAATTTCGGGTCAAATTTTGCTTCACAGGATAGAAGTAATACATTTGTTAGGAGAAAAAGAAGCGCCTTCATAACCAACAATTAAGTGATAATTAATGCAGGTGCGCAAAATAGCTGATTTATCAAGAGTGGCCGATTGCTTGGCTTTCCGTTTCACGTGGCTACTTACCGTTCGGTCAGCTCTTAAATTGAGTTTGCTCTTTTGTTATAAAGATATGCTTCGAACTATTTTGACTCAAGTCAATCGTTAAAGTGTTAAACAAGTTGAGTTTAAAAGCAAGAATTTGCACTCTTCGCTTTATACAGTAAGAACGAACAAGTTTGAATTTTACAACTTCACAATTTTTGTTTTGAAGGTAAAAGCAATAACTAGCTTTCAATTTTCCCATAAGGTTACATAATCAACCATAAAACTACAATGTCCAGTACTTAATGTTTACGCCCAATTAATTTCACACCGTGTCCTTGACAGAAAACGCTCGTTTTTTGAACAGAAAACATGGAAGGGCATACAAAATGGCCGACTCATGTCAGCTGTTGTTTGTGGGAGACTTGTTGAAAATACGGGTGTCGCAAGTGGCGATTTTTTGGACTAAAGTTAAAAGTTTAGCCCGAGCCATTCACTTCATGCGACACAAGCACAAGCGAAACAATGGATGTGAGTGCTGATAAGTTTAAACTAATTATTCACACTTTCTGTTGTAGGTGTTAGGCTGGAGCGTCGGGGAGTTGCTGATCAAAGGGAGCGCGGCCTTCTTGATCGTGGTTTCGTTCAGCTTAATTCTAATCGTCGTCGCGAACATCCTCTACCAGAGTCTCACATCACAAATCAACATGCGTACAACGGTAAATCTTTATCCAAATGTGATTTTACAAAAATGCTCACAACTCAAGTTGATAAGCTTCTCTCCTGTTTGGGAGGACTCAAATCAAATTAGCCGGAAATGATTATCAAAAGTGTGACGTGTCCGCTCAGTTGTGTTTGTATACGGAACAGCGAGTTGTCCACAAAATTCTGTCAATAAAAGTACCGCCGTCTATGCGTCACACATTTGCAACCACTTTAAAATTCTTATTTAGAAGCGTCAATGAGCATGGAGAACGTAAACTACCTTCCAAGAATGGAAATCACTGTGTTAGCTCCCGACGCCGAACTGACGGAGCCAATTGAAGGTACGTTTTTTGAGCCTTTCTTATCAAGCCGCAGACGCTCGAACAATTAGTGTTTTGCCACTTATTTCTCAGTCCTCCGTTTTAATCACTCGCTGACGTTGATCTAATTGCGTTTTTTGGGTATTGTCACCAACAAACGTCCACCCTCACCTCGAGAAACGCTTAAGGTGTATTTGAGGGGAACGGCCCGCTCCTGTCTTTCATTATTTCGCCGAAGCGCTTTGTGATAAAGGGAACAAGTCGACTTATGACGTACCAAAGAGGACTAAGAACGGCGAGAATTCAGTGCGTATTGCAGCTTAATCGCAAACTTGTGATTCTTTCCCAGAGACAGGTCTAAAAATTCGAGTTTTTTTTGGTGTTTTGCATTCGCACTTTTATCACAAACTTCCAGGGCCGATTTCTAGTATTAAACTCTTGAACACGCTTCTCCGCTTGCTGATATTTCTGTAGATTCTCTAAAAGGGTCATTATTATTGATTGCATGCGGGCGATTTCCACGAATTTTTTGTGCTTTTCATTCATTATTCACCGTGGAGCAGGGAATGGCCGCATAGCATTTTGCTTTAAATGTCGCGAGTGGTCGGTCACTTGTTCGGGCTGAGAATGCGCATTGATCACAATCAAAAATTGCATTCCTAGAACTAACCCCAAATTTTAGTTGCCATAATGGAAGATTTGCAACGACGCATGAGAAGCTGTGAAGTTTCCAAAAAGTGAGTACTTTACTGATTAATTAACTCTTCAATCTACATTGTTTAGAAGTCCGCCAAGCAAGAAGCGTCGTTTCAACCCAAAGCACTTGAAAACCATTCCGTCGGCCGTCTATCGTGCTATTCGTGGATTTGTAAAGAATTCCAAGCAGTCGTCGATTTCAAAAGACAAAGCTACTAATTTGTCAGCAATTAACTCCGACTCTCCCACTAACATTCCATCTCCAGCAGAAGGTTAGTCTTTAAAGTCGAGACTTTGCATTGTTGTTGATTTAGTCGTTATTGACCGCTCCAATGCAATTATGTGTCCTGGTCTAAAGGACGCAGTTAGTTTCCCTTTTTACTTCGGACCAATAGATCGGCATGATGCGGCTAAATTGTTAGATGGAATGGAGCACGGCTCGTTTCTACTGCGAGATTCTTCTCATAACGATTTTCGCTTTTCCGTCAGGTTGATCGAATTAGATTTAATTTGAATTAACGCAATTATTTCAGCTTCCGGGTATCGGATGCCACTGTGCACGCAAGAATATGCTACAACAAGGGAAAGTACACCTTTAAGATGGATGACTCAATGCGTTTTTCTTCAACTGATCTTCAAAGCTTCTTGGAGCATTATAATTACACAAATCGTCACATCTTTGACGAGCCTTATCTGCTGAAGGCCAAAAACCGTACTCAACCTTTTTCACTACAGTCGTTGTGCACCGCAACAATCGTGTCAAGATGTACGCCAAACGGTCTTCAAACATTGCCAATCCCCGAATCAATGAAAGCTAATCTTGCTGCCGGGTTTTCAGCTGCTTAAACGTTTTGTAAGTGTTTGGCGATCAGTGACGTTGAATTAAGCTGTTCGAAGTTTCGATTGTATTTATCCGATTGCCTTTGTTAATCTCATATTCCGGCTTTATTTATATCGTTTGTTGTTTACCGGTATTTATTTGTACGTGCATTTTAATATAAACTGTTTACTGACAAACTTCTATCTATCGTGACAGGTTTAGATCGCAACATATTTGTTCCAACTCAGTTTGCTCTCAACTTCTATTTCCAGAATAAACATGCTGAAAGAGACTATTCAAATTTGTGATCCGATTGAACCGCTTGTCTCTATCTTGTATGATAAGGATATTGACGCGCTGCTGACCTGCACTTACTCGAAGAACACACAAGAACGAAGCGGACAAATAAGAATACTTGACAAGCTGACATTAAACGATGTGTTTTCTCTGCGACTGAGCTCGGCTGCATTTCATTTGGACTATCAACAGCATGCAGATCTTTATGTTACCGGCCTCGGAGATGGACAAATTGCTTTATTCAACGCTAAGACTCGCCAACTTCAGGTAGATCAGCCTAAACCGTTTGCTGGTCAAATGATTACAGATGCCCAAGTGAGCAAAGATCTTCGTCAGGTTGTCTTTAGTGACAAATCAAGTGCATTACGTGTTTATGAACGGGAGAACTCTACGGTTGTTTTTGATCAGCCAAAAGCTCATGCTTTGTGTGGTCAATCAGTAGATGCATGGTGCTGCTCATTTCTCGATACTCCTAATTTGGTTGCAAGTGGCGGTGACGACAACCTGTTGAAGATTTGGGATATGCGGGAACATGAAAAGTCGACCGCTGCAAATTAATAAAAGTCATTCTGGCGGCGTGGTCAGAATTCGAATTGCTTCAAATGAACAACTATGTACAGGATCTTATGATGAACACCTTCGGTTGTTTGACTTAAGACAGATGAACAAGCCTGTTTCAAGCATAAAGGTTTGGTTTTGTATGTTCTTTCAAACCAATGAAATAGTTTTAGTTTGACGGAGGCGTTTGGGACTTCGAGTTTGACGAAGAGCATCAACGGATTTTAGTTGCAAACATGTACAGTGGATTGGCAATTGTTGACTCAAAATCATTGGAAATCATCTATGCCCACCAAATTCCCGATCAATTGATTTATGGAGTAACCGCAACTAGCACACCTTCTTCAATTTATTGCTGTTCATTTACAAGTGGATCTGCCTGGCGGTTTGATATTGAAGCATAGTTTTTAAAATACTTGTTGTTGAATATTGTTGTTGAATATAATTTATTTGAGAGAACAAACGATATGTGTTAATTTAACGAGAGGTATAAACAACTAATAATTATTGCTGACCAAACTGGAGTTAAGCTCTTAACGTCTGAAATCCGTCGATGGGTCTTTTTTTGTCGAATTTCTGTGATTCTTTTGGCCGTTGATTGAACATCAATCGTTCTAAGACTTCTTGAGGCGGACCTCCATTGCATCGTTCACGAGAACAGACACATAACAAACTCGACGACTAAATTTGAAGATCAATGCTTGCTTAAGTACAATTTAAAACTTACAAATGTGTTTGGAGGGGCTGGAGGTGAAGCATTTGCTCGTTTGACGCGTTTTGCTCTATGCAACGTTTGATTTTCTGTACTTGAAGGTGGTCTCGGTGCTGGCGGGCCAACTAAGCGATTGAAAACTTATTTACTTATTCAAAAAGCAGCATAGTTATGACAGTGAAAGTAATTGTTTTTAAAAGTTCGTTTAATCAATTTGGTTTTAGATTCAGATGATTTCGTCGACTAGTTCAGTGAGTGTTATTTGTTGAATAAATTCTATCAAAATTGAGCGTTGTTTTTGCGAGTCGTGTTTTAAAGACTTGTTTCTAGTTATGTTATTTACAATAATGTTAGATTATAGAAAGTATGGTTAGAGTTAACTTTCATATCTATGCTGCTTGTTGGATAAGTAAAGTTTTCAGTTACTCAATTCGCCCGGTGGGCCGACATCTACATCATTTTCAACTTTAATCGAATCGGAGAAATGCAAATGATCATTTGAAGTGTCAATATTTTGGCACATAGCAGAGCCGGGGAAAAATAATAAATATTGATAGATTGGAGTGCCGGGACTCTAAATGTTTAAATGTAAAGAGGCAATGATTATAAAACTTACTGTGCAAAACTTTCTAACACTTTGTCTTCCAAATTTGGAAATATAAGTCATCATTGTGCAGCTTTCAATGCCCGGCTCGCATGTTTCGACTGAATCAATACATTCGTCCGTGTCACTGTTTTCCATGTTACAAGTGAAGCATTCAAATCCAATAATTGCGGGCAGCGTTGACGTAAATAAAAGCACAAGAAGAGGTATTCTTTGATTCATTTTCTGCAATTTGAGACTTAGCAAAGAGGAAGTGAAACAAATTGGCTAATTAGGGATTAAGGTAAAAACGAATTGGGTGGTCGTTTGCGCGGAACAACGACTAATTAAAACAACTTAGTTGACTCGCTGTAAGATCTGCAAACAAACAAAATGCGTTGCTATTTAAACTGTTTTGGTTTGTAACCAAACTCATCACCAAAAGCGGATCATCCGAAGAAAAAACAATTGAGAACAGTGGATTTCCGTGAAGATCCAGCAGTTTCCTTTTCATAATTCCGCCGATGAGGAGACTGTTGACCATGACCCGAATTTTCAGGAACACCGGCGCTTCGGTGAGCGAACACAGTCAATTTCAAGTGTGGATTCATAAAATGCGGCGGACCAGCGACGCTGTCAAAGGATTTTATTGGAGCGTTTAAACAAACACAACGTTTGTATAAAGCTAAAAAATAACTGCTTAAGTTGCGAACGTGCAGGCTCCTAATCGCATCAATCATGTGCTAGTTCCAAAACGTGTAAATAAAAACAAACTCGAAAATCAAAACACGTGAACAAGGAAGCAGGCAGTTAGCAACAGCTGGATACCAGTAACTTTCTAACCAAAAAACTCAACAAATTAGAGAAATGAGCGCCAGCTCAAATTGCTTAAGGGAGAATCCGGAGCGGTAAGTGGTTTTTGAGCAGGTAGTGGATGCAAAAACGGAAATCTCATTAAACAGTCCTCCCTTCACCCAAATGATCTACTCTTTTGGTGTTGATCGCGGATAAATACAAAGCGCTGATCCATGCAAAAAACGATCTCATCTTCGCCGCCGCTCAGACTGCTGAATCGTTTGCGGGCACAAGTTTAGTCTTATTTAAGTAGTGAAAGTACAAAACAACGTTGTGTGTGAATTGTTATCACTCAAATGTTAATACATCTGCAATTTGTTGAAAACTTGATTACACTTTGGAGCGGCGTTTAAATGTTACTTAAACTTCGAGTCTTGACCGAAAAAGCCTTTTATGCTGACCACACTCGAATATTTTTTGGTTGAATGACTTGCATTGAGTCGGCAAAAACTTTAGAAGCTGCATAAATTGTTTCGCCTTTTTTCGTTTTCGTTTCAACTTTTTAAAGTGCGTTTGAATAATTTGAGTAAATTTTAGAATCATCAACAAAAATGAGTCAAAAGAAGCTTGTGGACAACAAAACAGTAATTGCTACTAAAAACAGCAAATCTCCTACACCGAAGCCAGTCCCCAACAATGGCAAGAAATCAGTCGAACCTCCAAAGAAGCCTGTAGTGGTGCCAACTAAAAAGCAAGTTGAACCTTCAAAGAAACAAGTTGAGCTTCCAAAAAAGTCAACTGAATCTTCGAAGAAGTCAAATGAAGCGACGCCAAAGAATTCGACTGTTGTAGACAAACGACCACCAAGCAGCAAATCACCAGTACCGTCAAAGAAAACAAAAGAGGGCAAAGCCGACAACAATTTAAAGCCTGATCCAAAATCGGAGCAATCAGGAAAAGAAAGTGATTTAACTGATCAAGAAACTACACGACGTCCAAAGAAACAAATAAAGAAGCTGCGCAAACGAAAGCCCAAACCGAAGCCTGCAAAAGAGCAAAAGAAGATGCAAAATCCAGCATTGGAGCGAGAACGTTTAAGATTGGCAAGCAACTCTTTTATTCGCTTTTAAAAGTACAACTTTGTTTTAGCAACGACAAGAATTGAATGCAATGGAAAAGCGCTGGATGGTTAAGAAGGAAGCCGAATTCAACAAGAAACTCAACGAACTTACTAAAAGCAACACCGAGGTTTAAAGTCACACTTAATTAAGCAAACTGTTTGATTTAGATGAAAAGCCTGGAAGAGCATTTGTTGAAAGAAAATGAGTTGATTAAAAACGATCGCAGCTTTAAAGAGCTGGAACTAGAGAAACTGTCCCAGTTTTGGACCATAACTCGCGAGCAACTAGAAGATCAAAAACATCAATCTATTGAAGTTGAAGCTCGTTTGCAACGTGTTAAGTCGGCACACATCGAGCAAATCTCTGTGAGTTCTTTGCCCCTCAGATTGGCTGAAATGTTCGGTAATCAAGCCTTCATAATCCTGTTTAGTTGCTACACAAACGAATCAGCATGTTGCAATTAAGCACGAAACTTGAACAAACTGCAAGTACGCAAACAGACCCATTTGGCGTGGATTCAGATTGTACTGGATATTCAAGCGTGATTATCCAAACAGGTAAGTCGATAAAAATGCTAATGGTTAATGTATTTTGCAGAGTCCGACTATGATCGTCAAAAAGTCAACGAGGTTCTTAAACAACACGACGAAGAGCTGGAAACATTTATTGCGGGTAACATAAACTCGAACAAATAAATGAATGCTTGCCATTATTTAGAAATCGAGAACGCAAAGATACAGGCGCAAAGTGATTACAAGTTCGCAGTAGTCCAAATGGAACAAGGGCTGAGGGAAGAACACGAAGAAGAGCTTCGTGAAATTAAAGAAGAAAAGGATCGACAGTTGGAGGAAATGGTCAGAATACAGGTAACGTGTATTTAGATTGACAATTAGTAAACTTAAATTAACAGAGTGAGCAATTGCAACTGATCGAAAACGACAAGATGCACATGAAAGCGGAGTTGTCTGGAGAAATTACAAACCAAAAAGTTAATTTGACATCAGTAAATTTATCAGTTTTAAATTTAGGTCGAGTTACAACAATACATGCACAATCTGGAACAAAAAGATTCCGAATGCAACGATCTCTTCGATCGACTGCAAGCCTCTGAAAAGCAAAATGAAGGCTTAACAGACAAATATCGTGCTTTGAATAATAAATTTGAAAAGAATGAAATCAGAGGCCAGATTTTAAAGGTCAGTCTAAGAAGCCAAGACATTTTAACTATAAATTTACATATAGAAAGACGCTAGAACAATTGGCGATCTTCGAAATCGCCTGGAGAAGATAGAAGAGATCAATGAAATCCTTTTGGGTGAATATAAAAAAGTAAGTCTTTAAATTGTCTGCTTTCTTCAATTGTTTAGTTTAGCTTGAACACGAACGCAATATGTTTGCCGAGCAAGTTTCTTATATTTTAAAGACTGGACTCGGCTCAAGCAGAAGTCAACAAGGCTCGGTTAGAGATGTATCTGTTCAAAACAAAGCTTACGAGATTGGAGAGCAATTGGACGAAATTCGGCGAAAATATAGGGCCATTTAGTGGCCTTTAATTAACTTTAACAAATTGTTTTAAATGACTGTAATTGCAATAAACGTTCTTGTCAATGCTCGACACGTTCAATAACTTATTTTTTGTGTGCGCAGACTGCGGTGTAAAAGCGAAGTTTCGCAAGCGTTGTTCGGCTTTGTTTGAGAATATTTTACTTCAACTAATTATTTATTTTAAAGGTTTTCTGTAATTATGGCCGAAACAAAAACCGAACCGTTATCTTTGGAAGAACTTCTTGCAAAGAAAAAAGCTCTAGAGGAAGAGGAAACAAAGGTTAGCTAGTTGATTTGATTCTTTAATAATTTCTTTATTTTTAGCCAAAATTCTTGTCCAGAGCTGAACGTGAAAAATTGGCAATCCAGCGTAGAGAAGCCGAAGTTGCACGTCAACAAGAGGAACGCAAAAAATTGGAAGAAACTCGAAAAAAGTTTGAAGAGCAAGCGGAGAAGAGTAAGCCTTCAATGCGCAAAACTAACATTTTCAACTTTTTAGCCAATCGTGACAAAGACCGACGTGACCGTGATAGAGACAGAGATCGTGATCGACGGCGCCGTTCAAGAAGCCGTTCGCCTCGTCGTCGTGACAGAAGCCGATCAAGAAGCAGAGATCGCAAACGTCGTGACAGAAGTCGAGAAAAGGATGGCAAGAGTGATAAAAGCAAAAAAGATGATGATTTGATTGTTGATCCACGTAAACAGCAAGAAGCAATCAAAAGTCGTTATTTGGGTAATTGCATTTATTCTGATTTATCAATAATTGTTTCAATTTAGGCGGTGCTCGTGAAAAGCGTAAACGTGGTCGTCGATTGCATGAACGCAAATTTGTCTTTGATTGGGATGCTACTGATGATACTTCTAGTGATTACAACAAACTCTATCAAGATCGTCATGAAATGCAATTTTTGGGTCGTGGTTCAATCGCTGGTGTCGACATTAATGCTCAAAAGAAAGAGAAGACTGGCTTTTACCAGAAGATTTTGGAACAACGTCGAACTGATGATGAAAAGAAGCAAGAAGAACAGCGGTATGTTACTTTAGAATTAATGCTTAAAACACTAGTTGTTTAGAATGCAAACACTCAAAACTCGTCAAAAGCAAGAAGAGTTTGATCATCGTCATTGGTCAAAGAAGAGTTTGGAAGAGATGCAAGAACGTGATTGGCGTATTTTCCGTGAAGATTACAACATTACTATCAAAGGTGGAAAAGTTCCGAAGCCTCTTCGTTCATGGGGTGAAGGTAAGGGTTTGATATATGTTGATCACAGATTTTGGGACAAAAATTGGCTTATTCGACAGAGCTCGTCCAAAATATTGGTTAAATTATTTTCAAACGTGGTGGCAATAATCTGTAAATGAGTTCTAGATACTCATTGTTTATTTCAAGACTGGCTCAAAATTGAAGCTAAAGGCTTATTTCTAGCAACTAAAAATTCGAAAAACTGAATTAAGAAGATATAATTTATTCAATAACTGTACCAAAATATGTGATCAGCTTGTATTAAAATTTTAACTTTTAGCCAATTTGCCGAAAGAGGTTCACGATGTCATTTTGAAAGTTGGTTACAAGTAAGTGAAAGTTTTATTAGCTGAAATAGCTTGCATTTTTAGAGAGCCAACTCCTATTCAGCGTCAGGCTATTCCGATTGGACTTCAGAACAGAGACATTATCGGTGTTGCGGAAACTGGTTCCGGCAAAACTGCTGCATTTTTGATTCCACTTTTGGTTTGGATTACAACTGTTTCAAAGAAGCAAACAGGTGAAGAATTGGAAACTGGACCTTTTGCTGTGATTCTTGCGCCCACTCGTGAATTGGCACAACAAATTGAAGAGGAGACTAAAAAGTTCGGTGATTTGTTGAACATTCGTACTGTATCAGTTATTGGTGGAGCGTCTCGTGAAGATCAAGGCATGCGTATGCGTTTGGGTGTTGATGTAAGTGCTTACGGGAGATGTTCATTAATAAATCTCAATTTAGGTCATTATTGCTACACCTGGTCGTTTGGTCGATGTTTTGGAAAATCGTTACATTTCACTGGATCAATGTTCTTATTTAATTATGGATGAAGCAGACAGAATGGTAAGTTTCAAATTTTTAGCCAATAGTCACAACCATTTTAGCTTGACATGGGTTTTGAACCGGACGTTAATCGAATTCTCGAGTTTATTCCAGTCACTAATTTGAAGCCGGACACAGATATTGCAGAAGATGAGCAAGCAATGACTGCAAATTTCTTCAAAAAGAACAAGTATCGTCAGGTATGTGGAGGTTTTTCAATTAATTTCAATCAATTGTGAAATTTAGACTGTTATGTTCACGGCTACTATGAGTCCGCAAATTGAGCGTTTAGCTCGTCAATATCTTCGCAGGCCAGCAGTTGTTTATATTGGTTCTGTTGGCCGTCCAACTGAGCGCATTGAACAAACTGTCTTCATGATCTCAGAGGAGCAGAAACGCAAGAAGTTGATCGAAGTTTTGGAGTCTCATTTGCGTGAACACAAACCGCCTATTATCATTTTTGTGAACCAGAAGAAGGGTGCTGACTTGCTTGGCAAAGGTCTTACTAAATTGGGTTTCAATCCATGTATTTTGCACGGCGGCAAAGGTCAAGATGCGCGTGAGTTTGCGCTTCAAGCACTCAAGGACGGGTCCAAAGACATCTTGGTTTGCACTGATGTTGCTGGCAGAGGTATTGATGTAAAAGATGTTAGTCTCGTACTTAACTACGATATGGCAAAATCTGTTGATGACTTTGTTCATAGGTACGTGAAACTTATTTTCGGCGAACTTGTTTGTAATTATTCCATTTTCAGAGTTGGTCGTACTGGTCGTCAAGGAAAATCTGGACGTGCAATTACTTTCTTCACGAACGATGATGCCCCGTTGGCTGCTGATCTTGTTAAGTCTTTGGAAAGTTCTAGCCAGCGCGTGCCAGCTGAACTTCATACACTTGCAAAGAACTCTGCAAACCAATAAGACTACTGTGAATTTGATATTGTTATTTCAAGTGTCTGATAATAAATTAAATCATTGTTCTGAAAGTGGGCTTTTGTTTGATGTTTGAAAGTATTGTAATTAGACGCAATAGAAATTCGCTGATTTTATAACAAATTTACAATTGTTGCACATTTATTTGAATTGCACAGACGATTTGCTTTTATAAGTTTGCGTTGAGAACGTCTTTTGTGTTTTAATCGAATTGCCACTTGCTTGTCTGTCTGGTTGGCGTGTTGTAATCAAAGACTAGCGCTTTCGACTTGGGCAAAAATATAGATAAATTAATAGGGTTGTTGTTATGGCTGTTTTGCTTTGCGTGTGCTGATGAATTGAAGAGCAGCCAAACAAGCAAGAAGTTCAATGCGGCTGGTTAGTGTGTAGCTGTGGAAGCGCCTTTATTAATTCTCTTCTGTTTGTGCCCGGCTTTATAACCGTCTCATGTAGGTTTTCACGACTTAATTCAGCCCTCAAGACACCAGGTCGTAAGTTGGCGAGGAAGTCAGCTGTGTCGCCAACGCTCCTCCAACAGACCAAGGGCGAATATTTCAAGCATTGAAATGAAGAGAGCACCTGGGAGAGTGCAAACTCCGATGAACAACGAATGTCATTCAAGCGCTCGTTCCAGCGCCGGCATGTTCAATTGGAGACTTGTGCTCTCTTGTGAAAGAAAATCAAGCCGTCGTTGATCGGCTGCCAACCCCCGGCATTTAATTGATTTTGGGACCATGGACTGGCTTGATTTCCGAGGACCGAGTTGCGCTTTTGTAAGTCGAGAGATTCAGCTTAATTTGGATTTGAAAGCGATTCGGGTTTGTGCTCGACTTCGGCGTTTGTTAGTTCAGCCTGCTCTCCAACGAGCAGCAGTAGCGCCACAACAACGACGCATCGCAAACTAAACAAGCACATAAGCGGCGGCAAGCATTGTTTTATTCGTCGTTTGCTGCTTGATGAGAGGAGCAACAATACATCGAACTGAAAGTCTTCTTCCCTCTAGCTTCGCATTATCTCTTCGACGGCGCGCTGTTGAATTGTCAGGATGCTGTTGACACTGATGGTAAACCATATTTGCATTAGACTGCGACCGGTGTTATGTGGACCCAACGGCTGGCTACAAATCTCCAAAGCAATAATTTCATACGGCCACAACACAAATCCGGCCAGCACGAGCACACAAGCTTTCATTTCATTTATGCAATACCTGCCTTCGTCTCTTAATTCGTCCTTGTTGGACACACCGCCACACCTGAATAATTAACTTTATTTAAGACTTGGGCAGACCCTAAAAGGCCGTTTCAAAGTTGGCTTCAAGCACTCTGTCTCGTGTCCTTTGCGGCAACCGGTTCACAGGTGTTAGTTTGAGTTAGAAACTTAATGAGTTTTGGTAGGACTGTTAGAATTTGCGCCTCTCGCTTGCCTACTGTATTGGCCCAACGCTTGGGAGAAGTAGTCCGATGCGTATTGCGTGACTTGCATATTTTGCACTAAATTAACGGCTCCTAATTAAACGAGTTTAGTTGCTCAAATGCCCATCGATCTTGCATCAGGTTTAAAGAACGGGCATATAAAATCGAACAAGCACGAGGACTCCGTGGAAAACGAGTCGGTCAGAGATGAAACAGACAGCAATCAGTTTCTGGCAACTGATGATTTGATCCGAGACTTGATTGAGGCAGTTCGCGAGGAAGAGGTTCTGTACAAGCCTGGGCACAAACACTTTCGGCACGTAAGTAGCTTTAACTGATGTCAAAACATTGCAACGAATTTTAGTTGATCAAGAAGCACGAGGCCTATGTGAATGTTGCAAATTTGCTGAGGAATCAAGGCTACAACGATGTAACTGCAGAGCGTGTTAAGCAAAAATGGAACACAATTAAGTCGATCTACTGGCGGCACAAAGCAACTTGTAAAAATCCCTGTAACCCGAAAGAGTCTACTTTCATCTTTTGTCAAGACCTTCAGTTTTTATCGGAATTCGAGTTTCGAGTAAGTTCTCTCGTCTTTTCTTAATAACGAAAACTAAAACTTTCAGTTCTACCGCAATCGAAAGTCTGCCGGCGAAAAATTGGCAGAGAAACTGCACAAAGTTGGCAATGCAACAGCAATTGTGTCGAACGAGATTACCGACGAAAGTATGAATCAACTGTTCGAGCTTCTTGGTTCAATTCCCTCCAAAATGGAAAACAATCATGTTCAAAACGACACATCAGAAAACTCAAATCACAGCGACATCCAATCAATACATGACTTCCGGCTTGAGCCCACTTCATCTGAAATCATCTTAAACAACACGTTAAAAGTGAGCTAGTTTTGAAGTGCCATTTTAATTATTGTTTAGCGGCCCATGAATTCGTCGTTTGAAGACGAGGTCCAAGCAAAAAAGCTACAGAAGCTTGATCTGGAACTTGAGGTAATTCTAACCGACAATCACTGTAAACATAAACCTTTTCAGCATCAACGTTTTGCCAATCAGGAAGCAGAGCAAAGAGCAAGAGCAGCACGCTTAGAGGCTGACTTGCTTGAAGTTCGTTTACAACAAGAAAAGGCCAAACTCAAACAACTCAATTAGGACTTTCAATAATTGTTTTCTTTTCCTACAGTGTTTTAAATCCAAATCAATCTACTTCCATTCTAATCTTTCATAGCTAAAGTTTTTCACAATTCTTTTGCCTCATCATCAAACATTTCTGTTGTCCACCAATGAATATCAAGGCTTTGTGCAAAGAAGAGAGTACGAGTCACTTTTAAACATTTCATTCATTTGTTTTGCTGCATTGGCTCAATGAATAAACGGTACCAATTCTTGTGAACTATGTTGCCATTCTGGTGACTCTTGAGTTACGCTTCGAATTATGCACAAAAGTGATCGTGCACTGAGTGCGCAAGTTTTGTAATTCGAACAGCAGGACACTCAAGAGTCTGAAGAATTATAATTCAGTTCCGTGGAATTTGAAGTTTGGAGTATGTATTAGTTTGAGCAGAGGCGTTAAAGGTCGGACTTTTTATATAAAAGTCCAATGAACATGCTGATTTAAGTTTTGAGGTTGTGCTTTTTAGTTGAAACGTTCCCTTATTTTAAAAATGTCTTCAAACATCAAAAACAAAAGCACTTTATTTAACAAGCTTGCGTTTTAATCATTTGATGTATTTTGGTCAAAAAATGTATGCAAACAATACTTTCAAACGTTATTTGTAAAAAGCTTGCGTTTTAATCACTTTTTGTATCTTGTTTTGTCAAGTCAATTCAATAAACTCGTTAACAACTTATAATTAGTATTCTTTGTGCAGACAGCTGAGACGCTCACGACGTTCAAGAGGTAACAGAAACAAACACGCGTGCTCCATCGATTTCTGCCGGGCATTTCTATTTGGATGTTTGTTCGTTGGTGAGCGCTTTGGTGCGCAACGCAAGAAGATCTAAAATAGCAGCGACTCGTCTACGTTTTTTACTTGTTTTTTCGACGGGATTTCATACAAAATCTGCGCCGATAAAGTGGACTTTTGGTTGTATTTTGAAAGTAAATTATTGCAAAAACCTTAACATTGTGTTTTGATAGAAACTTTCTAATCAGAAAGTCAAATGCTGCAAAGAAAACTAATTGGAATTTTTGATTTCCATGCGCCAATAAAATGTCCGTGCAAAAGCTGGGCCTCTAAGTCTTTTGTTGCTGGCGTTTGGTGGGATGTTGAGTGCGCGTGTCGGCTGGCTACTTCTTCTTGGCCTCCACATTTTTGCCCTCTGGTCGTCTCGCGTTATTTAGGTTTTGGAGAATGGTTTCCGTCCACAAACCCAACGTCATGCGTTTTTCATCATTGTTTATTGACGCAATGAGCTGTATCGACGCCCCTGAATTTTTCAATTGTTTTAATTGATGCATGTTTTTACTTTTGTTGTTGTTTCGATTACAAAGTGTCAAGTTTATTCAGAGCGTTTACGATTGAAGTTACTCATTTTCGTTGATTTCAAAAAGTGTTTTCATTCATTTTGTGTGTCTCTTTGACCAATTCGCAATTTTCTCTTTGGTTAATTGCGCTGTTTCGATGTGCGTGTTTGGTCAATTTCAATGCGTAAAATTTGATGAAAACCGCTTGTTTGCTAAACTTTGTCTGCTCAATTTTAAACAATGATTTTCAGGGTTGATGAACTAAGCTTTCACTTTCTACTTTTGATAAAATGTCTTCAAGAGATCCAATTGCTAGATATTTAACACAACTAAAGCCCAACACGCGGCTGTTTTTTGTAATCGGTGGCGCAGTTTTAATTCATTTATCGCTTGGCACTTATCACACATTCGGTGAGTTTACTTGTTTAAACAGAAAATAACTCTTGCTTTAGGAAATATGCTCCCTTATATTACGTCTTACATGCGGAATTACAGCGATCCTACAATTACTTTAGAAAAGCTAGTTTGGATTCCAACGTTCCAGGTATTGTTTGTTTGACATTTGTTTAAACACACTTTACAATCACTTAAAATGTTTCTTCAGGGCTGTTTTCCATTTGCAATGGTCATAGGCGGATATTTATCGAATAAAATTGGACCAAGACCTGCTGCAGCTTTTGGATGCTTTTTAATGTCGTCTGGAGTTTTCTTCTCCGCGTGGACAATCAAGCATTCATTTTGGGGATTCTTATTCACTTATGGTTTAATGTTCGGACTTGGTCAAGCGATAGCTTACGTTATAACTGTTTCGTGTGTTATTAATTGGGCCCCTCAAATGGTTGGACTGGGTGAGTTTTCAAGGCCTTAAAAAGTTGATTTTTCGAGTTTTAGGGTCGGGGATCGTAGCTGCCGGATTTGGGATCAGCGCTTCGATATTTGCTCCAATACAAACTTACTTAATCAATCACGAGAACTTTGCTTCAACTAAAGACGGGTATTTCACTAATCGTGAGCTTCTTGAACGGGTGCCATCAACTTTTGTGGAGTTGTCGTTTGCATACTTTATTATGCAAGTCATCGGTCTGATTGTTATTTGCGATCCGCCGGCGGATGTGAGTTTGTTTTGAATGCTTAACCTTAAATGTCCATGCATTTTAAGTTAAAATCCTCAAATGTCCGGTCCTATTCTGTTTTTATATGTACATGATTTAGTTTGTGCGTAAGCACCTCAGCAATTCAGCTCTAATCGATATGAGCTGGTTGTCGAAGAAACGAAGTCAATACATGGGCAGGAGTGGAGGACGTGTTTCATATGACAACTACGGCTACGCTCGTCTCCCAACTGACCGTGAAACAATTGAGATCGAAAGCCCTACAAAATCGAACGGGCTTGCGGTGAGTTTTGCTGCTTTTTAAGTTTCTTCTTTTTGCTTCGCTCTTTAATCAAAATCTGTTTAACTCAATTGACGTTGTTTTGTTTAGAGAAAGAACAGCTATTCGGGCGCTCATCTTGAATCCGAATCGTCCGATGAAGAATTGTCAGTGACAACTGAGCCGGCATCAATGTTGCCGTCAGAAATGCTGAAAACCACAACGTTTTACTGGTTATTTGCAGCCCTATTCTGTTGTTCATTCTATGGAAACTTCTTCTATAACCTGTACAAAACCTTCGGCGAAACATTCATTGAAGATGATTATTACTTGGCGTGGGCATTTAGCATTGGATCTTTTGCAAACGCACTAGCAAGAGTTGGTTGGGGACAATTAACTGACAAAATTGGATTTCAAGTATCGTTGGGCGTATCAACTAGTTGTGCAACCTTTCTTTTATTTACAATGCCGTTAACCGCTTACTTGGGCAGATTTGCGTATCTATTGTGGGTGCGTTCTTGAAAATGCTCTGTACAATTTGTTCAAACTGTATTTTCAGCTAACTTTAATTTTTATCTGCATGGCCGCAACTCACGCACTGTTCATAACAGCAGCCGTTCGTTGTTTTGGAACAAAATACAAAACAATCAATTACGGATGTTTAATTGTTTCAACGGTTTGTTTTGCGCCGTTTCAAATTAAAACTTTGCTGTTTAGACAATGAGTGGAGTTTTCTTAACAATCAGTTGTCAGTTCTTGCTGCAATCAATCGGATACAGCTGGGCCTTTATGCTGACTTCCGGATTTCCGTTAGCAGGTAATTGCCAAACTAAAACCTTTTCAATTAAATACTTGCAGCGTGTATGATGACACTGGCCATTCGATTCCGCGGAAACTTAATAGTATAATTGTGTAATAGTGTCTGTACGGGTACCATTAAAAGCATTAACTACTTAGCAACTATAAGCCAACGGCTCTTATAATTCTTTTGCCATTTACTCATTTTACGCGTTTGTTTGTTGAGTTTTGAATAAATATTTTGTTGGAGTTCTTTGCCTGAATGATGAATACTTTAAATATTTGATTACTTTTGTGCCTACGAGATAATGGAATTAGACTGCTGATTTAAAACAATTTCCATGCATGCATATTTAATTATAAAACACCGAGTGAACGAGAACTTGGTGCATTATTTGATTATTAAAACATGCAAACTGCTTGAATGCTTTCTTTTCTCGAGATAACTTTTTGCATTTTAAATGACACACGCCGACGATATTCACAAATTTCAATTTAAACGATGTTGAGCAATGCTGACCTGTTCTTGGGTAGTTGTCTAATTTTCTTCGCCTTCTTCGGCGGATTCGGTAATTTAAATATAATCTGGGCGACCTATAGGCGAAAAGAGCTTCAAAACAAATGCGGTAGGTCTTTGGATCAGCAAGCATTCAAATATTTGAACCTTCCAGGTTACTTGCTGTCAGTTCTTGCGTTCTGCGACTTTACTTGTTTGATGTTTGAATTGTACTCAGCAATTCGTTTATTGAGTGGGCATGCAAGCATGTCAAGAGTTAAATGCTACTGGACACAGTTTCCATATATTACTTTTTGCAACGTAGAAACTTACATGATTGTGGTTGTCTCATTCGACCGGCAGCTAGCAATTCAGTTTCCTTTGAAGTAAGTTCGTCAAACATAACAACTGAAGGCAAAAGCCGTTCTTTAGATATCACAAGTGGAGTTTGGAGCTTTATATGTTTCTTCTGATTGCACCCGGAGTGTGCTACGGCATATTTTTTGAAATTTTATCTTATTTGACACTTGATGATCCTATAGTTGATATGTGTAATCTGCCGTCCGGCATGAATGATCAAATAAGCGATATTTGGGCGCAGTTGTCTTCTTTACTTTGTGCATTGACGGTCTTAATGTACGTTGCAAATTTTGTAATCTTGCACAAATTCGGTAAGAGCTTTATTAGAAACCGAAGCACTTAAATCATTTAGGTCTTTTGCGTTTCAAAAACAAGAATCAACTGGATTACAATAAGCGAATCGTGAACACGCTAAGCATTAATGTAACATGCTTCTTTGTTTCGGCTGTTGGTTGCAATATTTCCATTTTAATTATTAAACATAATGATTCAAGCCCGGAGCTTGTTGACAATGTTCTGAAATTTGCCGTTATTCCGGGTAATGTTGTTATTCGAGTTTATTTAAACGATCTTCTTTAAAGGATTGGTCAGCTACTCTGCCAATTACTATATTTATTTTTGGCGATCATTTGATTATAAACGTGCATTCAAGGAACAACTGTTTATGATTTCTTCGGTTTTTGGTTGCAAGCCTATGTTTTTGTTCGTAACAAATAAAAAGGTAACAATTGTTTGAAAATAACTTAAACAAACCTAATATTTTTAGTCGAGTCAAACGGTCACGATGACAGTTGCCACAACTCAGGTTTTCAACACATTTAAAAGCGTCAGATAACCTTTTGTTTATTACTGCCACATTCGTTTGTCTAATAAAAACTTACCTCAAAAGTATGCAAATTAAAAAATCTTTGAAGTTTTCAACAACAAACAAAAACTCTTCATTGCAGCGAGATCTAGTTTTTCGAAAGGTCGTCTTTGAAGCATCATGGCAGCATCAGCAGACGTTCCGGAGATTTTGTCAAACGTTTGTGGCATTATCAGGCATGGGGGAAATTTAAAGTTTTAATTAACTTTTTTTTTAGTAACAACTACTTGATCACCGAGCTGGCTGATGATCCAATCAAGCGCGACTACGGAGTTTTTAATGCCTACTCATATGATCATCCAGAAATGGTGACTCAGATCTACATTGCAAGTCCGGAGGTGGCACAATGGCGTTGGCAACACTCTATGAACGCAACTCAAGTTGTTTTGGAAGCTGTTCGTGGTCGCTCAATGCATTTCCCAAAACTTGTGAAAGCTGGACGCATCAAACGCTTGGTTTTTGGTTCCGAGGGAGTTCAGGACGTAAGTCTTTGCAGTGGTTTATTTTTATACTGTTCTTTTAGTTGGAAAACGATCCCGAGTGCTACCGAACAATCTTGATCATTCAAAATCCGTTGCCTTATGCATTGGTTTCGTCAGTTATGGCTTTTTCACCAACTGGGTAATTTTTAAAAGTGTTTAATCTAAATTTACGCCTTTAGTGTATTACCGGTCGAGTTGGCTTTGCATTTTGGTTGGGGAATGGTTCGCGCACTTGGAGCCTTGCATCGTGCTGGATTTGTTCATCGTTTGGTTTCGCCACACAGTTTTTCCTACATAACGCCGCCGACCATAGACAACATAACTAATCGACTGATGATTACTGATCTTAGTCTTTGCATGCCGTGGCCACGCAAGTAAGTAATTGTTTTTGAATTTATAATTTTAACTGAGCGTTTTTAGGCCCCGAAGCAAGGTGCCGTTTGTTGGAACTATGAGATACAGTGCATTGAAAGTCCATGATTGTCGCGAGCAAGGCCCATCTACTGATATCCAGTCTGTCATTTTTGTTGTTGCTGAGATGATCTCAGGTCGCTTGCCATGGCGTTCAGTTATGAGTTTGCGTGTGATCCGTGAGCTCAAAGTTCTTTTCCCGCAAAGTCAGGAATTTCGCCGTTTGCCGAGAGAGATACGTGTACTTTACAAGTAAGCCTTTTGGGTCTTGTTGTCGAGTTAATTGATTTTTCAGAGATATGATGTTGACTCATGCGCAATCACAGCTGGACTACACTCAGATTCAGAACGCATTCAAGTCGGCATTGGAGAGACGCGATCGAACAGGAACATATGATTTGCCAAATTGGCTCTTCCAGCCTTGTGAGGAATGAAGTTGTGAATTTTTCATTTAGCGATAAATTTTTGCTCACCATTTTTTGTAATTTGTTCTTTGATCATATGTAGTTGCTAAATCACGGAGACTAAAATGTCTGCGATTTCTCACACTTTGCTGGTTAGAAATTTCATAATTTGTTCTTTGATCATCGCTTCCATTGAAACGTTTTTAGAACAACAAATTCAAGCAAATTAATGATTTCATTGAAAACAGAACGTCTGCAATTTGTCTGTGAAATTTTGTAAATGAACTCAATTGATCAGATCATTGCTTTTTCAAAAAACGCTAATCCCTATTTGTTGTCTTTGTAGTGTTTCCGTACTTTGATAAACTCGCCAATTGAACCTTTAAAACACATGATTTTCAGACTACTATTTTACATAAATTAACAGAAACTTTTATTGGAACTTGTTCACAGGCATTTTGCATGCACTTGTTTAAACTAGCAATTTTATATCTGCTAAGATGACGGAGAACGGAGAAGTTGATTTGGAGCGTTCTGCTACATTGCCACTGTCTTTGAATAAGCGATTTCTTGTCCAAAACACTCAAGCAATCTTACCGTTGCGGAACTTTTATCATGAGGTAAGTAGTGTTTGTTTGCGACACTCCATTCATCACAAAACAACCAAGAAAAGACTAAGTTTAATAGTGTTTATTCACACACAGTCAACAAAAATAAAAGGCACTTAGTTGGAGGGCATAATTAAAGATCAGATACTCCAAGCAATAACAGCTTTAAAGATCCACAACCGAGTTTTATCGAACAAATGCAAACTTTAGATGTCCTATTGATATGTTTTTTAGGTTCGAGCAATGCGCGATGTAGATAGCTTGTTTTATTCTATTGCTGTTCAATTGGATGTAAGATCTACGCAACTTGATGAAATTCTGAAAAGGTTGGCTGATTAATTGTTTTACATCAACAAACTTTTGCGTTTAGTTTGATAAACCAACTTGAGTTGCCAGTTGGAGAAAGTATTAATTATGCGGAAGTTCATAATTCATTGCTCGGATTCACAGATTGCGGAAATATGCAAGGTAGGCATAAATCTAATTTTAGGACTAATGGTTTGTTTAGTTCCATGCATCAGACAGCACATTCAAAGCATCGGCGTTAATATTGAAGACGCTGTTCATGATCAATGCTGGCTTGCTTTGCAGTACGTTTTTCAAAGTTGAACTGTTTAAGATTCCAGCAATGTTTAGTTGCCAATTGGACACAATTTTACGCCGACAAATCTGCATTGCTCGCTTGAGTTCGCCCATAAATTTTGGTCCTGAACTGGGTGATGTTCAGTTTGTGCTGCTTGTTTTGGGCTCTAATCATGAGGTAGCGGAAACGAACAATTAAATAATTTTGACACATCTTGCAGAGTGCCTTGAAGTCTTCCATTGAAACAGCTCGTACAATCGGCACATTGTTTGCCGATCCCACCGTTCGTAACAATCTTTTGGAAGCTAGGTCGGCTGCTGAAGTCAAAGAACATTTGCGCAATGCAGCACACGCTCAGCACGATCAACTTTTGAATGAAGCCGGAAAGCACTCGCTACTCAGTGATGCCGACGATAAAGTAAGCATTAAACAACTACTTAACTTTACAATTCAATTAAAGAGTTCATGGTACCCTGGACGTGGCATTTTTAAAGACTTTCGCCGACGACTTCAACACTACAAATCTGACTATATTGACGGACTTGCAAGCGGCCGTGATATTCAAAAAACAATCAGTTCGGCCGTGTTTCTTTATTTTTCAATCATTCCAACAGTCATGTAACGACTTTTAAACATTTCTGTTATTGAAAAACTGTGTTTAGCGCTCTTGGCATGCTCAATGATCAAAATACTGACGGAAAAATAAGTAAGACAGATTTAATTGTCTCATTCAAGAAAGATGTTTAGATGTGCGGAAAGTGATTTTAAGTCAATGGATTGGCGGCTTGATCTTCGGAATCTTTGGCGGACAACTATTCTTAGCAAGTTGACTGAATTGCTTTTAAGTTAAACCCCTCTTTAGATCATGCTGTCAACGGCACCAATTAGCATTTATATAGAAATTATTGAGCACATCTCCGAATCACAAGGCTACGACTTCTTTAAAATTTATACTACTGTTGGAGTCTGGTGCTCCGTTTTGTTGATTATTGCTGCTTTTACTGAACTGTCAAAAATAATGAAATATGCCAAAAGGTCGCTGGAAGAGCTTTTTGGCATGTTTATTTCGGTTGCATTGGTGATCAAAGCAATTACGGCGTGTGTCAACTCGTTGACAAGTTATAGACCAGGATGCTTGGCTAATGATTACAGTTTGAGTTTTTAGAAGTTAACTAACTAAGTTAACATTTAGTGCCTTTGGAATGTGAGCGCTCTGTTGGCTTGTTGTTTATTTTGTTGATGGTTGGAACTTTGTGGATTAGCTTGAAGCTCTACGGCTTTCGGAAAAGCCCATTCTTATCAAAAGCAAAACGTGAGATTCTTAGTGACTACGCCCTTCCACTTGGTGTTCTTATTATGGCTGTTGTCGGCGCTTGGATCTTTGAAGATGTCCCAAAAGAAATCTTCACATTTGATGCACAAGAATCTGTGCTGACCCTGTCAGCTTTTTGGGATCAATCTTTTGTTGCCCATGCCTTTTGTTTTGGTCTGAGCATTCCGCTTGCAATTTTATTCTTCGTCGATCAATTGATTGTTACAAACACAGTTGATAACACGCAAAACAATTTGAAAAAAGGCTCCGCAGCTAATTGGGACTTGTTAGTTGTTGGTCTAATGAATGCGCTGCTAAGTGTGCTCGGCCTTCCTTGGGTGAGTTAAATCCTCAAATCTTTTATTAAATACTATTATATAGATGCACGGTGCTCTACCTCAAGCTTTTCTCCACTTGCGAGCTTTGGCCGATGTTGAGGACAAATTGGTCAACGGCGTTGTTCAAGAAACGTAACTGTCAAGTTCATTTTACAAATCAGTTTTCATTTAGCGTCGTCAAAACCCGAGAAACTCGATGTGCGACCATAATTGCTCATGTCCTAATGATTCCAACTTATTTCTTCTTGTTGCCATTTTTACAGCTGATCCCAACCGCCGTTTTTCACGGTCTGTTTCTTTATCTTGCCTTCTCATCGACAGTTGGCAACGAATTTTGCATGCGTTTACTGCTATTCTTCACGGAACAACGCTCATATGCACCTACTCATTTCTTGCGTCGCGTCCCACAACGCACTGTTCATTTGTTCACTACTATTGAGCTCTTTCAATTAATTTTGTTGTGCGCCATAGGATTTAGTCCATGGCCTGTTCTTGAGTTAGTCTTTCCAGTTATTGTATTGTTGTTTCTGCCGTTCCGCTCTTGGATTTTGCCAAAATTCTTTAAACACAAAGATTTAGAAGCGTTAGATTCTGTTCATTGAAATGCTGTTAACTCTTGAATTAAGTTCGCTGAATAAATCAAATTTATGTATGCAAATAACGGTTAAACACATAAATTGAATACGTAAACGAATCGCATACGCATGAACTCATTCACATAGATTGGACACAAATTTACTAAAATCAACATTCGCATCCCATGTCTCACGACGAAATTCATTGCTATTGCGAATTTTAAAATCTGCTCTATTCTGGATTATACTTTAGTAAACGACTCGTTTCCTGCTTCACTTCCGTGCCAATCAACTTGAGACTGTTTAATTGTGGTTGTAGTTTTTAGGGCTCATACCATATTGTATCACAATGAAGCGCCGCCATGTTTCGTCCAGTGTTGTAATTCCCATCGAAACACGTTCGCGCAACGACATAATTTCAGATATTAAGAAGACTGAGAAAAAGGAAGATGTTGCTCGGTAAGTTCTTGGTAAAAAGTTCAAATAAGTGTGAATTGTTTAGAAACCAACGCATGCTCAACAACCTCTTGTTCGGCACTTTGGACAAGTTCCGCCGAGAAGTAAAAACGGCCACACCAGCCGCGAATGCTCAACAAAAGAAGCTGATGGAAATCGATGAGCGTTTGGAGAAGACAAAAGAGGAAGCTCGTGAGCGGATCTATCAAGAAAAACAAGAAATGTTTGCCAAACGACGCGAAGAAGAGGTTGAAGTCAAGAAGCAGCGAAGATTGAAAGCTATTGAGTTGGGCGTAAGTTCTTAAGTGTCTAAACCTTACCTAATTCTCGAATGTTTAGGCAAAAGACAAGGAAGAACACTTCCGACGTCTCCAACGCTTTATTCAAACTAGCGCCAAACCTCCCATCTTCTACTTACCTGTAAAGCACACTCCAGAAACCGAAGAACTTTTAGAACAATCATCAAAGAGCATTGAAGGTAATGAAATTGCTCTGCTTCTTTCTTAACCAACAAACAAGTTTTAGGCTTGATTGAAAAGCTTCGCGAAGACAGCGAAAAACAAATGAATGGTGGCGATTCGTCAGATGGCGAACCTCAATCTAATAGACTCGCATCCAGAGTTGTTACAGCAAATGACGACAACGAGGAAACGCCGCCAAAGGAACATGAAAACGAAAATGAGTCAAGTAAAGAAGACGGAGACGAGGACAAAGGTACGAATTTGCTTAAAAATTGAGCGACTTTCCCGGTCCAGTTTTCTGATCAATGTCTAAATTTTAAGCTGGGCCCGTTCTTTAAATAACATTTTGCATTTTTAGACGACTCGCCAAACGGCATTCATATCGAATATGAGTAAACAAGTCTAATTGTTTGCACGGTCTGATCTCACTTTTTTGCTATGCTCCGTATTAAGTTTTCTTGTTGCCCATAATTTTTAAATGTTGTCAAAATTGGAATAAAAACGGGAAAGTCTAGGTTGAAAACTATTTCACTCGTTTAATGCGCGCTTTTTAGAAGAACTCGATGAGGACGTTGTTGACAAATCACCGTAAATTAATAAATTGTTGTGCTATTTGGGAAATAAATTTATTTGTACACTGCGTAAATAGGAATTAGTCGTCAGAGTCTGACCAAGCTTCGTTTTCGTAAAAAAGATCTGGCTCTTTTTTGCGCAATCGCTGTTCTGCTCGATTCAGGAGGTTCTTGGCATCTTCGCTGAGTTCCGGCTCCGAATCATCGCCTTCGTTCATTACGAGAAGTCTCGGGTTTCGAATGACATCAACTGGCACATTTCGCAAGGCAGCCAATCTTTCTTCCAAATCTTCGAGTGAGTTTTCTGCAGGCGGTGCTAAAACATCAAACATTATAAAAGTTTAAATTGAAAAGCTTACGTTTTGGGAAATTTAACTTATCAGTTTTATCATCTTTTGGAGCAGTGTTTAAAGTTGTTAATTTAGCCATTGGGTCAGTTGGTTGTCGTAAATTTGAAAGAATGTCTGCTGAAGTAGACGGAATGTCGCCGCTGTCACGATCAGAAACCATCTAAATATAGTTTAACTTGGCTGTTTAAAAATCAATAAGTACGTACATATCGTGGATTCATAACTTCATCGACTGTCTTATTTGTGAGTTTTGCTATGCGCTCAGCTAGTTCCGTTTCTAATTTTTAAGAGTTTATTGACTTGGAGCTTTAAAATTATGTACCTTGTTCGGCGTCAGTCAACTTTTTCTTCTCTTCATCTTTGCTCTTCAAAAGTTTTGGCTTTGTTGGATAAAAGTGGCGCATAGATGGCGGAGGTTTACCGTCGCCCCACCAGTTAGAGCCATCTTCCGTTGACTCATTTCGTACTTTTTCAAGCGGTTGTACTATCTGAAATAGATTTATTAGACTAGCTTAAATGTAAACAACTTACTCCGCCCGTCAACGATTGAAAGCATCCATCACAGACAGATACCGGTTTTGGAGAAAGTTTTGGCAACAAAAACTTCTTCGTTAAGCACTTTTGGCAGAATCCATAGGCACAGTTGCTGCAAATTTAAACTCAACGTTGATGACCATTTTAAGTTATACCTGCATCCATGCTAAAAATGCAGAATTTTTATTGAAATTCTGAGTAAATGATTACCTCCTTCCTCAAAACTGTGTACTTTTTCATACAATTCGTGCAACTCATCTGAACATTAGAAATTATTCGAATGAAACTAATCCACAAAAAGATATTGTTGGCAACATCACCGGAATCACAAAATCTTTCAAATATGTAAACAATTTATTTAAAACAACAAACTCTACATAACAATGTTGCCTAAAAGCCTTGCTCGTAAACAAAGAGCTCAATAAGCGAACGATCTGCGCCTCGAACTTTGATTACGCCTTTTAGCTCGTCGATATACGTTGCAACTGGATGTTCGACTTTGGCTTCCAAAAATTGCTTCAGGTCCTGCTCACATGCCTAAATCAAAAAGATCATTAATGCTACATTACGCTGATTTAACTTACAAAGAGATCGCCGAAAATGCCTCTTAGTGCAACAACCTCAACATATTCATAAAGCATCGTCTTTGGATTCAGCTGATCACGTCTTCGTTCCAGGAATAATTCAGGCAAATGATAGCGAGATCTGCGAATGTAATAAGGAAGGTCTGGCACTGGATCTAAATTACAGCTTTATCAAAACCATTCAAAAATATCAAACCTTTCGGGGGTCGCCAACCACTCGCTGTAACTTCTTGAGTCTTTGGCATTTCTGGAATCAATTCAGGTGCAAATAAACGATCAACATAGCTCCAATTGACAGGCACTTCTTCGTAATCCGTAAATGTTTTCTCTAAATCAGTTAAAACTTAAAAATCAATCAAACAAAGTCAAATTACCTTCTTTTGGCAACGCATGCTTGAATGGATCTTTCCATACTGGTTCTTCCACGTTTGGGTCGTTGGCTGAAGACGATGAAAGTCGTGAAGAAATAAACGCTTGTCTTTTTAGCGAAGAAAGCAGTCTTGAGTTCAGCAAACGAATCATCTTTGCGGAATTCAATGAAAAGCTGAAAATGAACAAAAATGTTTTCTTGAAGCGTTATGCCACAAGAGTTTTCTAAACTTTTACAGTATAGTTGATCGCTTGATTGAATTGTATGATTAGATGCTTTCAATAAGTTGAGCGTTAACTATTCACTGAGACTGCATTTTTACAAAACATTGCAATAAACCTGGTAAAGTGTGTTCATTCAAACAAAGAACAGATGTTTATTGATGTCAGAATACGTATGCGCGTGCCAAAGTGTTTTATCTCCGATTCAGTCATCAAAGAAATTGAGCGCAGATCAAAAGTAGAATGATAGCGGCTTGTTTTATGAGGCCACCGACACTAGTTACAACAAGCCATTTGACATGCCAATTTGTTCGACAGGTTTGTGGAGTTTTCGCTGATTTGCATTTGAAACACTCATTTGTTGATAAACAAATGTGAGTTCTAGCAAAGTATTCCTTAGCGCTTATTTGTTAGAGTTTAGCTTTAGCTACGAAATTAGTTAAATCCGCGGTTCGTTTCTCAATGGCGGTGCAAACTTTTGATGTTTGGCGATCTAATTTGCACGGTCTGCGAGGTGATTTAGATTGCTTTTCCGGCCGTGTTGACAAGTCAAAAGGTGACTGAATTGAATATAGCAAATTTTGACTCAAATGTTCTTGTTATATTCGCGGAGTTCTTCCTGTTCGTCTGTTTGTATTTAGAATTTCCACAATTTATGAATATGCAAATAGATCACGGAATCTTGAATGCAGCTGTTTCATCACACAAATTAGGCCTTGCACTCATTAACGTTTTCTATCCGTAATCGAGCATGATCCAGCATTCCAATGCCTAATTGGAGAAATTTACTAATGAGCAGGTGTGACATGAATTTATATGTAAATTTGTGTTGTCGGCATAGCGCTAAATCTTTGGTACCAATCAGCGCGAAAACACGCCCACTGAATAGTCGAACGCGGCGCATAACACCGGAAAGCGCTCAACTTTGGAGTCTGGACAAGGAGTTGTGTTTAAATAAATTTATAAAATGTGTGTCTAGCCAAATTTTGTGCGTACGTTTATTTCAATGTTTATCACGTTTGTTTATGTTAGCTGTGCTTTTTGTTGAAGTTTCTATTCAAATTGCGTTCAAAGTGTGCTTTAAAGCAAGTAAAGTCTGAATTGTGGAGTGTTTTGTGAATCTGTCTATTTTAAAAAGCAAATGCCTATAGTCGGACACACGTTTATTTTGAATTGGTCGTTCTCTGCGCATTTCACTTTATTTAAAATCAACACGGAGACTTTCTCATATTTTGTTTGTTTATCGTGCTTTCAGATTCTACGTTTTGCCCACGAATGACTAACGATTTCTAAATCTACGGTCTTTTGAATCAATTGCCTGAGATAATCCAAAACTGCACTATAGTTTAAAATTGCTTTGAATTTGACGATGATGTTGTGCGAACACTATGGCTCTTGCCTGTTTATGCACATTTGGCTGCTGTTTTGTCAATATTTAGGTGGCTTAATTGGTAGCCTAATTGTGAGGCACGCTTTTCCTTAAGTCCTGCCTCTTGCGCAATAAAGCCTCACAAAAATCAGCTGCAAAAGGCGCCAATGCACGAACACACACCCTCAACCGCTCATTTTGACAATTCATTATTTTCGATATCTTCGTTATCTGCACTCGCGGCTTTCAATAACAATGAATCAGTGAGAATTTGATTTTTGATCGTTTTTGAATTTTGCAACCGAAATAGAGCTGTTTTTTCGAAATTCTCATCCACAAAAGACTGCATCTAGTGGCCGTGCATTTGACTGGGCGCTTTGTCGCATAGAGTGTTTTGAGTGTGATCCGTGAACACGACAGATTTGCTGCCGCCACCCTACAATATTCTCACGTCGTTGTGCAACCAGCAATAGCCTTCAATCATCACTTTCGGCGACGATCGGCCATTCAAGACAACCTGTAATTTTGGCGAAACTTCAGGCGTGGACCGGTTAAGTAGAGTCAAGCCTTTTAGTCGCGTGAAATGCACCCTTGTCGATTTTCCCACAAAATGCAGTTGCCACACGAAACGCTCAGATAACATCATTGCTAACTTTAAACTGATCGAATTTGATCATGTCGGGACAACACGAATCCGTAGGGATACAATATTTCCCGACGTCCTCCCATCTGCGTTTTAATATTGATGAACTGTTCGGCGATTGACGCCACGATTTACACGACCATTTTCTTTTCTGTGATTTGCAATCGGGATGTTGAATTTCCGTGAATTTGCTTGTTTTGAAGCAGCGGCAGCAATTGTTGTTTCCGTGGATTTCCGTGTTGCTGAATAATACTACTTGTTTGCAGGGATTCTTTGAGTAAATTGACCAAAGTCGGCGTTCACACTGTTGCCTCGGATAGACTCCACTTGCGTATAATGTTTGGCAGAATGAAAACAAGAAGGTCTTGGGAGTCTTTTTTAGAGCTCGTAAGTTTTTCGCACATTTAAAGCACCTCAATTTGTTTAAACTTCAGCTAGTATTCTTTTTTACTCTTACTGGTCTTTCTTCTGCCTACATACACCAGGCTGATCAGCAGAAATCGCAAACTGGTCCATCAACGCAAAACAACACTTACATTTCCATCTCTATCGACAAGTTTTTGATCAGAAGTCCGCCAGAACCTTGCTGCTCATTCCAAAAGTTGTCCACATGCCGAGTTTGCACATTCAACTGCAGATTTCGTGTCACCGATGAGCAAAATCCATACTTGATTTTCATTGATCACCAGTTCAACTGCTCAATCGAGACCACCGGCCAAAAAATCAAAATTCCACTTCTCCGACAACTGACAACATCGGTAGGTTTAGCTCATTGTTTTGTAGTTGGCGCGCTCGTTGACCCAATTGTTTATTTGAATTTGAAAACCTCTGATTTTTAATTGAAACCGACACATTTGGTACCACAAACAGCTGCCGGCACACCATCTGCATCTCCGAACGCTATCAATGTGCGCGTCGATTTACTCACTTTTTACGAACATGTAAATGCCGAGGGTAAAGGTGTGCGCAACAGCGTCTCTGCTCGGCCATCTGTCTATCCCGACAATTTACCGAACAAACCGGAAAGCAATCAACACTCGGCAAGGTTGCTTCTAAAACTAGCTTGTTTATAGACTGACTATGCAACCTATGCGGAATATCGAAATTGCTCTCAAAACATTGCATAATTGACTATCTTTGACTGGATCTGACCGCGCACTAATTGATTTCTACTAATTAGCAACTGTCGCCGACTAATTGTCCAAATCTGCTTTCAATAACTAGATTACAAGTTAGGTTTTACAGCTCTAATAGGAGAGCTGATTTGAACACTGATTGCTTACCGATTTTTGGCGGAAGAGAAGTGTGCTATAAAAGGCCTGCAGTCATTTATCTACTTGCACAACAACATCACTTCTTGAGGCTATGCTTTTGAGCACAAGAGACTTGTTAAACACCTCAAACACTTCAAATAGGCACTGGACAGACAAAACGGTTGTAAACTTTTGGGCCCGATAGTGTATGCAAATTTGTTGACAGCAGGTGATTGGCCCTCGCGAATACGGTGCTACACAGTGGCGCTCGCAAAAAAGCGCACTCGGAGGTTAATTTCGGCAATAAAATCTCATGTTTGCTCAAGCCAATAAAATACACAAAGAAGCAATTCCTCTAGTTTGTCGTTTGGAGATCAGATTTGGCGCAATTTGCATATTACTTTCGATTTCTGTGCAAATCAATATTTGCTCAAGCTTGCTCAGGTTGTCGGTCTCGTACAAACGCTTCGGCATCATTCCATTCAAATCTCAATTAATTAAACACATAATGCTGGGAATGTGCAGGAGAATGCAAATTTGCGGCATTTCCATTCGCGCAAAAGAACCAACAGATCACAGGCAAGCAAACAATTGGCATTTGATGCCAAGGAAAGATACAAATCATACTTCTTTGTTCAGTTGGACAACTATTTCAAAATTCAAAAACAAATGCTTGGAATCTTCTGCTCTGAACAGGTGACATACGTTTTTCAAGGACTCGTCAACTTTTATTTGCTCATCAATTGGTTTGTATTCATTGGTCGGTTGAAAAAAGTGAAATTAGGCGTTGATGAGCGTCGTGCGTGTGTATTATTGAGCTGACCTCCTCCGTGAAAGACTTTTTGATGAACTCCGTCTTTGCATCCGAACAATTAGTCCCAACTGACTACCTTGCGCAACCAACATAATTGCAAACTAATTGGCCTTGCCGACAGATGCCACAACATGCTGATGCACTTCCAAAACATTGCATAATTGGTCGAGATTTTGCGCTTAATGGACACAGCAGTGATCAAGCAGATTTGAATAGTCGAAATCTCTTTTGGCTGTTAAGAAAGTTTGTTTAATTGAATGCACATTGAAAGAGCTTATGCGGACCGGAAATTGAATCGTTTAAAATTAGGCCGAATGTGTGCGGATTAAAATTTTTCGAACAAAAACATCCTCTTGCAATTAATTGGTTGAATTGTGGACGACGCTGTGGCGCCGATTGGAAATAGACATTGTGTTCCCTGTCCTAAGTGCTTTTATGCATGGACGTGTTAAGCGGTGGAGAGGAGTTTTTGAAATTCAGCATTGGCGCGTCGTTTGTTGCGCACTTCCGGCCTAACCTTTACATATGTTTGGCGGCATCGGCAAATCAAAAGTCCGTCTGTGCCGATGATCTGTCACAATTTCTCAGGCAACAATTTAGAACATTTGAAGACAGCAATTTGAAAGGCATTCAACTGGTTTAATATAGTACAGAAGTAGAATACTGTAGAAACGCCGAATTTTGAACAGACGATTCGGCGGATAAGCTGCTAAAATCCAACTTGTTGGACAAATTGTTCGTTGAGTGCGCATATTGTGGCGAACATTAATCCACAATTAATCCACTCGCACTTCATTCGCAACAAGACGGCGGCGGCTTTTGTGCGAACACTCGAACCTTCAGCTTTTGGCACACTTTCTGCTGGGACTGGCAACTGCGCAAACAAACCGGCTCTCTTCTTAACGCCTCTTACTGTAAAAGTCAATTCGCACAAAAAGCTTTGATATCGTTTTCACAAAAACATGTTTAGAAGATCAACGTTCAAATGGACATTTTTACGGAAAAGAACGAGCAACTTGTCGGCGGATTTGCTTCACTTTTTGTGGAAAACTTGGAACACGAGCCAGAATCGAGAATACTCAAGATTGTACGTACTTTCATAGATGCAACTCTTTTAACACGTCTGTTTTAGAATATCGAAGAGCGATACGACATTAACTTCAATGTAAGCTTGAACTGTGTGGATGGATTTGTTGGCCCGTTCTGCAACATCAGCTGCAAGCCTCCGAAAATCGGGTTAGTTTGAAAGCAACAACTCTTCTAACAAACAAGTCCTTTCAGAGAACACCATCGTTGCTCGCCTGCCGGCAAATACTGCGAAAGTGGCTATCAAGGCGAAAACTGCACTGAGCCGATCTGCACTTATGGTTGTGGCCATGGAAAGTGCATTGGGCCGAATCGCTGCAGGTAGTATACTTTGAATAGAGCTGATTAACTTTGAAACACTTTAGTTGCAATCCAGGCTGGAACGGCGATTTTTGCAATTTTTGTGCACCAACCGAACAGTGCAAAAGTCCTTACTTTGATTCGAAGGCAAAGCGCTGCAAATGCCCCACTGTTCACGTAGCAACCACTCCAAAGCCGGAAAACTCACTCAGCGACGACTTGAAGCGCTTGGACAACGAATACAAGACCTTGAACGACACCAAATCTACTTACTTGACACTTTCCGGTCTTGATCATCGTTTTGCTTTGCATTTGCGCTCTCTTGCTCGTTGTAGTTATCGTGCTTATTGTTCGCAACTCAAACTCCAGCTCTGCATTCAGTTGTTTGAGCTTCAAAGGACTGTGCAAGAGAATCCAGCCGAAAAGCTGTCAACAGCAATCAACAACGAATCTCGCTAACGTCTAAAATACAGTTTCTGCTCAATCTTCCGGAAAACAATGTAAGTAGTTTGCAAGTTTACTCAACCAATCGACCACTCAAGTTTAGTCGGTGTTCAAAGGCCACTTCAACGTGCCGTTCATACGAGGTAGTGTCTGATGCTAGATTTTTCAGTATTCTTCGTAACTTATTGATTCGTTTCTCTAATTGCTAGCTTGTTTTCGAACCTCCTCTCTTCTAATGATACTCTTTGCTATCTTGTTTAACAACAATTGCTCAACCCTAAGAACTCTTTTTATGCCAAATCTCGCCGTGTTTGTACATAAACGTAGGTCTTGTTTGTTTGGAATCACTATTGAATTCTGCTGTTAACTTCGTCTCCGCACATGTTATCCCGTTTTGCACGTTATGTTTGGTCATTTTACTCACATTACAATGCTACATCGTTTATTGGAAATAAAATACTATGAAAATGCGTACAAATTACCCGCATCAAAAAAAAGATACGACAACAAGTTCCCGAATTTAAAATGCAGCCAAACAAACGTGGCTAACACATAACTGCCGTGGACCATTGTTTCAATGGACAAATTAGGTAATCAACTTCGAGCAAGATGCTCAGCATGCAAAATAACAAATATGACATGATCATCGAAATGCCGAAGTTCGTAGACATTTTCCAACCGGACAACGCCACCGAGGCGTACAGAACCATTAACATGATAAAGAGCATTCCGATAGAGCACGTTAATCCTTTTGATTCGACGGAAATCTGCTGAATTGAAGGTTTGAAGAAGCCGGCCAAGTAATGAAGAAGCCACGGAACAGGAAGTCTAAACAGTTAACCTTTATTATAACAAAGATCTGCATTGCTTACCCGACACACACGTCGAACAAATTACTTCCAATTGATGACGAAACTGCCATATCGCCCAATCCTTTACGTGCTACAATCACACTGGTTATAAGATCTGGAATTGATGTGCCTGCTGCAAGAATTGTTAGTCCCATTAGTTCGTTTGGAAGCGCGATGGTTTCACCAATTGTATTCGCAAACCACACCATCAAGTAGGAGTAACACGCTATCAAGAGAGTTGAACAGTCAATTAATTGAGAACAAAAACATCTATTTCTCTAAAGCTCTTGAAAGATTCAAAGTAATTTAAATCAATTGACTGTTTGGCTCATCACTCACCTATCCAACAAATTGATCCTGAAAACGTCCACAAAAACAAGCGCCGTCGATTTGGCTTCTTAACATCAGGTAAAGTGGCGTACAGTGGAAACATTATCGGAGCCAAAAGGATGTAGACGCAACGTTTGTAGTGAGTTGAAGGCCAACTCATCTAAAACTTTGAATGTTCAGAACACTCATTTTGCAAGTCGTGTTAAAAACTCACGTTGATAGGCGCTTCTGGCTGTACTTCAACGCTGATTCTTTTTATATTCACTCCATTTGATAGCTGAACAGGCGTTTCAACGTCTAACCGGCCGTTTGCTTTCGGTCGCTCCAGTGCTTTTAAATCGGCTCCATTTACAATTTGGCTTTGCCGATGCCTATTTAATTTTGAGGTGCTAATGGCTGTTGAAGTCGACCAAATTGACGAAGTTGTGCGAGATGATCCAGGCAAATCAGTAACAGACAGTTTTGCCAGATTGGCCGTGAGTTTCAACTGACTAGCTAAAATGAATGCGTTAGAAAAGTATGGAAACAATAAACATTACCTGTGTGTGGCAGAATATGCGGTAAAGAAGCCCGTATTGACATTGACGGACTGGAGCGTGTTTTGCTCAATCTACGCGGCAGTCTTGCACTTGAAATAGTTGAACTTGCTAGTTCTGAAGTTGCTAAAAGCGCTGAATAAAAGTTAGGTGCATTCTTTAAAATCAGAACTTACTTATGTTGGGTGGCGGAGTTTCGTCTGAATCGGGTCCTGCCAAAACTTCGGGTTCCATTGCAATTTGCACAAGTCCAGATCGGAACATTGCGCCAGTGTGTAAAACCGGAAGTGTCCGCATAGTTGATATGATTGGCAAATGCTTGCTAAGAAAATGCCCATCAGCTTTGTTTTCATTGTTCTCAACCTAAAAGCAGAAATTAATGTTAAGTTAAGCTAGAGAAACGCCACCTCAACCAGAATCTTGCGTTCGATTCCAACTGACGCAGTCATGCTTTTAAGATTGCGTTTTACTACTCGTTCAATTAGTGTGTTGTATTTCATAAAAATTCCATAAATGACGTAAAGTCCAAAGAGAACCAGAGCTTCGTGCCAATCAACAATCTCATCTTAAGTCCAATTGTTTGAAAACGAGTATTTTAGTTCACTTACCTATGAAAAAGATGAGCAAAAGCAACAGACTCAACATGTAGAAAACCTAAAAATTGTATCTAATAACTGTTTAGTTGTTATAGGTGTTGTATTGAATGGTCAATGTCTATGCAGCTGATGAGAAGCCTAAGTACGTGTTAGTTGGATCGAACCTCAAATTAAAGATCCAGTCACTGGCGCGCTGTTGGAAATGTTGTTTCCAATAAAGACTTATAACTATGTAAGCATAGAGTGACCAAAAAAACGTTAACACAAAAAATTGTTTGTGTTTGAAGCTTTTTAATTGACTTTTTTTGACAAAAGATTTTTTTGTGTTTGAAGCTTTTTAATTGACTTTTTTGTGTTTAAAAATTGCGCATAGACATTGACCATTCAATACAAAACCTAGAACAACTAAACATAGATGCAATTCAAACGCACAATATCTCTAAACATTGGCCACCACGTTAAATGCAAAACTTCTTTGCTGAAGAAAGTGCAAAACGACAACACGAATAGAATGTTAAACGTCGCACTTCCAACAATTGTTCCGACTCCGACATTGTTGGCTGTTATAAATACTCCAAACATGGACGTAAAGAACTCAGGAGCTGATCCACCTGCCGCCATAAATGTCGCACCGGCTACATCGTCCGAAATTTCTAATATTTCAGAAATGACACTCAGTGATGGCACAAAGAATTCGTCGCATACGATGGATAAGGCCAAGAACATGTACAATAAGCCGCAAACATGGAGGATAATTGCACCGTGCCTCCGCTGATCCAAAGTAAAAAGATCGGTGGGGAATGTGTCGGATGATGAGCTAGGAAGCTTATCTAAACAATGTTTATTTATAGCAGAATTTAATCAGCGTGCTTCGCTGTTGTTTAGTTTAAAAGTCAACAAAATTAGTTGTTTAATAATTACGTTTTGGACTTTCGTTGCAAGCAGATCGTTTATTTCTGCTTAACACGTCATTTGTTTGTTTCTTCGTTGCTTTCTTCGACATCGATTGACAACAGCTTTCGAGATCGGAACCATCGATTGAAGCCAAATTCCAGCGGAAGTCTTGAACGTTCAAAGTTGTCGATTGCAGCTGCTGCATTTTCGATTTGCTTCTTTTCATCTGAATTGTCGTCGTACTCTTCATACGGCGCAAATGTTTGTAGACCGCCATCAACTTTGAGTTCATCTGCTTGCAACAAACGTGCAACTGGATCACGCAACAAACGTTCGTCCATTCTTTTTTCCCGTATTTGCACATAGTGTCCTTGGCCGGCATTTAAACTGGAGATGAGATCGGGTGCAAAGAATTGTGTGTAGACAATAAAGATCCCAGTTGCAATTACTATCAATGCGTACAAAACAACCAAGACGAGGCCGCAAAGCAAAACTGACTGGACAACCTGTCGTTGAACACGCCGTCTCTCCAGCTGGAAAGGACGGTTGCGGCCTTTCGATTCATACTGAAATCACTGGGCTTGTTTAATTTGTAGAATTAAAGAAAACTCACCATGAGTATCAATTGCAAATAGTGCCTCTGGCCACCACAAGCAAACACAAACAATCAAGCTCCCGGCCGACAATTAGTTTTTTGCCCAAGTTCCCATTTGAAGAGATTAGGCGTTTTCGTCAATAAAGACAATCCGTGAAGATTCGTTTACGCAGGCGTTAATCCCGACAGCCAAGCTCGAAATCAGCCTGCTTGCAAACCATATCCGCTTGGCGTTAACATTCAGACAACGAAATGTGCGTTTTTAACATTCACGGTGAGTCAGAGCCGGCATCCAGTTTACATATCTTGCGTTCAAAAACGGCGGTAATTGGAATAATGCCCAAAAATTAAGCCGTTGTACTTGGAACAGACTTGCTAATAGTGTCTAAAAGTATGGAGAAGATTAGTGAAAAACACGCGGTCAATTAAAAGCAATAAGTAAAGTGTGGTAGTAGTTTTTGGTCAAAATAGTGGCACAATTTGTTTGTTAAATACAAATTATTTACGCGGAGCTTTGCTGATTTCGGCGAGTACAATTCATTAACTCGTTCAAACAACTAATTTCGAGCTTTTTTAGAAAACCCAAAGAACTCGAAAAAGGTCAACAAGTTCGGCCCACACCATAGAAAGAATGAAGAAGAACAATGTAAGGCTTTTATGGATGTAAACGGGCTTTTAAGCAAAGCAATCGGTCCCCGGAGACATTGACGTCCAATAAAACTTGGCGGTTCGGAATTAAGTCTTTCTGGCAATTGAAAAACAATTGGGCTGCGGAACTTCTCTAAATTGTTACTTGAACTCAAGCAACGCACGGTCGGGATTACTTGCTTCTCAGTTCGTGAGCCATAAGGATTATTTTCGGCAAAAACGTTCTCGGATATTAGAAGAGCAAGCAGAACTGCATAAATTTGCACATAGAGTTAAAAGTCTCGTTCATTCAGAAGTCATGAATCGAAAGGTCCTTTCTAATTTGTTAAATGGACGCGAAACTCTAACAAACAGCGTGTTTATTAAAATAATTGGAATGCATGCGCTTTGTGTCAATTAGCGTTCTTTGTGGCCGGAAAAGAATTCTAGAATAAACTTAAAAAGGCAACTTAATTGTGTAGGTTCTTGAAACTGCAGTACTGTTATGCTTAAGAACTTGTTTAAAACATTGCAATTTAACGTTAGATGAACTAACAAATTTGTGTTAATAGTTTTTACAATTGCAATTAACTTATTTGATTTCTCAAACAATTTCAATCACTTCAATCATTTCAATCACTTCAATCATTTCAATCATTTCAATCACTTTAACGCATTAAAAGCGTTTAAACAAAAAGCGCTGCCGAGATGTGTTTGTTTTTCACAAAGAAAGCTTTAGCTTTGGCACAATAATTTGCGGTTTATAATGGCTTCGAACATTTCTAATCTTACGTGTTTATTGGATCTTTTATCTTAGTGGACGTAGCTTAATGTCGAAATTTTAAGTGTTCTGCGCATTCGTGACAACGTTGTGGTCTTTTTAACAATTCAAACTTTTCAGATCTTCAGTTTTTGACAGTCCAGACATTTCGCAGAGATGGCGTTTACCTTTGTGGCTGCGGTAAGTTTGAGGTTTTAAACTGTACGTTTAAATTTCTTATTTAGTGTTACCTCATTGCACTGATAGCAGTTGCCTTTTGCATTTTCTTTGCCATTTATACGGTAAGCATTCAAATATAACTCCTTAAAACACATTAACATGTAGGTCATCTGCATTGACGAACTGAAGACGGACTATAAGAATCCAATCAGTCAGTGTGACAATCTGAATCAATTGATCTTGCCAGAATACGGTGTCCACGCAGTTTATACTTTTTTGTTCATCATCACTCTCCAACTGTTTGCCATCGCCTGGAATTTGCCATTGTTAGCCTACCACATTCACCGGTGAGTTGTTTATTCCCGCTTTTAAATATCTGTGAATGTCTTTAGTTACATGAGTCGGCCAACAATGTCGGGACCTGGAATCTACGACGCAACGACGATCTTGAATCAGAATGAGCTCCAGAAGGCAAACCGCGAAGGCTGGATTAAGCTCGGTTTCTACCTCGTGTCCTTTTTCTACTATTTGTATGGACTCATTTACGTTTTGGTCACATCCTAAGCATCTCCATCAACGTCGTTCAGATCACGTGCAACTCTTCTGTTCCAACTATTTATGGCCACTACTTATCTATTTCGTTGCAGGACATTACCTTTTTAACTGTCTGTATAACTTGCTCAATTTTACGGCGGGCGAGCCGATTCATATACGAGAATAAAGTTTAGCATTCTTCCTATTTGTTCTTTAATTATTCAACTTTGGTCGACTTTGAATGTTTTTTGATTGAGTTCAATTGACTTCTTTGTTCGTTGAGCAATCGTTTGAGTTAACTTCTCAGATTCCACGCTTCTCGTCACTTTTAATATGGTTTAATGTAACAAGATTAAGTACACGGCGATGTGTAAAAACTAAAAGTCTAATTGAGTTTGGTTGCTTCTCACCTTAATCATGTTTGTTAGACGACAAGGCTCAAAAACAGCGTTTGTTTTGAAAAAGTGAAGTTTATGAAATAAGGCCAAGTACGGTACCAACCCGTCCAAGAGGTCAATCAACTGTTGTTTTTATTTCAAGATAGACACCAAAGATGGAAACGGTTAATTGCGCAGTCTAAAAGTCCGAATGATGCCTTTCTCACCAGCCCAAAAATAATCTTAGTTCGCACTGCCACTCGTGCGAATGAATCTGGCTACTAATTTATTATAACCGGTTTTGCGGAAGGCAAGTCAACCGGAAAGACGACCTTTTGTCCAGAGGGTGCGTTGTTTCGGCGGCCAGGAAGGAAGTGATGTCAAAATATTAATTAGCAAACACTATAAGACAAAAGTAACAGGGTTTGGCACTTTACCAGTCGACCTTTAGACGAGTTGCTTTTTAAAGATGGCCCGTTCTTGACCTACTCGTAACATTAGATTTTTTAATTAGGACTACTTGTTTGCAAGTTTGCATTTGAGCATAATGCCGCTTAATTGCCTTCTATATTATATACAACATTGTGCGACTTCAACGACGGCTACAAAATGTTGAGATTGTTTTAGACTACGGTGCTGTTGGCACATCATCAAGCGCCCATGTTGTTCGTGTTTTTGATTCATTAATTCCAACCTCCAATAAATATTAAATAGACTGTTCGTAGTTCGAGCAAACCGCGACTCACGAAGCATGCGGTTTCCGAACTACATCATTATTCAATTTTTTGAATCCAATTACTTCCCGCCTACTTCTCCCAACTCTTGTGCTCTGGGCAATTCAAGAAATTCGCTGGTCAGGCTTCGGACTTGCCATTGCGTTTTTGCCGAGAGTCATAGATCGCTTGAATTCCTTAATTTTCAATTCAAGATTTCTTATGTATTCGTGAGGTCAGTGGACAACTTCCATTTATAGGGCCACCTTCGTTTTTGCTCCCGGGTTGAAAATCCAACAAATCCAGCTACACAATTGACCGCCCCAACAGATAATCCCTAAATCCAAAAGCGATGTAAATTACGCTCAAGAACTAATAACTGTTGCCATTCTCATGCAAATTAATTTCAAATCATCTCGCTTTTTTGAATCATCTCACTTTTGGATCTCTTTGAACAATTGCGTCTTGTCATGATCAGAAACATATTCCTTTTGTAGTCTGTAATTTTAATTGCTCTCCAATGAATTTATAGTCTCAAGTCTTCCACAACCGCTTGCCAATTCCGTGCCATAATTCAATTATGTCCGTGTTCTTAACTTTTTTATACAGCAACTTTCAAATGCGTGACTCTTTGTCCGTACACTTTGTTGTACTCAAATTTAATTCAACACATTTAGCTAAGTGACTACTTGGTTAAAATTGCGTATGAACTTCGAGGTCACTTCCTTCCACACAATCGGTTTACAAATGCGGAACTAAAACAATGTCCAATGTCCAGTTGTTATGAGTGTTTTCGGTTCAACAATTCGACTCATCGCCATATTCCTTGCGCTTTCGACACTTGCTCAGTCCAAACCCTTGTTGTCGTTTGAGGAGGGACACTGGCAACTAATCAACATGCCATTGGAGCGTCATCCATCTTCTTTTGAAACGGGTACGTCAAAAACTGCGTAGTTATGTGGTTTAAGAAATTTGATTTGTACTTTGATGTCGCGACCACCGTAATTTTTAATGATTTTCCGAGTCCAGCTTCCTGCAAAAAGGTGGATTTAAAGCGACGTCAAAGATAATCTCTTTGAATTTTGGCCGTAAACAATAAATTTGATATTTAGGCTTTCCACGAGATCAACAAAACGGTAACGTATTTGAACGTAAGCGTCGCGAAGAGGAGGCAGAGGAGCTTGACGAGTGAGTTAAATGCATTAAATCCAAACTAAGGCAGACTTTTAGTGACGAAAAGCCAAGACCAATGAGATTCGGTCGTTGAAGACAGCAGTGCTCGTATCTATTCAATCAATTGCTCATTCTAGTGAATAATAACTTTATTGTTGAAAATGTTTATTTACAAATTGTCTGCACATGTTTGAGAGATCTATAAACAACAAATAACAATGTCAAGTTTATTTTCGTTCAAAAAGTAAAAACAACGTAAGGCGCGATTAAATTTGTGCACTTGATCAATTAAATAGGACGTGAATCAAAAGCGCAGATTCGGTTTGTTCTTGACCATGTACGAATCAAGTCTGTCCCAAAACACTCGCATAACTGCACGATCTAGATGCCGTTTCTGCTGTGAAAGAGACAGGACTTTTACACTCCAGCCAGCGACGTTTTTGTCCAGAGGTTGTTCGTCGAATTTTAAGTGGAAGGCGCAGATCCTTGAGAAGATTTCAGTTGGCTGCTGGTTGTATCTAAATGCCGATAATTAAAATCAGTAACAGTTGAGACCAAGCTTACTTCCAGCCTTTAAACTGCCACGACGGTCCTTGCACAAACACAGCCACAATTCGGTCCCATTCTTCGTCTCGTAACTTCCTTGGATCGTCTATTACCCGATAAGGAACCGTGCTTCCATTTTCTTTTGTTCGCTGGATAATGAGGTCAGATTCACGGCGAATCTCCTTTTTTCGCTGATCGGTTGGAACGTAACGCAGATGCTAAACGATTACGACATATTGTTGATTACTTTTAAAAGTTAACAAACCTGGAGAAGATCAACTGCGTTGTACATCGTGATCAGTGCTGTTCCAGAGGCGGGAATGATAATGATCGGAGTTTTTGACTCTTTCTTCGGAGGTTTGCCATGCGGATGAACAGCAGATGGCGGTCCAAATCCAGGCCGATTTTGAGAGTTACGTGACGGTAGAGAAATTGGCTGGTTGTTGGAAATTCGCCGACGAGCATCGTTTGAATTGTTATTGTTGTTGGGCTGTGTATTGAAAGTGTTGCCGGCTTTTCCGCCACCAATGTCATTAAATGACGTTCCGTGGAAAGACAAATTGGTCTCAATTTGAAAGCCAACATCCGTCTCCGAATGAAAAACTTCTTGGTCGTAACGACTGTAGCCTGCAGTTTGTCGATTGGGTCGAGCTGGTTGTGTAGCTTGTCGACCGTTTGTTTGCGTTCCATTTTGTTTGTTCTGAAACAGTGGAATGATAGTGTTTAAAGCTTCGAACGCAATCAAACCTTAATGTCCACAAAGTAACCGTTGATTGAGTCGAAATTGCCGGCACAAGAATACAGCTGTGCACGAGAACTGCTTGGCAACTCACATTCTTGAAACGCCTTTACACACGAATCGCTGACTTCAGAAAAGGGAAAAGTAGCTAGTGGGTCCGTAATTGCATCGTTTGTCATAAAAAGCGGCTGTTTAGGTTGAGTCTTGAGGTTGTTCTTGACTTTGCTTCGCATCTGTGCAATTTGTTCGGCCGAGAATTTGGAAGCCAATCCTCTAGTCTCGTCTGATTGCAACAGACCGTCCACTTCCATTGCTTCATTTGTAGCGTCTCCATTTTTTGCAGCTTCTCTGTAAATGAACAAAATGTTAAAAGAACGCAAACATTCAACTTACGCATTGTCCAGTCTGGCTCGTTTACTTTTCGGCTCGCCACGTTCCTTCTCCAATCGTTCAACAAGTTCGGACAGCATTCTAAATGAAACGCTTTAATCGCTATTCAAGTACAAAGCAAACTTACATTGGCGTTGCAACCGGAACGCTTTGATCGTGCCCTTGAAGTTCATCAGTTCTTCCATTCAAGTAATCTAATAGCGGTTTTCTAAACAATAACTTTTCAAAAGAGCTCAATCAAGCAGATGCAGACCTTTGAATGAAAGTGACGGCTATGATACTGTGCTGCGAGACCTCCCTAACGTAGTTTGTGTGTGCAATGTCTCGATGTTTCCACAAACTTATAATAGATTCAAGTGTGTAATAGCCACCTTCAAAAGTTTTGAGAGAAGTTGGCGTTTTTGCATCGTAAGCAACTTCTCCGAAGGCGTAATATAGTTTGCGGCCCTGAAATTAACCGAGTTTTAAACAGTCGAAACTTAGAGTTTGAAAAGCCAATCTTAAAAGGTCAAGTCTTAAAAATTCACCACTGTAATCTCTTGCATGTTAACTCGTCCTTGGACATGGTCACGGAACAAACGGATAAGTTCACTCATGATTTCCTGAAATCAAGGATCTAATGCATCGACTCGTAAACAGCGGAAAGTTTGCGAAATTCGCAGTCAAATTGATGCGCAACAGACACGAGCACAGAAACCTAGTATGCATAAAGTCCACGGAATCAGAAGCATTTACGCAATCAAAGACTTGAGTATGAGAAACGATCGCGCATTAAGTTTATAAAAGGCCAAACTTAAATAATGCGAAAATTCGAATGTCCGCACACTATATTTGAACGGCCTGTGAGTTCCGCAGCGAAATTCGTGCCTTTTCTCAGTCCAGCCGGCATCTCTCGATGGTCAAGCAATATTTTATCACGGAACGTTTGCGCGTCCTCTGCTCTGTTAGGATTTAAAAGTTTTGCTTATTCGTTCGTATTTCGGCCACAGCTCCACAGTTTTTAAGATCCTTTTTAATTGGAATCGGTTGATTAGGCGCCTCTCCACCATTCTTCGCGTTTCATTTCCTATTTAACTTATTCCGTTTTAGTTTTAATTCCAAAAGGCACCGATGGGCGTGGATGACCAATCGCAGTTCGTAACGCAGGTTTGTACTTATTCCGTTTTTGATCATGAACATCGGCATTCCCAAAAGTGGGCTGATTTCAATGAGATTATTTGAAAAGCTGTTTGCCGTGTTCATTGTTCTTTCATGCTCTTACTAAAAACCAAAGACTTATTTTATCGTGTTTTAGCAATTGTTGATTCCGGGGCAAAAATGCGGCTTGATCGTAAGTCATAGAAGTGTTTGTGCATATTATATTCGACAAATTTAGATCGGTAAAGGCGGCGAGACCATCAAGAACATGCAGGTTTGTTTAAAGTTGCGCTCGCCTTGATTGACACTCATTATTTAGGAGTCGATCGGCGTCAAGATGTTGCTCATCCAAGACAACCAGGCGGTCGGTACGCAGCCGAAACCTTTGCGCATCACCGGCTTAGCTGAGAAGGTGGAGCAGGCAAAGCGTGCCATTGAATTGCTTCTGAGCAACGACGAAAACAACCGAATGGGAGGCAACGGCGGCGGCCAGCAAATGTTGATGCAACCCAATCAACAGCTCAACCAGCAACGATCGGTCGGCGAAGTTATTGTCCCACGTTCCTCTGTCGGCATCATCATTGGTAAGTTTGGCTGCCTTTTTCAAACTTGACTTATCAAAACAATTTTAGGCAAAGGTGGCGAGACTATTAAACGTTTGGCAAGCGAGTCCGGAACGAAAATCCAATTCAAGCCTGACGGTGAGTTATTAACTACGATCCTCTAAAACTATTTTACACAATCTGCGTCTCTTAAGAGCCCGCATAATTCGTCGTTAGACATGAATGTACGGGTGTCATACGGGCGCTAAAAAATATAGATTCATGGTCTCAATAAGTTGATTCTTTCTTATTCGATTCATCTTTGCGCTATGCTTCTCACATTCATTCAAAATTTATTAAACAGTATTGAACACTCACTAAATGTTATCGATTTTAGACAACCCAATGTCCCAAGAGCGCTGCGCTGTTATCCAAGGAACGCCATCCCAAATCGAGAGGGCTACTAACCTAATTTGGGACCTTGTTCAACGATCGAACGGAAATGCGCAACAAGAAGTCTGCCTTATGCATGTTCCGGCCAACAAAACTGGCTTGGTGATCGGCAAAGCGGGCGATACCATCAAGTCAATCTGCAGCGAAACTGGTGCGCATGTTGAGCTTTCGCGTGATCCGCCACCAAATGCAACCGAAAAGGTCTTTGTCATAAAGGGCAGTCCCTACCAAATTCACTTGGCACAGCACATGATTCGCATCAAAGTCGGCGACATCCAGCCAGGAACTCCAGCACCTGCATTCCAACAGATGCCACAAGTTCAAGGAGGTTTCCAGCCTCAGTTCGGCGGTGGCAACGACCAGTTCAATTCGCAACAGCAGTGGGCTACTCCGACAAACGGCTATCCTCAGAATCCACAAGTTATGCCAAATAATCAACACTTTGGCCAACAAGGCGGTTTCACTCAGAATCAATTTGGAGGAGGTCCGATGCTGAATGCTGGTCAGCAACAATATCCGAATGCTATGCGTAAGTCGGCTTAATTAAAGTTTCGTGTATTAATCTTAAACACTTCAGCAGCCCAGCAATATCAACAACAAGGCGGTGGTCAAGATCGACCACATGAACAGGACAACGCCCAGCCGGCTATCAATCCGGTCACTGGCGCTCCGGACTACTCATCGCAATGGATCAGTTACTACAAGTCCATTGGTAAGCCTATTCTTTATAAGTTTTACAAAATTCGACATGTTTTGAAATTGCGGTTTTGAAACTCAATAGGGATTGCTTTAAAAATAACTACAAAGGAAGAGGGTAGAACAAGAACAAATTTAAACATTATAGGTCTCCACGAACAGGCGGCTATGATTGAACAGCAAATCCGCGCTGCAAGACGCGATTAACAAGTTCGAAATTATAACTCTATTGGGAAACTGTTCGGCAATGGACTCTGCTGATTTATTTTTTACATTTCAACCTTTTCAATAATTTCATTGTTACTATTTTTGCGCGAACTTCTTTACTCGTTTAAACTATTCTTGTCTATTGATGTTTTGTGTGTATGGTTACTTGTGGATTTGTTAGGTGAATTATTGTTTACATGTGACAGCCTTTGACTGTTTGTATTTATTCATTGATGTTATTGCTATTTGTTTCCATATTTAATCCACATAAACATTTTGATTGTCGTACCTTTTTGTTTGAATGATTGCGCGTCCGTTTAATGGTTTTTTAACAGTATTTATAGCTTATAAAATATTCTACTAAGCGCTGGAACTTTTTATATTCGTGCAATAAGTTAAGTAACGCATGGAGCACTCAAATAATTTACCGGTTTATTTCAACAAAACAACATAAATGAGATCAGCAAGTGTTTTTAACAATGGGCTTATTCAATAGATGTGACGGCAATGTTACGATGGAGACGGATTCTCGAACTTCCGTCTTCGCCTTTGGACAGTCCATAAACATATTCGGGACGACAAGCAGTGAACAAGTGCTCAACAAGGCGCCTGTCGTGAGTAATAACAATAAGTTGAAGATTGTGGTGATTTTCGCGATTTTGACAGGCATCCAGCAAATCTTTTAACATGGTGCCCATGTTTTCAACCTAAAAACCAAAACAGTGTAAGTTTGTGGCTTGTTTAAATACCTTTAATGCGTCTAAGTTGGTAGTCGGCTCATCTAAAGCCAAAATTGGACAGTTTCCGCCGAAAACTTCAGCCAAAGCAATTCGAATCAACATAGACGCCAACATCTTTTGGCCGGCAGAGCAACGATCTCTCATTTCTATCTCGACTTGGTCGATGATCATGATGACTGAGTAGTCGTAAGACTTGCGCTTGTCGTTTCCTACAGCTGACTGCGATCTGATTTGAATAGTTTCGATATCGTTGCCTTGGTAAACGCGTGGCCACAATTCATTCAAAATCTGGTTGATCTGCTCCATCTTTTGTGCATGATATTGAATAATGCAGTCGTCCATAACTTTGCTCAAGTTCCGCAAATCCTAAACAAAAAGGTATAAAACATGTTGACTATTTTTGCAAACCTGAATGGCAGTTTCCATGCTGACTCTTTCGATAACTTTCTGCTTCAACTTGTTTTTAACTTCTTCGATTTTTTCGCCTTTGAGTTGGCCGCGCAGCTCTTTTTCAGTGGTTTGCAGGATTCCTCTGGCACCCCTCTTTTTGTTCATTTCGTCGCTCAAATTGCTTACTTGACGAGCAACTTTCTGCACCTAAAACAGTGGTTACAATTTGTTAGGTTTATTTAACTCGTTACTTCAATGTTGATTTCGCGAGATGATTGTGTCAAACTTTGCCGAATTCGTTCAATGTCACCTTCCAATTTGCTAATCAACTCTTGCGTGTCAAAAATGCGCAAACAGCCTTCCAGTCTTTGAATAGTTTGACTCTGGTTGTCACATTCGGAAATCACGTTGCCAAGACGAATTGATTCTGCTTTAGTCTTCTCCAACTTCTCTTCGACGGTTTGCAATTTTTCGCGACACTCGTCTGCATTCTGTGGACCAACTTCTTTTTCATGCGAACTGAGCTTCTTCTCAACGTCTGAGAGCTGCTGAGAAACATGCTGCATGCGCTGGATTTTGTCGTTGATCATCTTGCGTTCGGTTTCAACATTGTCGTTAAAAGCTTTCAGTTGGTCTTCGACTGTTTTGTGCTCGATTTTCAACGGCTGGATGGCTTGGAAAGCTTGTTTCATTTCGTTTTGAGCCTCTTCAAACTGTGCTTTGCGCTCGTTCAAATCACGTCGAACATTTTCTGACAGAACTGCTTTTTCTCCGACAGTCTCTTTGATGAAATCTTTGAATGAACTGGTTTGAGATATGTAAAGATCGTCGAGACGAGTTGCAACCGATTCAATATCACCAACTTCTGTGCTCACATCCGGAAAGACATCCAAGCTGAACAGCTTTTGCTTCAACGCATCGGTCTTTGATGAACGTTCAGATTGGAGCTTGGAAAATTGCTCGCTACGTTCAACAAGCGTGTTTTGGAGTTTGCTGTTTCTGGAAATATTTAAATGGCTTTTTATTGCAATCTTTAACTTACTTGTCGGTGGAGTTCTCTGTTTTTGCAATTTCCTTTTCCAAACGAGCAATTTGTTCTTTGAGCTTGGCACATTCAGTGCGCTTCATCTTGTCTGTGTTAGTGTGAGTAACGATCTTCTCGCTGATTGAAGTTAACTTCTTGTTCAAATCTTTTCTTTGCGTCTCTTTTCCGCTCTAAACAATCGATTTAATTTTATTGATTTCTTTAAACCACTTACCAAGAAAGTCTTCATTGCAGTTTCACCTTTTTCAATTTCTTCGGCAAGCTTTGACGCAAAGTCGGATGGTTCTACTAAATACGTGGAATTAAAGGGGTCTTTAAAAGGTCGAATACCGTTTTTCATCCGGAAACTCTTCAAGCCGTCGGAGATGATCTTTTCACGTTCAGCTGTCAAGCTGTCCAAAAAGTGTTGTTTGCTTTCAATCTTGTTGATTTGAGTTTGAAGGTTTTTTGCTTCACTTTTGAAGTTTTCAATTTGCATGTCTAACTTTTCTTGTTCACTGCGAGCGTTTTCCTTCTGAGCGGCAGCTTTTGTGTATTCGGACGAGTTCTTGATCTGAAAATATTGGGATAGCGTTATTTGTCTACTACCTATAATAATTTACCGCATTCAACTCGACCAACAAGTCTTCATGAGTTCCTTTGTATGGCTCGCCGACGTTCATGTCATCAATCCATTTTTGATGAATTCCGATTTCATCTTGTTTTCTCTCAATTTCACGCTCGTATGTGACTGCACGCTCGCTTTCTTTGCGCAGGTTTTTGAATCGGGCTTCCAAGTCCAGTTTTTCATTCTCCTTCAACTTCAAATAATCACGAATTTCGGTAACCTGGCGCGCATTTTCTTCCAGTTGCATAAAAACCGCGCCCAAGTGTTGCATGTGTTTTTGAAGATGTGGCAACTCAGTGCTGATTATTTTCAAATCGGTATCCTAGAAGCAATGTGATTAAAGTGTTGTTTAACTAAAAAGAATGCTTACAAATTCTTTGGAACACTTTTTGATCGAGTCCATAACTTTGACGAACTTTTCCACTTCAAATATTGCGTCGAATTTTGTCTTCAGCTCCTTTGGTTCACCCAACGGCCAAGTGCTATCTTCTTGATGACAAAAGATCACATGTTCAAGAATTGCGGCCGGCACGCCAAACAAGTTTTCAATCTAAACAAATTAAGTAAGCCGCTGGAGATAGATATGTTTAAGTACCTGGCGATTAAAGTCTGTAATTTTGGCCGATTCGCTGCGAGTTTTACCATTTGGTTCTGTGATCTTTAAAGTGAATTCATCGGACTTCGTCGTAACTTTGTCTTTGTTTTGAACGGCGCACATTCTCTTGGTTGCTACACAGTCGTTGTTACGAAAGTCCACAAAATGAAGTTGAATGAGTGCGTCGACACGACGTTTTCTCGACAGCTAAAACATTCAAAGTTTACATGAAATTTCAATAAAAACATACCTTATTGTTGTGGATGAAAGATGCAAGTCGCCCGGAGGGCATCGCGCCAGTTGTAAGATAATTCAGAGATTCGATGATTGTCTAAATGTTTAATGATGTTGATGTTTTAGTGTTTAATAGAGTTACCGTTTTTCCTGTGCCATTTTCTCCTTGAATGATCGTTAACGGATTCAGAAAATTGATAACATGAGGATCTTCGTTAATAGAGCGGACACCTTGAATTTTGAGTCCAATCAGATGCGTCATTTTTCCGGATTCGTTAAAAATAAATTCAGAACTGATAAAGATTTCGTAAGTTGAAAATATTTGGTTGCATGTTTTCGTGTGAAGAATCTCTTTTATTGACAATTGTTGCGTGAAGTTTCCAAACATTTTTGACATGTTTTGAGAATGTTCTCACACTGTTATTTAAAGAATGATTTATTCGAATCAATACAGTTAAACATCGTCTTCTGCCCACGCTTCCACTTCCATGAGACCTTTCTTCTTTCTCCTCTTATTGGTTGGGAATATCTTCACTGGCATGCTAAGAAATTTGGATTTGCGACGACTATTTAGAGCGTCAGGAGTTGCTAGGATCCGAGAAGTGGAAAAGTTTGCAATTGCCATCAAATTGAGTGGGTCCATTATTGCTCGACGTGCTTGGAAACGAAGTCGAATCCTAGACATTAAACATATTTTAAAGGGTATTGTTGTTTGTTCTCACATTTTGTGTTGCCATGAAATGTAAAACTCCGATGCAAACGCAATTAAAGAAAAAATGAGGCCAACTACGCAAACGGCGATCACACCAAACAGAGAAATTATGCCAAGTGATGTGTTTTGTTCTTTTGCTTTGTTTGTTGAGCAGTCGACAGTTCTTTTGGAGATTTTGAAGTTGTGTCGAAAATACTTGTCGAAAGTGCGTCTTACAAAGTCCAGATTATTAGTTATTGCTTTGTTGAACGGATCAAGTAGCTGAAATTATCGCTTTAAAAGTGGCTTTGTCTTTTTAAAAAGTACCTCGGAATTCTGCCTGAAAACAAAATGAGACGATTTCTCGCTGAACTTGTTAGGTACATGCGCCAAGTCACACCGTTCTGCGGCATAAAAAGCTGCCAGACTGTCTTCTTGTATAGGGAATATAAATCGCCCGGTAGCGACTTCTTTTAGTGCTTCATCCACAGTTTTAACTACACGCACTGAGTTCTTCTTTATAGCTTCTCGGAGTTTGCGAAAGTGTGTATTGTTTGAAGTTTCGAGCTCTTCAAAATACCAGTTTCCATAATAGTTGGTTATGAGCTTGTAGCTGTTTTGGCCAATCAAGTCTAACAACTCGTCAGCGCTGTTGAAAGGTTGTGAATTCGAGGATTTTAATAGCGCAGATAAAAGAACATTTTGATACATCTAAACATCAAAGTTATAGTTTGAAATCGATTTTTAAGACTACATCCAAAAACAGTCGACACTGTAGCAAAGAAAACATCAGAATAGTCAGATTGCCTCCAAGTGTGTAGAAATCGACTTGAAATGGTTGGTATAGCTGTAAACGGAAAAGATTCCAGATCATCTAAATGAAAATAATGGCTTTTTTAATATGTGCTTGTTACCTCGGGAATCTTTACATAAGCTCTCCGGCCCATTCCTGTTTCAATCTTTGCTACGAAGACCAAATATGCTATCTGGAGAATTAAAAAGATAAGGATGCATGTCCAAATTCGGCCTTCGTATGGAGTGAACTAGATTAATGTGATGTTTTGGGTGAATTTCAAAAGAACTTACAGCGTTCCAGATGTTAGAAGCAAGATAGCTTTGTCTTGAGTGAACGACATAATTTGGACTCACGTTTATAATTGGATAAGAGAAATTAAAGAACTGTGCACGCAAGTCTGTGCGTTGATAGAAGAGGCAAGCTGTGTCTGCTGTGTTATTAGAAAGGTAGCCAAGCACTCCACTCCATTTCTTGTCTTTAGGCTAAAAAATAACATAAAACTTTTTGAGAATGCTATCGAAACACTCACATCATATGTGCCCCAATTGAGTTGACCAATTTGTCCGTCTAAAACAAGTTACTCTAAAACAAGAAGGAAATCAACCTGCAATGATGGGAACAATGTCGTATTTTAAATAGTCAGGCTAGTTGCTTCAAAATCTGTAAATTCAAAAGTTCATAGCTTTAAACCCTAAAACTTGCTTCTATGCACCAGCCAGGAAATGGACATTGCAAATAAGGCTGATAGGTTGGAAACTCATGGCAGTTATCAAAGGCATCGGGAGGATTGCGAGCAAAAACTACTCGAAGTTTTTGTCTTGACATCAAAAAACAATTGTGTGATTCAGTTTTTGGATTCGGAAATACTCCGAAGACGTCTGTAACATAATATGGAAATGCGCATTTCCAGCACACCTTACTAAACATTTATTAGCGCAACTCTCACGCCGCGGCTTTTGACTATAAATGTTTGGCGCAAATACGGACAAAAAACATAAAGCAACAAAATCTACTGTTACAGTCTTTTTGCATAGTTTTTTAAACCCAAAAAGTTCAACTACACGCTCATTCAACATCTTTCTTATCCGCTTATTTATTCAACAGAAACAACAATAGAGTTTAAAGGCACAGCCCAAGGAAATGCTAACAAACCAGCATATAGTCAAATATTAAAATGTCAACAATTAAGACACGTATCTTCACATAGACCAAGTTGTGAATCAAGAAAGGCAATCGAGTTTTGTAGAAGTAGAAACAGCAAACGAGATTACATTTAACAGGGATGGAATCGAGAAACGGAGATATGACATTTAGAACACTATGAAATAAATAAAATTGCACTCTGTCTTTACGTATTTGAACTACTTGGACCGGCTATGAACATTTGAGGCGTGCCTTGTTTGGACAATTGTTCCATTGGACATCTCAATAATCCAATCGAATTCATTAAGGCCGGTCATTCTGTGCACAATTGAAATTACCGTGGCGGTTGGCAGTGCGGAGCGAATCAAATTGTTCATAATAATGTGCGTTTGATTGTCCATGTGTGCTGTGGCCTGAAATTCGTGTATTTGTTAAAGAAGTTACTTTTTAAAACTCTTTAAAAGCTGTTTGAAACAAACCTCATCGACTAAGACGATCTAAACGGTTTGAAGTTAGTTAAGTTCAAAAAGCTCTAAACAACCTTTGGCTGTGAAAGCACCAATCTACAGACGCAGATTATTTGCTTCTCGCCGAATGAAAAGTTGGCTCCGGCTTCAATAACTTCTGCGTCCAAACCTCCAAATCGCTCGAGCCAGTTGCCTAAAAAGTAATAACGATTATTTTCAACTTCAAACAAACTAACGTAATCCGGCCTGAAAGAGAATGCTATGGATTTGTTCGTCGCTTATGTGTTCGTTGTCCATGCACAGATTTTCACGAATAGTTCCACTGAATAAAAATGGCGTCTGGGCAATAACTCCGAACATCGAGCGGACTGCTTTTGGATCTAGTTTGTACAGATCAATTGTTGAGTCGATAAAGATCTTGCCGCTTTCAATGGTGTAAGCACGGAGAAGTGCCTAGAAGTAGATTATGTATTAAATCAATTAACGCTAAATTACTTGGAAGATGCTCGTTTTCCCAGCACCCGTTCTTCCAATAATTGCTGCACGTTGACTGGCGTCCAGATGAAAAGTGATCTGGAAATGAATGTACTCATTAAAAACATTTAATTGAACTTACGTTAGTCAAAACAAGTGGCAAATTAGGAGCATATCTCATGCTCACGCAAGTGAAATCAATTTGGCCGACTGCGTTTCGACAAAAGAGAAATCTGTCCACATTCTCCACTTCATGATTAGTTTCTTCGGCCGGTATGTTGTGAATATAATCAGCAATCCTTTCGACGCTTACAAGTTCTTTTTCAGTTTCAATGAAGGAAGCCAGGATGTTGTTCAGAAGTCCAGTCATCGTTAAAGCATACGTGATACTTAACGCAATCAACCCTGACTCGACGTGGAAGAATTTGCTCTCAATAACGGCAGTGAAGCAAATACTCGAGACCATTAGAACTCCCAACAACTGCAACCTGACACTCAGCCACTGACTAGCGGCAATATTTGTATACTGAGCGCGCAAGTTTTCTTCGAGTAATTGGCGCAGCTTCTCCATGAATCTAGGCATAAATCGGAATGCTCTTATTGTCACCAAGCCCGAAACTGTGTCTTTGATGTGATCAAACAAAGGAGATAATGTCAGAGAGTTGAGTCGCTTCACTTCGCAAGTTGTGTATCGATAGTAGCGCTAAAATTAAAGTGTTGTTAAAGCATTTAGTTACAAATTGATAAAATCTACTAACCTGAATAAAGTAGTACAAAATGAATAGCAACAAAACGACGATTAGCAAGAATGGAAGTGCAACAACAGAAAGTATTAAAGCGCCAGTTAGATTGAACATAGTAGCAAGGAAGATGTTTAATTGAAAGGGCAAGCTGTCGTCGGCCAAATAAACATCTGCACATAAACGATTTACAACACGTCCCCATGGAATCGAATCCCAGAATGCAACGGAAGACTAAATAGTTGTTGTTATTAAAGTTAAAACATTTAAAACTCACTCGTAAGACACGTCTTAATAAGCTGGAATGCAAGTTTTTACACGCCACAACTCCTCCATAGGCAAATAAGAAGGCTCGACATAGTGTGAAAATAGTGTTTAATCCAGCTAACGCTATGAAAACCGTTAGATAATAACGAGTGTTTGATTTGTCCACATCGTCTTCAAACTCCGAAATTATTCTTGGACCGTAAAGGAAAGTGTTGGCAGCACTGTTGTTTTGGTCGTCAGTTGTGTTGAGAGTCCATTTAGAAAGCCAAGCATCGGACAAGTTTTTGGAGGCCTGCATAGCAAACAACGAAGCGCCAACCATTGCGGCAAGTCCGTAACCAACAGCTCTCTAAATGTTTTGAGTTCGCGGTTAAAGTTCACAATTACAAAACTAACCAGGTAAAACCAGTAAATGTCTGTTTTCACTGTTCCTTTCTCCATTTGTTCGTCTGGAGTTGATTCTTGCACATATTCTGCGGCCTCAAAAGGCGGGAAACTCGAACCCATTGAGGAAACAGAAACAGCCAGTTCAGCAGCATCTGTTGTTTGGATTTGATTGAGTTCATCAACTTGTCCGAACTCTCTTTTGTTTTTGAAGAAATTGTCAGGTGTCCCGATTTCTTGAACGTGCCCATTTTGATTCAGTTGAATGATCAGATCCGCCTGTCGCAAAAAGTCATTATTGTGAGTTGCCACCAAGACTAGTCTTCCATTAGCGCGTAGCAAGCCTTCAATTGCATTCTTCCAAACGAAGCGTCCAACTTTTCTGTCCAAACTGGCAAACAAATCATCTAAGATGTAAATGTCGTTCTCCTGATATATGGCACGAGCCAGAGCAAGTCTGGCACGTTGACCGCCCGACAAAGTTGAACCATCATCGGCAATTACGTATTGATCTCCGCCAGGCATTTTCTAAAAATTGTAAGTTTAAAAAAGATAAACAAAAAAGTCAAAAAAGTCGTTTGTTTCAATTTCATGTTTTTTAAATTTACCTCAATGTCGTGACACAAAGCAGTAGCGTCAAGAATACGACGATAAAATGATTCGTTCATTTGTGAGCCACATAGAATGTTGTCACGAATTGTGTCTCGTCTCACCCACGATTCTTGTCCAACGTATGCAAAGCCTTCGTGTATAGTTGTTTGTCGTATCCGAATTGTTGTCTTTGCAGTAATGCCGCCGATCAAGCTGTGCTCGTCCTGAGGTTGGGGTGCGAAAGCTTCTCCAAGAATTCCCAGCAAACTAGTAGACTTTCCAGCTCCAACAGGTCCGGCGATGCCTATTATCATCGATCGAGTGCCAGTAAATGAAATAGATCCGACATTGAAGCCGTTAGGCCATGCAAATTGAGCTTCGTCCAGTGTCAATAAATGTTCCGCCGAGTCAGTCAATGAATAAATGAAGGTAGGCAGAATACTTTTGAGTCGAAAGAATTGATCCAAGCGTTTTTTGGAGACAAACGCTTCCACCAATGAATTAAGCACCCAGGGAAAGGCATTTAAAGGAAGAATGAGTATGTTGACCAACGCCAAACTAGTGAATACTTTTGCCGGAGTCAACTTCTCTTCCAATATGACAGTATAGGTCGTTAAAATAGAGATGATGATAAGTAATGGCGCTGATGCCCACAGATATACACAGATGGCGTCGAGATACTTCCGTCTTTTTAAGTACTTCAACTCTTGACGTCGGAAGATCGTTGATGCGCTTCTCAAAATATGGCTCCCAGTTGCTGACTTTGACAGTGCGAATGGCTCGAATTATTTCAGTGACCAACTTCAAACGCTGATCCTTGAATGCCATCAACTGGACAGACATTTCTCCAATTTTTGCTGCCACGTATCTATTTAGAGGAATCATCAAGATGGCACAAAGTAAGCCGCTCAGAAAAGCTAAGCCAACTTCGCGGTACAACAAGTAAAGTGCAATAACAATGTTGAATGGCATTGACCACGCTGCGTGGAATGATGTGATGAATGAGACAATGCGTTCGGTGTCCGTCGACATGAAGTTGATAAGCTGTCCAGAGGAAAAGCTGCTCAATTGGTGCTGAGGCAGTTGAAGTAGCTTGTCATATAAAGCAACGAGAATGGCCGCCTTCACTTTTAAAGCAATCTTTTGCATATAGAAGTTGAAGTTAAAGTCACAGATTGCAGCTGCAAACGACAGAACCAACATCAAGCTTGCATAAACGAAGCCCATGTTCTAAAAGTCACAACATTAGAAACCACTTGTTTGTGATTTTACCTCGTGGTCGCCATTTTGCAAGCAATTCACAAGGAAATGCAACAAAATTGGACCGGCAAATGTTAAACCGTCGGCGAGAAATCGAAGAATTGCCAACTAAATGAAGGTGTTTATAACAAGAAGCATTTTAAAGTGTTCACCGAGAAGTATTGAGGTCCAAATGTTCTCAAAAGTCCAATTGTAAACGAGAACTCTTGATTGTCGACATATTCGTTGGGAGAGTTTCCAAAAAACTTGTCCTCGATTGTTGCAACACGAAGTGAAGATGGAAGACGGAGCAATCTCTCCACACTACGCAGCTGACCTTTGTAGCCACGAAGAATCAACGGATTGACCCAACAAAAGAAGAGTTTTGAAAAGAATCCAACACCTTCATCGCTGTTTTCCGGCAAGTCAGTTGACTCGTCGGTTTCAATAAGTTGCTGGAAAGTTTGCAAACGTCTAAAACTTGAGTTTAAACATAAAATCAAAACTACAAGTACCTTGCAGTGCGCCACTCCACAAACTGAAGCAAAATGTTGATTGTGTGGCAAAGAACAATGAATGCAACTCCAAAACAATGTGCGTCCCAATAACCGAAGTGTTTTATTCTTTGATACGTGATTAGAAAGAGCGTGGAGACACTCAAATTGTACGCAACAATAAGACTTGACGGTCTTGGCCAGCTAAAAAGCACACAGTTCACTTTACCTGCAAAAGAACTTACGTGTTGTGTTCAATTGCCAAAATCCAAACAATTGCGTAAGTTAGCGAACAAAATGCAACAAATCCGTATTCAATAATAATAACTGTCGGAAGTGTGATAGATGAAAACAGCCCGAGAACCAGGTAAATAAGTAGAATGATTGACGTCGCAAACACAACAAAAAGTCTGTATGTTAAAATAATGCGAATCAACTCAGACGGAATGCGAGATGTTCTTGCCTTAAAAGCGTAAATTTTGAATGCTAGTTTCAATAAGCTTTTGTCACTTACCACTTGGAAATGAGCCAAAACTGTGCAGAATAACAAGAATAGATGAGTCATATAGGAAAGTCCAAATTCAAAGCAAGGTTTAAACACCCATTCTCTTTGATTGACCACATACTTTGTGAAAAACTCTTTGGCAGTGTAGTCGAATTCGCAAATCTCGGATACGCCTTTCCAGTCCATTTGAAAGCTGTCCATTATGACGAAAGTTGTTTTGGGATTCGAATCGGTCAAATCATCTCCACAAATTACCCATATAATGTAAATGTCTCGCAGTGGACTGTGTGAATAATTTTATTTCTCCAAAAAACAATCCTTTGAATGCCGGCTCAATTCCAAAAAGAAGAGCTGAGCAAATAACACTTAGCCAAAATACCGAAAAGAGAAATAACAGCGCTTTTGAAGTGCAAATGGTACAATGAATTCCGAGACTTTTTACTGTTGACCACTTCCAACCCCATTTACATCGCTTTCTAAATCGCTATCCAGTTTAGAAGATGGGCCCACATAAGTCTAGAAACAGATCTCCGCGTAGACGCTCTTCACCTCAAAATTCCTCTTCGTCAAGACGGCATTCACGCGAACGTCGCAACAGAACCAGATCACGAAGTCGATCGAGAAGCAAGGAGCGTCGTTCGCATAAACGTTCAAGAAAAAGCAAGTTTGATCGACGACGTTCCACTTCATCTTCGGATTCGTCGTCACCACTACCCGTAAGTTCCTTACTGTATAACATCGGAACATTAGAACGTTTTCTATTTCAGAGAAAGAGCACTTCAACAAACAATAGCAACCATATCAAAGCCGTGCCACCTCCAACGCCTGTTGTGCCAAAGCTACCGTTCCCTGGTTTTCATCACAATTTGATGTTTGCCGGTCAATATCCGTTCATGCAGCCACATGTAAGCACTATTATTAAATCAGTTGTTGTGAAGGCCATGTTATTTGATTTTAGTTTGGCATGCCGCCTCCAGCGTTCAATAATCTATATCAAAATCCACTAACGCCTCAAAGTTCAAATTGGCCGATGGGTCCGAATGTAAGTTTTGTTCGTTGTTCTTCAAACTCTTTATCTAAGTAACTTAATATTTTATGAAGCTGTCAGGCATGGACTAACTTAAATGTTTAGCAAGCGTTTTTCAAGGGAAATATGATGCAGGACTTTGGCTTTTTGTGTCCCCCACCGCCTCCACCCGAAGTAAGTTGACCTTTTTATTTGAATCAAAAATGTAAGAACATGACGCAAAGATCATTAAAGTAATCTTTACTTATAAAGTATTTGTTTAGGAAATCTTCGTCGAGCCGCCGCCTCCTCCTTTATTGCCTGCTCCAAAAAGTCCGACAAACGCAAATGGTTCGGCAGAAGAGAGTACTTCCAAAATCGATAATGACGCTATATCAGCTGCAATGAGAAACAGACCACGGTTAGTTTTCAATCGTTTTATTAATTAGTTTTTTGTTTAGAATACTGCAAAAACGAAAAGTTCCATGCTTGCCGTCAAATTGGGGCAAAGTGACAACGGATTCGTATTCAATTATTGTTCAAGTTGGTGAAGGCACGCTTTCGAATACTTTGTTCGATTTTATTTTGATTGCTTTAGGGACTTATGGCCACGTCTACAAAGCAAAAAGGAAAGATTCGCCAGGTATTTGATTGTGTTTCCAACTAAAGTTCTATGGTGTTTTTAGCGGAACTGGTTGCACTCAAAAAAGTACGATTGGAAAATGAACGTGAAGGCTTTCCGATTACAGCTGTACGTGAAATCAAACTTTTGCGAAGATTGGATCACCCGAATATTGTCAAATTGCTCGATGTCGTCACAGAAACTAATACTCAAGGCAACAAACGCGAGTTCAACGCTTTCTTTTTGGTTTTTGAATATGTTGATCATGATTTGAATGGGCTTCTTGAATCGGGAATGGTTGAATTCACACAGGATCAAATTGCGTCGTTGTTTAAGCAGCTCTTGCTTGCGCTTCAGCATTGTCATTCCAAGGATTTGCTGCATCGAGACTTAAAATGTGCAAATATATTGATAAATAACAGGTGATTTGACTTGTTCAACTGTTGAAACGCTTTTAATTTAGAGGAGAGTTGAAGCTGGGCGATTTTGGTTTGGCACGGATCTATCTTAAGAATAATGATCGTCTTTACACAAATCGCGTTATTACTTTGTGGTATCGTCCACCTGAACTTTTGCTTGGCGAAGAAAAATATGGGCCATCGGTTGATATCTGGAGCGCCGGGTAATAAAAAGCTGATTACTTGAACTAATTTAATGTTTAGATGCATACTTGGCGAGCTATTCACAAAGAAGCCTATTTTCCAAGGGCATAATGAGCAACAACAACTGGAACAAATCACGCAGTGCTGTGGAGTACCGACTGCTGAAGTTTGGCCAGATGTAATCAATTTGCCTATCTTTTCACAGATACACTTTCGGTCTAACAATTATCAGCGACTATTGCGGACTAAATTTTCATTGTAAGCTTTTGGTGAATTTTAAAGATTACTTTTTATGTTTAGCTTTCCACCTCCAGCTCTTGATTTATTTGACCAATTATTGGCTCTTGATCCGAAGAAACGTCCGTCCGCTAAAAAAGCATTAGATCATGAATGGATACGAAACATTAATCCGTCTAAAGTGCCGCCTCCGGATTTACCGAAGCATCAAGGTAGATTCTTAGGCGCAGTTCAAAGCATTTTTTCTTTTTAGATTGTCATGAACGGTGGGCCAAAGTTCGAAAAACTGAACAGCAGAGGAGTAAGCGTTCAAGTTCGTTGAATGTGAACAACAGTCAGAATCATGATTCAGCAGTTGCCATCTGATAGCATATGTTCATGTAAGCCGGTTCAGTTGTTACTTAGACTTTTTATTTATTGATTTGTCATAATTAAATACGTACCTGTTTGTTGATCTTTGGCGTTTTTAATGATTTGATTCCATGTTTTTAGAATGATGCGGGTCTCCCTGTTCGCCGATTTTCTTTTTGCACTTGTAGCATCATACGGGTCGCCATTCTCGCCAATCCAATCAATAGGCTGTAATTTGTCGACGAGCGTAATTTAGTTTGATTTATTAGTTCCGTATATAATGTTTAACTTATTCATTGTTTGATAAGTTTGAAACTCGAAAGTGACTGCACAGCCAATAAACCTATCTGGTCATTGCATTTGTTTGTGTTCGGATAATCTTTTCATTTACTTGCTCATTCACTTTCATACTCAATTGTTGTTGCTCTATTTATCTCCCCGTTTGTTGTTTATGAAATTTGCGACATGAAGTTGAATAATTTGAACTAACAAGTTTGACGATTTATGAGTTTAATGCCAGTCAAGCCACGATCAATGCGGGTTGGTTACATACGTAAATGCTTTTTATTATAAAAGTCACTTTTGCTAAACTTTCGAAACACGTTAAACTCAAACATTCGACTAACACACATATCCTACTTTGTTTGTTGATTTAAACAAACTGCTAAATAGTTATGCCTCTTGAATAGGTCAACTCTTAATTCTTCCGACTATCTACGGGTAATCAAATCGGTGTTAATCTTCCTGTTGTTGTTACTAATAAGAAATTCAAGTTGTATGCATGCCCATTGTCAATAAATTATTTATACTATCACACTTTCTCATGAAACGACCGGATAAAAACATTGAACATAATGAATCTACGGATTGTACCAATCCAGGAATAGCAGAGTAAATGTCAGAACGATGAGGCAAAACAAAGCGATAACCCGTCGACTTGCACTGTTCTTGATTGCTTCCTCTGATAAAGTCATTTGCTTGATCCAAGTTGTCCAATGTATAAATAGTTTTCTCGTGAATAATCTCGATGTCTTTCTCTTGCTCAACAACCTGAACATCAAATTAGAACTAAATACAATTTCGAAGAATGACAATTACCTTTTCAATGAAAGTCTGTTGAAGCTTTTGAAGATCGGCAAATTGAGTCTCGATTTGTTCGATTTCGGAATTGCGTTGAATAAAACGTTCAAGTAAATGCTGGTTTTCTGCGGTCAATTGTGCTTGCTCACTTGGCTTCAAATCAACATCGTGCGCCTCTCCTGCTTCGTCTTCCTGATATTGATCATCTGCTGTATCGAAATCCAACTTCTCCGGTTCATCTTTTGGTTGGCTAACAAGGCGATCACTCTTTAACCCATCAAAGGTTTTGCCCTCAAGTGAATTTGATGATACACTTCTGATCATATTTGCAAAACTGCTACTTTTTGGGAGCTCCTTCTGTTTCTGGTCTTTAATTTGCTGATCGTGAAGTCGTCGCTTATCGATTTTTGCACCACACATGCTGACCAAATTGCCCAGACGGCAAATGCGATTCAAGTACTGAGTCTTCTTCAAATGGACGGAGCGTAATTCAGTTACAATTTTGCACACATTCTTCAAATAGACATTCAATAGCAGTGTGATCGCCTTTAAGTGGGCATACTCATCTTCGCCGCGCAAACTCTGATCATTGTCCAGCTGAAATTCCAAATTGCGAACTAATCGTGAACATTGTTTCATTGCTAAATCTAAAGACGTAAAAAGTTAATCGATCCAAGGAAAAGTTTCAAAATACCTGTATCTGAATCAAATTGTCGTCTATCATCGTCGGTCATAAAATTATCGTGGCCATAAACATTAACACTTGTGAGTAAATAGGATTTTCGACGCTCCAAAACCAAGTCGGCTAGTTCTCGGATATGCTGACAAATTTGACGGGCATATGCAGTGTAAAGAGAAAAATTGGGCGAAACACTAGCACTTTCTGAGTCTTCATGCGTCGGCGTTGATAATCTTGAGCGTTCCAACAAAACTGAAACACAATAATCAATTATGGCAACCACATAAAGTAAATTACTGTACCTTCGTCCTCTTGCGGTTCTGCTGAGTTCGATTTTAAACGCTGTCGAGAAGTTGTAGTTTGCCTTAACTTGAGCGCTTTGACTCGTGCACGGAATAACGCCGTATTGTCCACGAATAGTGCAATCTCCATCTGAATGCAAAAATTGATTGGTTATTTTTGAGCAGATGAAAATAGTTTATAGTTGGCAAGAAACCACGTTCACACAGTACAAACACAAAACAAATAAACAAAAACTCCGAATACACTCCAATCATTTATTTTGCTCATCAAACTCATTAATACAAGAAAGCATCAAAACAAATTTACAAATAGAAACTTTATTCGGGAACTGTGGAGCTTTGAATGTAAGTGCGTTAACGCTGAACGAACAAACGTTCTGCTAATAATTTAAACGTACAGTGGAGTGAACTACATAAAAGAGGATCGCTACAAGGAATTTAAACCGCTTTAAATGTTGTCAAATTAAATAGAAATTTTCACAAAACTTGAGTAGCTCGGCGCATGCTTAAAATTACTGGTTCGTGAATAGTTGGTATAGTAGACTTCCGGGATCCATGCATTATTTGCCTCCTGTGGGAAAAACGAGATTAGTCAACTTCGTTTAAACAAATTGACTTTATGCAGTTTTAGAAGAACAATGCTTTTTAAATGAAATGAACTAATTTTGTACAATACTAACCTGCCCAAACGACGATGATGATTACTGAAAAGACGGAATATTAAAAGCGGAGTTTTCAAAGAACTCACCGAGCAGAAGTACAATTGCGCACATGATGATGATCATTTTAATGTTCTTAAACGAGAGTTATATTTTTTGCAGCAACTTTTTGTGTTTTGCTGCATTTTTGTTTTAAGTTATGACTTTAACAGTGCCTAGAAAATGCTATATAGGTTAGTTAGCCTATTCTTTGGCTGCAAATTGAATGCAAACTTATACTTAAAGACAAAAGTGCAAAAATTTGCTGCAAAAAGTATAACTCGCACCTTCCACCAATATTTGCGCTTCAACGTGGCCGCTGACTTCTCGAACTGTGAAGCGCCTTCTTGCAAAGCATCAGCACGATCGTCAAGCTGAGACAACTTCTGGTCACGCTCGAGTACTTTCTCCACATTGACCTTCATGATGCCAACAACTTCATCAACTTGTGCTTGAGTTTGTTGCAAGCGTTTGTTGGATGGTCGGGCTCCTTGTTGGCCATCGGCTGGCTGATTTGTACCGTCCATCGTTGCAAATGGCTAAATACGGAATGTTTCTACTCCACAAAATGATAATCACGAGTGAGCATTATTGGCCACAAGGCCCACGCAAACGATGCCAATTTGAAGGCAAGCTAATGGAAATGCTTGAGTTCGCGGGTCAAAAGTTTTTGACAGAACGCAAAAAGGAAACAAACTTGAGCGCCAGTCAAATGCAGCGGCCCGGCTGCCGAACTACCAAAAACAATAATAGGTCCAGCGATGTATTAAACTCAGACCAAAAGAACGGCATTCGGGCGCAAAAAGTTTCATAATCCGCGAACGGGTGGCTTTTAACTTTTGCTCTGAGCGGAGCCGAAATGTCTTCGGACCAGATAATTAGAAACACGGTTTAATTAAGCAAACTTCATCAAGCGAACTCCCAGCATCCCATGAGAATTATGCAACCTCAACAACCTCAAGGATCTGCTGACAGACTGCTCGTAAAGCACATAAACAATGTGAAAACACAGTGACTGTGTTTGACTAAATCGATCGGCGGAGAACGTATTTATTGAAAGCTCGTGTGCGAAAAGAAAACAAACTGCTTGTGTGTAAAGTAGGAAATTTATTGAAAACCCCGAAAGCAAGCGTTCCAGTTAAATAATCTGAATGTAAATGCTCAATGACCGACTAAACAATATCCATCAAATTGAAAATAAGAGTGTTTGGCCTGCCAGGCGTTCATAAAGTGCCCTCGTCGCCCAAAAGCCCAATAAATCCGTGCCTCCAACGCGGTTGCGCAAAATGGAACACTTTGTACTGCTTTTCGTGGCACACTATCAATGACGCAAAGAGCGAATTCGGCGCACTCTTCAGCAGCACCATCGCTGCTGGGCACGCATTTAAAAAGCCGATATTGCCGACTCAACGGCCTTCCAATATTTTGCCACCAGCCTCACAACAATAAAGCGGTCGTGAGTCGCGGACGCACCATAAATATGCACACATAAAAAGAGGAACAAACGTGGCCATACATGGCAAAACCAAAGTAAATAGGACGGCTTTTTGTTCGGAGACACGCCGAAAAAACGAGGGAACTTGCAAAGGTCGTATGTAAAGTTCGGTGGACGTGTGGACAAGTTTTCAAACGCTAGCAACAGCGCTCACAGCGGAAAAACTCCCCAACAATGTCAACGTACGAACAAAAGAGGACGCTTGTTCGCAAAACAAATTAAAAAATTGCACTCGCCGCTTAAACAAAACAGGCAAACATGCCAAAAGAACGTCGATAGAAATTGGAATGACTGCCAACCAGAACACTAGAATTTCCGCTAAACGGACATGCTCGGTTGCTTTAACATCAGCAATCGTTCCACATTCGCATATTTTGCAGTCAACTGTTGATTGCAAAATGTGTTTTTGTTGTGCTTTGAAAAAGGCAAGCAATGTTATGAGAAAGCAAGCAGTGAAAAGCAAACGATGTTATGAAATTGATAGATCATAAAAGCGAGGTGCTAATTGTTGAACAAACCCACTTTGGTGCCTTTATTTGGGAAAAGATAAAAATGGGAAACTTTTTGCTGATTTGCCAAAGGAAGCTGAACGCAATTACCGAAATCAAATTAGCGACAAATGGAATCCTGCTGCTCTTCTGCTGCTCTCGTCGTAATGATTCACGTTGTTCGAGTGGAAGAACAACAGCCAAGCGGAAACATTCGCGTTAAAACAAAGCCATAGTCGCCCGGACTTGAATGTCCATGAGAAGTCGCTGGAAGACGAGCGTAGAAAGTCTTGGCCCCATCGGGACATCATGGATTTGTTGGAAGAAGAGTTGGGCTTTTAGCGACTCAATGACAAAAAACGCATTGAAAACATTTTCGTCGAGTAAACCTTCTTTGGCGAGTAAACTTCTTTTCGGCGCAACTTTGGATGTGCCGTCGGCCCGATTTACACTAATATCGCTTCCAGTTGCCTCCGAAAATTAGAATCTCATCCCAATCCACATTTCAATTCACATTAAAAGTCCGTCATTTTACTTCGATTTGAACGCGACCGTCTTTTGCAGTTTATGTCAATCCGAGTCGGACGTTTTCGTGCTTGTTTGCTGCTTTGTTTTTCATTTGCCTTTTTGCAATTTCACTCCGATCGCTTCAACATTCTAGATGAGCCTTTTATGGCGGAAGATCAAGCGATCAAATAAGAAGGCGGCCAAGTTTCGATACAGCATCTCATGTAAAGAAGTCCTAATTGAATGTGCTCACAAATGGCGGCCAGAAGCTATTGTTGTTGCGATGATGCATCGGAAGCGCCAGATATGAGATCAATCAGCGCAAGTTGGACTACAGTTTCGGTTAGTTTGCATATTTATTCCGACCAAAGACTAATTAAAACTGTTCAGACAATCCCAACCAAGCAATGGTTTTGTGGCCAGAAAGTATTAGAGAGCCTTTGTATTTAACAACAACGTTGTTCCGTGATCAAGAACAAGATCAATTTGAAGATAAAGTGAGTTTCTGAACAGTGAATAAGCAATGAGTGTTTTAATCTTCAGGAATGGACTTTAATTATCGAAGAAATAACCGCAAAGGGCAAACACAAGCCGTTAGCTGCAGTTTCAATCAATCTCAGACTTTTTATCACAGACATACCGGGTAGTCGGATGGAAGCTAAGTTCAAACTCAGGCCGCTTCGCAAAGAAGTGAACTTCTGCACAGTCAAATTCGACATTTCGTCCAAACTTTTGCGGGAATCCGACATTGTGTAAGTTTATTTTCTTCTCACATTCCATCTTTATTGTCTTGATGTGTTTAATTTTTAGAGACAACGATCGTCTATCCATTGCGTCGGCGGGTATTTCAATTCCAGAAGAAAGGCCGAGCATCATTCTTCAAGACGGACTTGACTCAAAGCAAATTGAGAGTCTTCCTATTGAAACAGAAAAGTTCGCCAAAGATGTGCAGAGAATCTCTGAAGAAATCGAGCATTTCAACCATAAAACCAGAGTGGAGCCTCCTGTCGCCGTGGTATGATCGTCATCAATCAATTTAATTGTTCATCAGTTTTTAGGCCGATGCAAATCAGTCGATTTCAAGCGTTTCAACAATGCCGAAATTCACATACGACGAAACAAAAATGTTAAACGAAATCCAGCAGTTTCCGAGTCCAAGCAAAAAACAAGATTCGGTAATTAGATTTGAATCTATTTTAAACGTTTTCTGCATTTAGACCGAAACAGACTATGTGCATTCGAAAACATCAACAACTCCGCGATCAAGTCTGCCCGGCGACGAGAGTCCAAAACTGAGCAGGAAGCGCTATACATCTGGCCAAAAAGCAGACGAGCCTCCTCCAATCGACCTTACAAGTGCCGATCAAGTGAAATCGTTGGTCGAGTAAGCACTGTTAATAAAGCTTAAAATGTCTAATTTTCAATTTCAGTGACATCAAAGCACTTCATTCAACAAAAGCCGCCAAGCAAAATTGGAGATCATGAAACAAATGAAAGAGCAGAACGAATTCGTCAACAAGCTCGTAAAATGCTTCAGAACCCAGAAGTTTTTGTCAGTGATTCCAAGGCACGTTTCAAATATAACAAAGCATGATTTAAATGTTATGCGTTTAGGTCGTCGATGAAGAAAGTAAAAAAAGATTGCACGAAGAGTATCGCAAATTAAAAGCTCACACCAACTCTCCGGCGCCACAAGCAACAACACAAGGTATGTCGAAATTCAAGTTCTTTTATGTATTGTGATGTGAATTGTGCTTTTTGTAGTCACTAATGATTTGCCTCCAATTCAACCGCTAAGAAGAACAGCATCGGCGCGCTCTAATTCTAACACGGACTTGAGGAAGCTTGGTAACTTTTGCTTTTGAAACATTTTATTTGCGTTTGTCAGTTGTGTTAGTGTTGATTGATTTTAGAAGTTATTACTACGCAGACGAACTTCCGTCAATTTAAAAAGTTTGAGCCGTCTCCTCAGTTCCAGCGCAAAAACTGTATGGTTGTTGTCATTTGATGTGCACTTTTCTATCACATTGTCTTTAAACGTTCGACTAAAATTCTTCTTTTAGACGAGAATCCTATTTTGCCTGCCTATGGCCGAGTTTCGAATGGAGCAACAACAGAGGTAAGCAATGTTTAAGCCCTTTTAAACGTTTTGTGGCTTGAACATTAATTTGTGCTGGCTGTGGTTGTTTAATATTGTATGTGATTAATATTGTATGTGGTTTGTTCAGAAGTCATCGTTGTCTCCTTCGACATTCAGTGGAGTGTTTGATCGTATGAAACGTTACGGAAGTCTGCGTGGACAGGAGTTGGCTGATAGTCTAAATCAATTTGTCTCGCCGGGATCGGTATGTTTAATTAGATGTTTAAATAGACGTTGTTGGTGGTTTGTTTGTAGCGTTTAATTAACTAAGTGCTTGTAAGAAAAAAACAATCAATGTTTTTTTAGGAGTTTGTCGACAAAAAACAATACATTACTGCCAAAAGTGAGTTCCTTGAAATTAATCATTTAGTTAATTTTTGCTATTTAGATCCGAACTCTCAAAATTCTCAGCACTCAACGCCGACTCGCAAGTTGCCCAGCCAATTGGAAAAAGATCTCCGAAACTCAACCGATCCGTCCATTGAACTGCAAAAGATCAACGACAGAATTGAAGAGATCGAAAGATTGGGTGTGGAGGTTATGCAAAAGATGCAAGTTGCTGAACATGGATCGTCAGATGAAAAAGAGTTGCTGATTACGCGTGTTGAGTTGACAAACGAGAAAGATGCGCTCGTTCGACGCCAAGACTACTTTAATGTGTTGGCCGATTTGAATGAAACAAAAGAAAAGGTGTCTTTGATCAAGCAGCAAATTGAAAGCAACGGTAAGCGCATTTAATTGTTTACTTTATTCACAGTGCTTGTTTAGGTGAATTTGCGAAGACATACGCCGATAAGCAAAAAGCCGACGATTTGATGAGCAGTTTGGGAGAGCTTCTTAACCGAGAAATCGAGTTAACACAAGAGCTGGACAACAAACTGGAGGAGTGAGCTTTTAAAGTTAGATTTTCACCTAATTATTTACTAATTGCAGAGAAGAACAGCACAAGGAGAGCAGCAGACAAACATTGGAGCGAACTCGAAATTTTAACCGTGCCCAACAAGAACCCCTTTCAGCATCGAAACGCTTTATTAACAACATATTTGGCTAGTAGTTCCAAGATCGCTGGTTATTCTAACAATAAGAAACTCGTCTTTGTTAGTTTCACTGGAAATTAACAAAAATGCCGTTCAAATTTCCTAGTCAGTCGCCAAATGAGATTACTTGTACTTAAAGCAATTGTGTACAACTATGATTGCCTTCTTTATTTGTATTTTGCATAGTTTAGATGACTTCTATTGCATAAAGCATTTCAACCCCGTGTCTTGCCTCCTTTGAAAGCAGTGCCAATCTGGTGCAATTTTAACACAATTAATTCAGTTTGTGTGTTTAGGTACTTATCCGCCCGTCACAATCTCAGCCAGTCCAGCTTTTATTTATTACGAGATTTCTGTATATTGCCTGAATAAAGTTACTCGATATCAGCAAGTGTTTGTAAATAGTTTGCGTAAATCTTCCGTCCAAACATTTGTGCAACTGTTCAACTCACATGCTATCCTATTATCAGTAGAATGGAATGGGAGTGTCCACGCCGCAAAAAGTGTAGGCGAAAGTGTTCGTTGACAAATAAAGTTTTAATGAATTTTTGATGTTTCCGGCAGGTTCATCATCGGGGGATCATGGAGGATTCTCGTTGTCGAAAAGTTCGGACGTTTGAAACATGCCGGAGGTTTGCGGCGAGTCGAAGGTTCTTTGATGCATAAACTTGCGGGTTTATTGAATTGTGCAGAGGCGCTTTGATAATCAGTTTAGTGTCCGCTGATATTTGTTGTTGTTTCGGCAACGAGTTATATTGGATTTGTGAAGTTATTGTTGAGTTGGTGGCTCAAATTGCGCGCCTCTGAATTCCGGGAATAGCCTTTTGGCATAATAAATGTAGTCGTTTGTGGGCCAGATGATCGGTCCGGCCTGTCTGGCCTTTCGACTGCTAAAGTTGTTTTGGATTTTAAGTATTGTATTTAAAAACTCGTTTTGAAGCATATGACCGCTTTGAAATTAAGTGTGCATGCGCGAGCTTGTTTACTTCTGCGGGCACTTAATTAGTTGCGAGTTTGAAAATAACAAAGCGTTCTTTTAATGATATTTTTGTTTATTTTCGCAGAAATTAAGATGCCTGTTAATGAGGTTTTTTGAAACTTGCCGGAGGCTCATTAAAACACTGAATACAGTTTGTAAACAGTTATTCCCACTCGTTTGAACTTTTCTCATGCAATACTTTAATCCGAATCATTGAGTTGGCGGCATCAAAACACACAAAGGTTATTGTCGAGTTCAACAATTCGCTTCATCCACGAAGCTAATTATGGCATTTTTAATCCAGGAATTTTGCGCTGAAGGACCGGTGTCGAAAAACCGACTCCGAAATTCATCGCCTCGAATAAAAGCAGCAAAGGCAAATAGTCTCTTTTGTTTTTTCACATTCAACACCAAAACGGCAATCTCGAATAGTGGTGGAAAAAGAACCAACGAAAAATATGTTCATTCCTGTGGCGCAAGTTCTCTCTTGCTCGGGGCACTTCCCAACTCTTCTCATTTGGCCCAATTCGGCGTCCATCCGCTTCGAACTGCAATGGAAGTTGGGCATCCTTTCTCAGCCCGCAGCATTCATTGACATTTCTGCGCTTGGCCATCCGTCTGCCTCGTGCTCTTTTTTGGCTGGCGAGGAAGCGCCTTCAATTTGGAGATTCGCCTTGATTCTTCTGGCACACGTTTGTTGAACGCCGTTTCCCCTCAACGTTCCAACATAATTGATGCCTTGGTGCTAGTTCTGGCCGGACAAGCGCTAACTTGTTTCCTTATTCATAATTGCACGGTAGAAGCTAATTTCCAAGTCTTTGTCCTTTGAATCTACAATTCTAGAGTGCTTAAAACCACACGTGCGCGCATTATTTGTCGAATGAGGTTTTGCTGGCACAATTTAGGGAACAGAATCAAAGTGACAACATCTGTTTTGCGTTGCGACTTCTTGTTTTATTGTTCTGTGAGGACTAATTGAATACGAGGCACATCGAATTTTACTTCCTTGCTCAAAAGTAACTTTCGAAACTTTATCGGACACTTCGGTTTAATTTGTTGGATTTAAATGTTAATTACACGAACTTTCCGATCCGAGACACTAATTAAGAGATTAGTTTATTATTAATCTAAGTTGCGTTTAAAAATAGAACTTTAATTAATCACACGACACAATTTCTTTCTTGATTCACTAGTAAACATCGGCAACCTTTATGCGTTCAAGCTACATTGTATTTCAAATTGTTCAACTCGCCTCAGCTGTTTAACTATTTAAATTGCATTTTCGTCTGCTCAACTGGTGTTTCAACAATTCGCCAATTGCATGTGTTTGCAGAATACAAACACTCATTTCACCTGCAGTTTGCCTTTTCTATTAAAACGTTCATTTTGGGGAGCTTCCAACCCACCTTAAATTCGATTGCATTCGCGGAAACAAATATGTTTTGTTGCATATTTGCCAGCCAAGCAGATTTGTCGGAGGATAATAATGCTTAACCGATTCGAGAGGAAGCATAGATGCGGCGTCGACAATTTTTTCTTATGAGTCAAGAGAATGTTCGAATTAACAATTTGTGCATTCCGACTACAATCTCCTTTTCAACTTGTTCGTGTTTCTAACGACTATTAGACGTTTTTGTGAATAGCATTCAGTGCTAATTGATCTTTTAACTTCGCATCATTTCGCTCAATTGTTGTTGACATCAAGTTCAAGAATGCCGTCCCACTCGTTGCCATATTTATGGTTAAACAACGCAAAGTGCGCTTTTTCGCGGATTTATTTGGTCGCTTTGTTTCACTCAAATCTTGTGTATTCTTGTGGATTGACGTTGTATGGATTTGTTGTGGAAGAAATTGAGTGTCATACCGTGAATCGAAGATTGTGGATTAGCCGATGACCGCTTCATTGTGATGGAGCTGGCGTGCTGGAACCAAATTCCCCATGCCCAAATCCACGCAAATTCCTAGGTCGCAGATTCGCGGTGGTTGTCTCCTCTTTGTTCGGCCCAATTTCCAAAAAGATATTATCATGTTTGAATTAGATTGAATTAAGGGTTTCAATTATTGTTATAATCTGTCTACGATTTGTCTTCATTGCCAGCACGGTTTAACTCGTGTTTGTTGCTTTAATCTCTGGTTCACTTAATTCAAAGTCCGAAAAGTTTGCTCACAAGTTTAGTTCTTGATGAGTCAATCAACTGCGCTGATCCGTTGCATTAAACCTCGGCCCCCGTTGTTTTTTTGTTTATTTCTTGCGTGCTTTGCGTCACTTGCTGGCCGCAATGCGCTGAATTGTTTTCCGTTTAAGGAAAGGGAAAGCAACCTCGGCGAAACGTTGCGACCCTTTGTTAAATGAGTCATCAAAGAGGAGGAAAGCGCATTCCAAATCAAATTATTTTGTTTCCGGCTTTGCTACTTGGCAGCGATTGTTTCGCTTTTTGTTAATTGTTCTTTTTGAAACAAGAGTTTGCAGACCTATTAAAAGCACTTCACACGCGGTGCAAAAAGTTCAAATCGTTATCCTTTTCGGTTGCGGTTTACATGTTCGAAGAGCCGTCGCCAAAAAGCTTCATGTTTGGACGTGTTTCGACCGTGGTTTTTGGGGACTGGCGAGCAGAGAGACTCAATTTTTGATTGTTTGTTCGAATCAGAATGCAAAAAGTTGACGGTGTGGAAAGTCAGTGATTTTCGGTGCGCCTGCGGCTTTCCCTTAAATTTGTTTTTGCGTTTGGACACAATTGCGTTTGTTTTTGTTTGCCTCCGCTTGCTAACCCAATTTGCTCGTTTAATAAAACATCGGCTTTGTGGGTTAAGAAATATTTAATTTATTCAATACTTGTTTTCCGCTCCAGATTCTCCTGAACTGCATTAAGCTCTGCGTTTCGCACGTTGGATGGGCATTGTGTTGCTAGGTGTGTTTGGACTTCCACTGATAATCCTCGGGCCAGACATTTCTATGCGAATTCTAAAATTGCACTAATCTCTAATTTTATGCATTCGCTCGGGTGGCTCATCAATTATTTAGAAGTTTGTTCGAAAGGATCGACCGTTTTAGACGTTTCTCCGAACCCCCATTAGCATGATTATTTGTTTGCTTAAATCCAAGCACTTTTGCGTACATCATTGCAAAACCGGTGTTTTTGTGATCTAGTCAACGAGTTACTCATTGCAGCATGATTTCACACATTTGCATAATTCAGTCACTTTGCTCTATTTTCGCGGCGAGTGCAGCGAGTTTTGAACTTTTGGCTAGTACATGTCGAATTTCAGCTGTCTTCCCTATTTATTGCGAGGATTTGTCAGGCCTTGCCATTTCGTTTAATCCAAACGTAAAAACGCCGGCTTCTACCACCGAAATTTTGTCCGAGACACTGGCCGATGACTTGAAAGCGCATGAATGTCGAAGCAACGGTAGGTCTCCAACTCAAACTTTACCTTACTCTCAATTCAGGCCATGTGCATGTCAAGTTGGAAAAGGCAACACCAGGTAAAGTGCAAGTCCGGATGCAGCCTCACAGTCCAAACCGCCCATCGACTTCGGGAGAACGTCCCAACAACGGCCAAGTGAATCCTTCCATCCAGCTAGACACTTCTAATGCATCCATAAACGATGATGGATTGCCCTGTTCTCATGGAACGGACGACGACCTTGGAGTGCAAGATCTGGTTCGGCATTGTTGCGAATCTTTCGGTAATTCTTGCACAGCTCTCAATAATTGTTCTACACAGTTGTTTTTTGTGTAATTGATAAGCGGATCAATTGAATATTGAGTAGCACACGAACGTTCAAAAAACGCACGGATCAATAACCAGTTCTCCGCGCAAACAACTCTTGTTGTTATTTTCAAAAGAAGCCAACTTGGAACCAAAAATAACTTACAAATTGCGGCTCAAAATTAAACAATTACATTTTACAGATTCCGAAGGCGATCCTGTTAACGACTTTCCACACTGTTTCTTCATGCTTAATGAATGGCTGATGGAAAACTCGGAACTTTTAGCACAATTTGTGTCCTTGTATCAGGTAACAAACTCGAGCACCATAAATTAGTTATTGTATTAAACTTTTAAAAAGTCATGCCAAGCATGCGCACTTCCACGTGAACAGTATCAAAAATTGACCACTTATGAAACCTTGCTTTATGATCTCTCAACGAAGAAACCACAATAGACCAGTTCAATAGTTTATTAATCGTCAACAAATCGATTACCGTAAACAAAGTTACAAAGTTTGACTAGTTTAGCCTCTCCCACAGTTTGCACTTTGACAGAGGATCCAGAAAGTATTGTAGTTGTTGCCTACTCTAACGCCATCGTCAGTTATTTGTGCCCGATTGCCGGTGTATTGCTGATAAAGATTGGCAGCCTGCTTGTACTGGGGCATATAACTTGGCTGCAAATATGCATAACGGTCTTCAAATGGCATATAACGTTGACCGTTCACATTCCCGTAGACTAAAAGAAGAAGCACCAGAAATAAACAATTAGTTTTGAGCGCCATCCCAAAAGAAATCCGCCGTTTCTATTGATCTGGTTTCAACTCCAGCAGCTCTGTTTAATAGCTCTGTTTAATAGCACTTTTTTGTTAGAACAAACGAAGATACCCGTTTATTGTGTTGAAATGCAGAGTGGACAAAAAAACGCTAACACAAAAAATTGTTTGTGTTTGAAACTTTTTGGCATTGACTTTTTTGTGTTAACGTTTTTTTGGCCCACCCAGTAGTTATTATACATACAGATAACATTTGATAAGTTAAAGCATCTAGATAGTTGATTGTCTACCCTCTGCCAACGTTTGAAAGCAATGCAAAGCCGGCGATGTTTGAAGACGGCGGAGCTACGTTGTTAGTGTACTAAAATTGAAAATACTTATTGTCCGGTAGAAATCTATTACCTGATAGTAGCCGGGGAAGAAGTCGTACGATGGGTACATCTGACTCGTAGACAAACCAATGGTCAAGCACAGCAAGACAGCGATGAGAATAAACTTTGAGCTGGACATTTTCGGGCAACTAGGATCACTTGATCGGCAAGAATTCTTTAAATGAAACAATGTTCTTTACACACTTGCGATGATGTGGGAGTTGAGTTTAAATAGCTTGGGAAAGTGGGCCGGCTTTCAAGGTGGTGCGGGTCGATGTGCGAATTTTTGCACCTAATGGAGCGTTACGTCAGAAGGCTAGAGTTCAGTCGGCAAGCCAACAATAATTCTGGCGTTGATCACTAACAAAACAATTCGGTAGACTTTGGCAAGAAAAAACTGTGCAGCTTATATAAGATTTCGGATTGTGGACATGTGAGGGCGGCGTTGTTTTCCACCGGGTACAGGTGCTCATTGTAAAACTGCGCGATGTTGAAAACCTGGACTCCCAATCAAGAACTCAATCAATCACTTATGTTTATTGCGGCGTCTTCCCTGGCAGTGTTAAAAATTTGGATGCGGAAAGACAATGTGTTTACAAACAGCAGATTTCTTTGAAAGTCGCTGATTGTCACGTTTCTGCTCAAAAAGATGGAACGATGCAAAAAACGGGTCAAAGTTTATGAAATGAATATGGTAGCTTGCAAACGTCGCAATTTTGCAATTTCAGGAAGAATTCGATGTATTCGGAGAACGTTGTTGCTTTGCAGTCAGTTTTTGGATCCGAACATTTCCCGTTCACTTCGATGCAAACACACAAATGTGCCGTTTAGTGGAACGTTTAAAAAAGATGGCAATTGATGACCAGCTTCCGGATAACATTTGCAGTGAGCTAGATGTGTCATCAATGTAAGCAGTTGAACTTTGTGGAGTCGTGTTTAAATATCAATTACAGACCGAGTTTTGCGTGGTTGCGCAATGCATCCGTAAGAAATCCAGTCAGTCGCCACACCTCGTTCGCATTTGAAAAGTGGAGTCCGGAAGAATTGTCCACATCTCTAAGCCATATAGATTTTAAAGTCCTGAGCCGAGTGACGGTAAAACAGATTGAATTTGTTGACCGTTTTACACGTTCTTTTAGATACCAGAGATTAAAAAATACGTGAAAGTGACCAAACTTCATCAAACTCCGATTCTTGAGCGCTCAATAGCTATTTTTAATGTGAGTAGTCACCACTTATGAAATCTACACCTTTTTTAGAGCCTTTCCAATTGGGTGCAGTGCATGATATTAAGTAAGTCTTTAAATGCTTAAATTCCACATTTTAATGGTTGATTTCTAGGCAAAAGCACTCCGAAAGAGCGGGCAGATGTGATAACCAAGTTTGTTAATGTGTCAAAGCACTTGAAGAAGCTGGCAAACTTTAACACTTTAATGGCCGTTGTTGGCGGAGTAACGCATTCCTGTATATCACGGCTTTCGAGAACACAAGCATGTTTAACAGCGGAGACCAAAAAAGTAAGAGTTTTAGTGTAATCAGTGTAATAACTGACGTTTAAGGACTTGAACTCGTTGACTGTTTTGCTCTCAAACTCCAACAACTTTTCCAATTATCGCAAAGCTTTACAAGACGTGGACGGTCGTTTCCGAATTCCTATAATGGGCAAGCAACAAGTGATTCGTTGTTTAATTTCCCTCAATTCTTTAGGCATTCATCTCAAAGACTTGATTGCGTGGATCGGTTCGGGCCAGAATCAAAACTTCGACAAGTGCAGAACAATTTCTGAACGCAAACTGTTTCAACTCGGTCACTTACTTTCTTACTTCCTCGGAGTCAATCGTGCAAGTCAAAACCTCAACGAACCAAATATGGATTTGATTAACACGTTGAAAGTCTCGCTGGATATCAGCTACAACGAAGAGGATATTTACAATTTATCTTTGAAGCGCGAGCCAAGAACGTTGCTGAGCGTAAGTTGTTTCTTGAATGTAATTGAAAGTGTGAATTGATTTCAGTTCCAAAGTTCAAAGCCCGGTTGTCTTTGCCGACTGGGCGTCTGGAGTTTGTAAGTATAATTAATTCGCAAACATGCTTTTAACATTTAAACTTTTAGGCCAAGCACCCGATCCGGACACTATTAACAAGCACATTAGTGCAATGGTTGATGCTGTTTTCAAACACTACGATAGAGATCGAGACGCTTACATCTCTCGAGAAGAGTTCGAACAAATTGCCAGCAATTTTCCATTCATCGACTCGTTTGTGAACATCGATGCTGACAGGTATGTTTTAAACAGTCAAAAGCAATTACAAGGTGGGCCAAAAAAACATTAACACAAAAAAGTCACATAAAAAAGTTTCAAACACAAACAATTTTTTGTGTTAACGTTTTTTTGGCCCACCCTATAAAAGTGTTGATTAACAAATTTACTTACAGAGATGGTCAAATTAGTAAAACCGGAAATGAAGAACTATTTTCTCAACTTAAATAGACACTCTACGGAGTTCCGACGCGGCTTCAAACACAACTTTTGTGAGACTACTTTCTTGACTCCTACGATGTGCTGCCATTGTTCGAAAGTTCTCTGGGGCTTGATTCGGCAAGGCTACAAATGCAAAGACTGCGGATTAATAGCTCACGACCAGTGCAAAGATGTTGCCGTCGCTGAATGCCGCCGCAAAAGAACTACAAGTGGTTCCAGTATTGCATCTTGGCTTTCATCGCCTCGCGGCAACACGGCCACCACAGCAATTGATGAGTTAAATGGATCAGCTACCGGCGTAAGTCAACACAACAGTCCATGCACTTCACAGCAACAACGTTTGCAAAAGAAAGGGCTCTTTCTCAACTACAGGTAAGCTGATTGAGTGTTTTGTGCTCGGCTTAAAATTGTTTCTTTAAAAGCAACATGACCTTTTTGCACGAAAGCATTTTCTTGATTGTTGTGCTGTTTTCTTTGCACAAACGCTGTCCGCATCTTTCTTTAGCTGTCGTTTAAGTTCCCTCATTTGATTATTTCGTTTTCCAGCTGATTTGTTGACTTTCAATTGCCTCCGTGCACAGATGCCGTTTCAAGACTCACCCGACTTTGGTGTGTGTTTGTTTGACTGTTTTTCTGAGTTTTGTGACAACTTTTTGGTTGGAGTGGTGGACACTTTTCTTTAATTCGGTTAAATGAGTTCTTATGTTTATTTCAAGGCTGTCCAGGCTTCAATCCTGATTTCTACAGTTTCCACACGTTTACAAGTCCGTCATTTAAGTCATAATTCTTCTAGGAATAAAAACCGCACTGTATCCACTGTTTCCGAAAGTCCATCGCCTGAGCCGCCTCCTTCCGCCGGCTACACGACTAAAAAAGCGCCCCGATATAACGGCAATAATTTGGTTGCCCAGAACTCGACAACTTCTACTGCTAGTTCTGGAAATGGAATGAATGGCATTTTAGATGCAAGCTCGAAACTCCGTTCCTCGTTCTACCGCCTTATTCGCAAGAGTAGAACGAATTCTGAGGGTTATTACCAGTAAGTTATGTCTCCGGATTATCAAAATGGAATTTGGACTTTTGTTCTAACCTCTCGTCTAGAATTTGCAGTGCTCCCAAATGTTTTCACCTAAATTCTGTTCAATGTTTTATTAAGCATCTCCACGAAAACAGTTCATTATGTCTCAAGTCTATTAGTTCGAAAAGCACATTTAACAAAAACGCATTATTGACACTGCTGCTAATTAATAGTTGCAAATTTCAGCCGAACTCATCACAGTCCAGAAATGGTGCCCGAAAACGTGGCTTCACTGGCAACCGAAGAGGTTTTCGATGAGGACAGTTCAAGTTGCTGCTCGGAGAATGCGCAATCAGCTACTGCGCGTTCGGATAGAAATCAAGTGCGTCGGCGACCGCTGGATGGGCAAACAACTGTTCGTTAACATCCGGTTTAGTTGCATAATAAGGTTTTATTAAATTCTGCCACTTGCCCACACTATTTCCTAATTTATGATCAATCGTACAACTCTTTCCGTCATTTCAAACATGATCGCTATGTTTCCGGTTCCTATCCATAATTTATATATGTACATATTGACAGCTGAGAGATTAGTTGTGCAATCTTGTCTTTAAAGTAGACGCTTACGCTCAACTATTTTGTGCCGAATTCATAAGAGCCGCAAGTTTTGCTTTTCTCTGCGTAAAATACCGTTGATGTGCATTTCTATGTCTTGTATGGGTCTTTTAGATCATATGAACTTGTATGTGCTACTTGCACTCTATTCGAAATAAATTATTCAAAGAAGTGTTCGAAAGAAGTGTTCGCAAAGGAGTGTTCGAAAGAAGTGCTATTCATATGCAGAATAAACAAAGAAATGACAAGTGATAGATTAGCAGAGTGAAATTATTGTGTGTTCCGTCTTCAAAACACTGCTGGATTAAACCTTCGACTGTTAAGTGGTTTGGGTTGTCCACCGCAAGCAACGAGAAACATGCAAACGCGGAAATTGCGCGCAATAGCCTTTCCGTTGATTTCCGATCACTTGAATTTCGGGGAAAATTTGGTGGTCATTGTTTTTTGGAGTGTTCCGCTGTTGTTGATCACTTTTCTGCCAATGCGACGTTAGTCCAAAGTTGATTTCGAGATTGCGATGTTTGTTAAAAATAGATGCTTATTTATTATTAGTGTTATTAATCTTCTGCTAATGCTCTTTCTGTTCAATAACGCCTATTCGTCAACGCCAGACAACTCAACACTCGTCGACTTACTTGACCAGGAAAACGAAACGTTTACTCACTTTAATCAAACAAGTGACGACAACTCAACTTTGATTTCGGATATTCAAAATCTTCAAAAACGAAACGCCTCGATAACTCCAAAAGAAAATTCGTTTTTGAGGGCAATTCAAAGTAGACCGCTTGAAACGTTTACTACCCCGGCTATTAATTTGTTCAAAAATGTGGCCAAATCGACCACATCACCCAAAAACAGTACTCAAACGCCAAAAGTGCCTATACAGATCAATTCACGGTCTAAAATCAACCAGTTGTTGGAAGCAATTGACAGTCGTCTGAAGAACTCGTCCATGCTTTTAGACTCGCATGTGCTGGTTATGCAAAATGCAAACGGGGCTGTTAATGTTACAAGAACGTGGAGTTTTCAGCCTAATCGCTTTAAAGGCAACGGATCGGTAATATTTCAATGAAGTGTTAAAGATTGTTTTCTGTTTAGTTACCCTTTAACAGAACAGTTGTGGCAAGAGTTCCGTTTCGACCTCATAGGTAAAAGAACTTCTATCTTAACTTCCATGTTAACCAATTTGATTTCAAAAGTTTTAGACGCTTATCGTCGCACATGTCGCGTTTTGTTCCGCCATATAGACGTTGTGAGCGTTTGACGGAACAGCAGAAATACATAAGATTGCAAAGTGTTGGCGGTTTGAATCAGCAGTAAGTTTTTGCCACCATAATATAAGAACTACTTTTAAATTAGATACATGGCAAACAGTCCAGTTGAAGCTGCTCGAAACTTTCCTCGTCTTTTGCCTTCGTTTGAAGATGCGTCGAATTCAATGAATTCAATGTTTTCGGATGCTTTCAACGATGCTTCGGAGTTTAATGTAGGCATTTCGATTAGTTGTTACTTTTGATGTTTGTATTCGTGTTTAGAGACCTCTTGACAATTTTTGTGATGAAAACTGCGAAGAGATCCGCTCAAAGGTTTGCTTTTAAAACAACTACCGAGAGTAATTAAGCATTTAAGTTGGAAGAAGTTCTGCTGGACGAAAGGCTCACTACTCGACAACTTCCCGTTGCACGTCGTCAGTTTTTTGACACAACAAGTGGAGACGATAGTGCCGCAGAGGATGCAGAACCGTTGCCCGAACCGATGCCAAAATCTCAAAAACGTGGCTGCCGACTTGAACGTTTCATTCCAATTGGCAACTGCACTTCGAGGTTTGTTAAATTGGAACTTTGATATTTTAAATGCTAACTGTGCAATTTAAGAGGTGAAGAGGAGTTCTGGGACTATGAGAAGCTCTGCACAGCATGTCAAGGTGATTTGTAAACTTCGAAATTCTACACTCAAGTTGTTTTAGGCGTTTACATGCTTTCAAACGACTGCTTTCCGACGTTTTTAAACAGTGTTATTTGCGATAAACACGAGACTGCTTGCATTTTTGATAGATATACCGGAGCTTGTAAGTAATTTACAACATTCATATTAACAAAATTCGTTTAGCGCAAGGAAAATGCAGAACAAAGGTTTGCTTCTTTAACATTCATTATTTTTGACATTCATTTCAGAAACTAAACTTCAAAGTTATGCGCAACAAAGGCTCTAAAGATAAGTAATTTAAAGTGCTTCTTTAAAAATTTAAACAACTAATTTTGTCGGCTAAAACTGAATCGAGGCGTGTAATCATTTTTGTTGAACAAAGAGACGGAGCGACGGTCTAATATAAATTGTATTTAATGTTTTAGACTGCGAAGATTGGCAATTTGTTTACCTTGAAGTTCCGGTTGCTTGTGAATGCTTTTTGAGCAAAACTTCCTGGCTTGACTCGCAGCCACACTCGTCGCAAAGAGATTAGAAACAGCTTGTCAATTTGAATTTTGATCTCACTTTTTTGTGTCAATAATATTAATAAATTATTAAACATTTATTTACAAAGATCAACAATAACAGTCGTCAGTTTCTAGCAATAATACGCGAATTTACAGCCATTGAGTAAAACATTGAGGTCGGGTCGGCAAGTAGCTCTTGAGGGGGTGCAAACTCTTTTATTTCTCCGTTGTCCATTAAAAGAACTGCGTCGTAGTCAAGAATTGTATTCAATCTGTGAGCGATGCACAGGACAGAAGATTGGGCGAATTCTCTTCTAATTGTTTGTTGAATAAGTGCGTCAGTTTGGTGATCCACAGCTGCTGTTGCTTCGTCCAACACAAGCAATTTGGATCTTCTTAACAACGCCTCTAGCCAGGCAAATAAGCTGTCTTTGCCCCATTGAAATGTTTGCACCGCCTTCGGCAATTTGATGTTCCAGGCCGTTTGGAAGTTTTGAGACAAAGTCATTTAAGTGTGCAATTTCGAGTGAGTGCCACAGTTCAGAGTCTGGATAAATATTGAAAGGATCAAGATTGAAGCGAAGAGTGCCGGAGAAAAGAATCGGTTCCTGGAATATCAACATTTAAACTGTTTTAAACGTTCAAGTTACTTGTGGAATGATAGTGACGTTAGAACGCAAATCATGAAGTCCGATTGCACTTATGTCCACATCGTCAATAAATATCCTTCCATCAACTGGTTCAATCATTCGGAACAAAGCTAGAGTAATTGAAGATTTTCCAGCACCCGTTCTACCAACAATCCCGACCTTTTGTCCGGGTTTTATATTTGCAGTTATATTGCGAACAACCAAGTCCAAGCCGGGCCGGTATCTTGTAGAGTAGTTTTGGAAACTAACTGTGCCACTTGAAGGCCAACTTTTTGGTGGGCGACTTTGTGGCAAAATCCAGTCTGCCTAAAGTTAATTCAATGACTATCATACGTTTAGTTAAAAATTACTTCGCTCTCCAGCTCTGTGTATTCTTTAAGGCGTTCAACCGAAACCAAATTGATCTCCATTTCGGAAATTTGTTGCACGGCAAGACGTAGCATTTCTGTTATCTGGAAAGCGTAGGTGAGCGAGAGGCCTACCATGCCGGCCGTCAAATTTAGTCCCATTTTGTTGGATAAAGCGGCAAATAATGCTGCAAAGAACGTCACAAAGTTTCCTAACAGTTCCAACCGAACGCCAAACCAAGGTCTAAAAAGTTATTGTTAACGAAATGCTAAAATTTATGTTACCTTGAAACAATTCCCATGTACTTTATCCGCACAAATGTGTCCAGTTTTTTGTTGTTTAACTCACAAAACTCTTGTTGTTTGTTGAATGCTCTAATTGACGAAGATCCTTGAATCGACTCGGCAAAGTGTGAATAAATAGGTGATCGACTAGCGCTTTCCATGCGCCTTAACTGGCGCCATGTGGGAACATAGAATTTCTAAAGAGTATGCTTTTTATAGTTTAATAAAATCAAAACTAACCAGTAAGTAAATATAGAAGCCGATTAAAACAATGCAAACGACAACAAAGATTGGTGTCGAAATCGTGATGGCTACAATTGTCGCTGCGACTTGCGTTGTGCACTGCATGAAGAAGCGAAAGTTGATGGGAAGTTGCATATCGATGACCTCGATTTCACGTCCAAATCGATTGAGAATACGACCGATAGGCGTCGTGTCAAAGAATTTCATTGGTGATCGCAGAACACTTTGTAGAACTGGATTGTGCAAGTTTCTAGATGCCTTTAATCCACCCAGTGTCAAAGCAACTCGAGCAATTGCAAAGCACATCGCTAAAGACGACTTTTATTTTGTGAGCCTTATTTAAAAACTCACATTCAAAAAATCCAATTCCCGCATAAACAACCACTCTTGATGACGGAGCCATTTGTTCGGTAACATTGTGTTGACTGTCGTCTGACCATGCCGTAAGCCACAAACTTCTGCCCAGTTGCAAACACGCGTAGCCAATATAGAAAAGAACAAAAGAACTTGAAAGCAAAATCGATGCCGCTTGCACGTAACTCCAGTAAACATCTTTCTTCACATTTCCTGTTTGAGTTTGTTCTTTTTGAATAAGACGATTTGTTGAAGATAAAGTGGAGACAGTAGTGTCCGCATCAATTGACTGTTTTTTGGGCCTTTTTATAATTGTTGAAATAGTCGACGCTTGTCTTTGGAAAACAAATTCGGACAACTCTTCAACTCCTTCATCCTCTCCAACGGCGAAGTCTTCAACCAGATCTTCACTTTTATCTTCTACATTCAAACTTGTACTTTTTGATTCTTGTTGCCTCGCAGATTCGGCAACTAGTGCTGCAAACTTGGTGTGCTTCAACATCAACTCGTCAAATCCGCCATTTCCAGCAATTTGTCCGTCTAAATAGAAATTGTATTACACTCAAATTTGAATCGAACCTTCAAGATAAAGAATTCGGTTGACTTCTCGCAAAAAGGCTACCCCGTGTGTGACTAAAATTCTCGTCTTGCTCCTTAACAGCCCATGAGGTCCAATTACATGTTCAAATATGTGCTTGCCGACATGAGCGTCCACAGCTGATAAAGGATCATCGAGTAAGTAAATATCTGCATTCTGATAAACTGCTCTAAACATTTAAATCATATATAGAATTGCTTTAAAGAATTACCTTGCAAGTGAAACTCTGGCTCGCTGACCGCCACTCAAATTAATGCCTTTCTCTCCAATTTCAGTCATGTCTCCGTGAGGAAGAATAGCCAAATCAGCGTCAAGTGCACAAGCTTTTATTATTCTATTATAAAGATGCTCGTTGAACTGTTGACCAAACACGATGTTCTCTCTTAATGTGACGTTTTGAATCCACACTTCCTGCGAGGTATACGCAACTAGGCCTCGAACGCCGACATAGCCGCAATTTTTCTCCATTTCTCCCAAAATAGACGACAACAAAGAACTTTTGCCAACTCCGACTCTTCCAGTAACAGCAATCAACTCGCCAGTCTCTACTTCAAAAGCTGATGTTGCGCAAAATTGTTGGAGCCACCTTTCCACATTCCCAAGCAAAATCGGCTCCTTGAACGCAGATAGCAAGATTTCCTTCTTTGTCCATTTGACGGTCAATAGAATTCGAGTCAATTTCATCGGCTGTTAACAATTCTTTGATGCGTTTGTTTGACACAACAACCTAAACAATTGAATAAAAAACATTATGTGTGAAATATACTTACTTGGACTGTCAAGTTAATTAATACGCCAACCGTCATTAAAAAAGTTATCGTTTAAAAAGTAAAAGTTGTTTAAAAAAACTTAAAGTCCACTTTTCTCGAATTTGTCGAACTTTGTAGATTTTAATTTTCTTCGGCAACTTTTGCTTTTTAAACGACAACTTATCTAAAGGCATTCGGAGTTGATTGAACAAAGCCTAAAAAGCAGAGTTTATAAGGAAAACAACAAAAACACTTACTAACGACACAAACGCAACTTGTGGTGTCAATTTGTTCTCACTGTCAATGTAAATGTATGCAGCAAATGAGAATAGAGCAACGAGGAAAGGAGTGCTGAAGTTGTAGCAATCCAAAGCGCTTCGAATCAAACTGTGTGCTCGGATGCAGTACAATTCTTGTTCACGGATTTCCTCAACCAGACGTTGCATTGCAGGTTCCCAGCCATTAAACTTCACAACTTTTATTCCATTCAAAATCTCGTTAATCATTTTAGTCCTTTCATCTTTTAGCTTCATTTGTTTTTGTTGGTAGCGTCTTTGAAAATGCGAAGCAAACATGCTTATCGGCACAAATGACAGCATTATAAAGAGCCCAGGTAACGCAGCAATTCCGAGTGTTTGGAACAACAAAAATAGGGCCAATGTTATTTGAAATGGCGTCGACCTAAGTCAATTTCTCAATATTTAATGTTGTTGACGCACTAAACAAACCAGTAAGTATGCAAGTGATGAGTGATCATCTGTAGTCTTTCAATATCAATTGCCATTACATTTACAATTTGTCCCACTGTTCTGTCTCGTCTTGCAGAATTTGACAAAAGTAAAGTTTTCTTATAAGTAGCGCCAATTAAAATACTCTGAAGCTTTGAAGAGCAACGAAACATCATGAACTTAAAATTTAACATTGGAAGGCGCTGTTTACTCAAAAAAAAGCTTACTTGAACGTGATTGTGTCCAAGTGATTTTAATTCGGAAGCCATAAACATCAAAACAGCATATGCAGCTCCTTCCCACAACCTCTCGTTTCCACTGCTCACAAATCCCAATAACTGATGCAACAATAGTGGATTTACAAACCCTAGCAAATCAACACAAACGCGCACTCCTGCTGATGAGAAAAATTGCCATTTGAAGATTTGAAACAAAGTGAAGATAACCGAAGGCATTTTGACACTTGATTGTCCGATCTCTTTTCGTTTGTTTGAAAGTTTTTTGCTCAGTCTACAAAAATTAAACGTTTAAAACTACTTTTAAGTTCAATTAAACATACCCGTTCTCATCAACCAACAAATCAGTTTTATTTAACATTGCACTCGCATTTCCATTCATTTGTTCTTTCTTCTTTCGGTTGTATTCATCAATTTTTGGACGCCAATAAGCTTCCCAAAGTTCTCCCAGATGCGCACTCTTGTTCTCAGTATTCAAATCAAATAGATCTTTTTCTGTGATTGTTTGGCGAGATCCCAAAACTGGAAGTGGAGTGAACCAATGCATTGTAATGCGGCTGAGAAAGGAACTGTCGAGTTCAGTTGAGCTGTTTCGTTCCAGTTTGTCATAACGATGATCGGCGAAGAATTGCAGAATTAACTGGCCAGTAATGGAAGTGAACCAGATCATAAACAAAAAGTCGTGCCACATGTCTTCCGTGTTTGTTATGTTACCGAAATTTGATTGAAGCCATCCGTAAAATTCAGGCAAATTGCATAAAAATTGAACCAGCGCACTGTTGAAAAGAATCTAAACAGTTGGAGGTTTTAAAAGAGCAGTTGGAGAATTTAAAAGAAACTTACTCCCGAAGAGATAAGTCCCGTTCGTTGACATCCGATTTGAGCAATTAAATATCCAGCCATGTACATGCATCGGATCAGCGGATACCAAATATCAACTTGGCCATAATGACTGCTGAATAGATTTGTAACTGCAGTCAAAAGAGATATAGAAAAAGATGCGACTGTTAACGCCTAAAAATGATGTTTGTTTAAACGATTGATTAAAAACAACTTACAACTTTTGTCAATAAAATGTGATGCCATGGTAGTTCCCGAAATCTTTGTTGTTTTTGATAAAGACGCACTTGGAGGAACAGAACAGGACTTAGAGAATAAAACAAAACGGTAGGCAGTATCGTCAAAATTGTTTTGTAAAAGCATGGTGTGAAGTTCGGTAGCCAACTTGTGTCGTAAACACTTTGATTGTACTGAAAAGAATCAAAATTAACACAATTTGTTTTAAAAGTTGCTTTTTTGTTTTTTGAATGAAAGTTTTGAAGTACTTAAAACAACAAACCCTGTCAGCATTGCACATTAAAAATTTTGGACAAATGACGCAAGAACGCGCTCAATTCAAAAAGCAAAACACACTTGGCCGTCTACGTGCTCCACGTAAAAATAAACCACCGGCGCAAAGTGTTCATTTTTTGCAACAGACACTAATTTAGACTCAAGAAACGTAGCAACAAAATTTGGCTTTCGAGATCTTTTGTTAATAGATGTTTGTTACTTTGGCCGTGAACACTTGTTTCTATGTCATCATAACATCTAGACCACTTCGACAGTTTGCCAAAAAACATGACTAACAAAAACGTTGGAGGGAAATCCCGAAAAACAAACCCACCCATAGCGGAGAGCCACAAAATTGTTCCAGCTGGTCAGCAAAATCCCACATTTTGAGACATACAGGCGCGAAGAGACGGGCAAAAATAGAATTGGCCGAAGTAATTTTTGTGCAAACACCTATTCTCTCTTATATTTCATAAACAAATAGAGGAGTTCAGCAACAAACGCTCGACTTAATCACTGGTACCAAACATCGTGGTCGTAAAGAATTTGACGTACATTATTTTAAATTCAAATCCTTAAACGTGCCCGTTCGTTTGAATTTTGCATACTAGCTTTACTGGAATTCAACATGAATACACTTTCAAGATCCGGGCCAAGTTCCACAGATTAAGTCCTTTCATGTGCTTGATCTAGCGGTCAATCATCAGCAAAAATGATCAAACAACCTGGAAGTCACTTTGAGGGAGAATCAGCTCAAAGTTTGTTGATGCAGATCGACTGGAAGAACAGGTTGAAAACCGGCCAATTTGACGTTGATATACGAACGCACTCGTGGAAAACACTGGTTCATGGATTATATCTGTGCATTCTTTGGTTTAGGGAAATTGCGTCAAATGTTCAGCAACGCAGGCAAACGCTTTTTGCATTTGAGCGAGACAGAAAAACGATGCCTGATAAAAATGTTTTGCGTCTTATGAGCACTTGAACCCGAAAAAGTGGAAGAGGTCCATTAATTGCAATTATTCAGATGTAATTTGAGCGTTAACGTAGAACATCACACTTTTGCAAGAAATAAACTAATCAATTGAGTGCAATTCAATCCGCTGAATAGAGCGAATGTTTAGGACAATCAGACTTAAATGTGTCATTTGCAAATGAGTGCATTTGAAATAACACTTAAAAGCTCGAATTTCGCAAAAAACGAATGTTTATTTCTTTAATTGTTTCAGTATTTATTAGCAACATTGTCTGACTTGTTTAATTCAACTCAGCTTTCTGTGCACCATGGCGTGTGTTTTGTGCAAAGTCTTTACTTGCATTGTGTTCGTAAGCTTAGTTGGCTCGGCAACAGCTCTCACCGAAGACTATCACTGTGGAATTGGCCCAGTTACCAAGGCTGTTTCTTATGTGATTAGCTCGCCGTGTGGAAGAGAAGAATGTAAGTTGTTAAAAGGCAATTTTCGATCAAATACTTTAATTTTGAAGTGAATTCGTGCTGCCTCCAACACGATCGTTGCTACGATCAGTACAAGAAGCACGGAGGGTATTTTTTGCAAATCTGTGAAGGACCGTTTGCCAACTGTATCAAAAATTCGAGTCACAGTTGGATCTGCCAAAAGTTTTTGATATGGAGTCATTGCACTGTGACCAACATGTTCGGCGGATTGTATCGTTTCTTTTGAATGTTCTGTTCTGTGTTTGACTTTTAACTGAATAAATTGGAAATTCGTCTTCATTTGAGCTTCCGGTTCAATATCGCTACAACATTGCTCATAAGCAGACTTTATACCCGAAATCATTCATCAAAAACCGGACAAGCACACTTCTTAATAGAAATCATAATAATTGTTTTTGCACAGGTGTTTTTCAAATAGCACAGAACAGAACGAACTTTCATTGGTTGCGTGAAGTTTTCAAATTACGGTTGTGGTTATTTTAATCTTTTTAAGCAATTAAGCGCGTGACTTGTCGAAAAACGTTTCTTAATTGTAGACAAATTTGTTTTTGTCAAAATGTCAACAAACTAAACATACAGTCGTTTAATTTGTAGCGACAATTCGGTAATCTTCCCACTGACTTCAATTCGTCGAGGTTTTTAAAACAGATACAATTCCGGCGTGTTTATTGTTGCCGTTTGTCTATTTTGTTTTTGAAGTTGTCGAGTCGCCGTTACACGTTAGTTTCACTTCCTTAGAGGTTGGACTCTGTTTTAGGTCCATTTTTAGACTCAATAATTCTTTATTAGCACTTAAAGTCCGGCAAGTTTGAGTTAATAGTGCGCGCGTTAAGAAACTTTTTGAGTTGGAACGATTTGTTTTGCAGAGTTTAAAAACTATCTTGTGATATCTAAAGTCATACCGATGTCATTTAAAAGTGATTTTTGAACCGAAGAGTTTGCACGTAAACCACACAATAACATTTACTTCCTTAATTCACCTGTCCACTTTTGAAAACTCCGAGCGGGCAATTCTCCGGGGAGCAATTGACTTCCTTTTTAAACATCAAATTATTTACACTTTCCAGATGTCGATTTACACACAGCTTCGTCAATTACATATCTATTACGAAATCGTGATTTTTATTGCGTCTTGTGTTTCCAGTCTTCTAGTAATGTACCTGGCTATCAAGAAAACAAATAAAACTATGCAACAGTACAAATTGATTATTCTGTTAAGCGCAATTGTTGACTTTTTATTCAGTACAACAACGTTCATTTCGATGCCCTTGGCCGATATGGTTGACGGCAAATTGTTCCTAATAAACTCAGGCTACTTTGCTCATGCTCAACAACCGCTATCAATTATTGTCTTTTCTTGTTGGCTCTACACGCTGTAAGTTTCAGTTTACTAATAAAGAAATACTAGTTCGGTTCTGTTCAGATATCTTCTCCTGGTTAATGCGGCAATGATCTTTTTCTATCGATACAATGTGCTGTGCAAACAAAAGTCACTATCTTTGTGGCGTTTTGGGAAAACTTACGCTGCAATTTCTGCTTATGTTGTAAGTAGTTTGGAATTTGTGCACATTGTTTTAAACGGTTTAGGTGATTCAATGCGTTCTTTGTTACTTCACAGCTGAAGACTCTTCTGGTAACAGATTTCAACAAATAATTGCACAAAACCTGCTGTTTGCCGAAGACACGCCAACAGTAAATGTTTATGATGCTGTAAGTTTTAAAATGTTTAACTTCTAACTGAATGATGTTTTAGACTAAACTGGTTCCGGTGTTGCATTTATTGCATGGAAACTTTATTTGTTCATGCTTGTACGGCACTATTATTTTTACAGGCTATAAAGTGCACAAAACACTAGCTTTTTCTCGTCGCTTCATGTCAAGAAACACCATTAATGTTCAGAATCAGCTGACGAAGATCATGGTGTTACAAGCAGTTTACCCACTTATTTCATTAGTTACACCTATTTTACTTTATTGCACCGGACCTTTGTTTCACGTTACATTGCCTTTTGTCGGTCTATTTTTAAGTGTTACGGTTTCTCTGATACCAATTGTGAATTCACTAACAACTTGCGTCATAATTCCATCGTTTCGACGAAGCATATTGACCGCTATTCTTGGTCAAAATTATGGCTCAAAAGTGAGTCAAAGTGGATCGTTGACAGTTCAAGGGCTTGCATATAATCTACGCCCAGACCGGCCACCAATTGATCCGTTTTCAATAGCAAGACAAGGAACGCAAACAAACGAGAACGAAATGCTTTAGTCATTCGACTACAAAACAACTACAAACGAGTCTTTTAATTGTATTGTTGTGAAATTGTGTTTTCAAAGAATTGTTTTCAAATAAAGACTTTATTTACATTTAAATAGTCATTGAGAGACAAACAATTATGATGCTAGTTGACTACCGAATTATAAAGTGACTATAAAGCTTGTTTAACCGGCACGGATTGTTACACGTGAGTCGATCATTCTAGTTGCCCATAATTGGTCGATTACGGTGGTATCTATTAGAGTTGTTAAATCGCCTAAGTCCGCATCGCGTTGGTTGTCAGCAATTTTTCTCAGAATCCGCCGAGTGATCTTTCCAGACCGTGTTTTTGGAAGTCCGCAATGAGCGACGTGAATTACATCCGGAGTTGCAATGGCTCCAATGTGTTGTCTCACAAGTGTTTTCAGCTCAAGTTCCATTGTTTTGGTTAGTTGTTTGCCCTGGAAAGTAGAGAAGTTAACTAAAAGCATGATTTTGTATGTTACCTTTGCTGGCACTACAAATGCGTACACAGATTGCCCTTTTATCGGATGTTCGGCGGCTACAACTGCACTTTCCACGATTTCCGGATGAGTCGCCAAAGCAGATTCAATCTCAGCAGTTGACAGCAAGTGACCGGAGACGTTCATCAAGTCGTCGACACGGCCAGTTATGTAAAAGTAACCGTGTTTATCACGACGAGCTCCATCGCCTGTGAAATAGTAGCCAGGGAAAGGTTGATAGTAAGTTTTCTCAAAACGCTCATGGTCTCCCAGCACAGTTCGGCTGATTCCCGGCCAAGCTGAAGTGAAGCACAAATTTCCTTCGCCTGGACCTTCAATTACATTTCCGTCGTTGTCCAAAAGAACTGGTTGAATTCCGAAAGCAAGGAAGAGTGGCAGACCCAGGCTTCATAGGCGTACAAGATGGCAGAGCACTTATCATATGCCCGCCAGTTTCTGTTTGCCAATAAGTGTCAATCATTGAGCATCTCTGTTGACCGACAACATTATAGAGCCATTTGAAAGCACCTGCGTTCAAGGGTTCGCCCACTGTGCCGATGACTTTCAATGAAGACAGATCGTGGTCCGTGACTAAGTGTTCCGGATAAGCCATCAATGAACGTGCGACGGTGGGAGCAGTGTAGAGCTTTGTGACTTGGTATTTCTCAACAATGGCCCACATGCGATTAGCAGCTGGATAGTTTGGAACGCCCTCGTAGATTACAGATGTAATTCCGTTCAAAAGCGGGCCATAAACAACATAAGAATGACCAGTGATCCAACCACAATCTAAACAAGGTTGTTAAATTGTTGTAATCAATCAAAAGTCCTTACCTGCAGTGCACCAGTAAACATCGTCTTCTTGTGAAGCAAAGTTGTATTTCATTGTGCTGTAAGCATATGTCATATAGCCAACTGTAGAATGAACAATTCCTTTTGGAACACCTGTACTTCCACTTGTGTACAATACAAACGACGGATGTTCAGCGTCCACCCATTCAACGGGACAATCAGCATCGGCACATTTTTCCATCTCTTCTGCCCACTTGCAATCTACTTGCGGATTCCACTTGCATTCGGGGATTTTTTGATTGGCGGGAAATTTGGAGTTGCGTGAGTGTTCAACAACCAAAAGTGTTTGCACGTTATGTCCGTGTTGACAGCAAATTTCGAGTGATTCGTCGGCGATGTCTTTTAATTTGATGATTTTTGAACCACGAGCAAAAGAATCGGCAGTCACAACAAATCGAGCATTGGCCTAAATTGTTCAAACTGTAAGTGCCAACTTCTAAATGAAATCTACTTGAATTAATCGTTGGGAGACTGCATCTGCACTGAATCCGGCAAAGATCACGGCGTGTGTTGCTCCAATTCGGGCACAAGCTAGCATGCAAATTGGCAATTCCAAAATCATTGGCAAGTACAGTGCAACAGTGTCTCCTTTCTTGACGCCTTTTGAGCGGAGAACAGCAGCACAATTCACAACTCGTTTCAGCAATTCAACGTAGGTGATCTCAAAGCAGTCATCTGGCTCATTCCCTTCAAACTTGTACGCAATTTTGTTGCCTTTGCCTAAAAATAAAGTTACTTCAACAAATTCGAACTAAAAAACTTGCCTTGTCCAATTATTCGCTCCAAACAGTTGTAAGAGAGATTGCTAGTTGATCCGTCCATAAAGCGAGTAAAAATCGGGCCTTTTCTCACATCAAAGTTGTATTCTAGACATTTTTGACTGCGACGTTGAAAGTAAAGATCTTTGGTTGCGCTGATCCAGAATTCACTTGGACTTTGAATGCTGCGCTCGTACATCTTCTGATATCCAGGCATTGAATTCAACTGCGCTCCAGAGATATTTGGAGGTAAATAAACTTCTTCGTCTTCATAAAGTGAACCGTATTTGCTAGCTTTGTCTGACATCTTTCAAAACACTAAAAACAAAGTTGTTAAAGCGAAATGAGTTTTGAAGACACGAAAACAAAATGAATACTGTAAAGCGAATTAAATGTTTGATTGATATTTTGAGCGAGTGCATTCACGGATTTATATACAGATTTTGTGGGCAGATCAGGGGTCTTCCCATTTTCGGTATGGCGCCTGATTAACGCCCGACAATGCTTATCAGTTGGTTGAGGCCAAAACAAAGAACGCTCCAGGGGTCAGCATGGAACGAAGCTTATCAGCAAAGAGCAGAGAAGCAGCTTAAAGTTCTCACACATTCGTGAGAGCGCCAAAAGCTTGCGGATTTAAATAGTGTGTTCATATGAAAATGAGCGTCTCGCCGGAGAAGATTTTCCGGTTTTAGCCCTCGTGGCAATGATAAGCATAAATAAACAAGTGAAAGCAGCATTCTTCTTCGGTTATTTTAAGGTAAGCGCCATGTGTTTGGCGAAATTCCCAGAATCCACCGATCGAACTGACCAAAAACCTAAGCGTCGTCGACGGCCAGCCACTTGATTGGCTTTTCTTCAGGCGGGCTATTCTCTGAACGTGCTGTAATGCTTTGACAGCCACTGATATGACTCCGAGTTCTTTGCTCACAAGCACATGTTCTACAACAACCGTTTGATGATAGTTCTTTGTGCTTTTTAAAGTACCCGTCAACGTGACTTTTTGCACTCGTCTAATTATGGATATTGGCGCTAATTTGAATTCAACCGTACCTAATTGATTGATGTTCCGCAAATCAAGTTCGCGCTCTTGAGTTACAAGCACTTTTAGGTATAGTGATCGGATGTTTGTGTTTCGATAAATGAGTCTGGTGTTATTTGTGAAAACTTGCTTTCAAAAACTTCAAATCATAACAAACAAGTTTCATCAATCAACAAAGTTCTCTTTTGAATACTCAATAGACATCAAAGTACTGTGTTGTTTGTAGTTTTGATGAAAATTTTTCCGTTCAGACCTCGTGCTGTGTGCGCCTTAATTCTAACAAATTCCATTGCTTAGAATAATCCGACCGTGTTTGATAAGCAATAGAGCAAAAGAAGATTATTAGTGTGAGGTCCGTTTGTCTCCAACATCCAGACTTTAAAGGTCAATTGCACTAATTAGTTATTGGCTTTGAAGAACTTGCAGGAAATGTTAGTGGCATCAAGTATTTGTTATTTGAATTATCCAAAAATAGCTGTACTCATGCGTCAAGATTTTAATCACTCCGCAACTTGTTTTCCTCGTTGCATCACTTGGATTTTTTGGAAATTTCTCGTCAAGCCATGCGCAATCCGAACGTAAAAATAAAAGTCAACTTTTAGAACTTAAACCGCCTTATTGGTCACTAAACACTTTTAGTAATAGGCCAATTACGTCAGCTTTATGTTGGGAAAGAGCTGGAAATGTCAGTTTGGCGTCAAATCTGCTGCCGAGTTTGGCATCATCTTACGAGCGAGCGCCAGAAATCATGCAACAAAAGCGGATTTGATCGTCCCCACCCTCTAATTAGGGATTTTGGGGATTTATCATTCGCAATCGCACTTGGACGCAATGTTGCAACGACTGTTTGTCGATGGGTGCTTGCCGGAGTTTTCTCGAACTCCTGCATTTCTTTGTTGTTTCTGGTTCTTTCTTTGGATTTTGTTTAACTGACGCACTGGAGGAGTATTTTTAAATTGCGGATTTAGGTGTTTGCTTACTTAAAAGACTCGTCAATTAAACGTAATAGCAGTTTATTAGAGCGCAAATAAATAAGTAGCAGTTTGCATTTCATTCAATATTAAAGACATGACGAAGAGCTAATTAGTTGCAATGAGAACCTCCGCAGAAGCGCTTAGAACGATCAACCATTGCGTCAATCAAGTTGTTTACAAAATCAAATCCTGTTTTCAACTGTGCAGTCGCTGTTCCGGTAGTATCGGCAATGATCTAAACAATAAAGTGTAATTGGTTGTTTCAATTTACAGAACTTACTTTCCGGCATCCAACATTCAACAACGAGTCAATTCCGAGCGATTGGGCCTAAAATATATTAAAATTGAGTGCATGCTGATTTTAAATTACCGATGGCTTGTTCTTTATGCATTGATTAAGGGCGTTGTCGATAACTGCTCCCCAGTCGTTTGTTGGCGTAACTCTAAACATTAAAAATAGCTCTTATCCGTGTTTAAAATTTACAGTTGGCGCTTGATGTTGTTAACGCAAGAATCGACTTTAGATCCACCTTCAAAGTTCAGAAATTAATTTCAAAACAACTTAATTTGAAGACACAACTATCAACGAACTTGTGTTAAATGTGCTTTTTTGTTCTTTTCAAGTGTTAATAGTGTGTCTTTAAATTAAGTTGTTTTGAACAAGTCCTGACCGCCAATCAAAGGAGCTCCGCGATTAGCGCCGTCAACGGCTTCCTTGATTGCTTCAGCAATTCCAGCGATGCGTTGCTTGAGGTCGAGGCGAGCTTCGTCGATGCATGCACATGTGGCTGCTTTGTGAGAACGGAGTTCTTGTTGGCAACCGGCATCAATGGCTTGTGAGTCGCATGAATTTATGGCTAAAACATATGTGAAGTTAATTCAGTTTCTAAAGATAAACTTTACATTGACAGTGTTTTGCCAAGTAGCCAGGGAAAGGATTTGCCAAGCATTGGCGGGTTGAAGTGGCACGTTCCGGTTTGCGCTCAGCACAAAAAGCAAGGCGTGAATGGATCAAAATGTAGTCAGAAATGGAGTTAATGCTAAACTTTAGTTGTTTAAAGGTTTCTAAGTAAACTTCTTACACATCTTCCTTGATTGCAAACGAGCCTTCTTCCAAATCTGGCAGCTCTGGAAGTCCATTAAAGCCGGTGATCTTCTTGCGAAGACAGAATTCGGCCTCTTTGACAATTGCCTTAGCAATTTGAGTTCGGATGCACTTTTGATCTTCTGCGGGTGTGTTCAAAACTGGAACAGTTGCATATACACTAATTGTGGAAATCAAGAACTAACCCGCTTTGATTGCTCCAGCAGCAAACTAAAAACTTGCTTAGACTAAAAATTGTTTCTTAACTAACCGTGCGACAAATTGAACAATCACGTAGTGGTCCTGCAATTAAAAGAGAGCTCTAAAACAGTAAGTATCACAGAAAGTCTACCGTTGCGGTCCCAAGCTTTGCTTTCCAAATCAGATGCGGCCAACACACAACGATCATCTCTATTGGCTTCGGCAATTGTGTGAGAAAAGCACTTATCAGCAGCTTGTCTAAAAAGCAACGTTTGAAACTCTCAGTTCATGCCGACACTTACTTTCTGTGAGAGTTCAACTCCTCTTCAAAGACCTGGTATTTGGTGTCCAGTTCGGCCTTCAAGCAAGTTAAGTAAGTTCCGATGGCAGTTCGTGTGTCACATTGTGCGCTGACAAGTGAGGCCTAAATGGCAGAGTGATAATGAGTACAAGTTTAATGCTCACCGCAGCCAAGCCAAACAAAAGCGTGCGCAACATGTCTCCGTCACTTGCCCAAGCCTCTAAAACTTTATATAAACTGAGCTAAAATCGTTCACGCAAAACAATGCAAAGTTATGGTCGCGCTAAATCTCCACGCATACCTAACCAGTTCATCACTGTCAAGTGGATTCAACGCGCACGGATAAAGCTGGAAAAAGAGCCGAAAACTGGAAAGCCGGTCACTTTCCGGTGCAAATATGATTCGGTCGACTGTTCGTTTGGTTTGCAGATTTGAGTGGGATAAAAAACTAGGAGATGAGCGTTGAATACAGGTTGTGGCTAGTTTTGTTTAATAGCCACAGAATGCTTCAAACATTCAAAAGCTTGGAAGAGCACAAAGTTTGACAACTAACTCGATTTCTGGATTTCAAAAAGAAACAACGTTTGACCTTGTTGTTTCGCTGCGATGATCTAACATGCGGAATAACTCACCGTGTCACGCGTTTTTGTGCAATGACTATGTTGGAAACTCAAAACACTCAAATTTATAGAGATTGAAATACAAACTTGTTTGAATGGGATGACAACCCGTTGTGCATCTTCATTAAATGAGTCAGCAATTGGATCTGTTTCAAAACCGAAACTTCGTTGACCGGTTTTGAATTGATTTCTTTAAGCACGGCTTCAAACATGATTTGAGTAAATTGGATGGATCAGCACAAAATGATGACAATCGACGTAAGCCAAGTCACAAACCGATCAATGAAAGACGAAAACCTCTGCTCAGTTGGAATCGGTCGGCAAGGTCGATCAAGCAGGTGACCCAGATTCGCAAAAAGATTATGATTAGTTTAATAAGCAGAAAACTGTGATTAATTGCAAACGCGTCTATGAACGCCACCTATGTCGAGTTGATTTCGTGCGGATGTTATGACCCCGTTTCAGATGTGCTTTATTCATTGTGGCTTTAAAGGCGCTATAAACTGTTTACGTACTTGTTCTTAAATGCGTCAATTTTTCAAGAACTAAATAAAAGTTTCAATCAACTCGATTTAAAAACAACACTGAGCTTTTAAACCGTTCGAACAACACTTCCAGACTTCCGCAAGCAAAACAAGCTGATTCGTTGAAATGTACAAACAAGCTGCCGATCAAACGGTGCATTTGCGGTGCGGACGTAAACACAATGTTTTGTCTATTCTTGTTTGTGTTTGCAAATTGGGCAGCGAGTGAGCAACAAAAGTTGTGGCATCTTACGTGTGGTTCGAATCGGCGATAATCGAGCATTACCCAGAATTGCAACTAACGAATGAATATCACGTACACATCGAGTTTCGTTGTTGTCGGAGTAAAGAAACCAGTGCATATCAATTTGCATTCTTTCTGTGTTTTGAAACGTGTGCACTCAAGTTCCGGACTTTTGTAATTGTCGATCAACCGAAAGTTCAAAGCCCAAAAGACCACTGATTGCCTATTTCTACACCGTCTGGTTACATTGTTGATCACTTAGGTTTTCGGGCCATTATGTACTCAAAAGCCCAATAAATCTCATGCAACTGTCCGCGACGGCAGCAAAGCACAAAGCACGCTTTCTAGCATCGGTTCAAGTTATCTATTGCGCAACCGAACAGCAGACGTTTTTTGTCGAAAGCAAGCATGTGAATGTCACAAAATAGCAAGTCGTTTATTTGAAGACAGCTTACAGTATAGAACAGTTATTAACAGCAAGTGTTTGGAGATAAAATGAAACGCTAATTCAACTGCAACTCAAAATGACAATCATTTAGAAAACAAATTGCTTGTCGATCGGATATGCCAATTTTGTGAGGTTCGGGACGCAAGCAAACGAAATCATCGCTGGAGGCCCGCACATAAGAATTGCCGTGTCATCGGATGGCGGAGGCAAGTGTTGTTGGATCATTACGTCGCTGATAAATCCTGTTGAGTATTTCCAGTCTGTGGGTGGGCGATCAACTGTGTACCAAACATGGAAACGATCTACGTGCTCCTTCGCCAAATGATCGAGTTCTTCGCTAAAATTAGGAAACTAAATAGGATTAAAATTCCACAACGTAGAATCTCATTTGTGACGCTTAAAAGCTACGATATAGTAACAAATCTAATCTTTATTTAAGCGGAGGTTATCGTTCGTGGATTGTAGAAAAGCTCCGCAAATCTCGACAAAAATTCATACCAAGTGCATAGAAAAGTTTTTGTCTAACTGTGTCCTTGTTTAAAATTGCTTTTTAGCTACCAAATAATAATTAGAGATCGTGTTTGTTTGCAGTCATATTTATCAAATCCCGCTTGCACGCAACCCAAACAAATAATGCGCGTGCTAATAAACAAAGCTCCAAATGCCAGTTGGCTGCTGAGCAGTCTCGAATTGGAATCCCGACTACTACAAAATCCAGCGTTTTCAAAGTCCAAAGTTGAAAGACGAAACAATGCGGTCGTTGTAGAGATTGAATTTTGTCAATTTGGATGAGCTATAAAGTTCGTTGCTGCGCTCTAATCCCAAAATAGGCACTAAGACACAAAGACCACTCGAAACTATGTGTCGCTAATTATGTCTCTGCGGGCCGCTCGGTGTCTCACGTTCAAAGTTCAACAGCTCAGCGCTGCTCATTGGTTTCTTTTCTACACCTGCAGGTCAGTGCTTACTAATTCTCACAGGTTTCGAAATATTGTGGGCGCCAGAGAAGCAAAGTTTGGCGTAAACATGGAAAAGTTAAAGAGAGAAAGCATGTGGAAAGATCGTACTCTGATCCGTAACGCAGGCTGTCTAGGTGGCTGCTTTCGCGTCGAAAAGATCACATAAACAACAACAAAACATTGCACACATAGGCGAAAACAAACAAAATTAGGCGGGCGGTTTGTGTTTATTAAGTGAGAGATTGTTGATGTTGTTGACCTGAAGAGACAGTTGTTGTTACGTGGACACAGAGTCAGACGAACCTGGCCATAATCGGTTAAATAAGTCCCGCCTGATTGGTAGCCGAACAAGAACACACGCGGCGCTGGATAAGTGCGCGCAATCACTGATACCTCGGCAGTGCAATCGAGGAATTTCTGGTAACTTCCGGCAACTCACGCCCATATATAAATAATGGAAGCAGTGAACTTGTAGCCCAGTCTTGCACTCCCGTTTCGCAGCCTCGCCAGTCGAGGCGCTTGAGTCAAATAATCCGCTTTGCGTTATTAGCACTAAACCTCCCCGCCTTCTTTTCATTGTGGACCTCAACTACTACCGTTTTCCAGGCGCCCTGTTTCCGAACGAGTCCAGGCCTTCTGCTTCACGACGACGTCGTCAAACATCGACAATGAACGACTCCAAGAGTCAAATTCGAAAAATACTGCTAAATGGAATGTGGTGGTTTAATTCTTGACTCTACACAATGCTCGTCTCGCCGAATTGTGTAAAGTCAAAATGTTTACTTCAAAACTTCTAAACTTTGTGAAACCCAGCTAAATTCAAAAATGCATCAACTCGATAAATTCCAATCACTAACTTTTGAATTTTAGAGTGGCAACAAGGACACACGGCAGCAGATGCGTGTCGAAACATAAACGCTTCAGTCGGCCCGGAAACCATATCACACTCAACAGCTAAGTATTGGTTTTCTCGATTTCGTGAAGGAGATTTTAGTTTGGAAGACAGAGCAAGATCAGGCAGGTTTTGGTGATTTTTCAACTTAACATTGAACTTTTAGGGAGGCCGTCAACGCTGGATATTCAACGATTGCACACTTTAATCAATTCAGATCCCACACAAACGACGCGAAATCTGGCCGAACAACTCGACACGTCACATTCAACAGTGGAACGGCATCTACACGAACAAGGAATGGAGTTTAAAGAAGGTAAGTTGAATGCTTATAGCATCTTTTAAATCAGCATTCAGGTCGCTGGATTTACGTCGGCAACCGCAATTACTCTAACAGCTCTTCTTCGTCGTCGAGCGGACAACAAAGCTATCCAAACTCAGCCATGAACAACCATTTACTTCCACCGGATTCAAACTCGTCTTCGCCATCGAATAATGTACAGCAGCCCTCACAGCGATAACTAACTACTCAGGATCTGCGCCGACCTATATTCAGCGGATTCTACCGTAAATCGACACTCAACAATGACTTAACCTAATCGTATCGTAAGATTTACTCAGTTTTACATACTAACCGTTGTATGTCTACTTTCAAGGATCTCTTGGTTTATAAGTCTCGTGGAATATTTTGTTAAAACTTTTATGACTTGTTTTGCCTTGCAATAAATTATTGAAACTTTCTAGTGGGCTTTTGACATTTTTGAAAACTTGCCGCAAAAGAATGTCCTCTTCGGTTTGATTTGCAAACAACAGCCAGATTTTGGTTGGATCGTCTTGGTGCTTCAGGATGTCTTTGATGATTTGGAGCATCGGCGTTATTCCAGTCCCTCCGGCGAGCATGCCAATGTTCTTGGCTTTGAATGCAATAGGCGGTGATTTCTTGTCGGATCTAACCAAGAAGCGGCCTTTTCCTTCATAAGTAATCAAGCCGTTCGGTCCTCGGAAGTCGATAGTGTCTCCAATTTTCAAGCTCTCCAAATGCTGACTCATTTTGCCGCCTTCTGGGAATTTGGGGTGTTGATCTTTGAAGTAGACTTTGATCATAAATTCAACATGTCCTAAATCGTCGTCAGAACTTGTTGGAGTGTAAGGACGAACAACCAATTTGTCATCAACCTAATTTCAAAACGAACAATCAATAAAATGCGAATATGTAAGAAAACCTTTGCGGAAAGATACAGATGCTGGCCGACGGGCAAGCCAAGAACATGCTTTGGGGATGGAAGAGCAAAGCGGAAAATGCGAGTATCGTGAGTAACGCGAACTTTTTCGATCAACTTCAGTGGATACTTCTTATTTGAATCCTCCAACGTGACGGGGCCCTTTGAGTTTCTGAAACATTGTAAATGAATGAAACTATGAAACAAGGCGAAAATCTCCACATGTCTAAAACACGCATGAAACTTGGATAATCCTTACATGTGTCCAGAAAATAATCTTCAAAAGCTCTCAAAAACAAACCCTTCCTCTCTTTGAAGAACTGCAACAGTTGAAGACGCCTTTGGATTTGAGGAAGTAGAATACGCCAATTGCACTTATTGAAAGCACGACGGTTGTGGTAATGGCTACAACTGCGCCGGTGTTTGAGTCCGAAGGCATCGCGTCCTGAATCATTTAAATAAGGTTTGTTCAGACTGTTGTTTAGGTAGAAACTATTCTATGTTTGAATTCAAAGATCAAGAACACTGTTAGACGGATTTAATAGCAAAAACTACCAAGAAGTATTAACAGTAATCCAGAAAAAGGTGCGTGCCAAAACCGCTAAGGACTTTTTCGAAACAAAATAATACGCAAAGCAAAGCGGCAGAAATTCCACATAAAGTTCTTATCAAGTTTCCGAGAATCAAACCTAGCGATTGCTAAACCTCGCAAAACTGTCATAAGCAGACTAAATCGCAAAACATTCAAAGCATATGATTCTGCCATGCTTCGAAAGGCCAATTGACGCCAGCTGCGGCTTGGCTCAATTCATAAAAATTTTAAAATGCAAAACAACACTTAAAATCTGTTCTCTGGTCACCAACTTTGCACCGTACGCATGTCAATCAACGCCGATCAAAACACGCAACTTTCGAGGGATTTCGAACGTGACTTTCTGGATATTTGAATTTCAAACACGCTTAGAAACTAACCTCGGGCATTTTTGATGATATTAGTCCACTTTAATAGCAAAAAGAATAAACGGTTATCAGGTTTTAGACCACCTTAAAAGAATAACGAGCAAGGAAAAAGCAAAATGGCGCGATAATGTGGGACTCAAACGCAGCCTTCCAAATGCTTCGCTTTTTTATTCAAACAGAATGCGTGCTGCTAAATTTTTTGTGTTTGGTTGTGAAGGCATTAATCACTGATGTGAAAGTGCACTCTCCAAATTGAACATTCAGCAATTTATTGCAACTTAAACGCTGCAAAGATGATTCTTTTAAACATACCGGATTATTGTTTGGAGCGCACATCTCATTTGAACTTCAGCTAGTTTTAATCAAAAAACAAATGAAACCGCTGCGCACATCAATCATTTACCTTCTAATTCGATAAAGCAACGACCAGTCAGTTCCATAACAAAAACGATTGACTGCTTGTCTCGTTCTTTTAAAATCATACATACATAATCTGCTCACTACAACTCATGTTTTGAATAAAATGTCTATTGCTAATTATTTAGTTTTTATTGGATAAAGAGTCAGCGAAATATTCGTCGACAAACAAGAAAAGTCCAAACAACATTTCAATAAACTTTAATATTCGTTGTTCACACACTTTAAGCACAATTCTCCCATCCAATTTGAAGGCAAATGAAACGAGTATAAATTAGTGTCCAGCAGTGTCAACGATTTAGTAGTCGTCCAGATCGATCTCATCGTTCTCCTCTGCTTGCTCAATGATGTCGAAGTTCACACGATAGCGCAAAAGTCCTGAAACGGAAGCAATTAACTATTTTGCAAAGAACGCTTTTGCTTACCGCCGATTCCACCAAAGCCTTCGACAAATTGCGCTCCTTGGGGCGATCGATCCGTAACGATTTCCAAAATGGCACCAAAGTCCTTGTATTTGTTCGCAAGCCACTCCAGCAACGGAAGAGAAGATTCAGTTTCAAGATCTGCGCCTGTCTAAACAAAAACCCTATAATCAGTTACTGGGTAAATGAAATCGTTACCTCATCAATAAAATGACATTTGTCCTTTTCTTGATCTGGCCTCAAATTCTTAACGATCACTTCACCAGTTGCCTTTCTCAACGTGTAGCGAGTGATCTCCAAGTTCTCCCAACAAATAAGCTTTTCAACAGCACCCATCTCCAATCCTTGTAATGTGTTAGCAACACCATACACATATTTACCCGTATCCTGAGCGATTTCGGCAAAGAAAGAGGAAATAAGCTTCTTCTCTTGAAGGAATTTGACATCTTGCAACGAGTCAGCTGCCAATTCAATTGCCTGATTGAAACCATTTTCGCCTCCATACGAAATATCGACTGTCTTCACGATTTTAGCCTAAAGTGTTGAAGTAGCTAAACTCATTTGATCTAAAAATAAAGTACCTGAAGCCGCTGATCAAACATGTCTGATTGTCCAAGCTCAGTTTTGAAGTCGGCTGAACCGGCAAGAACAAGACCAGCAACAACAACTTTGTCACTCTTGATGAAGCACTCAACAGCTGTCTCCGCTACTTTTCTCACATAATTGTGTCGCTTTTCCATACGCAAACGAGCAAAACGCAATGCTGACTGACCACCACGACCGTGCTTTTTCGGCAAATCAACAGTGAACTTTGTCAAGACTTCTCGAGTGTTGCCTTGAAGTGTACCAAACAGCGACCCATTACCGTCCATAATGATGAAACCAAACTTGACATCGTCCGAGAGCAATGCTAAAAGCGGATAAATTAGTAAAAATCAGCGAAAATAGTTGCATTTCAGGGTACCTAACTCTTTAAAACCCTTTGATAATGCATTTTCAATGTTTCTCTTAGCTCGATTGGCTGATTGACCAAAAGAAAGCAGTTCCGCCTCCAGCTTTTGGGCCGCAAGAGCTATGATTGTAATAATTTTCGGCTCGATCGAAATACTCATCATATTCGTCACAATAGTCATCGGACCAGCCTTCTTCGCTGTCGTGATCCATTTTGAAAAATGATAATACAAGCGAAAAAGTTTGCTTTTGTGAAAATTTTGCAATTTTAAGCGTTTCAATTAAATCTTCGAACTGTTTCCTTCTGATCAATCAGTCAACGAGCTTTAAACATCTACAAAAAGTATGTTGAACTTACATTGCAATGCTTCTGTGTGGAACTTGTTGTCGCAGAGATAGAGAGAAGTGTTGATAGGTTTGAAAGGCTCGAAGTCAATATTGACCTTCTTTTCCTTGCCTTCATCCGTCAAAATAGTACCACAATAGATGACAAGCCCGTTCGTAGGCACTAAAAACAAATGAATTATCCATGCAACATTTAATGCAAACCTTTGTTGTAAAGCTTGAGACGACTCTGTACTGAAGTGATAGCTCCCAACACGGAAAGACGATTGACACGGGATTTGATGTTCGACGCTGTTCCGTATTCATCAGCCAACATTTTTGAAATACGAGCAATCTGATCACGTGGGGGAATAATCAAAGAAATCATCGATGTTCCATTTCTAAAACCCAAAATAGTGAAATCGCCTCGTGTAAAACAACCTCACCCTCTAGCCAATTCCAAACTCTTGATAAGCCGCTTGATCTTCCAGGTCTCAACGGCGCGATCTGCACTTTCTTCAGACATATTGGTGTTTCAGTAGGTGTACCAATTCAAAAGAAATAATTTCCCGATGGTTAGGACAGGCTCCAAACCTAAACAACGAATGATAATAGGAAAATTGAAAACAAAATCGCGAGTTGGAAAGAATGATAATCGAATCTTTGAGAGCTCAATGTTTAATTGTCTACGGTTTAAATGTAAATGACCTAAAAACGCAAAAAAATCAAATAAAATAGACAAATAAAATTAGGAAATGAATGACGTTGTATTGAAAGAATATATGCTTGCGTGTTTAGCTAATGATCAATTAAAAAGACGCAACCGACTCGCAAATAAACTAAATTAGGCATTGAATCAACTTCGTTGTTGTTGGAGGGGTTTCAAAAATAAAAATTATCTGCATGGGATGACAGAACTAGACGGGGAGTTCTTGACAAACATTGACAAGGTTGGTGAGAACTGCAATAACATGTGTGAGCAATCAACAAAGAGTTACGTAATGAATAGAGTTTTTCAAACTCTGCAAAAAGCCATGCGAAAGCCAAGAAGCGAGTTGAAGCATCGGTGAGCTTCGCATGGAATTTAAGGTTTCCAAAGTATGGAGTACTTTATGTTTTTAGATCAATCGAAAGCTCTGAATTTAAGCTATTTATTGGACTTTACAGGTTTAAAATATTACGGGAATATAGAGCTCGTAGTTTTATAAAATTCTCATACAAAGCACCGATGGCATGCGAACTCGGCTTTTGCAGGGTTTGAAAACTCTAGGTAATGAATGCAAAGAGTTTACGCTAAAGAAGGACAATCCCTAATGTAAAGAAATGCCCAAACAGCTTTATAGAAGAGTTTATTCTTTCAACTCGACAAAACTGAATTGCTTTTTGCGAAAGCTAGAAATCTGCATTCTCTCGCGACAGAATCGGTTTGGAAATGATTCAAAATAAGATTTGTAGGAACGATCTGAATTGTTTGAAGCAATATTTTTAATTTATTAAACTTTGCCGATACAAAAAGGTTCATTGAATCTTTATTCTGCATAAATTTGAACAATTACAACCAAATATAAAGCCAATACGTTTAGAAGATATGTTGCTGCTTCATTTGCGCAGTTTCTGCACATTACAAATTAGGATACATTGAATTCGGTCCTGGCTGGACTGGATTTTGCTCCCCAGAATAGTATGGTTGGTAGTGATTGGGAGTTGGTTGACTTGGATTCGGCTCATTAGGATAAGGTTGATAGTGATTGCCAGTGCTTGTAATGGTGGGTCCACTTCCAGCCAACACTAAAAGTAGAATAGTTAAATTAAGCAATTCAGCGTTCAAACTTACTTGGTTCAGGCGCCATCGAATAAGGTGGAGCAGGATTAAAGCTGGGCTGAGGCGGGAAGTTGTTTTGAGTGGGCATGCTTGGTGGAGACGGCTGAGATGGAAAACTGTTTTGCGTAGGCATGCTTGCATTTCCACTTTGAGGCAACTGAATGTGATTATCCAAATTCTTGATAGTTAAGCGATCAATTCGCAGGTCACCACGGATCTCAAGTCGCTTAATGTCTTTGGCATTCTGGCGATGAGAGAACTTAAACGTTTTTCCGTTGATTGTAATCTGCCAGTTAGAGCTGTGATTTGCAACTTGCAATGTTATTGGAGATCCAGGAGCGACATTGATGTCTTCGCGATGTTCGTGGCGCCAGCGGCCTCGGTCATAGGAGTTGACCACAATTTTGTGCTCTTTCTGGTAGCCCATTCTGAGATTCAGATGGAATGGAATGCCATCAAATGCCTTAAACTCGAACACAATTGCTTGATCCGGGCCGGAGAGGACATGACCATTAAGTTCAACCTCTCCGCCTCGTGGAATACCATTGTTGACTTCAATGTAGCAGGGGACATTCTAAACGTTAACGATAAATATTCAAATTAAATTAATTTCAACTTACCACGTTATCAACAGATTTCACAGTAGGCTCAGAACTGCCAAACAAGAATCCGAGAACCATTTTTGGTGTCGAATGAGAGAGACGATTGAATGACTGGGACGAAAGCTAAAATTGTTTACTAATAGCAAGTGCTGCTGTTTTCGAGAAAATTTCCGCAACTAAACAACAAACAAGGCTTTCAGCAGAATGGCGCGCTCGCTGCTCTCTCATAACAACAGCGTGTGTGCGCTCGCCTAACCTTGCGAAAGATTGTTTTTTGGACGGAACATCAATGATGAATCACGCTTTTTGACCAGACTTTTATGAAGCGTAATGGCATGCGGTGTTTAAGAGTGATGTCATCAAGCGTTATTCATAAAGTGTTGTTGAAACAAAGACATGAAATTGCAAATTGAAATAGAACGCATTTATTGAATGAAACAAATTTAAACAAAATTAAAGACACAAAAAGTGCTCAAGAAATAGGAGCATTTAAGCGTTCACTGAAAAGCTGGGTAAACAATGCGAAGTGGATTATTCCGAATACAAACGTTTCAATTACGACCGATAATAGGTTGGAGGAGGCTGTCCATGTCCTTGATATTGTTGATTTGGATAGCTTGGCTGAAGTTGAGGCACATAAGGCTGACTTAGTGGCGGATAATAGCCTTGTCCCATTGGAGCATTATGTGTAGGCGCCGTTGCATATGCTTGGGTTGGATAAGGTTGAGTTGGATAAGGTTGAGTTGGATAAGGTTGAGTTGGATAAGGTTGAATTGGATAAGGTTGCGGATAAGAAGGATATGTGTTCATCAATTGAATATGTCCCTGAAAGCAAACGTTATTGTGTAATTGAATCATTTTAAATTACCTCCACTTTTTGCATATTCAAGCGTCTAATAATCAAGTCTCCTCTTATTTCTAAACGGTTAACTTCACGTGTTCGCAATCTGTAAGGAAATTTGAAAGATCTTCCATTAACGAGAATATCATAATGATTGTGGTGACATTCAACTCGGATATGTAGTGGACCACCTGGCTTGACAAACAAACAGTGCTTTTCTTCGTGGCCCCAATGTCCATGATGATAACTAATAAAGTTCATTTGCTTTGGACCCATTTTTCCCATTTAATTCGTTGGTTGTATTTTGAGTCAATTGACTTTAATAGTCATCATGTTTTACCAAACCCGCAATTTTTCAAACTTATTTTTGCATTATGATTTTCGAGTTTTAAACTATCAAATAGACTATTAAATATGTGGCTATCCGAGAGCTTTAAACAGGTCAAAAAATATAACTAACGAATTAAATGGGAAAAACTGGGCCCACGTGGAAAAGACTTTTCCACCAACCTATTGACAATGATGACATGCTGATTGTTCTGTCCCATTCGTATGTTCAAATGCATGGCTTCTCCATCCTCTTGTTTTGTATTCAACCCAGATTCCGCGACTTTGTCCATAAATAGCTTCACCTATGATCTCGATCTGTCCTCCATGTGGCAAACCGTTATTGACATCAGCATAGAACGGAACAGGCTGAAGATGTTCTAATAACTAAACCATACGTAACATTTTTCAACTCACGACATTCTCAGCTGTCAACATTATTAAGCACAAAAGTAGACGTTCAACCCAAAAGAAGAATAGTTCTAAAAGATACTGGCCTTGTTTTTATTGCTTAAAAGGCATCACACAAGCGATTGCATGAACGGCCACTCCCTGACGTTTGCTGCGCCTTTATCAACCACATTCAATTTTGGAGTTTTGTCACAAAACGTTGAGTCATTTAAAGTAGCTTCAACTCAAGTTTGAAGAACTTCACTGCATGTTTAAACAAATTTTATTCATTCACCAGACAAGAGAAGTATTAGTTACAAAGACGCATTTTAATATTCAAATTCGGTCCCATTGTTACATAAATTTGTTGTGCAAGAACAAAAAGTGCCAATCGCTCCGTAAGCAAAACATCCGTTTTTGTGGAGTTGACCTTTGGAACAGCCAAGATATGTAGTTTTGTTTCTAATGATTAACCGGCCACACGACTAGAAATGACATTTGAATAAACAGTCTTTCAAAACTCACAATGCAATCTTCTACAACTTGCAATTCTTGACAATTCATCGCATTTTTACAAAAACACTGTAACATCTCCCCATTATTGAGAACAGTCAAAGCAAAAAGCAAAACAAACAAATAAAGATTAGACATTTGAAACAAACGCTCTGTTTGATTTTAAACGCTCATTCTTTCTTTTTGTTGTTGATTCACAAACTTTAAATTCGAAAAGCGTTTTCAAAACATTTCATGAAATTTGCTCTTTTTGTTTTGCCTTTTTGTGTTATTTGTTGATCTGCTGGCGTTTTTGCAAGTTATCATCAAAAACATAAACATCATTTGAGTGTCGAATTTCATTGGAAAATAGTTTATTTTTCACAGAAATATAAACAACTGCATATTTTATGCTACAATAACAACGGTCAAATGCATTTTGTAACAAAAACATTATTTTATATTTACAATGTTAGTGATTAGGAAGACAGCCAGGGAGTTTTTAACTCAATTTGGTGCGATTAAGTTCAAGTCTTTGGGCACGAGAAGATGTAGAAGTTGTTGCGTTTGGAGGCGGATGAGGTTTTCCATCGCCATTGCACAAAGAATGATTTGCGCAAATGCACATTGTGCCTTCATCATCAACGGGTCTGCATCCCAGTTTAGATTCTTCTTCATAAGAGCATCCTTGTGTAATCTAAATACAAAGGTGGTCAAATGAGTTTAATGTAAGTTTGAACTAACCAGTGTATGAAAAGGCGCAACGCCGGAATGAGGCAACGTGACATTGACACAAGCTTTGCAGCCAGACGTAGTTTTTGGAGCTGGGTCATCATCCGAATTGTAGATGTAACAGTCGATAGTGTCATTTGTTGCCATCAAGGACAACAACACGGAAGCCAGCATCAAACTAATAGCCAACAAACGAGACATTTCAGAGAGATTCAAGCAAACACACTTTTAGGCCAAAAACCTGTGTTTTGACGACGGAGGAGGCCAATAAATAGCTGCGATCGGCTGGGCAGTTACGCAACGCCTCCAAATAATCCTGCTCACAAACACAACAACACATGTTTGTCCGTTGACCAAAAACTATTGATAAATGCCGCCGCACCATTTGCGGACTCATTGATCGACCAGGGAGTTTCCGGGCAGCAGACGTGATAATTTATTCAAACGATGGCTGAGAGTTGTGAAATTCAGGTGAACAGCCAATTAGTCAGCTTGATTTGTAATCGTTAATTGTTCTCTTTCAACACTTCGATCAACAGTCAATGCTAACAATGAAAACAACTTTCGTTGAAGGCCAAATTCGTGGGCAGCATTCAGATTGTTTTTGTTGTCTTGTCATCCAGCCATTTCTATTGAAGTTCACAAGCACGCAACAGACATCATTTAAAAGTCCTGCTTGTTCCAAGGCCTCTTGCTTGCGGGCTGGCCGAAGCAGAAACACTAGAAACTTGCAATCTACGCAAATCCGTTCGATTTTGCACTTGAATGAAAGAACTGCTTGCAGCGACTTTGGCTTCAAAACGCTTTAGACACAAAAGCCGGAGTGTCGCTCTACGGAATGATGGAATTATCCTAAAGCAGGTCAAGTATTCATTATCTACATCACAAATGCTTACCAAATTATAATTAAACTGTTTATAACTGGAATTAAAGACATGGTTGTTCCAATAATGACTCCAACAAATGGAATTGTCAAATTAAAGAATGCACCAAAACAGCAAATTGACACAGGTAAAACCATGTCGAGCATTGGATAAATCGCCTAAATCGAGAAGTCAGTATTTTAAATGGCTTCTTAGAAGATTCACCTGTAGAAGCATGATCTTCGTTAATTGACTCTGGACACTAATTGTTTGTTTTGACATCTGATCCTTTGACTGGACCAAACATTTGTGAATTTTGTAGCCACTGTACAGAATTATGGAATAACAAAAGAACATAATTACTTGGGAGTCGGCTAATTGCAGAAAAGACTTCAACCGCATAGCATTGAATATAATCGGCGTTGGAGTGTTTTCAGCAAACAACTTTGTTTTGAACAGCATTTCTTTGTAGTTGTTTTCATTCAAGTCTGTTTGTGCAGTAACAAGACAGCATGAACTGTGAACGGCCGAGTAAGTAACCAATATGACATAAATTACCCAAAACTTTCTCATGGTGAAGGTCTGTTGCTGGCACAATATCTTGTATCTGTACAAGAAAACCATTGCGGTGTTTACAATCATCAAGAACATGCTAAACAACCAAATAGACATCATTATGACCGCATTCAAGTCACTAGCGTGTTCAAACGGTCCGGAATTCATTAGAAACAAAACTCCACCCGTGATCTCGCCAACAGGCTGGCAGAATAACGTTGCAGTATTGTAGATCAACTCCACAAAACAGGTCAAGAAGATAATCAACCTAAACGCTTTCATTCTTCGATTCATCTAAAAAGACTCGGATGTTGTAACATTTAGCTTAAATAACAGACCTTGTAGATTCCCAAATAAATTACGTAGAATGTTAGCAAGTAGCTGACAAGACAAACAAAGACCTCAAAATAAACATGCAACAAACGAACTTGCAAATAAGACGGCATAGCAGTTTGCGAGTTTTTTGGTTGACGAGTTTTGAATGAGCAACCAAGTTCCTGCGAATTGTAAATAGAATTAACAAACTTGGCCAATAATCTCCGACCCCACATTAAAACGAGACCAATACCAATTAGGCGGTGCCTGGGCTTTTCAAAGAATACGCACAAAACGTATGTCACAAATTATAATGCTTGTCTACAAATCTTGTCGCATGAAAGCGCTAAAGTGCGCCAAAATAATTGATACTTCTTTTATGACACGCTTTGAAATTTCAACAAAGTGCATGTTATCTGTCAATTAATATCTTCATGCAAAAAATTATTCGAATAATTGCAACAACTTTAAACAACTCAGAAGCGAGTCGTTTGAGTTTATGACCAGCTTTGAACTTAATTATGAGCCGATGAGTTCGTTAAAGAGCATCGGTCATTTGGCGCCGAAAATTAACCGACCATAAACTCACAGACGCAACACAAGGTAGTCACTTATTGAAATTGAGTTCGGCGTCCACTCTTTGACCTTTGTCTTTAGGGCTTAAATTAGTTTAAAGCGAGTTATTTTTGTGCACATTAGTTGATTGTTAGAGAGTGTTTTGAATAAACAAGCCATTACGCACATTTGTATTCACGTTGCAAACACTGTCGTCGTTTTTTGTCAGCTGTTTATTGGCCAAATCATTTTCCCCAATTGGCTTTATTTTTTGAGACAAAAACTCTTCGCGAAAAGCCTCCTTGGCCAATTTCCACGAACACTGCAATCTTAAATTGGCTAATTTGTTCGAAGAGGCCGCTTTGTTTTGCCAGAGTTGCACAAACTTATGCGCATTGATTTGGCGGCACAAGTGGCGAATAATTTGATTGTTTGGCGACGACTAATTGTTATGAATAGCCACTTGGTTCTCTTTGGTCAAGCATGAAAGGTTTAGAGGCTGGCAATTGATTGCATGCGTTCATGCAAAATACTCACCAAATGTTTTAGCAATTGGTTAGATCTTTTATAGTGCAAGATTCTCAAAATGTCAAAAGTTTCTATTTTCTCTTCTTCCACAAAAACTTTTGTTTTGTAAACAAAAAGTGATGTGTCAAATTTCACACGTTGACTTTTCACGTTTCAAATGTTTATGCTGCAAAAAGAATGTTGGCAAGTATTTTTGGAGACAAAGCCTCGTGTCAAAAAACTATTGCGACAATTTCCAAAATGCCCAAGGCAATGGCTATTTGTTTGAGATTAATACGTTTCGGTTCGCTTTTTGTGCTTTCTAATTAAGCCAAATGGCCTTGCAAAGGAATGCCGAAGCGCTGACCCGAAACTCAATAAATGTTGTTTGTTCATCTAAAAATCGTACAAGTTTTTGGTTCAGAGTTTTTTATGCAAGCAATGTCATGGAGAAGTGTAGTTTTTGAATCAAAGTTCGGGTCTGCAAGCACTTTTGTGTTTTCTGTTTTTCGACACGGTTTCAAACTCATAAATGTTTATTTTATTGGCTGCGAAAGAGGTCGAATATCTGGGTAAATACGGCGCCAAGTTTGCAACATTTGCACGCCAATATTCGGTTGTAAAACTTGCCTTGAACGCATCATTGATCCGATAGCCGTGAAGCTGCAAAACAGATAAGTTATGCCACGTTTGAATAACCTTACAGTTTAATTTGATGCTTAAAGTGCGTATTTCTAATCAAGCTGGTTTGTTTATTGAAGGCTCAGATTTCGGACCGTAAAGGTGCGGCTCGAAGTTCAACGAGTGGTTGCAACGGAACGCCGCCAACAACCCAACAATTAGCTTGACCTCACCTCTCACTTAATTGGCAACCAAACGATTCGACTCACAAACAAGCGCAGTCAAAATACTTGACTTTCAACAAAACAATTCTGGGAGTTTCGGTATTGTTAAAATCGCACTGTTAAAAAAGCACTGCTAAAATCGCACTGTCAAAAACGCACTGTTAAGATCTACACGTAAAAGTTCACATTTTAGCCTGTGACTCAGCCGGTCATTGACGTTGTTTTCACAAATGCCGCCTTTTCAACAATGCGCATACTTTTTGTTGCTTGAACAAATTGATGCTAATTTGAGTGTTAGGGTAATTAGCAAAACGAAGAAGCTGCTCGTCTTGTTTTTTGTGATGAGCAAGCAAGCTTGTAAGCGCTTTTCTTGACTCATTGCGTCGAAAAGGCCAAACGCGCACACTTTTATAACATGTTAGAGGTGATTTTTAGAAGCAGATTTTAAATTGCGCATTGTTTGTTTGAGCATCTGGCTCGATTTAGAAGATTTTAATGATTTTGACATTTTTACTCAAATTTGCGCGGCGTTCTCACCCACTCCACATGTCATTTGCATGCATTTAAATATAGATACTTACACACATCAGTTCTATTCAACATACAAATTGAAGCTTTAAGGTTGTTGAGATCTTAAGAAATTAATCAAAATTTTGAATTCCATGTCCTTGAAGTCACTGATTCTTGTGCCTTTTAGACAACTCAAAGCTGGGAACGGTCTAAAGGACAAGGACGGACATTTTGGCGGCATTTTCACTGTTTGTTGATCCGATTAGCGTTTGTGTTGGCAATTTGTTGAATCTGTAAATGGCCTTGTCGCTGTTTTTGTTTGAATGCTTTTTATAACAAACTTTTAAATGCCGAATGAGCACTTACTAGTTGAATGTTCATTTTATAGCAAACTTTTAAAATGCCGAATGAGCACTTACTAGTTGAATGCTCACATTTCCCAGCCACAAATCTTATTTTCTTGACATTTTAAAGACGAGTATTTCCGGTCCCATCTGATTGTTTTTTGCCGATCCTAGCATATTGTGAATGCGCGAAAGTCGGGCGCCAAACAATCTGCACACACGTTGTTGCCGGCGATTTGTAGCGCCCTTATGCCAGTACCGATCATAATTGCTTATTGTTTTAATCTCGACAAGGAGTGCGGGTCAATTGGCGGAAGAGGAAGAGATTTGCATAGACGCTATGTGCTTTTAAAGATTGCTTGAATTTTAGAATTAAAATAACGAATGTCACTTGCGAATCAGTTGTGAACTGTTGGCGCAACGACGGTCACTTTAAGCACTTGCAATTAGCTCCGCCCACAGAAACGGTTTGTGAGCAACCCCAGTTTGCAATCTCTACCGCCAGGGAATTTCATTTCGGGTGTCGATTTTCGCGCAACTACCGCGAAGTCAATTATATTGGCAACCAGTAGTACATACAGTGTCCGCCATTCATGGAATTCAGATAATTTGTCGACGAGTTGAATCGTTCGCACCTGATCCTCTCATTGAATGAGAAGCGCATGCAGGTAGTACTGTAAACGTTGGAAACAATCGCTTTTGCAACTTTTGTTATTTTGTTATGCTTTGTTGTGATAGATACTGTCAGTTGTTGAGAAGCTTTATTTGTGTGTTATTTGCAAATCAAAGTTTTGCCGAAAGTTTGTGCCTTCCGCAAGCAAATTCTTACGCACGCCCAACGAATTAACTCAAACCTCCCGAAAAGATGTTTCAAATTGTGGCGACAAATTTTGTTCAAAGTTGGCCTTTTCCTTACGCCTCGATGCACTGGAATTTCGAGGAATTTTGAGGATTACCCGTCGGGATTTTCTTAGAGCTGTGCACTTCTAAAACCACATTCACGCAGGGGCAGCTTTCGGATGAACCCATCAGCGCCATCAACGAACACTTTGTTGAGTCGACACCTCGGAGAATTAGTCCTGTTCGGGTCCTAATCTTATTTGGATGCACTTAAATAGTCTGCACGTTATTTGAATGGATGGAGTGTTTGAATTCAATCAGCGCTTGTTGAAATGCGCGGATTTTTTGCCTAAATCTAATTTCCAGCACATGGCCAAAAATCATGCCAGTTGCGCGACTGTTTTATTTACTTCCGCCGCTTTGGCATTTGAGAAATTTCAGCCGTATACGCCTGATTCGGGTGCTTCGACTACTTCCTGCCAAACATTCCGTCGGAAAAACAAAAGCGGTCGTTTTTGTACAAATGCCCGGTCAAGTGTTAACTCATCATCGTCGGGGCTTTGAACCAACAAAACTCATCTTGACCGGTGGTCATCTGCGTAAATTATTAATTTCGGCCAAAGGTGTTATTTTGACTCGCAATGAGTGGGCCCATTCGCTTTTGTTTGAGCTTGCAAAGAATCCTCTCGTTTTTTCTTTTGTTTATTGTTGAAAGCGTTAATGAAGCGAAGCTTTTTGGTCGTTTAAGTGACTGGAGTTAACTAACCGATGAGGTAATTTCGGGTTACCAAGCATTTGTTTTCTTCATTTTCGAATTATGACAATCTAGGCGCCGAACTTGTTTTTCTCACTGTAGCGGGGCGGTTTTTTGTTTTGGCCGATTGAGAGCGGTATTTGTTTAGCAACTCTAATTATTGGGCTTGTTCGCCGCCCAAATCCACACACGATTAATTCGCGCACTCGACGCGAACATGTTCCAAACCGCTTATTAGTTATTTCCCGATTGCAACATTCTAGAGGTTTTTTCAGTTCTTGCAATCAAAACTTTCAAATTGAATTGCGTATTCAAAGTATCTTTGCGAGTTGTTTGAAAGCTTTGTTTAGAAGCTGTACGTGAAAACAAGTAATTGTCAATTTTTTGCAGATAATCGCCGAACGCCAAATCTTGACAACTGTCCGACTTCATTAATTTTGTTTTTGGCCTACCGGCTCTGAAAAATGAGCGCAATTTGCGCAGATCGACAACCTCGGTGCTCCAAGTCCAAAACAGGATGAGTCGAGCGGATCTTGGCGCTGATGCAATCGGCAAACGGCCGCTCGGAGGTCTTTCAATTAGCCGGCATTTATTTATACCTCTGATTCTATTTATATGGGTTGTTGTGGAAGCAGGTAACTACCGAATCTCGAAATCGAATTTGTAAAATCAAACTTTAATATGAAGTTAGTGCAGATTCTAATGAGCAACTGAGCGTTAATTAACAGACTGTTTTTATTGACGACTAAAGTATGTGTTTTTTCCGGCCACATCACTTGAATCAAAACAGAAGCCGACCAGTCAAGAACCCGTTGGGATTTTGAATCAAGCAAATATCGGCGCTACGCGCTAAGTGTCCGATTAAAATACTCTTGGAGGGTCTATCGGTTTTGTGCTTGCAGATGCCGGCCACTCCAGTCGTAGCTTTTCAATTGTGCCGGATCAAATTTCTTGCATGCGCTTTAGATCAAAAAGTCAAAAACTATATTAGTGACTTGAAAGGTCTGTAGTTCTTTTAAGCATTGTGCAATATTACTTGTTCGTAACAAGCATCCAATTTGAGGATTTCAATTTTACGCCGGAAACAAATCCACCACTACGTAATTGTAGCGCGCAGCAGTTGCACTAATTGCAAACGCCATGTGGCTCAAAGTTGATTCATGAGTTGTTCAAAAACACTGACAGCTTAAATTTCAGATGAAGTCCATTTTATATCATCGAAAAGTTTGCGTTCTGTCGACTTTGACGACTGGATCAATAAAACGCAAGAAAACAGCGGTATTAGTGAATTAAACAACTAATTTTGCAATGTATGTCAGTCAGTCAGTCAGTCAGTTACCATTTTACCGGTCAAAACTGAATAAAGGGGCACTCGGGACCTACTTTTAAAATTTACAGATTTTTTTTTCCCGATTTTTTCAAATTTTTCCTACTTCTGTTAAGCCATTCCGTGTGTTGTGTCCAGCCTCCCCAAAACTCATGTTTGTGGCCCTAATGGTGCCGGAACTGATGGTCAAAGAATTTGTGAGGTAACCTCTCACCTAAAAAAGTTTAAAGTTTTTTGAGGACTAGGCATGTAGTCATTTTTGATTGAAATTGATTAACTTTTCTGTTGATGACTGACTGTGTGTGAACTGAAGTGACCGGTAAATACCCCAAAAAACTCATTTCTGTGGCCCTAATGGTGCCGGAACCGGTGGTCAGTTGTGGGTACCTCTCGCCTAAGTTTAAGTTTTTGGCTGGCTATAGTCATTTTTGTTCAATGAAGAGTTTAATTGATTGAGTTATTAAAGTTGATTACTTAGAGAGACTGACCAACAACAAAGCACGCGACGCGCCGAAGGCGCGAGCATGCTGGTTTGTTTAATGTTTAATTCAACTTTGTTTAGGCATGTTTCTCAATCATTCCTCGTATACAAATGGAGAAGTTATCTTGTTCCGCACAAAGAAGAGCCGCTACAGAGCCATTCCTATAATGGACAACGCGGACGAAAAATCAACAAAATCCAAGTATACGTTTGAGACCAGTCTCACCTTCAAGGAATGGCTGCGTCGTGTTTATTCGGAAGAAAAAGGTATCGTTTTTATTGCCAGCAATCATCAAATTGAATTAAGAACGGCGCAAAAGCAATAAAAATGCAAATAAACGCGCAATTCGCCACACAGACTATTTAAATATCCGCAAGCAATTCTCATGCATATTCTTGAAATTTGACAAACGATCATTGCACAACCGGTGATTTCCCCAACATCAAGGGTCAAACCAATAAACCGGTCAACACAGATGCGATATAATCGATGGATTGACCACAAGATGACAATTTGGCGAGCGATGACCTTTGAGACAATGGCGTAGCAACAAATTGCTTGACAGCCTATTATTATTAGCGCTCAAGTGCCAACACGCAAGCTGTGAATTCTTTGTTGAGCATTCGAGGAGATGATTTTTGTGCAACACTTACAATTTAAATTGCATTCTTCTGCTTAGTAATTTCCGTATAAACATTCCCACAAAATCACAGCAACTCAACCAATGACCAAGTCCGCCGCATTCAAAAGTCAACTCAAATTACAAAACTTGGCGACCTTTCCGCTTCTGTTGGCATCCGTTGGGCGCACAAATCACGGCTTTGTTATTGTTGAGCGCTTCGGATCAATTATCGAAACAATAGTCATCGGTGCATTTTGTTCAACCCAAAAGTCACGCAAATGAGTTTGGGGATCGGTTGAACAGGTGTCAACTCTCGACAACATCCGTTGATTGATGAACGCAAAAGAAAGCAAAAGTGGAATTTATCGTGTAATTCGCGCTTGCGCTTTATGCGGCCTTGAAATCCGCTGTTCGTCTAAAGATTCACGCAATCTGATAAGTAGAATTAGGCGATTTGCAATGAAAACGCATGTTCAAGAAATAACGTTTAACTCTAAGCATTTAGCCGTAAGAGTCAGTATTCGCTCAACGGAAGTTGTCCGGCCAGTCATTCTTCATTTGCATGCATCTCGGGAACGCTTCAAAGCTCCAATCATTATCCATGCCGATACGTTTGACAGTGAGAGCAGCAGAGAACGAGCCGTCGATCTTGTTACTTTTATTGAAGCGGCTAAAAAGTTGCTTCCTGAGTCAATTATCTCTCTTGGTTGGACGCCTTCTGCTGATTACTCAACATTAAACAAGTAAGCTTTCTTTCACGTTTCTTTGTTTAACTTAGAAATCTAGACTTGATTGGAGCCAAACATTCCGCTTAATGGAATATGTTTACGATCTTCAACAGCCTTTAATCTTGAGCATGCGACTAAACGACGCAATTCACTCGTCAGATCAGCTTGAATGGTTGTTGGGAGTTGAACGGCCACATATTTATTTAGTTGTGAAGGGAGAAGTCACCGACTTTGTTGATAAATGGCAACCGTTGTCGAGTAAATTTTATATGAGTGTAAGAAATTAATCAAAGCTTTATAGAACTCACAGCATTAGCTTCCGGACACAAACTTTTATTCGACGTTGATGACTCTTGGCGAACACGAATTGGCAACATAAACACAATCAAAAAGGTTTGAACAAACATATTCAAAAGCATTCAAAACGTTTTAGGGCAAACGATCAATTGCGCCGGAAGAATGGCAAAATTTTGTGTTTCAAAATCCGTATTCAATGCTGTCAACATCAATTGTTTCAACAAATGGCGTCGCTTTTCTTGGCTGGCCAAATTCGTTGTTAATCTCCAACAAACGAACAGTTCAACTACCTACAAATCAACGCGTCACTGGAAAGATCTTATTTTTGGCCAAAAGACAAGTCAGAGAGGTTAGTTAACAAAGCTTGTTAACACAAAAAAAGTTTCAAACACAAAAAAAGCTTCAAACATAAAAAAGTTTTTTGCTTTTTGTGTTAACGTTTTTTTGGCCCACGCTGTATTAATGTAAAATTCCAGATTTCTCCGGCTAAACGTTCAGGAGTTGTTATCAATTTATTCGAGACAGATCCCTACAGATTGAGCTCGCCATCAATGCCGAAAGCAATTCGTGTTTATATCGGTAAGTTATTTGGACATCACAAATGTAGTTCTTAAAATTTAGGGTATGATGGCTTCATAACAATTGAGAACTCAAACAAACTGTCATCCAAGAAAGAGCACAAAAAGAAGCGATCATCTTCGTCAGTCAAGTCCGAAAATGCACTTAGTCGATATCACGAAAGCGCTGCCGGACAGATGCCTCAAAGTTCCTGTTACGGATTTGATCTATACGACAAGGGCTGGCGTGTCGAGCTTGAAGTGTGGTCAGAGGAGTGCTCAGGGGATCAAGAGCAGTCTAACTTTGTTCAACTACCTCAGCAGCAGTACAGAACGTTTTTACAGTTGGAAACTCCACTGACTAAGTAAGTTTCCTTCGCATTCATCCATTCAAACTTCTGTATTCAGCTCAAGGAAGACTCGAAACATTGCAATAGGAAAGGTCGGCGACGGCGCAATCGACTTCCTCGTTCAAGACCTGAGACACAGTGGCATCTCATCTTCTGCCAAACTATTCCCATTTCCGGTTCTAATCAGTCTATTAGTCTTTGTTCTGCCTTACTTGTTCAGCTAATCGCACGAATATCCCAATCATTACTCTCAACTGATCTCCTGTTTCATATTAATAAACTTTTATTCAAATGTGTTTTATTCAATTAAACTGACCAAACAACAACAAACGGGCTTCCAACCGAATCGAATCAACAAAGCGAAATCATTGAATATAATAAAACTTAATGAGACCCGTACAAATGGGTGTGATGAAGATAACTAACGGTGCTGACACGTGCAACAAATAGTTAAGTAATGTAGATTATCTTGTCGGTCTCCTTGTCGTCACGCTTGATGTACTCCTGCTCAATCAACCACTCGATTTGCATTTTGATCAGGCGACGTGTCGGAACAAACATATATTTGAGCATGTCGACAAGTTCATTATGCAAGGGGATCAAGTTCATGACACGACGCATTTTCATTATTTTCACGATGGCTTCTTGGATACGGAACTAAAAGTGTTGCTACTTTGATTAACAGCAACAAGTTAAAACATACCTCACGCAAACGCAAGATTTCCTCGTGAGCCGTTTCGTCAATGTTTTCGCTATTCATGTTGATGCGGTTGACAAGAGTGACTCGTCCACGCGACTGTGCTTTATCGCCCTTAATAACGGCAAAGTCCGGATTGATCCAAAACATTGTCGAGTCGTTGAAGTTCTTTGGGATTGATGGGGCTGCAGTCAGTCAGCATAACTTGAGCCTTCACTTTTGGATTCATGACCAACGACAGGAGAGTCCGACTCAAATCGTTTTCTGGGAGTTCAGTAGCCAAGCGCAAACCTTCCAATGAAATCTTCTCTTTTGGGCGATCATTCCAGCCGAACAAAACGGCCATTTGGAAAGCGCTAACTTCCAGCTCGTATTTGCCTTTTTGGTTGATAAAAGTGATCACGGCAGACGACCAATTGTGAGCCCAGTTGAGTTTGCGTCCGGTGTGCTTGTTTTTGTAGAATTCCTCGACTTCGGGAAGCACCTCTTAAATTTTAGTTTTGTTTAAACACTTTATGGTTTTCAAAGCTCACCGTCGATTTCTGGCGGAAATGAAACATGGCAACGATCACGCCCACGACTCCAAGCACCGGCATTCAAAATCTTCAAGTTGATGCAGTCTGCAAATTACAAGTGAAATTAAGTTACTTCAAAAGTGCAAGTACCTGCAACAGAAGCATTCGGACTGTTAACAGCGGCGCGTTTGAATTCGGCACTCAAATCCTTATTAACTTCGACGTCTTGCAACATGCGGAAAAGCTTGCTAACGAAATCAGAAGGCATTCCGTGCTCCTAAAGGTTAAACACATTTAAAGAATTGAACTTTCAAAATCATACTCGGAATTTGTTGACCAAGCTCTCTTCTTTGTCCTGATCAGCAGACAACTCCAAAATGAGGCGACGACTCAAATGACTTTTGTGGTAGCGCATAAAAACGTCCTTGTTTGAAACATATTTAAGGACCAACAACTAAATGACAATAATGAGTTTTGAACAAGAACAGTCAAATTTTGTTTGTTCTAAAAACTCACCACATTCGACAACTTCTCGTCTATTTCTTCTGATGTCAATTTCTTAGTCAAAGCGGATTTGCGGAGAAGAAGGTCGCAGTAATTGGCCAACAATTCAGGACATTTGGACTCAACAGACTGCACACCTGGCTTTCCTTTGTTCTTTTGATTTGCCAACTCGATTGAAAAGATTTCGGTGTTGTTGACAACTTCTTGGAACGCTTGATCACGAACAGTCAAGAAACGGGCATCGTTACAGAAAGCGTGGTTGACAAGGGCAGTGAACTTTGTGTACATCAACAGCAATTGCTCGACGTATTTTTCGCAGTCCTAGAAACTTTACTTAACTACCGTTACATGTTTTTCTACTTACGTTCACAATGTTTTCGGCGTTGTTCTTCATAGTGTTCAAGCCCTCGGTTTTGATGTGGTTATAGAGGCGATCCAATAGTGGAGGAATTCCAGCGTCTGTTTTATTGAGCAAATTGTAGAGCATGCGCAACCCTAAAAATCAAGCATGCTTTTAACAGCCTAAAGTAATAAACGTACGCTTGGTTTCGTTCTGATCAATCAAACACGAAGCCTCGTTAAGCAACTGTTCTTGGAATTGCACGACTAAAATTTGGACCGAGGCTTGAAGGAGACGATTGTAGGAGGTTGGATGCGAGAAGTCCAGATACTTCTTGGCACGCTCGTCTTCTTCGGTCAGCTTTTCAAAAGCGTATGCCATGTAATTAAGAATGCCGTTTTCGCCGAGGACCTAAACGCATTTAATTGACTTGTGTTTAAGGTATTTAAATTTACTTGGAGAGCACGATCGGTGTAGAATTCGCGACATGAATCAATGTACTGTCTTTCGAAATACTGCTCATACATCCTCAAAGGCTCGTCTTTTCCGTGATCATAGTTGACAAAAGCTTGACGTGTTGCTACAACCAATGAAGACTCAACGCCTTCGCCCAAACGCTCCTTTAAAATTAATTCCATGGCAGCGTCGAGCAACCGTTTTTGAATTGTCTAGATTTCGATTTAGGTTGGAATACTTTAACACAAATTACCTCAAAGACATGTCCATTCCACAGCGTATACATAATATTCCGAACAACAAACAACGTTTCTCCTTGTCTTCCATCTGTCCGCATAACTCCAGAGTGAGCTCGAGGAACTCCGCGCTGAAATGTGTAAGTACAGGATGTGTTTAATTAGATTTTGTGGCAAGCTTCGAGTTTGTAGCACATATTCAAAAATTACCTCGATGAAAGCAAACGGAGTTGGAAGGTATTCGATGAGGACGCTGAAGTTTGCCCACTCTTGACTGTATGCGCGCAAAAGATCGTTGTCGCCTTGATTATTGTGAATGCGTTTAGCGGCGCTGGCAACGTGCTTAGTTAGTTCTTCTTCGAGTGCCCTCAAAAGAAGTTGAGATCCGTTGGTGACCCACGAAGTGATTCGGTTGTTGATGGCGAACAAGTCGTGCCATTCAACTTTAGAGACATTCTAAACAAAATGTTTAGTTTGTGCATAACGAATTGCGACATCAACTCACCTCTCGAATTAGAAGCTTTTTGACAGTAGCCAACGCGGGCGCCCATTCACCCTGGAAATTTAAATTTCCGTACATGTCTCTGTTATTCTAAAAATTCGTGTCTGGATGAGTACGACTGGAAAACGCGGAATTAATTAGTGATTATGAAATGGAAGAAAAGAGCGAGTCGCCTCAACAAAGGATTAGTTAGGTTTCTTAAACACAAAAGTTAGCATTTGACGGAGGACATTTTTGGAATAAAAGCTTCGGAAGGCAAACTAGATGTTATAAACAAAACCGCACTCGAATAACGAAACTGATCAGAGAATGGGGACAAAGGTGTGGAGTCGACTATCCGGTTCGCACGAATTTCAAAAAGACAGCGAATATTAATGATTGATTTGTGAATGAGAACAGAGTTTTGACAAGCAGCAAACGGAGTTTTTGAATGTTTTGCGGATTTCGCATGCGCTTTGCGTGTGAGTGACTTTGCCGTTTGGGTCTTTAATTGCAAATCATTATGGAAGTATTTGCGAGTAGTTTCGAAACCTTCAAGTGTCGCACCTTTTAACTTCAATTTCGAAACCTTTAAGAGCGTTTCCGTGCACAACGTTTTAATAAATCAATTAAAAATGCATGTTTAGAATGGCCTCTCCATCAAGGCTAGAGTTTTTGTTGTCACAGGCACAAGTTCCCAGATTACACAAACGTCAAATAAAAAGAACGGTATATGCAAAGTTTGAGAAATTCATTCAAACAGTTTTGAACAAAGGTTTGCTTTTAAACTAGCAAAACGGTAAACAAAAGTGAGCTTTAGAGAACTTTTGTGTTCTTGTTGATGGAATTGCTGGGTCGGGCAAAACCAATTTGGTTTGTGATTTGTTATGGAGTCGTTCGGATATTTGTGGGCACTACTTCAAGAAGATTGTTTGGTAATATTCCAATACATTCCAATCACTTTTACAACGTTTTTATCTTTAGGCTGACTGATCGCAACTTGGACTCCAAACAAGTGGCTAGTTTAGGATTAGACGCATTACTTTTGCTTCCAAACGGGTTGCCACACGAAATAATGACTTTTTCAAATCAAACTGATTCTCCGCCGCATGAGCAGTTGCGCTCGTTTCGACTACAAACTATTCGAATTATGTTGTCAAAATGTTTGGCCGAAAATCCACAAACATTGCTGATTATTGACGATGTTTATCTTCAAGAAACAGTTGATCTCTTTGCTAATTTGAAAGTCGGTTTGAACCAGTTTTAAATCGACTTTAAATCAATTTTAGTGCTCGATCATTGCCACTTCGACGCGTCCCGAAATCTTCGCCCACATTGACCGATGTCAATCATTTCATCTGGGTAGTGATGATGTGTATGATGAAGATATCAGAGCTTTGTGCTCCAACTACGACATTGATTCAATTGGCGAGCACTCGGCTCGTGAAATTATTCGGCTGACTGGCGGAAATTTTGCATTAATGGAGAAGTTATTGTACTCATCCCAAACCGATACTCGGCGGTATATTAAAGCAGATTTATTTATATTTAAAGTGTTTTCCAGGTTGCAAACTCTTTTGGATCAGTTACAGTTTGGAAACTTGGACATGCTAAAGTGGTGAGTAATGTTTGCTTGTTTCAGATCACAAATTAGCAATCTACTTAACTTTTAGCACCTCATACTATCAATATTCATCCTTGAATACTTGTTTTGAAATGACTACCAAAATAGTAAGTGCACACTGTACACTTTTAAATTAAATATTCACATTTAGCTGGACAATCGTTTCGCTTACGATCTTCCAACATTGGCCGTATTGCAGCCATCGGCCTGGATCGACATTGAAGTGGTGTCCTTGGTTTGGCCAATAGATATGCCGGGTTCTGGACAAACTAGTATTGCGCATTTGGTTAGCAAAGACATGAACACACTGGCAAGCAATTCGTTGTTAGAACATCGAACTGAAAGGAAGTCTTTTGAACAAGCTGATCAATTGAGAATTGATCCTATTTTTCATTACTATTTACTCTCAACTGCAGAACAGCAAGTTTTGATAGTACGTATAAAACATTTAATTGAGTAATGCTATTGTTGTTTTTAGAATACTTTGACCTTCTTCAAACGTGATTTGCAAAAACAAAGCAACATTAATACGGAAACAGAACGCTCGTTCAAAAAGTATTGGATCGACAACGAGAAAAACCTCCAACAACTGGAAACTGTTCTAAAACAGCCAAAACGGCGCGTTGGAACTGCTGAACACGACAAGTCCACTTCTTGGTTCTCTAATTGGCTTGCTTACTTTTGGTCTAAATAAACCTGCTTTAAATCTTTGTATTCAATCATGTCCATAAATAAACCTGCTTTAAATCTTTGTATTCAACTCAACTCAAGTAAATAAACAAAAACTGCATTCACAAGGGAGCAAACTGCAGAGCTAGTGTTTTTTGAAATTTAGCGGTTATTTCACTTTTTGATCTTTTTTTGTTCATTTTCTACAGACGAACAAAATGAGTATTGAAACGGATAAACAGAAAATCGACAAATTGGCCGGGATTCTTGAAAAACTACAACCGAAGCCACTTTTGTCATTGGAAGAGCTTGATGTTTGGACCGAACTCGCCTATATGTTGTGTCCGGACCGATTGAACACTAGCAGTAAGTCCATCAAACATTGATTTAAACATTCATTTCTTCTATATAGGTTCAAGCAACGACGATATTTTTACGACATTTGAAGGAAATCTCAAGAAGAGATGGATTGATCGAGAGTTACGTGCTTCTGTTCTTCTACTTTACTCAATTTCTGTACAATGCACGGTTGGAGCAAGTTGTAAGAGCTTATTTACTTACAATAGAACGTGTACTAATTACTTGTTTAGCGCGTAGAGGCAAATTGGAATCAGACGACCCGTTAAGCGACGCAATTGACATGAAGGCGTTTCATTTCATTCACAACAAAATTCTTCAAATTCACCGATTTCATGAAAACGTGGCAGCAGTTGAACTCATTGACACGTTTATGAAGCATTTCATTATTCACTGTCCAGATCGATTGCACGAGATCTTTAATGTTTGCGAAGAGGAGTTGGCTCATATCGAAGAGCTTGAAGCAAATCACGCTCAAGTTGATTTGACTGACAAGTACTCGTTGAATTTCAAAGTTTTTCTCAACTTGATCACTCGACTCTACGAAGAGTCAACTCCGCAATTGATTCTTTTGGCTCGTCAATTCTTTGTGTCCGATTTTGAGCATTTATGCAACTTCATTCGTTCAGCCATTGCAATTTCTGCGCCAGCACTTTATGTGGATTATATTTTGATGTTGGAGGCATTGTGCAAGTCTCAAATCAGTGCTAGCTTTTTGCATCGTCTTTTCAACAGTCATCAAGGTGAGAAATCTAACAACATTTTTATGAGTTTGTAATTATTGAATTGCTTCAGAGATTCTGTATGATTGGGCTGGTTTATTCAATTCATTGCGTCGTTATATTGATGTGTTTCGCCGACCTTTACCTGGAAATCAGAGCGGTTTCCAGACAGCAGTTGAACCTCCACAAGCTATGAGTCGTCAAGATTTACTTGCATCATTGAGTTGGATTCGTTTGGCTACAAAGGTTGCAAAGTTGGTAAGAACTAATTGATTGAGCTTAAGTGTATTTACATACGCACTTTTAGGATCCAGAAGCACGTCGTTTCTTTGTTTTTGGCAATCATTTCAACTCCGTTGATACATTGGTGTCAGCAGTTACTTCGTCAATGCCGGTTATTTTCAAAGGAGAGGTGTTCAAGTTTTTGGCAGTATTGGCCACTGACGAAAATGCAGCGACGCCTATTTGGAACATGCTGATTCGAGACTGTGTTTGTGTTTTTGGAGAAACGCCTGGAAAGTTGGTTGGAATTCAAGTAATTATTTTAAAAAAAACATAAATAGCTAACATTGTTTGTTCAGGTTGAATTTGATGAAATTGAATGTGCAAATCGAACTTATGACTCTGCTCAAGGGTTCTTGCATTTGGTCCGCTCATTGTTTTCAAAGCGCTACTTGCCAGATGCAAAAATGGTTGTTCCTTACGTGTTCTTTGTTACCAAGACAATTATCTGTCAATGTGACTCGAGAAGCTATGCATCTGTTCAACAATTGTGGGAATTGATAGACGTTGGAATGGACAGTCTTTTCCAATTCCTCAGACGTTTTCACATTTCATCTGTTACGGTTTCGAAGCGCACACCTCAAGTATTTGTTTTGGCCCAGTTGTTGAGTGATTCAGATTTAAGCCGAGCAGTAAGCATTAACTTTAATTACTTGCTTAAAAATAACAATGCCTTTTAGTTAGTGCGAATTTTGACTGAATGTGCAAACAATTTGGAGAGCATGTTTGCAGCTTTGGGCCGTGTTGAGTTTACTGATGAGTACCCGGTTGTTTTGGCACGCAATCAAGCAGCAAAATCATCTTTACGTCTATTCTCCTATGCTATAAATCTGCATGCATCGTTGAAAGCAAGTTTGCGAACAGCAAGCGAGAGCACATCAATCTTCTTGGCACCACTGGAAGCTATTTTGTTGACACCCTTATCAACGGCAAATCAACAAAGCTACATTCAAATGTTGACAGCGTTTTTGGATGAACAAGGTAGAATAACCGTTTAAACGTATGTATAAACAAACTGTTCTTAGAAATCTTATTACCACACACCTACTACATCATTCGAACTCTGCGTCGATTGGCCGCCAGTTCAAATTCAGAAGTTCAAAATGTTTTGTTGCGCACTTTCGAAACAAACGCTTCGGCAATGCGATGGATCTTTGCACGTCTTATGTCGGTTATTGTTGATGAACTAAAAGAGAAGAAGATAGCTGATAATGCACCAAAAAACAAGCATCTTCGACAAATTGAAATCTCTGAACAAGACATGATTCCGTTTGATTTGGAAGGCGTCAAAGTGGCTCGATTGCGTGGTGAAATTGCAAGAGAAATTTTGGAATTGTTCATTGAAGTTATGGATGCAGCGTCGAAACAACCGAACTTGACTTATCTTATGTTTGGATTCAGTCTGGAAGAATTTCAGTTGACAAAAACTATCGGATTGGACATTTCTGCTCAAGAATTGAATTGCATGCACAGTTTGATGGTGTTGATCGAAAAACTCTGTGACGAAAAAGACCCATACAATATTTCATATTCTGCTTTGTTTGAACCAGCTTTGCGTCTTCTGGTAATCAAACTTGATTAAATCTGTTTAAACTCTATTCAACTGATGTTTTTAGGCGAAGTTTTGCAATGTCAGCAGTTTGTCTAGTGAACCGGTTTTGCGTCTCATGCGCAATCAGCACAACTTGATCTACAAACTCACACAAAGCCCAATCTTCCAAACAGCTCATGACGACTTTGTTGACGAACGAACAGCTAACGATACTACTCAATATGAAGAAAGAGTTTCTGTTCATCTGGCTACATTCAACAGACAAATTCGAGGACTCGTTTTCCAATTGGTTGCTATTGATTTCACAGTTGCAATGAACGAGGGTCATGTTCGAACAGCAGAAGACTATTTGACTGTTTTGTTGAGCACCAACGAAGAGCAATCTCAAGCAATTCTTTGGTCTTTGATGTACAACAGCATAAGTGCCAGTTTGGAGATTAAAACGCCTGAATATCGAAACTTTGAAATGAGCCGAGTTGACGATGTGCTGAGATCTTGTATGCGTTCGGACTTTTCTGGAGTTCAAGAATACGACGTTGAGATGGTGCATTTTGTGTTGAATGAAGAAATCAGCTCTGTTGCCAATTGTGACATAAACGACATCAAACGAGTAAGCTTGATATTTTGCAAAAACTCAAAATTGATTGATTGTTTTAGGAAGCGAATGAGATTCTTCTTTATTGCGTTCAATACAATGCTCAGAAACGACTTGAAGGATCGTGTTTACAAGTGTTGTCAGCATGGATTGCTTTTATCAATGGAGTTGTGTTCTTTGCTCCGTTGCCATTTGTTGATTTGGGTAAGTAGCTTGAAACGTTATTTGAATGTAATAACGTGTTTTTAGGAGTTCAAGAGCAGATCTTCAACGATGCACTTATTGTTTTGAAAGACTACTTGGAAGCTGTTTCGATCAACAACGAAGTTTTGGGTGGAATGTCTAACTGCATATTCAAGTTGGTGCATCGTCTTGTTAAGATTACCTGTTTGAAGACCACTTTGGAGCATGAGCGCAAGATTGCTTTGGGCCCAATTTTGAATGTTTTGATCCATTGTTTGACATTGCCCGACTACATTCGCTACACACATTTCAAGATGGACATTTATGGCTCGATTCTTTGCCTTATTCAAGCGTGCACTGAACAGACTGCCGAAGAAAATATGAAAGCAATTGACAACTATACTCAAACTGGAATGATTGCGCCTCGACAAAATGGAGACACAACTGGATACAAAGGACAACAACTCAGAGGCGGTCAACTTTACAATTCATTGTTGCATTCACGCGAAGAAAGTTTGGAAGGATTGTTGAGCCGTCGCGCTACTGTTGTCGAAAGCTGGTCTTCAATTCTCGGTGAAAGCTCGAATGTGCTTGTCAACACATGCATTTCCGACATTGAGTATGCACCGCCTTTGCAGAAGATTTTGGCAATGACTTGCTTATCTGACGTGTTGAGTGAGGGTCGTCAGTTTGACAACGAGATTTTGCAACAAATTCGTCAGCTTGGAGCTGTGAACTTGATTATTAATTCACTTGAGAAGAACGTCAACTTGGACTTCGAGAACAACACACATGACAACAAATCACCGTTTAAGTTTTTGAAAGCATTCTTGGTGAGTTTGTTGAATTGATCAATTTAATGTTATTGTTGTTTTTAGACTCTGTTGATTCGAATTGGAACTTGTCGTGGCGGAGCTCCATTCTTGGGCAGTATTGGCGTCATGAGTCGATTGGAGTCGTTCATGGAGAATTTGCAACGAAAGGCACCGCGAGACTCGCCTGAGGTGATCAATACTTCTGAGTTATTCGAGCACCTCAAAAGAGTTATGATATTGCGTAATTAACTCCGTGTTAAAGAACTTATTTGATCTCATCACCACTTGTTGTTGTTTATTTATGAGGAATAAAGTTGTTGATTAAGTAATTTTGTGAGGTTGTTGAGTAGTTGTGCTTTTCGGCAAATTATGTTTTGTCTGCCATTTTAATCTCATAAGTAATCAGTGCGCAAGATAAGGGCTCTTTCAACATTGCAATCAATCATTGAAAAGCAGTGGACTCACATGCTTTACGCGATTAACCCAGATTATTGCATAATCACATGCGAAAATTAGGTAATCTAAATCATCACAATTCATTTACGCACGTAGCATATGCGAATCCACATCGAGGAGTGTTTGAGTGTCATTCGTGCTTTCATTTCACTCCACTCTTTTGTCGTTATTGATTCTAGCTGAAGACAAATGTCGCACTACAATTTCCAAACCAAGCTTCCGTTGGGCACTGCCGTTTTTGGTCAATTTTTGGGACTCGAGCCACCAACTCAATGCCAAGCAACCTACGGTAATTCAAATTATACTTTAAATACTATTAGAAATTTAGTTTGGATCGACGGCACGGGCGAAAACCTCCGCAGCAAGACTCGCACATTCAATTCCGTGCCACAAACTCTTGCTGATTATCCAGTCTGGAGTTACGATGGCTCCTCAACCGGCCAAGCGAATCAAAGAAATTCTGAAACCTTCCTGTACCCAGTAGCTGTTTACCGGGATCCGTTCTTAGGTCCGAATGCTCGTCTTGTATTATGTGACACTTATAACCACCTCAATGAACCAACAAGTAAACTTGATGTTTTAGACATATACTTAAACTCCATTTTCAGAAACAAATCATCGAGCCAAATGCTTGAAAGTCATGAATGCTGTTGCTGGCGAAAAAGCCTGGTTCGCTATGGAGCAAGAATATCTTTTGTTGGATATGGATAATTACCCTTTGGGGTGGCCAAAACATGGATTTCCTGAGAAACAAGGCAAATACTACTGTGCTGTTGGCGCTGATCGGATCTTTGGACGAGAGATTGTTGAAACTCATTATCGCGCCTTGTTTGAATATGGGTTTGAACATTGGAGGCACCAATGCAGGTTTGAATTTTGCACCCACTTTTAAAATTCATAGTTATTTTTAGAAGTGACTCCTGGTCAGTGGGAATACCAGATAGGTCCATGCGAAGGTATTGACATTAGCGATCAAATGTGGATGTCGAGATATGTTCTCCATCGCGTTTGTGAACAATTTGGCGTTATTGCAACTTTACATCCAAAGCCGGCGGTAGATTTTAATAACTAATTGTACAATCATAAAAATGTGTTTAGGTTACTGCTGGCGGTGATTGGAATGGAGCAGGTTGTCATTGTAACTTTTCAACCGAAGCAATGCGTGCTACAGGCAAGTCTCTACTGTTAATTCCTCTTATATATTCGTGATTTCAGGTGGTCTCAAAGTGATTGAAGAAGCGATTAAAAAACTCGAACGTCACCACTCTGAACATTTGCTTCTCTATGATCCAAACAACGGCACTGACAATTTGCAACGACTTAGTGGTCGGTGCGAAACCTCGAGTGTCGAAAAATTCACTTGGGGCGTCGCCAATCGCCAATGTTCAATACGAATTCCACAACAAACAAGTGATGAAGGAAAGGGCTACTTCGAAGATCGTCGTCCAAGTTCAAATTGTGATCCGTACATGGTAACTTATGCCATTGCTTCTGGCTGTCTTTTGTAAATTGATGTAATTTTGTAAACGTTGTTTTAACGAATGAATAAACTTTAAAATAATTTAAAACTGTTTTGCACTCTCAAGCAACAATTTCATTTTCTCTTGATAATTTTGAATAAAACTTTCTGCAGCAATGTTCCTGTTCAGCCTTGTTTACGAAGCTTTAAAATGATCCTTGTTCAGCCTAATTCAAAGTAGTGCTGCCGCGAGATCGAGGCTTTCCCGAAAAGTGGGGATTTTTTCCCCCCTTTTTTTTTTTTTTTTTTTAAAAATTTTTTGATTTTAAAAAGAAAGAATCGAATGTTCAAACTGATTAAACAGAGAGGTTGCGAGCCCCGACTTAAAAACTGCTATTTATCAATAAACTATGTATGAAAAGTTAATCTCGATCCAAAATCTGATCTCGCGGCAGCACTAATTTAAAGTCTAACTTCAAAACATATAACAAATTTAGTTTATTTCGCAAATACATATGAAACAACAACTTGGCACTCGATATCACAATAAGTTTATAAAGGATTGATAGTCACAACAGACTCAATTACTGTTTATTAATGCCGACTTTCTTTGCTTCCGTTTGGAAGATCAGTAGGCGCCAGAGCTTTAACGTAAAGTTTTCTGCTTCGTTGTCGAGGATCTAAATTTGTGTTTTTAATTAACTTTTAAACTACTCAAAACAGACCATAGCCAAGTCGTTGAGAAGCTTGCTCGGTTCACTGCGGTTGTTTATTCTTTCACAAATAAACTCAATCAGCGACGGCTCGTCATCTCCAATGTAGTCGCGGATCTTCTTTTCCAACCAAGGTTTGATTTTTTGCTCAAGCATTTCAGTGTCCACAAAGTCCCACGAAAGCTGATAATCAAACACTGCCGCTTTGCTTGTCGGTATTGCATCGATAAGTTCTTTGACCATTTGCTTGCGTTCCTCTGCCGTCAACGATTCAATTCGGTCCTAAGCAAAGGCTAAGATTGTGTTCGATTTAAGTTAAATCATACCTGCGCAGTGATCTCAAACGGTTTGATTTTCTTCTTAATAACGTGTGTGTGGTCTTCATCTGGATCATCTTCCGCAAACACACTGTTGACCTGTGATAAAACTTTGTTTTGGAAGGTAGTCAAAAGTTTTGTAACGCCTTGAGGTTTTGACGATTCCGTTGGCTGAGAAGACGTGGAAGGTTTTTCATAAACTAAAATTGTCCAAATTAAACTATTTTACTGCTTTTAAACTACCTGGAGACCATTCGTTGCCATTTGACTGCGGAGTGTCCGTTGCTGCCTTTTCTTCAATAAACGAGTATTGGAATGTTTGTTGGAAAAGTTTTGGCTTTTGTTTGGGACTGTGATTTCCGTTTTCAAGCTTGCCGCGTTTCTAAACACAAACATTTAATGCTTGTTTATTAAAACTGATTTTACCGCTGCGTCTGCCTTCTCCGACAAAATCATTGTTGTGATTGCTTCAATTTCTTTAGCCTCTTCTTCGCGATCTTGGTTGTCTGCTTTGAGCTCACTGGCATAGTCTCTGCGGCGTTTGTCGAACATAGACTCTCTGAAATTTGGGATTTTGTTTTGTTTGTTGAATTTTAAGAACTGACTTGTAATATTTGTTGTCATCGCGAGAGTCGTCATAGTCTTCCAAAAACTGAGCCAGCTTCTTTGCTTCTTTGTGTTGTGACTTTTTGCGTGAACGACCTTCATCTTCTTCTTGCTCGTATTGCTTGGCCATGCGTCGCTCGCGTTCTTCGAATCTTTTCAAAACTCTCAAATAGTCTTCGTCTTTTCGGCGCTGTTCACGCTTCCTCTCTTTGCGGTCCATAACAACATCACTGTCATCCGAATCCAATCCTTTGATGTGAGATTCTGTACTGGACTCTCGATTTTTACTTCTCCGGCCACGATCAGAGTTGGTACGGCTGCTTCCTGAACTGTGCGTTGAAGAGGATCGACGTCTTCTAAACAATAGGCGTTGGGCATACTGAAAACTATATGCAAACACTTACTTTTTGGACTTTTTGGCTTTGTTGGACTTGCTTTGTGAGCGTGATCTGCTACGCTTGCTGCGTGAATGAGAGCGCTTCCGGCGTTTCTAAACAAAAGAGTTGAATAAGCTTTATAAGTTCTATTTAATTGTAATTATTTATTTGGTTTGTTTTGAATAGCGCTGCGCATTTATTTGTATTTGTTGTTAGCCGCGATACAAAATTTTAAAAATACCGAACAACTCGGCTGCAATCCTCTCAGTTAGTTGAGTAGTGAGATCCGTAGAAAACCACAATTGAATATCTGAAATAATCAATGGAAAGTCAAATGTCCTGCGTTGAGCAATGACAGAAATTGATTGAAAAGTATTGTGGGCAAAAACGGAAGGCTTTTTGGTGGAAACAGTGGTACAACATTATTAAACAACCAAGCCAAATACTCACCATAAAGATTAACTACGAGTTGCAACAAGTTTTGCTCGATACACGCAAATCTAGAGTATTTTAAAGAAATTGCTCGCAATGTAAAGCTAGTAAGATTGAATGCAAACTATCGAAAAAGTTTTGGGGAATAAAGAAATATTTACCTTCTTGGAACGTTCGGCATCATGCTTGTTTGTTGCATCGGCTGGTGACTAAAACATATGTTTAATGAAATGGCAAAACTAAGTTCAACTCACTTTTGCTTTTTCGTCATTAACGACAAGATCGTCTAAAAAGGTTGATTATGTTTGTTTAAGGCGCCAAAACAAACCGTCTTCGTCATGAACTAATTCTGGAACACGGGTGCGGAGAATTTCTCTAAGTTTTGCACGAAAAGCTTTAACTTGCTCATGATCGCTTACATCCGCTTCCAGCTCTTTGCCCAATGTTTTGCGTGGTAGCCGTTTAGCAATTCGATCTTTGATTACAAACTCTACAAGAGTGGACTTTGTTTTCTCGTCCGCTTTGGCATTCAAGCGTTTTTCTCCGATGCAGAAATTGTTTAGTGTTAGGACGGCGTTGATTGCTGCCGAGTGTTCTTCATATCCACAAAAACCAAAAGGCGGAAAACGACCATCAGTGCCTTGGATCCGTGTCCATTTCTCAACTTTTCCGAACACCTAAATCACGGTACATTATTCTCTAAAGTGAATGTAAGCAATTTACATCCAGCATGTCTTTCATCAAGTCGTTTGGGCATTTCTCGTCAATATTGCTAATAAAAAGTATACCCGAATCGTTGCTAGGCTTCTAAACAAAACGAATAAGTTTTTAAGTGTAATCAGCAACCATACCAAGTTCTGTTCTACTTGACCAGTAGAGTCGGACCCGTTTTGTGGCTTGAAACCCGGTCTGAATTGCATGCGGAAATTTCCAAATGGAGCTCGAGGTGGAGGACCTAAACGCAATAAAACGTGAATGTTACTGATTTAATGAATTACCTCCAAATCCACCTGGTTGGGCAAGACCAAGTCGAAAGGCCATTTAAATGGAACTTCTAAAATGTACAACTTAATTGGATCGAGTACGCAACGAAGTCAAAAACGCAATCAAAACTATAAGGAAATAAGCGGCGAGCGGAAAGAGCTCATATGTAGACACAATTTCCAGATAAACGCAGTTTCTGCACTGTGAGAAAGTCTTACAAACTTATGAGAAAAACTTATTTACATGTTGTTAGTTTATGTGTATGAGAATATTAAAGACATTAATTGCATTACAGCAAACTTGCCTTAAACAATACGGTTTCAAACATTTGAATGATCTTTACAAGTTCACTTTAATTTAAAACTGCTTTTGCTACTTATCTTTAAACTCACAAGTTCAAATTGAACACATCATTAAATTTTTATATATGCGCAAACACAATGTTGTTTTAAAATTTCAACTTGATTTCAACGAATTGACTCGAACAAATGAAACGTGTAATTTCGAGCCAGGCCGAAAGTCCACAATCGGGAATGAATGACCAGTCTGCTAATGAATTTAAACGAGTTTGCAACTTGCAACCAGAGACTTGTTTCATGAAAGCATGGCGGAAATCGTGAACAAAACAATTTGCATTTTTGTTCGGCACTGATTTCGGGGCGTGCTCGCCGTGTTTGTTTAAGAATTCTTTTGCGGCCATTTAGCGCATAATAAACGCAAACTTCATTCCAAACTTCAGTTCAACATGCTATTAAGTTTACGTTTTACGATACACGCCAACAGTTATTTTAAGACTTATGTGTTTGTATTGAACGCTTTTGAGGCAACGCAAGTACATCTGCTGGAAATTTGCCCGTACAACACTGGTTAAGCGCGCTTTCTCCTCCAAAAAACAGCGATATTTGCAACTTTGAAGTAAGCCGAAACTGCTATAAAATCCGCAGTCCACTCGCCACTAAGCGGAAAGAATCTCAAAAGCGAGTAAACTGCCTACGATTTAATGAAATCAAGCTAATCTGCCGAGTTGCGTTTCGTGTTTGAATTTGCGCGCCAGCATTTACTGTATTTTGAATCTCCAGTTTGTATTATTTTATTATTGGCCGCAACGGAAATAAACGCTAACAATTAAAGCAATGCTTCTTTTATTGTTACTTTTAATTATTCTGCGTCCAATTCTCGTCATTCAATACCAATTTTATGGTTGCTTGAAGACGACGTTTCGAGTCGATTTCCATTCCTATTTGTGGATTTTATTGCAAGCTATTGCAAGCAAATTGCTATTTCTGTACAATTCGCGTTAATATTCTTGTTATCGTCTTCCAGCTTTCCTTCCTTCACACATACACCGTCGGCGTTGGCTGTTTTACGCTACATACGCTGCAATTTGTCTCCTTTATGGTGCAGCTTTGTTTGGGTTGCTCACCTTCTTAATTGCCACATAAAAAATCTGGAGGGAAAGTCCAAGCGCGCCATTTCGACTTGTTTGTGCACATTTGATTTTTCGATGATTTCTAATCGGCTTATCTGGACACTTCAATTGTCGAGTATTAGTTGGAATTAGTGTGAGCGCGTACCTGTTCGAACAAACCGTCTTCACAATTCCTTCATAAGTTCTTTAAGTTTGAGCTGTTCAAAAACAACTCTTCATACTTGCTAGCCTATTCGTTTATTTAATAAAACAGCGGCACTTGTGGATTTTACAATTGCTTGCGCGCAAAGCTCACTGTGATTGATTTATTTGGTGAGGTGAAGACGCTGCTGCCCAAACTCCATTTCCCAGCCAAATTCATTTTGCCAACTGTCTTTCAGTGCCAGCGTCTTTTTGGTAGGCTCATAATTCTGCTAATTCTGGTATTTGTTTCCATAAATCGTACAACATAATCGTTAAATTTGATCCATTTCAATTGGACGTTTTGTTAGCGGGCCGCCTTTTGATTGAGTGCGAAATTAGGCAGAGAAAATACCTAGTCCTTTCGGCCGCATGTCATTCAAATGCAATTTTGTGATCGAGTGACCTTGAGGCTAAATTTTTCAAATTTACCTCTTTGTTTCCAAGCCGGCGTCACCACTGGCGCTTGCTTGATTGTTGTTAAGGCGGGCTGGTTGAAGGACGGCGTTTTTTACGAATCGCCAGAGAGTGATTTAGTGGGAGTTCTTTTTATTCAAACATCTCAATTGCGTTTTGTTTGTATAAACAAAAAATGTAATTGGCGTTATTGTTTACGTTTTTTGTTTCTTCATGATAGTGCGACGAAATAGATGAGCAATTTGTGTGAGCGCTACTAGCTAGGAAATGTTATACTTAGGAATCTGAATCAGAACTGATTCACAATTGTTATTCGCCTGATTTCGTGTCCAAAATTATTAGTTGTTTACATTGTTAGCTGTACGCGTTTGTTTTCACAGCAAATTAGTTGAGTTTTGTTGAATGCGTTTGGCTGGAACAGTTTAAAGGAACGAAAGGGATTTTTGAAACGCTCCTTATTGCTGCAAAATTTAATTAGGAACGTTGAGCAAAAAGTTTGACGGCCAGTCGAGTGCTTTCCATTATTCATTGTTGTTTTCGCTCTAACCTTCAATTGCTTTTCGTTTACTCGTTTTGCCTGCTTTTTTGTGTTTGCGCAACGGGAACACTTTCAGGGAACAAAACGTTAACCTCCCCCTAAATGATTCATAGCTTTAGGGCTAAGAATCTCAACAACTTTTCAGCGTGAATCCCCATCTCAAACTTTATGAGCCCTTCCGGCAAGCTTTTTGATTGAAAAGTATTAGTCAGTCAGGTGGGAAACGTCCGCACTTTCGGCTATTTTTAGCGCCAACTTTTTGTTTTAGTCGTTGCCATTTAATTGTTCTGCTGCTTTGGCGAGTAATTATTATTCACAATTGCCTATTGATTTACCAATGAGGATTTGCGCGTTGCGCCGTCAAGTTTCATAAGTAAACAAAATGCCTTTCACGGTCGGTGAATTGTTGAGCTCGAGGGTATTCAAACGGCGCAAACGTTTCCCGAAGTTCGTTTGACTTAAACGGGTCGAACTTGTGTTGATTTTCGGTTGATAGTTGACCATTGCAAGTATTTGTAAATGCAAATCCATGCAGTTGCTTGCTTGCATTCCACTTGTAATTCGATAGTCGGTCTTTGTTTTGAATACTTGACCATAGGGACAAAAGATTTTGAATTAAACTCTAGTGTCCACAAGCATGCAGACTCGAGAGTGCTTGGAATTTGCGCTTTTAATTTGGCTCTCTAATTGACGTAACTTTTAATAAGTCCATTAGCGATCGTACGGTGCTCTATCTATGCGCCACATCTGACCGCATTAGGAGCTTGACGCTTTTGGCGGTTTAATTTAAGGTACGCAAAGCGCGGAATGCCTTCAAACTTATCAAATTTGGAAGGAGTTGCAAACCGGTCACTTTTCAAGTGCTCTTCGAGTTTAGAGGCTATGTTGTGACGTGAGTGTTATGATTGCGCGCCAGCTGATAATTTCTCTGTTGTTAAAAGTTGCGAACTCCCTAGTTTTTCTGTTTGTTGCGACGAATCCATGTGATTTATGCTTTGGTTTGAGCTATAAATCTTTGAACAACTGTTTAAATTGTTCGAACTATTTGAGTTGTTCAAGTTGTTTGATTGCAATCGTTGACACAGAGCACCTTGTCTGAAACTATCGTTGCGTAGGAGAGAAGTTTAGTGTCCCATTTTGCCGTTCGTGCAAACCTTTTGGCTAGTCGTCGTTCCCTGGAATGGAATTATACATCGTTTGTTTCCAAAAGACCGTCTTTGGCCGAACTCCCATCTTTTCTTATAAGCGACAGCCACTTTTCCGCCAATTCTTGACTTTTGCTTGCCAAAAAGATTTCGGTTCAAACCATTCAGCGGTGTTGAGTTGGTTTTGCATGTTCGAATGTTTCAATTTGTTCCGAAACTTATTTTACAACTTCCACCGATAGTCACAACTGCGCGGTTTCAAATTGCATAAACTTTTCACAACTCGATGTTTTCCAAAAATCGGTCATCGGAATATTCGGCCTAGGTAACCCGACTCCAGTTCAGCTAACCTCGAAGGTCTTCTTGCCAACAAACAACAGTGCGGGTCATTCTCGTCTCTATTCTCAATCCATGTTCGTCGACGGGCTGTTTTCACTTTTTTCGTGGTTTGCTTTCTTTCCGAAATTTGCTTACTCTTTTCGGCTATCTCCATTGAAGATCTGCTGCGGCGCAAAGGCCCGACGACCAAAAACGAAAACTTTGGGCACTTGACAAGAAAGAGGAACACCGAGAACAAGTTTGCGTAACTCAATCCGGCCAGATTTATCGCTTCGAATTATTATAAAAACGTTTTGGAGGTTTGGGACCGACGACCGTGGTTTTGGATTATTGCGCTTCGCTTTTTACAGTTTTAATCCAATTGTACACTCAGCTGTACAGTCCTCATCCAAATTTGATTTGTCGAAACGGCGCCCCTTTGACCGTTCTTTTGAATCTGTTTGCTGTCATCGGTCCGTCCTTCAGCAGCTGTTGGCCAGCATGACAATTTTGTCAATCATTCTGCTGCAAATCCCATTTGCTAGACTGTAATACGGAAGCGTTTAATGGTCGTTGGAGGGAATTGTGCCCTTCGTAATAGAATCACATCAAAATAAATGCTCGATTTTCCGGTCTTCCAGGCCGCGGATTGTTTTCTCATCTTGCCATAAATGACCCTTTCACCAAATGACCGCTACATGTTGCCAAGATGGCCGTCGAGGAATCGACAAACTTTACGAATGCAAGAACAAAACTCTGATAAGGAGTGGTTTTTTGTGTGTGGTGCAGAGACGGAAACCGCCTATAAATCCGCTGGAGAAAGAAAGTTTCCGGTCGTTTATCATTGGACTTGAAGTTTGCGTTTTTTGTTTGCGCGTAGATTATGAATTTGTTTTGCGTTTGCTTTGGAGTTTCTTTTGATCTAGACAATCGTTTGCGTTGTGTACAACGAAAAGAAATAATCACAATTTTAAACTTTTTGACATTTCAGGCCTTGATGATCATTTTTCGACTTGAGTAAGTCTACTTCCAGCATGATCATGAATTCGGCCACCAAAGAACTCAGGTTTTCCATCATCTTTGGAGTTATCGCCTTATTGTCCTGTTGCATTCAATTGTCGAATGCCGCATTTGCACAAGGTTCGCTTCAACTTGTTTTCCATCCCAAGAATGGCAAGTCGTCCAGCCAGCATCCCCTGACTACAAATTTGAATCATCTTTGGTGAGTTTTAAAGGCAGTACTTACTGGTATATCGATGCATTTTTAGGTGCCAAGCAGCCGAAAATTTGGCAAACGGCTTAACTGAAAAGGTTGCAATCACAAAAGCGCATTTCCTCCATTTTGAAACTGAAAATCCAGACAAATCATTTACGGCAAGAATAGTTGAAAATCGAGCGTTTTTGGACTTGGGCACAAAAGATTTGTTTGCTGCTGGAAAATACCGATGCGAATTAACAACCGAGAACGATGAATTTGTCTACGGTAATATGTTTATGTGAGTGGCAAAATTTACGATCAGGCTGGAAGTACACTTTATTTCTTTAGCTACATGAGACCCGTTTTCCACACAAATGGTAGCATGAGACTTGATTTGGACGACGAAAAGAACAGATTTGAGTTGACCGGGTCGTCAATTAAAGCAACAAAAGGCACGACCGCCGTTGTTTCTTGTCCAGCTCACGGTTATCCAACACCAGAGATCCATGTAAAATCTTATTTATTGTTCGAGTTTAATCGCCATAACTTTTAGTGGTTCAAAAATCAAAAACCATTGCAAGAAACTGAAAAATACAGACTGATCCGAAACGAATTGCACATTCTAGACGTCAGCGAAGAAGATCAAGGAAATTACAGATGCATAGCATCAAATGAGTTTCCACCAGCCGTCGACTTTAAAGAAGTTCGATATGAAGCCATTTTGGATCAACAACTTCGAGTAACGAGTTCTCTTTCGTGGCTGATTCCACTGATCGTCATCATTTTGATCCTTATAATTCTGTTCGTCATAATCTACACATGCGCATACTTGAAAAAACGCGAAGCTCAACGTTACAATGTGTCTTCACAAGAGTAGGTTGTACTTAAAGACTATTTAGCACTCACTAATTCCAGAAAGAAGCTCCACAACGCAGAACAACAACGCCTTCGAGAGATCGAGGAGGAAGAATAATCATCGTTAATAACTGTTCAAGACCAAGTTGTTCAAGATCTCCGTTTCAACTGTTTTTGCTTTTTATTTGCATAACTGCCCTCTCAATCAACTAGGGTCCTCTCAACTTCCAAGCAATAGAACCTAGTTAAAGTTATTTGAAGCTTGAATGTCAGGAATCATGCTTTTATGTTTGTTGCTCAATTGTTTCTAACTCACTTTTGCGGATAGACTGCTAATTAATTGAATGCTAGGCGCCTTTTCAAATTCGCTGCCATTATTTTTATTCTCAGAGCATAACTTGTTGCGGCCGAGCAAAACGGGTGTTTAATATAGGCGTTTTTTAATTTCATTGTTGGCCAAACAACTTAATAACGGTTAATTTTTGTAATCTTCGCATTTGAATAAACTTTAAATATACATGTTTAATCGGATCACATTGCAACGTTTATTGCAAAGTGTATGTAATCAACATTCGATAACAGTCGAAATAGTAATAAAGCGCGTCAAGATTTGTCAAAAAGTCCAAAAAGTTTTTTGCACCGATTGCTTGCATTTGTTTTTGCGTTCAATCGCTTTAAGTTTGATTTGGCCAAGATTTTAAGTTTTTGAGTTTAGTTAGCCAAAATGATTCGAAATGCTGCCAAAGTAGCGGGCCTCTGTGAAAAGATTGCCGAGCAAGTGGACAGCAAGCGAATGAGCAGGCTTTTCGCAGTAATTCACCTACAAGCAAGACAGTTCCGCGTTGTTGAAGGAGACATTATTCACATAGAACACAACGTTGAATTGAAATTTGGCGATCGAATCAAGCTTGAAAAGGTATGCTTAAAGGGAGTTTTAAGTAATATAATGCTTGTTTAGGTGCTGGCAGTTGGCAACGCAAATTTTACTCTTCTTGGACGACCGACTTTAAGCAAAGATTTGGTTAGCGTGAATGCAACTGTAATTGAAAAGACAACTACCTCGCCGGATGTTCAATATCTGAAAGTTTCGGGTAAACAGATCGAGAATCTCAAATGTAAGCTTTTTCAATTGAATGTTTACTTAGTTATTCGAATTTAGGGTTGAGCCGAGAACTGACTGTTTTAAGGATCAATCAAATTCAAGTCGACTCAAAACATCTCCAGTAATATTATAGGCAATATACATTGTTATCATCTGTTGTTATGTAGATTGTTTTGTTATTGGAATAAACAACGGTTTGAGCAAATAAAACTTTATTGCATTTAATAGGATAAGACATATCACAGTACATTTTGAGTTGGCGTGTTGAGCGCATAGTTTGAAGTTGGCCACGTATGAGCTTATAAATTAGTATTCACCATTTGGTGTCCCAATCACCATCGTCACTTTCATTTGCCTTATCTGCAACAGGTTCTTTAACTTCGAATGTCTGTTGTTTTGGCTTTGCAGCAGTACTCGTAGTTTTGGGTTTCGGCGCTTCCTTCGGTGCTGATTTCAAAGAAATTGAGCTAGCAAACGAGTCATCCAAATCTCCCCAGTCATCTCCGCCAAGTTCAGCCAATACTGGATCTTTCTTAGGCACTGCTTTTTTCAATACCAACGGTTTTTTAGCCGGCTTTGCACCAGTCCTCTCTTGTCGCTCCAACTGTACACGTTCTTGTTGTGGATGAGAAGGTGTTGGAGACGGAGTGGCAGAAGAAGTTCTAGAAGGTGTCGTATTAAACGCATCTTCAAACGGATCTTTGTTCGACGAGTCATCAGGTTCTGAAGGTGCTGGAGTTATCGAGTTGCTACGAGAAGATGGTGGAATTGAAGTAGCAGAGTTTTGTTGTTCGTTTGAAGAGTTTGATGAGCCAGTTGCTGGATTGTTAGCACTCGGAGGCGCTGCTTGTGGTTTATAGAACTTTCCAGATAAGGATTTCAACGCAAGTCCGGCCCATGAAGAAATCTACAAAGAACAAAGATTAGAATTGTATATTTGAGTAGTTTATTGACGTTTCATACAAAATCTATCCTCCTATAGAAATTTAGATCTACTTTGCGGCAAACTTTTCTGAAACATTATTGAAATTCCTAAGCTTAGCCCAAATTGACTGAACCTAAACATAACCAAAAACTAAATGCCCAAACTCATCAAACTAAAACTAACCTTATCTGTCGAAAGAAGCGATGCTTTTCCACCAGCTTTGACTTCTGCTTCGAGTTCTGGAATGATTTCTGGATTCTCGCTGGCTTTTTCGAGCTTCTCCAGGAAACCTTTGATTGCCTTAAATGCTTGATCTCGGACCTAAACAAATAAAAGTTAAAACAGCTAGCAATTTTGTTGAACTACCTGCTTATCTGGATCAACACTCAATGGAGAAAGCGCCGGAATGATTCGATTCCCAACTTCAACCAGCGAATAGAATTGTTGCGTGGCGCTCAACGCCAAAACTCCAGCCATACGCGCCTATAACCACATTAATTAAACACACAATCCAGTTTGAAACTTACAGGTGGAAACGGATCTTTGAGTGCTCTTGTGAATGCGTTGATTAAAATGCGCTGCCGATGACTAGGATCCAAATAGCAACCAATCTTGCCCAAGCAAATTGTCGTATTTGTTCTGATACCTGGTTGATCGTCTGAACCTTGCAGCTTTGCCAAGTACTTCATAAGATCCATATTCAAATTATTGTAGTTCAATTTCTCTGCAAAAACAACCATTGCTTTGACAGTGCTCTCACGAACGGCCGGATTTGTATCGAGGAATCCAGTTACCAAATTTCTAGAAAGTTATCATTATTCTAAGACCTGTATGCATTAAAACTCACCCATAAATTTTCTCGTTGATAACTTGTGGCTTTAAATGTGGTGCAAATTCATCTATTCTTTCTAACAACTTCACTCTTGTGCTTCTATCAGATGAGCTAAACAATTTAACAAGACATGGAACAATTCTGTGCTGATATTCATCTTCGTCCAGCAATCTTCCAAGCTTGAACATCGGAATCAAAACATGAGAACCAGCGTCACCATACTCATAAGTCTAAATTAAAAGGTTGATTTAATGTTAACACTTGCAAAACTCACGTGAATAAGTTTTGGCAGAATTTTAAACTTGGCAATTTCATCGGGAAACAGTTCGAGGTTGGATTGCAAATTCTTGAAAAAGGTCTGTTTTTCGCTGCTATCTTTCAATTGAAATTCTTCGAGAAAGAGCAATGTGTCAACAAATTTGTTCTTAAAGAAGCCGCCAGCAGATCGTGACTCTGGAATATGCAAGTAAAAGGCATTTATTATTTTTCAAAATTACCTGACAACAAATCCGAAACGTGGAATGTCTTTCCCTTTGAATCAAGTTTCTTAAACAAGCCATGCAATCTTCGAGGTATTTTGTCAAGCGTTTTGGTTGCCGGAATGTTAGTGTGAAACCCATAAAACACTTGCCAAATGACGTCAGCCAACGCATTTAAATCATTCTTGGGCGTTCTGAAAACACAACACATATAAAACTTGCATATTAAAGTCTGTTTACCGAAAGTCTTCAACTCGATGAAATCCGCCAAGTTTCCAATCGCCACTCTCGGTAACAAAAATAGCTTCTCGAATGTTATTTTGACTGATTTTCACTTCGTTGTGCAAAAACTTGAGACAACTCTAAATCGACAACAAATTAATCGCAACTAAAGCACACAACTTACCATCACTTGATACAATCCCCACGAAACTAACAATTCTTGACGGCCAGCATTCATTTTGTTCTGCTCAAAATAGACGTTGATAGGCAGGCATGGCTCCGTAATTAAGTAGAACTTGTTCTCAACCTAAATAGTCAAATTACATTGACTATGAAGTCAAAAGCATAAAAATTACCTCAAGAGAATCATAGAAAGTCAATACATTTGGATGTCGGATCGTTTTCAATTTTTGAGTTTGTACCTTTAGCGATGAATCATGTGAATTGAGCCAAAAACAGGTTGCCTTTTCAGCAGGTTCAGCCTAAAAAGAACTTTATAAGAGCAACTAGAATAACATTAAACATACCTTCTTGAAGCTATGACCCAGTGAAACTCCGTTGAAAACGCAGAAGTTTTCAGCTGGCAAATCAAATGGAAAAGAAGTTCGAGCGTCACGAGAGAAGAATGAACTTAGAACAGATGTCATCGTTTAAGTGATTACACTCGATGCAAACTAAATTAAAGCATAGATAGAAAGAATATGGTTGCGCAAAGAAAAACTTAATATGATGTGGAAAAGAATTTAAAAGTCACCGCAACGCGTCTATTGATTTTACGCACATTAGCGGATTTTGTTGCATTGTAAGCTTTGATTTCCTGTTTGTTAGATGTTATCGATTTGTGTTTTATAATTTGAATAAATGTATTTCATTTGTCAGCTTTAATGATTTTAAAAGCTCTTATTTTTATGTGAATCACATTTTAACTAGACTTGTTGAAAAACACTTGCTATATTTATACAGTAATGCACAACAATTTAAAGCAGTTAAATTAAAATAAACAATTCGAAACTTTAATAACCGATTATTTTCAACCTCATCAATAATTTACGTAATCGGTGTCAACATGTCAGCGGCTTTTCCGAGCCCGATCACTTTTAGATTGTTTTTCGAGCTGTTTACTCTGAATTGGTCGTCGGGGCCAAGGCGCAGTTGTTGCTTTGTGACGAGTCGTTCGTTGTCGAGACTAACAATAAGCGTGGTCCATCAATCATTTTCGACACAGCGACATTTTCTCATTGTTCATGCCTCGACTCAACAAATTTCGAAGAACTCGTCTGCTTCTTGTCTAATTATGGGCAATTTCTAATTAAAAAAGCAGAATTTTGCGTCTATCTAACAGCGTCCAATCACAAAGCTGGCTGATTATTTATTTATGGCATGCAAGTACAATATGTTCATCCTATGACATTTTATCATCCTTGTTGTTTGCTCACTTGTAAATTTTGCGATTTTGAACTGCACCTACACAAAAAGTGGGAAGTTGATTTTCGAGTCCATTTTATAACAAATTTGCGGATGGCTGCTGGATTTCCGGTTCTTTCTTGCAATTAGAGTCTACTTCCAAAGTTTTAAGTTGCTTTTGCCGCTTTAATATTTTTTGTCGAATGAAATCACTTGTTACGAACTTTTCGACTTCAACGTATTATTTAAACTTACTTGGTCCCTCGTAGACGACATCCGTTCTAAACCTTTGTGGATTATTGAATCAGCATGGAGATTAGGCGTCAAGCTGGACGCCAGAACACGGCGTTCTTTGACGTTTACTTGCTATTTTAAATTCCGTTATGATTTCCTCTTTTCTGTGGCATAGTTTTCGAAGATGCGGAACTTTTATCAAATTGTTTACTTGAAATTCTTGCGCGGTTTTCCCCAAAATAGCACAGTGTTTCAATGAGCGCGTGATTGTTGTGAGGCGTCATAATAGGGATGGCATGCTTTTATTGGCACTCATTCCCACCGCTTTGCCGACTTCATCGTCACTCTTCCTGATTGTTTTTGGTGAACAATCAAAGCGAACTTTTGTGCCCTGTCGGCGCGAACCTGACACCCAACCTTCGTCAAAATCAAATTTGCATTTTGCCTCTTCTTTCTGCGAAGACTCGGCGACAACGTGAAGTGAGTTGGCTGACAACAACGACGCAGTCTGGAATGATAAGGTTTTTGTTGTTGTCCTCCACTGCTTGACCTCGCTCCGTGGTTAAAAGCCGCTCCAGGCAAATCCATGATTAGGTGTTGCGCATGAATCTTCGGCACATGAGAGGCCATCAAGTTATCGTATTTGTGTGGACGGATGTTAGCGCGACAAGGAGTTCTTCTCATCCACACTTTACTTCTTTCCCTCGACCGACTTTTGCCACTTTTCTAACGGACTGGGACAACATAAAATTCGGCGATTTTAATGTGTCCGAATGCAACACGGGTGTTGGAAGTCACAAACTTCTGCGTGTGAATTTTGCTGAATTCCAAGATTTTCGAAATTGGATCGTTTAATTTAAGTTGAGTTTTTGTGCTGTTGGGTTTTTGCATTCTTTACTGCAAGTTGTTACGGTTTCTACAGGCGCATCACTTTTTGGCCTTTGTTGGGATTAATTTGCAAAATGATTAGTCTGGAAACGGAAGCGTCGCTGGAGCGTAAATTTCAATTAAACAGTTGCGTAGACATTGGTGGCGATAATTAGTGGAAACATTTCTTTGGCTTTTTGCAAGTTTCTCGTCGACGTTCCTTTTTGATTGACTTAATAAGACTCATTCCTTTTATGCTGTTTTGAATTCCGGCGAGATTTTTGAATTCTCCAATTCGACTAGTCATTGTCTGTTAAAGCGCTTTCCAAAAACAAGGATATGTGACGTTTCCTGTTGAGCACGAAGGCTTCCATTGAAAGCCACCACTTTGTTTACAGTTCTTTTTTCTAAAACAAATTCGTGGGCTCTAATTGTTTTTCCGGGTTTCTTTGACTGAGTAAAGACCCTGAGGTGTTCGGCTAGCCGGGGATTGCCGTGTAGGATTATATTTTTGGTGTACACGTTCATAAGTGAATAATTAAACGTTGTGTGCCTGCATTTTATTCGAATTTCACGAATATTGTCCTGCTATTGCGTGATTCCACTGTCTGTCTCGGCGCCGTTCAAAATGTTTGTATTCATTTCCTGCCCTATTGTTCAATAAGTTGCATTTTTAGGATCAGCAAAATTAGTACAGTTTTAAACGCCTCGAGTCACATGATACCGCCTCGTTCTCCAATTCCATCTATACACATGCAGGTGAGTTTTTTAAATTAAATAATGTTAAAGGTGTTAATAGAAGTACTTGCGAGCTCGACAATCTAGTAACAAACAAATCGAATTAACAAAATCTGTAAAGAAGGTCGAGTTGTTCAAAAAAGCATGCGTACAACAAATGCCAGCAGTTTAAATAGCACCACAAACTAAGACTGCAGACATTTAAATTTCAAAAATCAAATGGAATCCAATTGTCGTTTTGCACGGTGGCGGATAGAATGTCCTTGTTTGGAGAGAACACTGGTCTGTAATAAAGTGGCGTTTTGGAAGACAAACTTCCGGTTTTTCTCATCTTTTGAACTGGCGATTTTTGTTGAAATTTCAAACAATTCAAACAATCTTTAATTTATTTTTAACTCTTTGCACTTTCTTAAGAATATGAACATGCAGCACAAAGATTTACGTATCTGCCACTATTGTGACGCAAAATTTTGCGGATTAGCGCGTTTACTTCTTTGCATTTGATTATGGTTGGTTGGCCTTTTGTATGGTGCATTTCGTCGACAAACAACTTATAGACATTCTTTTAATTGACCTAAATAGACTTTATGAGATGGACTTTATGAGATAGACGCCATTTAAATTTGCGGATAATCTTTTGCTTACTGTTTGATTAGATACCAGTTTAAATTAGTGTGTTCATTTGAGACGAATTTTCGCGGTGAAGAGGATTAAATGTTCTGTGGCAACTTGGTCGACGACTAATTAATTTTTCTTGAGAGTTATTCACTTTTTGTTTTCCTCCCGACGTGATCCTTGGCCGTACTGCGCAGTTTTTGTTTTATACATCCAAATTTGGAAACGGAGTCGTCAGTCGAAAAATAAAGAACTTTTGCATCTCGTCCGTTCGGGGTTTCCTTTTCGTTTTTGAAGACATCTAATTGGCTGGGTTTGTGTTTTGCTCGAAATCATAACAATTGGATGAAGTATTCGAGTTTCCTGCTAAAGCGCTTTGTTCACACGTGTATTTTCGACTACTGCGACTGTTTTCTCGCGCTTCCGTCTACCACAGAGGCACCATATCCGCTTTCAGCGCCTGAATTCGAATTTCACTCGACGCTCGCAAACCATTGATTGTCTATCAATGATCTGGGTCGAAAACGAATTCCACTCATATCAAATGTGTGAAAATCCGCAACCAGTATTCGCTTTACTTACACTTCAGTTGTCGATTTGCTGCTGTTTTGGTGTAGGTTGGCTTTCTGGGTTGTTTTGCCGGACGATTGCGGCCAATTTTTATGGTTCGATTACAGTTTTTCCACCAACTACGTAAACTTACACGTCTACCTGACCCACTGAACACCGTTTTGTTGTTGGGTACGTCTACGGAACGTCAAAAAGGTTATGCTGTCGCGCATGGCATTAGTTTTATTGTTTTCGGGCCTACTCCACGTAATTGTCCTTTTCTCTCTTCGACGTCCTTTTTATTGTTACCGAATGGTTTGCCAACAACTATCAAAAATGCTCTCCTCGGTTCGGGTCTTTTGGCGGCTTCTTGTCGAGTGGTCAACTTAGGTTCGGATACTCACTTCGGCGAATCCTCCTTATTTTACGTCCTAATTGTCTGTTGTTTTTGGAATTGTTTTGGAACGGCCGGAATCTGCTCGGTTTCCGATTTTACGCATCATTTGTTGACTGGACTTTGAATTGTGTTAACTTGCTTTTTGGGCTATGATGTGCGGTCGTTTGCAACAGTGTTTCTCACCTGTGAGCTTTTGAACCCACGAAAGTTTTGTGAGGCTTCAAACACGCAACGAAAAGTCCCCTTGTGGTGGCAATTGTTTTTTGGTTGTTGATATCATTTCGTGTGGCGTCAAGTGGACGTTTAATGGCGCTTAAAAAATGGTTCGTGTCTCGCGCTCCCACGTAAAGTTTAACTCCGAGCTACTTAAAGCTTGTTCGAACAGATGCCTTCCGTTTAAAACCTCAACAAGCACACAACTGCTCAAAAATGATTCCGCGACTTCACTCCCACCATGCTTATTCAATTAAACATATGCAGCAGCTCCTACAACAGGTATTTGACATAAACAAATTATTTCCCAAAACACTGTGCGCAATTTTCGGCAAAGCACCGAAAATTAGAGTCGTCGGCAAACAAACAAATTATGCTAACAGACAACGAGACTTTTGAATTCCAACCATTTTAAAAATTCTATTCACTGCCGCTAGCGTTCATCATTAAGCGAGCGAGTCCAATTTGGCGGTATTTGCCAAAAAAGTGGACTTTGCAAATTAGTCCTAATTCTGTTAAAGACCTCACTCGCTATGAGTAGAACGAAAAAACTTCTACTAAATCTCAGTAGAGGTTATGTGGTTAGTCGGCGAATGTTGGTGAGTTTATAGGTTAAAGTTTAGTGGCAGCAAGTTAAAGTAGTTTTTGAAAACATTCAAAGTCTTTTCAAATATTTAATGTTCTGTTTAGACAAGTAGCATTGATTTGCTTGCCAAAAGCTCCAACGGCGGCTTCACACAGCAAAAAAGCGAATCTCATGAAACAGTTTGTTTGAATGTTGGCGGTCGAAGTGTTAAGTTGCCTGTTGAAACAGTCAGAATGCGTTTGGACAGCAGTCGATTAGCAGTTTTTTGCGAAAAGAACCACATTGAGAGGTGAGATTAAAGAATACAATTCGTGTTAACTACACTTTTCAGACTGACTGATTGCGACGAATTCTTGGAAGCCTCAAACGAATACTACTTTGCAAAAAGCCCGATCATCTTTGAATATGTTATTGATTATTATCTAATGGGGAAACTACATCGGCCCTGGGACGTGTGTCCGATTAGACTAAGAGACGAGTTCGACTTCTGGAGAATTCCGTTATCGATGCTTGCACCTTGCTGCAGATTTGATGATGGCGCATCGGGCAAACCAATGGGCCGATTTTCAAGCACTGAACAGGTTTGACATCTTGAATTAAAAATCTGACCAGAACTGTCTTTAGTTGTTCGCAGACGACGGTTCTCCGGCCGAGCTCCTTTTTGACAAAGTTTTAATGGGAAAAACAAGATTTGCAATTTTCCAATTCCTAGAAAACCCTCGTAGTTCAATGAGTGCAAAGGTGATGTCAATTGTGTCCGCAACTTTTGTGTTGGTCTCATTAGCAGGTAAACTTTACTGACATATCCAAAGTGTTCATTGTTTTTGCTTTTAGGTCTAATTTTAAGTTCGATGCCGGAATTCCAAATAGATAAAGAAACTATGACTCCACATTGGCTACTTGCTTTTTTGGAGATTCTCTGCATGATCTTCTTCACTTTGGAATATTTTGGAAGATTCCTCGTAAGCCCGCAAAAGGTCACCTTTATCAAGCAGCCACTCAATGTGAGCAATTTGTTTTGAAGACAACGAAAAGCACTGTTGTTTAGATAATTGACTTTTGTACAATTGTGCCCTTCTTCATTGAGGAGTGTATGAGTATTTCCGGCTACAAACAGCTCGAATTGAGAAACTTACGCGGTCCACTTGTCGTTATCAGAATCTTGCGAGTGCTCAGAATTGCTCGGATCTTTGTGAGTTTTGTTTAAACACCGACAATGCCTTTAATCGAATTTGTTTAGAAACTAGCTCGGTACTCAATAGGTCTAAGAGCATTTGGAGAAACCATGCGTAAGTCGGCTGCTGAGCTCTCAATGCTGGGAATGTTTCTTTTGACTGGCCTGATGTTGTTTTCAACAGGTGAGTATTATTGTTTAAACTTATCAATAACAATTTGTTGCAGCAATTTATTTCTTTGAAAGAGAAGAGAAGAACACAAAGTTCTATTCAATTCCTGCGGCATGGTGGTGGGCCGTTATATCGATGACGACCGTCGGTTATGGAGACCTTGTGCCTGTGACAGTTGGCGGGAAGGTGGTTGCTTCAATTGCTTCAGTTTGTGGAATCATCGTGTTGGCTTTCCCAATCTCCATGATCCTGGACAAGTTTGCTGAAAGCACGAACACCTGGAAGAAAGATGCTTACATACCACTTGCACAGCCGGCTGTTCTCGACAACACCACTCAAATGAATCGATACAAGAGTTTCCGGAAATCCAAAAGACATGTGTTTTAGTATTCTTTGTACAACTTAATTGTTTGTCTTTCTTTGTGATGATCTCCAATTGTTCGATAGTTTTGTTTCGACAAATACGGTTATTTTTATGCAATTCCCCATTAATCTCATCTCGGTTTTTAGCCTATTCAAATGTGTAGGATCTAAGTGGACAGAAATAAATTATTTAACTCGTAATTGAAAGTGTATGAAACCAATCGAAGCCTTAGTCTTTTTAATGGGTCAAATGCAAAAATGTCAATTGGTTACAAAAAGATTAGTCATTTCGTCTCTTTTTGCGTGAAGACTTACAGGATTTTCGGTCAAAAAGCCGACCATACAAATTCGGTTACCTCCGTCGAAAACTTGATTTGCGTCAACGAAGAAGTCTTATAGAATTATTGCGCATCGGCGGACGAAAGCCACGGAGGAGATCTTGGCGCGAATTAGACTCACAGTCAAGACTTTGTTTTTGGCCAATTTCCGAAGTGTGCCGTAACAAATCAAAGACACGCCTACTGGCTCTCTTATCACCTTCACGAATGATGGATGAGTTGGATGTACTCGAAGGGAAGCCTTTGCCCTTTGATTTCTGACAGCCTCTCCTTTCGGATTATCACATGCACTTGAGTATTTTTGGATGTTTCGTTGTTTTGATTGCTATTATCGTCGAAAGTGTCATTTGTTATAATCATTCAAACGTGGTTTAAGTTCAATTGCATTTAAAGAGTTGATTTTTCAGAAACAACGCAAGTCATTTACAGCAAGCTAACTTATTTCCCACTCAACTTTGATCTCTGCTCCAAACATTGGCGGTAAGCTTTTATCAACAAACTCGACATAAACAACCGTTTAGACCAGTCGAGTGGGCCATTCATCACAGTTTTTGATGAATTATTCAATTTGCCGTTGACCGTCATCCCCTTTTAAACAAAACATTTGGGGCGGTACCTTGTGGCCCAATTTGGCTAATCCAAACGCACCAGTCATTAGTGTGCTGGGAAGACGGTAAGCCTTCGACCGGTTCGCTCACACATGCCGACTTTTAGGGATTAATCGTGTGCTTCGCCTCAGGCCAAATCAGCCAGCAGCGAACGTTTCTCCTCTAGGACGCGGCCAAAGTTTTCGGAGCATGGCAATGTTGAATCTAACAACCAAAAAAGTATGCTGGCAGTTCGGGTTGTGAGGAATGCACCTTCATTCTCTGTCCCCAAACGGCCATAATCATAACTTTATGCGGGAAGTAACTGCGCGCTCCTCTGTTTGTTGACTCGGGACGTCAAACAGCCCGAAGTTGGCACTTTTCGGTTTTGATTTATTCTGCGAACATTTGCGTACTTTGCTTTTATTGCTTTGCGAAATGTTGCATGCGTTCGAAAAAGATCATCGCTTTTTGCTTTTTGAAGTTCGTTGCTTAAAAGATTGATTGTTGCGATTTCTTCAACTCAATAGACATCGTGTTAAGCGTTGAGAGTGAAGATTAAATTTGTTCGCGAAAACAACTTCAAGTGGTTGATTTTCTATTCAACACGTAGAAGTTCTCTATGGCTGTGAATATTTGTTGGAGAACGACCAAAAAGCAGTTTGTGTTACTGTTTTTCAGTTGAGTTTCTCCAATCCACTTCCGGGCTCTCTTCGTGTTGCTGTTTTTATTTAATTGGTGTTTCGTTTAGATTGAGTTGCGCAAGAATTCGGCTTACTCACTATGTCGAGAGGCCTCGTTTGATATCTCGGCACCTTCAATACATGCTCCTCCGGCTTTTGACATGGACGGTTAGTTTTGTTAAAAGTTGACTCTAAATGTGTATTGTTTGCAGAAGCCGCGGAAGAAGTGCCCGAACGCTCACCTTCCAACTACGAAGATGCTCATTTTTTGTTGAATGTTGGTGGCAAATCGTTCCGCTTCCGACAAGACGTTATCTTGACTTGTCGCGAAGAATCACTACTGAGCACATTAATTCGAGCAGAGCATTCACAACGGTTAATGCTGACTGACTCGTTTAATGAAGAAACTGGCGAATACTACGTTGAAAGAAACTTCCGAGTAGCATCGCACATTATTGATTATTATGTAACCGGTATGCCTTTAATGTTTTGAGCATCTTGAAATTACACGTTTGTAGGAAAGCTCCACAAACCGTCACTGAATGAGATCTGTCCAGAACGGTTTACAGAAGAACTTCAATATTGGCGTCTTTACAATGTTCAATTCGCCCCGTGCTGTGGACCCATTTTAAACACTGCATTTGGTCGCAAAGATCTAACAGAAGAGGAGCACGAATTTGACGGCACATGTTGTTCTACTACTCGACTGTATTTGTGGCGAGCAATGGAAGATCCGGTAAGACTTGGAAAGATTAATTGGGAACACAAGTTCAATCTATTTCAGTCATCGTCTTACTTCTCGAAAATCTTCTCTATTGTATCGATCTCTTTTATCTTTGCATCTATAGTCGGACTTGTAAGTTGCTTACAAAAAGATGCAAGTTGATTGGATATTTTAGATTCTCGGCTCAATGCCTGAATTTCAAATGGATACCCGCTATGCACAAGCTTATCACATTTATCACCAACGACAAAGACATCGAACTTCTAATAAATTCGACGAAGCGTTTGGAGAGATAAACTTGGCATCTTACAATTTGACTGGTTACGTTTACAAGCCAACAGATAATCCAGCGGAATGGCTGGTCTTCCTCGAATATGTGTGCATTTTGTGGTTTACAATAGAATACGTATTGAGATTTATGATTGCGCCACGCAAAAAGAAGTTCATGTTGGGAACGATGAACTTGATTGATCTCTTAACAATTGCGCCTGTTTACATGGAGTTCTTATTAGCATTCCTGGGAATTTACATGGATCGCCTTAAAGACTTCACGGCTGCCGTGCTAGTCCTTCGTGTTCTTCGCGTCTTGCGTAAGAATTTATAGTGTTCAACAAACTGTAGATGTGAATGTTTAGGAATGGCTCGTGTCTTCAAATTAGCAAGATATTCAAGTGGATTGCAAGTCTGTTTTTAATACAACTGTCATTGTTTATCGTCGTCTTTTTTTAGATATTTGGCAATACACTGCGAGCATCGATGACAGAATTGTCAATGCTGTTGATATTTTTAGTTACCGGTACAGTGTTCTTTAGCACTTTAATGTATTTGGCCGAAAAGGACGAACCTTATAGCGACTTTACGAGTATTCCAGCCGCTTGTTGGTGGTGCATTATGTAAGTTTTAAATTAAACTCCTTACGGTTTATTAACGCACTTGTTTAGAACAATCACAACAGGTATAAAAACTAGACTTCTTTTAAATAATGATTTCTCATTGTAGTTGGCTTCGGAGACTGTCATGTTCAAACTACACGTAAGTTTACCGAAAACATTACATTTGCATAATTTCTTCCGCCAAATACAATTGAAGACCTAGTAATCCCGAGAACTTTCATTGTTCGTCTTTTGTGCGAGAGCGCAATAATCAAAAGACTCAAGCAAGAAAGCGAAAATCTAGCTCGCTAATTGCTCACCACGCGTAATAATTACATTTTAGTCGGCAAAGTTGTCGCAACAGCAGCTTCGATCACTGGAATCATCTTACTTGCATTCCCGGTAAGTCTAATAGTTGAGAACTTTGCACAAGCACAACATCAAAGTTTAATTGAAACGCAAATCAGGCAATGTAAGTGAACAGATTAAAATGACTACATTAAATTGCTGACATTGAATGGCTTTAGCTCAAATCAGCTCAATCGCAAATAATTACACTATGAAGCGTGGCCAATCAAGACGTCGTCGACCTGAAGGCGATCAGAAGGCCAATTTGTTGAATAACCGCAATTCCAGCGTTGTTTAATACTATTCATTCCCAGTTTGTAACGGTAATTTGAATGAAATAAAGTTTCGAGTTTTGGAGACGAGTTTTGTTGTTGTCGGCAAATGTGTTCACTTCCTATTTTATTACGCCAGTGGAGTCAAAGTTGACGGCGCAAATGACTGGTGACGAAAGCGAAGGTGATCGCTGCGCGCAAACGTCCGCTTGTTTTTTGTTGATTCGGAAGGGGCGGTCTCCGTTTTTTGAATGGTTAATGTGAATTACAGCCAAATTCGCGCTCGCAATCGGAATGATAAGAGAGTCTGGAATTCTTCAGGACGTTCTCCATTGTTTGCAAATTTTCGTAAATTGTAATCGGGGCACAAAAGGCCGTGTGTAAATTTGCCTAACTCCACAAACAGTTTTGGTTTCTGGTGCTTCAATGTTTACTTGTTTTTATGTCGAATTTCCCAACTAATTAGCGCTTTTTAAAATCTTTTTGACGTTTGATTTGCAGAAAGTACGGGTTCAAATTGAGTGCATGGACAAGAATGGACTGGTCAACAATTAGCTTTATATGTAGTGTTGGATTAATTGGAAGTAAGTCGTTTACAGTTATAGAATTTGTTCATTGCCTTGTTTTTGAGTGTGCAAAAAAACTTAATTGCAAAATAGCTTCTTCATGCGCTACACGCAAGAACACCATAAAGAGTGAAATTATTTACGCAAGAGTGTTAATTAGCTTACTGCACTGTGTTTTGTCATCGTGCAATTATAATGGTCCGGAACTCAACAACGCTACTCGTCACCCATTTAACGTGTAATTTAACAAAATTTGGCGCAAATCAAATTTAGTTTTCCACTGGAGACTTTCTCTTTTTCTATCATCTCATTCCAAGTTTTTCACTCAAAGAAACCACTCTTTAAACGGCTCTTTTAGACTCTTAAGGCTTTGTTTTCAAACAATGTTTTTTGTTGTTTTCAAACTAGATTTTTCTCGAAATTCTAAAATGGCAACTCCGAACAAATCGTACAAATGTGAAATCAGTGAAAACACCTCGTCAAATGGTGATATTTCTGTTGATGTCGACAACTGTGCGGAAACTGTGATTCAGTTGGTTGTTTTATTGTTGACAGTTCTCCATGTGTGAGAGGAACAATAATAGGGCATTTTCGCCAATTTGTACGTTTTTGACACGCTTACAAAGCGAACAGTACACAGCAGAGTTTATTTATTTCTGGTCATTTTATGCGGCTTTTTTGATCGTTTAGATTCTAAACATATGTTGTTTGAACTAAAACTTTCTTGGAACGCAAATTTAACAAGTCGAGCAAATGGAACAACTCTGTGTCGCGTGGCCTCCCACACCATTCGGTTTCTAATGTTGCGCGCAATTGTATTTTTGGACCGGGTTTATTACAGTTAGTTAATGGTTTCAACGAGCGTTGTGCGTGCTTTTATTGAAAATGTTGTTTGTCTTTGGAGTCTTTAAATGCGCAAACGTAAAATTTTGTTAGTTGACAACTTTTTGTCTTTTTACAAAGTAACCTTTTCAAGGTATCTGAAAAGAATCTGGTTTGATTCGGATTAAGCGCCTGTTCACGGCTCATAAATTAGCGATGAGGAAGGACGGCAGTAAGACGAGGCTATTTGTCGTGCAGGTAGTCACTGTTTGTCATTGCCATTTCGAGACGTTTTTGCTATTATCGGTTAAATTCAGCCATTCAATTAATTCTTTTGTGTATTCTAATCAAATCAACTCCATAAACTGCGATTTTTAATCAACAACAAGTTCGTGGACCTTTCAACTTTCCCGAGCGCCTCGCGTTTAAATGCACGTCTTCCACGCAGTTGCTCTCCACAGAATAACATGCAAAATTTGTTTGCGCAATCAACGGTTTCTGGAGAAACCGTTCGTCAAAAGGAACCGGATTTGGTGTTGTTGCTTGACTGTATTGTTTCTATTCACTTGTTCCCTCACCTTTAGCGCGAATTTGCATTCCAATGACATGGTCAATAAACTCTCTCATAATCACGCTAATTGGCATGTTTCCACTTCAACACAAACCGCTTGGCGCAAATCCAAGCTCAATCCAGAAAGTTCCTCTTTTGTGACGGAGTTAAAGAGTCGAGAGAAAACAATGGCCGTCAATCGAATAAAAATCGCGCAACTTTTACGCTTCCTTTAAAATCAAATTAAACCGACGCGGGTTTGTGAAGCAACAACCTTGGCGCTGCGTATCAATATTCTTTGTGGCTTTCACTTTTTGAATACTTCTGATTTAAGGACACCGATTTGCAATTGCTCAGTCTTTCGATATTGTTCCACACGAGCCTCATCCTCAACAACAAAGTGTAGAAACGTGGCACAGTTCAACGGAGGAAGAAGAGCCTTCAATGTGGCCATACCCAACCTATAAACCGATTTCATGGTAAGTTTCCAGAAGCTTTTGAATGTTGTTATTATTCTGTTTAGGCAAAAATACTACACGAATGATTCAAGTGAAAGTGAGTTTTTATTTGTGATTGATTAAAGAATATTGTTTTTAGAGCACATCTCACTTACAAGTGGCCTTGCAGCGGGAATCACGATTGGCGTGTTCTTTGCAGTCTTTTTACTAACATTTGGTTGTCGTCTTTACAGTCAGCGTTCAGATAATTTAAGGCGCTTCTCTTCAAGATCTACACAGAGCAGTAAGTATTTTCTGTTGTTTACTTTAATTCTTTGTGAATTGTTTCAGCCAGAAATTTTTGTCAGAGAAGGCCGTCTGTAAGCGATTTCTTCAGCTGTAGTTCAATTCCACCGCCTTACGAGTACGTAGAAACTAAAATGGAACCACTCTATTTACAACTTGCTTTCAGTGTTGCAATACGAATGCCGAATCAAGGAGAGCCACCGCCTTACACAGTCAATGATTCCATTACACAGGGAAACGCGCGACCAGTTTGATTTTTTGAATTAGTGATTGTTACGGGCTTTCGGTCTACACCATTTCATTTGTCTCACTGCTCCTTCAAACTCAATGCTTCAAACCCGGTTCTAAGCGACTCAATCAGGGTGCTTCATATCAACAAGTTTAAAATACGGGCAACTTCTCCGTGTACATATCTTTGCTATTCCTTCTATTAATGGCCATAATTGTTTGTTGTTGAAGAGACGTTAATAAAAAGGGCCAAAGAGTTGAAAGAAACTTTATTGGCGTAATAAAAATATGTTTAAGCAGATATTGTTTTTGATTAAGTATGAATAGAAGATATGGCAACTCTAACTAACTAACCGAGCTAAATAGCATTTGTTAAGCGGGAAATGTGGACAGAATGTCTAAGTAAAGCGTAATAAGTTCTTGAACGGGGTGGTTTTGTTGACTAGATAGATAAACAAACTGTGAAATCTAATGATGGCAGTTGTTACAATGGAAGACGAATTTTGCTGGTCAGTCTGTTTGCCCATGTCAATTTATCTGTTTTGGCAAACGGAGGATATCGCATAAAGAGCAGCTTCTCGAATCCGGACGTGCGATGAAGTACAGCTTTTTCATGAGTGAATGCTTTGAATGAGAAGTATCCGTGATAGCTTCCGAATCCGCTGAAACAAAGTAGTTAGATGTTTTTAAAAGTCATTAAAGTGCCTTTTTCCAACGCCTCCAAAAGGCAAGGTGTCCAGGGACATTTGCATTATAGTGTCGTTTATTGTGAGGACTCCGCTGGATGTTTCAGTTTGGAAGCGTTCTATTGACTTTTTTGAATCGGTGAACAAGTAGCTGGCCAAAGGAGTATCGCGCTTTTTAATTAATTTCACAGCATCGTCAAGACTCGGCAATTGAAGTACTGGAAGAATTGGTCCAAAGATTTCTTCTTTCATGGTGGAATCGTTTTCGTCATTAATTTCGATCACAGTTGGATGAATAAACAATTGCTCTCGATCCGTCTTTCCTCCGTGGATCACTTTTCCGTTTGTGGCCTTCAACATGTTGCTGATACGACTAAACTTCAAAGCGGTTAATAAAACAGTTACTTAAAACTTACTCGAAGTGTTTTTGGTTAATTATTCGTCCGTAATCTTCGCTGTTGATTGGATCATTTCCGTAAAACTCCAAAATGGATTTCACACATTCCGCCGTAAACTGATCACGACGGTCATTGTTTCCAACAACAATGCAGTAATCTGGTGCCACGCAGACCTGGCCCGAATTGATGAGTTTGCCCCACATAATTCGTTTAGCCGCTAATGCCAAATCAAAGCCGTCGTCAACAGTCACTGGACACTTGCCTCCAAGTTCTAAAAGATTATACGTTAAGTTTTAAGAGTGAATAAATTACCCAAAACACACGGAGTCAAATGCTCGGCGGCAGCTTTCATGACTATTTTTCCAACTTCGGTGCTGCCCGTATAGAAAATCAAATTAAATGGCAGTTTTAATATTTGACTAAAACAACTAAATGAGTTTAAAAACTTGATTTCAAAATAACCTAGTTTGAACGTGATCTCCGTGCACAGTTTTGACGACACCTGGATCAAAATACTTTCCAACCAATTCTACAACTAACTGTTCAGTGGCTTGAGCTACTTCGCTCGGCTTGAGAAGAACACAGTTGCCTGCTGCCAATGCACCAACAAGTGGACCGAGAAGTAATTCAATTGGAAAGTTCCACGCTACGGTAACATTTTACATTCTATTGTTTTAAGATTCAAAAATACCTCCAATGATCAGAACAACACCTAACGGCTCCTTGATTGTGTACGCAGAGTCTGTGGCTTGCAAGATATATCTCGTCACATTGGTCGGCTTTGTCCATGATTTCAGATTACTAACAGCAGTTTCAATTTCAGAGATAACGTGATTAACTTCGTGAACAATAGTTTCAAATTTCGATTTTCGAAGATCCTTTTTGCAAGGCAGTACAAATTGCTTCTTCGTTTTCGGTCAACAGATTTTTGAGTTGTTTGAGATGTTTTTTGCGTGACTCCAAAGTGATGTTAATTCCCGAATCAAATCCTTCCCTCAAAACTTTCACACACTAAACAGCCTGTATAAACAAAGTACTTAAGAGTTGTTACCTCTTCATAATTATCTGCGGAGTCGGTTTTTGATCCCATCCTAAACACTTACAATATACTAGATGTTTAAACGAGTTTAAAGAATATCATTGCGACTAGAACGCAAACAAAAAACACAAGAACAAAAAGTGATATGCGTTTATTGACCAACAACATTAACAATGTTCGTTATCAGTCATCAAAGTCCATTGTTGAGAGAAAATCAACAGGTGCAGGAATGGTTGGAATTTCAATAGGGTGAGATTCGGTTGTTGTTTGCTCCATCTCCGCTGCTTTTCCTTGTATTTTCGCTGAAAAGTCTTGAAATTCTTTTTCGAATCGGCTGGCCGACGTTTGTCCAACGAATGAACTCGTTGTAGCGTGTTGATTTAGAGCATTGAGCACTTTCTCTGGCAACTCTTCCGATGTAACGTGAGGCATGACTGCGCTTAACAGATGAATGAGATGAAAGCGGGAGTTTGCATTTTGCTAAAGTTATAACGTGCCATTAAAATGATGTGAAACAACTCCTTACATTAGCTCCGCGAATTAGATAGTCGTGGATGACCACTTTTGAGAACTTGTCATCATTTATGTTTTGCTCAACCAGCGGAGATTGAATTAAATGATTGGTGAGAATGGAGGTCCACGGTTCTTTAAACAAAATCTAAACAACATGAATGCTTTATTTTTTGCATGGTCGAAAAAACCTTGTCCTTTGATTTGCACGACACTCGCAAACAGCTTTCAAACACTTCTTTCGGATTTGAACGGTTTTTTGGCGACAACAAATCCAAAGTGTAATGGAACCTAAAAAGTAACTCTGTAACAGTTTCAGTAATAAAATTAAGTAAACCAGATCAGAGCGCACACAATATCCGACTTTACAAATTGAACAAGCGTGTCCGGAGGTGCTTGCACATCAAAAGTCAATGAGAGCTCTTCGATGACGTCGCCTAAACCCAGAAATGAGTTTCAACTAAACAAGCACGCAAATTTGCCACCAAATTGCAGTGCTGTGCGCATAATTTATTTGCAACCAACTCGGCAGCCAGCTATTTTAGTCCCTTCATTCCCAAAATGTAATTTCCCCAAACGCGGCAGTTAAACAGGCCTTTCGTCAAAAAACAAAACTCACTTGGCGCTCTGGCCAGTTCTGCACGAAGAAAGTTCCTTGCCATATATTGACTAACTAGCGGCAAAAATCGGGTCAAACAAGAAGTGATCGAGGCGTTGTGCTCCAGTATCTCGCCACTCGCAAAGTTCTAAATGTCCAATTTAAACAGTACTGTTTCATAATTAACAAACCAGAGCAGAAGTGCCCAGATAGAGTAAACGAAGCAATATCAATAATGCAGCATTTTCTCTCGGTAGCCCTACGCATTTGCGGGCATAGTCATATATAATCTTGACAACCGTGGAGCATAAGAAATGAACTGTATGCGAATCTGCCAAAACAAACGATGCGTCTCCAACATTTTGATCGGTTAACTTCTTCCTGTCCAATAATGCTTTTAGTTTGGCAACTTGATGAACATCAATATGATGATCGCGAATACAAGCGTCTAAACACCAAGCCAAATCGTGAGCTTGATCTAAAGCAATACAATGTAAATTATAACAAGTAAGCAAAGTTACCTATTTTGGTTGCATAATCCAAATTAACATCGTGAATCGCCATTAAAAGTTCCAAACGCAACGAGCAATAATGAAAGCATCCGGCGGTCTCAACAAAACGTTCACGCAAAACTCGTTGCAGTTTTTGATATAGTTTTTCGTGTGCTCCAATCATGGTCAACAACTCTTTTATTTGTTTTTGTTGACGACGAGACTTTGTTGTACTGCATGTAAAGAAACTAGAACCACGCGTAACGGTAGTTAGAATTTCTTCTTTTCCATCCACATACAAATCAAGAACAGGATCTACCGCTTTCTCGAACAACTCGTCTTTTGTCAGCCAGATTTGTTGTTTTACGGAAGTTGAACATTCCAGATACAAATCGTGATCTTCAACAATTCTCTTCAAAGTCCTAAAAACAATTGTGAATGCTGGAACAGTTAACTAAAGTATTACTTGCTTGGAACTTTAGGCAAATAACCAAGCGTTTCCAAAACAATTGGACGAATTTTCGGGACATGGTAGAGTTTGAAACAACGTTCCAGTTGAGTATCCAGCTTTTTAACGTCTTCTGGATTTTTGCTGTTTCCAAGAGCTCTAATTTTTTCCAGTAACTGCTCGGATAGCTTGCCCAAAACCTAGACAACTAAGTAGACTGCTTAAAATCAATTAGATTTTACCAGTTCGTGATATTCGTGACGCAGTATTCCGTGCAATTCAAGCAACTTCAAAATAGGTTTCAATGAAGGCAACTAAAAACTGCGAATGATTTTGTTTATCTTGTTTATTCGTTTACCAGCAATGCATTTTGTTCTTGAAATTCACTAATTGCTTGTCTTGGATCTTCAGCATTATCTAAAAGCTCAATCAAATAGAAGCATTTAATTAAAGCAAACCTAATAGATCTTGAACCGTGCTTGTAGACGGCAAACCAACTGCATCCAAATCTTTATCGCTCGGCATGACAACTAAAATTAATTCAACACCAATTTTGACAAAACCCGAAAAAGCGCAATAACAAAACAGTCAGGCAAGCGTGGCGTTGAGTATCTTTTGGAAGAATCGGTCAATAAATATCAACTGACACAAGGTTTCATGCGTAGTTTTGTTTTCTCATGTTGATTTTTCACATTAATGTTTACTTTTTAGACGATTTCGCGTACAATGCCGCTGAATTTTACCTCATCCACCGAACTTCCTCCGCTGCATCCAGAAAATCCAACATTGAGCTCGAGCAAGTCGATAGAAGACACCGATGACATTAGCAAGACAAACAGTGAGTATTTGCGGTGATTTAAACTGATCATCTGTAACTTTCAGCGTGGTACGGCCAATTTATTCAAACATGCAACAGTCCCGTAACTGATGAGAAAATTCATCTGCTGATGTTGGACTTTTTGATCACTGAAGGCTTCCAAGAAATTGCAATGTCGTTTGCCAAAGAAGCGGGTATTGATTACAAGCCGGACGAGATTCGAAGTGAGAGCTTATTGACTTGCTTTTAATCTCTTTTTGCTTGTAGATGCATGCCATTTGCCGGAACGTGATGCTATCCGAAACGCCGTCCTCAAAGGACAAGCTCGAAATTGCTATTGAGCTTATCAACAAACTGTGCCCCGATTTGCTAGAGAAAAACAAGCTCCTCAACTTCCAAATACTTCGGCAACAACTAGTTGAACTCATTCGCAGCAAGTGCGTTTTAAAGCTGCTTCAACAACATACAAAAAAATTGTTTTAGAGACGTAGTTCAAGCACTTCAATTTGCACAGGAAAATCTAGTCGACAAATGCGAACAAAACAAAGAAGAGTTAGAGAAATTGGAACAAACTTATGCCTTGTTGGCTTTTGACCGACCTGAAGAGTCTCCGTTTGGAAAACTCATGCATTCCACACAACGTCTTATCCTTTCGTCCGCAATCAACGAGGCTATTTTTAATGAAATGGGCGTTTCTTCCACTTCGCGTCTTCATCAACTAATGTAATTGTTTAAAAGCTTGCTTAACTCATTTAAATTGGACTTAGGTCGATTATGTGCTGGAACAGGTATCAAACGCTCATGCGCGGAGATGTGAACAGTCCCACAAACAAACAGATGATTGACCAAATCTCGAAACAGTTGTTTGCCGAGCGAGATCTTGGACGAAGATCACTTAATGGAAGAATCTCTATAGACATGCAGTCATTTAAACAAAACGATTTCCTTTGTAAATAGCAGAAAAGTCAGGTTGGATTTTCTACTCAACTAAAATGTATTTACTGATCATTTTCTTTGTGCTTTCATTGAAAGAATATTGTGTTGTCCGTTAGCTGAAATCATGTACAGTCTTGTTTGACGCGCAAATAATGTAGCCAATAAAGTAATAAAGTGTTTATTAGCAAAGTACCCATATTCATTTTGGTTATGGCATTGATTTGAATGGCTGAGATCAGTGGAGTTTTGAGGAATTGCAAGAATTTGAGGTTACTCATTTAATTTTTGTTATAATTTGCTTCAGTTTCGACTCATTTGGTTGAACTTTCGCTTGGGCATTCAGTTGATATGGTTGCAGGTCGTGTACGAGAGATACGGTTGAAGTTCTTGAGGTCCGCGTCGGATGAATTCTCTTCGGAAGGATCAGATCTGCCAAACAAGAACATGCGTTTTCGAGAGTCCAGCGGTGTGACCTTCTTTGTCAGGCCAAACATGGCCAACATGCTTCGACGAATCTGCAAAAATGAATTGCTAGTTTGAAATGCAAGCAAGGTTACCTGTATGTCAGTAATAAACGCCAAAACAGGATCGAATATAACTCGAAGCAGCAAACTTATGCGCACAACGCCCAACAACAGCATCATTTTATTGAAGTGTTGCAAAAAGAAACACTTATCAGTTCGTGTAAGTAAAGCGACTGCCCAAATTGCATACAAGCCATTAAAGAAGGCAAATGTTGAGACATTTAAAGTCAATTTCCATAATGGGAATCGTTCTCGCAGTGATTTGCGCTTTGGATTTGTATCGTTTGCACTAAAAATAATAAACGTTTTAAATGCTAGTTGATTAAACTTACCTTATAGTATTTGTTGACTTCTGATGAAAAGAGTGCATAAATCTTCTTGCTCGTTTAAGTAGCACAACTGTTATTGAAAAGCAAACAATTGTTAACGTGTATTCAAAGACTACGCCAACATTTCTGACTCTATACATTGTTCTCATACAAGTTTCGACCTTACAGCCAGACCACACGTTTAACGCCGGAATCCTAGTTAATGCCACCACTGTAATGGCGTAGGATATCATTAATCCGCAAACAATCCAAGAGAACGCAATCAAGTAGATAACTCGTATCATTGTAACTCTTCGTCTATATTCCAAAGGTGATTTGACTGCATACAATTTAATCAAGCTCAACGAAATATAGCTGACCATTGCGGCATAGAAACTGCAGAAAAACATTAAATCCAAAATTTGCATCCACACTCGGCTGAAATGAACAAAGATTGATTGACAAAATAGGCAAAAACTTACTCGACTCTCTCCACCGAATTAGCGTAAACGGCGCCAATAATAACCAAAAGGCATGCAAGAACATCGCCAACGGCACGATTAATAAGCAGCACATAACATTTCCTACTTACTCTATGCTGTCTTATTGATTTAATGGCAGCCACAATGTAAATAAGAGAAAATAATAGTCCGATAACGGCAAAAGGTAACGGAATCAAGCCTTGCCAAATTTTATAAATTGTATTCAGATCGGCACTCATAGACTGCTAAAAACATAACAGGTTATATTGATAAGTAAGCTCCTACTTACGTTCATTAAAGCTGCGACATCATTGGTGATATTACCGAAGCACTCGGATGTGGTGATATTGCCAGACATAACGTCCAGATGCCTTGGGGCTCAAGTGGACGTTGTCTCGAGGCTTAAAATCGCAAATTAGAGTCGCAAACAACAACAAACAAACTGTTCGGCTAACTGTGCGTCGCGAATTAATTGCCGAACAAAAAAGACCGAAAAGTTACAGTGTAATTTCGCAACTCTATGCCTAGGTTACATACTCGATTGTGCAAAACGCAAACTTTCAACACTATCAACGTGTCAAGAAAAATGGTGTGAACACACAAACTGAACGGGAGACAGTGGATCGAGTTGTGAAGATTAGTCTTTGTGGGTTATTCTTACGAGAAGGATTCGGCTGAAGAAAACAAAACAATTGGATTGGCGCGCTTCCGCAAAAATCACATGAATGAATGATTAAAGAACAGATTGGTGTTAATAGTATATGTTAAACGTCAAGTACGGTAATTTTAGGGCGCGCAAAATTGCTTGTTAAGTGAACTGACAATTGAAATTTTTGGGAAGTTGGGCACTCGGAAGCACATTACACAATGCTTGTTGATTCCACCCCCACTTTCATCGGGATAACTATCCCAGTTTGGTCAAATGATCAAACTCGCAGATTCAAAAGTTTGGTCTTTGGGTGAAAACCATAAATGACGTCTAGCGCAATTGAAGTTAAAATGTTGTTAAAAACATCGTCAACTGTAGGCAACACAAGAATTGTGCATAAATCAAATTTTGTGCCTCGGTGACCGTGGAGTAAATTTGTGCTAATTAAAGACAGAAGTTCTTTGATCGATGTTCTCGTTGATTGGGCTTCCAAATTTAGTAAAACGTAACAAAAGGTATTTTAGAGATCGCTTCTCGAGATCAATTTGAAACGTAATGACTTTAGAGCGAAAAATATTTTTGTTTATTTGAAACTACGCAGCCAACGTGAAGTCTGTGCTCACTGTAAAAATGTCCTGCTTGGAACGTTAACGCACAAAATAAAACCGTACAGAACAGTTCGAAAAGTCTGCAAAAACTTGCAACCAAAGTTTGCATCAGCCAGGAACGGATGCGCATTGTAAGTCAAATAAAATGTTTAATTGGGTATGTCGGCGAGCTTCGGTGGATCTTTGAGGAAAAAGTACGATGACGAATCGCTGTCGTGCGACCGGTTCTCCACCCGCGTTTTATCACTCGGCGGTCTTGATCCCAAGTTTGTAGAATGGAACTAGCAAACCACATTGAAATTTCAACAAGTCATAAGTTAAAATCTCTTGTCAGAGGTAACAAACGTTGCAGTCAAAACGATCAAAAAGTGTAAGCCGAAAACCATTCAACATTGGTTCTTCCGCTTAAAAGCATTTACCTTGAACGTTAAGACGTTTTCTCATCAAATTAACTTGTAACTGTTCTTCCTTGCAACAAAATAAAAATGTGAATAAAACAATTCTTATGCAAAAAGTCTGTCAGCAAATGTTTTCAAGTGCATTTTGTTTGTTGTAACTGATTCATTTTTTGTGAATTCAAAATTTGTTGTAATCACCACTCTTGACAAAATGGCAAGTTTTATAGTAGCACCAGTTCTTAACTATTTTATTTAGACCAAAGATTTCAATCCATGGATAGCTTGGGGTATTGGCTCAGGAATAATGCTCATTTCGTACATAGCAACAGTTTTATTTTTCGGCATGTGGACTTATCGACGCTATAGAAAGGTTTGCTTTTATTGCATTTTATTTTGTTTATTTGGCTTATTGTTTTAGATCAAGCAGATGGAGGGATATTTGGCCGTTTCAGAGCAAAGTTTGACTATAATGTCTCCGCCGGTGGAACAGAAAGATCAAAAGTGACGTGTTTTATGCAAGTTTTGGAATAAATTTTTAGCCGTTTCGTGTGTTGTTTTATTGGTTTGAGTGTGTTTGGCTTTCAGAGGTGTTGGTTTCGATTAGTACTAATTTTGTGTTTACCAGGAACAGGTGTGCAAACTGTAAATCCGATTTTACGCATTTGGAAATTTCCTTATTATTTATCGGTCATTTGTTCATAATGGAAAAGAGATAAGGCTTGTTTACCGTTAGTTGCCTTTCCATAATTAGCACGCAAATTGCTTACTATTAAATTTGTGTTCTGCAAGATTAGCTTTTTAAGATGCGGTGTTTAATTTAGTTTTGATAGAAAGTTTTGGTCACACACAATTGGTCGCTCTTTTTGAATTATTCGGTTTTAATCTCGAGTTGAGCGAACCACGCAGTGACCTTTGGTGGCAGCGATTGAAAGCTGTGCACGAATTGCGCAAACGGCGGCGACCGGCAACTGGGTCTTGACAAAAACTGCAAATTTCGGACTTTTAGTTTTGCAATCCCAAACGATCACTTTGCGGTTTCATTCGGATTGACAATAAATGTTATTTTAGCCAACAAAATGGCAACTGGGATAACCGAAGAAGAGCGTCAACTGATTCAAAAGCTACGTGAGTTGGTCAAAGATGAAGTTAGTTTGCGGATTTCGGTGATTTTTATTTAACAATTATGTCATTCAAGATCACCGAATATTATGACACTGACTTTAATCTACTTCGGTGGCTAAAAGGCCACAACAACAATTTCGATGAAATCCTCCCAAAGCTACGAAATCACTTGACTTTCCGCAAAAGCCACTGGGGACTCGATACCTTAGCCGATAAACCTCGCAATCATCCTCTACATGCTTATTGGCAACACGGCTTGACGGGAGCTTCTGGCAAAATTCCAAACACGTTTGTAAATGTAACTTCACACTTTAAAAGCGGTTGGTCATTTAAAAAATTTAGGTTGAGCAGACTGGCGGAAATGACTACTGGGGAATGCTTCAAACATTTCCATTGAACGAACTTATGAAGGCGCGTGTTTATGACTTGGAATTCATGTTACGAGAAGTTATGAAGGAGGAAGCGAAAACAGGACAACAAGCGTCGGTGATGTTAGTTTTTGACTTACTTGAGTGATAAATGTTGCTGTTTAATTTGCGGTAAAAACAAATTGTTTAGGTACGTTATGGATTTAACTGGTTTAACTTTCGACAAGCGTTTGCCAACATTGTTGACTGGCGCCCTTGCTTCTGTTTCTGCGTTTATGTCCGAACATTACGTCGAAATGATTCACACTTTTGTTCTTGTCAACGTTCCCGGCTTCATTAGCACGATTTGGTGAGTTTTCAACACAACGTTTAAATAGTATTCCTCATTTAACAGGAACATTGCTAAACCGCTTTTGCCGGAACGAACAAAGAATAAAGTTAAAATCTTGGGAAGTGGCTGGAAGCAAGAGATATTGGAATTTGCCGAACCGGAAGTGCTACCGGCTTTCTGGAATGGAGCCGGCGAAAGTGTAAGTTCAGCTAAGTTCTAAATTGCACTCATTGTTGATTTTCAGACATTTAAAGCTCAAATTTTGAAAGCTGTTCCGTTACCGACCGAAGGTTATTACTCCAAAGGTCCTATTCCAAACACGCAACAACTCGAAGTGAATGCTGGTCGCGTCGGATTTATCGATTTGCATGCGGAGAAAGGACAGCGTCTAAGCTGGACATTTCAGACTGATGGGCACTTTGCATATGGAGTTTATTTCTCGCCTGATCCAATTTCAACTGATATTTCAAACATGAAAGCCGTTTATCCTCGATTTAACGTAACTATCGTTAAGTTGTGCTAAATATTGAACATTTTTAGAAAGTGCCCGGCCCGACTTATGTTCCTTTAAATGATCACATAGAATGCCCAGAAACTGGAGCATATAAGTTCTGGTTTTCAAATGAGCACGCCTGGCTGCACACATTACGTGTTCAATACAAATTGACAGTTGAAAATGCATAATCGTAAAAATGATGTTACAAAATAGATTCAAATTCGGAAATAAAGTTAGTTAAAGTTTATTTGTTCACAAACAATCGAATTGTTACAAGTTGAAATGAGGTTTAAATGAGTTTTTAAATCATCAAATCATCCAGGCAGACTTTAGCATTATTCATTGAAAAATCGGTTGCGACTGGCAGCGAGTGGATCAGGAGCTTAGTCTGATCAACAATCTTCTCAGTGACGTCCAACAACATGTCTTTTTGCTTTGCCAAGTCACTGTTCATTTTCTAAAAAGCAACCAGTAAAAGTTAGTTGACAGGAATGAATTTAAACCGAAAGAGATTCAAAACGAGTAGTCGCCCCGACCATGTACTCAGCAAATTGGTTCAGCAAGTCCAATTCCTCGCCATCAATGTTCGCCAATTTCGCTTCAACTTGACGCATTGTCGAAGCTTGAGCATCGGTTCGAGCACTTATGACACTGTTCTGTTTGATAACTTCCTCAATTTGTTTGCATGCAGATTCGTAATCTTTCTCTGCTTGATTTAACTGGTTCATCGCTTCATTCAATTTCATCTTGCTTTTATTCAATTCGACATTGTTTCGTTGGTGGTCCTAGTTTAAAAAGAAGTGAATTAATAAGCTCATATACTTTTTACCTGCTGAAGTTTTTGTCTGTGTGTGTCATTGTCATTTTTGAGTTTCTTCAGCTGGTTTTCCAGTCGTTGTTTGCTGATCTCATCGATTCGATACTGAACGTTGTCGCGAATTTTGTTGATCAAGGCACGGAAAGCATCTGAAACTTGACCGCCAAGTTGAACTGCACGCAATGCATCAGCACCACCACTTTTGCCAAACAATGCGCATTCAAAGTTGCGATACTCCTTCTCGGCGTCAAAGACACGAGCATGTTGAGAGAGGTTAGAGCAAAATCTGCGATAATGCTCAGTTTTCTATAATCAACTAGTGTTTAAAAGCTGTAAGTAGTTTAAAGAGCTACCTCGGTTGCAAGTTTTGTAAGATCCCTGTTGGTTTCTGCTTGAATGGCTTGAAAGTTTTCATGTTGAGCGCGTTGTTTTTTGTGCTCGTCACGCAACTAAACAAAACTAGTTGATGTTGAGTGTTTAAAGCTTACTTGATTACGCTTTTGCAGCAATTCGCTAGCTTCATAAGCACTCATCGGCTGAGCTGCAACTTGCTTGTTCAATAGATTCGTTTTCTGCACGCAAATTTAGCAATTTCTCTTCTAATGCTTTAGTTTCGTTGTCGACGTCGGCATAAAACGATTAGTTATTCTATACAGATCAGCTGAAATGATGCTTACAATTTTAGTTCCGATTGAACCCTAACAAAACGTTAAGTTCGTTCTCCGTTCCGACCAAATTCTCAATTTCGTGCTTGTATTCAAAGATCTCTTTCTCGACTTGAACAATGGCAGCTCCTTCCTAAACAACAATTAGTTGTGCTAACCCAATAAAGAACCCCTACGGTTTCAATTTTCGACTCGCTGTCCACGATACTCTTCTGCGTTTTATTAATCTCTTCGTTCAAATCGTCATAACTGCTGCTGCAAATAATCACCTCACGCATGGCAGCCAGAATTTCAGAGTAATCCTCATTGCCTTTGAGTTTTTGTTGAAAAGCATCGAATGCATATTTGAATGTGTACTGAAGATTCAATAATTACTTACTGTTTGACTTTAAAAGCTTACATCTTGCTTTTCGTTTCCACTTGGACCGTCTTCGTGAGAGATCTAAACAAATGTTGTGTTTGTGGAGTTTTAATATTCATTACCAAAACCAGTCTGCGCAACCAATCGAACATGTTCAGAAAGACGGGCCATTGATGCGGTGTGTTTAAAGCAAGCATTGTGCTGTTTTTGATTGGAACTGGATAATTCAAACAGTTCAGCAACGCCGGTACCTAAACAAATAGATATTAACTTGGAACCAAAGATTCAAATTTGCCTCTTCGTTCATGCTATGGTTGGAATCAATAAGCTCGTAGTTGGAGCTGATCATTTTGACGAGAAACTCAAACCACATTCGGAATTCGTTACGAGTTGGACCATCACGAACCAACTTCAACGTATAAGGAAAAACAGCTCCGTGAGTTTGGAAGAATTGAACAAGTTCTCTAGCCAATTCAGCACGAGCATCAAGTGTTTGACGAGCATGACGTTGTGGTGCCATTGACTGGCGCTGACCGGTGCCTGGAGCACTGATAGAGTAGCGATTGAAATCGACGCTAAAAAAAACTTTGTTGGATGCACAGAAACGTAAACGCCTACGGTTGATTGGTGAATCGATTGCTGAGACCGGTAGAGCGTTGGCCGCCCATTGACAAACGTCCCGGTGCAAGTGATTGGCGCATGTTTCTTAAAAATCAACACTTGGTTTGAAACTAGGCAACCGAAAGCAAATAACAAATGGAAACGACCACTTTCGAAGAAGCACGCAAACTTTTGAAGTAAACAATTTATTCACTAACTTGCAATATACATTGTGAATAGTTAAACTCTTAACAACAACAAATTTACAACAGATGAAAACCGAGTTTACTCTTGAGGATCGTCAATACCCTGAGCTGTAATGGAAAATGTACATTCGGACTCGGGCAAGCACGGCGAGTCATAAACTTTGCACATCCGGTTCGCTCCTTTGCCTTTACGCAAATACAAACTAAAAGACATATTAACCAATTGAATTTAAAATCGAGTAATTACCGAGTGGTGGATGCATGTGCCATAATATTGCCTCCAACTGGCTTACGCGGGTCAGCTTGGAACATGCCAGCATTTCCGTCAACTTGGGCCATAACTTGATTTGTGATAACGACGGCTACACCAAACTAAAGAAAAGACGTGTTCAATTTGCAATTCAATGTAGTTAATTACCTCTTCGGCCAATTTGATCAGACCTCGCAAAAAACGCCCTAAATGCTGCTGACGTGCTGCCAGTTCTCCACGACCGAAATAGTCAGATCTATAGAGCGCCATTGCGGAGTCAACAATGAGCAAAGCGTAGCGCGATTCAGACATCATTGCAGCTGCTTGAACAAGCAAAGACAGTTGATGATCAGTGTTGTGGCAACGAGCATAGGCAACATTGTCCAAGACCTCGCTGGGCTTTAATTTGAAGCGCTGCGCAACAGCCAAAAGACGTTCAGGTCGGAATGTTCCTTCTGTGTCAATCCACAAACACTTTCCTTCGGCTCCACCCATTTCGACAGGAAGTTGGCAAATAACTGCAAGTGTGTGGCAAATTTGAGATTTACCAGTACGAAATTCTCCGAAAAATTCGGTGATCGAGCCGGTTTCAATGCCTCCGCCCAACAAACGATTCAGCTCGCGGCTTCCAGTTTCAATTTGAATAATTTCCGTACGACGTTGGTGAATTTCATTGGCAGTTGTAAAACCCATCGGCACAAGTTTCGAGGCTTCCATCTGAAACGTTGAAATAGATTCAATTTAGTGTGTCGGTTGAACTTACAAAGATCCTGTCAACTTTTTGTTCACTTATTCCTTTAACAGCCAGCAAATCTTTGCGGGCCGCATGAGCAATGGCATCAACTGTATGGAAGCCGCCGTCACGAAGTTTACGAATGTCTGATGCGTGAACTCCGGATTGCTAAAATCGACTTTAAACACTTTAAATTAAAAGACTACGGACCTCGAGCCGTTCAATCAAAATAAATGGCATGTTATCTGCATCTGTATCCGCATGAACCTTTGCAGCCGATTTGTGTGTTATATCTTTCTTCGACATTTGTGTCGGAGAAGGCTAAATATTGGAATGAGGTTGGCCAGTCAATAAACAGAACTTACGGCTTCATTTTCGTCAGACTCGTCCGTGTACATCATTGTACTTGATTGTGCTTGAAATCCGAATGAATAAGCAAACAAACTAAGCTTAATAAACCAAATAATTGCGAATAAGAAATTTTGAAATCCAGTCGAGTCGCATAGATTTTTGAAAAAACAAAAGCGCGCACTATTTTCGTTGCGAAAGACACACAAGCTGATGGCATTGATGTCAACTGTTTGTTTTGTTAGAACAATTATTGTGTGAACATTGCTGGCACGTATCTGAATGATCTTAATTTAAAAACTATACAACGAGATTTTAAACTAATTAAGTGTGAGAAATAAAGTTCGGATAAAATGATACTTACACGATTGATACAGTCTTTAATGTTGTTCTAAAACATTAATTTTGGAGATGTGCGGTTTTGTTGATAAACGTTTTTGCAAATTGAACCCATAACATTGGAAGTTTATGTGGTGACAAGGTGGTTGGCCAAGAGATTCCAGATGCTTGCCAATAAAAATGATAAACTCAAATGTTTCACGAACGGAAAAGGTGCTTTTATGTGCAAATTTTTTGATAAAGTTCGTCCTTTTACTCCACGTTATGTTTTATTAAAATGTCAATTGCACCCACACTTTGGAATAAATAACTTAAAGGAATTTACCTACCTTTCTTACGTCATAAAAACCGTAGTCAACTTCTTAACCTCTTTGTTGGAAAGAATTTGTATTCTCTGGCTTAAGTCCAATTGCCTATTTCAACTCTTTGTGCCCACGTTTCACTGATTCAGTCAAAAATGCTTTACTGTTTGAGAATGGGCTTTACGAGCTTGTCCGGGTAATTATCAAACGGAGATTAATAAACGGCTTACATGCGTTGGAGGAATGCGATTACTCAGTTTTATGAGCTGCGAGGTCGAGAGTGTTCCCTTTGTTTTTGAGTATAAATAGTCGCGTCTACCGATCAAGGATTTGAACACCAGTGTATCATTTATTTGAGTGCATTCAAAGTCAGTTTAGTTACTTATCGTGACTTTCGACGCTCGCTAACCTGAATGCATTATTGGCGACCAATTGCATTTTAATGGCCAACTTGAACGAGTTTTGTAGAGCCCCGAATCCGTTTGGCTTTTTAAATTGACAGAAGTTTGGGCGGAACTGTTGTTTTTGTCAAAAATTGGCCGTCTGACAACATCCCCTAATTGCTCATTGACGAAACGGCCGAAAATTCTGAACCGAAGTCGCACACGTAGCGGAACGGCAAGAACAAAAGTCGCCGTTTGCGTTCAGGTGCTTGAATTGTTGACTTCATTGGACTTTTTAGATAGACTAATTGCTTTTTTGTTGATTTGCACGCTATACAATCATCCTAGTGGAACTACAACTCTTCATCTCTTTGTTGTTGTTTTAACGGTAGTTTTAATCTTATTTAGTTAAACTTCAGACAAGTCAAACTTCTCCGTTTAAAATTTGTAGTTTACTTGGCATTGCTTGACTACAAAAACTCATCACGCCCAAAAAACCAAGAACTTATCAATAAATGGCATTTAATTAAGCACTTGACCTTTAAGTTAAATCACCGGCTCTTTTTAGAAATGTATCTTCGACTTCAATTGGTCGCAACTTGCTTTCCGACAATCTAATGATTGTTTAAAAATTGTGTTTTGACATACGTTTTTAGTTGATATCATAAACTAGACTGCTCTTTTGGTTTTTAGCATTAACAAGTTACGTGATTTTCGACCTTTTTGGCATTTCAATGTGCTTTGATTTCTGTAGATAACAAGTCGGATCGGCTCCGAAATGAATAATTCATCGGAATCAACTTCCATTAAGGCGGAAGCTCGTGCAAAGAAATCAAAAATTAAAGACATCATCGGCGGGCGGATTCAGGAAGTCAAACACGTTTACATAATTCTCAACTCCGCGTTTGCAACTCTTCCGTTCTTTGGAGACCGCTCATCAAACATACCTTTAGGGCACGGCACAACAACACGTGAACAAGTGAATTTCCGGTTCTCAGCGAAATAATTGTGTTTTGCAACATCGAAAAGAAATGTGTTCGATCTCCGTAATAAGTTTATCTAATTCCACTGCTTTGGGCATCCGAGTTAAAGTTCTGGGGTTAATCGTTTAATGTTAGTTTGCGTGTTTTTAACCGATTAACTATTGAGTGCAACGAGGCAAACTTCCTTATGAAGATGGCCGAAAACTGATTTGAACCGCAAATTTCTGTTTTTTGGTTGCTAAACGCTAATTTCGTCTTAACTTCTGCAGTTTCTGGAACTAGATTCTCCTGCTAGAATTTAGAGAATCTGTGTTTAGCATGACAATATTGTCTGTCTAAAGTACATATACAAAATGTAGTCGATGTCTCAATTAAAGGACGCTAGTTGTGTGGTAACTAGAATTTTTGCAAAGAGGCCACAACTTTTTACAAACCTTTTTGACAGTTGACTTTTGAACCCGATCACGACCACTGGGGCAACACTTTAAAAGATGAGCAGCATTAATGAAATGCAAATTGACTTAGCGGGATTAGCCCGTCGCCAATGATAATGATGTTGAGTTTTGTGCGTGTACGACCTTGTTGGTCCTTTCATGGCCGGCAGAAGAACACAAATTCAGAGTGGGAAAGGTCACCAAAATTGCCTAATTTGATTAGGTTTCCGTAAAGTCCCAACCTTTTGTTTACTTCGACTGCTTCGCCGAATTCACTGTAGGACTTTTAGCGGGTGTTGTTGAAATTTCATTCGTTCTTTAGAAAACGAGTATTCAAATAAGTGTATTCAAATTTACAGCAAACTCCAAAGTTTAAAAGTCGATAAAGAACACCTTTCTGAGTTGACGTGAGCAGTCTAAACCTCCGTTTCCGGTTTACTTACTTCTTTGCAAGATCCTTTTAAATTTGTCTGCCGTTTGTTGCGCTTTTAGCCGAGTTTCAATGTTTCTAATGTTTATTCGCAATGCTTAATCAGTTTAGTTTAATTGCTCGTCCGCTCAAATGACCATCGCTTCTTTTGTTCAACTTTGTACCTTGTTTTTGTCCTTTTCATTAGCTGCGGGATTTCATCAAATGGAAGGCGAGTTTGGAGTTGTTCATTTGTATCCGCCAACTCACTCCGAGCAACATGAGCCAAATTGCACAACAGATACGGCGATCATTGACAAGTTGCTGAACGGTACAGGCTACAACAAATTCAGGATACCAAATGGTTAGTTATAGAATAATGCGACTTTTAAAAAGCTATTTTTAGAGCAGCACGGCGTTGATGTAGCTGTGGAATTTTGGCTTCAAGCAATCACTTCCATTGACGAGATCACAAATGATTTCGAGATGGACATTTACATTAATGAAGTATGGTTGGATCCACAATTAAGTTTTGAACATTTGTCGCCATGCAAACAAAACCTCTCGCTAAATCATCAAGTTCTCGACAAACTGTGGACGCCTAATAGTTGTTTCATTAACAGCAAGGTGGCAGAAATTCATTCATCGCCGTTTCGCAATGTGTTTTTAATGCTGTACCCGAATGGCACAGTCTGGGTCAACTACGTAAGTCCTTATGAAAGTTTATTTTATCAAAACATGGTGTTTAGCGTGTACGCGTAAAAGGGCCATGCAGTATGGATCTGAGTAATTTTCCCCTGGATACCCAAACGTGCGGACTTATTTATGAAAGTTTCAACTACAACAACCAGGAAGTGAGGATGAGATGGAATCCAAGCAATCCAACTCCGGTTTATACATTGGGAACAATACTGTTGCCAGATTTCGATTTAATCAAGATTTCCGCGGAATTAAAAGTTGAACCGTATCCAGCCGGTAAGTGATATTTTTGTTGTTGCTTAGTTAATTGTTGTTTAGGAATGTGGGACGAGTTGCATGTGTAGGTTTTTAAATTAGAAAAACTATATCACGTTAAATTCAGGAACTTGCTATTCGGTCGTCGTTGGATCTGGTACTTCATGCAAGCTTACGTAATTACTTCTATACTTTTAAAACTATTTTTAAATTGCCACTTACAGGTGCCGACATATTTAACAATTCTCATCAGTTGGGTGTCGTTTTCACTTGGATCAAGGGCAATTCCGGCAAGAACAATGTTAGGCGTCAACGCTTTGTTGGCGATCATCTTTCAGTTTGGCAACATTATGAGGGTTTGTGTTAACTTTGTTGATAACTCGTCATTGACGCGATGTTTTAGAATTTACCTAGAGTTTCGGTGAGTTTAAAAGCATTAAACACATCTAAATGATTTAATTCTGTTCAAAATTAAACTTTCTTACAAACAGTGTTTATTTAATTTGCTAATTTCAGTACATAAAAGCCGTAAGTTTTAAAATTTGTTTTTGGAAATGTTTTTGAGTTTAGATCGACGTATGGATGCTCGGTTAGTAAATAAAAATCAGTTCAAACATAATTTAAAAATTTTCAGGAGGAATGTCATTTATATTTCTGAGCCTGCTGGAATTAGCCGTAATTGGGCATTTGGTTAAAGACGAAGGAAATATAAAGAAGAAACCTCCAGTCATGTGCAAAAAGAGGGTGAGCATTTTAAATGTCAAATAAAATTAAGAAATGCAATCATGTTTAGCCGTCACTTGCTTTTCAATTGGCCGACTCACCGCCAAGTTCACCTAAAGGCATATGCAGTTATGAAAAAAGGGTACGATTTAAATGCTTAAATCAATGTTCATGGCAACTTGTTTCAGTTTATGTTTCCTGTACAAAAATGCGAGCTTGCCTGGTCACAACGTTCAACTTTATGGTGGCCCAACTTCTCTTTGCGCAACTTAACGCCAAACGAGATAGATCGCTTCTGTAGTATTGCTTTTCCGGCGTGTTTTGCACTGTTCAACGTATGCTTTTGCAGTTTTAAACAGGCGAATAAATTTCGGAGATTTAGGTCGCTTATTACTCATTCTATTTGTCGAGAGCAGCAGCAAGGACTGCTGAGATGATGTAAAGCTTACTGTATTCAAATCAATTGACCTTATATGCTCATTTTGTTTATTTTTGACTACTGTATTTTCTTTTAGTTAATAAACTCGAGTGCATGACTTTTAGGAATTAATTCTTGTATTCGGCGTTCGAATTCCTTTTGCGTGCTTCGTTGGTATGCATTTGGGGATTTTGTCCTTGTTGCGCAAGTAAGTGATGTTTGGTTGTTCCTAAAAAAGCGAACAAATTAAAATTTTTCAAAGCACTAAATTCAAAGGCAACTTGTTAGAAGCACATGATAAACAAGCACGAAAAATGTTTCGAAAATTAATAAGTTCATGTGCCGTAAACGCTGTTGGGACAGTGAAAGCAGTTGTTCAACTGGAAACATCGAGCATTGAAGAACGCAGCCAATGGTTGAATTTTTGCTTTGTTTGCTCTGTTCGTTCGGCCGGGGTTTTTTCGAAGCGCATAAACGGGTTTGCGTGAAATTCAACAAGTGGCCATAATTTTCGGTTATAAGTGTTTTTTGCGTTTTAACATCTTTTCTGGATGCACTGTTTGTTTGTTTAAACTCAATCTCAAGATTATCATTTCAGCTTTTACAAGTTTCTGGAGCCCGTCTAAAAAACTACTTAACAATAGCAACATACGTTGAGTCTTTGAATTCAAAAACGCCCTGTCATCGATTCCAAATCACTGCAAAACGTGGAAGGGAAGTTCGAAAATCTTGTTCGAATTTTTCGCAAAACATAAATCATTTTTGTCATGTTCCAGTCAAACTGACGACAGCCGTCTTCGCCGGCACTTGAGGCGTCTTTCAACCCTCCTCGTTTAAACCTTTCGTTTGCCAACCGTGTAAATTGCCGACTAGAGATTTTTGGACCGGAGGGTGGTGGGAAGTCGAAGTGCGCAGCTCATGAATTTTCGATTTAGGGAAAACCGTTGGGTCGTTTCTTTCACATCTGAGTTTTGTTCTGTCTCAATGTACGTAAGAGATTTGTTTCCGAGGCATGTTTGATTTGCTCGAATTCATTGTTTTTTCACTCCCTGTTTCCATTCGCCGCTTTGTTGCGTTTCAAACTATTAGATTTACAGTTTTAATTGATTTGAGTTTTTGAACAAACACGCTTACACACGCTTACGTGGTTACAAATGGCGTCTGACCGGATGTACTTTTCAACGAAATTCCATAAACGATGGATGTTGTGGATTTTGTCACAGCAGGTGTTCGTACAAAGTGTTTTTTCGTGATTTTCCCCCAAATTTTCCTGTTCTTGCTGCGTTTGAGGGCTCTCGACTAATCACTTGCATAAACATTCAGCTGCTTCGCAATTTGTGCAATTTGCTGCTTGTTTTGATTCCGGCCGCGTAAATGCCGTCAATTGCTGTTGGCTTGGGTCCAAAAAACTATGTCCTGTGCAACAGGTTTACTACAGTTCTTGATTTTTCAAAACGAGGATAAAGGTTCAAAACTCAGAGTTAAGTTCTACATAAAAGCGCACTGGCAAACACAAGTTGAGATTATATTTGTAGTTGGGAAACTTTTGATTTGCTGAGACGTTGAGCTCATTTCGCTTGTTGCGCATTTGTGCACTTTAATTGAACGCAGGTGCATTTTGAACTCTGATCATGCGCATCTTGTTGAGATTAGAGCAAGGAACAGGTTGGCTGCTGGAGTTCTCTTCATTGTTATCGGGCGGTTGATAGGAAATGCTTTAAATGACACTTTTAATTTTGATTTTAAAACAGTTCGCTTGACTTACCAAAAACGGTTGCTAAACTTGCGCGCTGAAGCCATTCAAAGTGAAAAATGACTCACAAGTTCGCGTTTATTGCCTCATTACACATTTCAAACGAACGTGTCAAAACAGATGGCCAAATCTCCGCTCCCACAAAGTCCAATCAAATTTGCATTTGTGCTGTTGGTGGTGAAAATCGAGTTGGCGAACGGAACCGAGCTTTCTGCTCAGAGTTTGCTCAAACTTTGTTTGAAATCTTGAAGTTTTTGTGTTTTCCGGTCTTCGCGACCAACTTTTGAACGCCAACTTCCTGCTTATTCAATTATCGACTGGAGAATGCTTAATAATTCAAACATGTTCGTTTATTAAAAAGCTTGTTTGTGTGCTGTTTTCGTGTTCATGCAAAATTAATCAGTCTAAACGTACACTTTCGAGATTTGATCAGCTTTTGCTCGCAATTCATGTTAACAAATGGCCGCGTTTACATGAAAAGACCAGTAATTTTTTGTCCGAACCTTTGCATTTTTAACTAGGACAGCGACTAATATTGCGCCCGAGGCCTTTTAGGTTCGGATTTTTCATAATTCGATGCAAGCCTTGAATTCTGCGCTAAATCTTCTGTTTGCCAAACAAATAAACAGTTGGCAAGGAGCTATCGAGTTTCGGCGGAACGTTTGCGCATTCGAAAGTTTCGGCACTAAAACGCTTGTGGGTGTCTGGTTTGACCATAGCAATTATAATTGAAATCTTGCGCGTTTAGTCACCAGTCCAGCAATTGCCAAGTTTGTTTAGGTTGGAAATGAACGAGAACGGCCAACGAAGATGTTGCTTATGTAAGTTCTTTGTTTAAACAACTAAACAATGACAAAAAGCTGATCAAGACAATTTGACTTTATAAATCTTTATGCGTTAAACAGATCATTTGAGGGCCTCATACTGAGCATTGAACTCGGCCACCTCGCGTTTTAATTCAGCCTAAACAAAATTAAATGCCAGATCACTAAACACTTATCCTCAAAAGGCTTCTTGTCCTGTTTGCTCAAACAATCCTCTTTTTTGAACAGTCCAATAAGCATAGCAAGATAACGAATGTCTCACTATTCCGCTGATGCAAGTCCGCTCTAGATTAGACAAGTAACAACAGAAGAGACAAATTAACTGAAGTCCGCAAAAACTCAAAAGATTTTAAAACGTTTACAATAAACATTCTCAACGAAGCCACTAAATCTCAAAAGCTATTTGTTTAAGTGAGTGGAATTGGTTTGACGTTATTTGGATGTGTAATTTGCGCACTGTCTATAGCGTTGCCTGGTTGGCAATTGGTTGATTTGCCATCTGCTATTCATGAGCACGGAATCTTTTACGACTGCATTAGAAGCGACACAACGCCGTTAAAAGAAGTCCAGAGAGACTTGCCATTTCGCGCTTCTAAAAAGGTATCTTCAAACTTTAAGCACCTTAATTTACTTATTGAATATTTAGTGTACTTATAAGTTTGACCCATCTGCAAGTCGTTCTGTTAGAATAGCAGTAGAAGAAGGCGATCCAATAGCAACTGAGACGTTACTGCATAGGATTCTTGCGTGAGTCTTTCAAGATTAAAACTGTAAGTATTTACGCATTTAGCACAACACAAGGCGGTTATATTCTTCTTCATTCTTTTGTGGTTTGTTTCAATGCAAAACGTCTTAAGTGTTAATGAAGACAATTTCAGTTATTTTCTCAATGATGTCAATGGTTGTTGGAGCGTGCTCTCCTTGTTTTGTGCCTAACGGAGTTTTGCACGTTATTTCTGTTTCCACTGCAAGTAGGTGAAATTAACCAAAATATGCGCATCATTTACTGCTTTAGCCGCTTGTTCCTTACTGGCAGATTTGATATTCTTTATGGACTCTATGAAGAAAGAGAATCGACGGATTCAAGGCTCGTCACAAGAATATCAAGCAAGTTTTATTTATAAACTGAACGAAATGACATTAAAATTTAGCAACGGCTTGGCTACGCATTCTTTGTTCACTTCTTTGGAACACTTGCTCTGACGGCAGCCACGCTTTGTTCGATAGTTTCTGCTTACTTGCTGATCCGTAAAGAGTGGAGATTGCACGGTTGTTGTGACTCGAAGACAATGTCTAAAAACTCCTACAATTGTGGCGAATCTTACTGTTACTACCCTTCTCTAACATTTTATGGACTTCCTGAAACAGAAACGTAAGATTAAAATCAGTTTGAGTTTGAAACAACACTTTTAGACGTCCAAGTGCAACAGACATTCCGGCACCCATGAGGATGCCACCCCAACAAAAAGCCTCGAATGTAAGCTCGTTCTTTGCCGTGCCAACAAGAGTTGAACAGCGGAATCGGCCACTCTTCGAGCAGTCGGAGCGATTGGTTCACGAAGAAGATGTTTAACTTATGTTTTGAATATGTGCATATTCCACATTGCTTTTATGCTTGGACGTTTATGTATTTATTAGATTTTTGAGTCATCGGATCTCTTATCAGTTGGTGCGTTCGCTTATACGATTTAAATTCTATTCAGAATGAATAAACGTTTACAGAATTTGGCGAATCGGTAAATACGTAGGCACTTTCGAATACAGTAAACGCGTCTAATTTAAACAGCTAATTTACAATAGTTTTTTAATACAAGAATGTTGTTGATAACGTCGGTGTTCGCCAAACTTGCTCTTAATGTCCAGCAAAACGTGGTCATTGCATTTGTGTAAATACCGTAAATGTCTATTGTTGTTGATCTTCTTTTTGTAAAGAAAATCTTACCTGACTTGAAGAATGAATTGCAATAACTTAAACCATCTTTAGTTAAGTGTTCTTTTTGGATCTAATTAATCAACACAGTTTTAAGTGGTTAATTTAAAAGCCAATTGCACGCAACTTAAATGTCAAAAGTTTAACACCCGGTCACTCCAAGACATGAATATTTTGATCTTCTGCCGTCATAGACTTTAATAGTTTTAAGGGCAAAGTTTTAGGTTTCTATTTAGTTTGCTTGAAGCTATTGATTCCAAAACAATGTGTACTTTTGAATGCAAACGTTGTTTGAAGCGAATTGGCGGGTTATTACACAACCGTTCGCCGAACAGTCTGTTAACTTATTGTTCTGAACTTTTGAGTTGTATTCTCAGTGCGTTGAAGGCTATTCATGCGGACTTTGATTTGTTCATTGACAAACTAGTTATACAAATAATTGCACTCATAAATTGGCGGAAATTGTTTATTTTCGGTCAAAATACATGAAAAGTGTTGGAGTTAAATTAGACCATTCGTCGTGATTGTCCGACAAAGATTGCAATTGATGGAAGAACAAATTGGTTTATGAACAGATTTAATTGGTCAATGCAAAGTTCGTGAACACGTTGTAGGCGATTAAAATGGACAAGTGATTGGCTGCCGTGCCATTTAGCGTCCCCAACCGCCCATCCATTCGTAAAGTATTTATGATTAGCATAGTTTCAAATAAACAAAAACAAATTTAATTGATACAATATGATTGGACCTAGAGCATCTTTCAAACTTTGAATTGAATTTATGCTCTAAGTCAGTCACATACCATATCTGTAAGTGTATTTTAATCTTTTTAAAAAAGCAACTTATCTGGATATCCCATTCCTATAAATATGGAATTTATTTAAAGTTTTGTTTATAATTTTTACCATATCCGTTCCCCCTGGTACCCACCCACATCATCCGCCAAGTATCCCACTTCCTTTAAGGATGATAATTCCACCAGGTATAGTGATCCCTTACTATCAGAATGTCTTGCAAAAATTATCCGACACCCAATCATCATCCTATCGCCTCCAACCGCCTCCGCCAGCCGCCTCCATCCGCCCATTCCACCTAAAAATAAACAATTAGAACAACATTAAACTTCAAAACTTATCATATCCCCATTGTGCCTCTGCGACGGCGAGGATTGCAGCAAGAAGAACAACCAAAAGCAAAATCTTGGACAACATTTTCTGAAATTAAAGCAAGTAAGTCTCAACAAAGCAATCAAATCACGAGTCGCTGCAAAAAAACAACTTTTAAGTCTAAAATGCAAGCTGCCGATCTTAAATACCAATCAACAAACTTCTACTTTACACAAACAACCTTGCGCCATAGGCGGCCGCGGTCAATTCTTACCCCCCGCCCATTGGCAAAACTGAAGTTCGACTTCCATCTATCAAGTCTGTGTTGCCCGAACCGCGTCAAAACAACCAAAAATGCGGCACTAAAATCGACGCCATTCCATGAACAAACATTGTAAACTTAAAAAGGAACTAAGCACCTTGAACGGCGCCGGATATTCTTTTCGCTTTCAATTGCCTCTCAATTGCCCTTGATTGACCTTCTTTTGATCCGAATTCAAAGTGTTGTCGAGAACAGTGTAATTTTGGTTGTTGTTTTTGTTTTCGAGACGATTTTGAGACGATTTCTTCACAAGTGTCTGCGTGGAGCAGCATTAATTAGCCGGATGTTTGCAAATTCAACTGTTTAATGTGCTCTTTTTATAATCGACTGTACTGTTTTAGTGTTTAGTGTTTACTGAGTGGACCAAAAAAACGTTAACTCAAAAGAAAGTATTTGTCAAAAAATCAATCAAAGAGTTTCAAGTCTTTCACACAAACAATTTTTGCTTTTGTGTTAAAGTTTTTTGGTCCACTCTGTAGTGCTTTTTTGCGCAATTCTTTCATTTCAAAATGTTAATTACTGTTAAACTTATCATTTTCTAGTTATTTACTGCTTATTTACGTCGCATCTATTAGCCGGGAAAACACCAAAGAACACAAACCGTTCATTGAATGATCAAAGGCAAACTGCATCTTTCAAAATGCAAGTTGAAAAGTAAAGTCTAAAAGGAGTTTGGCAAACTCTTAAGTTTAAACTAACTCATTTTCCGGGTCAAAAACCAAGAATCCGTCCAGCTGTCAAGTGATTTTATTGCCGGCGGCGAAATCGAGCAGTGCGCACACGCCCGAACCACACTTTGTTGCTTTGGACGCAGTTGAAAAGGAAAGAAGATGGAAATGTCAGGTGTATTCTTGGAAATAATTTTGCGTTTGGGCAATTTAGATGAGTGTAAAAATCAACGTTTTCAAAATATGATATTCGTCTTGTCTGGAAGGAAGCAACTTCTTAGTGTTTTTTGATAACCAAAGTGTAAAATGTTCTTTTGAGTTTTAAACATGTTGAGTTTTAAATGAAGTTGCTTAAATTGAACATTGTCTTCTTAAAGTCAAACAAATAAACAAAACTATCAATGTCCATTAGCTTAAACGCCAAAGCAAAGTGACCTTGAGTTCCGCAAGAAGACCAATAAACGTTGCGTTCATTTCACTTTCTTTGCAGCAATTAAAAACATTTGTTGTAACTGCTTGAATCAAATAAAAATATTTATTCTGTAAGTTGTTTGCATTGTTTTTATAAGAACAATCACAAATTGATCAATACACAGAAGAGGTAAATGACGTTTTGAAGCGTAATTGATTATTGGTTGCTGAGTTTTGTGCAGTGCAGTTGAATGGCGCGATCATAAATCTTGTGGCATATTTTTAAACACTAAAGTGCACGTTGCTTTGGTGTCACATACAAATATATAAATGTTGTTTGAACAGTTAATTTGTGGAAGCAATAAATGTGGACATTTGTTCAGACGTTGTTCAACGTTGTTTAATAGTCCGTGTAATCCTTTTCAATTTTGCACAAATATCCGCGTTCGTCAGTTATTTGTGGAAGTTTTAGAATTCTACTGGATTTAAAACACAAAAAGAAGAACTAGTGTGAATCATAAAGCACATGAATTAAACGGCCGACTGAAATGGATAAATGCAAGTGTTAACAGTCTTTAATAGAGTTTTGTTTGATCTGATAATGTTAGTCTTATTGTTAGCATCTTTTGAAAATTGACCTGACACTTTCGGAACATTCGGTTCCTACAGTGGCCAGAAAGCCACGTTAAGTAAAATAACGGCAGAAACCGATTGCCAGTAATGGCTGGGTCTCTGATCCGATTTCAGTTAATATTTGTTCCGATTGGACGGAAAAGATCAGAAGATCAAAAGTAAATCAAATTTAACTTGCACATAAACTTGTTAATATCAATAACAAACGAAGACGTTTTGAATTGAGAATTTACGCAGTTTCTTTGTTGAGTGGGCTGTATGCTCTTTAATTCTTATACATCAATTATTTCATAAGCCGTTTAAACTATGATTCGACGTTGCCTCTTAGCGTTTGATCAATGTACAGTACAAGCACATCGTTAATTCACGCTCCCGTCACATTCTTGTGCAGATTATCTAATTGCATTGTTACATCACTTATTCACATGTAGTCTTTTCACGGTGGCTTTGCCTCTGATTATTAGTTTTGTTTTAAACATGAACTTCTTCACTGTTAACTCTCAAAAATGCGCGCTATTGGTAGAAGAACGTATTTGATTGCTACTTTTTGTAAATCTTACACTAGTCATTAAATCACCGGCTTGCAAATTTCCAGAATTTCGCTTTTAATTCATTATTCGTGCGCTTCGTTTATTTGAAGTTTTTGATTGATAACTTTTAGTATGGATCTAAACAAAGATCTAGGCCTCTGGCCAGAGTTGGGCGCCATTTCGGTGGAAATTCCGAAACTTCAAAAAGTTTCGGAAAAAGAAGTAATTGCACGGGATCTCTACCATAGAGCAAACATCGCCCGTTTAGAAGTGATTAAATGTATGGTTTACAAAATCTTATTGCAATGTATTTATTCATCGTTTTCAGTGAAACAACAATTTGACAAGAAGCACAGCCGAAACTTCAGGAAACAACAACTAGCCACTCTGGAAGACATCCACATTTTATCAAAAGTTAGTTTCGTCCGTTTGAGTCATTTCAAGGACAAAGAAAAGAAGTTTAAGCATTGCTTTTACAACGAATTTGTCCGAGAATTTGACCTCAAATGTGATTTTTAGACACAACGTTGAAGCATTTGGGAGTTAAAGCAAACAAGCTTTTTCCACTTTATGCTTTCTGCGTGTCTTTTCAAAACCAATATTGCAACAACAAAAACTGTTTGATTTAAAGCTCCAAACATATTTAATTAATTTGCATCTGTTTTTTTAATTCCTTGCTTTAAAGTTCTATTTGTGTCTTGTTAGTTGTTATCAATTATTAAAATGCCGAATAAACTAAATACTTAAGTTTTGTTTGCGTCATAATTAGTGTATGTAGTTAAATACAAAAACAAGAATGTCATTCATCATTTGCATGCGCAATACTGCTGAGATACACAAACAAAACTCTATTAAAGACTGTTAACACTTGAATCTATAACTCACTTTCATTCCTCTTGACACATTAAACTCAATAAAAGTGTTCATGCGCACAAAAACTCAATTGATAACGTTTGACGCTCCGCTTATTTCAATTGCATTTATCCATTTCAATCGGCCGTTTAATTCATGTGCTTTATGATTCACACTACTTCGTTCTTTTTATAGTTGTTGTCTTTAAAGCCTTGTATCTTTCTGTTTGTAAAGAATGGAACGGGAATAAACATTTATTTGAAGCAAGCGAAACATCACATAAAAACTTAAAAGCATTCTAAAAGGTGGCTTTATTGAAAAACAAAAGACAGCTCCGAACTTCCTGAAAGACAATGAAAACTCTTATTTGTTTGGCAGTCATTATCTTTGCTTTGTTTGTGTCCATCCGTAAATTAACAATATAGGTTTAGTTCTGCTGGCTTGCCGATTAACAACTATGACTTCACAATTCAAACTGCAGGAAATAACATTATGAATAAAGTTGACAATTCTGATTTGTTTAGAAGTGTCGCAAGTTTTAAATGATGTGCGTTTAATAGTAAAGACTAGTCAATAAAAAGTTAAACTTTTAAAAGTTTGCGGCAATCTGTACAGTCCTGAAGATAAAGGCCATAAATTTTATCAGTTTAAAACCGTTTACACTTTTTACGGACGTAACATTCGTGTGCCTGCATTTCATTGAAAATTTCCACTGGGTCCGAGCGCCAAGTTTTTAAAGTGTAATGCACTTTGTTCAGAGACTGTTGTTTGGTTTGTTGAGATGGTCCGTTGATTGTTGTTGGAGAATGTTCACGTGGGTTGTTAATAAAAGTGCTGAAAATAGATAAACTTGCAATAACGTTGATTTAAGTTATCATTTAAACTAATCTTTTTGCACACCAATCATCACAATGCAACAAACAACAAACAAATTAATTAGATTTATCTTGTCAGTTAAAGGCATTTAGAAGCTACATATTGTTGATCGGCAATAAATTGTGCCTTCAGCGTCTCTTCCAAGAAATGCATTCTCGTAAGAAAGATCAAAAGCAATTGGTTCAGGTGAAAAGGTTCTCTGATGTTAGTTTACTTGTGTACTTGTGTAAATTGCTTGTAGTTTCAAAGATTTAATAAGTCGATGCAATTTTAAAGCTTAAGTTTCAATTCGAAACCAGAGTTACACTTTTTATTAGAGTATCAACTTCCAAGTTTTCACGTTTCGTCCTTTTCGGTAAACTCCAAACAAAAAATTGATCAACCCGAATGGAAAGTGTGTATTCGGGTAAATATCAATTCAAAGCCAAGGTAACTTTCTCATCTTTTTAGTTCAGTTCAATTTGAGATTAATTACTTTTATTGCGTTTGGATGACTGTAGACGTAGGTAAACAATTTTCCCGAATTGTTTGCATCATCAAGAATTTGTTCGGTTGCGCTTAAAGGGCATGCGACTGACATCCACCTTCCAGTCTCTGAAATTTTGCCTCGAGCACTAACCGAAAATAGTCCCAAAAAGACCGACTGAATAAGCATTCTTTCCCGTGTGCAGTGTAAAACTTGCGCAACTGAGACGGCCGGCAATCACCAGAATTTATTGACGTAAACAAATGGCTTTTCTTTTTCCACACTGAAGCAATTGAGTAAATAAAATAGTTTGTTCATAGTGTGACTTTTGAAGATATCAATCCGAGGCATGTCATTGAAATGCCTATTGTGATTCTAGTTGTGGTGTTTGAAAGTTGTTTTGGCAAAATTGCGGTGATCTTAAAATTACTTCTAGTAAGTTGTTGTTCTACATTCAAAAAAGCTTTTAAGCATTTCTTTAAAAGGTCAAGCAACCAAAAACGATGACCGAATTGACCTGTAAAGTTGAAGAAAAACAATAATGAAGAAAGAGTTCAAGAACATCGATTTATCAAACGTTACTCATCCGTATTTGTTGTTTAAATTAATCATCTCGAAAACTGATCCGAAGTTTGTTTGGCGAGTGTTGTTGTACGGAAGAGTTGATGATCCAAGGGGTTGGCTGTTTGTGTAGATTGTCGCGCTGATCATCAGTTTAGTTGTGCACATGGGTTTAAGCAACCTGATTAGGCACCTCCCTTTTCTGTCAACGTTGAAGGTATAAAAGCTGGCCAAAATATTGCTGAAGTCAATTGTTGGTGCAAACTTCCAATTAGTGAGTTTTTAGTTTGTCGGATTTGTCGAATCTATTTGATTTAGAAAATGTTCACTAAAACTCTCGCTCTTATTTGCTTGATGGTTGTTGTTTTGGCAATGGTCAGTCAAGTAGCAGAAGCACAGTTCTTCCCAGGCGGCTTCGGCGGTTATGGAGGCGCGTTTAGTGTTTAATTTAGCTAAATATAGTGTGTTTTCAGGCTACGGACGCGGCGGATATGGAGGCGAGTCTTAACACAAATTTAAACTGTTTTATTTAATTAACTTTGAACTTACTAGTCTGCTGTTCTAGGCTACGGACGCGGCGGATATGGAGGCGAGTCTTAACACAAATTTAGACTGTTTTAATTAAATTAACTTTGAACTGACTAATCTTGTTGTTCCAGGCTACGGGCGTGGAGATAAGTTTTAACCTGATTTAAACTGTTTTATTTAATTAAATTAACTTTGAACTGACTAATCTTATTGTTTTACGCTACGGCGGCTATGGCAGAGGCAAGTGTTTAATTTACAAAACATATAAAATAACAATTCAGGCGGGTATGGATGGGGCAAATAGCAAATTCCATCAGATCCAGCTCAACTTAACTCAATTTCATTGACTGTAATTTGTTTGTTTATTGCAATAACTGAAAATTGACAATGTAATTACTACAATAAATGATTCATTTAAATTGGTTACAACGATTATCTTCAATGAATACACAAACTGACCAGTTGTTGTTGGCACTTGAAAAACTTGAGTTGTTTGAATTTAAAAGCAAAGCTTCAGCTGATTGCTTTAATGTTACAATTACATATTGAACAAGCTTTATTCACTCAAATCTTTGCAACAGCATTGTTTCAACCTTAATTGATACTCAAAATATAAAGAAGCACTTGATAGATTAATGTTATAACCAGCGAATTCGCGTCTTCGGTACTCCATCGCTTTGTTGATCTTCGGTTAAAAGTCTTCTTTCTTTTCTTAACAACTTTAAATATTAACGACTCAAACATGACCGTTGTTGATGTGGTGGAACTTTCTTCAAAATCAACTCCCAACGTTCTCTTCATTTTTCCAGCTATAGCGAATTAATTACTAAGACATTAAAAATCTTCGCGTTAGGAAGCGGAATATCGTTTTTGAATCAAAATTGGATTTTCTAAACTGTTTCCAGACCCTATTGACAGGACATCACTGTTTCTATGTTAAATTCAGTTAGAATCTATTTACCGGACATTAAATGATAGAAGTTAATTAAAGCCTGACTTCTAACGATTGTCACAAAACGTTCCATACAAGCAATTTAATTACGCTTACACGACTGTAACGGTTTGTTGATTTCTAAGGTGTACTTGTAAAGGTAACACTAGTTTAACATTGCGGATGTTAAACGACTTTCTGGACAGTGTTGAATTGACATGATAGTTGAGCACTGCGGATGTTAAACGATTTTATGTCTTACGTGCTTTGATTAGAACAATTTATTGAATTGGAAATGCAAGTCTTTAATGCCATTGAAATGATTTTATTCAGATACAGTTAACTATTTCAAATTATTCAATTACAAGAAACAATGACAGCCAAAGATTGTCGAAAGTGATTTATTAGGCGTATTAAGTATAATCAAAAAGCCGGTCAGTAATTACAGGAAATATTGCGTTTGGACTTAGCTTTGATTGGCTGGATGGCTCTATTTTTTGCCGTACATCATTCCCGGGTATCCGTAACCGCCCTACAAATTAGTTTTTAAGTAATCGGACAGAATGCATTTTTAAAGTTTGCATTAAACAGTGAATTCTGGCTAATCGTTTAAAATCAAAAACTTGCCATCATTCCGTAGGGGCTAAACACAACAGATTAGATTTGCACTTAAATAATTATTGTTTAAAATTACCGGTACATGCCGTACCCGCCCATGCTATAATTAACAGGTAATTATTGGAAGAATTAAAACGTTAACTAACCCCCATGGTCGGTACATTCCCATTCTAGAATAACAAGTGATTATTGCAAATTAAAACATCTAACAAACCCGTATCCCATTCTAAAATAACAAGTGATTATTACAAACGTTAAATTAAGCAGTTACCCATATCCCCATTGAGCTTCAATCGGGACGGCCAAAGCCAAGACCAAAACAATCAAGCAGACGACTTGGAGAACTTTGAATTGCATTTCGAACGGTTAATCGACTTCTAAACACAAGCAAGTAAGTGCAATTACAGTATCGAGTCACGCAAAAACAAATTCAAGCAATCAGAAAATGCAAACCTATCGACTGACGATCAACTGAATGCCGATCTCCAACTTAAATACCCGACTTTGGCACCGAGGAGAGGTGGAGCGCGGAGATCAAAGTCAAACAAACAAAAACAAGCGCTGAACGCGCTGCACGCGTAGGCGTCCGTCTTCGGCATAAACATCCACCTCTTCCTTTACAGTGTTGGCGCAAGTCACTGCTCTCTGCTCTAGCAAATAATAATTGGCACCATTCATATGCCAAGATCTTGATCAGTTGCCGATCTCTTGCCCGTAAACCTTCACTTGTTGCAGCTGAACCCAATCTCAACTTGAATACGCAAATGCAACAAGTAATGCAAATTTTGTAAAAACTTCCTGCTCTCTTGCAACCGTGTTTTGACGTAGCAATTCGCCAAACGTCCAGACATACAGTAACTCGAGGAATTTAAATGGGTGTGCTGGTAGCCGTTGAATTCATCGAAATAATCTGTTTGTGTTTACGGCGACTTTTTGAAATTGGCTCAAAATGCTTCTTCAATGATCTCCAGACAACCAAAGAGCAACTTGGAGCAACTTGGAGCGGATTTAATTTGCGTTGGAGTTGGAAGTTTTTACAATTTTGTCACTCTATCGATTTCTGGTCTTCAACGGCATTCAATTTGTCGAACGAGGTAGACATGTGAGTTGCGTGGGTGCCGAGTTGGCGTACTTCTTTACGAATTCTTTGAAGTCAATTTGAAATGCATTTTTTAAATTATTGAAATGAGTTATGAATTTAAAAAGATGCAACGATTTGATAAAGTTCATTTAGCAAAACCAGATCATTCAAGAATTTAGCAATCTAAACCTTACAGGAGCCTATTTCCTTGCGTGGGTGTTTTCTTCGCTCGATTTCGCACGTCACTTGATCGGCACGTGAAAGAGCAGTCGATGGAGTCGAGAATCTTCGGCTGCAACAAGTTTCAACGAAATTCCCTCTTGACCTTTATTGCTTTTTACACGCAGTTTACAAGTGTGAGAGTTTTGTAGACAAGCAGGAAATTGATTGTTTGATCAATAAACAAAAAATGGCTTTTGTGGAAAGAGTTCAACTTTATTCAGGTCAAAACAATGAAGATTGTGCATTCTTTTGATGCAGATGTGTTAAAGTTATACTCAACATCTTGACCATTGCAGTGCTTGTCCGAAAGTTCAGCATTAATGGCCCTGATCAAACGGCAACATGCTGCCGAACTTTTTATCTACGTAAATCACGCATAGTAATTTGCGCACTCAATGACGCCAAAACAAACGCATTGGCCTTGGCAGCGTTATCATGGTCATTTGTTGAAACATTGATCAAACCTGTTTTTGGTTTCTGAGAAAGAATAGTAAAAAGTACCGAAACTTTTGTAACATTCTCGATAGCTTTTTTAATTTTGAAAAACAGCAAAAAGCAAATTGTGCAACTTTTAAAGAATGTTCTTGATAGCTTTTTTAATTGAGAAACAGTAAAAACAATTCACAGCTCAGAGACAATTACCATAGTTTCCAGTACAAGTTCCTAATTATTACACTCAAACATGACATAAATAACTGTCGAGAACGTTCTAAGTTTTCAACCCGCAAATTTCGTTGAAAATTGTTTGTTTGGCGAACGCTTGACTCAAAGGCTACGAATTCGGAACTTTTAGGCGTTCCGCTATCTAAATGAACAACTACTTAGATGTAAAGCCGAAACATTTGAGTTGAATAAACATTTATTTCTCGAGAAACGAACAAGTATGGACAAGTAAATACATTACGAGGCTTGATTGTTGATGAGCTGGAGATTGGATCATTTTCCCCATCCATATCTGAAGAGAATTAATTTACATTTATGTGCACATTACAAATAGTTTAAAATGTACTCACCCGCCGTAGCCGCCTCTGTAAATTAATTAATTAGATTTGTTTGCATGTATATGAAATTTGATTAAAAGCATAGCTGCTTGAGTTTAATAAATCTGTTACTTACCCATATCCATACCTAAACAAGTTTAAATTAGATTTCAAATTATTCACGTTGTACTCACCCTCCGCCATATCCAAATCTTCTGTATCCTCCAAATCCCCATGGTCGATACCCAAAACCGTATGGGCGATAGAATCCACTTAAACATACACAATTAGAATCAACATTAAACTTTAAAACTTATCATATCCCCATTGAGCGTTGGCAACGGCCATAACAGCAGCAAGAAGAACGACCAAAAGCAATACTTTGGACAACATTATTGAAATCAGAGAAGTAAGTGCTTGAATGAATCAAATTCGAGCTTGTTTTCACTTTCCAAAATAGGCAGCTTTTATATCCGGCATTTAGTGCTGAAAGGTGGGCGCTACTTCCTAGTTTGGCGACTAAGCTTTAAGCTGCAAGCTCCACCCCGCCCATAAATCTCGACCCATCCACAAAGACTAGAAAGCACATTCTACAGTCACTTTTGTGAGCACCTGAACGCATTCGCCAAAAAGCTCAGTTTTCGAACTTCTTTGTGGGTCCGGCATCGTTGACTGTAGGGAAACGAGTCAAGTTTGGCGAAGCTAAACTGTCTACAAATGACGTGTTTGTTGGTATACAAAATTGTAAGCAAATTCAACTGCTTTTTGTTGTTTAGTGTTCGTTGATCGTCGTCCTTGAATGACGTTATTCGGTTGAATCTCCGCAAATGCACATAGAATCCAAGTTTTCAATACACAACTATCGAACAAGCACAACAGAATTCATGCTTCAAAACACAAACTTTCTTTCTGCAGTGATCATCAACACGTTCCATTTTTGGCGAACAAATAAGTAAACAACCCGGTTGATTCAATCAGCTGAATGCTTTCTTTGAACTATTTACGACTCCAGTTAATTGGACTAACTATTCGGCGCAGAATTGCGCATTTTTAGTGAAAACACAGTAGGTCAGCTAAGAGGGTGCTTGTAAGCGACTGGAATTTCGAAAATGTGTATGATTGGACGAATTTAATTAATTTAGTTGTGAAATGATAACGCCGTGTTCGACAAATATCTGTTGTGTTGCTGATGTTTGATTGAAGTTATGCGTTGGAATTCATTTATTAACATTCATTAAATTACAATTTAACCGTAAAAAGGGCCTGGTCCGTAAAATCTTGGTCCATAGAAACCTGGGCTGCCGTAAAAAGGTGATCCAAACGGTGGGCGATAGAAACCAGGACCATAAAAAGGGCCTGCTCCGAAGTATTGAGCATCCGTAACAACCGCAAGCAAAACCAAGAGGAAGGTGAATGCCAAAGTCAGTGATTTGATCATTTTCTAAAGATTTAACTGTAAGTACGAAACTGTTAAAAAGAACTTACTCAAAATCCGAAGCAAATAACAAAGAAGTAACTTGAGTTCAAGTTGATAAAAGCCATCCGTTTGCCTGAGGTTTTATACTCATGCCGGCTAAAGATATTTACGTCATCCACCAAGCAAACACCCAGTCAACTTCCATCAAATCCAGTTTTGGGCGTTCGGATCAAATTAATGATCTTTAAAAACGTGTCGTCTGATCAAAAAACTTGACCAATGGCTATTTTGTTTGGCGAATCTAATCTGGATACTGGCAAACAAACAATTATTAATGAAGTTGTTTGTGCAAGTTTTTGTTTTTTGACAATTTAAATTACAAATCACATTAAAGCAATTTATTTATTTCAAAACGTCAACAATGCAGAAAGCATTCCTTTCTATTTATTCAACAACACTCCCTCCGTCGCTTCAATTTTGCAAAGCACACACCAGCTTAAACGACAATTTTAATCATTTGGCTGTTACGTGGAATTGGCCTACTGCAAGCTCCCTCAAAACACACAAAACGTTTCGCACACGGGCAAAGTCCAAATTGATTAATTGCTGGCTGCTAGGTCTTTCCGCACTCCAAAATCAACAAATGGAATTTTCCATCTGCAGATTCTAGAACGGAAACACACTAACTGGATCTCCCCAATAAAGTTCATTTAAGCGCAAAATTCGAATTGACCGAAAAGTCTTTTTTCATAATCGTCTTTGTTGAGCTTTGCGGACTTAAGACGATTGTGTTTATTCTATTTTTAGAATCCAATTTGCTAATAGGTTTTTGATCACACTCAGTCGGATTTGTTATCCGATTCTTGCAAACCAAAAGGTGATCACTTATTTACGATTTGTTGAATCTTTGATGCACCCGGACCTTCTTGATTTCTGACCCACTGCATTCGAAAATTGTTTACGAGTGGCGCGTGTTTTAAAACACGGTTTGTTTTCGTTGTTTTTCGTCTACTCCTTGTTTACGCCGACATTTTGTTGGAGAGCAAGGGAACGGGCGCAGAAATTACACAATGGTGTCCTCTAGAAACATCGTATTATTTGCAACTTTCTATTTATTAGTCAAGGTCGTCAGTGCTCAACTATACTTTTTGAAAAGAGTGTTTTGAAAGAACTTTTCCAATTTCATTTTCTTTATCAGTCTTATCGCTTTAATCGGTGTTTTGAACTTTGTTATGCACGATAATTTGAATGCACTGAACGCACATGCATGATCGGCTGCAAAGCGGCGCTTCAAAGGTCGGAAAACAGCGCTGTTTATTGTTGATGGCTAGTTATTTATTTGTTTTGCAGCATACATGTTTTTGCATCACTTTCGTTGATTTTTGAGGCGCAAACCTTTCATAAACCGACTCAAATCTGTTGTTTTCCTCATTTTAACTGACTCTTTTGGTTGCGCTGTAAACAATGTGATCTCACCGCACACGCTTACCACTTTCTACTCTATCCGTGCTCTTTCTGTTTTTTGCGGATTTGAAGTGGAGTTCGAGAGGCGCTTAGGTTGATTTGTTTTAACTGTCATCGAATTTCAACTGATCTCGCTGTCTAGGATCTTTCAAAACAGTTAGTGTACAAACAAAAGTAATAACCCGTTCAGAATCTTTCGATTTTTGCAGTGTAAAAACAGCAACACTTTTCTGCCAACTGAACTGGAATTCAAACCATAAGCGCGCATTTCAATCATAGATGTGTCTTTACACTAAAATGTTCCGCTCAAAAGTCCAACGAACGACTAGATAAGTGTGAGTTTGTAGCTGCGTTTTGCTATAAATTCGAACAAATGTGCTTGGAGGACAGTTAAATGTGACTTTCTGCACTTTGTATGGTTTATATGATTGATTGCGTCGGGATTTCCTTTTTTGTAGGCACGCGCAGATTTTAAAACACGAGTGTCTACGCCGTTCCTCAACCACGTGCTTTGGATGCAGACGGAAACGTGCTTTCCCGAAGAAAAGATGGCTGTTTGCCAAAAAAATTGCCGCACTTGAGGGGGAATTTCATGTGGTTTTTGGTCGGCCAGCTCTTTACACACGGCTCGTCGAGGCCTTTAATCAACTCTGCGAGTGCGAATTCTGAGTGCTTTTTAAACTTTAATGGTGTTTTAAGCAGGCCCGTTTTTAAATTCACACAAATTGTACAGTTTTTGAGGTTCCGCGTTTGCTCTGCCCAATTTCCAATGAATTTTCAATGTTTATGCAAAGTCCGAAAAACGTTCAGTTGCCTGCCAATGAACTTGCTCATTTGGGAGGAAAACATCGCATGTTTGCTGCAAATGCTCCACGTTCCCAATCACGGAAACCAGTGATGAAAAACGCGTGATTTTTGTCTTAGCATTGCGACAAGCCAAACATCTCCACCAGAAAGCAACGTGTTCTGCACTCCAGTGGATGTTTTCGAAACTTTTCCCTCTTTCCAAACGATCTGAACAGCTGATTTTTCGACAAACGTCAAAAGAGATCTCCGTTCATTTTCTCCTCTTAATGTCAGGCCATTTGAACCCGAAACTATTTAAAGGGTCAGCTACTCGATAAAACCCACGTCTCTCCGTGTTTTGGAAGACAAACTAATAAATATTTTGCTGCTGGACTCATCGCAAGCGCTCCGATTGCGTGTGCTTCCTACAAATTTCCTCACTCCAAACAAAGCGATTCATTGTTGATGGCCGCAGATTTCAACTGCGTTTATGTCCTTGGGTGTACCAAATTTCTTTCCATTCTTTTCGGCACTGTTTCGCGCGCAAATCTTGACTCACTGCGTGTAGTAGAGAAGTTTCGCCTCTCCGTTGAACAAAAAGAGGCTGCAATTTTTTCACCTCTTCCACTATTTGCGATGGTCAGTGCAATCGATTTTGCGCGCACAAAGTACACCGGTGCACGTCTATCAACTGGCTTTTGGGGAAATTATTGTCGAAAAGCAGCATTTCGTAACGTTCTTTCACCGAAAACATCTGGCACTAGTTTATGTGGCTTTATTGTGAAATCCTGGCATGCGAATCTGTTTATTTGGGAGTGATTCTGTGAGAACGAATCGGTTGTTTATTTACGCGAATTTTCCGCTTATTTCCATGACAGAATAGCGCTTTTCATCTTTAAATCACTGCTCGGAGGCGTCTAATTGTCAATTCGTGTTATCCGCCATTTTGACTCGCTATATAAACTGTTAATTTCAGATCGGTTCACAGTTCTTTCAACATGAATTACGTCTATAACATTTTTAAGTATTATTATCAAGGAATAAATCCGGCAACTTTATCGGGTGCAATTGATGTCATCGTAGTTGAGCAACCAGATGGAACATATCTGTCGACTCCATTTCACGTTCGTTTTGGAAAATGGAGTGTTTTTAACGTAAGTTCTTTAAGCAAAGCAATCTTTTTATATTCTTTTTTAAGGTGGAAGACAAGTTTGTAGACATTCAAATCAACAATGAAATGATAGAAGGCATAAAGATGAAACTTGGCGACAACGGAGTTGCGTTCTTTGTTGAAGAAATGGACAACGACGAAGAGGAACTTCCAGAGTATTTGGCTACAAGTCCAGTGCCCGGAGCAAGCGGAGAAAGTGATGGTGGCGAGAAGCAAGAATACTTTAAAAGGAAACTTCCAAAAAAGTCGGATAACCGCAAAAAGAATCAAAAAGCAAGTGCTGCCGGGTAAGGAATTTAAGTGCAATAAAACGTCTAATTCAATGTTTTTCAGCAAAAAGACGCACAAGAGAAACAAGTCTATCTTTGATCCCGCTACTTCAAAACAAGCGCTGCCATTTTCGTCGTCAATTTTCTCTTACCGAAAGTACCGTTCACTGCCCGATTTAACTTGTTTTGCACATTATGATGCGGAAGAGAACACACAAGCAGATAATAAGCAGCAGCTCAATAATCACCTTGACTTGCCTTCGTCAAAACAAGGCCGTCCAATTCACCAGTCCAAATCGACGATAATCTCAACAGATCTCGAATCTTTCAAGTCTTCTGATCAAATTCAAAAGCCGTCGAGACGCAAAAACAAGCCGTCAGAGTCAGAAAGCGATGAAGAGGAAAAGAAGAAGAAGCCAGAGAAGGTGACAACTCCGCGCAACGCTATGGACATTGCCGATGGAGCCTTGTCTGACTCAGAAGTTGACCGAAGTCGCCAACGTTATGACAATGTAAGGATTTTAACAGTCGTTAGCAGTTTCTAAATTCAATATCTTAGCATGACAACGACTCTGAATGGAAGTGGGGAGAGTACCCAACGAGCAAAAAGTCGTCAGATTCCAAAAACAAGGACAAATCAAAGCAGTCAGAGAATCCAAGCACATGGCGAAACTACTGGTTTGGTTGGGGCTCGTCTCAAGAACCGCAAGAGAAGGGAGTCTACTTGGGCGAGTTGGTGAACAAAGATGCAAGTCAGTTAGAGAGATATTTTGGAACTTCTTCTGCGAGGTAATAAATACTTTAGTGCTCAGGTGTTAACTTTTGATTTTCAGCCAAATCTCGAATGTTGACAGCGGCAACGGCAATTCAGAAATGGAAGCCTCTCCGTCTTCGCCTTCTGCCATGTCGATGGAAAGCTTGGTCGATGAAAACGTTGCCAATCAGCTGTCCAATCCAAATGCCTCAGATGCAGTCAAAGAAGAAGCACCGACTCCGAAAGAAGTAGATATCGCTCTCGAAAAAGCAGATATAGTTGAGAAGCAAATGCTTGCTGGAACAGACAAAGACAAGGACACGCCAACAAGTACATTCAATGAAGAGGTCCAGAAGAATTTGGAAAAGCATGTAGAAGCAGCACAAGGTCAGCAACGTTCAGATTTGCCATCCAAAATGCGTTCAATGAGTGGAACTTCGGTCACTAGCGACATTTCATCGATTGAAGAAGGTGAAGGGTATCTACACATCAACAGACAATGGTCGACGAGTCCGTTATAAGCGAACACTTCGTCTGAAGTCCGAACAACTAAAAGATCTTCAATTGCAGTACGGCTCGAACAACGCTAGATTTAGCATTTCAACGAAGATTCAAGGTACTGCGTGGTCGAGTTGTCACGTCTACTTGTTGCGGTGGAACGAACGTGTTGTCATTTCTGATATTGATGGAACTATCACAAAATCCGATGTACTTGGTCATATCATTCCAGCAATTGGAGGGACTTGGGCTCACACGAATATTGCAGCTTTGTATCGACGCATTCAAAATAATGGGTGAGTTTTTCTAGCCAGAAGTCTCGATCATTTTCAATTTCTGTTTAGATACCGAATCATTTATCTGAGTTCTCGTGCAATTGGTCAGTCTTATCAGACAAAAGCGTTACTTGGCAAGTGTCATTCAAGACTCGAAAACTTTGCCTGACGGTCCCGTGCTCCTTTCACCGACTTCGGTCTTGATGGCATTTAGAAAGTAAGTCGTTTTGTAGCTTTTCTTTGTTTAATAACATTCATTGCAGAGAAGTGATTGAGCGCAAACCTGAAGAGTTCAAAATAGCCTGTTTGACTGACTTGCTCAGCCTTTTTCCGGTTAAGCATCCTTTCTACGCTGGATTCGGGAACAGAGAAACAGACATTAAATCTTATGTGGCAGTTGGAATTCCCCCTGAGCGCATTCTGATCATAGATCCGACGGGCAAGGTGGAAAACGCCGTCAAGATTGGCTTCGAAACGAACTACGACACCATGCTCAGAGACAACCTAGTCGATCACTTCTTTCCTCCATTGAATCACCACCACAAGAAGTCAAGGCTTGAAAGTTACGACGACCTGGACAGCACCTACACAAAAAGTCTCAAAACCTGCTGTTTACTCTTCCTTTTCACACTGGCGTCACCAACCTGCCGAAATTGAAGACAGTGAATTGGAGAAATTCGAGAACAAACCAAATTAAATTGATTCGCTTTCAATCAGTAATTCCGTACATATTCACATTTCATTTGATCTCTTAACTAGTTCATTTCCACAGTCCGATTCTCTTACCTGTTAGACTTCTATTAGCTTGTTATTGTTGCTATCCCAATTAATTATTCGTTATCTCCCAATTAGATTCAACCCCCGATTCATTACGGCTTGTTATAACGTGTACAGAGAGTATTGTTATTTAAACGGTTTAATAAATTTGTTATATTCATTGCAAGGATTGTTTATTCTAAAATGACTAATTTAAAAGCTAATCTTTTTGAAGTCGCTCAACGATGCCTTTTGATGCATCTAATAAGATACGGTCGCCGGTTTTAAACTGATTCGTAGCGTTTTCAACTGCAATGATGCAAGGAAGTGAGTATTCTCTGGCAACAACGGCTCCGTGAGACAAAAGACCACCAATTTCAGTTACCAATCCTGGAATCATTTAATGTTCAAAGTATTTTTTGAGGATACCTTTTAAAATGGGAAACAGCGGAGACCAAGCAATATCTGTGCATGTAGTAATTAGAATCTCGCCTGCCTGCAATCGTTTTTGTAACAATCTTTAGTTTAAGTAATCACTACCTTTGTTTCTTTCGCCTCTTTTAAGCTTTTAACGACTCTTGCCGATCCAATAACTCGACCTTCGCATACAGTTGTTCCGTGAAGTTTTAAGTCGGAGTTTACGTCCACAATCAAATTGGTTTCCTTAAAACAACTATAATTAATGTGCACAACTTGCAAAATTTACAATTGGAATGGGTCTTCCAGTTGAAATTAGCGGATAACTGAGTTCGGCTTGCGATTCATAAATCTTTTGTCTCCTTCTTGCCTAAGACAAACAATAAAATTAGTGAGTATTATACTGAAACCTGGCAACAATTTGTTGGTTATTTGAAGACACAACTTGTTGGATCTCCCACAAAGTCAGGTTGAAAAGCAGTTCAGGATGATTGATCAGTTTCTAGAACATTCAAAATTTGAAAATTGTTATTTTTAAAATGAACCTGTTTATGCATCTCTTTAGCCAATTTCCAAGAAACTGTTGCGTAGAAGAAAGACCGCATAAACAAGTGAGTTTTTGGCAGTTTCCCTGTACGCAACTCCACGGTGAGCATGCGGAATGAAGAATTTTAAACCGCGTGCTTGTCCATTGCTAACATTTAGTGAGGTAACCAAATTGTCAATATTTAAAACCTCCTTTTTTGTTTGGCTTTTCCAAATTTGAGTCGTTAATCATCAACTGAAAAGTGTTGTTACAACATGATCGAACTGAAAAGCTTACTCGCAACGTTGAAATCAAGTTTTCGTGGTCATAGATCCAAGGAGTTCCCATCAAAGCAATTTCACAGTGCCCGCGATGTCCATGTTTTGACAAAAATTCACAGAATAATTTGCCTATTTCTGATGTTTTCAAGAAGTCAACAGCTTCTTTGGAGCAGGCAATTTCATTAAATTTGTTGCACATCTCTTTGTTCGCCTTTATGGCATATGCTATTTTCTAAAATCATTTTTTGTTAATTTTAAGACTATGAATTAAACTTGCCTTTTAAAAACACAGGAACATCGGCGCTTACAACTTCTTCTGGATTATTTGAATAGATTGACGCTATTTTGGCAAATAACTCCGGTGACACGTCGCCTTCTGTAAATAAACAACTAAACATTATCATAAATGTATTAGAATACCTGGACTACCACGTAAAATAATTGCAGTTAGAACATAACACATATTGGCAAACAACGAAGCGCTTGCGTGGCATTGAAGTAACTGAATGCTTTAGAAGTCAGTTGTTTATTTGGGTTGAAAACAAACCTGAACGAGGTATTGCCGTTGAGACTCAATTGCTCGCAGAATTCCACTCATGTCATCGGGCACAGTGCATAACTTCATTTCAGCAAGCAACTCCGATCTTTGTTTGTTGATTTTCTTGCTGTCGAAGAAGATCATTTTTGTTAGTTTGTAAACGTCGTAAACTTTTTGCTTTCTCGACTTCTTTCCGTATCTTTCTCGTCCAAGGTTAATTGTGTCATCGTTGAATAGCTTAGTTCCGGCCAGAGTTGTACTCAGGGATTTTATCTTTCTCTAGATTTTCCCAGTTGCGCAAAATAGACTAAATCTGTTCTTAAAGCTGCATTTAAGTGTTGTTTACCTCAATTAACTCAAAAAAGACTCGTTGTCGGTGAATTAGAAAAACAGCAGAACCGTGCTTGTTAATTTGTAATTTTTCATAGGCCATGTAAGAGAACAGAGTCTAAAATGATTGTGTTATTTGAATGCTTATAAGCAGATGCAATCTACTCTGATTGTCCTGTCATAGATCGATGCAAGTACTGAACAATCAAGAGCTTGCAATGGCGTTGGATAGACTTCACTAAACATCGAAATATGTAAACAACACTAATCTTAAAACCTACCCAACATTTGCAGTACTCAGCAGAAGATCCGGAGACAATAAAGCAGAATCAAATTCGTGTTTCAATTCCCAGTCGCTTTCAATGTCCAGATTCGTGATATTTCTTGACTGGACAACGTAAATACGATTAGATTTGCAAACAAATTCAACATCTTGAGCAGAACTCAAAGTAGTGTTCAAGATAAATTCCGAGTTTGCCCAATCTCAAGCATTCCTTTTCGTTTAGTAAATCGTTTCCGGACTAAACATTTAAATTAAAGTCTATAACACTGCTGAAAAGCATACCTTCTCAATAATAGACATGTCACGTTTTGAGATAATAATTTGCGACGGATTCGCATGGCCACTTACAAGGGCCTTCTCCGTCGCCTTCAACTAAGTTGAGAACTATTTTTGAAGGATCGCCTTTGACTGGATCATTTGTGAACATCACGCCTGAATGTAAACATAAAACGTGTATTTAAACTAAACTTTACCGGCTATTCCGGACGAAACCATTTCTTGAATGACAACGGCCATTGGCGTGTTTAATGGTTGTCCGTGTTCACTAAATGTACATTTATAGATTTAACGGATAAATAAAACTTACTATCGATAATTCATTATTTCGCGACGGAAGTTCGAGGCCCAACATTCAAGTACTTTTCCAGCAATCTAATAAAACAACTAGTATCAATTTCTACGCAAGGTAAGCCTACTTCGTCGAGTCCAACATGCAAGTAGCTTTCTAATTGACCGGCCGATGACAACTCAGCTCCATCTTCGCCGACAGCAGAAGATCTAACAGCAAATTCTACTTGATGTCGTCGATCTTCAAAGATTTGTTCTAATTGATTGTTAATTTCTTTTGTCAATTCGGCGCTTAGTTTCGTGTTAGAAAAGAGTTGTCGGCATTTTTCTTCAACACTTTCGAAATTGTCCGGAGTTTTGCTTAAACAAAGAACTATTAGTAGTTGTTTTTGAATCCAATAAAGTTTACTTTTTCAGCGAGATTAAGAACTCTTTTAATTTGATGTTTTCTTTCAAATGCCGTTGAAATGCCGCAACTGTTACAACCAAACCTCGTGGCACAGAGAACTAAAAACTACGTACATAAACGATTCTAACAAATTTAGTAACCTTAAGTTGTAGACCAGTAAGACGTGCAAGATTTGCTCCTTTTCCGCCAGTTAATTGAGAGTCCATAGCTGCTCTGTGTGTAAATGGCAGTATTAAATACTGTTTGTCCATTTCAGTTGCTTTGTACTCTAAACACTAATCATATAGTTTTGCAGTTCTAAAATAGAATACCAAATTCAGTAAGTGGCGGCCAATTTGGCTGTTCATATGAAGTTTTATGTCCTTCAACGAACCAAGTAAATCCAGTGCCATTTTTATAAAGCAACCGACTAAACTCCAAATTTGTCGTTGAAGGCAGACCAAATTTCAAAGAATGAATTGCAATATGTTCAACGTCATCATCAACTTAATACAAGAGCGTTAAACTTTGCAAACACAAATTAAATCTACTTGGGCAATCTAGCGGCACAACAAAGCCAGTACCACACAACTTGTGTCCCAATTCCAGTGATCGTGTGCAGTTTTTAACTGCCAATTCAAAACGAGCTGTGCGATCACCATTCTTTAAACAACTCTTTACTACACAATTGATTGATTTTTAGCTTACCGTCATAAAAGAGGTTGTCAACCGCTCCAAATTAATAAAATCTCCGGATTCTTCTCTCAATCGAAAGCCTCTCAAGTCAAATTCAATTGGTTCGTTTGTTTCAACAATAAAGCGACTTCTAAACATTCCATATTGCAAGAAGTCTTGACAATTTGTGAATCTAAACACAGAAAATGAAGCATTCAGAATATTGTTTGTTTTACTTGTCGTAGAGTGTTGAGTCTTGACTTTTAACAACACACTTAGCAATTGATTTGATCGGAACTTCCTTAACAAATTCAAACGGGTCAGACAATGGAGCCCACCATGATTGCCAATGAACAAACTTGATGTGACCGTCCGAGTCTCTTAGATCTCCCCGAAAACTGACACGCCAACGTTCAAATGGCTCACGCAACTCAATCCTCAGTGGACCGATATTCAATAAATGATCTGTTGAAAGCCATCTAGGTTTTCTAAGTGCTTCACCGGACAATATGAACTTTTTGCCGTTGACCAAGAAGAACAAGTTGGCAACGATCCACTCTTTTGTCAGTCTAATTTCAATAAAAACTGCGTTATCTTCTCCGTCTGAGCCTTGGAATAAAATCTTCTCCTAAATACAGCAAAACTAAATGAGCAACTTCGGTGATCAAACCTCATTCTTATCCAAAAGTTCTCTTTGCAGCTCTTCGTTGTTTGGACCTTCAGACAAATTCCATAAGTTTAAATGTTGTTGTTTGTGTTCAAAACGTTGTCTCCATTTAAATAACAAATAATAGTAAAAAGTTAAAGTCCACCGAAGTAATTCGTCTAACATTTCACCACAACAAGTTAATTGTTTCTGCTGCCCATTCACGACAAAAGCTTTTTGATAACATTCTTATCAGCGAAAGCAACGTTCCTCTTAAGACACTGCAAAATTCACAACAAAAAGAGTCAAAAGTTATCAACCGCACAATTTATACGCAATAAAGATTATATAAGTGAACAATTTATAACAATGATTTCGGGGATTTATCGAATACCGACGATTCCTGCATCGCGGAGCTTCATGATCTTCGAGAAGATGTCCGGGTTCTTCATGTGTTCAGCGGCTGACTTTGGATCTTGTGACATTTGTTCTAAAACGAGGAATAAGATTAGTAAGCTTTTTTGAATAGACGAAATATATTTAACAGACACATCAGCTATTTTGTTGCTGTTTCGTCCGTTGAAATCATTCACTAAATTTACGTACCAAGAATGACCCGCATCGCTGGGTCGCCGAGAATAGCTTGGATTTCAGGATCCTGCAAAGCCTGCTCGCGAGACTTTTCAGGGTTTGTGTTGTTGCGGTTGCAGGAAATCAAGCCATCCATTGCTTCACGATTGCTCGGCTCGATTGCAAGAGCATCTTCATAGCATTTCTGAGCCCGACCGTACTCGTGCATTGCCTGCAAAGCTCCACCTTTCCGCAAATGAGCTTTCAAAAACTTCGGATCCTTTTTTATGCAAATGTCGCAGTCGTCGATGGCACGTTGGAACTCCATCAACTTGGTGAAGCATGCAGCGCGATTCGAGTAGATGATGTGATTTTCTGGGTTCCGCTTGACGGCCTCAGTGTAGTGTTTGATAGCCGTTGGATAATCGCCTTTCTGGAAATAAACATTACAACGCTTAATGCATTTAAATTCAAACCTTGAATGCCTCATTGCCTTTGATCTTCTCTTCTTCAGCCAGCTCCGGATTCACATAGGCGCGCTTCTCTTCCGCTTGGATTTCCTTCTCCAACTGTTTGTGCTTCTTGACTAAATCCGCATCGCGGTGTTCAGACAAAGATTTTCCGAAGTAGAATAAAGCTTTTTTCTTGTCGTCCTTCTTCAAGTACGCATTTCCAACTAAACACATCATTTTTATTACTGATAAATTTTAAATTGAGACTTACTTCGAGCATAAGCTTTGGCGATCAACGTGTAGCTGGCACGGTGTTCACGGCCGACCTCGGTGGCTTTTTCGCACTCTGCGATGCACTCATCAAATCGGTTTTCTTCAAAGAAGACTGCGGCATTGTTGGTGTAGAACGTAATGTCAGTGGGGTCCAATTCAATGGCCTTTTTATAGTGTTCGTGTGCGGCGTCGAAATCGCGCTTCTTGTACGCCTCGTTTCCGAGCGCCTTTCTCAGCAAGAGCCTAAATACATTAAATATTAATTAATTAAGTATAAATAACTGACCTGTTCAGACATTCTAGCAACGGAGGAATGAAACTGTTTGAAAAATAAAAATTTCAACTATGGCAAAACATTCGTAGTGAACGTTCGGGACTCTTCTGGCTCGCACGAAACGCCACACAGGCAACTCGCACAAAACACGTGCGAATATTGACAAGCATAGCTAATAGGGTGCGAATATCTTTAAACAAGTTAATTACTCCAAATCAAAGCAACATAAAAATCCAACGAGCAATAAATTAGTATTAAACATTTATTCCAGAACAATTACTACATTAACGCATGCGAATAACTCCAGCTTTCTGCAACTTGAGCATCTTTTGGAAGATTTCAGGATTCTTCAAATGCTCAGCGGCCGACTTCGGATTCTCTGACATTTGCTTCAAGATATACATCATGATCGGATCGGACAAGATCGCCTGAATTTCTGATTCTTGCTTTGCCTGTTCGTGAGTCTTGACGTCTTCCTAAAAGTAAAAATTATAAGCTTCAACACACTCGATTCGAACCTTGGACGCCTCTTTGCTTTTGCTCTTCGCTTGCTCGGCCAATTCTGGGTTGTTGCGCTTCTCTTCCTCTTGGATTTCCTTCTCCAACTGTTTGTGTTTCTTGACCAAATCCATGTCGCGATGCTCACTCAATGACTTGCCAAAGTAGAACAACGCCTCTTTTTTGTCATCCTTCTTCAAGTACGAATTTCCGATTCTAGCATAAGCCCTAAAAACAACACATTAATGTGATTGAAAGCGTAAATAAACTCTTACTTGGCAATCAACGTGTAACTGGCACGGTGTTCACGTCCGGCTTCAATACCCTTTTTGCATTCCTCAATGCATTCGTCGAATTGATTTTCCTCGAAGAATACAGCTGCGTTGTTGGTGTAGAACGTAATGTCGGTTGGATCCAATTCAATGGCCTTTTTGTAGTGCTCATGTGCAGAGCTAAAGTCGCGCTTCTTGTACGCTTCGTTTCCAAGCGCTTTCTCAGCAAGAGCCTAAACAGTAAACATAAATCGAACACAAGCACTTCTTACCTTTTGATTAGAAGACATTTTCAGTGCTTCAAACGAATTAAACCGGTCTAAAAAATATAGTTGTTTACATAAATCAACGACAAGCTTTTCAAAATTCTTTATTCGTTCATTCTTTTTGGCTAATTGAACCCGAATGTTAATTATGATAGCTGAAGAGAATTGAGCAAAAAGTGTTAGATGAAAACTTCATAAAGTGACTATAAAAGTTGATTTAGTGCGTTAAACAATAAATTAGCAGAATGATTGTTGAACAAGTTAAATTGGCATTTGACTAGAAATTGGATCTTGCGAAAATCTGCCGAAAAGGTTAGATTAAAGCGAAAGACAACTACAAGAAAAATTAGAATTGATTATGGTGAACCCGTTGAGCAGACACAAAAACCGCACAATGAATTGTTATAGAGAAGTAAGTGAAAAGTTTATCACAGATAGACAAGAGAAGAGGAAGAATGTCATGGAACTTTGTTCAATGAATACTTTGACAGTTAGATTGGCAATGACGCTATTGAATCTTCAGGGAAGTATAGACAATCAGGGAAGGCACGCATGTTTTCCAGGTAGTACTGAAACTCTGAATTTGCTAGTCCGTAGTTGAGTGAATCGTGTGGAGTTATTTGTTTTTTGATCATCTGGTCGGCCATTTTGACTTTAAACTCCGCATGTATTCGATGGAGCATTTCTGTGGTCACTTTGGGCGGCATAACAGTAGAAAATCCGTTGTAGAATTTTCCAATTTGTTTCACGATATGATGAAATGCGGTTGACGGAGTTCCAGATTTTAAGTCCCACTAAAATCGGAAACATTATTGCTGAAGTTTGATTAAGATCTTACTTGTGAAAGCCCTGTAATTAGATGCTGATCAACAACGGTTATCAATTTGCTGAAAATCTCTTCCACGTGATCATTGTAGTCACGTAAAGTTGTGTCGAAATGACGACCCTGATTTTGATCACGATCACCCAACGCATCCACAAACTGCTTTTTGACAGAAGGAATGATATGGACAACAAGTTGAAGGCAACGAGCAGACAACGCCAACGTTTTTACACTGATTGTTTTCAAGCCAATGAGCATTTGAAGTGCTCCAGCACCCAAAATCAGCTGACAAGTTCGGCTGTTGAAGCTTTTGAGTAGAGTGATCAAATGCATTAGAACCTCCGGTGCATATTGGGGAAAATATGCCAAAACTGTACAGTATTTCGCGATCATCTTGAATAACGAAAGACAAGCACTGAAATTATAAACTGGTTAAAAGCTATAGAACACGTGCACTCACCCAACAACGATAAACTTCTCATCTCCGAAAAATAAGGCTTCAGCTCCGGGTTCACTTCTTGTTGTTGGAGGCTCCGGGCTTGTACGAGAGCTTGAGACCAAAGATCCTGTACTATAAAATCTCAATTTTCCTGTTTGCATGTACTCATCGACAATCTTTTGTATTTCGTTTGGCACTTCAGCTGGTTTCCATTGTTCGTGATCAAGAAGTTGACTAAACACCAAGAGACTTCTTAATTATTGATGTTAATTAAAATTACGCTAAACTGCTCGTGCACATCTCATGAAAACAAGTAATAAACTTTGTTGTTTGTAATTGAACGGCAGCAATGAGTGGAGAGCGTGTTGCTGTTAGTTGTTCATGCGTGTCGCTTAAAGCAAGTGAAGATTCAGGCCGAGATCTAAACAAGTGTCATTAATAAACAGAATTTTTCAAAAGTTTAAACAACTCACAGTGTTCTGCATCTTCTTACAAAACGTCTCACCAGCGCTTCAAATTCGGAGAAGTTTTCGGGCGAGCAACGTTCGAGAAATTTGTCCTAAACATGATAAGTGTGTTTTACTGTAGTTAAAATGCTCACCTTGTATTTTGTTGTCAGACGCTTGGAGACTCGCTCCTCAACCGAGATGATTGTGTGATCAACCAAATAGGGAACTACTGTTTTCAATTGACTCAATGTCCGGCAAGACATTGTTAGAAGAGTGTTTATTGCACTCGACTGTGACGGGTTGCCGCTTGGAGCTGTTTTTAGACTTCCGTTGCCAATGTGGCTTACTGAATTGCTCGACTCGTTGCGGTGAATTGGAGTTGTATGATTTGTAAGATGATTTCCAGTTTGGGCTTCGTTCGAAGTATCTAATGAGGAGTCGGTTGCTAAACATTCGTGATTGCAATGCAATCTTTAAGTTCACTAACCTGTTGAGCTGTCGTGTGCATTGATTCGAGTCGGAGTCGATGGCTCGGACGATAAAAGAGTGTTGTTTGTGGTCATGTCAAGCGATGTAAACGACATATTTGCCTTTAAGTTCTTCTGGTCTTCTACAATTGTGTCTGAATCTACTTCGTCCACCTGCACTCGAAAACGTTGAAGACTTTCAACTCTCTCAACATTCTCCATAATCAACTCTTGAATGCTCTAGAAACAAAGCTGATCAGTTAAACCAATCAGTGTTTTAATAACTCACAACTACTCGACAACATAAGAAAAACAGTGAATCAAACACGCCGCTTAACGTCTCCAACCACTGCGAATAATTCATTCGGCGCATTTGTTCTCCCAAGCTTAATGCCGGATCGTAATCTGGAATCATTGCTTCGCATTCCACTAGACGATTCTTGACTATCTAAACAGACTTTCCAAGTTAACAAGAAACTTCCAATAAACAGTACCTGTCTTATTGTGTTTTTGACTGCTTCAACTATTTCTTGTCTCAAAACTCCCAGGAACTTGTACTCGTCGCAGCGCAAAAGGCCATGAATAACGGGATCAAGTTGTGTTTCTTGGTAGAAGCATTCGTTTTCCCTTTCAATTGGCTTTCCAAATTCTCGTTGGATCAGCGTCACAAACTCTTCAAGGAGCATTTTTCCGATCGCTCGGTGCAGTTCGTTTAGTTGACTGTTCAAATGTCTAAAAGAGCTTTTAATGATAAGTTTCTTGCTTGTTCCGATACCTGAAGCACACGACGCCACGAAGATCCGATGTTAAAACTTCCTGTGCCGTCTCAATGCATTCAAGTGCACGGGGGAAATCATTTTGATTCAACAGCATTTGAACAGTTGTTTGGGCGTCCCTCAAACAAGCAATGTCTTCTAAGCGTTGTAGCAGTTTCTTTCTATTCTCGAGAGCATTATTCAGTTGAAGAATGTGTTTTGAGCGATCATAAATTGCCGTTTTTACAGTGCCCAAGTTTGATCTCAAATCTCGTATGCTTTGTAGCGTTGTGCCCAAATCTTCATTCAACGATCCATATGAATTGACGGTCTTCCAGAAGTTTTCGCTTTTATCCTCAAGCTTTGTATTCAAAAGCGCACTAACCACATCGTCATAAAGTTCTAGTCTGTTTTGCAAGTTGTTGTATGGCCGAAATATTCGTCCATCGCTGCATCAGTTGGAAGCTGTACTTGAGAGCTTTGAGAAGAAACCAACGAAGAAGTGCTTGGAATGCGAGATAAACTTCTTGACCTGTCAGGTTTAGAAGAAATTGACCCGCTCAAAGAACTTCTTAATTCAGTCTCAGAAAATATCCGGTCAATTTCTCCATCTTGTGGCTCCAGAAACACAGCTTCAAAGGTTTCCGGATCTCTTAATGAAAAGTCTGACGTAAGGAACAGCTAAACAGTGTTTTGATTAAATGATTCTTATATTTCGAGGTCTTACCGAAGGCACATCGTTTATTGTAAACTTTGATTGGTCATTGTGAAGGGCAAGGACACGTCTGAGTGAGCGTTTTGATTTTAAGTACTGGCGATGCTTCTAAAAGGTTTGAGTTGTTTTCATTATTCGTGTAAAAGTTGTTAATACTTTTGCCTGTCGTAGCCAAATAGTGTTTAAAATGTTCATCGTTAACTTTCGGTATTGTCGGCGCATTCGAAATCAATGTTTGCGGCACAAAAGAATCTCCCCAGTGACGAGTGAAGAAAACTTGCACTTCATGCCGACTTTGATTGGGTCTCGCAAGAACAGAGGCGAGATTTTGTGTAAAGCTGAAATTAAGCAGTACTTTAATGTATTCATTTGAATGAGTAAGTTTTGCGTTGTTCTCGACTATACTGCTTTTTGATTTGGAAATTAAAATCTTCGGCTGTTTGCAATCAATCCTTTCGTTTTTTGCAATCAAGCGGTCAGCCGATTTAGAGCCGGACATTGAGCATAGACATTCGAATCCAATTGAACAAATGTTCCCGCTCAATTTAGTGTGCATGCGGCATTGGAAATGGCCGATTAGGCGCTGCTAATTGATTGATTGCGAGGAAGCCGTTAAATTGTGAGGGTGTTGGTCATTCTGAACAACAGCTGCCGCTAGCTCATGAATTGCGGTTAGGGTGCAGAATCGGCAGCTAACAGCCGCGTCATCATGAGCTCCGTCTAGAGAGAACAAACGAAAATAAGCAAGCACGGATCTGATTTCCGTATTACTATGGTTTCAAACTTGATCCGCTTGTCAGCTGGATGACTTGTCAAACCGTTCAAAAATCAGCTGAGTTGGACCCGCATGAATAGTACGAAAAAAGCACAACACATAAAAAGGATGCTAATTTTAACCAAACAACTGCACAAACTTGTTTTCTGGAGTTACATCATATTCACTAACAATGTTCAACTGTTTAAAAACGTCTTCTTTTTTGCTCGTAGCGTTTTTTGATATGTTTGATTTCATTCAAAATCACATAAAAAGTGTATAGCCATAAAATTAAATATCTTCCAATTTACTTAAAGCACCGCTCACAGCAACGTGTGCCAAAACAACTGACATCAAAGATTATGGATTTTATAGCGCATTGTACGCCTGCTCTTAAAGTGAGGGTGGATCCAAGTCCACAACAACTACTCATAGCCGCCGGAACAGACTTTGATTGACACCAACTGTTTGTTGACCGTCCAATCAGTTGGTGGCTCTCGTCGCCCATCCTCAAAATAATGCCCACTTGGAGAGGCCGTTCAAAACATTTCGCTTTTTTCGAGCAATACGAACATCACTTGTCAGGTAATTACGCTAATGACCGTGTTGTTTGTCTTTGGTTCAAAAACCAATTTGAGACTTTAGCGCTTAATTGAAAGCTTTTAAGGCAGAATTTAGACTACCTGCCCGCTTTGGTTTATCTTATGGCCTATAAAGTTTATTACCGCGGTGTTTGTTTGTCGGCGATAAAAGTGCGTGTTAGCCCACCCGGGTTATTGTTTCATTATTGGGACCCCGAATCACTTCATGTTCTATTTATCCACCGCACGGGCTGTTTTTCCATCCTACCCGATCACATCTGGCCTCCGTGAGCGGAATTCAAACAAACAAAAGCCGACTAAACTAGTTCGTGCATGTTTCAGGCAGAAAGTTGCATTCTGATGCATAATGCGTATTAGACAGTCGTTTGGGCGGCAGGAATCCGCCGACTCGAGAAAACCACTAATCAACGATGATACAGATGCGTCTACGTTCAGTTTGGCCAGTCAACAAACTACCGGTGATCAGCAATCAAGTTCATCAAACGATGCGACTCTTGCTAGTCGAAATTCATCAAGTGTTTCAAAGTTGTCAAGACCAATGGCAGTTATTGTAAGTTTAGATCGATGCAACTTGCTCTTTTTAACCTGGTTGCTTTAGCACATCAACGACAATGACCCGGTTGATGGTCGGCCCAAGAAGCCTCCGGCAATGCCAACCCAAAAGGCGCCAAAGTCACAAATAAAAAGAAAATCAAGTGCTCCCGACTCTTCTATTCATAATGAAAAGCCGAGTGAAAGTCAAGTGAGTTCGAGCAACAAAAAATGCAGCGGCGTCCAAAACAACACTCAAAGTTCATCGTCTCGACGAACAGCAAGTTTGCGTGATGCAAATCTACCCGAAGAGCGATTGCGTTTAAAACGTAACCTTTTCTTTTATTAGGTGGGGAAATAAGCTAATTTCTGTTCAGATACATCAAGTAACGGAAGCAACAGTCAGTCGAATTCAGTGCGTCCTGTCCGTAAAACAGCTTCACAGCGACAGGGTTATGGTAGCAAGTTCACACGAGCCTTTACGCGCAAGTCAGGCTTCAACTTGATTTTCGACGAAGTGACTGGCGGGAGTTTGGGAAGCTTTGACTCTGACTCTGCCTCCGAAATTGAAACGGATTTGCAGCGCTTTGAAAGTCTCTATCGAAAAGTGCACAAAAAGCTCAAAAAGCGGTCAAGGTAACTTGCAATCTTGTTTAATAACTTCTACTGAGTTTAAGACAATCAATTGACGACGAACAAGAAGAACAAACACATTCAAGCAGTGATCCAGAAATGAGTCCGGACAGCGAAGATGAGAAAAAGGTGTCGTGCCAAGAAATGTTTGTTGGAAGGCGAATGAGGAAATGGGCATTTTGGTTTATCGTTGCATTTCTGGCTGCTTTGACGATCAAAGACGTTGTGGAACTTGTGACTGAATATTTAGAAAATCCGAAACAAAGTGTCATTAATGTGAGTTGAAAAAGAAACGTTGTTTGAATTTACCCGCGCCCTAGGTTGTTTTCAACGACACAATGACAATGCCGAACATGACCTTTTGTTTAAGTAAAAATCAAGCCTATAGCCACTTTAATCTCACCGTCGATAACAATTGGGATTCAACTATTGATGTGAGTAGTTTGAATTTAAAGCGACATAAATAACTTTTGTGTTTAGTCTCAACTTGCAAAACTGCCAGACAAACAGTCGTTTTTACAAAAGCCGTGGGATTATCGAATGGTTGTCGAGGGCTATGAAGTAATTTCATCATTAAGCAGCATGGAACGAGAGACAGAGTCAAATCACGGAATTGCCCACGTATTTACAAAGTTTAGAGAATCGCCTCGACTAGAAAGCAAGCGCAACATGATTAAAGTGAGTTATGATTTTTAAAAGTCCTAACCTCAAAAACTGTTTAGAAGTGGACAAACGCACTGGAAAGTCGTGACATCGCTTTTGAGCAATTTACGCAAAAAGTTGGCGTTGAAGTGATTCGACCGTCAATGCAACGATTCCAACGCCTCACATTCAATGACGACCAGCAAATTCAAACAAAATTCAGAACTACTTGGATCAGCGAAAAGCAATTTTGCTTTCAACCGTGGTCACATGAGCCGAAGTACATGCTTGTAGAAGACCAAGGGCACTTTTTTGCAATGAACTTGTTGCATAATGGTGAAAACCTCAGCAACAAATCAGTGAATTGCATGAGTGTTGATTTCCATGGCCGGTAAAAATGAAGTTGTTTTATGAGTTATATTGAAAATAGTTTTAGTCCAAGTTCTTTGAATCGCTTCATGCAAGGAAAAGGGCGAACACGAGATGGATATGACGACGAGGTAGTTATCCTCGATGTCTGATAAAGGCTTTAAATTGAAACTTTCAGTTGTGTCACGGTCAATATCACGAAATTGTTGTGGAAGTAAAAGCCCTTTATGAGATGTTGGAAAACGAGGATAACGGAACCATGTGTCGAGAGCAAAAGCCAAATGAAGATAACGAATTTGATTGTAAGTCAAGATGTCGAATGGAAATGATCCGTCAACTCTGCAAATGCACTCCGCTGACGTTGAGTTACTTAGTTTCTGAGTATGAGCTCAAAAAGTATCCCCTTTGTGACTACACGACTTGCATTTTAGAGTAAGTTGATTGAAATGAAAAGCGTACTTAAAAACAAAGTTTAGTGCAAATTCTCAAAACTACACCGATCTAGAGTGTCAAAGTAATTGCCATAGAGATTGTCGTCAAATAAGATACACAGTCCATCACAAGACTCAAGGACGACTTTTAAGGCCAGGTAAAACTTACTTAATTAGGTTTAGAGAAAATATTACAAATCATTCCAGACATGACAGTTTTGGAATTACATTGGGGTTCTTTTGAATACTTACGTATGCAACAAGATTGGGTCTGGAGCGTAACCACATTTATTGCTGCATTAGGAGGTTCTATTGGAATGTGGCTGGGCTTGTCAATTCTCAGCTTAATTCAAGGTGGCTCCTATCTCTACTCTTATGTTAGCGACACTGTGATTAAAAAGAAGATTCGCAAACGGCGTGCATCGGTAATTTCTCCTGTTCCAATAGTTCCCTACAAAAACTGTTGATGATGCGGAGTTAGTTCTCAATCCTTTTGGAAATCCATTTAAACAGAGGGTAACGAATGCAATTATGCTCACTTTCAAACCAGAATTTTCAGAGCTTACGCCAACATACAGCAACTCCATCGCTTAGCCAAAACAAAGAAGCTAGAACAAGTATTCAAATTGAATGATCGCTATAAAGCCTAATTGCCTTTCAAAACATGTAACATATTATCGGGTCACTTGTGATATTTAAGTTTTAAACTTGCGTTGTAAATAAATTGTTTTAAACTAACCTGTTTACTGTGAATTCTTGCTTTTGGCCATTTATTGAAATTCCAGGCTGCACCAGAAGATCTGAAATGCATTTAATGGTAAAAGCCTAAAACTTGCAAAACAACCTTCGGAAAATCTGTGCACCTGCCGAAGATGCAATTCATATTCATTATAAGGAACCGGCTTCAGTTGTAGGTTTTGACAGACAGCGTTGGGCCCAAACCTAAGCATTTTCAAACATAAATCAGCGCATAAATCAACACATAAAAGCAGTTTAAAATTGCTTGATGATTTTTTGGCAATCATTTGGACTTTTTTGAGAAACGCAAACGTTTCAATTGCATATTCATGAAGGCACTCACCTGCAAACGCATGAATCTGCTTTACGGACACAATGCTTCGAGCGCAAATGTTCTAGCAGAGCTTCTTCGTCGTCTATGCGCGTGTCGTTGTGACACAAAATACAAAATCTCGGATAAAATGAGGAGGCTCCATTGGAGAGAGCTGATTTTTTGGTAGAAACTATTTCTTTATCTATCTTCTCAGCATTATCAACGAGCATAAATTAAATTTGAAGCGAACAAAACCACTGTATAAATTAAGAGTTGTCAATCTACGTAGCAGCCAAAAATCGGAGCAAAATCCAACTTGACCAAAAAATAGAGTTGACCAGACCGCTCCTGCAAACTTTCAAATAAAGCACCTTTGATTATTGAATTGCGCTCTAAAACTATCTCACAAAACAAACACTCGTCGTAGAAGTATCAATTTATTCAAATAAACAGGAAAAAGTAAACATGCTCAAACATAATGCGATTCAGTCGTCATCCTCTTCATAGACCAGATAACGATGTTGATTGTTGAAATACGCCATAACAAAAGGCATGCTCTCTTCAGTCGGCTGGTAAAATGCGGCTCTAAATCAGCTCAGAATTTACATTGAAATCAGCAAACGCAAGATTACCTGGTGGTCTCTTTTGGAAAATTGGGATAAAGCACAGAACGAGCCACATTTGTCAACAAAGTTCCCAAACTCTTACGGCGCATTGACTGCTGAATCCAAAGTCGATTGATGCCAGCGTAATTTCCACGTTTCGACGGCTTGTTATCTGGCTGAATTATGACAGTGTCGACCGGATCAATCAATGCAACTCCGGCAATAAGTTGGTTCGTCTTGGCGCCCTGCTCCATGTCCACTATGAGTACCAATACAAGTCGATCCTTTTTCCAAATCGGCACATCATCACAAAAGCCAAGTTCCACATTCACATACTCCTAAAACACAAAAATAACAAATAAACAACCTCAAAAACAAACCTCAATGATCTCATCGACTTTTCTCTTCAAAGTGAAACACTTAGTGTCTTGCGAGAAGACAAAAATTGTGGCCGGAAATGGGTTAGTCAACTTAACGTACTGAGTGATCCTAAACTCAGAAATTAAAGAAGCTGAATCCTCGAAGCACTAACTTTTTCCACTGTTCAACCTGAGCACTGCGAACTTGAAACGGCTTCGTCGATTTGAAACGATTGTGATAATCGGTGTGCAGCTGAACGTCATTCTCTTGATCAACATTGTACGTCATTCCGCACTAAATTGCATGAATAAAAGTGAATTTTAGAATATAATTACTTCTTCACAGTGCTCCAAGCCAATCTTCGATTGTCCAGCATCGAGAACAGTTTGATTTGGATCAGGTCTTTTGCGCTTGCGATTAGAGCTAGGAGGACGTGGTGTACCCTTTTGACATATCTCTTAACGTGCAGAAAACAAAATTTAAAAAGTACGGCAAAAAATGTGAAAAGTCTTCTTTGGCGGGAAACTAAATTTTCATGCGAACGTTTTGCGTTGGTGGCCACATTATAATTTTGAGTAGTTGTTATTTTATCTGAAAATGAGTACAATGACTGATGAACAACGGGCAAAGATGGAGGCAAATCGGGTAACAAAACTAATTAATATACGTCTAGAAACATGTTTAATTTATTTCAGCAACGAGCATTGAAGATTCGCAAACAACGTGAACTTGAGAGAGCATTGCGTATGAATAATCTGACAGATCCATCAAAAGCAATCTCGCCAATTGCAAAAAGGCCGAAGCCGAATACTTGCTTGATTGAAAATACCGCTTTTCGACCACCACCTATATCAGTTATTCAATCAAAGCCAAATTCAACAACATCGGTTGGTCAGTCAAAAATGGTGCAAACTACGCTATTCAACTCAAACTTTACGTCAACCAGCAATAATCAACCTCCAAAATTCATAGCACCTAGCAGTCGACCTCCGTTGATTTCAGTTACTAATCAAAGAGCTATGCCATCAACCAGCAACAATGCTTTATCAAAACCTCCAACTGCTTTTAATCCACTTCAAGATTATAAGCCAAAAGTCACGATAAGCTTTGAAGCTTTTTCTTCGAATGCTGCAAAGGTAGTCTTGTTTCTAACCGTATAGATTTGAACTCTCGTTTCAGCTCACAATAAAGCCATATGTCGATGAAATCAAAGACCTAGTTAAATCATATAAAACTTCAAGTTACAATCTTGAAAAAAGAGAATGGACTATCGGACTTTGTGAATACTCTTCATTGGTTATCAGTTTAAAGCGCATAAAAACAGTTCAATGTACAATCGAAGAGTTACTTCCAAGTGTTCATGCTGTGAGTGTTATTTGTCTACTTTTTATATTTCGCTCTTTAGATGTTCGTAAAAAACAATAACTCAAATCCGCAATCGTCCCAGAATGTTGATGATCAAATCTTTAATGCAAAAATTGAACTGTGTCTACTGAAAAAGTTGTTTCCGTATCAAAAAACTGGTGTGGCGTGAGTCCTTAATATCGTCAATCAATACTAAATTTAACATTCAGATTTGGACTTCAACGAAGTGGCCGACTGTTGATTGCAGACGAGATGGGCCTTGGAAAATCTCTCCAAGCATTAGCTATTGCTCGTGCATATTCTGATGAGTGGCCACTGCTAATCGTTTGTCCGTCATCTGTTAAATATTCGTGGAAACAAGTAGTTTTTAATAGCACCGTTCACTGTTGTTACATATTGTTTAGCAAATCGAACAATTTCTTCCAAATGTCGCAAGCATTACAGTTATTGAAAAGGGCACCGACAGACTCCCTACTGAACGCACTTCGAATACAGTGATAATAATGAGTTATGATCTTATGGTAAACAAAAAGAAAGATCTGCTGGCGGCTAATATCTATGTCGTAATCTTTGACGAATCTCACTTGTTAAAAGACAAAAAGACTCGCCGAACACAAGTTGCAGTTGATTTATCCTTAAGTTATTAGAACTACGGCGTAGATAAACTTTAGTTTTAGGTTAGAGCTCAACGAAGAATTTTACTGAGTGGCACGCCTGCGTTATCGCGGCCAGTCGAACTATTTACGCAAATTAAATTGGTCAATCCAAACATTTTCACAAATTGGTTGAAGTTCGCCGAAAGATACTGTGACTTGCGAAAAGGTCGTTTTGGGCTGGAAGCAAAGGGTGCAAAACATCTGAATGAGCTAGCTTTGATTTTAGAACATGCAGTTATGATCAGGTTTGTTTTGACGATAGTGCTTTAAATTCAAATTTAACTTTTCAGACGGTTGAAAAAAGATGTTCTGAATGATTTGCCGGAGAAGACACGTGAAATCTTATATTTATCAGGCGACAAGATTAGCAACCAATTGAATGAACTGAAGAAATCAAGAGAAGCATATAAGAAAGCAGAAAAATCTGGAGTAAGTTTCTAGCATAAGTTATTACCTATTAAACTGCTTAGGATGACAAAATGACACAAGAACGTCTAATGACTTTGTTTCTTGAAACTGGTGCGGCAAAAGCAAACTGTGTCGCTGATTGGATTTTGGAGACTTATTTTTATAATGGAGCAGAACCGATCAAGCTTCTTTTGTTTGCACATCACACTTCTGTTCTGGATGTTTTTTCAACTATGTTTAGTACTGCGGTAACTTAAAATTGCAGAGTTTACAATAAACTCAAAACTTTGCAGAACATTAAAACAATCCGAATTGATGGAAGTACTAGAGGACCAGACAGAGAACGTTTGTGTAAAAGCTTTCAAGAGAATCCGGAGATTAGCATTGCAATTTTAAGTATCACAGCCGCTGGAACAGGTATTTAACTAAAACGTCACAGAACTTCAAATATCAACATTTTAGGAATCACGCTAACCGCTGCAAACAAAGTAATCTTTGCCGAACTCTACTGGAATCCTGGGATTTTCTTCCAAGCAGAGGATCGTGCTCATCGTGTGGGTCAAAAATCGGCAGTCAATGTTATGTATATTCTGGCACGAAACACTGCCGACGACGTGATTTGGCCAAAAATCCAAGCAAAGATTATGGTAGTTGGCAATTTGAAGCTGAACAGTGAGAAACTAGATAAACTATCCAATACCGAACTCGTTTTAAGCGACAAGCCGAAAATTACGGACTTCTTCACTGTTCTAGAACAAAACTAAATTTATATTTTTGTTTGCGTTTCATGTTCATAAACAAATTTGGTAAATAAATTGTTTACAGCTGTGATTCTGTTATTTTTGCATGGAACCCGTGTTTCTAATTGTTTACAGTGGTTTTGTTTGCAAAGACCACTTATTTATTTTCTGGCTCCACTAAGCGAATTAGTACACATGTGTTAACGTTCTCTTTTGGTCGCATGTTTACTAAGAATTCGATTGCAGCGGCATAAGGTAAAGTTATTATTTTTGGCCTCTTAATCAGTTTACTCTCGTCCAAAGTGTAGGTCCGTAATTGAGTTGTTAAATCAGGCACAAATGCTCACCATCTAAACAGACCGGAAGATAGGTTTTGCACGTAAAAACTTGAATTTACACATGTTTGTTACAGATGTTGTGCTGCACAGTTGACTTTTACGGTACTTTTCGGTGTTTTTCAAAGATCATTGCGATGTGATTAGTGTTTATTTTGACTGTTTGTAATGTTTACAAATAATAATTTACAATCTGACAAAGCTTAAATATCTCAATATTTACAACAAACACAAACTAAACTTGTGACTACAGCAAATAAATAGTAATTGCATTATCGTTTCGGAGTATCTTGGTGTCAATTGCTCGTATTTGACCCGTGAACTGAGAAGTAGTTTTTACGAAGATCATTCATCACTATCCGAAGAATTTTGCTGGCTTTCGGGCGAGCGCCGTCTCCGTTTTCCAGTAGCTAACGACCAAACAGATCCGTAGCCAGAAGAAGCCACACTTTCCATGGAATTGCGTCGATTTGGCATGTAAGGAGTCAACGTGTAAACAGAACTTCGGCGTGATGACATGTACGGCTCTTCGGCTTCGCTTTCTGTTTCATCTTCCACGGGTAAAACGATTTCAGGCATCACACTCAAGTCTTCATCCCAGGCCATCTCGTATTGCCACCATTGTTCGGCGATAGATCCAGCCATTCTGGTGCGCCAAATTGCATCCAATCGATCGCTTTGCTCCTTGTTCATGTAATTCTTCCAATCTCGTGAGCCGCCCTTTCTTATGAAATCTCTATTCCTAAAATTTGAATAAGTCAGTTTAAGTCGTTGCTTGACAAAACTTACAAATGCGCGGAAGGAAACCAGCGGCCTTGATTTTTCTTCATTGAATCAATGTGGCTTTCTTTGACAACTTTCGCCAAAAGTCGTGGATTGTCAACAATTTCAGAAGCATGTCCGCCTAAGAAGTGACCAATTTTTTGAATTGCATCGGATAAGTCATCAAACATGTCTTCGTAACTAAAACAAAACATTAATTGGTATCTACAAGTTATGCAAGAAAGCTTACGTTAAAAACAAGACGTTTTTGTCGTCAACATGAGGCAGCCAGCCCAGCAAATGGTCAAAATAGTCGCCAAAGCCGAGTTGCCCAGAAGCAAACAGCTCGAAAAAGACGTCAAAGTCTCCGGTTGCCCAGTCGTAGATTTTGAAGTTTCTACAGTGGAAGTAGTAAGAGGTGAGGCAATCCTTCGGGTTGCGTGCAACGAAAATGTACTTTGCTTCAGAGCTCTTTGGACAGTTGTAATAGCTGAAGTGGGTTTTCAACAGTCGTGGATGTTTCAATTCTTCTACGCACTCCGCTCCAACTTTCTCAATCATTGGCGATTGTTTGGATAGTTCTGGAACTAAAGCTATAGAAATGTAATGAAAAGCAGTTTTGTTAGTTGCGTTTAAAGAAAGCTTGTTAATGCGTCTAAATGCTTACCCTGGCCTTCCTGCGGTTCGTAGTCGTTGAACAAAAGCTGAGAGCATATTTGCTGCACCCATGTCGTTCCTATACATTTGATTTTATTCATAGTGCTTTGTTTAGACATATACTTACCGCACTTTGGATATGTACAAACAAAGACGTCGCTTGTTCGAGGTTTGATTTGCTTGGCCGAACGAACCTTCTCAGCTTGGAAAATCGGAGGCCAGACTTCGCCTGAAGTCATTTTTAAGTGAGTGCATGATTCAAAGATCCCTACCATCAATCATGGCCTGTTTTGGTTGTCCACTTGGCTGGTAAATGAGTGCGTCTCTTAGAACGTGTGGAGTGATTGGGCTTTTGACCATTTCTTCGCAAAAAGTCAGCGGACGGCTGAAGCCGTTGATAGTCAGGTGTCCCATTGCTATGTCATTGAGTGCGTCTGTCCAAAACTTGTTACTGTTTCGACGAACTGACACGGCCGCCACTGAGATTCTTCGGCGCATCCGAATTGAGGGCTTTGCTGTCGCTTCAGCAGTCATTGTTTCGTTTGTAGTAGTCAGCTTGCTTCTTGAATCGAAGTTGAGATGCTAAAGCTCAAGCGGATAAGAACGGTGTTAAAAGGAAGGTGAAAGCGAAACTCGCACAATAAACAAGGCGGAGAAAACTTTTTGAAACGGAACAATGCCGGCTTTTATAGACACAGATTGTTTATGTGCAACAAATTCAATTTGCCATCATTGCATGCCTTTCCTCGTGCTAGGTGGAGTGGAGTCGAAGGTAAGGTGGAGCCAACCACGAGAATTCGATTATAACCAAATAACAGGTGCACAGGTGGCCGAAGCCGTTCTGCGCTACTTTTGGACTCGACCTCCTTACGAAATGCACGCGGAGTTATAGGCTAGTGATCCAGCATATCCGAAATGATTGACGCAATGATGAAAAGCGTTGATGAAATTGTTGCGCACAAACTATATTAAAAGTCCACGTCAAAAATTACGTAAACTATAAAGTTGCTGGAAGAAAAAACACGCGCATTCATTAACTTAGGTTTCAAAACGGAATCGATGACACAGATCAGCTGATATTTTAAAAGTTGCACAACATTCAACAGAATGCAAGTCATGTAACAAATAAGAATCTTTAAACTAGTTTCTAAATGAATTAGACTTATAGACTTGCAAATGATCACTATCGTTGTAAACAATTGAACGGGAAGTAATAGTTCTCTCGTTCCAAGAATGCCGACGCTTACAAAAACAAAGAAATTAACAAGTTGCTCTCATAATCGACAACCGAGAGCCTACAAAGAGTTCAAATCTAACAAAATAAGCGTGTTAAGTGGAGCTTGTTGTCCCAAGTTCTGACGCTTTAAACACTACGATTTAAACGTCGTCAATTCAGTTGATTCACAGTAAAATTAGAGCGCAGGCGGATAAGCCGATTACTTTGCAAAACAATACTTCACGGAATTTAAAACGTGGGGTGAGTAAGTTTTATACCCAATAACTGTGACCATTTGCGGGGTACAGTCATCGCGCACTTCCGTTCACACTTTTGAAATCCGGTGTTTGTTTCACAAGTGTTTAGGTACACAACAGTTTAACATACCGAATTCTATTCGGAACTGATTCAAATGCAAAACATTTAAAGTTATAATCACAACCGAGGAAATGCGCTTACAACGTTCTAAACAACCGAAGACAATTTGTTTGAAGGCAGTTCGGAGAAGAACACAAATAAATTCAGCGTTCGACGTCATTGCGCAAAAAGTTGTTGATTTGGCGAATGTAGCGTTTTTGTTTATCGCACTTGAAACAGTTAATCTGTTTTTACTCTGTCGATAAACAGTCAACCTTTTGATTGATTGTTTGCGGCGAATGTCAAATTTGCTCGACAAAAATAGACTTAATTTTTCCAATCGGAAGTGATGCCGTTCTTTGTTTTCAGTTTAAATGACTTTTAGCAATTGCAGGGATTTTTGCTTGAAGCAGCTAAAATCATCAGTTTGGCAAGCGTTGAGTAGAACCTTTTGTAACACCCAGACTCGACACAAACCTCAAGCAGAAGGTACGGCAAGAGGTCCATATAATCGAATTTTGTGTGTGAACTTGTGTGCTCCTTCGATTATTTTTAGCGTCTAATCCGATTGCCTAACTTGCAATTTACCGGAATCACATAATCCAAGTTAGAGAACCCACCGAACTAATTGAATCTCGTTTGTTTGTTTTTTGGGGTGCCGAGCGGTGTTGTTCCAAGAAATGCCAATTTATTGAAATGTCTAATTGGGTTTGAGACAAAACAAACACGTTTTTTGCGCCACACGAAATCAAATTACTTGATCGGGCGCATTGGAGCCATTAAAATTAGCTGCAAATTAAAAATTGTCGTTTGAAACGGAGATCATTTTTCCCAAATGTGATTTGCATTGTGCTCTTCCCAGAATCAACACGCAATTAACTGACGTTTAGTGGTCGGGAGCGTTGTATTTTGAACAGTGCGATTATTGAGCCCTCACAGTTTTCTGTACTTTGCCTTTGCACAAAAACTGTGTAAAGTGACGCGAAAAGTGCCAAACACCGAAACACCTACTCCGTAAAACTTCATATATCCTAAATAAATTGCGAAACGAAGGATTTGGGTGATCTTTCAACACACATTCGCCGAGAACACAACGAAGACTTCCGCTCACACGTGTTCTTTGGCGAACAAAAAGTCAATTGAGTTAAATTATAAGTCTTCAGAAGTATTGCTCACAAGTCTGTCTTTGAAAAATACGCTAATTGTTTATAGTCTGGCTGGCACTTGGTCAGTTGAGATAGCTAATGACATTTTGCGCAAAAACGTGAATTTTAGCGAAATTTCTTATTCAATTGTCGGCGACTCATTCATTAACGATAACTAGAAACGAGCCCAGACAAAAACAAAGATCCGTCTTGTGGGATAGAAAGGATACGGTAAGCAATTCATTCGATACGTTGTCGTTTTAGTATGTTGTTGAAATGCGTACGCATGAACTTCTACGAACAGTTCAATTCAATTATTCGTTGAATTGCCATTTAAGTGACATTTAAATAAGTGTTTACGAAAACAATCATGAAATTCTATGAAAGTGTGCGAATTAAGTTGAATGAAAGTTTCTACTGTTTATTGATCATCTAAACAATTTAAACTTTAAATGAACTGTTGTTTCACTTCCTCAATCGTCTATTTTTGCACTCAATCTTTATTGCTGATAGACGTATAAGTTGTGACCCGCTTGAGCAGTTTAATATATTTGAGCCAACGAGAGTTTAGTTCCGTTCCTTGAATTCGACCTCAATTCAATTTGATTAGAAGCCATCGAACTTATTCGATTGTCAAAGTTTGTAAAAGCCACTGTTCAATAGTTAGTTAGCGTAGGCACAAATGTCCAGACCAGCACAACTAGACTACTGTCAAATGAATCATAACAGACAATTGAGTTGCTGGTGAGTCGAGAGCAGCCGACACGCTAATTGGATTGTTTTTTGTAAAAGTGTATAGCGGAATCAACTTTTGTTACTGGTTCTTGGAATTGAATTTGTCGTTTGTGTCGAGTGCACTCGAGTTGCTAGAGAACGTGAGCATGTTGAAAACTAGCTATTTATTTTTACGCAATAAAATCAATTCAAATTAATGGGGAAATCATGAAGTTACGGACAAGTAAGTGATCAGCGTCCGCCGAATCCACACCTAGAATTCCGACAAACTAAGTTGAAAACTAACTTTTGTCGTGATTTCAACTAGCTTTTTCCTTTAAATTTAAGGACTCAACTAACTTTTCTCGCAAGCTCAAAGCGAGAGCGATAAAAGTTAGTTGAAAAAGTTAGTTTTCAACTTAGTTTTTCGGAACTCTATTCATACCAGCAACTTCCGGAACCGCAAGGAAGACCAAAACATTCATTTCCATTTTGGGTGCATGTCTGTTGGTTGCAAAACTTCTGAGTCGCCTCAATGCGATTGCCCAACCCGTTCTGCTCGAATCCCTTGTCACAGTCGCATCGTCCATTGACGCAAGAACCTTTAAGGCCTCCGCATTGAACATCAGATTGGCAAACCACTAGATTAGCACAGGAGCAGACACACTTGCCTACGGAGAAGCCAGTGCAGCTGAATTAAAAACGATTTCGTAATGTCAGTCGGTCAGATTAAAGAACTTTAACCTAAACAATAACAAAACGCCGGAGGTGCGGCTTCGCTGGTTCATTAACTAATTATTGTAAAACTTTATAAAGTGATTACCTTCCGCCGTTTCCGCAACCATCGCTCGACCAGCTAAACATTTAAATCACTTAAATAACGTTTGTAAAACGTACCACCGATCAAAGTTTTTGCAAGTTTGGCCGCCTTAAAATGAAGCTGAGTAATGAAATAAATTGAAAGCAAACCGCCGCCTCCACCTTGAGCCACAGTTGTTGGTTGAGGCTGTTGTAGTTGTTTGAGTTGCCAGTAGTTGGTTGAGCTCTTGTAGTTGTTTGAGCATTCGATGATGGCTCGGATTGATTGCCGTCTGCGCGAAAACGAACATCGAATGGTGGGTTTGCGGCAAATGCTGACACGGTAGCAAAGCCAAGAACGGCCAACAATGCAACGGAGCGGTACATTTTTGCACAAAGATTGCACTTGAACGGCGTTTTAATTGATTTTGGAAATATTTATAGTCGGCATCTTTAACGAACGTTTTTGGAACGTTTGGTGAATAAGCCAAATTCAAAATTTAATCAATTTCAAGCACGGTTCTTCATCGTTGTTGGTTTTCGGCGCAACGTTTAGTAATCTTTAGGAATGAAGAGCACACATTGATTTGAAATGATTAATGTTGAACGGTTTGCAAAGCACATGTGATTGTTTCAAGAAGTTCAGAATGTTTCCAAAAATACATAAAGTGCATTACGCATTCAATCTTTAATTATGCTTATTTAAAAATTATGTTAATGTTTGTTCATTAAATGCAGGTCGTGACGATTCGGGCGCAATTGTTTTCTTTAAATAAAATCTCAAACTTCTTTCAAATTCTTCCAAACTTTTTGTTTGATTCACATTTTTATGAAGATGTCCGTCGTCAATCAGCAAAGCACATCAGAGAAATTGGATGAAAATGAATTTGATGAGTTGCCATCTTTATTCCCGCCCAAGTTTTCGAAGGACGTAAAGATATTTACAATCAAGTCATGGAAGCGAGCAAAACTTCAGGTGAAGAAAGTTGCTCGTGAATTAAGAGTAAGTTTTTTGATTTGCAAATTGTAACTGTATTTATTGTTTAGGAAAGATCTTCAGTTATTGTGCGCGGATTTGATGATCAAGTTGACAGGTGTATTTCATGCATAGAGATGGCAAAGAATTGGCTGGCTGAGAAACCAATAGTTAATGGGAATGATTGCAGCACGGTTTATCAGTGGAACAAAATTGGTCAAATCAAAATCAAAGCGGAGAACAGTATAGATTTGGATCAGTACGTGCCTATTCTGGAAATTCTTTTATCACGCGTGCCGCTGAAAGATGCTGACGATGTTGATAGGTAGCTTTAATTTGATTTTGCAATTCATTTAAGTTCGATCTTTAGTATTCAAGAATCAAAAGCCATCGAAATTTCTTCGTCAGAGTTCCGCCGTGAAGATACAGGTTATGAGTTTGGAAAAATTGGGACGAAAGCGAATTGAGCCGATTGGAGCCGAAAATCCTACCAATATTTGGCGAAAGAAGCGAAAACAATAAGCTGAGATCTTTTTTCGTTGTTGTTGAGTTTTGTTATTGTTGGTCATTTATTAAAGCATCGTTTACGACATTTATTGGTTCATCATTATTTACAGACAATACTTAAAGCTTTCATGTGTGAGATGAGATTATTTCTAGCAACTGATCATTCCTAACAATTGATTATCTTAATTTCTTCGGATCAGTTTCGAGATCTTTGATTTGGCTCTCCATGTAATGCTTTGCGATCAGCTTTCTTGGTCGAGGTTCTCGTTCAACTACTTCTTTATCTTCATCGGCCACAATTGATGACCAAAAAGCAATAGTTAGCAAAACAGTAAGTCCTAAACAAAAAGTGTGTTTTTGACTGTAAAGTGCGTTTTTACCTGAAAAGAATAGTTGCGTGAAAGCAGCGGTTGATTGCTGAAAATATTCATAAACAAAAATTTCAAGCACGAAAAAGCCGAAATGTGCCAGTGAACTCAAAGCATGAACAATGTGCAAAGCTGGATTGTTGAACGAGCATTGAAGTATGGCTTTTAAGATCAGTTGATATAGCGAGTTAACAAAGAACAACGCAACATAAGGTCGAATTGCTCTTTCTAAACACAACATTGATTAAACAAAATATTTATCTCATTACTTGTGACTGTTTGCTGAAGAAAAGCACGTTGAAGGCTATCCGAGTCAATGAATATCTGTACAAGAATACCCAATTGTTGAACAAGCGTTATTGCGACAAATCCTCGAAAATAGTAGCTAACGCCCATCTAATAACAATCATTGTTTGCTTCATGTGACAAAATGGAAAATAAAGGTTCGCTGGCCGATTACCGAGTTCTACGTTTAAACACTTCCATCAGAGTTTAAATTAAAAGTTTATTTAAAACACCATTTTTGTATACAACAGTAAACTAGAACGGCAGAGAACAACACCATTGAAGACAAAACCCTTTAAAATGCACACTACAAAAGTCAAGCAGACAATATGCAAAGAAACCGGTACCAAATATCATAAACTCTATGAGGCGGCTCCAAAGCCAAAATTTCGGTTTATTAAAACTTTGATACGCATGGAATGGTTGTACACAGCAATAGGGTGATTATAGAAACTTAAACATAATAATTTGCGGAAGTGAAAAGGTCAGTAAGGGCAGATAGTTGCTCTTCGTTAAATTGCTTCTTATGCTCGTGCCATGAATCGGTGTGCGTACGCTGGAATTCAAACATTTCATTGGTTGATATTTTAACTCGTGCTTACCTTGAACTCGCCCAAAGTCTTTTTGACGGTCGCATGAATTGGTTGCTGCTTAGCTGTTGCAAATCGGCAGAACTTCATCAAAACTTCAGGAATGAAGCTTGGAACGCTATAAGGATAGGCCAGAATCACCGATGCTAACGCCAACACACCGGAGTGCTTTTCCAACAAATCTTCAGATTGCGACAAGTTGTAAGCAACGTTCTAAAATGTCATTCAAATGAGGTCAATTCAAAAACAAACGAACCATTAATTCGTCTCCGACTGGAATATAACCGCAACTAATGAATCCTGAAAGCGTATCCGAAGCTGCCAAACGAACTTCCAATTGCTGATCTTTGAGCAACAAGAACAGAAGTTTGCAAATATCGCCAACATATTCGGTTAACAAAAAGATGTTTGCAAAGACCGACACTTGAACAAAGCGAAGTAACGTCACGCGGGCTTTCCACCAAGAACAACGATTAAGTGACTCGACGATAGTGCGCAAGAACACTTGCATGTGCTGCCTTTCAACCTAAAACAATTGATTTAAAGAATGCCTTTGAACATGTAAATATTACCGGAATAATAGCCAACACGTGCAACATCATCATGCTGCATTGATTTCTCAACTCCTCGTCTTTGGTGTCGTTTGCGTAATGAGCCAAAATTGGTAAAAATTCAAGAACATGCGGTTCCGCAGAACAACCGGTGTAAACGGATAAACCAGACAAGTAAGTCAAAAAGACAAGCTTTTCTTTTTTGAGTGCAAGTTCTCCGTTGAGTGCAACCTTGTTTGAATCGGTCAAGTCCATCATTTCCGTGTCAGAACCACTGTTGCTGTTGCTTGCGCCTTCGAGTGCATTTGCGAACATCTTCTGCACTTTGAATTTGACGGCCTCCGAAACTGTTTTGAATTGAGCAGGTTGGAAACGACTTTCAAGTGTTGGGAATTTTGTGCATGTACTTGTATTCAAACTGGCAGGCATCCGCAGTAATTCTGAAAAGCTCATTTAGTTGTTGAATACTCTTTTAAAACTTACGAAGCAACACGATTACGCAGATTTTGCAAAGACTGTCCCAACATCGGTCTGCAAATCTCAAACATTGCATTCCACAACTCTAAATTAGAAACATTAAAGTCGATTTGAACCAAAAGACTGCAAACCTAAATTCCGCCATTCCCACTGACTAACTGCACAATGCAAGAAATACAGACGAACAGCCATGTGGTAAGTGTTTTCATTTGGTTTGCGCCACAGTTCCATCAGTAAGTCAAAGAGCCACGATGTCTGTCGAGGTTCGCCGTCAAAGAAGATTGAAACCAGCGACTGAGCCCAAAGACCTTCAATTTCGACATTTATCGTCTCGAAGTTTGCGATCAACAACGGGCCAAGCCAGTCACGCAACGGCTTTGCTTTGTCATAAGTCCACAATTTCGAGCCTTTGATGATGCCGGCACAAACCTCGGAGGCCAATCGTTGTGATGCTTCCTGCTTGTTGGCCAGAAGTTCTTCGACAAACGGTCTCAACGCTTCAACAATCATAGTGCCAAAACTGCGAGTCAATCCGTAGAAGAAGCTGTAAGTTGCTATTGAGAACTCTTCAGATCCTTTCTTCTCTTCAACGGCCATCAATTTGAGAACTCGTGCCAAATAAGTGGGCTCAATCAGCAAATTAACCAACTCCTTTTCGGTGTCCGTAAACATAGATGGGTCACGATTCAAGTTTGCCTGAGCACTGGGCGGAGCGTACATTTTGTATTCCTTCGGCCAAATGTAGAACCCGACGTAAGGTTTCGTGTGGAACGGAGTGTTATTCCATTGATCAGTAGACACAATCTTGTCTTCTTGTTTGAAGAGCAGATCAACATTGTCTTTGCGAATTCCATACTTGATTGGCCATTTGGCTCCAGGTTGATTCTCGCCCTAAACGTGAAATACAAATTAAACAACAACGATTTCAATCAAACCTTGTCGAAATCAATAACTTGACGAATAGCTTTTGGCTTGTTGATTCGCAGCCAAGAACTCATTATGTTAATTGCGGTCTTTCTGGCGCGAATGACGTCCGATGCAAGTAGACGGCCAAAAATGAGAATTGAGTTCTTCGGGAACTCCATGTCTTTGCGCAACAACAGTGAAAGTAAACTTTGAGCCATTTCGATATGACGCCAATGAAGAGTTTTATCGTGACAAAGATTGGTCAAGACGTTGATTAACTCGTAGTAGCATTGAGTGTTTTCCCGATTTCGGTTAGCTTCGAATTGACGACCTTCCTCCTCGGACAAATAATCGAAGCCAGGATAGTTGGGCGAATGAACGCAACCGTCGTAGTTTTCAATCAAAAGTTTTGCTTTCTTCATAACCGTGTCGTCAGGGAACTAAACAAAGTGTAAAAAGTGTATTCAAATTGCCGTTTTTAAAACTCACGTTGAAGCTGATCTCAAATGAAGCGAAGAAACCAATCAGCAAGTCGTGAATGCTGTCTTGAAGTTGAACGATTGAAGGCTTTTCCGAATACTTTGAGTTAACCAGAGTTGGCCAAATTCGAAGCAAGGTGTTGAAGTCTTGTCGAAGCGCAATTGATCGGTTTTTGCCCATGGCCAAGATGTACAAGGCGCCTTTAAGTTGTTCGTGTGTCGAGTTCGAGTCTTTGTGGATGAATTGTAGAATTTCCTCGAGAACAAATTTGTACGAACGAGCCCAACAGTTGAAGCAAGAATCCAGAACTCGTTGAGCTTGTATTCTGACATTGGAATAAGCCGAAGTAGCCAAACGAATGAGCAACCGGAAAGCGTCCAAATGTGTCTCAGTCAAAGACAAACTTGGCTTGTTGACGGACCGTTTCTAAAAGTGCATTTTAATTGTTTTCAATTTTTGCAAAAAGAAATGTGGGAGGACTTTGACGCTCGTTTAACGATTTTGATTAGTCAAACAAGTAACATGTTCCTCACTACTTTCTACGCGATCTGGTACAGGCCGTTTTGTGATCAAAAACACAAACAACTGAATATGATGCGACACTCTGCCAAAAATCCACTGCGCCAAACGGGAACAGCGGAGCGCGTTCAGTTTTAGTGGAAAGACAACTTACCAAATGCATGAAAATCAAGCTATCTTCAACAACTGCTTCAATGTTAGCCGAAGAACCTCGTACTGGATCCATCAGGTTTGTCTTGTTGAGACGGTAAGCATTCATCAGCGGTTGGAATGATTTCTCATCAACTCCTCGAACAAGTAGCAAGATTCTCAAGATGCTAATGATCTCGCCCATCGCTTTGTGGTCATCGGTTCGGTTTTTGAGAATGTAGTCGGCCAATGTTTCCAGGCGCTTGTAGATGTGGAAGCGCAAATTTTCTCCGTTGTTTGAAGTCAAGACGCGAAAATCTTTTGGCATGAACACGGTGTCTACGTACAAACCGCCCGGTTCTGTGGAGAATTGTCTTACTGGTTTGCCTAAAATGCTACTTATTTAAACGCAATAACATCTATATGCTTACCAGGCAAAAATGGCATCAACTTCGACGCGCCGGAGATTGTTGTGCGGATGAATATCAAGCGTTTTTGCAAATCGATACTGAAAATAAACATCTGTTAAATGCCAACTGAAAGTGTTTTTCTTACTGTGAAAGCTTGTTGATCAAGTCAGGATTGTTCAACTTGTCAAGTTCTTGGAAGATAATTTTGTTCACCAAGTGCTGAGCATAGTCGATTTCCGCGTCTCCAGGCATTGTCCACTTAAGATTCCATGTTTGCTTATCTATTGTTTGCGCCCAGTGTCTAATTGGGAGATACTCGGTTAAATCAGTTTGCTTGCGTCGATCAAAAGATGCGGACTGTGGATAGAACGCAATCAACGAAGAAACGGCATTTTGGATGATGCGTCCAACAATTCCAATGGCGTCTTTGCACTTGAAACGAACGCCCAAGTCAATCAAAGCATCAATTTTGTCACGTCGCATAATCAAATAGCGGCCAGGTACTTCGTGCACAACTTCAGCGAACAAGTTCAAAAACCAAATAACTTCGCTTTCAACTTCTTCGTCCGCCAAAGCCTCTTCTGTGATCAACGGCGTCAGTTTTCCATGAATGTAATCGAAAAGAACCGGGAATGACTTCTCCGGATAGTGCAATATGAACACAGGAATCAAGCTCTTCAAAGTGTCCAAAACAGGTTTTGAATCAGTCATTGCGTTTTGCAGAAAGTCCAGATAGAACGTGAGGATCTTCTAAACAGCCAGAGTTAATTGTGTAAGTGAAAAGAATTAACTTACTTCATAGATTTCAGGCGAGCACTTTTTCAAGAGTGTCTTGAGAACCGCCACGATACCTCGCTCCATTACCGTTTCTTCAATGTTCTTTTTGCTCAGTTTGGTCAAATTTTGACGCGTGTTGTTGGGATTGGAACCGAAGACTTCAATCATGTTAAACAATCTGCCGAGAAGGTTGTCAATGATGCTGTCGAATCTTGCCGATGCTGCACAAAGTTCCTTTTCCTCTTCGGTCAAATCGTCACGCAAGTAAATAGCTTCGGAGCAGTCGCTAATTGGAATCAGGATCAACAGAAGTCCGATGATTTGGATTGAAAGCGTTGTTTTCATGGCATCGTTAAGGTCGACGGCTGGCAAGAGACGCTCAAGCAAGTAAATGGCATGAACTCGGAAAGACTTCAAATGGCTGTCTTGGCGAGCTTGCTTCGAAGTTGACTAATGGACGCCGTTCACCGTCGCTTTTTGTTGGATCGTCTCGCACAAGTTGAATTGTAATACCGGTAAGGATATTCAGTGATTGTAGAAGACGATGTGGCTCAACAACTGTTTCCAATGAAGGATACACCAAATCAAGAACGCACGGGATGACCAAGCCAGGCGACAAGAAAGATAGAGTTCTGAAAGTGTTACATACCAATAACGCACTCCAAGTAAAGAACTACCTGATGATGATGGGACAGAACTCAGACTTTGTTTTTGAATAAGCCGCGAATTCCAAGCAGGGAAGGACACTTTTCACAAAATCGTCTGCTTGTTTGTCTGTAATCTTGTGCTCTTCCGGAACCTAGAAAGTTCGAATATAAGGAATATAAGGTGACTTGTTGATTACCGGAATGATGTGACGATTTTTGTTGTGTCTTTCGCGTTGCAACCGGCTTGCTAAATTCAAACTTCATTACACAAACCAAAGAGTGATTTGCTTACCAAATTCAGTTGCCATCAACAAAATGAATGTCAGCAAGTTTTGAGTGTGTGTGCCTCCGGAGTTTGACGGATGAAGATAGTTTTTGACCATAAGGAAGAGCTTTTCAATGTGTGGTTGAACGCTAAACGTTTCGGAATAATGTTATACGTATGTAATTAGACTTACATGTTCTTTTCTCCTCCAAAATTGTAAACAAGCAGTGGCGAAACTGTTGAAAAGACGTTGGTCGCACTCCACAAGCTCACTTGGTCGGCCGAAACATTTAACTTGAAACTCCGAAGCAGTTCTCCAAACAAGAGGTCAAGCTTGTCGTTCCAGTCAATAAAGAACGGACTTTCTTTTGCCAACTTGCCAAAGATTTTGATAAACACTGTTTCACCGCGCACCGGACTGTCAGCAACTGCAAACCAATGCCAGAATTCATCAAACCATAACCCGGCTCCACATTGTCGATGTTGTTCGTGTGTTAAAGCTGTTGGAAGGAAGTAGTATGCTAATGACAAACCGCGTGAGAAAATGTCATCAAATGGGCAAAATAGCGGCCGGATCTAAACAACAAATAAGAGTTTAAATGTATTTTCAAGTTAATATACCTCGTCGAGAATTTCTTGTGTTGCGGACAATGGGAAGTAGACTCGGGCATTGTGAATAAGCTTCTCCAGTGACTTCTTTAAGTTCTCCGGCAACAAGAACACGCCTTCTTCTTCCAAATTCTTGTAAGAGATTTCATAGTAGATCTTGTAAAGTGGACGCCAATCCAACGTCATTTCTGTCTGTTTAATCAAGTTTTTCCGGCCAAGCAGTTGCGAAAGAATGTTAGCCAAGACTTGCACAATGCTGAAGTCCAGCTTTTCAGTAATAAGAACACTGTAAAGCAATTCAATCATGTTTATGTGATCGCGTTTTGTGAATCGACGGCCATAGAATTGAAGAAACTTTGACAACTCATGGGCATAGTAAATCAAGCCAGGTCGTGTGTCGCCTAAACAAATTTTAAAGACTGCTAATTTAAATTAAAAACTAACGGTGCAAACATGCTCGAGCAATTCCAGTTTTGATGTATGAGAAGTAGTCGTCGGCATTTTTCTTCATATCCTCCTGAAATTATGGTTAAATTTGAACGAAAAACTAAGGAATGTTCGGAACTGTAAGTGACATTCCAAACTACATTTAAGTGAATGATCGTTTCCTAGTAAATTGGTCTAGTTTTTACTTACCTCGTATGGAAACAATCGCATTTGCCACAAATCTTTCTGGAACGCATCCTTTTTGAGTGACGGAGAACCGTTTTCGAGGCTTTCTTGATCGCTGTCAACATCGTCCAAGTCCATGTTTCCTGAACAATAAAGTCAATTAAAGTGTCTAAACGCGCTTTAAACGGGATAAGCAATTTAATAACACAAAACGCTATTACACACCAAACTGACCGCCGCAAGCAGAAATTGTCTCTTCTAAAAAATCGTCTATATCGCCCCAATCTGTAGTCTCGTCCGGATCAATTAACTCTTCAATTTCAAACTCTTCGTCTGAAAAATCGCTATCGCTGTTGGACGCCTGCATAAAATAAATAAGTGTTTGTGATTCGAGCTCCGCAAACAACAAATAAACTGATTTTTCGAAACGAAGCGCTTCTGTTGCTTTTCCTTTGGTGAGAACATTTTTAAAAGCATCTCCTATTGCGTGAGAATATTACAAACAGATGTTTGTCTCGGTGAGAACGTCTCACTGTTTTGTTAGTAATATCTGGAGGTCTGTGGAAATTTAATTATGGTTATAACTGAAAGCGAATAATTTTTGATTACAATTAAGAAATTAATTTCAGATAAGTTTCAAAACAACTTTTCGTGGAACTCGAATCAACACAACTTACCACTTTGTAAAATTAAAACAATACCAGAACTAACGCTAAAACTAAAATGCGATTACAAATGATTCAATCACGAAAGGATCTGGAGAATAAAATCTAACAACTTTCTATAACTTTGAACGACCGTTTAGAACAACATTGAAAGGAGTGAAACGCATTTTTAACAATAAAGAACCCAATAAATGGCAAAAACCCCTCAAAGTATAACAATACCTTATGAAATTAGCTGACAAAAAGTCCCATTCAAAAGTTATCATCAAAAAGCAAAACTCGACACGCGCCTAAAAATCAATAAAGTAGTGATGTTCCGACAATTTATTTTTGTTTTACACACCAGCTAATTCTCCAATTTTTAGATTTCCTGAATCTCGCGTTAAAAAGCGCTCTGGCATGATAAAAGGTTGGTTTCTACTTGACAATTTTAATTTCCACATTTAAAATGACTTCCAATCATGAAACTCCAATTAAATCAATTTTATCGGATTTTTCGTTCCTTTTTACGTACGCGCTATTTTTTAGGCGATAATAGGGAAGAAGAAGGCGGCCAACCGTCGACGGCGGATTCGGCAAGCAATTCATCGTACAAATGTGGCAGCTGCATCGCATGCTTCCGTGAGAACGACTGTAACAAGTGTGCAAATTGTTTGGAAAAGACAGGATCGTGTTTGCGTCGTGTATGTGTGAATCGTAAGTTCTTTCATTATTCTCTTGTGTCGTTTTGACAATAACCACTTCTAATTAAAAACGTCCACCAATCGAATGTCCTGAATAGATTTTGCCAAGAAACATAGAATGTTATTGCTGAAACTAAAAAGGCAACTAACCTCACATCAATCCATACTTCTTGTTGAAAAGTGCGCTCTCAGCATCCGAAAGTAGTTAAACATTTAGAACAAAGAACTCACTGTTGCTTGACTTCTTGAGCGGATTCAATAACTTGCATAAGTACCAATGTAGACCAAATTTTCTGGACGAATGCAGGCAAATGAATCGTCAGATTTCAAAGCAGTGATCTGTACATTCCAATAGCTCGGACTTCGTTCATTCATAATCTTGTCACCAGTAGATTTTCGGGTAGACTCGCTATCCAATAATTTCTCAGTTTGACCGCAACACTCAAAACACTGCACAACTCAGCAAGTGTAAACTTTTCAACGATGTCCTAAATTAAAAATGAATCCTCAAAATAATAATCTTGAGTAAAAACACCCTTTTTCGCTTTGCAATTCGTTCCAACACAAGCTGGACTTGAACCAAACAACTCTCAACAAAGCAACGACGCTTCAGCAAAGTCCAATGGCAAGAAAGACGAGTCGAAAAAGAAGTACAAGTTGAAAGAGGTTTGTCTAAGAATATGTTGTAGCTTTGATTCGAGCTGTTTAGACAAAAAACAATTCGGTGAAAAAGAACAAATTAGCGGCCGCAAAGCTTCAAGCTTCTACTCAATCTCCAGTTAAAGAACAGAATAGTTTCATTGCTCCCGACATTGTTGTATCAAAAAGGAAGCCTCACAAGCCACGTAAGGAGTTAAAACTGTACACTTACTATTTAAATTGCTTATTTAGACAAACCACACGTAAGTAGAAGCAGTATCTATCAAGAGCCTTCTTGTTCAATAAAGTCTATATTATTTACAACTTTATAGGTATGGCGACCAAAAGAACTGCGAGGTTTTAAGAAGGTACTCATTTCAGTTATTTAGTGTGTTCAAACGTATTTTAAGGGCGATGAAGTTTCACAACAGTGTTATGGTCCAAACTGCGCCAAGGCATCACGTCCTCATTCCAAATATTGCAGCGACGATTGTGGTCTTTTGCTAGCTGATCACCGCTTAAAATACATACTGAAAGACCGAGTCACGGACTTCTATAAAATACAACCGTTTGCCGAAAAGCTCGACGACAAAAAGATTCGTGATCTGACAGTGAAGAAAGCAGAGACTGAAAGTGACTTGGAACTTGCCAGCAAGTACGCCGATTTGCTTGACGTTTACATCACGGTTAGTTTATAATTCTGTACGGACCTTAATTTAAAATGACTATTTCAGTCATTGTGCAAAACCGAACCGCAACCCGAAGCTCAACCGCAAGCGTCAAGCAGCCAAACCCAAGAATACGTAATTTAAATGACTATTGTCAGTATTAAACGTAGAATGCTTTCAGCTTATTTGCTGTCCCGTTTGCGCACAGGACTTTTCGGCTAATCAGTTTTTAAGTCATGTTGACAGTTGTTCAACGGAACAAGAGCGTAAATTTGTTTATGGATCTCGATATTCGGTAACTTTAACTAGCTTTAAACATCAACAAGACTCATCAATGTTTTAGTTGGCTGAGAACCCTAGCGATATCATTTGTGATTATTACAATCCAAGTCTGCAAACATATTGTAGAAGGTTGCGTTACGCATGTGCCGAACATTATAATGATTCGCTGGGAAATAGAATGACTGTAAGCAGTTGAAGTGCCAACAAATTAACAACTTTAATCTTTTAGACTTGTGGTTATCCTTTAAACTGGAGCAGCTCCCAATCGATGCGTCTGCAAGAGATGTTTACAAACTTTGAAGACACTGTGTCCGGGTGGAATTTGTATGCGTTCACGCAATCGATGTCAAGAGCATTGGAAGTGGGAACAAGTAAGACTAAATTGTCGTTTTCACACATCAATTCTTGTTTAGAATGTTCGAGCTCTGCTTGACAATCAAAGAATGCGACTGATTCTTTATTTAGACGGTTAGAGTTCTTAAAACAATGTTTATATTTTAAGTTTCTTAGAACTGGCCACTGAATACTTCCACATCTTTGAAGCCTACCGAACTCGCGGCGACGCTTTAACTTTGCTGTCCAACTCAAGGCTGCCATCAAATGAGCAAAACTTTAAAGAAGACGTGGACTATCACGGCGAGCAACTCAGCAGCACAGACGTTTTAAACCAGAAGCAAGAAGAATTGTCAGTTGAAAACCTCTACCACACCATAAAAGCAACACGATCAGCCAAGTCCGCTTCTAATGCGTCAAGCCAAACTTTGACGGCAAGTGGAGGACTTTTAGACTCGTCTTCAATCTTGAACGGCGTCTAACTCGAGCGACCTTCTCAATTTGTTGCCGTTGCTACAAGGCAACTTGCAGTCGAGCCTAGAAACACTGACTGCCTACGGAATTGGCACTTCCGACGCCAACAACTTAGCATTGTTAGGAGCACCAAATTGTTATGGAGCGACGGATGCTCGTCTAACAAATGCGATGGAATCGCTTGTAAAAATAGAGCAATAACTCTTTGTAATTATTTCTTGAGCTTATTCACTCCCCTCTGCTTCGAATGTGTCTTGTAACCAATTGCAATTTACTGTGTCTTGTAACAACCGAGATTGGCGCTAAATTGTTTATTATCTTTACATGCGCTCTTTTTATAATTATTGTGCGTATTCTAATTATTTGCTGGCTTTACTTTCTGTCTACCGAACAATCCATAATATAGAGTCTAGCCGTCACTATTACACAACGCTATAATCAATGAATAAACGCCTTTTTGGACTTTTAGAGAGATGGCATTGGGCGGAGAAGTTGTGTGTTTTCTTAACTATTGCATATATACAAGTTGTAGGCAGGACAAAAGAACGTAAAGTGAGCATTAAAGAGTTCAATAAAGACACCTGGATGGTAGAGTTCGCGGAGTGAAAGAGAAAATGCCAAGCCAACTTAAATGGGGAATCTACACAAATCTATTTATTGGGGGCGAATTTCGGCGACGGCCTTGCGGAGATGATTGCGCATCTTCTGCATATTTTCGGCCAGTTTATCAACATTTTGCGATCCGTAGACGAAGGCGTTCTCCAGCGAATTGAATTCTCTGTACAGGCTGGCAAGTTGAGCCTTGATTGTCGACCAGTTGGATGGACGATTGTTGCGAGTGGTCACGTACAAGAAAGCGTAGCCGTTTTCCACAACTTGAAGGCACTGAAAGCAATTGATTGATTTAATGATTAACCTGTGCAGTAAGTACTTACAGCTTTGCGCAACTCGCTGAACTGGCGTTCCAACTTGTAGCCAACCTTCTTGAGAACATCTTTGGCCACTTTGCGTGTGGCTTGCAAGTCAGTGCGTCGTTTGCGTGCATCGTTGCAAACAGTCCAGTACTGTTGAGAAATCTCGTTCTTTGTTGCATCGTCACTTTCGTTTCGGCTCTGGAGCTCTCGTTTGCGGCTCCAAGTTTCGTTTTGAGCACAGCTCAAAGGCCAGTGCGGCTCTTTGTGACAGTTGAAGCAGAAGTGATTTTTGCAGGTGTCACACTGAACTTGTCCCAACTTGTTGCTTGACGGGTCCAAAATGGCAATTCCGCAGCCAGTAGGGCAAACAAACACTTGTTGATCGAGCTTTTTGGCTTTGCTTTCAGCGCAGGACTGAAGAGTCATCGCAACAACAGGCAATTCAAAGATAGATTGGAGCAAAATGCTGGGAATCTCGTTGGAACAGCCGTTAGACTAAAGATAAACTGTGTTATTTCTCAATGCAGTTAAGACAATTACCGAGCAACTCAGAAGAGGCACATTTTCGCAAATTTGTTGATACAACGAAGCCTTCAAGCATCGGAAGCAGTACGAGTGTCCGCATTGATCGAGCAAAAGAATCTTGGTGGTGTCGTTCTCACCACATTCATCGCACAAAGTCTTCATCTGAGCAACCTGCTCATCCAAAATTGCATCTCTCCATTTGGTTTCCAGCACCTGATCGGAGTCAACAAATTGGTCCATAGCAATGTATTCGAAGTCGTTAAATTCTCCATCTTCCTCATCGTTCTCCTCAATCGGAGCGCTTTTTGCCACAACGGCAGGCTTTGCACCGTAAAGGAGCGAATAGTTATCGAGCGGAGATACTTGTGCCGATAATTGCGTCGAATTGAACTCGGAGCTCAGATGTTTTGGCAATGCGGACTGTTCTTTCAAACTAAAAAAGTTGATTACTTTAAACGAATAGCAAAAAGCTTACGTGATTTTCGAATTTTTGACCACAGTTTGAAGAAGCTCGTCGAAGCCGTTCATTTGCTGAGCAAAGGCTGCGTCGAGTGTTCGCCAATTGATTTGGCATTCTTGAGATCTGTTGAAAATTAGTCTAACCCGTTCGTTTTTCACATCGTTTGCAAGCGTCAAAACAAGATGTGGAGTTTTTGAGGTCGTCAAAACCGGAGTCACGTCAATTTGGAAGCTGCACTGGGCGGCATTTAGAAACTGAAAACGAAGTTCCGGACGCTCTGCCAATTGTGTGCATTGCTGGAGCCAGTTGTCTCGACAAGTGACTCCAAGAAGCTGACTGGGTAACATGCAATGTTTTCATTAACGACATGGACTGTCCAATTTTGTTTAGCGGACTGGTCGGAAGACTTGTAGACTCACTACCTTCTTGAACTTCTGGCATTTCCACCTGCAATTTTTGCTTTTTCTTTCTCCATTCAAACGTCTTGTCAACAAGTACCGATCAATCACGAGAGCGGCACTTTCTATGCGCTTTTAACAACAAGTTACACAAATTTGTTTGTCAAACGGTTTGGAGCCGGTTTTGCCTGAGGCGCAACAGCCAGCCCACTCACTTGTGAAATCAATGAACGGTGCTTTTGACCACGTGCTTTTTGGAAAATTTAAATACCAACCTGAACATAGCTGTCCAATGGAACACGTCGAGAACGTGTCCGAACCAATGCCGAGTCTTTCTTGTCATGAACGAAGTCAGCCAGACTGTAGGTAGTGTAGTTTTTAGGTTTGTACATTTCGATTGTTTCTTCGGCTTGCGGAGAAATCAGATGTGTTTCATCTTCAGTGGTCTCGCCACCGTCCGTACTATATACACTGATATCTAGTTGGGCACGTTTCGTTGAACGAGGAAGGGGCTTGGCTTAAAATAGACGATTTCATAAGCGTTGCGAAATTCAATGTTTTGCTGACTGTACTTTCTTTATTGCATCAGTTTGGAGATTGAAATGAATGTTCGTTCTCACCTTTGTCCAACGAGCCAGCAATCAAGCCTTTGTTGTGGGGATGCGCCTTAGCCATCACGTAGCGGATGTTGAGCGGCTTTTCATCACTAGCCGTAGCATTCAACTCAGACAACGTGGCGCCACATTTGCTTTGCGCTTTGCGTGAACTCATTGCTCCATCTTCGTTGACTTGATGAAAAGCCAAGATCTCTTTGGATGGACTCAACCCCTTGGCAGTCAGATGCTGATCGAGAGCGGAAAGTTGGACATTTTCGTCTGATTGCTGTTCTTTCAAGCAATCAGCAGCGCTTTCCAGCTCCCAACGACCCTTTCGGTTCAACGAATAAGGAACATTCAGCTTCATGTCTTCGTTGTTTTCGGAGAGAAGACGAGCGCGACGTTTCTAAAAGTTTGAAATTGAATTGAATTAACAGTTTAAGCAATTTTACCTTGCCGATAACTTTACACTGGCCATTCTGCCCGACAACTTGCTTCAAAACGAAGGCTTGACCTAAATTTAATGTTTGTTAGATGTTTTAATGTTTGTTAGATGTTTAAAAGATGCTCACCAGCAAGTTTCTTCTTCATCAGCTGTTCGTTTGCATTTCGACGACCTTTGTTGACTTTGAACTCATCGACTTCAGGTTTCAAATCCAAAAAAGGAAAGTCGGTTTCGCTGAAACGTGCAACATTGAGTTTTTATTAACCAGTCATGTGTTTGTTCTTCGAACGCTTTTGAGTCATGGCGAACGGTTTGCGAAATTTATGAGCTTTGGTGTTGCGGTTCAATTGTTTCTCATTCGTGTTTGATAAAACTAACAATTAAAGCAGAAAGTGAGTGATTGCGTCACGAGACCCGCGAAATAGCACAAATTTTTCAACCACGTGCACGCACTTCCACAACAAAAAATCACGTTGTTTTGGCTCATGATGTTTTGAGAAACAATTGGGTAGGCGAGCTTTGTTGAAAACTACTTTCTAACGACTCGAGTTGTTTTTAAGCTAAATAACAAACCTCAAATGGTACGACTCTTGACCGTTCATGGCAACGGCAGCTAAAATAAACAAGAGTTTTTAAATTGAATAGTTTCATCAAATGCGTAGTGATAGTAAAAACAAACCTGCTTTCTCGAGAGTTTTCCTGAAAGTGGAGTTTGTCATCACAAATGTTGAAAACGACTAATTTATTAATTTAAGACTTACCAGGCGCATTGGACAGGCATTACAACGGACAGTGGCGGACAAATGTCTTTTAAATCGACCAGCGATTCTAAAAAGCACGTTTAAAGACTTGATTGAACTCGTAAATGAAATAAAAAACACGCAATCGAAAACTTACCACAATTATTGAAAAAATAGTTTTGAGGCATTTTGTTCAACGAAATAACTTAGTCAGTTGAGAGATTAAGAGAGTAGTCGAGTTAGAATTTTAGTGAGTTTGTTTTTCGGTGAGCGACGTTCAAATGCTCTGTTTTCACGTCATGCGCGCATCCTTTTATGGAATTGATTGGCGGATGGAGTTCGTCATGAGAATGTTTTTTATGAACGCACGTGTTGATCAAAGGTCCAAAAGCGGTAGTGGCGGCCACGCCCCAATTTCATTCGAAAATTGCCAGGAAAAAGAGGCGAGCGAAATGTTTGTCAGCTAAGAGTGCACGTGACGACCAACTCTTTTCCCAACCTCGTCGCGCCTAAACAACAACAAAAACAACCGAACCGGTACTTTGATCTCCAGGCGCATTGTTTTTGAAATCCCCGACAAAGTGTTGTTTATTTTTTTGAATAAAACTTGCAGATCAAAAATATCGAAAACTGACTTCAAGCGAAATGAACAAACAATCTTGCTTATTGGATTTGGCGCGTGAGTGGCTGTACAGCAGAAGTGAGTGGGTAAGCGCCGATGAGTTATGAGTACTACAGGAGAAAAGGTAGGCTGCGCGGAAACGATTGCTTCGCCAGCAGCCACGAGAACTGGATGCATTGCTATGCTGTTTACGCTGCAATAAACTCGACCCACCACAGCGTTGATTGCAAGACAATCAAACACAAACAACCATTTGGACTGACCACCAAGTTAGCTCAAAAATTCGAATCAGCAAACAGGAGGGCAAAGTCGAGGCGGATCTTCAAGAAATCGGCGCGAGTGTCAATGAAAAACTAGGCTCTTCATCAGCTGTTTTTCGCAAAATGTGACCAGTCAAACATCAATCTCGACGGCGCTCGCTCGATAAGGCTCCACCAAGTGTCCATCCAGCTATCAAGCAAACAAAGAGGTCATAACCGTCTAACGGCGAGTGCTGAGCAAACAGCAACCTTTATCAAACCGTGAGGTCCATGCAAGGCAACAATAAAAACAATGAACAGATGGGCATTCAGAGTAGATTCTGCCGCCGTGTCAGCCCGATACGTTCACGGAGGAATTATGCAAGTGATTTTTGCAACAACAAATGGAATTCGGAACGCATGAGCACAGCAAATGGATCCTGCTCGCGGCGATGTGTGGGAAAATCGACGAACTTTGGTTAAGCGCAAATCTCAATTATGCGAAGGGTTTAAATCGGAGCAGCGTGTTTTTTCAGATCTATTTCTTTGCAAAAGCAAATTTGCATTCGAAAACTGGATCTGGCGTATCTGGGGTGCAAATGAGAAAAACAATTAGACGTTTCGACTCTTAATTGGCCCATAAAAGCTAAGTGTGAATTGTAGAAGCTCTTTAAACATAAAAGCAATATAAATAAGCGGAAACTTGCTGGCGATCACATGGAAACTCGAAAAGTCAAGAGCGCACAACATGTTTCGGAGTGCGCAAGCAGTTCGAACAAAACATTCGATTTGAAATTCGCAGTTTCTACACACAGAATTCAAGTTCGACAAAAGAAAATCAACAACAACAAAAAGGGTCCGCTTTGAGGGTTGCTCGTCAGCCGCATTTCCTTCCGTTCCCCCTCTTTCAAACACACACAACCGAAAGGAAGGTTATTAAGCCTGAAGAAAAAACGATGCGACGAAAGGTCAGCTGCAACAACCAAGCAATCAGTTGATTTGACCCCAAAGAACTTGGCCTTGCACTGGACAAAACAATAAACACGTGATATGCCCTTCGGGACACACGAAAGCTTGCTTCGTTTGCCCCCACAATGATAGATTTGAACTCAACAATTTCTTAATGCAGTTGAAAACAACAAAATTTACGCAACTGTGCAATGTTTATTTGAAACAAACTGCCAGGATAGTCACAAATAAATTGTTTATATGGCAAGTGTGTGCGACTCCAAACAAACACCGGAGTGGACTTTGCCCAAACAGAATTAACACACGGAAATTAAACCATCTGTCTTCGCGGCCTCAGCCAAATATCTTGCAATTAAATCTTGCATCCAAAAGCGTCTCTCGAGAAGGCTCGGCAAAATTATCAAAACTAAAGGTGTACAAATTGATTTATGTGTTCGCTTTTGAGCACCATTCAATGCATGAAAACGACGTGAATTCGCACACCAGCTGATTCTCTTCATGATTCAACGTGTGCAGGACTCTTTGCTGCACACAACGGGCAAAGGTCGATGCAAAAAAACTCAAATGGGAAACCATCAATTTCGGAAAAAACGCCTAAGACGAGTTTACTTTATTGATCACGAGTTTAGGTTTCGACGACAAAGTTGCAGACATCAATTTTAAAACCTTTCCAGCACAGGTGGTCTCCATTTCCATGCTTATCTGCTTCCATTTTGAGAAAACAAATAAACCGACGCGAGCGGGCTATTTTCGAGTGTGAGAACTCTTTGATCTTTGCAGATTCTCGAACAAAAACAATTGTAAATCAAAATAATTGGCGAGTTCCTAGGCAGCTAAACCGAAACAATAAACGCAAATCGCTCTTTGTTTGGTGGATGCGGAAACATGCTCGCTGAGATTTATGTCTTTTTTTTTACGCAATAAATAATGTTTTGGGGAGGTGAATGTTGAAACGTGCAGAAACAACGTCGATTGTTTTAGTGAGTGGAGAACTACAAAGTTTTACAAGGTTTAAAATAAGTAAATTGCAACCAAATTAAGAGCAAAGTCCACAAAGCGACAATTACGGGCCCAGTTTGAAGGCCATTTTGTCGGGAGGATAATTTCTGTGCATGCCCGAAATGGACTCACAAGTAATTGCCTGCTACAACGCAAAAAACGATGACCACCAAAATGTTTCTCAACAACGAAGCCATTCAACATGCAAATAAAGCCATCTGCTGATGCAAAGCGAACAAAATGAATACAAGCGATGGATCCACACACAAAAACTTGTTCCAAATGGAATGAGCGTGAAACATGGGAGAGAAACGAAGTCGACTTGAATTGTTTATTTTTGGCGTTGGGAGAGACGCCCAAACAACTTGTAGCAATTGTTCGTCCTCGACTGTACACGAAATTGCATGTCTAAGGTTTCCGTGCCAGCTCAGAAATTTCGGAGATAATACGCCGGCCCCGCCCCCGCCAGCCGCCGCCGGAACCAAAGCCGGCCTTAACCTGTTTGCCTTGTTTAGTTATTTTCGTACGTTGTATTTAAAACACTTGATTTATTCAATATTCGTTTTTTAAAATGCTTAAAAGCGTGCTAAAAAATAGTGCGTGTACATTTTTTAATAATTGCTTATATTAGTTACAATGTTCCACAAACATATACTATATTATGTTTAAACTAATTTTAAAGCAAAATTAATTACGATAACGCATACATTAACATAAAAAGGTCTTAACATCTAAGTAGCCGTAAAATAATTTGAAATTGCTGAATAATCATCAACCAATAGTCTAAACAAGGCAAAAACAAGGAATTAAAAGTGTCAAAAAATCGGCTATAAAAATTTCGGCTATAAAAATCCGGCTAAAATCGGCTTACTCGGCTTTTCGGCTACCCTGGGGCCGGAATCATATTCACCTGCAACAATATCAAACAAGTCTAAAACAATTGTGATTGAACATAATCGAAAACAAACAAGCCGTTTTGCAAAAAACAAAAGAAGGATTTGAGCGACCGGTCAATAACCTTCCCGACGACAAGCGCGCAGGATCAGCTCCTCGTCATGTGGTTAGAAAGGAGGAAACCACGTGCCTAGTCGGCAAGTGCAAAAGTGCCCAATTCGACAGACAAATAGACGGCTATTTTGTGAGGCCGTACAGCCGAGTTTAAACAATCTTATATGCCTAATTTATTTAAACATCTTAAGTTCTTCAAAAACTACAAAAGTCACTCAAACTAATAAAGTCACTTAAACATCTTAAGTTCTTCAAAAATTATCAAAAGTCACTTAAACATCTTAAGTTCTTCAAAAACTAACAAAAGTCACTCAAACTAACAAAAATCTATATTCTAGTCAAATTTTTGTGGCAATAGGCTTTGTCGAGAGTTGCGTCGGCACAAAGAACACGAAAAGAGAGAAACATTCGTGGTGTGGACAGCGAAAAATGGCACGCGCCTGGAAAGCCATGTGAGAATCATGGGACTGACTGTGCAGCGCCAAAAATGGACACAAAGTGTTAGAAAGGCGGCCAAACACGAAACGGGCAACTTTTTTGCTTATAAAGTGGAATTGGACATTTTGTATTAAACAAATAATTTATTACATTTTTATGCAATTTATGCAATCTTAGTTAATTTACAAAATGTTTGTTGCTTTGTTACTTTGTGTTTTGGTCAAGTAAGTGAACATTAAATTAAAATAATCAAATGCAATTTATTCATGTTGCTGTTTGCGGCTACGTTGGTGGTTGATCAAAGAAGTGATCAGATAAAGCCGGAGCAGCATAATTTTACTAGACGCACGTTTATCGCAAATTTGTTTATTGTTGTTTTGGTGTGCATGCGGATTTCAAAACACAGAACTAGGCCATTAAGCATGCGCCCAATAAAGCGCCCCTTTTCACTAACGTCCACTCATTTTTGTTGGACACTCAGTCTATACGAATGCGCCTAGTTTTTTGCACATTAATTGGTGAGAAAAGTTCTTTCTTTCCGCTTATTAATTTCGACTCGTGACTGTTCAATTGTTCCGAATCTGATTGAAAGGCTTCCGAGAAACAAGCGACTTCTCATCGCTGTAAAGTTCGAAATTAATGTGCTGCTGCAGCATTCGTTTGTCGGCATCTGCGTGAAAGTGATAAGATCAACAAACTTGTTCCCCGTTGCTAGACAAACAAAAGCATAAATTAGACTCTTGACCGCTTCTTTAATTTTCTCTATTTAGCTTCATCTGTTCAAACAAACTTTTAAGCGATCTTTTAAACGACCCTATTGTCTGAATGTGTTTTGTTTGTCGACTCTTTTAAAAGTGCTTCGTCTCGTTAAAAAAAACCGCTGTTTAGCGCTTTTGAGACGTATATTTGTTGAGATCGATCAAAAAAACGAGATCGCTTTTCAACAAAAAACACACTTGGCAACTCAACTAGACATTTTCTTTTATTTAATCGATGAACTTTTTTGCTTTCGAACACGTGTCTGCATTTTCGTTGTTTTAATATTGCTTGAAGATATTCCTAATTACTCGTTGCGTCAGCTGTTATCTCGAGTGACCAGCGGACATTTGATTTGATCAATGTCCACTGACTGGGTTCAGTTTTTTGTCGCGTTTCCCAAAAGCATTCCTTTTTGTTCAGTGCTCTCGATTGCTCTCGCTCTTTATGAATACGTCCTGTTTTATTGCTGGTTTCAGTCGCATTAATAGCAGTTTGCATTCAACAACTTTCTGGTGTTTTCAACGTTCGTTTGCCAAGATGGTTCCCAAGCCGTTCAACGTTTCTTTGCTGTCGGAACGTGCTCAAAAAGGCCTTAACTATCCATCCACCGGACCTCAAAACTTGGCTCATTCCAACAACCCATTCTGCCCGGTATGAAAAACTAATAGGTTGAGAAGAAATAACATAACCTTTGTTTAGCAAACTAATCAAGAAGGCATTATCAAATTGTCTTCAGCAGGCTAGTACTTACACTTTCAACGGATTTATCAAATTGTTTCAGACAGTATTTTGTGCGAAGACTTGGTTCGAGAGAGGTTTGGGAAGATTGACTGGAGCAAATTCGATGCTCAAAATTTGTTTATCTATCCGAGAGTGAGTGTTTGACTAGTTATGTATGACTGTTAAACTTACTTGTTTTAGCGTGGAGGCGAAGTTGACACATTAAAGAGCATGGCCGACTTTATCAACCACTTTTGTCGATCAAGCGAAAGTCCGCTAACTTGGGAAGAAGTAATCACAACAACTAAACATTTTAATGAATGTTTTCGTTTTAGATTATTTTAATTCCGGGTGTCACAACTTGTGCCGATCTTCTGGGTCAAATTCTTTTTGATCCGGGCGAAGTCCTTTTGGTGCCTGCTCCGTATTATTACCGATTTGCAAACGACTTTGGTGAACGTGGTCTTGTTGAAATCTTCACAATTTCTGCGTTGTCTGACGACCAAACAAAGACTGAATTGAAAGTTGAAAAGTTCGAACAAGCATATCAAAAAGCAATTAAACAAGGCTTGAAAGTTCGTGCAATCACTCTTGTCAATCCGCAGGTAAGCAACTTAGAATGCTTGACTCAATACTCAAGTTTGTTTAGAATCCGGAAGGTTGCTTCTTTTCAATCGATGAAATCAAACCTGTAGTTCAATGGGCGCTGGAACGCAAGATTTTTGTCATTTTGGACGAAATCTACGATTTGACTATTTACGACGAGCATCCTAAGTTTCCATTCCAAAGCGCTTGCTCATTGTTTGAAGGCGAAGCGGCCAACTATTTGATCTGGATTTGGGGAATCAGCAAGAACTTCTCGCTTCCTGGCCTACGTTTTGCAGTTCTTCATTCGCCAAACGAAACAATAAGAACAGCAGCAAGTCGGTTCGTTATGCATCACCTGCCCAATACAACGACTCAGTTTATCGCCCGCGAGTTCCTTAGTGACTACGGTAACGTTGTTTAAAAGTGATTGCAACAATGCTTTGTTGTTTAGACTGGGTCAAGAACACGTTTATTCCGGAGAATCACAAACGATTGAAGGCAACTCGCGACTATTTCCTTTCACTTCTGAATACTTTGAACGTTCCGTACATCAAGCCTCGATCCGGTTTCTTCGTTTTAGTTGACTTCAGTCGGGTTAGTTCTTCAAGCAGCCAGTCCTTTTTAATAAAAGCGTTTAGTATCTGGATGAAGAAAGTTTTGAAGCCGAAGACCGCTTAAATGACAAGTTTTTCCAAAACAAAGTTATGATCACGCCGGGAAGAACAATGTACTGCGGCAATCCAGGCTGGTTCCGTATTGTTTTCACGTCCGTTGAACGAGACACATTAACTGAAGGTAAAGTTAACACTTTAAATTAAAGAGATTTAAACATTTCAGCGTTCAATCGAATTGTGAAAACACTTGAAAGTCAAAAAGCTACATAAAATTCTATCTTTGCGATTCAATTAGCCAATTACTTGAATAAACTCCATTTTATTACAACAGTCGGATAAATAAAGTGTGCAGTTATAATGAACGTCTAATCGGAATCACTGTCCAGCATTGACAACAGAAACTTCTTCGCACCTCTGCCACGACTTTTGATTCTTTCACCGCTTTTTGTCACGATTTCTTCGGTCTTGCTTTCAAATCTCTCCTTTTCAGGCTCATTCGCCTCGCCGGTTTCTTCATAAAAACGGGTGTCATGCTCAAAGTCCCACCTTTAAACTTAATTCGGTTATAATCAACATTAATGAACGCTTACGGAAGTTCCGTTCCGTCTTCTCGGAAAACATTGATGCCCGGCTTTATTCGTTGTTTGTTGTAGCCTTTGAAGTGGTCTAAAAACCTTTGTTGACTTAATTGGTTAAGTTGATTTATTATTACCTGCATCGTCAACCGATTCAGACGGATTTTCGGTGACTTCTTGTTTGTATGGCATTATAATGGATTGCCGGATTTCGGGAGCACGTGCAAATCGAACAAAAATGTGTCTGCCTTTTGGAACATGCTTAACAATTACTTGCCAGTTGCCAGCCGGAATTTCAACCTCATCGACGTCAATTTCGACTGTATTTGAAAGTTGTTTACGTTTTCGTGATCCATCTAGAAGTGTTTAATTAGTCATGAGCGGAATGATGTGCAGTAGTGTGCAGTAATGTGAATCAATTTTGAAATGTCCAGAGCCGATTAAACTTCTCATATTCAACCGTGAAAGCAGTGTTTTAACAAAATTAGTTCTTTGTTCGCTCTAATGCGCCAATACGTTTAATTCCACTTTTCTGCTTCTTTAGCGCTGTTGCCCTACACGTTTGCATAATAAATATTAACAACTGCGCCGGAAACTGGAGCTCTACCACGACAGACATTTTTGGTCGATGAAAATTCGGTTGCCCCCTCCCCATGGGTGCTATTTTGTTTTATATTCATTTCGCAGTTGTCAATACAGTAGCTATTTTTTGCTTATCGCTCTCCCACACCAAACGCCGAATCAGACGTCAACTTCGCCCCAGCGCTGTCGACGGATAGATAAGCAGCCGGATTTGAAATGCAAAATGTGGCTGGCAAGTTTGAATTGTTTATTCGACCAACGAGGCATTGGCCACTTGCTGCATTTTGAATAAACTTTTGCGCACAACCCAGCCAGCAGGTTGTCAACAATGTCCACTCAACGAGGCATTCGGTCAGAAACAAATGTGTTTAAATGTGTTTTGGATGTGAACATTTAAAGTGTTCTCGCAACTAGCTTGTTTTTGCGCAATGTTGCAAGTGGAGAGATTGCAACTTTCTGTAACGCCTGATTTGGTCGTTTGTCGGTGCCCATAAACTCCAGAATGTCCATGGTTTACGTCCTTGCTCCTTGGATAATTGGCAGTTTGCGGTCATTTTAGGAGGGCGCGCAACGTCAAATGAGAATATGCGTGGCACCGAAAGCTTTTGTCGAAGTTTATGAGCTGCTTGCGACTAATAACAAGATTCTTCAGTTCCGAAACGGGTAATTTGCGCCAAACATTTACTTTGTCAACGACCTGTGATTTATGTAGTTTACAACCATACTGTAGACGAATTTCGAGGCTGCAAATTGGGAGCAAATTAGTTCCGCTAGTGGATCAAGGCTTTCGAACTGCGTTTGACATTGGCGCTGGTCACTCACAAAAGCTTTGTAATAACTGTTTGTCTGCAAATTATAGCGGACGTTTATTTGCGTGCGCAAATCGAGTGCCGATGGTCATTTCGGCTGATGCGCTGACGGATGAGCTATTTGCAATTGAATGACGTTAAAAATTGGCATTTTGCTTGAAAGCAATTAAGTTTCTCGATTGGTGCAAATATGGCAATTACACGGAAATAGCTTCGTGTGTTTGCATAATTGCACTAAGCCAATTTCAGTTTAATCTCAAACGGCCGCTCGAAATCTCTTCAGCTTTTCGACTTCGCAAACGTAAACAAAGAGCGCCAATACAGGCGATTGGACAGTCGGCGGGCATCGAAATTCGATTCAATAAAGTCTCAGCGGCCACGGACAAACAAACCGTTGCAATTGTGTTGCTTATAAACCGATTAAGTGGCCAAGCGCAAATAACTCGAAAAGCCAATAACAAGTCCGACTAACACTTACCTTTGCGAAGCAAAACGATTCGTGGCGGCTTCAAGCGCCCATCTTTTGTCTCTTCAGCGCTCTCGTCTCCGTAGTCTTCGTTCAGCTCGCCATCTTCTTGTGCAGACTCTTTGCGTACGCGTACCAACTTTTTGGTCACTCCAACCAAGGCCTAAATAAGAGAGTCAAGCAATCAAATAAATCACCCATTTCGCAATAAAACTCACCTCTGCTGTCTCCATTTCCGTTTCGAATTTCAAGATTGCTGTCTTCTCCGACAACAAAGCACATCTTGTTGGTTTGAACTCGGCAAAAATCCTGAAAAATGGCGTGCAAATTGGCTCATTCATCCAAAAATGTATTCTACTCATAAATTGGGTTTTTGTTCAACTGCCAAACCGTTGTCTATTTTTCAATCGGACACATTTATCAAACACACTTATCAAACAGTTGTCGAAAGAATCAACAAATGCAATTAATTTAAAAATGAAAAATTTCTTTTCTTGAAAACTCAAGAGATTTCTTTTCTGAGTAAGAACATTGTAGTCGGATCTTCACATTTAATTATCCAAAAACACTTAATCTGTGCTTTGAAAACAAATTGACGTGACCGAAAAGATATTGAACACATGGATAGATCAAAAGCCAATTAGAGTCAACCAAAAACTTACTTCTCTACTTCGTAAACTGAGATCGGCTTCAAAGCTTGAACAAAAAGCGAACTTGTGCGAATTTGTGAATCCGAAGTGTCTACTCCCAAGTTTTCATAAAGCTCATCAATTGTGTCTTCAGTGACCTGCAATAAACACACTTAATGAAGATGCCCAATGAAGATGCGTCTAATTTAAAATTTGGAACAAAAGTAATCCGCTTAATGCGCCTACTTAAACGGCTCTTCCGCCCAAGTCAAACTGTAGCATAAATTGTAACATAATTCTTTTTCTCCAATTCTCGCCCAAATCCCTTTGTCCGCTTCCAAGCATATTCTTCCGTGGCCAGGGTTGCCAATTTGCCGAGACGGAATCAAATTAGCACTTGTTTAAAGCTGCGCGTATCTTTTGTCTTTGGGTGCGGTTAAAAATAAGCAAATTTGACTCGACTATTGAGTGTGTTTTTGGTGCTTAGTCGGTGTTTGTGTGTGAAAATCCCAGTCATTGAAAGCAGCCTAATACGCATAAAGAGGCACTGGCGTTCAAGCGCAATAATCCGGCAAGCACAAACGGCCATATCCTAGTAATTCCCTTTGAATTATTCATTTCCGTCAAAAGCGTAATGTAGCAAGTCTGCCACCAACGACTAACGTCCGTTTGTGTAGCCAGAAAACTCCGTTTCGCAAATATCATCTCATTATTTGTATCAAAAGGCATCATCTCTCTTTACCTTTGGTCGGGGAAGAGGCTCGTAAATGTTAAAATGCGAACTTGGAACTTCATTTAATCGACGTGGAATCAGCATTTTTCGACTGCTTCGCAAGTCTGTCTCCTCTTCTCCAGACAAACTGCTCGAATGACGACGTTCTTGTACTCGAATAACGCGTTCTTCGTTGTCGCTCTCCGAAATGGAGCCAGTGCTTGAAGGTGGTCGAACCTGCAAATCGAAAAATGAAGATTATTAAATTAGATGGACATTGTTTGACTTTAAATGAACTTGAGCCTGAATAATTAGCGAAAGTGCCAGGATTTCCAAACGCACTAAGGCTTTGCTCACATGCACATTATATTCTGATGTTGATCAAAGTCTTAGGCGGCTGAAAACAGTGACACAGGCGACGATTTCGGAGCTGTCTTTAGTTGTGACATTAGTTTATGTCGTTAGTTTAATAGGTAAATAAAGATGCTGTCATTTCTGAGCATGTGAAGGAGGATATGCTAATATTAGTAGGCAATTGTACAGTAGTGACCAAAACCGAACTCAATAGATGCCGGAAAGCAAATGTGTGCAGTGGATACAGAGAATTGGTTGTAATTCAAAACTTGCTGGCCACCAAATTAGAAATTCTCACAAGAAAGACGTCTGCGCACCAGTGGACGTTGTCTCGAGGCGTGCGCCGAAGACGGTTAATTAAGTCGAGCCGAAAACGCAATGATAATACACTGGCCTCAACCATGAAGCGGAAGCTGGCCGTGCGCAACAGCGAACGATAATGACGGGTGTCCAAGACCCTTAATAAGCACAGCGTGTCTAAGCAGTAGCCAACGGTTTGATGAGAGTGGTGTGTTGCGCAGCAAAGTGGGAGGCGAATGAATTCTCGGCTTGTAAAAGTAGGCGGTGCCGGAGCGCAAAAAACAAAAATTGCCAAACTGCAGACCTGTCTAAATCACCGATATATGGAAACGAGTCTTGGCCCAACCAAGCGTTTAAATGCCAATGTCGGAAAGATTTTATTACGGAAATATCTACTTCTTGAATATATTTAATGCTGTTTGTGGGACGGCGTGAGTTAAAGCAATCAAACATGAATTCGAAATCTGTTTTGTATCTCCTCGCTTCAAAAGCATTTTCTAATTAAAAGTTGATGAAATCAAAAAGTAGAAAATGAAAACTTTGTACAAACAAACCGCAACTAACGCTTTCTTGTTTAAGGTGGCTTCAGGTTTTAAAGCAAGCGGTCTCTTTTGACTCCGGCAAATATGCAAAGTGCCCACACTTTTAGGCAACCGGAAAGAAATAGATTAGCCTCCCTGCTAATAACCTCAATATAACTACGATATAGCTAGAATAACTCACCCCATTCACTAATGCAAATAATAGAGATTATCTATTTTGTTGATTGTTTAAAGTTTAATAAGTTGTTCGAAAAGCATTGTGCTACTGTAAACAAGCACCGACCGTTCAAATCTCACAAACACATATAGCGCTGCCACGCAGTTCAGGGTCACCACCACAACTAAAACAAGCGCATGAATGGAGTTGGCTTATGGATTGTTGTGAGGGATGTTGCTTTCGGTTGCTTCGGATGCTTTCGGAATACTAATCATCTACAAACACATCGGCCGTAAAGTTGGCGTGCGCGGCGGCAATGAATCAATGAATTTTACCAGTACCGGAAATGTGGAATCGATATTTGTTTAAAAGCACTAAAACTTTCATCACTGCGAGTTGAAAAGTCAATAAAAAAAGATTCAAACTAAAGCTCTCATTGTGTTAACGTTTTGGTCCACTCTGTACGTTGCATTTGTACATAATTAAAGCATCCTAGCGTGACAGTTATCAATACAGACGACTAAATTGCATGTCTATTTGTGGTACGATAGGAACCGGCCTCTAATTAATACCGACACAAATTAACTAGTAGCTGCTGGCACGCACGAACTCAATAACTGGACAATAACTGGAGTTTGTCGATTAAAAACAAAAACAGGTTGGCATTTCGAAGGGAAGTGTTATTTTCGGCTTAATTGCAAGTTACTATTCTGCGAATGGACAAAAAGAAAAGGCGCTCAAGGAATATTAGCATTTCGAATTTACGACTCCAACACAGCCGGCCAGTCCGCAACCAGCTAACAACAACAGACAATTATTTCAAGGCTTTTAATTTAGACACAAATGCGGGCTGTGTGATTCCACACACATTCTGGCAATAAATTCCCGCCATGAATACTCGAAAATGCATAAGTTGAATCAAAGCAGCAACAATGCGGCGGACACAACAAAAAACGACTTGGAACCTGAATTCCACTGCAGTCGCGAATATAGCCGAAAGTCAGCAATGCGGAAAATTACAAAAGCGTCAAAATACAAGAGCAGAATACAGAAACGCAAGTGACTAACAACGAATTGGCAATTAGCCAAAAAAAGCCGAAGGAGACGAAAAAGTCGTCGCGGTTGCGTCCATTGTCTGCTCCTTGGCCAAATTTAATGAGCAAAATCGGATAAAAACAACCATTGTGGTTTTGACCCGTTCCCCACACTCCCAATCACCCATTCACACACAAACAACACCTCCGGCACTCAAACTTAAACACAACCAAGCAATGAATCAATACTATCGAACAACCAAATGAATGTAGAAAGTATTCAATGAATGGATTGACTCAAAAGTATGAGCGCTCGACTAAAAGATAGCCCGAAGCGCGTTCTCAGAGACATGTGGTTTTCAATTAGTGGCCTACGACGTTTTGATCCAAATAAATAAAACGATTAGCGCTAAAATGCAAACACACCGAAACGGATAGACACTCAATAAAAGAAATTTTAAGGTCGCCATCTCGACAAACACTACAAACACTGGCGACCGACCGCCTTTCTACCTCAACGTGCAATTATAGTTTGGCTGGAGACCGATGCCGACTATCACAATTACGAGTGCAACAACTTAATTTGAAAACGAGTTTGACAAGTTCGTTAAAGAGCTTAGAAGATTTAACAACAATGCTTTCTGCACACACAACAACAAGCAAAGCAAATACAGTAGAAATGAAGGGCAGATTTGGCGATGCAGAGCGCTAACAAGCAGGAAAAGCAGCGCTTCGATTGGACCGCTAAATCTCGCGGTGTGTGGTTGTGATCGGCGTGTTTGATTGACAAAGCCGCACTTATAATTCTATCCGCTGGCCGCTACAAAATTACTTAAGGGCTCTCGAGTTAGAAATAGTAAACTTCGGTTAAATCCGACTGCAAGTGGCGAGAGTAAAACAGGCAAATCTAATTGCATATCGTGCTGGAGCGTGAAGTCTTCGAAATCAGAACGAACACCCTGCAAAAAACGAGCGTGACGACCAGACCATGTTTGCAGATTTGGGCGGAATCTCCGCAATGTTGCAAAAATGAAAGAGCCGGTAAGTATATACGCGCAAAATTTGCAGTGAAATGATGACGCGGTGTTGTGGATGCAGTGTACTATTCATCATTAAATTTTGGGCGATTGCTCTCTCCTCAGCCGTGCATCAAAATAATATGCGCAAAGCCGGTCACTGACCACCTCAAACATTAGATCTGAGTCGTTGAGTACTTCGACCGGAGATCCCTCTCTACACAACAATCGGTTGATAACGCTGGACGAAAGTAATTATATAGATTCATGTCTAGGCAAGTTTGATGGCTCGATTCCGTGGGGGCCACTACTAAACGGATGAGGCAGAATGGCAAGAAAAGAGAAAAGGTCCCCCGAATCCCGAACCAACCTTCATCTCTCGAAGACAATTTGCTAACAGAGAGATAAGAAGGCGCCCAGTCTAACGTGACACGAGTTGTCAAAATACTTAAAGAGCGCCGCGAGGTCAAACCAAAACGTTGATGGATGTGGCCAACTGGAGGGAACGACCACAAGAAGAAAGGATATCGAAGCCAAAAACGTATGAAATGGTTCAACAATACTCATCAAAGTGAACAAGTTTGTATTCATAGTTAAATGCGATCAAGCTGTTGATCCGTTTCAAAAGTGAGGCACAGAGAAACTCTTGCAATAAAAACAAGCTTTTCGACCCGAAAGGCTTTCATAACTCTGAGGCGATTCCCTTCCAAAATTACTCTTTGGTTTTATCGTCGGCGACCAAATTGGAAAGAGGTGGGTAATGCGCAAACTCCACAACGATGCGTACAATCCCGACGCATCACATAAACATGGGGAGGTTCAAAAGTTCCGCCGCCTAAATTATGCGAGAGTTAATGCACTTGGTGGCAACCTCGGATCCGTGACATGAATCGGTCATTTTGGCGTCTCTACCGTAAAACAACACCGAAGGTTCCAATGCTTGAAGAGTTGAGAGAAACGATTGGAACCGAAATAGGTAAGTGATAGTTGGGATCGCACATTTAACCGGCACTTGTTCATTTGAGCGCGGAAGGCCAAATCCGCCAACAAGAAGAAAATAACTAGCATGAAGGCCAATGAGAAGAAAATGCCCAGCAAGTGGGTTGCCGAAAAGCGCTCGAGGCAGCTATTAAAACAGCCCAAATATGGAGCAGCCTTTTCGCCCATCGTCTCTTATTTCTGCGGCCCGTTCTACTCCCCACCAGCCAAGCCGATAGAACGAAGCATTGCTTATTTATGCCGTCCTTTCCAATCCCGACCAAATAGCCGAGAAGAAGAAAATTGCCCAGACAAAAACTAATCGTAAGTTCCAGCAGTCGAAGACGCCCCCAATTCAAGCTTTTATCCGAAGGCTTGCTCTTCGCACCCTCCTATTCGACGACGGCAGGAGTTGGCAACAGGACGGTGACGCTTTTGTGTTCTTTTGCCTATAGCACATTGTTCGCGTTTGTCCTCGAAACACCGTCCCTTTGGTCGAAGAAAGTGGTGGACATCAATATAAGCTTTTGACAGGCCAGTCATAAGTGCCTTCAAATAAACAAAGCAGACGTTAATCGCATAACGCCGAAAAGTCTTTTGAGAACGAATGAAGCAAATGAAAATAAAAATGTTGTGAAGAAAAACAAAGAATTGAATTAATTAATTGAAGACAGCTCGTTTATCCCGCCGCACTGATAATCATCAATTATTCAGACCCAATAAGTGAACACAATACTCGTACTTTTTTAAAGATCGTTTTAAAAGCCTACCACTTCTTTGGTCGTTGTTTCCATGTCTTCTAAGTCTTCGTACATAAGATCTTCTAAAAGAGGAGAACTTCAGTCAATTAAAAGATATTTGAATATTTACCGTCTTTGTCAGCCTCCATGTTGATTGTTTAGTGTTTAATGAAGATGACAAGCAAATGTAACTATTTTAGATGCTGTTTGTTAGTCAAGCGTTGTCTGAAAATAAGAAAATGTTTAGAATTGTGACTAAAACGCAATAAAGCAATTCTTATTGATCGAACATCAAATTGATGTAACTTTGACTGACTGAACTTTAAATCTATAGTTTGTGTGTTAAAACACTACTAAAAGCTAAAGAACTACACGAAATTCATTCAAAAACTATGGCCATAACTTAAATTCTCTAAATTTAAAAATAAGCGAGCCACTTCTCTCAAAGATGTGCCATGTTTTGTTTGTGCGTAAAATGCAGTGCTGAACAGACTTTGTTTTCACAGTACGTAATTGTAAGACATTCAGCGCAAGGATCATGCTTTAAAGTTTATTTCCAAATTAATTAAACCCGTAATGCAAATAAATTAACGTTTGGATCTTGAATAACTGCTCCGTTGTTGATAATTGTTATTGTTGGACATTACAGCTGGCAAAATACTTAAACGTGTTGAATTGCCTTGTCTGTTACTTCTTGCTGATCGATCGGTTCGATTTCGTCTAAATTGTTGAATTGAAAAGACTCGTTTTATAAATAGTTTCTGCACTTGCCTAATTTGACTTCGATTTGCATTTCTGTCCAACTCTAGTTGTTGGCTGTCGTCTCGATGTGAACTTATTGTTTGGTCTGTAGTTGACGTGCTAAGCGAGCTTTCATGCTCTTCTTCATTCACCAAACTCAGTCTAAAAATAACTGCGCATTAAACTATCTCGAGACATGTGATTTTTAAAAGGCAACAAACACTATTGATTTGTTGCTCTTTGCATTCGCCGCAATTTGGTTTTTGTTTGCCGCACACGTTAGTTTTCGTCAATCTGCTTTAAACGGTTTGGTTGCAAAACACAAACCTTGATCGAAAGTGTACAGAAGGATTTGCGTCGTAGCTGTTCGATCGAGACAATAATAGCAAGTCTTCGATTTCTTCAATAGTCTCCAAATCAAGTGATAGGGGAATGGGCACAGTAGACGGGCAGTTTGTGAGACGTTGTGTTTGTTGTTGACGCGGCAGTGCTTTTGACATACTGAAGAAGGATGGCAAATATGTAGCTTCCAGTTGCTGTTGCTCTTGCTGGGAAGTTTGTGGTGGGTTGAAATTGGTGTCGAATGATTTGGAAACAACCAATTGATTAAGCGACGAGTCTCTGCTGATCTCACTTCGAATTGCTTCGCTCAATTCACTCAATTGGCTGTCGTCTCGAGTCAGCTCAGTCAATAAAAGAATGTCGCCTTCTTCGGTATCCACAAGTTTCATCACGTCATCAATAGAAAGCGTTCTAGGAAAGATCTAAACAACAGTGACTTTAAAGAAACGAGTTTAGAATTTACTCGATTTTGAAAGACACTTCGGCTAACCGCTGAATTTCTCGTTGGACTGGGAAATGAAAGCAAAGTTTGTGAGCTTTTGTTATGCGACTGTTTTTGAGCAAAGTAGCGTTGAACAGCTTCTCTATTAATTGAATAGCAAGAACTGTGTGCTCCTTTAAGAATGCCCAATGCACTGCGATTTCGACGCAATTGTCGAAATTCGCCGACTTTTTGCTGGAGATCTGATTCGACGGTGCTGCTTGCGTAGATTTGATTCTGGCCAGTTTGATAGGTTCTTTCAAATCGCATCTAAACAAATCAGCTACAACTTAACAGAAACTGGTATTCACCTGCAGAGATGTCACAAGCATGGAAACCAGTGAAAGTCCAATAATAATATAAACAAATAAAATCAAGAGATATTTTGGCTGCGTTGGCACAACATCGGCAATTCCAATCGTACTCAATGAAATGAAAAAGAAGTAGAATGAGATGAACCAACTCCAATCGGTCTCCCAAATGCAAAAAGTAGCAGAACAGATACAAATCCACATGATTACAATAAAGATAGCAACAGGTATTGGCAGCTCAAATAGTTCCAAATCTACAACAAACAATCACTAGTTACAAACAATTAGAAACTGTGCAATTACCTCGTTTGTCGTTTGCGTCAAGTCGCCTAATTTCCAGAATTGTTTGTTTTGTACAATATCGAAAAGCACGTCTGCACAAGCATTTCGTCCAATACCACGGAATTTTCAGCAACTTCGTAAGTAACCTGCCCAGATCATCCAAAACTGTCAAAACCAAAGGAACGCCAAATAAAGCATAAAACATTGTGAATAGACGACCTTCATTTGTTGCTGGATATAAACGGACAAAACCGCCTCCAATTGTAGTGCAAATCATCTAAACGCAAGTAAGTTAGGTTGTTAAAAACTCCAAGTTTACCTGCGCATAAAGCATAGCACCTAGTAAATCCCATCGTGTGTTTGTCTCGCGAAACTTCACACCTAATTGTTGTTCATAGGCTTTTAAATCTGATTCCAGCGTTGACTCAACCTAAATGAAAGTGTTAAATGATTTAAAAATTGAACAAAACTTGCCTGATTTGATTGTCCTTGCGTTAAGAAAAACAAGTAATCGGTGTTGTTAAACATTGAGCTCACAATCTTTCTAATCAACATCGTTCTATTCAACTTCAAATCAACAGCCCATTGATTCTCTTTAACTTTCTCATTGTTGTGTTCGCACAAATAAAAAATAGCTGCACCGAAAAATTGATAGACAACTAGAACGCTGATCAAACATAAATGTTTTAGACCGTATTCGTGATAGAGCTTGTGAGTTATTCGCAGCCAGCGTGGTACCCGTCTTGCACGTCTCATCTGTTCAATGGCTTCTTCGCGTATGGTCTTGCGGGCGGAATGTGCCTAAAAATCAGTTAGTTTTCATGAAACTCAAATTAACTACCCCGTGTCTAAAAGTCTCGCCGAAGCGACGAAGATTCCACCGTCGCTGTTCGGCACTCTTCCGGCGCTCTTCCATTTCCATGAATTGGAGACAATATTAAGATTTCGGCGGCTGTATGCAAATTTGAACCCGTTTGACGCGACACCCCACGCATCCATTCATTTGTTGCTTCTTCAAGCTGGACACTCCAAGTCGAAAGTTTGCTGGGTCGATTTATTGGGCTGTCAAATATTCAAGCTCACTCGAGCGTGGCCATAAATGTTCCCTTGAGATCATCAAGCTGGATGTTTCCGCAAGCGGACAAATGACCCGGCGGGAGAGATTTGCAAATTTACTTGGTCCAGATACAAAGCTCGATTGCCAGTCGGTTGAGAAAAATTGCCAGATTATTGTTTTGGTTTTCGATGTCCACCGAGTTGAAAATAGACTTTATTCGTAGAGACAAAACTATCTAGCCACTACAATTCTGTACAACAAACAAACAATGTAACTAAACTTTTAATATTTACACAATAACAGTCAATGTAATGTTCGGTCAATTAGCGAGCAAGTGTGAAATGCCTAAAAGCTACTTAAAACATAAGTTAAACACAATAAAGGCTTCAGCTGCACGGAGTAGTTGTGATTTGAATGATTGTGGACTTGGGAGCTTGTGTGATTATTGCAGTTGTTGGCTGCTCGTCGTTCTCTTGCTCTTCTTCCAAGATTGGCTGTTCGTCTAGCAAAGCTGAGTTGCGCCAGCTTGTTGGTCCAGCAAAGAAGCGATTGTTCCTCATTTCAAACGAGTTCTGGAAAGCTCTCGGCGAAGTTGCTGGAGTTTGTCGTTCACTAGTATCTGAGTCGGATTCTCTGAAAATGAGATCAATGTAAGCAATTTTAAAGCCTGTAAAACATACTCGGATGAGAGTTGTGGACGATCGGATAGCAAGTTTCTGTTGGTAGTTCGTCTGACAGGTGCTGGCTGGAATTCTTTGGAACGTGCGTTGAAAGGCTCGGAAAAGCGCCTAGCAGAACGTGCATAGTTAGCTGCTTCCTCAACGACTTCATTTGTTGGAGATGAGCCTTTTGTGTTTGTTGGAGCTTCGGGCGTGATTGTGTTTCTACGCATTTGTGGTGCTCGTACAGAGAATGTTCGTTGACGAATATCTCGATCTCCCGAGTTTTTCTAAATAAACACGTTTTAACATTTGCAATTTAAACTTTGCATTTTAATGTTTGCAGTTTTTGCAAGCGCAAAGTGAGTTATTATTACAACAATTAGCCGGAAACCACCGGTTCAACTTGATTTGCGTGCAATAACTTTCGATTTGTGCGGAACCTGCCCGAAATGGACTAAAACTGGTCTTCCGCAATGCCGACATGTGATCATATCAAGGCCGTTCTCACGAAACACTAACGTTTTCCACGAAACATATTGTCTAGACGTCAGAAAACCTTTGTTCTATTTGATTTTTAACACTTGAAAAACTTACTGTGACTGTTATGTTCAAGGAATGACGACGAACACGCGGTTGGAAGCCTGGTGGATAGTCAACACCATCTGATTTGGCGTTGCTTGACAAGTCGGTCTTTGATCTGAAGTCCGGATTTCTCTTCAGCTCCACAAAGTCGTTCATCATGGAAAGAATTGAGTCTTTGAAGCCCATCTTTTTCGGTTGCTGAAAGTTCAAAAGTTGAAGAATACGGAACTAAGCGAATTTAAGAACTCGACAAACGCATAAAGAAGACATAAAGTTTACAGCGAACGGAGACAGATCAGTAAGTGAGCTTTTTAATTGACGGTTTAATTGTTTACAGTACGCGCGCATTGGACACTCGATTAACTTCTCAGCCGAGCGCTGGAATTCACAATCAAATGAATGGAATTTCGTCTCGAAAGCGGGGAAATTAATATGGAGCGAGCGGCGGAACGTTTGAACGTTAGAATTCAAGCAATTCCTGGAGCTCACAATCACATGGAGTGGGAGGCCTTCTTAATTGTCGGGATGATTGGAGTTGACACGTTCGTTGGAAGACCGCCCAGTTATGAAGGTTGACTAGGCACCTGGTTAGTTGGAAGCAAAAGTTCACTTTTAAACGTAAACAATAACTACTTGAATGCAACAACTGCATTCAAGTTAGACAATATTTTTATATCAATTAAAGTCGTGTTTACTGGGTGGCCTAAAAAACGGTTACAAAAATTTTTCAAAAAAGTTTATTCGTTCAAGTCAAAATTTCTTTAAAAGCACATTTTTGTGTGTTCTTTTTTGTAACTGTTTTTTGGGCCACATAGTAAACAAATGAATTGAAGCAATCTTTAAGTGTACTTAAGTGTAGTTTCTGGAAAATTCTATCACAGTTCTTGGATCCAATAACGCCGAGAAAGTAGGCATAAAACAACAATAAATACAAAGTGTCGTCGATGAGACCGCTCATAAATAACCAAAAGGTAAGTAGAGTGCATGAACCGACAGCAATTTTTTGGCTTCGTCGACTGATTGCCGCATTTTGTGATTAATGACAGTCCGTTCAACTACTCAACTGCTGTTGTTTGCGTTGTCGAATCCACCGAAAACATCCACGCAATATTTGGCAACAATGTGGCAGGTGCTTATGAAATCACGACTGTTTACGAAGTTTTGCAAGAAGAAGCTTGCACGTCTTGATGTTTGAGATTTAAACCTGATCTTTTTAATGAGTTGTTTGAATTTATAAGCTTTTTGAACACAAACAAGCGCTTATTGCAACAACTCAATTCAAACAACGATCAATCATAAAAGGCCGGAACTGCGCACAAGCAAATTTGAATCATTCCATCATGTGCATAATTTGTTTGGCATCCAACCAGCATTTCCAATAGTGACGCATAGTAATTGTAACAAACTTAATCGTGAATCGACAAGTGTAAAAGAGCACTCAGTGAATGAAGCGACCAATTTGACGACAATGTATGTGTGAAAGTCTACTGCACAAATTTATTCGAATAAAATATTATTTGACAAGACTTTAATGTGTAGTTTCTTATTTTGGTAAGTCCATTCACACCTGTAACCCACTCGGTGGCCAGAGGCCAATAATCATCAACATGACCTTCCAGTTAGAAATGTTTCGGCCAAACAAAGGAGACTAGCCGCCTTGATAGTCACAAATCCCTACGGGCCTACACAAACAAACAAAAAATGGTCAAGAAGACTGTCGACTGGTTCATAGAACAAGTGTTAACGAAGGTGTTTACGGCTCTGCTTTCTAATCCCACTGAGTGGACTTTTGCGCAATCGACTTCTTCTCCGGCGGCCGGATAATAATCCTAACTATCTGGAGTGCGACATCAAAGCCGTGACGACCGCCCTGCTACGTATAAAACAAACGTGTCTCAACATCCTTCCTCTTGTTTCAGGCATTTTGAACAAGTTGTTAACGTGAGTCTCCAATCTACAGTTTTTGTTTTTCGGAACTCTATCGAAGACTTCTCTGCAAAGTGCTAATAAAAACTCCCAATCTAAAAACAGTAGTTTGCGCATTTTCACCCGCGACCTCCTACTATTCTATGTTGGGACGAAAACAGCCGGCAAAAGTGGACGACGCCTCAAAATGCCATTTTAAAATTCTGGCTTGATACATTTTGCTCGGCTTTCATTAGAGAGACTCGTTTTTTCGCCGTTTTTATTGCGTTGGGCCAAACGAAGCTATCACAAGCTTGTTCAAAAGGGGTCGTCAACTTTTTCAACTTTATTGCCAATGTTCTCTATTGCAACACTTGTCTTTAATGCTTGTTTTTAATAAGTCTGCAAATTCTTTTGCACAGTTGTACAGTAACTGTATGTTTTAATCAATTTAGAACTTGCGTTGTGCGAAATACATAATGCTTCGTAGAGTGTAAACTTTCCAAAAACTGCACAGTCTTGGCAAACTTGGATTAGTTTTTGTATTAAGTCCGACTTTCAATTAGCATTGGCTGCCTTCACAAATAATTACTTTTTGACGCTTGCCGACTGATCCTTTGCCGGTTTATTTTGGGCAAAACGCATTGGCCAATTTGCAGCCTCCATTTGTTTTTGTTATTAAACGACAGAGTTTTATGACTTCTCTGCTGATTCGACCTTCTTCATCCGCTTACTGCTTGATCCATTTGTTGATTAAAATGTTTTCACATTAGCAGATTATTTGGGCTGTTTGAGCCGCCCAAACAACGCTCGAAAAATGCCCACAATGGCGGCCCGTGAGTCACAAATGCTGGGCGAAAGCGCTGTGTGATTACACGAAAAATGATGGGTCAATCGTTTGTGCCAACGGTCCCAGTCCAAGTGTTTTTGGTGATCGTGTTCCGTGGCCTGGAGCTTGCACCCGTTTGTTGTTCCGAAAGCCAATAAATTGTCCGGCATCCTCAGCACTCATTTAATCGGCGGCCATTATTATTTTGTGATAAAGGGAGCTCGTGTTTTGGCCCGGCCAATCACTTCGTGAAGACACTTGACTTCCAGCCGAAGCTTGCATTTTGCGTAGAAGTGAGATCATCTTTGCCTGTAAGCGCAAACATCAACTTTTGCACTTCTGCAATGTCATCGGGGTGGGACTCGCGGATTAGCTGCAATTCTATCCAATTTGTCGCTAAATTTGGTGCCAATACAATTTGCATGCTATTACGGGAGTTATGATGATAATCATTGCAAGTCCTCCACGCAAATCAACTTTTCGTGTTGTTCGGCAGTTTTATCGAAACTCACGTAATAATTGAAAACATGGCCGCTAATCTGAAATATTATCATTTAAGCAGCCGCCATTCATTCCCTAATGTATTAATTGATTTACATCCCGCCAAAAATTCCATCGACGACGGCTAATCCGAACGGCCAAAAATAGCCTAAATGAACGTCAGCCAACCATGAACAACTAACTAATTTTGTAATAATTGGCTAGAATAATTTATCTAATTGTGGATCGAGGGTGCTGGAGCGTTCTATCTTGCCACATTTCATAACTTTTGCAGTTCTTGCTTTTTGCTGATTTAAAAATTGACTTGTTCTTAAAAGTTCTTTTAAACAGTGTTTAATAATTTGTGCAATTATTGTTTTTGAAGAGTGTTTAAACCACTGCACACTCAAATGAACTTTTTGGAAGCAGAACACGTTTGCAGCCTCTTTTCATAAATTCACATTCATCGAGCAAGCGTCAAAACGTAACACAGTAGCTAATTTTGGAGCCATTTCACAGATTGCTTTTGCAGGCGGCACATTGTTTTGTTTAGCGGTGCATTCTTTAACAAACATTCTGATATTATTTTGGGTTTGGACGCGCCTATTTCGGTCTGGATTTGCAACCCGGCGTGTAGGTTTTTTCACATGGTCGTCGACTCAAGGGAGAAATTGGTGGACAATGTGACGCGAAATCGGGAGACCGACATCATTCCACACTGGGTTCTTTAATTTGGCACTGTTTCTGCCGACTCCCCCAGAAATCAACTTTTGGTCGAAAATTAAATTTGCCTCGATGACGAAAGCGTTCTTGTGCGCGTTTAAACTTTAGCTTACAAAAGTGGCTTTAAAACACTCGATTCGTTTGAATTTTCGAATTCAGCCAACGTCCCAACAGTTTGTCCAATTAAATGATGCTTGCAAGTGGCATGTGATTTGGAAGGCAAGTGATTGCGGAACTTGCGTCCGGACAAAGCAGTAGTGAATTCGCATTGTTCTGCTCGTGAAAACGAGAGTCCAATTTTGTGATGGCGCAGCAAATGAGCGCTGAGCCGACCGCAAGAGCCCTACTTCACACATTTTTTGCCGGCTAATGCGGTGGAGAAGTTTTGTGTGTATGCGTTGGCCCGAATTGGGCTCTTTCTTGCCTTTGGCACTTTTGTGTTGTATAGCGTTCTTGGGGCCGTCCTCGCAGTTGACTTTCAATTCGGTCGGCTTTTGTTCCCTCGCATCGGCGCTTATCATTGAGCTTCGGGGCGTGTGATGATTTCTAGTTGCGCGACTTCTTATGTTCTAGAACATTATGTGTTTGAAAATCTTTTTTGTTTCAAGAACTTTTTTGTCTCTATCTTTTTGTCTCTATCTTTTTCGTTCAACAACAAAAGAAGTCTTTTATCAGCAATGAGATAATTCTTTTAATATAGTTATTAAGATAGTTAAGGTAGGATAAGTTGATGCCAAGTGGGGTGACAAATTTGAGTTTGCCATGTCGAGCGCTCGGCTAAAATGTGCCTATAATTCTAGATTACACACGGCTTTTGGTTGTTTGCCGGGGCCGACTACGACAACGCTTGTACGGAAACAACGAGTATTTCGTCTGATACTGGCTGGCCTGCCTGGATGGAAAGCCAAAAACGGTTTGCAGCAAAAACACTCCGGCCCCAAATATGCAAATAAACGAATCGCCTCGAAATTTTTCTCTTCTGGCACATGCGGAACAAGTTTGTCTGCTCCCGATTTTGCACATATTCGTTCGACTGTTTTGCTCGACATCGTGCCAGCATTTTAAACGTGTTCGAAGTTTGGACTTTCCGCTATTAAATAATCACCAGTTGATCTCGAAAAACTCTCACGACTAACAACCAGACCGCTCATTTATGCATGTCCTATTGCGGCTTCAAGCGACCGCCTAAATCATCCAGGCTCGTGTTGTCGTGGATTGATTTGGCTTGCTTAGGCGCATGAGTGGACAAAACAAACAGTTTGATAACAGCGCTTGAGCGGCCAGTGTTTGTTTTGGACGCAGTAATTGGGAAGTCCTCCGATCACATTGTTTTGGAACGTTCGACGTGTTGCGGCGAGACCGATGTTGAAAAGCCGAATGGACTTTTCGATGTAAATTTGCAACTTCGTGTCGTCGTTGCGAAAACGCCGGCGGAGATAGCTTACAAAAGGGAAATAAATGTGTTCAAACAAAGCGGGAATGTTCATCGTTTTCCGTGATTTCACTCGAGCGCTTTGCAAGAACAAACTTTGGCTGCTCATTTCCTTTGCCTTGCGACGCGTGCACTCAAATTTGCATTTTAATTTGTCCACAGATCTTGTTTCTTCTTTGTTTACTGCTTGTTTATTGTTTGTTTATTGCTTGTTTAGAGCATTGCTGTTTTAAAGTTCACGTGTTTTTGCGTGACATTTGTCCGGAGTTTGTATTTGGCCAGCGGATCTAATTCATTTGAGATAGTTGTGTGTTTTTAATACAAAAGTTGCTTTTTGCTTCGCAGTTTGAACTGAACATTTTTTGGCATTTGAAATCCAATAACTTGTGCATAGTTCAATTTTTTGTGTGCTTTGACCCTCGAACCCATTTTGGCATTTGCGGCGAATCGAGTCTCGTAAAATTTATTGTCTCGCGGTCGAAAATGATTATAATTCAATTTAATTTGCACCTGCTCGACTCATTCGACTTTGAGTCGGTTAAGCTTCTCTGGATTTTCGTACTTGAATTTTTTATTGGCCATTCTCGGGTTGCACATACTAATTACTAACACGCAGGTGATTTTAATGAATGTTCTGGAATTTTGCCTACTATTCTGCCCAATCATTTGCTATTTTGGGATTTAGTTGACTTTTTGTACTTATTATTTCGGCGTTTTGTACTTTTTCGTGAATTCAATTACTTCTTTAAGTTGTTTGTTTAGCCTTCTGACCGTCAAATGATGCGATTGTGACCATCTTGCCAGCTTCTTTCAATCTGTGAACAAACCGGACCGAAAACCTAGTCAATCTCTCGAGCAAAATGAGCGTTTTCAACGGTACGGCCAAGATCCGAGTTCTTGAAGCGAAAGAATTGAGGCCTACGGAGTGGTCAAAAAGGTTTGTTTTATAAGTGTGTTCAAACGAGTTCTTCACTTCTTTTTGCACAATTGAACGCAGTGGCGATTCTTACCAAATCCAAATTCAATTGTGCCCGAAACTGTTCCAAGTTTGTTGCCTAAAATGTGCGCGCAAAGTTCTTTTTTGTTGTCCACCCACGGATGGAAGCGCCTGGTTTTGACGTAAACAACGAAGGCACCAAATCTATTCCTTTTCCGCCGTCTCGTTGCTGTGGCCACAAATAAATAAATCCGAAAATTCGAACGCCTTTCAAAAACATCGCAAGCATGTTGGAGTTTCCAAGAAAACTTGCATCATAAAACACATGAAATCAAAATTAACTTTTGATTATACAAATCTGTAATGTGTAGTTTTTTGCGGAGTTGTTTACAATTTTAATTTATGTATTTTACACATTCAAATGCAAATCCTCTGACAACGCAGATGCTCAAATGTTCACCCACTGCCGATTAAAGATCAATCAACTCAATTAATTGCAGGTTCAACAATGTTTCCGAATCAATTCATATGTTGGACGGTAAGATTTCAACTAACAACAGTTTAAAGAATGCATTTTAGCTTACGTCAATATTGATTGCGACGAATACAATATTGGAAAAACGCAAACAAAGCCCAAAACAAACTTACCACAATGGAATGAAGAATATCAGGTCGGTTATTCAACTTAAATGCACAATTGTAATTTAATCATATCCAGACAGCAGTGCATAATGGAAAAGTTCTTGGCTTCACAACGTTCAATGACTGCGCTCTGCCACCCGACGAATTTGTTGCCAATTGTCGTGTTTGCTTTGAAGACCTCAAAATCAATACCTTAAATGACATATGGGTCGATCTTGAACCGCACGGCCAACTTCATTTGCTTATTGAACTGAGTGGATCGATGACAGACGGTCAGTATTTTTAAAAGTCTCTTCAAATTAAAAGTCTCTTCAAATTAAAAGTTTATTCGTTTTATTCATTGCATATAGAAATCTGGCACTTTAAACTGTTGAGTTCCCGTAATTTGAATGAGATTCTTTTAAGTACAATAACAGTACTTGCGCGCAATTGCATCCTTGACGCACACAGACTGATTCCCGTATTTGTTTATGCGATTTATGTCGCTTACAATTTGGATTGAGTCGTCATTAAAGTAGTGTCTTGCCGTTGCTTCCAGTAGAGCTCCGTTTGGCTGGACTTCGATCATGAGTGCGTAATTCACATAAACCCCACGAGACGTGCCACTTCCATACTCTAACATAGGCAAAAAACGTGAACGTGTTGCACGTCGACCGGCCATCACTTTTTGATTTGGAGCTGATACTCGTGCACCGTTGATTTGCTTTAGCTTCAAAGTAGCACATTTGTCGTGGTAAGGCTCTAGCAACTTGTTAGTGTGCTTTACTAACTCGGAGGCTGCTCGTTGAACTAATGGCTCATTAACATCAATGGGTTTATCCGTTTGGCAAATGCAGTACTCTTCGGGAATGCCAGCTTGTTCGCACGAACGGTCTGCAGGAAGCGGTCTCAAGAAACTGAGACCGTACGCAGAAAGCTTTCGAAACCTCTCCAAAGGCTGTTTCTTTTGTCGGAGCTCGTCCCATGCGTTTCGTTGTTGGAGATCAAGAATGTCTTGAAGAGTTATGTACAGATCAAAGAATGAAGCGAGTTGCTAAATTTTGAAGAAATTACAAAGTTGCAAGAAAGCATTTTTCTTACTTTTGAGTTCCAATTCAAAACATCTGCAAGTTCTGGATAACGTTTGCGCAACTTTTGTGGCACGTGAATACTAAAGAATGGCATTCGCTCCTCCAAACGACCAATCATTGTTTGACGAATCGGGTCAAAACGGTGACCATGGTCGGAGAACATGAATAAAAATGTATCTTGCAAGCGTTCTTCCTCTTCCAACAACATTTTCTCAATATCTTCGTCTGCTGATGAGACCTGAGCAACAAGGCATTAGCTACTTGACTTTCATGTTTAATAGCGTTGAAAACAAACCTGGCTTAACCAATCATGTGCCAACTCCGTGAGCCAATGAAGAGCAAAGAATGGTCGTTTTCCGTGATAGCGTTGCACTAACTCTCGATAATAAGCCATTTGAATAAGGTGGTTAGGCTTGTCGTTGTAGCATAAGTATTTGCTTCTTCGGCGCACAAAGCTTTTGTAGACGTCAAGCCAAAACGGCCTAAAGTGATGATCGACAGGTTTTTCGGCAAAACCGGTGCTGAGATAGTTGAATAAATTAAAGTCCGGGTAATCTTCAGCATAAAACGTGGAATAGCTCTAAAAGATTTTACAGTGATTGTTAATTTTGGCAATTGTACCTGATTTTTGAAGTCCTTCCAAACAAGTTGCATCTTGTTGAAGTCGATATCTACGGGTTCGGCCGGAAGATGATCGCCTGGATTGCGTGAACCCAACAAAAAAGCAACTGCATTTGGAAAAGAGTTGTCAGCAACTTTGTTGAAGCCAGTCATTACAGTTGCATTGTAGTTTTGTTCCAATACTTTTAGTGTTTTCGAAAGTCCGCGCCGCCAATGTGATTGCGAAACGGAGTCTAGCACAAACAAGCTGACACTAAAACGCTCCAGTTTGGTTGAGTTCTCTTGTCTGGGGATCAGTTGAGCGTGCATCTCATTGTAAACACTCAACGGAGACAGATGGCCTGAAAAAAGAGTAGTACTTATTTCCCGAAATGAATGTTAGGCGTAATTAAAAGTCAGATACATATTATACTTGTTTTGCGTAAAATACGAAGTCTGGAAGTTCAATCAATTTTGTGGTGCTGCCGCGACATTATAAAAGTTACTGTAGAATCTCAAAGTGTATAGTGTTTGGACTTTAATAATTTAGCTGCTAAATTAACACAACAACTGTTTGGATGTTGATTAAAAGCGACAAAAGAGAATTCGCGTTCTTTAAAATGTAACAACTTCAAAAGGCATTGTAAGTTATTTTAAAGATGTCGATTTAGCGGCAACACTAATTGCTTTTGTTAATCGGTTCAAAAAATTAATTATCTACCTCGACAATCGACCTCAACGAACTCGCAATTAATTTGAGTTCCGTTCTATAATAATTGTTGAATGAGTTTGCAACTTTTAAATTCGATTACCACGAGATTTTTCCACTCCTCGTATTCATTTGTATCATCGTTTCTTCCGCGATCAAAGCATCTGCACTGGCACTGAATGGTATCTAGTGAATAGCCGGCCTGTTCGAAAGCGGTTAAATTAAAGAAAAGCTGCCTATTTTGAAGATATGTGAGCGGTGCTTGAATTTGTCTGCATTCGATTGGTGGCGCGTTCTCAATGTATTTTCGAACTGTCTCATCCCAGGGATCTAGCATTGGAATTTGGCAGTTTTCGCTCTAAACACAGGCAATTGTTTAAAATGAACAAAGAGAAACAAACCTCCGAAGAGTTCGAATCAAAGATATAGGAATAATGATTTAAATCGACAACATCTTGATCGTCGGCCAACTGGAAACCCAGAATGAGCATTAGACACAAGGCCACGAGGAATAATGTCCATTTCCTCCGAATAGGATACCAGAGCGGCTGACCGGAGACTGAGCCGAAACTTGAAGGGTTTCGCTTCATTGCACCGAAAGAATCAATGGTAAATTGGGACAAATTAGCTGCCACATTCGTTGCCACTCAGACAGTAGTCAAAAATAAATAGATTGAGGGGCCAGCGACCTGCAATAACTAAGTCATGTGCAATCTAATCTACACACATTTTTTGTCGCAGAATGGACATCCAAAAGACACGCAGTGGTAGTGGATTCTATTTTCGCCATAACAGAAAAACAATTTGGTTCGTCTCGCTCCCCCAAAAATTGGCCTTTTGGCGAGGAAAAAGTGCCCACGGAGTAAATCGCCAAATAAGCTGTGTTTTCGAAATCTACCGAGCAATTCCGCTTCGACGAGTTTTGTTGGACTGTTCAAGACCGGAATTTTCCCTTGCTTGCGCCTCGTTCATGGCATTTGACGTATTTGAGAACAGGGTTTTCAACAAAAGTGCTTATTTGGGTGCATGACTTTGTGCCAAAATGCCTTTTGGAAAAGGAAGTCGATTGTTTAAAACATGCTGGGGATACAAAGCGCAAAACACGGTTGTCATGCTCTTGTGTGGAAAAATTGTGAAATAAACATTCAAAAAGTAAACACAGGCATACAGCTCGTTGCGGAATCAAAGAACGAATGACTAAACTTGGAGTAAGCCGACGAACAAACAAAAATTTAAAAAGTATTTTATCAACTAGACTTTCTCTTTCTGCCGAGTGCTTATTGAAATGCATAGAAGTTGTGAAACTTGAAGCACGAAATACAACGAACAGTTTAAACTTCAAATGCAAGTCAATTTGGCCGAGAATGGAAATTAAAAGCTGTTTGTGCGCAATTTGGGATGAGCCGCAAGCTTAAAATTGCAGATAATTAGCAGGCGTTTGCGTCGGAAATCCGAGCATGGCTTGCACGCCGGGACCAATCCTCTTTCTACAATTGGCAATCGAGTGTGTTTTGGCGCGCTCGACGAAATCGCGCACTCACACATATGAAAAACCTCGTCACTGAACAGTTTTTCACATTATATGTGACCGAGCATCCCTTATGAAAACAAATTTTTATTTGACGGTGATAAGTGGATGGCGGCAATCGTTCATGACTCATTTAGTTGACTATCCCTCCCTGCAGCGTACGCTTCTTAAGGCAAATTGATAAATTTGCTTGATGGGTATTTTTGTGCCTAGAGCCAAAAGTGACGGCAACGTACAAAAAAGTCGTACGGGTGGTTCGGGGAAATAATGGATTTAAAATTGCGTTACCTTGGCTATGGTTTGCCCGCATTTTGCACCACTTGCTGTATCTAAATAATTTATAAGTTGATCGTAGTTTTGTTGCATTTAGGAAGATTCTATACATTCGAACATTGCAACTTTGAATCGATAATAAATGTAATTTAGAAAGCCCACAAAATGCCGGTCGAGCACAACCTCGAGTTTTCCAAGAACGATCTGGCGCCTTCAATGACCGTCAGCGTCGTGGAGCTATGCGCCGGAAAATACACGAAGTTACTGGACACAAATTCATGGCGCTGTTCCTTCGTCAGCCGACTTTCTGTGCACATTGTAACTTTTAGAGCTTTTTAAATAAAACTATTTTGTTTTTCAGGCAAAGACTTTGTGAGTTTATTACAACCAATTTACATCTAGTCTTAAAAAGTCCTACAAGTTTAAATAATTCCTGCTTTTTAGATTTGGGGACTTGGTAAGCAAGGATATCAGTGTCAAGGTAAGTGTGCATTGTTTGTTTACCTGCAATTGCTCATTGGCCATTTACCACAAAAGTTTGACCCAAAAACAAGCTTTTAGCTTCGAAAAACAATAATTTTTGGTCAACGAGCATTTGCATTTTTACGGTTTTGAACAAAATAAAGATCACCGATTCTAGTTTGTACGGTTGTTGTTCACAAACGCTGTCACTTGAATGTAAGTCTAACCTAAGTTGTATTTAAATGTTTTGTTTTCACAATCACGAACTCAAATACATAACTTACAAACCGCTCTATTTTTGAATGATTTAAGGTGGTCTGGAAGTGCCCAGGAAATAAAACAGACGTAAACGACGAGCTTCAAACACAAGCTAACGAGGTCAGTTACATTTCAAGCTACTTTAAATGCTCAGTCTTTCTGCAAATTGTTGTCTAAAAGCTGTTTTTTACACTACTGTATTCGAAAGAACACTCAGCGCTGTTCAAGAGTTTGTCTCCCGGTGATTTCACAGTTCTTTCCGGTTGGATTTAAATCTCACTTGTACTCGGAATTGGAAATACCTTTTGGGGGAGAACATATATCCAGTTTCAAAAATCCTCCTTCGCACTCGGAAACCTTTCCGCCTGGGATTGTGTTTATAGTCTCATAAAAAATGCTTGTTTTGCAGTAAAGTTTACGTGTTTATTGAAATTACAAGAAAATTTATTTATTCTGCAATTAGGGATTGAACAAATCGACTTTGAATCAAATCGATTCTTTCAGGCCAACTTGAGATTTTTGATCAACCTTCCGCATAAGTTCATTGTTCATTCCTATCGACGTCCCACGTTTTGTGATCATTGTGGGTCAATGGTAATTTATTTAAAGCAGTGCTTTCTTAAATATAAATTCTAGCTGTACGGCATTTTCAATCAAGGTCTTCAATGCTCGCAATGCAAACTGAACGTGCACAAAAGGTTGATTTTTAAAAGTGAACAGCAAATTAAAAGTTAATTTAGATGTCAACGAAATGTGGCCAATAATTGCGGTATGTTGTTGAAGATCTTTGAATTATAAGCGTAAACTATTTTATAACCTTGCAGGTATCGACAGTAAAAAGATGGCGCTGGAGTTGGCACAACTCGGTTTGACCGGAGACAAAATGTCATTACGAGCCAAAAAGAAACCACTGTCATTTTCTGTATCACAAAGTTCGGATGCAGCGACTTGTGGAACAGATGTTACATCTTTGCCTTCATCTTCACAGTTGTCGGCCATCGACGAGTCAAGAAGCGCATTATCTTCGCCGAGTGGCGATTCTGATTCTGCTAACAAGCTATCAATCAACGATTTCACGTTTATAAAAGTGCTGGGCAAAGGCTCGTTTGGAAAGGTCATTTTGGCCGAAAAGAAAGGAAGCGATGACGTGTTTGCAGTAAAGATCCTAAAGAAAGACGTGATTCTCCAAGTAAGTCGTTTCTACGGGTTTCGAAATCATTTTAACAATTACAGGACGATGATGTTGAATGTACAATGTGCGAAAAGCGAATTTTAGCCTTAGCTGCAAAACATCCATTCCTTACGGCTCTTTACTGCTCTTTCCAAACTCCGGATAGATTGTGTTTCGTGATGGAATATGTAAATGGAGGTGACCTGATGTTCCAAATCCAGCGGGCAAGAAAATTCGAAGAGCCAAGAGCGCGTTTCTACGCCGCTGAAGTTACATGTGCTTTGCAATTTTTGCACCGTTACAACGTAATCTACCGAGACTTGAAACTCGACAATATTTTGTTGGACGCCGAAGGACATTGCCGACTGGCCGACTTCGGGTGTGTTTTAAGATCAATTGCACTTTTTAACTAAGCAAATTTAGAATGTGTAAAGAGGGAATCACTCGAGACAATCTCACATCAACATTTTGCGGCACTCCTGACTACATCGCGTAAGTTTTTAGAATAGCTTTCAACGTTTGACCACTATGATTTAGGCCAGAAATTCTGCAAGAAATGGAATATGGCTTCTCTGTAGATTGGTGGGCGTTAGGTATGCTTAAGATAATAAACGATACTTTTGAAGCATAATTGTTTAGGTGTCTTGCTTTATGAGATGTGTGCAGGTCAGTCTTTTAAAATAATCTTCCGATTAAAAACCTCACTTTAGGTCAACCACCTTTTGAAGCGGACAACGAAGATGATTTGTTTGAAGCAATTTTGCACGATGATGTTTTGTATCCAGTATGGCTGAGCCGTGAAGCCGTCAACATTCTTAAAGCGGTGAGCAATCAAACTAATCAAAACAACCAATTACTCCTCGGTTTTCAGTTTATGACTAAAAATCCCTTGCGTCGGCTGGGCTGTGTTCAGTCACAAGGCAGTGAAGACGCCATCCGTGCTCATCCGTTTTTCAGAGAAATTGACTGGGATGCACTGGAAGCAAGAAAAGTCAAACCGCCGTTCAAACCACGAATTGTAAGTCAAATTATCTAGACTCACTCAGTCGTCTTAACTTGACTGTTTTCAGAAAAACCGCCGTGATGTCAACAACTTTGATCAAGACTTTACTCGTGAAGAACCTACGCTTACGCCGACGGATCCAGCGGTTATCCGGACTATTGCACAAGATGAATTCCGAGGCTTTTCGTTCATGAATCCGGAGTTTATTAACGCACAGTAGTCGAAGAATTTAATCACATTTTTCTAATGCCGGGTCACACACTCTCATTCATAAAGATATAGTTTTAATCGCAGCCTACCTGCTTTTTCATTGTCAACAAACAGATGGCCTTCCGTTCTTAGCACAAGCCGACTTATTGGCCACCTTTGTTTATTTGATCGAAAAGTGTAAAAGCTTGCGCAGTGTTTTAGCAGCTTAATGTTTTTTGTCAACTCCAGGGACTCCCAATCAAAAATTCTAACTTCTCTATTCTTGTCTCACCAATTGCCGCTGACGCCATCCTATCCGGTTCAACTCCGAACAGTTTTTAACAGATTAAATTAGTACATCGTTTTTTAACTGTAAAACGCTCCTCTATTCTTGTATCATAACATCTGAACCAATTAATTTAAATGAAGAGAATTCCGCCTCTCAACAATAGATATGTGCAATTGTTGTTGTTTTGCCGTTTAGATTCTCAATATAGGCGATTTGAACGCGTTGTTTAACGGAATAAACGTTTATCAATATAATGATTCAATTCGGTCCAAGAGCTAAAAGCATAGTCTCCAAACAGCAGCACAAACGGTTTGACGATCATGACCCATTGAGTCAACTGAAAGATAAGTTTTTGCTGTTGTTCGCCATCGACTCGACCCGTTTCGGGAAAGACAAGAGAATAGCTACTGATTTAATGCGACTTATCATCACCCTAAAATTCAATTACGCCGCTTGTAAAGCAATTAAAAGCAGAGGTAGCGATGATCCGCATGTTTAACGGAGCTGATAAGCTGATTGTGAAGGCAAGGGTGTGTAAGTGAGTGGTCCAGCAACCATAAAGTTAATGCAATTTGCACAGCACATCTTGATCGTCTGTCGGCCCTTTGTTGTAAAATGGCAGATGGTGACGGATCGCGCAAACGAAGTTCCAAATAGTAAGTTCTTTTGGCTGGCAAAAACATAAGACACACCTCGAACTCGACAAAACTCGTTTTTAGTCATTTTTCATTGAAGCGTCGGTCAAGGGCGGTTGCCGAACCCGAGCAATACAAACAGTTTGAAGAAGTTCTTGAGCAAATCAATCCGTTTGGTATTTTCCAACTTTTTGCGTGTCTTTGCATTGTTTTTGCACAAATTGAATGGTCGGGTGAGTTCGTTTCTTCCTACGTCATTCGTTTTATCAATTCTTTAAGGCAATTTATCTTTTGTCTCAATTGTTGGATCGACAGAAACGGACTGGATCTGCGAAGGATACGATGCAAGCGCTAACAATGACGTTTTATGATTACCTTCCTGTTTTAGGGCTTAAACTCTTCAATGGCTTATCCAAACACAACAGAAAAATGTAATGAGTTTAAAAAGTGCAAAAATGTGTTTGCCGACAAGACCAATACGACTTTTAAATCAATAGTTGCATCGTTCAAATTAGTGTGTGACGACAAAGACAAACTGGAGACCATTCAAATCATTCAAGCGGCATCGTTGGTAAGTCTTAAAATGCTGTGTTTCTTTAACATCTCGTCAATTTTAGTTTATTGGCTCTGTTATTGGCGGTCATATTTGTGATTGGTTTGGTCGGCAATTCGGGTAACAATTTACGTTGCGTAAACATATTACATTAGAAGTTTAGATTTTATATTTGCCAGTTGGGCGTTGCAATCACAAGTTGTATGACTATTGCGTCAACAACCTGGGTGAGCTTTGCAGTAGTCCAGTTCTTCAATGGTATTTTGTACGGGATAATTGAAGTTGAATCGTGGGTTTGCTTGCAACAAGTCTCAAATTTGTTTGTCTTTTCAGAATTGTACTAATGATGGAATTTACAAATAATCAGTAAATTCAAACATGATGTTTAAATCTAAAACAATTGTTTAGATACCGAATGATTCCGAACGCATGTTTCCAAACAAACATAGCCAACATCGTTATTGCTCTGATTGCTTTCTTGACAAAAGACTGGCAAGTGTACTTCGTGTTCTTGAATTTAGTCACTCTTCCGATTGCAATGGCTTTTATGTTGTGGAATGAGTCGCCAAGATGGCTACTTGTCAAAGGCAAAATAAATGCGGCATGCAATGTGAGTTTCTCGATGTCTCTTTTATGTCATTTCAACAAACATTCAGGTTTTGAATGATTTATCGGATAAGAGATGGAATGGAACAGAGGTGAGTTGTCTTACGGCATTTATAAAGTAATGCCCTATTTATAGGTTAAATTTACTCCACACAATTTGGAGCTTTTGCCTCGCGACACTTCAAACACATATTATAATTTCTACCATTTATTTGAAAAGAAGCGATTTGTAAGTTCACGGAATACAGAGTAAACAAAGATTGTGGTGATTTTAGGCCAAACAAAGTTTGTTGCAAATTTTGAGCATGATTACGTACGCAGTAAGTCTTAAAACAGAATTATCAACTTGCTCGAAAAACTTACTGACTTTGCATTTCAAATAATTTTAGATTGTCTTTGTTTGTTATTTGAACGTTATTCGGCGATTCAAGGGCTCCACGATTCTTATCGTATTTTTGGATGGAGCTATTCGACTTGTAATTCCAGTAATCATTATTGTGCTGGACTTCAAATTTAAAGAATTTACAAGACGCTTGCAATTCTTGCTCTCTTTGGGTGACTTTTGTTGCTTCTCAATGCATTTTAACTTTGATTGATTTAGCGCTTATTGGCATATGTTTGCTTGTGACAACTATTATAACTATAGCTGGATCAAAATGGTATTCTGCCGAAGTTACAGTATTTATAACGATTGCAGCGATGATCGCCGGTTGGAGACTAATTTCAAACCGATTTAACTTAAAGACACAAGTATTAATCACCAAAGACAATTCTCCTCAAACAACTAACAATACTTCAATAATTTATTCAACATCTTTGTGTGTTTTCAGTCTTTTTCGATTTTTGTTCATTCTTTCGAGCATTTTGATCAATCTGTCTTTTCTGTTGTGAACTTAATTAAATGTTATTTGCTTTTTTGAAAGAACGAGCAGTTAAATTACTAATCCACAAGACAAGTTTTTGATACCTTTCTATTGCATTTTAATTTCGATTAATTATTTTTAGAGCAATTATGAGCTCGTTGAAAGAGATCAAACAATTAAGTTGGGCGGATTTTAAAGCATTGTGCAAGGAAAACGGTGTGAAAGTTGGCGGAAAGAACCGAGAGGTTTGCACAGAGGAATTGTGTGCAAAGTTGGGCACTACTGTTGAGAAAAAGAAGCCGAAAGTTGATGGCTTGAAGGTGATTAATTTATTAATTTTCATGGTATTTATTTGAGTTTTGGATCTTACAATCAGTCAGCGATGGCCTCAAGAACATTTACGAGCAGAAACTCTATCCACTTGAAGAATACTATCTATTCCACGAGTTTTATTCGCCAGCACTTAACAATCCAGATTTCACAGCCAAACCAATGATTTTGCTTGTTGGCCAGTACTCGACTGACAAAACCACATTCATCCGTTACTTGCTTGAACAGAACTTTCCGGGCATGCGAATTGGTCCGGAGCCAACTACTGACCGTTTTACTGCAATGATGTACGACAAAGATGAAGGATCGATTCCGAGTAATGAACTGGTCGTTGACTCTAACAAGCAGTTCCGCGCACTCACAAAGCAAGCCTTTTTGAAGAGCATTCAGTGTTATATTGCTTTTGTTTAGGTTTGGAAATGCATTTCTCCAGGAAATGGCTCCACTGACGATCCGGAAATCAAGAAGCATACTGAAAGTAATGACTTGAAGTTGATTGCAAGTGAGGCCATTGACAAAGCATTAATTGGAGGCGATTATGTTTGCGTCGATGTAAGTTCTAACAAGGGAAAGGCACGATCTTAAGTTGGATTTAGAATATTCTGCGAAGACCATCAGTTTTATCATGTAAAACTGGCTCTTAAATGTAAAATCCGTTTTTGCCCAAGACTCGCTACAGCTCCGGTAGATCTCTCCGAAGGTTGGCAAAGGTCACAAAAAATCAACGAAATTTGACATGTCATCACTCGTTCGTTTTTTCAATAAAATGTTCACACATTGTTCACACGCTGTTAAAATAAAAGCCAAATTAGAAAACGACGTGTGTAAATCGAGTGGCGCGGCTGGAAAAAAGTTGAACAGAGAGAGTGTGAGTGCGAAAGGAGTACTTTTTGTTTTTTTTGGAAAACTTACCGATGTTCTACCGGAGCTGTAGCGAGTCTTGGGCAGAAACGGAGTTCACTTTAGAGACCTAGCTCGGCCAGATCTAACACTTGGTCTTCGCAGAATATTCTAAATCCAACTTAAGGTCGTGCCTTTCCCTTGTAAGCTTGGTTGCTTATTTAATTAATTACTTTTAAGGACAAGAAGAAATCATCTGTGAGAAAATGTATTCCTTGCAAATTGACATTCAATTCGGAAACTGAATATAACCGTCATTTTTTCAATGAAAGTCATTGGGTTGTTTCCAACAGTAAGTTTACAGTAATATTGAATTGTTCTAATTTTAATTTTTAGAAAAACCGACCTGCAAAGTGTGCAAGATCGAGTTTGGTGTTGACGAGTACAACAAACTCAAACATCATCAACAAGATGAGACGCACAAACGACTTGTTGCAGGTAATTTTATTGTATTTGGCTTCAAATTTAAGCAAGTATTTTTAGAAGCAAAAGCAAAGAAAGCAGAAGAGAAGTCATCGAAGCCGACAAAAGTTTCACTTCAAGAAGAACTCAAAAGTGGTGAACAAGAAGTTCGAGAACGTCAAAAGCGTGACCGTGAGATTTGTTTGCTGAGTTGGGCATTTCGGATGCACTTACCGGCAATGAAAAAGGCCAGTTGAGTCAATTTGAAATCAAAGCTACTGGTGATGAAGAGGCCGGAACATTGCGCACATTGAAATTGAGTAATGCAAGACCAATTGGAATCGTTTCAGCCAAGATGCCAAAGCGGTAATCATTTCTTTTTATTTATACTCTAAGTTTGAATTTTAGAGCTGCAGTCAGTGACGATGATATCGGCAAAAAGTTCAGTAAGCGCACCAAACGTTGATTGTTACAAACTGTTGTTATTCAGAGATGTTGAATAAATTATTGAAGTATTGTTAGTTGTTTGAGGAGAATTGTCTTTGGTGATTAATACTTGTGTCTTTAAGTTAAATCGGTTTGAAATTAGTCTCCAACCGGCATGGTTGCAGATAGTATTTTTTGGTAGATTAAAGATGTTGAAACTGCTTTTTAAAATTAACCTTTAGGATGAACATTATTCAAGTAACAACACAACGTTACCCGACAGTCATTCGTGGAATTGCTTTTGGTTGTTTGCACGGTGCAAAGTAAGGATGGCGATGAACTTATTTAAATTAATTGTCCGTTTTAAGGCATTTGGGAACAATTATAGGCATTTTGATCTTACAGCCACTTCTCGACTCGCGTTTTCCAGCAGGAGCTTTCATTATACTACTGTCGTTAGTTGCGTTAACATTAGTATTGGGCTTCCTTTTACAGCCAGACACTAAAGGAAAAGCTCTTTTGGATACGATTGAAGAAGCGGACTACACACGCGTAGAGAATAGTTTGCCGTTAGCGCTGCTCAAGTTGTTATGAATCATTTTACTTTAAACATATGTGACATTTAGAATGGCTGCCATGCACCGAGTTATGCAATCGGAGTTGCATCAAAAACTTACTGAAGAAAAAGCGCGACGAATGGGCTCAGCGAATACACCAACTGGAAGTTAAAGAAGAAGAGGAAAGACGAGCTTCAATGCTATCAACAATCAGTCAAAATCACAGAACTCCGTCGTTTGTTGACGTCTTCACTCCTCAACGGCAACATGAAGATTAACTCTTGTACATTACCATTTTAATAGCTAAATTATCACTTCCACTTGACATTTAAATAAAAGTTTATTAAATTCAACAACGAGACAACAAATAACAATGTCTGATTAATCTTGTTCCATCGCTTGGCCGAATTCTTCTTCCATGTTGTTGGTGACGACGCCACTGTCGAGATTTTCCAACTCCTTCAAAGTCATTTTGCTTGCAAGTTTGTGTCCCTTGGTCTAAAACATCAAATTAAAAACAATGGCTATCAAATATAGAACTTACTCGCATCAAAGTAACCAATTGCTCGCGTTGCTCCGGTGTAAGCTCAAGTTTGTAAAGCTGGACAAAAGCATGAATGCACGAGTTCAATGAAAGCGGCATAAATGGATTCTCCTCATCAGACTCAAATTTGTTGAAATACTCGAGCAATGCGTCGATAGTCAAAGATGGAAGAGTGTAGCGCTAAAATTCAACCGATTAAAATAGCGAAAAATAAACAAACCTTGTAGATAAACGCAGTCAACACATAGCTTACGGGACTTGAAATTGGCATACGAGAGATTTTGATCATCGCAGTTGCAGCATGAAACACAGGCAAAGAAACGGAGTTCAAAACGCCACGAATAACGTGTGCAGTGTTCAATGAAAAAGTGTCAGATGCACACAATGGCAACAAAATACCCTTGACGAACGCTTGTGGTTTGTAAACAGCCTTTTTCACTGCAGCGAACAGATGGACATTCAATTTGCGGTATTCCATGATATCATCCAAAACTCGTGGCAACAAATAATAACGATAGAAGCTAAACATCATCATAATCAAAGCCTAAATCAATAATAGTTACCGTTCACATGCCTTTGGAGAAGCAGTTGCAGCAAATAATCGAGTAGCGTGAAGCATCGAAGCGGCCGTGTAATTCTCAGGAGATGTTATTCTAAAAATTGCATTAACACTCAAATTAAACAGTTTCAAAACTTACTCCAAGATTTGCTCCCAATTGGTCAATGCTGGAATTGATTTGAACGCTTTTGGAATTGCGCCACTTCGATAACGTGCCATGTATTCACCGCTATATTGTAAAAATTAATTAAAACTCACAAGGCAGAAACACTTACATTTCTTTGTACATCTGAACAACGGCGTCAGACTCTACTTCACCGGTTTGTTCGTGTTTACCTTTGCCCATCCTGTCTAAACAAGTCAAATATTTTAAAAGGAAATCAATTGATGTGAAAATATTTTTTGGCCAAAGACCAATAGAGAAACAAAATTGCAGTCAACAAACAAAGGTGAATAAATTTATTTGTACAATCTTTTACAGGTGTTAGTAATCTCAATCCATTTGGACAATGCCAATAAATTAGAAATTTGCGATCTGTTCAATGCCCATAAGCGTTAAAGTAACCGTATAGAGTGGAGTAGGTAATTACCGTGAAGAGTTCGTATTAATATGCAAGATGTATAGGCAGCGAGTTTTGAACCCGTTTGATCATTATTTTCCAACCATGCGACGGAAACTCTAAACAAGCCAGTTTGCTGACCCTTACTAGTTTATGCAAACCTGTTTGATTGATTTTTCTCTTGTTTGGGAAGTAGAGCCACCACCGGCCAGTTTATTGATCTGATCTTTTTGCTCTTGTAGATGATTTTCCTGTTCGTTGATTTGGTCGTACAACTGGCGCACTTGAAATTCAAAAACATTTTTCGTGTCGTCCAGCAGCTCTTTTAGAGAGTTGCAGTTTTGGCAAGCAGTTGTTTCTTTCTTTGACTCCAACAAAATCTTCGCGCCATTTGAAAGAGCTTCACACTGAAAAAAGCAGTCGTTGTTTTCTCAAAGTTGTTTAAACTACCTCGTCCTTGTAATAAGCACTCTCTCCTTTGGCAAAACGCAAATCGATCAAAAGTTGTTTAATCTTTTCGCGATAAAAGGAGTTTAAGCTCTTTTCGGTGGCTTTGGTCTGGGGATCAATTGAGTCAGCCACGCTTGTTTGTCCGTCTCTAAACACACCGAAACAATCAGATTACAACTAATTAAAAAGAAACGTACTTCCATCGCCTCATAAGATCTAATTCGTGTTCCAAACTAGCTATTGTCCCTTCCCATTCGGATTTGGCACGATTGGCTTCTTCAAAAAGGTGCATTGTGTGATTGGACAAAATTTGGCTTGGCACTGGCTGATCTTTCTTGCACATCTCATTGGAAATGTTTGTTGTAAGCGTGTCAAGCAATTGTTCGTTCGTGCAACCATTTTGTTTTGGTTTCTCATCTACGAAATCATGCTGTACAAGTTGTGCTTCAACAGATCCGTTCAATTTTGGAGTTTCCAGATCGTTTGCTCTAAACAATGTGCACTTAAATTATTTAAACAACTAATAAAACTACTTACACTGAAGTTTTCCTCTGAGCTTGCAACTCTTCTGCCTTTTTCAACTTTTCAACCAAATCTTGATTTTCAGCTTCCAGTGTGGCTATTTTTGCATTCAGTTCATTTGTCAATGTTTTATGATCGTCTTTTATGGCGGAGATATTTGTTTCGAGTTCAGATATCATGATTTGTTGGCGCTCAAACTCCTGCTCAAATGATTGTCGCCGATCTGTTCCAGTTGAAGTGCCAGGAATGTTTGTTGGCTGGTCAGTAGAGTCGATAAAAAGGCGAAGGTTTGCATCTTTCTGTTTCTAAAATTGGACATTTAAACAGCTTTAAGCAAATAAAGCAACCTTTTTTCCTTTGGTCGCTTGAAGCTTGTTGATCTCGTCTAGCGATTTTTGCAACAACTCCTAAAATGTGCAAATTAGGCGGTTCTAAGTATTTCAAGGGTCCGTACCACTCGTTTCACCAATTGACAGTTTCGGAAAAGTAGACCTTCATTCTCGTCTTGGAATTTGCGCAACGTGGTCTCCTTTTCAGACAACTCGCTCTTCAAATTTGTTGACTTGTTCTGCTCCTCAACTATCGCAGTTTTCAGCACCGAAACTTGTGACCGAAGCTTGACAAATTCGGCAGCCAATCTCTGATATTTAGTGCTAATATCTGTGTTGACCGACGATGTTGTGGACATGGCATTGATGCCTAAACTAAATGTAAGTCTAATTCAGACAAGTGAACCAAGTAATAATTGGCAGAAAACACCAATAGCTCGAAACAACAATAAGCAAGCTTTTAAGAGATTTATTACTAGTTACACAAATTGGTGTGTTTGTCGCATAAATAAATTAAATTAGTAGCACAAATAGCCCCGCAATTTACGAAAACAATGAAGATCAGTGTGGAAAAAGATCACGCTTCAAAGACTTATGCCTTCTTTTTACAGTAAATGGAACATTGCCAAGTTCCTTGTGGAGGTTCACGAAGGCCGACACAAAATGTGTGGTAACCTCTGTCGCAGGAGTCGCAAAACTAAATCAGTTCAATTAAAAAGCTGTTCGGAGTAAGTGTTTTAAATATTACCATCATAGATTCTTCCTCGTGTGCCTTCTTGCAAATTGTGCAAATCTTGCATTCCGTACAAGCCCAATTGTAATTGAGAACAACACGCGTCACCTCGACAGACAACTCTGCACAACGAGCATGAATAAAGGAGTTGCATTGGTAACATTTGAGCAACCGATCCACAAGAGAATCTCCTTCTTCGCTTGAACGACAGCTTGTGCAGAGACGCTGAGCCTAAGTGAGTAGATTACTTTTTAAAATGACGTTTAATTTTTTGAGATTGCCCAACTATTTCTATAACAACTAGGGAGTTTCTCTACGTTTACCAGCAAGCAAAAGGCACGAGGAAAAGCAACCGTATCTTAAAAACCCAAATTGGATTCTGATACCAACCTTTGCTGTCAGACTCGTGAAAGTCCACTGCTCATTGTTCACAAATTCCACACATTCCATTTAAAAGTTGTTTTCGATAAGAACTTACAAGAAGACTCTAACTGAGAAGACTAGAAAACGAGTGAACAGAAATTTCAAACCGTACAAATAAAATGACACGTAAATTGAACCCAAATACTTGCAAGTGTTAACAGAGTCTGTGGTTAATTTTTAACTCAATGCCTTTTGTGTGGAGAAACGTAGAAAACTAATAAACAGCTGTTAGCCAGTATTAGTAAACTTGTATTAGTGTTGATCAAGATTATGTACATTTTTCTCTGCTCGACGAGCCGATGTCCGCTGTCCTGAGCGTGGAGTGTCGGGCGCTGGTGGAGATAAGTCCTAAAAGCAAAGTATTGCAAAGGTGAGTAATGTTTCCAAACCTTTCTGTTCTTTTCCAGCGCTGCAATTGCGCGTTCCTGTCGAATCAGTTCTTCGTCCGAAACACGAATTGGCAAAGGAGACGGTTCACGTTTTGGCGGAAACAGGTCGGCAGGCTCAATAACTGTATTGAATGGCAGTTTTCGTAGCTCTTCAGGCGTGAATCTAACAAAAAGCTCATTGATAAGAAAGATGCAACAAGGAAGTCTACCGTTTGTAATATTCTTGAAACTGGAAAGGATTCAAGGCGACTGGGTAGACAGACATCTTACTTTCTTCCTCAAAGCGCGGTTTCTTTATTGGGCGTTGAATTATTGAAGTTTGGCTGTCGAAGAAGAAGCAGCGTTCGGTTTTGCGTCTTAGTTGAAGTTCTTTGTTGGCTTCAAACGCATCTTGGATGGCCTTCTTTCTCATTTCGTTCATTTTTGTCGGGTCCATTTTTATCTGAACATCGATAATTAAAGATTATGCTTGCAAGCTAAGAAATTTACCGCTTTGCTTTCGGCAGCGGCAGCTTGTCTTTCCAATTGCTGGCGTTCTTGCTGCCGAGCTAGACAAATTCGTTGATATTCCTAAAATTTAAAAGTGAAGTTGTTGCTTTAAATTGCACACTCACTTCATAGATATCCGCGTATTCTTTGCCCAGCAAATCATGCACATCGTCGGCAGACAATGCTGTCAAGTCGTTAATCAAATACTCTGACATGACTTCAGAAAGACGATGCTTTTCGATCAAAAATTTGCGTTCATCGCTTTCAACCGGTCTTCGTCTCAAGTTTGGATATTTGCGTTTGAATGATTTGATGGAAAGAAGGTTTGAGAGCTGCTCCTAAACAACAAAATTAGTCTCTAGTTAACTGGGGACTTTATTAAAATTCTGACCTGGAGGAAATAAAAATCAGCTTGGGGTTGATTCGGTGGCCATTCATATTCGATTAGATCAGAAACGCTGGTAGGCACATGAGTTGTGTCGGCTGTAATAATACGGCCAGGCGCCGTTCCTTTACGTGATCGAGATGCATCATCTAAACAAACGAAACTCAGAAACTAAATAAGTCAGCAATTAGGATACCTCCGCCAGACCCGCTTGATTGCATAGACTCTTCACGAGTTTCGCTGCCATTGCTGTCTTCGGCCATATTTGATGAATCGTCCGTGTTCAGCAAACTCAAGCATTTCGATGTGGGCAGAAGGTTCATGGTAATTGGAAACAGGTCAACGAATAAACAAACGCGGTCAGAAAATAAGCTCGATTTACACCCGTGCGGCGCGTTGCTTTCTGCTGAATGCGAGCTGCGCTTTTAGTGTGCGAACTCAAACTTAGTGATTGATTTTGGAATAGAGGACGGAATCAGTTCAAATTAGTATTTACAGATTAATATGTGCAACAAAAAACGAAAAACATTTAAAGACAATAGAATTAAATAAGCATAGTTTAGAAAGTGTGCGTTAAATTTGATCACCATAGCAACAAATCGAAAAACTTTGTCAAAGTTTAAAAACAAATTCATTAACTTCTTTTAAAATGTCTGCCGAATTGCCAAACAACTCAAGTAGCTATGCTAACAATCGACTGGAACAGTTAGAACGTCGTTTGGAGAAGGCCAAGGAAGCAAGAGTAAGCAGAACTTTAAACTTCACTCGTTATTCGTTAAGCACTTACTTAATTCCAGGACAATTACATCGAATTTTTAAAGCAAAATCGAGCACAAAGCAGCGCAATTAGTCAGAATGTAATTTAACTTGTCGTACTCTGTTTTCAAAGAAGTTTAGGACCCCGTTCAAATTGCTCAACCACTGTCAAGTCAACGTCCGAGTCTTATACGGCGTTTGGAAACCGGTCAATATTTTTGGAATTTCCAAAGCCAGCCAGAAAGCCATTCTTTTACTCCACTGCCGACAAATGAACAAGTTCCTAGGTTTGAACAACGCTTGTTTAAAAGTAACATTATCTCTTTTAGAGGAATGGTATTGAGCAGTGACATGAATGCAATGACCAAACGTTTACGGGAAATTGGCTCAAGCATTCGCAACATGCGTGATTATCGTTTAAGCATGCCATCCGATGAGTATTTTAGGTTTGGTTTGAAGGAAACACCTCTTATAAAAGTGATTTCAGGTCAGTTCGTCCGCACCTCCAAAGTGCACCAAACGTTTCCAGTTTTTATGGCGAGCCCCAAAAAGCCGATCTTCCATCATTGGCCGAAATACGTTCGCGCATTTTGAATATGCAGTTTAATGTTGAAAGAAGAACACGCGAACTTATTGATCAGCGCCAAATTCAACAGTCCTTTGCACAACCAAACATTAAAGTGGCATCTTTGGTTGAGAGCTCAAAACAACCTGATTGGCTACGTCAGAAAGAATTAGAAGATGAGTTGAAAAAACTGAGATTGGTTGAACAAAACGCACAAGAAGCATCAAATCAATTTAATGAACCGACAACTCAATTCAACGAGCCTGTTAAAGTGGAACGGAAAGCGTCTTCAACAACTGTGAAAATGCTTGAGCCAAAAACCGAAGACAAGCCGTTGGTCATTTCTTCAAATAGACAAATCGTTTTTGGATTAAACAATGCTGAAAAGCCGGCGGAGACAGAGCTTCCAAGAACTGGTAAATTTTAGAACTATTTTGTTAATTGGCATGTGCTTTAGAGTCCACAAAAGACAACAGGTTTGTTTATTAGTTATTCTTGTAATTTTAAAAGAGTTTGACGGAGTTATTGTTGCAATGTGATCGTGTCTTCGGCATAGCACACGCTCTGTTATGTTTAGTTAAAACTCTTTTAAAGTTACGAGAAATAACTAATAGGGAGACCTTGTACAATCGAATGCTGGACATTCTGCGTCCAAAGCAAGTGGTGGTTTCAAGTTCCGACGAGTCCGATTCGGCACTTACAAAACCCCAGCAACAAGTGGGTTCCGGTCAATCTCCGACAACAAGAAGTGGTGCATTGTCCGGCGCAAAAAACGTCGAGTAGGTGTTTGTTGCTTTGAAACTTGAGAATCAATTTGCAAACAAACCTTTGAAAGTCTTTAAACAAAACAGCAATAGTTTCTGTATTTTAGTTGCTTGAAATAGTTTAGTTTTCACTTCCGAGCAATTGTTTTCTAAATTGGCTGGAATTTACCTCAAACGTTTCCTGCATACAAATTAGCCGTTAATTGTATTTAGAGCGCCTCCAGCACCGAAGCCATTGCCCAGCTTTCTTCAGACTCAACCCAGCATGTTTTCATCGGCTACGCCGGCGCGCAAAACTTCAGTGTCGCAAGTACTGGCCAAACCAAACTTAGACGATTCGGATTCGGACTTTTTCAAATAATCCGCTGATTTACGACCTTTTTGCTATTTACTGCTTTCGCGTCTAATTAAGACTAATGGCCGGCTCATGATCGCAATAAATCGGCAATAAAGTGCAAATATTTTCTTTCGGCACCACACAAAAACACATTACTCGAATTCTTCAACTTTAATCTGTGATGTTGGAAATAAAGAGCTTTCTAGCCTCCAAACAATTGGCTGTAAACAATTTGCATAATAAAGTGCAAAGGATTAAGAAGTCGGTGTTGCGACAATACGGAGTCAAGTTACATTAAATAAAGACGCCGACTTTGCCCATTTGTTTATTCGAGGTCGTTTTCCACGAAGCGGAACGTTGGCGCATTAATTTTTTATACACCACCCGCTATTGTTCAGGTTAGCTAGTGGAACTCCAAAAAACGGTTCCTTGTGGAATTCATTTGTTTTTTGTTCCAGCGTTGCTGTTTGATTGCCGGGTGTTTGGATCTATGCCAAATCCATCTTGTTTTGATGCTCACTTCCCATATGACGACTGACAAGCGGTCACTTTTGATGGCCAACACTTGCCTGATTTGCATTTTTAAGCGGAACCTCCGTCCCAAAAACAAAGGCCAGTGCATTCGACGCCAATGGTCACTTTGTTCGTTTTGCGGATTTTCGGCCGCCGGTCACTATTCAAACTTCTCGCTGGCCACTCCTCCTTACCTGCGTCGGTGATGTTTGATTGCGCTCTGATGAAGCATGCAAATCAATGAAGGAGGAAGGAAAGAGGCCAGAAGGAAGAAAAGTTGGTTGAGGAATTTTTTCCTGTGCAACGTTTATGACTTCGCCCGAGAATGTTTGATTTTAATGGCCGCGTTATTGTGCATTTACTGCGTGCTATTAGGCCAATTTTGTGTCTGTGAAATATGTCTTATGACGTGCGTGCATTGAGTTCCGCAATTTTACATTGCTTTTTGCTGCAAAGTCCGAACGGCATTTGTTTACTAGAATTAATTGGATCTTCAAACGCCATAACGCAATTATTTGTGTCTGTTCTCAACTGCTCGGGCATTTCCGCCTCCAATTCAAATTTAATTTGTAATATTTTCATCCGGCGGGTTTGTGTCGTCAAAACAGGGAACTGGGAGGAACGTCGGCTTTTATTGTTCATCGAGCGATTCGTGTGCAAGAATTTATTATTTAATTTTGGCCATGCGGTTCGGTTCCAAATAAATTAAGCTTTGTTCCTCAGGAGAACAATAAATTTTGCGATGAATGGTCTCGAACGAATGGAGTCCGAATTTTGCATTGAATTGTGATTTTGTTCGGAGTTACGCAAGCCGGCGGTGTGTTGAGAGCCTTTGGTTTGGAGTGGCTGCGCGGTCATTCAAATTCTTCTTCTTGAGCTTGGCTCGTGGGAAATTCCAGTCGGTTATTGTTTTACGCTTGATTCCGCGTGTTTAATGAACAGTGCTCAGCGAAGAGTCTTTTTAGTTTTTAACACAAACAAATTAGTTATTCATCACAAAGAAGAACGAGTGAATTTGTCACTTTTATTTGCTAAAAACACCTTTTCTAAAAACACCGTTTCAGGGGGAATTTGCAAACCGAATCGGAAATCACGATGCAAATAGCAAGCCGCATTAATTAACCGGCTCTGTTGACACTTGCTCGCAACAAATGAGGTCAGATTCGGGTGGCGATTCTTCCCCACGCATAATTTGCTTTTCTTTTCGCCTCATGAATTTGTCGTTTGTTGCGTGCAATCAAAATGCAAATTTGCCCTGCTCGACGACTCTAAATTGACCACATGTTTTTGAAAGGCAACCGGCAGATGTTCTCTTCGGTCTCATATTTCCCAACAAACATTAATTCCGTCATGTTTTGGCGATCAAGGAGAGCTGCTAATCCATTGCGTTTGGCGAGTTTGATAAATTACCATTTGTACGAATTTTGGGTCGTGGAAATCATATTTGCCGTTGTGACGGCATAATTTATATGAGCTCTTCGGGTCGGAGATTTCACAATCGTTTTTGATACTCATCTTTATGCTCTTTGTGTTTTTGCACTTTTTGCGCTAAAAGAGTTATCTATAAACTTATGAGTTTGGAAGCAATGGCGAACAGCGTAAAATCGGCTTATTGTCGTAGTGCTTTCTTTAAAATCCTGCGTGCTATGGAAACCTCGGAAAAAATACGTGAGAAAATAGGACGTTTATTTCAACACCCGCAAATGTTCTTCTTTTGGACGAAAACAATAAGTTGGGCCGCGATGATCAGTCATAGCTTTCGTTTTGAAGCGAATGAACGTGTTGTTTCTATCTTTGTTAAAATATCCACTTTCATTAATTTTGCAAATTTTAGTGACCGAAATGAGCAGTGTAACAAAGTCGGTTGAAATGAGCTTGTCGCCGTCATTTTCTGAAATCCAAGCCCAAAACTCCTTGAATTTGGACATATTGCGCAAGAAGCTTTTGGACGTTGACATCAAAGATTTGGTTCCTTTGTTAGTTGCACGCCACGTTTTACGCTCTTATGAAATGATGGCGGTCTACTCACAGGTTTGCTTAAAATAAAGTGTTTGTAATGCACTTTATTGTTTTCAGCAAACATCAGATGACCAAAAAGATAAGTTGATTGAGATCTTGAAGACAAAGAACAATTGGGTCGGACCATTAGTCGACACTCTCATCCGCAACGGTCAAACAGCTCTTGCCGAATCCATTCTCAAGCAAAACTCCACGTCTACCACCATCTAATTGACGCAATGTACATACTATTTGCACAATACGGCTGATGTCAACAAACAAAACACATGAGATTATTTCTTTAACGATATGTATTTTATTTGAAAAATAGTTGAAACTAGCGGACAATAAACACATTTTTATCACTGTTTTGTCACTGTATGCCGATTCCCTCTGTCCAGCGCTTGTACAAAACGTAAGCCCAGTAAAGCAGATTGAATAGAGCAAAGCTGGCCGGGAAATAGAACCTAGCCTTTCGATCCCAATAATCTGGCGTCTTCCAGTCATCTTTTACTTTCTTGACGAAGAAGCGTGCTTGAAAGATTCTGTAGTTAATTTGACTTGAAGCGCTTTGATGTGAAAGTCTATGCATTTCTGTCTAAACATTAGTTGTTTAATTTGTTTTTAAAGTACTGAATCACACCATTTCGCTTTTCAGTCGTTGATCTTCGCTGTTCTCTTCATTTGAGTATTTGTGCAGAAAAGTTCCGTAACTTCTAACGTCTTGGTTAAAAGACTCGTCAACCTGAAAGTTATTAGTTTAATAGTGTGTTTTAAAGCATTGCGTACTTCTTCGCTCATTTGAGCTTTGCGTCTTCGTCTTCGATCAAGTCTGTCTAAGTAGCCAACAATTGTTAGCTCAACCAAAGTTGCCCCAATGAATACGCAACTAGCAAACACCCAAACGTCGATGACCATGATATACGAAACTCGAGGGAGCGACTTGACTATGCTGCCATATTGAAGAGACAATGACATTAGAGCCGAAACTCCTAACGTGATTCGAGCGGGCAGAGCTTTGTGGTCAAGCCAGAAAGAGATCCAGGACATTGTGCTATTTGCTTGGATCAGTTAACTTTTAAACCAATAAACTCACATTGAAAGCACTGTCGGGAAGTACATTGTCAAGATGTAGACTCCCATCTGCCTTGTTAAGAAGAACGACACAGTTAATTGATCTAAACTTGTAAGATCAAACTTCTTTCTGTTCACGGTTTGTAAGAAGGTTTCATTAAAGAATACCCCAATTGCCGGCTGCATAGTAGAAGTTTAGCTTCTTCCACTTAATTTCGGCCAGCACAAAGTCGGGCAGTTTAGTTCTTGACGGATAATGAATGACCTAAAGTTCTGATTTGAAAGAGTTTGCAAGTTTTTACTCTACTGGTTGCCAATCTCTCCATTTTAAACGAACGGTTGCTGAATTGTATGCATAGCTTTCCAGGACAAGTTCACACTCTTCAGAATTGAAGGGGTAGTTTTCTAAATTCACGTAACAGGGCCCTAAGACATCAGCGTTTAAATTAACAACAAAATTAATCAAACCTTCCACGCGGAGTCGATAGTTAATCTAAACTTTCAAAAAGTCAGTAAGTCTTCTAAATGTACGTACCCAGACTGTTCCGTTCGGATAAATCAAGACAAACGTATTAGGCGTAGGACTAGTGTGCAAGTCGGAGCGCTTGCTATTAACGAAACAGACAAATGGAAGCCAAATCTTTTCAGTAATAGATGAAGATAAAGTAAGATTCTCCAAACAACTTGATTCTGCGTCGTAGCGCAATCTCTTGTCAAGCCAGATTTGACTGCAATTACTTTAATTTAGTATTTTATCCACAACAAACTTAAAACCTTAACAGCACGTCAGCAGTAAAGCTTGCAGATCTTTCATCCACGTTGTAGAAGGTTTGCAAAGCCAGCTCAATATTTACAGTCACGCCATCTGGATCGGGAGCCAGATGTTTGTCGTAATTGTCACTCAAGACAGTGCGTACAATCTTCTGCGACTGGATCAAGATATCATCAGTCGAGCAGTTCCTATCTGAACGTATTTGTTGAATGTCTAAAAGCTTCAAACAGTTTAGAAGAACTGCAATCAACTTTCAATTGCTTACCGACTACGTTATCGACCTCTTCTTTTCGTCCATACGAGTTTTTGTCCTTAGAAACGTCCAAATAGTAGTGCACAGTTGTAGGTGCCTCATTTGCCGAGGCCGCCGCAACTGTGGTGTTCAAAATCGTTACAACTTGGGCCAAATTCAACAAACTAGGTAGTACGGAATTAAAGACCATAAATTTCAATGTTAGCAGCACATAGAAGCGGAACCAACTAAGTGTGTAAATCGCATGACAACGCAATGTTTTTACAAAACTCGGCAATTGGACGAGGTTGTTGAGAGTTGGCACGTTCGATTGCTGTGCGAATTGGGCGCATGAAGTGCACGTCAATTGAGGTTGTTGAAACAATGGGTTTTCGCTGATGTGGCAAATAAAGAATTCGGACAAAAAACCACTAACTTGCTCACAACTCCGCAAAAACACCGTTATGTGATCATCATAAGGACGAGCACTTTTGAGTTAATTTCCGGAGCAGTTGACTTGCGCGGCCCTCCAGAATATTAGATTTAGTTTATTGAATTTGAGCGCAAAACAATGTTTTTATTGAAGGCACGTCGTGCGATCAAACCGAATGAATAACGTCTGTTGAATTCATTTTTGATCTCCTACGTCAAAGTGTTATTTATATGTTTATTCAATTTAAAAGCAAAGCTCAAATAAGCGGATCCAAAGCTTTCTGTTTTGCGATGCGGTTTTGAAGAAGGTAATAAACCCAATAGATTAAATTGAAGACGAGGAACAGTGCTGGAAAGACTTTCCTAAAAGTTGCTTTATCTGGATGTTTATCAAGTTTGTCTCTACCTTGCAATTGAGTCAATACGTTCTCCCGTCCACTTTGGAGGAACATTATAGTCGTCAATGCCGTCTGTGTGCATTCCTAGTCCAAAAGATAGTGCAGTCAAAGCATGGAAAGGATCCAAATTAAACGAGTTCTTGCGCCTTTTTGCGCTTGACATCAGATGTGACGCCCACGAAGTTTTGCGTGATGGAGGTGCAGCAGTAGTTCCGTTTGATTTCGCTTCGTTGATTGTAAAAAGCTGAACAATGTGAACAGTGATGATCTTTAAATGTACTTGTGTACAAAACAACTTACACTTTCTTTATGCAAACGCGGATCTGAATTGTCTTTTGACAATCGTTTTTCCATGGACCCGTAACTGGCAGTAGCAACTTTGCGTAAACAACGCTCTTCTTCAGGAACTAACAAATTGTCGGTGTGAACACTTATGCTGTTTGTTGCTCTAAAAGTGAATTGATTGCATTTTCTAATAAACAAAACTTGCTTCTTCAGTTGAGCTAGTCGTTTCGATTTGCGCTCCATATCTCTTTTTTGTTTCAAATGCGCGTTTTTGTTTTCAGTGTAGCTGAAGCATTCTGATTAATCAAGTATTTAAAACTTCACTGCTTACCAGACAAGAGCAACTTCCAGCATTGTACAGCAAATGAATAATGTAATCATGGTGAAGTATACATCGGCACTTTTAACATAGCCAACTTTCGGTAAGGATCGGGCGATGTTTCCATACTGATAAGTGAGTGCAAGCAAAGAACTCATGCCTAAAGTGATTCGTGCTGGAAGAGATCTCAAATCGATCCAGAAGCTAATGAAAGAGATGCAAACTGTCGCTGAAGTTGGCGAGTACATTTGCAGAATATAGAAACTGTAGGCGCGAGAGAATGATAAAACCACAGCTAATTGATCCCACTGGCCTGCAGCATATTCAAAAGAACTTTTCTTCCACCGTATTGAATACAAATCATAGTCGGCCAGTCTGTTTTTGACAATTGAAAAGACGGGATCCCATGGCCTCCAATTTAAAGACACCTTCTCGTTGTTGAAAGCATATGATTCAATCACCAATTCACACGTTTGAACATCCATTGGGAATAGCGCTAAGTCGAGGTCACAAGGTCCAATAATTAGTAAACGGTAGTTAAGCCAGATAGTACCATCTAATAGCAGTGATTCACGATTTTTAAAGTTGAGTACAAAGTGTTTGACTAACTAGCAACTTGTCGAAAAATCGGTTAAAGCTTGTTTGATAAACGATGCAAACACAGCTTTGAATTTGAATTTTAAGTGTTTCAATTAAGACTGAACGAAATTGCATGTGTTAACAGATCTCGACGTAAAACGCTTTTCTCGAAAAGTCGAGATCTGTTAACACATGCAATTTTGTGTGATCTATAAAGCTGTTTTATCTGTTACTTTAGACATGAAAGAATCTGAATTTGTTGACAAACTAATAGAAGCAGCTGATGAGTTGCGTAAATCTGCTGACGAACTGATAGTGAGTTAACTCAGTACAATTTAATCAAAAGTTACTTCTTGGTTGAATACTGCTTGCTCACTTATCAATAAACTATGCATGAAAAGTTAATCTCGACTTAAAAATGAAATCGAGATCTCGATCCAAAATCTGATCTCGCGGCAGCATTAAAAATTATCAAAATAGCGCCATCGTTGGCGTTAGAACTCTAATTGAAACTTGTTGTTTAATTAATGTTCTTTAAAAATCGTGAATTACTGGGGTAGAGTAGTAAAAAGGCGTTTGGAGTTGGCGAATTATGGATTTCTGTCTTTTTGGAATTGACAAATGCGACGTTTGGCAACCACAACTTGTCGATAATCGCATGACCAACTGTTAAATTTGTAAAACAGTCAGTTAAATGATCAAAGCGAAGCCTCGGATCATGCCAGATCTGGGAGAACAAAACGTCCAGTGTAAATGTCGAAGTGATCTCATTTATTTGCCCCATAGATTGAATTATAAACTCAATTGTGACGACTGTGGCTGAGCTCAATCGCGGAGACATGTTCTTGTTGTACTCGTGGTTAAATATTGTGAGAAGTATATGCTGGGCAAGCGTATCATTGGTGGGGTCACTTAAGATAGTTGATTAAAAGCATACTCAAGAAAACATTACCATTCGGCGTCCAAAATACTCGAGTTGAATTTCAAGTCATTTTGAATGTCCATCGTGTAGCGTTGTGTTTCGTGAGCAACATTTGAGACTGCCATAAGAATTGACATGAGGTTAACGCCATTAAGAGTTGTGTTGCTAGAAGCATTCATTTGCGCACTCACATTATCGACTTTTGAATAAAGCAACTAAAATTGAAAACATCAAAACCTATTCGAAGCGTTTAACGAGCAAAAATCAACTGTGTTTCAAAAATCTTGACGTGCAAGTGTAAATCCAAAAGTTTTGGAAGCGTTTGCCAACTGCTTACCGGCTCAGAGGTTGCGTTCCAAGCCGAAATAGGGAAGTGGTCCAAATTAAGTTTAGACTCTAACTTCCGCCGCCACTCCAACGAAATACGAAAGAATCAAGGCCGTGAGCGTGGACGGCTGTTCGTTGGAGAATTGTTCAAATGCCTTGAATGCCTTGAATGCCGTTAAAAGCACTCGAATGAAGAGGAGGCCTCGTAATTGGTCAACACTAAAAACACTTGCCTATGAAGATAAATTGTATGTGTGTTTTAAAATGTAATTAAATTGTTCATCAAAACACTCGTTGAATTGCGTTTTGAAGTTTATTAGTTTGTAATTTCAAAAGAATGCTGCCGTGTTTGTACAAAAAGCGTTAAGGTGTAAATTTGCGCCAGATCAGTTCTTGTCGGCGTCAAAAACGCTTTCACCAATTAGTAGTAGTGTGCTTATGAGTGCGCCGAAAAAACTGCCTAGTATGGTTACGTAAACGACGACGAATGGTTTCGGTTTTAAACTGCCGATACAAATCAGCGTACTGCCCGCCTTCACACTTTCACTTTCCCTACGAACTTAAACAACCATAAAGTCGACCGATTTGTGAACACTCCAAAATTTGTCAACAAATCGACTTTGTTCCAGCATGTGAGTTGTTTTCGTTTCACTTTCTACTTAGCTTTCCAGTAAACTATATCGTTTTCAATACCTTCTAATTTTCAGTCAAGATGAACAAAACTCTCCTCTGCGTTCTCTTCATTTCAACGATTTTGTTCGTCGATGCCTGTTTTGATGCTGGCCAAAGCCGTAGCGACGGAGAGGAATGGGTAGGATTTTGGAAGATTTTAATGCTTAACAACATTTACATATTTATAGGAAGCCGGCGGCGTGAGAAAGCGCTGCAAACTCTACAAGCCTGGCCAAGGAATCATTGAAACGATTGGAGGCGGTAGCGCCGCATCTGCTGGCGATGCTTATGGAGGCGGTAGTGCTGGATCCGCATCAGTTGCCTCGGGAGGACCACGTCTTGCAGTCTACGATGGCAAAACCTATCAAAACACAGATGCCGAATTGAATCCACTTGCTTAAACAGTTTTCGTGTCAATTTCGAGTCGTTTTGTAAATATTTTAAATTCGTGCTGTTTCAAACAATAAAGCGTTTAAAGTTATTGAGCAGTTTATTGCACACGCATTTGAACAATGAGTTCTATTTACAAACAGTATTCATTCGACCTATTTGAGTCATTTGCGTCGAAGTTGATGAAAGGTTTTGAAGAGGCCACGAGGAGTTGAGGAGAGCAAGAAATACAAGATACATTTGCTGGCGTGGTGAGGTTATTTCAGCTTCTCGTTGAATCAGAAAACGAACAAGTTGGCTGACAAACTGAGCTCTTCGTTCGTCAAGCCACAGCTTTGCTTCATATTCCGACTCAAAATTGTGTCCGTTGGCAAAGAATGCAAATTCGAGTATTTGTTTTGCTTCAGACATCGAATTGGAGCGGTCCATGTCGAGAATCTGAGCACATTTCCTCAAAGGTGTTGAAAACCGTGTTCGTTCTGGAATCTCCGGCAAAGATCCTTGGAACTTTCGGTTCAAAAGAATGCACAACGCTCTAAGAGCAAATTTGCAAATGCCGACAGTTAAGTTTTGAGTCTGTTGTGCATCTTCGTTGAACCCATTCAGTACAGACAGCTGGTCTTCATTGTAGTCGTCTATTGTGTCCTAAGTTTCGAGTTTAAACTTTAACAAGTCAGTAAAACTATCTACTTTGAGAAGCATCAGTCGAGGCAATTGATCAATTGTTTGCAGCAGACTTTTGTTGTCGGGATTCGCATAAGACAGAATGAATTCTTTGAAGTTATTCGAGAGTTGTTCGACGCCGTCTGATTGCAAACACTTTAAAGCACTCAATAACTGGATCATTACGAAGCAGACGTGTTCCTCGCATTTGTTCACATTTAAATTCTAAAACAAATGTTTAGTAATAAAACTCCATCGAAAGTTACCTTGCTTGTGTAATGTGCAGCTAACGATTGCAGAGAGCAAACGTTTATCGGAGGCATAATTAGAATTCGGAGACTGCTCATAGGTTTTTGATCAAAGCCCGACTCTTGCAGAAAGTGCCTCAACTCAACTTCCAACTCTTCAAATTCTGCCAAAACAGACGGTCCAAATCCGCTACGTTCGGCGTGTCGTCCCAACAGTGGAGCGTATTGACCAGCAGGTAAAATTAAAACACTAATAGGGTATTCCATGTAGTTTGAAGCAATAAAGGCGGCATCGAATATGGCAATCTTGTCTTAAACAACAAAGATACAAAGATTTTGAAGTATTACAATTATTGCAAGTTTACCTTTGATAAAAACCGGCGTTGTCGACTTAAAAACAATGTTGCTCAAACATGCACTAAATAAGAAAAGTATGTATTTAATATATTTAAAAGTACTTTTCAAAGATTTCGCGTCCAATTGCTGGCAACGGACTGAATTCACGCAACATTTTTGAGAAGTTTTCAGACACAAATGCCAGCGTTGACGAGTGAGAAGTTGCCATCTAAACAATAGTTTAAAGTTGTTTTGGACTTTAATATACTTGATGAAAAATTCCACTGAAAGCTTGCGACCCTCTTGATCTAATTGAATCGGTTGGTGATTGTAAAGTCTTGTTTGACTGAGGGCTGTATAGGAGAGACACTCAACTGATCTCCCAGACGATTGGCTATTTTAGGATCTAAATATCGAATAAGCATTGCGGCGTTTGATTAAGTTACCTTTAACGTCAATAGACAACAAAGAACTTGTGTTTTTCAACATTGGAAGTCGTTTCTGAAAAAGCAAAAGTGAATCGTTTAAAGAACATGTTTACGTGATTGTTTTGAAAAGCAATGTCTTTGACAATCCCGCGGTCTTCTTCCTCTGACAAATGCTCTGTGATTAAAGTGTGTGTTTGAGTTTTGCTTGCTGTCGAGACCGTTGTTGTGCTTCTGGGCATTTTTAGTTGAATGAACTGAAAGCATGCATCAAAAGCGTTAGAGACAAATCTTAATACCTTGTGAAGACTGCTATCCGAGCTGCTGGAGCGATCACTTCTATCGCTGGTTTCATCCAAGCTGTCGAAACGACGCGGCTTGTAGTGGGGCCGAGGACGCTTCTCCAGTTGTCGACTGTTTGCTGCGTTCTAAAACAATAGAGGTTTGGTAGGTGAAGGTCGAGGCAAAAAAGGTTCGGCTGAACTGATCCGAACAAACAACAGGTAAGCGATCCTCAAAACAATGCATGTGTTTTGTTCATGGAACTGGTTAGATGTCTTTTGGATTGGGGGCGAGAAGCTTACGTGTGAAGATTATTAGGCTTGCACACAAAGCGCGATGAACCGATTGGCCCGGTGTTTGTTAAGCACTTCACTCAGTCACGCAAAAAACGTGCTAAGTCGCGCATGTTAGTTGAAGTGAATTTAATTGCTACGCTTTGATTCAATTGAGCAAAAAGCACTTACTTGGAACAGACTTAGAATCTCCTTAAAATGCTTAGACTTCTCTGGCTCAACACGTTTTGGTGGAATTGGCGGAGAACTTGGACTAAACTTTCTGCGTTTAAACAAGCACTGTTTATTTGTTTCAAACCTCACAAGTTCAATGAAAGGAGGTGGTTTAGGAAACTGACTTTGTTTGAGTGTTGAGAATTCGGACTAAAACGAAGTTAAAGCTTATCCAATGTCGTTGTTTAAAAGCTTACCTCTGGGATGACATCCGGTTTCGGGCTCGGAGTAATTGTTGAAGAGTTAGGTTCGCTGTTCAAGTATTCGTTTAGTGGAATATCAATGTGCAGCTCGTGGAACGAGTCCATTTTAAAAGGTTTCAAAGCAATTGGTTCTAAAACAATATTACTGTTTCTGTTTCAAGAACTTACCCGATTCTTTTTTATCGCTGAAAATCACCGCTGCTGATGATTGACTCTTCTCAAGTCCATTCCTCGGCTGAAGACCGTTGGTTGGGGTGGTCGAACGACGCTGATATTGCGCAAAGGCGGAGTTGTGAGACAACAACAAACGATTGTCGCCGGAAGAAGAAGAGGCTCTGCAAACCGGACTTTGTATACTGGAGTTTGTATACTGGACATTCCCGCAAGTAGCTCTCAACCTCTGGCAAGTCAAGTGTTCGGACTTGCGGAAGTGACCATAAAAACACACAAACCTGTTCAATTGAACTGGTGATAGCAGTTCGGCTCGAAACCCTATTTGAGGTATGCAAGGAACAACAACGGGCATTTTGTTAAATGTTCTGAAAAGTCCGTGAGTTTAAATGACTCATTTACTTTATTGCGTTGTTGCCACTTTTTCTAGTTGTTGTGTTAATGCGCGAAGAGAGACGTAATTTTAGAACAAAACACCCTTCCGATGACGCGACTCAATTGAACAAACAGTTTTTGTACGAAACCCAACAGCTCTCAAAAGTCAGTTGTGATTCACCGGAACAGCAAAGCAAATGAAGGAAATTCGATTGAGTTCAAACAAACGGATGGTTGATCGCCGATTTCTTAGGATTGTAGATTACCTCACCGGTGTGGAGCAGCACTTGCAAACGAAATATCGGATTGGGTTTCATATTTAGTGCACACTTGTCTTGACCTAAAACGTGCAAAGTGGCGCTTGCGTTCTTTTGGACTTTTTGCATGTGTTTTTTGATCGAGCAAAACTGTCAATCAGCTGTTGATTAGAAAAGCACTTGCGAAACGTTAAACTTTTTAATTTTACTGCAAGTATTGTTTAAAGACTTGTTGTTTTTTGTTAGGCGTGCACGCGTTTGTTTTGTTTCATCATCCACGTGTTTTGATCTCATTTGATTCACGGTTTGTTAACGAGCTTGTTTTTAATAAGTTAGTTCGCAGCGCGCAAGTTGCTGGGAGTCGACTCTAATAACTTTTGTTTACTGTTTACTTGTTATTGTTGTTTTTTCGTAATTGTTTACGTCTCGCCCGCCAACTACTTTACAACAGGGCACTTTTGTGCCATCACAACCATATAAAAAGGTAATCGAGATGGGAGGAAACAGTCGAGTTCTTTTGAATTAATTCCGAAAATGAAATTGTTTGGTTTGTTCGCCTTGTTGGCTGCTTTGTTGTTGGGTGTTTTTGTTTCAACTGGAGGTTAGTTTATTTTACGCGATTTGTGAGAAGTGTATTGAGTTGATCTTTAGTTAACGCGCTTCCACTTAATGATGCAGATAGAATGGTTGTTGGAAATTCGCATCAAAGAATTCGACGTGATCCCGGAATCATCAAAAGCGCAATGAAGGTGAGTGTTTAAACATTAATGATATGGTATTCTGACTGCTTGTATTACAGGGCGCGGCTGTTGGTGCGGCGGCTGGAGGAGTCGCCCACATGGTTGGTTAAATACTGGCCTAAAACCCGGATGTACAACGACTTCTTCATGTTTTAATTGTATATTTCCAGTCAATAAATAATTTGATTTTAAAACTCACCGAATTAATTAACTCACTAATAAGGCAAACATTACAAAATAGTCAGTTCATTGTTCTAAAAGTTAGACTTCCAAGCACTTAGTTCAAAGAAGCACCTTGTTGATCTTTCCGCACTTGTTTGTTTGAGTTGCTGTTGAGTAGTCAACTTGACACTTGAGGCTCAAAGTGATAATTCTGAACTTTGAAGGTGGATTTGTGTCTGCATTATCTTGTGACAACTTTAAACATCGTAACTATGCTATTTTTAAGTTATTTGTTACAACAGTACGATTTGAATTGAGCACATTTCATCAAATCCTACTTCCTTATGAGCTATTCAAATTGACTGCACGGACAAAGAACCAGTCCTTCCGGGAAAACGTTCCACATACGTGAGGTAATCGAGATTATAACAGCCCTAATTGGACGTCATCACTGCAACAGTTTGTAGGCTAATCTCGAAGCGGCCCGTAGTTTCTCAACTTTTATTTTTGGCAGCTAATAATGCTAAATTGGGCCGGTTTTGAAACAATTTCCTCAATTGACTGTTTACCTAACACTTGCAACTTCTATGGCTTCCGTAAATAAACTATTGTGGTTCAACAAGTCCCGTTTTGCGTCTATACAAATTGGTGTTTGGAGTTTTGCTACAGCCATCAATATTCGAGACTTTATTATATTTACGGTAGTCTAGCAATCGCCAGTGCAATTTTATGGCTTCAGCAATGCCGAGAACGGGCGATTTAACAATGAATAATAACATTTTAAAGATCACATCGAACACTTTTGAGAAATTGAAATTCAAAAGAATAACTAAATGAAATCATTTCAACCAAAGTTGTGAAGATTGAAACGTGCGGTTCAGATGTTTAAAGCCTGCTTTCAAGGAATGTCATGAAGCTAATTAAGAACCTGTGCTGTAAAGCAGCTCTTCATTTGCGCCTTGTAGTCCAGCTTATCCAACCACAAGTTATTAGGTCAAATGCTCCACGTCCAGTTATGAAATTCGTTTGATTGATGCAGGCAAACTTTATTTTTGGAGTACGGTGGCCAGCTTATAATAGCCAGCGTAGGGATTACTTCCGTCTTTTTATGGCATCTTACGTATTGTTTTGCGTGCCATCTTCATTTCACAACAGACACTTGAAATAATGATTATCTTTTATTGGCATTTAAGTATGTACAACAAATAAATGGAATGCGACAAAAAACAAGTTATGGAAACCTCGTAATGCAAATGATAAATTGGATGTGAGTGGAAAGACATGGGTATGAAAGTGTTAGAACAGCAGACAAACCAAACAACGCTAAGTGGATAAAACGAACGGATCTATTTTCGTTATCGGATCTGAGTGCGTCGGTCAGAGGCTTTGAATCGAACGGATTGAAGGCACTCGAGAAGCATTAAACGTCCAGATTATCAACGACGATCAAGGACATCGATGCCACGACGCGGAGAGCTTGCAAAAAGTTCTGAACATCGTGGACGGTAAACCCTTTCTTTAGTCCATCCTCTATGTCAACAATGACATTGTATTTGCCAGCTTTGTCTCCGGGTAAGCATCTAAAATAAGCAGGAATTAATTTTGAGCTACCGTATGCTATTGACATTTTAATTCTTTTCTAGATCCGCAAAGACTTTAAATGGCAAACAACTTAATCTTCAGTTAAATGCCAAGTTGTTGTTATTAAAAAACATACCTCTTGAAGTCAACTGCCCAGTACGTGTCGGCTTCTGGGGCCTTGCCCCAAGTTCTGCGTACTGTATATTTGCAGTTTGTTTGATCATCGAAGTAGAGAACTCGAATGTCTCTGACACGGACAACTTTTGGCTTCAGCATGGGAAAGAAGTAGCGTTTGATGACTAGAACTTCTTCTTGGAGTTCCACAAACTCGTCGGAATAAAGAACTTCAGGCATTGTTGTCCAAGTTGGTAAAGTTAAGGAAGGAAGGTCGTATGTAAAATAGTTGCAAGATGAATTGGATGGTCGCAAACCGGTTGCTTATAAGGACTGGAAGGACTCCACCCTCAATCCCGGCCTAGAACGTCATACTCATTGGCGGATTATAGATCGAAATTGGCTCGTTGGGGACCGCCCTGCTTATGTAGTAAGAAGCCAGCCAGGTGGCACACTGTTTACGTGCATGTTATTCTTGTCGGCAAACTTTGTGACGTCGGGTCTTCGAGCTCAAGAAGCTGGTCGGAACCGTGATTTGCAATGCATTTGACATCACTGCGCAAACTTCGATGTTTAGACATTTCAAGAAGCGTTTCAAAAAAGAAACAATCTAAAAACAGATTAGCAAATTAATTAATTTTGGGTTTAATCATTTTTGTTTCTCTTTTGAAACAGCAAACAATTATGATTAATTTCACTCAAAACAATAAGCACTACAACAAAGTTGGAATCATTCAAACATTCAAAAAGCTGCTTAAATCGACTTCTTTCCTGCAGATGATCTACTTGCCCTCGTGCGCAATTCAATAAAAAACCTATTTTGGAAGAAATTCAACGTCAATAAGAGGCCCCCACAAACGGCTTAACAGAGCTCTGCATTGAGCCGCTGTTTTCGGGTACTGTTGCTAGGATTTGCCAAGATTAGGCTGCCATTCGATTAGCAAAATGCAAAGACGTTGTTGGGCAAGCTGCTTGTCTAAAGCGGATACTGTGTCAGATATCAACACAAAACTTGCCGGAATTGGACTTGTTGCGTAAATGGTTCGCACACAGTATTTACGGAGAACGTAATTTAGTGTGATCTCACATGTTTCGAAAGCTTGTTGACCGTTTTCGATGCAAACGGTTTGCTAAAAGTTTATTTTCATTCCAATTAGTCGACAACTGCTTTGTTGAAACAACAACATTGTTTTTGTTTGTTTCAACATTGAATGTGCACTTTTTGCAGAACTAATACATCAACACTTATTAGGAAACATCTATTCATTAAATTCACTGAATTCATTGAGTGCTTTATTCAGAAATTGACACCAGGTTTCTTTAAACATTCTATTCATTGGGATTCGAAGAGTTCTTGTAGATTAAAAATCGGCGTTGGAAGCAACTTATGTTTTCGGTGAGTCCAATTAGCGCCTAATTGGAGTTTGCAACTGCCAGCGGTCTCTGTTCATCAATAGCGCCGTAATGATTAAGCTGCTTCACAACCGTATCCACGCCTTTCAGCTTTGTTTCCGGTAAATTTTGGTAGAGCAGAAAGAACAATACTGAATTGATGAGCACCATGGTCAAATGATAAACGGGTCCAAGAACAGAAGTCACGAGTGGATAAAGCAGCACGGTGATCAAGGCGATGAGCACTGGTAGCGTTTGAATGTACTGAAAAAGTGCAGCTGTTATGTTGAAGATCGGGTCATTAAGCGGCATGCAATTAGTTAGGAATTTAAATGACCCGATTCTGTGAAATTTCAAAAACAAAACACTAAAAGTCAAATTACACACGATTCAAAAAACTTGAACGACAAGTAGGCGCAAAAGCAATTTCAACATGTTAAAGCAAACCTCGGTAGCTTTTCTTTTGATTGGAAACGGACACACTTCATTAATTACAATGGGTCCCATCTAAAACTGCGGTGTTGTTAACTGTTTGGAATCTTTGAAATAAACTACATTCATGAGCCCGATGTAAAAAGCAATGTTTCCTGCCGAGAATGCCAATTATTCCAATGGGTGAACCAAGAGGAATTTCCCATTCACTTATACCAAGGCATATCCATTCAAATATGCACAAACCACTCATTGTTAAAAACAACGGGCTTCTTCCAACCTTTTCAATGAGTGCCGGTGCAATTAATGCAAAGGGCGATGTAGCAAAGATTAAAGTTAAAATTGCAAAGCTCGCATCCGACTGTGTCATTTCCATTTGATTCACCAAAATGCTTTGTAGGTATTGACTCTTCAGAGCGACAGCCGAGCACGCAGTGATAGTTGAAACAATAATGACGCAGAAGAATGGCAGTCTAGAACGATCAAGGTTCAACTATGAAGATTAAGCGCCCAAAAATAATCCTTTAAAGTTCTACCTTGTGGTTTTATTTTTATAAATATCCGCCCATGACATGTGGTCAGTATCAAGCATTAGTCTTTCACGTTCATACTCCGCCAGTATTTGGTCTAAAAGTTTCTTTTAAAATGCAGCTGATTAAAGGTTAAAACCTATTGGAGCATCTCGGCCTTGATAGAACTTAATTGACTGTCGAGCGCGTTCCTCTTGTTTCAAGTTTAAATACAAGTGTTTCGGCGAGGGTGGAAAGAATGAACTGATTACCAAATGGGTAATGCACATCGTCAAGTTAATTATTGATATTATGAACCAGTTGTTTTTGTTTCCAAAAGTTTCTGCTAAAAACAACGGCTGGAAGACTAGTTGCATTATGGCCACACCAGAACTCAAAATAATGATCACAGCACCTCTGCAGTCATCCGAAGCACATTCGGACAAGTAAATAATCAAGACTATTTTCAAAGTTATTTGGATGCCGGCCAGGAAATGCGTGATTGCGAACAATTCAACTGAAACAAACAAAGAAGAACAAATCGCAAGAAATGAAGAGCTGATTCCAAGGATCCCTCTAACATAAACTCCAAGCATTTTTCTTCCTGAACAACAAGCAATTTAACGGTATTGATTAAAAAGGCTCACCAGCTGTATCCATGAAGTTTCCAATCAATATCGCTCCAAATAGAATGCCAATAAAAAGTGTCGAAGCAACAAAAGAGTGAACTGTTTGTAATCTAAACACAAAAGCATGTTTCAAAAAGGTGTCTTCAAACTGACTGATCTTCTGACGGAGTGAATCCATAATTTTGCTGAATAGAATCGTTGAAAAGCTGATCCAGTGGAATTGAAAGGACCGACAAGAAATTCGCTTCGATGTCACCGAAAGTGCTGAACGCTAAACAATTCAACTGCTACTTTAATGTGTTTAAGTTTAAACTTGCCAGCATGGAAGAGTGTTATTAACAAGAGTCTTCTGATCATTTTGTATAGTTATGAATTTCTATAACAACGACTTGTTCGCACTTTTTGGAGTTTTACGGCTGATAAGTTGCAGAGAGAACTTATCATTTTATGAGCATAGTTTCTTCATCTTGTTGTTTCTTTGATTAGAACAACTTGAGAAAGCTTTTTCGTTAAAAACAAGTTTATTCAATGCATTTGTTTAATTTGTTTACAAATCTCATTTTCTAAATTATGCATTCTAATCAATGGACATAAGTGACAGGCGTCTGAGTTCGTTTCCAAATGTGCCGTACGAAGCAGTTGTAGTCAACGGTTGAGGCTCTCGCTTTACATTGGTTTCTGGCAGAAGTGTATAGAGCAAAGTGAACAACGTGATGCTAACGACTACGAACGGAACATTATAGATAATGCCAAAGTTATGCTCAAGCGGGAGGTACGTTAAGGCCACAATCATGGAAACAATGACTGGCCATACTTGGAGCGCTTCTGTAACGGCAGCCTTGGCTGCAAATGGAACAATTTCGTTTAGTATAATTGCTGGAAGCGTTAAGATTCCAAGTTTGTAAGCAAGATGTCCGGCGGTCAATCCAGTAAATCCAATTGCAGCTCCGATAACAGCCGATGATTGCCATTTTCCAACAGTCAATAAAGCCCATTCCAAACAACACAGCATCGACATTAAAAGAAACAACGGTCTTCTGCCGAGACGCTCAATCAAATACGGAGACACAAAGCTAAAAATTTTGATCTTTAAACACAGACTGCAACAAAAAACTTTAACACAAACAATGTTTGCTTGTTACCTGAATGGAGTTGTTGTTCTAAAATATGTTTGGCTTTAAATACTACTTTAAAACTCACAAAACAATTATGTTCATTGCGTAAGTTGACTGAAAGTATATCTATATAGATAAAAAAACTATCAACTTACAGTTTCTTTTGTAAATCCGATGTCAACTAGCAATTGTTGCATGAACTGTGATTTAATTTGTAGCGCCGAAAAAGCCGGAACAAGAGCAGCGAGCATGACAACTATAAACGGAACTCTAAAGAGTAAGAATATTAACATTTACAGAATGGACCAAAAAACGTTAACACAAAAATTGTTTGTGTTTGAAACTCTTTGATTGATTTTTTGACAAAAGACTTTTTTGTGTTTGTTGAAACTTTTTGATTGACTTTTTTTTTGACAAAAAGACTATCTTTTGTGTTAACGTTTTTTGGTCCACCCAGTATATCAAACTCTGTTTACCGTGTTGCTGGAGTTTGACAGACTTGTTTCAATGACAAATGCTCCGCGTTAACCAAACCACGTTCTTTGTCGTAATGCTCGAAAATATCGTCTACATCCACGTCTTCTCCGTGATAGTATTGCAAAGAAGCTTCGGCTTTTAATCGACTGTGTTTGTTTAAATAAAGATGCTTTGGAGATTCGGGAAAGAATGATCCGATTACCAAATGAATTAGACACATCGAAAGCGAGATAGTTGGAAGGAAAACCCATCGAGTCTCATTTCCAAAGATACTAGGCCAAATAAGAGGCTGGAGCATCAACTGGATAACAAAGTTTCCGGTATTCAAGAGCAAGGCTATTGGACCACGCAAATGAACCGGTGAGGCCTCAGAGACATAGACAATGAGAACCATTTTTAGAGACACGTTCTAAATGCTGTTGCTTACAAAGTGTAGTTAAACAAATATTAACTATTCCAGAAATAAAATGACTGAATGCATAGAGCTCAATTGATGTAAAGACGTAAGAAAATATGGCGCATGTCGAGGCAATCAATCCCAAAATCCCTCTTAGTGTCACCGATACTGCTTTTCTCCCGTACTTGTCCATGGAATGGCCAATAATATAGCCTCCAATTAAAACTCCAATGAAGTTTAGCGCCCCTATTGTTGATTTGACGATATCCAGACTAACGTAAACAGCTTTAAAAAAGTTGATTCACTAAACTTACTCGTTTTGGCTTGGAACGCCATAATGTAGTGTGATTGACTTGTTCATCATGTTAGAAAGAGGTAAGCCAATAATTGACAAAAGATTGTTTTCGATCTCACCGAATGACGAGAACACCGCTAAAAGACACACTTAAACAACTCCGCAGTTACAAAAGAAGATTACCGTGGAAAGCGCTAACAAGCAACACCTTTCTGTACATGTTTAACTCAAGTCTAAAATTAACTGTCTCCAAGGTGCAAAAGTGTTTTCCGTTTGGCAAAAGATCACTTTTTTCCAGCATACTGATAAGCCGTCGAACTGAGTCCACTGCAGCCAGCCCTTTCAAGTATTTGCACAACTCAAAACAATATCAAATAAATTTATTCGTGAATCTCAATTTCTAATTTATGCAGTATGCGTTTAATCAATGGATAACAATGACACCCGTCTCGGATCAGCTCCAATTGCTCCGTAGCTTTTTGTGCTTGTTTCTAGTTTTTGACGACCTCGTTTTGTTTCAGGCAGCATTGAATAGAGCAAGAAGAAGAGCACAATGCTGATCGTCAGGAAAGGAAAATTGTATAGTCCTCCAATTTGATGACTAATTGGCATGTAAGTTATGACTAGGAACGTAGCCACAAGAACCGGAAAAATTTGCAAGAATTCTGTGACCGACGCCTTTGCTGATTGTGGAACTGTTTCATTCAATATGATAGGAGGCAAAGAAAGCACGCCCAGTTTGAATGCCAAATGACCGGCTGTCAGACCCGTAAAGCTAATAATTGCTCCAGCTGATGGGATCAAATTTAGCTGAGAAATTGTCAAAAGTGCCCATTCCAAACAGCACATAGCTGAAGTGAACAGGAACAACGGTCTTCTTCCGGCTTTTTCAATCAAATAAGGCGACAAGAAGCTGAACGGAGTGGTCAACAGCACAATTGCGTTCATTCCATAAGCTGCTGTATCCATGCTGAATCCGTTGTCCACTAGCAGTTGTTTCATAAAGCCGGACTTCACTTGCAGGGCAGAAACCGAGGGAACTAGCCCAGCAATTGCGACAATAATCAACTCGCGCCTCGTTTCTTTGTTTTGCCACACTTGCTTCAATGTCAAACGTTCTGCGTTAACCAAACCACGTTCTCTTTCATAGTGCTCAAAAATCGTCTCTAAACAAAATGCTTCATAATGAAATAAACAATAAACAAACCAACGTCTGCATCTTCGCCGTGATAGAATTTTATAGACTTCTCAGCTTCAAATTGTTGATCCAAGTCCAGATATAAGTGTTTTGGAGATTCGGGAAAGAACGAGGCAACGCTTAAATGGATGACGCATAAGGTCAACGCAATGACTGATATGTAGACCCAATTCTCTTCATTTCCGAAGACATTTGGCCAAACTAGTGGCTGAAAACCAAGTGCCATTGCAAAATTGCCAACACTCAACAACAAAGCAACCATTCCACGCAGATGCACAGGCGAACACTCGGCAATGTACAAGACCATCACGACTTTTAATGATACCATCACCCCACATAGAAACTGGCGAAAGGCAAATAATTCGATAGTTTGTGAAGAATAACTTATAATAGCGGATATTGAAGAAAACAAGCCAAGTATGCCACGTAATTTGACTGATGTCCATCTGCGACCTTTTAAATCCATAGTTTTTCCGGCGATCCAACCACCAAACATTATGCCCATGAAACTAACAAGAGCAAGTCCGGATTTTACCATATCCAACCTTAAAAGTTAGTTTGTTTGATATCTTTAGTTGAAAACCTTACTCTCCCGATGTCGGCACAAACCCGTACGTCATTTGAATCGAAGCATTGAACATGCGATCTAATTTTACAACTTTACACTGCAAAGTTGTCGGATATAAAGCTGTCTTACCTAATGACGGTCCTACTGTCGACATAATTGAGCTTTCATGTTCGCCGAACGTTGAAAAGACCGCATGAAATGCAGCAACAAAGAATATTCTTCGGTACATCTTTGTTGCGAAAAGAACTGTGAATTAAATCGCAACTTTTGCAAACTCAACATTTATGAGATGCTCTCGAATGTCTTTTAATTTTGTAGACTGATAACGCGGTTTTTGTAACCCTATCAATTCTTGACCTCAAGAACATCTCTGATAGACACGGCAATTAGAGTTTATTAAAAGTACTTTAATTATTACTAATTCCAATTACAGTCAACTCAATTGAATTTGTTCAGAAATGCGAAACAAATTAAATCCTTGATAGTGATTTCGCAGAACAGCTGTGTTGAGGCCACATAACTAAAGTGCTCCCAAGAACATACCTAAAATGTTGCGGTTTATTATTTGCATCACAAGCACTTTAAGAAAGCGGAACGGGCCTCAAAAGATAAAAAAAATGATTGCATAAAAAACACAATTAACTTTTTGCTCGTAAAGCACTTTAAAAAACCGCTTGATAGGCAAAACTCGTTGCTTACCACATTGAATGAACCGTTGAATTGCTTGGAAGCAGCTTGTTGAATACGTCTTTTGGCAATTGATGGCGAAACAACCTAAAAGCACCCTGGTTACTGTTTTAGGCTCATAAAAGCACTTACCATTTCTTCTTCCATAATTTGTTTCAACTCGTCACTGTTGCATCTTGCCGGATCCGATTGATAGTTTTTAACTCCTTGGACTTTTGTCTTCTTCTGTCGAATTGGAGTCGGCTGATCGTTGTTTTGGCGACCAAGAACTAAACATAAGCATGAATTAAGGAGAATTAGTTTAAAAGACAAACTTGAATCATCTAAACCGGTAGGCTCTAAATAATCAATGTGGTCGTCTTTGTAAGTTTGTTGAGTTGTGGTTGCCGACGTGGCAGCCGGTTCAACTTGAACTGCTTCGCCGTATCCAGACGGCTCATTTGGCTTAAAAGTAGTTGCAGAAATTGGTTGAACGTCGACATCTAAATAGCCACGTGTTGTTGGAGTTACTCGTTCGGGAGCCGGGTGAGTTTCTTCAGTCTGGGTGTTTTCATTAAAT